>CM074185.1:30250800-31682070 GCA_037179385.1 Holothuria scabra | reverse complement strand
ACATTTTGGGTTAATATTGTCTATAAATTACTGTTGGAAACAGTTCATGAACTTGAAAATTTGTATGTGACTAGATATATTCATTATCTGATGGCATGCAAATGTTCAGCTGTCTATTTAAAGTAGTTCTTAAGTAATAGTATTGTAAAAAACCTCAGTACCTCTACAAAATAGCAGGGCAAGCTAATGTACTTCAATTTTAAACATGTTTTACCCCAATTATGAAATAGGCTCTGAAATAAGTGTTTCTTTATTCAGTTTATTTTGGGAAACTTACATGTGTTTAGTAACAAAAGTCAGCTATCTACATGCCAATTTCCAAATTCCTTTGTGAAATAATTTATTTGAAATCCTTGCCCGAACATAGTGCACCCTTACTGTAATGTAGAGCAGATTGTCTTGTCAAACTATAAATAATGTATTTAACTACATTTCGGGTCAACGTTGTCCAATTACCTTTAGGAACAGTGCCTGAACTTGAAAATTTGCATGTGACTAGGTAAGTTCATTATCTCCTTCCATGCAAACTTTCAGCTGTCAATTCAAAGTAGTTTTAAAGGATTAGTTCTGTTAAACCTTGTACCCCTAAGATACTGCAGCATTAAAAGCCAGTGTTTACACTTCAGTTGTGAACATGTTATACTACATTTAAGTAAAATGCTCTGAAGTTAGTGTTTCCTTAATTCAATTATTTTGGAAAATTGTATGTGATTAGTAATACAAAACCCAGCTATTAACATGCTAATTTCTTAGTTCCTATGTAAAATAATTTATTAGAAATCCTCGCACAATCATAGTGACCCCTTACTGCAATGTAGCATACAGTAGACTGTCTTTACAACAAATTTTTCAAGAAGGTTACATTTTGGGTTAATATTGTCTATAAATTACTGTTGGAAACAGTTCATGAACTTGAAAATTTGTATGTGACTAGATATATTCATTATCTGATGGCATGCAAATGTTCAGCTGTCTATTTAAAGTAGTTCTTAAGTAATAGTATTGTAAAAAACCTCAGTACCTCTACAAAATAGCAGGGCAAGCTAATGTACTTCAATTTTAAACATGTTTTACCCCAATTATGAAATAGGCTCTGAAATAAGTGTTTCTTTATTCAGTTTATTTTGGGAAACTTACATGTGTTTAGTAACAAAAGTCAGCTATCTACATGCCAATTTCCAAATTCCTTTGTGAAATAATTTATTTGAAATCCTTGCCCGAACATAGTGCACCCTTACTGTAATGTAGAGCAGATTGTCTTGTCAAACTATAAATAATGTATTTAACTACATTTCGGGTCAACGTTGTCCAATTACCTTTAGGAACAGTGCCTGAACTTGAAAATTTGCATGTGACTAGGTAAGTTCATTATCTCCTTCCATGCAAACTTCCAGCTGTCAATTCAAAGTAGTTTTAAAGGATTAGTTCTGTTAAACCTAGTACCCCTAAGATACTGCAGCATTAAAAGCCAGTGTTTACACTTCAGTTGTGAACATGTTATACTACATTTAAGTAAAATGCTCTGAAATTAGTGTTTCCTTTATTCAATTATCTTGGAAATTTGTATGTGATTAGTAAAACAAAACCCAGCTATTAACATGCTAATTTCTTAGTTCCTATGTAAAATAATTTATTAGAAACCCTTGCACAATCATAGTGACCCCTTACTGCAATGTAGCATAGACTGTCTTTACAACAAAATTTTCAAGAAGGTTACATTTTGGGTTAATATTGTGTATAAATTACTGTTGGAAACAGTTTATTAACTTGAAAATTTGTATGTGACTAGATATATTCATTATCTGATGGCATGCAAATGTTCAGCTGTCTATTTAAAGTAGTTTTTAAGTAATAGTATTGTAAAAAACCTCAGTACCTCTACAAAATAGCAGGGCAAGCTAATGTACTACAATTTTGAACATGTTTTACCCCAATTATGAAATAGGCTCTGAAATAAGTGTTTCTTTATTCAGTTTTGGGGGGGAAACTTACATGTGTTTAGTAACAAAAGTCAGCTATCTACATGCCAATTTCCAAATTCCTTTGTAAAATATTTTATTTGAAATCCTTGCCTAAACATAGTGCACCCCTACTGTTATGTAGAGCAGATTGTCTTGTCAAACTATAAAGTATTTAACTACATTTCGGGTCAACATTGTCTAATTACCTTTTGGAACAGTGCCTGAACTTGAAAATTTGCATGTGACTAGTTAAGTTCATTATCTCCTTCCATGCAAACTTTCAGCTGTCAATTCAAAGTAGTTTTAAAGGATTAGTTCTGTTAAACCTAGTACCCCTAAGATACTGCAGCATTAAAAGCCAGTGTTTACACTTCAGTTGTGAACATGTTATACTACATTTAAGTAAAATGCTCTGAAATTAGTGTTTCCTTTATTCAATTATTTTAGAAATTTGTATGTGATTAGTAATACAAAACCCAGCTATTAACATGCTAATTTCTTAGTTCCTATGTAAAATAATTTATTAGAAACCCTCGCACAATCATAGTGACCCCTTACTGCAATGTAGCATGGACTGTCTTCACAACAAATTTTTCAAGAAGGTTACTACATTTTGGGTTAATATTGATATAAATTACTGTTGGAAACAGTTCATTAACTTGAAAATTTGTATGTGACTAGATATACTCATTATCTGATGGCATGCAAATGTTCAGCTGTCTATTTAAAGTAATTTTTAAGTAATAGTATTGTAAAAAACCTCAGTACCTCTACAAAATAGCAGGGCAAGCTAATGTACTACAATTTTGAAAATGTTTTACCCCAATTAGAAATAGGCTCTGAAATAAGTGTTTCTTTATTCAGTTTTGGGGGGGAAACTTACATGTGTTTAGTAACAAAAGTCAGCTATCTACATGCCAATTTCCAAATTCCTTTGTAAAATAATTTATTTGAAATCCTTGCCCGAACATAGTGCACCCTTAGTGTAATGTAGAGCAGACTGTCTTGTCAAACTATAAATAATGTATTTAACTACATTTCGGGTCAACGTTGTCCAATTACCTGTAGGAACAGTGTCTGAACTTGAAAATTTGCATGTGACTAGGTAAGTTCATTATCTCCTTCCATGCAAACTTTCAGCTGTCAATTCAAAGTAGTTTTAAAGGATTAGTTCTGTTAAACCTTGTACCCCTAAGATACTGCAGCATTAAAAGCCAGTGTTTACACTTCAGTTGTGAACATGTTATACTACATTTAAGTAAAATGCTCTGAAGTTAGTGTTTCCTTAATTCAATTATTTTGGAAATTTGTATGTGATTAGTAATACAAAACCCAGCTATTAACATGCTAATTTCTTAGTTCCTATGTAAAATAATTTATTAGAAATCCTCGCACAATCATAGTGACCCCTTACTGCAATGTAGCATACAGTAGACTGTCTTTACAACAAATTTTTCAAGAAGGTTACATTTTGGGTTAATATTGTCTATAAATTACTGTTGGAAACAGTTCATGAACTTGAAAATTTGTATGTGACTAGATATATTCATTATCTGATGGCATGCAAATGTTCAGCTGTCTATTTAAAGTAGTTCTTAAGTAATAGTATTGTAAAAAACCTCAGTACCTCTACAAAATAGCAGGGCAAGCTAATGTACTTCAATTTTAAACATGTTTTACCCCAATTATGAAATAGGCTCTGAAATAAGTGTTTCTTTATTCAGTTTATTTTGGGAAACTTACATGTGTTTAGTAACAAAAGTCAGCTATCTACATGCCAATTTCCAAATTCCTTTGTAAAATAATTTATTTGAAATCCTTGCCCGAACATAGTGCACCCTTACTGTAATGTAGAGCAAATTGTCTTGTCAAACTATAAATAATGTATTTAACTACATTTCGGGTCAACGTTGTCCAATTACCTTTAGGAACAGTGCCTGAACTTGAAAATTTGCATGTGACTAGGTAAGTTCATTATCTCCTTCCATGCAAACTTTCAGCTGTCAATTCAAAGTAGTTTTAAAGGATTAGTTCTGTTAAACCTTGTACCCCTAAGATACTGCAGCATTAAAAGCCAGTGTTTACACTTCAGTTGTGAACATGTTATACTACATTTAAGTAAAATGCTCTGAAGTTAGTGTTTCCTTAATTCAATTATTTTGGAAATTTGTATGTGATTAGTAATACAAAACCCAGCTATTAACATGCTAATTTCTTAGTTCCTATGTAAAATAATTTATTAGAAATCCTCGCACAATCATAGTGACCCCTTACTGCAATGTAGCATGGACTGTCTTCACAACAAATTTTTCAAGAAGGTTACTACATTTTGGGTTAATATTGATATAAATTACTGTTGGAAACAGTTCATTAACTTGAAAATTTGTATGTGACTAGATATACTCATTATCTGATGGCATGCAAATGTTCAGCTGTCTATTTAAAGTAATTTTTAAGTAATAGTATTGTAAAAAACCTCAGTACCTCTACAAAATAGCAGGGCAAGCTAATGTACTACAATTTTGAAAATGTTTTACTCCAATTAGAAATAGGCTCTGAAATAAGTGTTTCTTTATTCAGTTTTGGGGGGGAAACTTACATGTGTTTAGTAACAAAAGTCAGCTATCTACATGCCAATTTCCAAATTCCTTTGTAAAATATTTTATTTGAAATCCTTGCCTAAACATAGTGCACCCTTACTGTAATGTAGAGCAGATTGTCTTGTCAAACTATAAATAATGTATTTAACTACATTTCGGGTCAACGTTGTCCAATTACCTTTAGGAACAGTGCCTGAACTTGAAAATTTGCATGTGACTAGGTAAGTTCATTATCTCCTTCCATGCAAACTTTCAGCTGTCTCTTTGAAGTTGTTTTTTAAGAAAGAGTACTGTAAAACCTAAGAGCCCTAAGAAATAGTGTGAAAAGCCAGAATTCACCCTTCAGTTGTGAACATGTTTTACTACATTTAAGTAAAATGCTCTGAAATTAGTGTTCCCTTTATTCAATTATTTTTGATATACTTACAATTGATTTGCTATATCAATTAACATGCAAATCTTTAAGTTCCTGAACTAGAAATCAACGCCCACACATAGTGTACACTTAACCAATAAACAGAAGATTGTCATAACAACATATTCTTTAAAAAGTTTACTACATTTTCGAGTCAACGCATTCTAATTAATGTCGGGAAAGGTCCATGAACTTGAAAATTTGCATGTGACTAGATATATTCATTACCTGATTGCATGCAAATGTTAAGCTCTCTACTCAAAGTAGTTTTTAAGTAATAGTATTGTAAAAAACCTCAGTACCTCTACAAAATAACTGGGTAAGAATTAATGTACTGCAATTTTGAACATGTTTTAACCCAATTATAAAATAGGCTCTGAAGTAAGTGTTTCTTTAATCAATTCTTTTGGAAACTTACATGTGTTTAGTAAACAAAGTCAGCTATTTGATATCCTTGCCCAAACACAGTGCACCCTTACTGTAATGAAGGGCAGATGGTCAAAACAACACATTTTCAGCAATATTAATACATTTCCAGTCAATGTTGTCTAATTACTGTTGGGAACAGTGCATGAACTTGAGAATTTGCATGTGACTAGATATTTTTATTATCTCCTTCCATGCAACTTTAAACTGTCTCTTCAAAGTTGTTTTTAAGAAATAGTGCTGTAAAACCTTAGAAGCCCTATTAAATAGTGTTACAAGTTTACTTTTCACTTTTGAACACGTTTTACTACATTTAAGTAAAATGACATGAATTTAGTGTTTCCCTTTATTCAATTGTTTTTGATATTTGTATGTGATTTGTCGTATTATTTATCTATTAACATGTAAATTTGTAACTTCCTGAATAAGAAATCAACACCCAAACATACTGTATCCTTAACACAATGAACAGAAGATTGCCTTAACAAAATATTCTTCAAGAATTTTACTACATTTCTGTGTCAATGCTCTCTAATTACTGTTGGGAAAAGTCCATGAACTTGAAAATTTGCATGTGACTAGATATATTCATTATCTGCTTGCATGCATGCAAGCTTTCAGCTGTTTATTCAAAGTAGTTTTTAATAATAGTATTGTAAAAAACCTCAGTACCTCTTAGAAATAAGGGGTCAGCTAATGTACTATAATTTTGAACACGTTTTGCCCCATTAACTAAAAATATCTGAAATTAGTTTTCCTTAAACAAATCCTTTTGGCAATTTGCATGTGATAAGTTACAAAAGTCCACTACTAACATGCAAATTTCCAAGTTCCTGAGAAAAATAATTTATTAAAAATCCCCACCCAAACATAGTGTACCCTTACTGTAATATAAAATGGATTGTTTTAACAACATATTTTGAAAAAAGTTTACTTCATTTCGGGTCAATGTTGTCTAATAAGTGTTGGAAACAGGTCATGAACTTGATCTCCTACCATGCAAACTTTCAGCTGTCAATTCAAAGTAGTTTTTAAGGAATAGTACTGTAAAACCTTAGTAGTCCTAAGAAATAATGTTAAAAGCTGGAGTTTACACTTCAGTTTCGAACATGTTTTACTACATTTAAGTAAAATGCTTTGAAAACAGTGTTTCCTTTTTTCAATTATTTTTAATATTTGTATGTGATTTGTTATATTATTTATCTATTAACATGCAGATTTTTAAGTTCCTGAATTAGAAATCAATGCCCAAACATAGTGTACCCTTAACACAATGAATAGAAGATTAGCTTAACAACATATTCTTCAAGAATTTTACTACATTTTTGAGTCAACACATTGTAATTAATGTTGGAAAAGGTCCATGAACTTGAAAATTTGCATGTGACAAGATATATTCAATATCTGCTACTAAGCAAACTGTCAGCTGTCTACAGAAAGTAGTTTTCAAGATATACTACTGTAAAACCTCACTACCCCTTGGTGTTAAAAGGTGGTGTTTATACACTTCAGTTTTTAACACGTTTTACTACATTTACATTAAATGCTGTCAAATTAGTGTTCCCTTTATTCAATCTTTTGAAAATTTGAATGTGTTTTTTTGTTCATTATTTGCCTTTTAACACGCAAATTTTCAAGTTCCTGGATACAGTAATTTTTAAAAATCCACATCAAATATAGTGTACCCTAACTGCAATGTAGAGCAAATCGTCTAAACAATGTATCTTTCAAGAGTTTTACTACATTCTGAGTCAATGCATTCTCATTAATGTTGGGAATAGTCCATGAACTTGAAAATTTGCATGTGATTAGATCTATACATTATTTGCTCCCATGCAAACTTTCAGGTGTCTGTTAAAAGTACTCACTGTAAAACATTTATACCCCTAAGAAATGGCGTTCAAAGCCAGTGTGTACAGCACTTTTGAACATGTATTACTACATTTAAAAAATTGCTCTGAAATAAGTGTTTCCTATAGTCAATTCTTTTAAAACTATGTATGTGATCAGTTACATTAATTACCTATTAACATGCAAAGTTCCCAAGTAAATTAATTCATGAGAAATCACCACTCAAACGAAGTGTACCCTTACTGCAATGTACAGCTGATTTTCTCAACAACATTTTTCCATGTCAATGCTCTCTAATCAATGTTGGGAACAGTCCATGAACTTGAAAATTTGTATGTAACCATAAATATTCATTATTTGCTTGCATGCAAACTTTCTGCTCTCTTCAAAGTAGGTATTTTAAGAAATAGTACTGTCAAACCTTAGTACCCCTAAGAAACAGTGTTAAAAGCTGGTGCTAACACTTCAGTTTTGAACATGTTTTACTACATTTACGTAAAATGCTCTCAAATTACTGTCTCCTTTATTTAATTCTTTTGGAAATTTGCATCTGATATTTTTTACATTATCCACCTATAAACATCCAAATTTTCATGTTCCTGAATAAAATGAATTATTAGAAATTCCCACCAAACATAGTGTACCCTTACTGAAATGTATGGAACTATTGTCTTAACTATGAATTTTTCTACATTTCCACATCAATGCATTCCAATTAATGTTTGGAACTTTCCATGAACTTGAAAATTTGCATGTGACTAAATATATTCAATATCCCCAGGAATATGACACCTGTACAGTAAATTTTAGAAAAATCCACTGGCAACTACAGGGGCTGACACCTTTTAAAAAGTGAGACAGACTTTTTTGTGATACAGAACTTTTCCTCTGAAGTAAAACATAAGCTCTACCCACACTATGTGGGTTGAGCTAAAGTGAAGATAGGATAAAAATGTGTGTGATAAATTGGCAGCCTGATAGTTTATCAGTACTAATACAATCCAATTACCTCCTATATCATAAATTTTGATACAGTTGCACTGTTTATTAAAAAGGACAAAAAAACTTATACAATGGTGTACTGTGGACAAATAAAGTACAGTATATGTCAAAAGAAAAATAGTGGCCTGTTTTTAGTGGTCTGCCAAGTACCATGCAACTTGGCACTTGCAGACTGCACAATGCAAATACCCACTTCAGATTTACTGTCCTCTGAAGGTCTGCATAGTGTCCCTAGAAGTCTGATACTATATACCTGTCCTTAAGTGACCTCACTGTATATGCTGATAGAAATTGACAGATTTATGGCTAAATTCATGGTGATCTAATTGCAAAAAGGCATACTAGATTTAAGGTATGAAGGCTACAAAATCAATTATCCTAATTCTTTACAAATATACACAAAATAGATGACTGCTGACTACCCCAGCGTACCAAGCACTGGATATCATTCATTTGCCCTGCCCCTCCCCTAAATGAATGGTAGTCTCTTTCAGTAGTAGTGATGTTAAGATTGGTCTCAACTTGTAAAACCAAATCAGAGCTGTGTCTTTTTAATATTTTCATTTTATCTATTTTGTCTGTACACATACATGCATGCATACATACATACATACATACATACATACATACATACATACATACATACATACATACATACATACATACATACATACATATATACATACATTATTTACAAAGATATAATGCATAATGATGGAAACAGGACACTAGAAAATCAATAAAATGTTTAACTCAGGTAGTGACCTTAAAAAAGAGAAAAACATACTGAAGCACCCCATTCCCACCTGCCAACCCAGTCCCAAGAAGAACAAACCAAAACAATCACATTTATGCAGTAGGATGGAAAAGAGATTGACATATATTCATCTAGAGGACTTTTGAATTAAATAATAATAATAGTCATGCACTCACCAACTTGCTGGCTGTAGTAACACAACATAATGTTTCACAGGAAAAAACACAGTTGCAGGTGGGCTACAATATGCCTATGGTATAGTCACCCTCAGGCCCCCAGAATTGATGGACTCAAATTGTCTATGGGTGCCTCCTTATGTTTTATTGTTATGTGTAATAGTGTATTTAACTACTTTAATGGGTCAGTCCGGGACTTTGTTGCCCCTGCTGACAGAATTTTCTACCTCCCGAAAAATCCAGGTCTGTAACATTTTAATTATTAAATTGTTATTTTATGTGAATTTTACAATAGAAATATTAAGTGTGTTACTTTGTATCTGACAAATTATTGCGAAACCATTCAGAAATCTTTAAGTACCCCGAAAGTCATCCTCAAGTTTGTTCTACGAATAATACTTGTAAAGGTGCTTCATTGTACAGTGGCCACCTGTCTCTGACATTTCAGTCTGTAACTTGATGGAATTTATTATATGAATTTCAGAATTAATTTGGACTAGTTGTGTTATTAAATATCTCAGAGAGTATCCTGAAGCAATGGGTAAAACTCCATGTACCCCCAAAGATATCCCCAGGTTTGTTCCCTTACTTCTAAAAATGATCCACAGTAGACTATAACCCCTATTCAACTATGGAACATACTTAGGCTCAGCCGAAGAAACTTTTATCCTACAATGAAACAGTGGATTTCTTTGGCACTATTACATTTCATAAATCATGATCGAAATAAACATTTCTCTAGTTTTAATCTCAAGAACGAAGATAATCATTTTTTAACTGGTAGTACTCTCAAATGGCATGACACACTTATTCAATGAATGTACTTTCTCTTACAGCAAACTTTGCAAAGTGACATATATTATAAGGCAAACAATATCCATGTCTTTATTAAAAATGTCTTTATTAAAAAAAAATTCTTTCCGTTTGGAGGTATTCCACAAATAATGTTTCCCAAGTTTTAGGTCATAACATTAAATTACAATTCATCATGGTGGTATAGGGGGTAGTGGACAGTTTTAGAATGTGGGCTATAGTAAAACAATGTTTTACAGGAAACAAAACACAGTTGCAGGTGGGCTACAATATACCTATGGTATAGTCACCCTCAGGCCCCCAGATTTGATGGACTCAAATGGTCTGTCACCCCTCTTTATGTTTTATTGTAATGAGACAGGGTATTTAACTACTTTGAAGAGTCCCTAAAGGACTTTATTGCCCCTGCTGACAGAATTTTCTACCTCCCCAAAAACCAGGTCTGTCACATTTTAATTATTAAATTGTTATTTTATGTGAATTTTACAATAGAACTATTAAGTGTGTTACTTTGTATCTGACAAATTATTGTGAAACCATTCAGAAATCTTCAAGTACCCCGAAAGACATCCCCAAGTTTGTTTTACGCCCAGTACTTGTAAAGGTGGTTCATTGTACAGTGGCCACTTGTCTCCGACATTTCAATCTTTAACTTGATGGAACTATTGATGTGAATTTCAGAATTAATTAAGACTAATTTTGCTGAGAAATATCTCTCCGAATATCCTGAAGCAATGGGTAAAACTTCATGTACCCCCAAAGATATTAATTTCAGAATTAATTTGGACTTGTTGTGTTATTAAATATCTCACAGAGTATCCTGAAGCGGTGGGTAAAACTTCATGTACCCCGAAATATATCTCCAGGTTTGTTCCCTTATTTCTAAAAATGCTCCACAGTACACTATAACCCCTATTTAACTATTGAACATACTTAGGCTCAGCGGAAGAAACTTTTATCCTACAATGAAACAGTGGATTTCTTTGGCACTATTACATTTCATAAATCATGATCGAAACAAACATTTCTCTAGTTTTTAATCTCAAGATTCAAGACAATCATTTTTTAACTGGTAGAATCTCAAATGGCATGACACACTTATTCAATGAATGTACTTTCTCTTACATGCAAAGTGGCATACATTATAACGCAAATAATTTCCATGTCTTTAGAAAAGAAAATTTGCCTTCTGTATGACACATACTAGAAAAACAGCAATTACCTTGGATGAAATTTACAACCTCTACATAACATGTGGCAGTATGGTGTTAACTTGATAAGGGTGATAGGGCTAATGCTATCTAGCTATGTGGAATTAGGGTTACCAGACATCTGGATTTACCCAGACATGTCCTCTGACATCCTGATTTTTTAAATTGCCTATGATGTCCGGATTTTATGTGTCATGTGTTTCTCATATGATCTGACGGGTTTTTATTTAATTTTTCTTTACGGACTAGATATTTGAAAGCTTTACTGGTCGAACTGCATGCCTGACCAATGCAAATTTGCCAATGCTGTAAATACAATATCCAGGGGCATATATTCTTAAATATGCAGGAGGTGTGAACTCTTGGACCTAATACATTTCTGGGAGACCGACTCCCATTGTCATAGTTGTACGATCTGAAATTCTGAAGACCCTTTTTTGCCTTTGCCTTTTGAGGAATCTGAGACCGACTTTTGATTTTCATGTTAACATATTGTGCAATCTGAATTTTTTTTTTTGCTTTTCAGGCAAACTTTCCACTTCAAGTATTGTTCATGTCTGGTTTACTGTTACTGAACTGGATTTGAGCCCAACTCTTTAGAGCTTTGAGACTGACTTCTGATTTTCAACAGGGCATGTCACACCTTCAGACACCCAGTATTATTTACGCCCTGACAGTATATTACTTCGAATTTCTTCACAAATACGAGGACTATATATAGATTCCTTGTCCCCATGTTGCACATATGTAAGTTGTACTACTTCACTCATAGCAAACGAAAAATACATTGCACTGGCCTTCCTACTGTTGAAGGCCAACAATGGGTAGGCCAACACCTTCTGCTACCTATACTACACAGGATGGTCTGACAGCTACTTTAGTGATACGAAACTTTGAAAATCAAAACTTACTTCATTCAAGTTAAAGAAATTGTGCTTAAAGCAAACAATGGTATCGTTCTGAGTCTAGCGTATCCTTCTAGTGCATCATTCCTAGGATGACGAACCATGTCTTCTTTCCACAAAATAATTACTGTAACCCTATGTGGAATGGAACTGTTGAACAAACCAGTGTGACCTACAGTGAGCGTAGCATGCCGAAAATTTTGGGCTCTACTAAGGTTTTACAGAACTATATATACTTAAAAACTACTTTGTAGAGACAGCTGAAAGTTTGCATGGAAGGAGATAATGAAAATATCTAGTCACATGATCGCTTCTTGGCCTTTTGGCTAAGATCATGTGTAGTATCTGTTCTTTTCAGCCAGTCTAGAATGGAGCCATACATGACAGACCAAAAATGTAAATGGTCTGAAGGCCTTGAGGTTGGTCAAGTTTTGTCCTTTAGTGGACATAATAGCTTCTTTGGGAAGAAGTTTGATTTTGCTGAATGACCTTTGCCAAAGGGTCAGGAGGACTTTGGAAAAAGTATGAATAGTCACATGCTAACTTTCAAATTCATTGACCACTCCCAACAGTAGTCAGGGAGCTTTGACCCAGAAATGTAGTAAAATTCTTGAAAAGTATGTTGTTATTACAGAAATTGTCCTCTTGACAGCTTACCGGAGCAAGGACAGGTAAACCATCAAAAAGACTATTCTGCCCAGCCCAGGTGAATCTATACAATCTGAAAAGATCAGCAAATGTACAGACAGACCATCCCTGGAAGCCAAGTGGGGGGGGGGGGGGGAACACCTCCCCTGTCCCCTTCAGTTATGCTAGAACAGCGAGTGTATGGGTATAACCCTAGATGGATTATGCATGAACATCACACACCAATGGTTCCTGTAGTATAATGTATGCCATACCATTGTGTACATTACATCGATACCATAACATATTGATCAATCTCTTTCAGTAATTCCATAATTTACAGGCCACCCCCCCTTCCCCCATTGCACCTCATCTGTTACCATCCCTGATCTGGTGTATATTGACAAGACCTCAAAATTTCTTACTATACATGTAACAATACAAAGTAACAACCTGGCACATATTATTAACATTCTTTTCATCTGTGCCTTACATAGAAGGCCTCAACCACTACAAATATGAAGTAAGATGGATCCTGGTCAAAATGCCTGTCATTAGAAAACTATACTTTGCAATGAGGGATAGTAAAAATAATACTTACAGTTTGGTGCAGTAGGCATCTTGTCGGCACACCTAGTGCCATATTCTGAAAGAATCTGACTGGTCCCTTTGAAATAATCCTGTAACGTAGATGCATATATATTAAACAAAAAAGAACATTTGAATGAAAACTAAAAGAAAAGAGGTAAAAACTGCTCAAGAAATTTCTCTTGGAAGAGGGACAATGTGGTCCAAATCTTTTAAATTAAACTGGATTTAAACATTTTCATGAGTCATGAACAAAGTGAAATAAATGTAAATACAAATACATACACAATGATTGTTAATGTTAGAATTACTTAACAATACTCACCTCAACATGTCATCAATAATCAGCTATGAAATCTGTGAATGGGCAGTAGTGGCCTTATCTTTACCTATGTACCAGTCAAAGCAGGATGAGCTTTATGAAGAACGATTTGAAATCTCATGTTATAAAAACGAAATGTTTCTGAAACAAGATTTTGACAAATGATACAATGATTATCATTTTGCAGAACATCTCACGATTCTAAAATTTAAAACCAGAAACTCCTCTAAAGAACCTAAAGCAGCAGTTGTGTGGTTTGTTTGTCAATATTGTGCAGAGCCTTATTTCAAATTATTAGCAGCACTTATAATGGAAGGAAGTTGAGCCTCATAACTAAATGTTTCACTTGTAAAAACACATAACACATCAACATTAGTGTTACTTGCATTTTTAACACAACACTTTTAAGGTGCAGGTTAAAAACTGACCATTTAAAGATCTGATGACACAGTTTAATGTGCTGATTTCAACTGTGAAATGAAAAAGATTTTGCATCATTGTGTTAAAATTTCAATCTGAATGCAACTGAAGCTGCCGTTAAATCATTGCCAACACTTCATTTAAACCTATGAAGCAAAGTATGTCAGTCTTTGTTGCTATGTTTTATTCATAAAAGTTTTGTATTGGTAGCGTGGAATGAAAGAACAAAGATCAAGTAATTTCTTGCACTTAGCTCACTTGGCATTTTTACATTTTAGACTCAATTTTCAATCACAGGGTATGAGCTAATCATTGCTAGAATATGAAAAAGGCTTAAACAACCAGAAATTTTTTCTTCTCATTGGTAAAATGATCATTTATACAGGCTTAATAAAAGGAAAACAATTATGAAGTTCCTATCCTGAGGTAATTTCATGCTTTTAAAGGCAGTAGCTAAGGGGGAGGGGGATCACTGGCTATGCCAATACAGGCATTGGGTACTTAAATATATTTATTATTTAAAATTTCAGCTATTTTTGTTTTTTAAGGATCTATTAGAAGTCCAAAGAACATTGAGGGATCCTGAAACTCAGGTATTTTGTAGAACAGTTTATGAATTTTCAGAGTAAATAAGCTCAACTTTTATGCCCCCTTATAGTACTCAGGTGTGTATATACTTGAATTTAGTTTGCAAGAAGGGTTTGAACTTTTGGGACCAACCATGTTTCTTGGAGACTCCTATTGCAACAGTTGTATGATCCAAAATTCTGAAGACCTTTTTTTTATTAGACTTTCAGCCAATTTGAGACCAACTTTTTGGACTTTTGGTTAACACGTTGACAGAGTTACCAAATCCGAAATTCTAAAGACTTTTTTTTTTTTTTTGCTTTTGGGCAAACTTTTCACTTCAAATGTTGTACATGTCTGGTCTACAGGCATAATGAACTAGATTTGAGACTAACTTTTTGAGCTAAAAGATGGACTTTTGATTTTTCACACGGGGCCAGTGGTGTCACCCCACAGGCCCCTATTTAGACCCGATACTACTGCATCTTCAGTGTAACCTGTATGAAATGAAACAAACGATTTGTCTACCTTAGGACAGCCATTTAAGTTAGCTATCTTTCTGTCAGTGCTTGCCAAAATACACTAAAACACAATGCATGTTACATACAGTACAGAACTTAAATTGTGTCCTGGAAGAAAGCAAAGGCTAATTAAAGGAAAAAGAAGCATTTCCCCAAATCTTTCAAACTACTGATTTTACTTGTCATGTACAGATTTATACTTGTGACATTGTTGGTATTACTTTTAATATGAGAGGGTATGGTCAAATCATTGGCAGCACTTCATTTAACCCTAGGAAAGAATGTTAGCCTATATCTATATATGTCTTATTTGTAAAAGTGCTGCTTTGGTAGCTAGGAATGACATAAACATAAGTTATACAATGCTGCTAAGCTTAAGAAATCTCTTACACCTAAACAAACTAAGACAATGCACTTGGCATTCTTTCATTGTATAACTGATGCAAACATTTTCACTGACAGAGTATAGGATAATCATTTGCTTTATTTTGGATGTGTCCTCCTAAGCAACCACAAACTTGCTCTACCATCTGCAATCAGTGAAATGGTTCATTTGTACAAGTTTCATGATAAGTAAACAACTGTAGTACCTATCCTGGAGTAACATAGCTTCATGTATTTTAGTGTTTTAATATTTTGTTTTAGTATCTGTTATCTAATTTGATCCTTTTTTGAGAATCAAGTAGCAGTCTAAACAACATTGAGGGTACCCTGCTTCAGTAATCTTTATTACAAAAGAGACTAAAACTGTCATGAAACTCCGGTTTTCGTAAGAACAGTCGTATGCCTTTTTGAAATAATTTATTATAATACTATTATTGAACAAGTTCTGCATCTAAATTTTCAGTGTGACCTGTAGGCCTATATAAAAAACAAGAAATGATATGTGCACCTTACGACAATTCTTTTTTTAAAAAAAATAAAAGGCATCCCTCTATGCTTGCCAAACTTTTAACTACACTAAAATACAGTGAAAGGTAAGTATATCACAAATATTAAACTGTTTCCTGGAATAAAAGCAATGACTTACATTTAAAGGTAATGTCCCCCAATATTTCAAATGTGGAATTCAATTGTCATGTGAATTCATAGTTGCAACATTAACATTGTTATTTTCAGTCTGTGAAGGTATCACTGGCTACAACATTTAACTCTATGAAAGAAAGCTTGTTTTAACAGTAGCTTGTGGTATTTGTGAACTTAAGGTGCAGCACTGATTGCTAGGTGTGGAACACAAATTATTCACACCTTTGCTAAGTTAAAATAATATCTTCACTTAGTGTACTTAGCATTCTTTCATTCTACAATGATACCAAAATTTCTCCATTTTTAGTCACAGTAATCATTGCTGTAACTAGAATAAAAGCACTCACATGAGATGGAAAAAATAACTTCCCCCAATTTTTCAACATGTTGATTTTAATTGTTATGTGAATTTAAATGCAACATTGACTGTATCTTTTTTAATCTGGGAATGCATTGTGTAATTCTGGCACTGGCAACACTTCATTTAACCCTAAAAAAGAAAATGGCTTATGTGCAAAGTGTTATTCATAAAAGTGCTGCACTGGTAGTTAAGGCCCATAGTTAACTTGATTCTAAACACTGGCTTCTGGAGCAATCTGTCCCCCAGTCCTTTTTATTTATTTTTTATATTTTTTTGAGTACAAATTATTTATTTTCCCTGTGCTCTTTCTGGGCCATACTGTATTTCATACTGTAAACCATGTAGTGTGTTCTTGTTTAGCCTGCTTTTTATAGAGCATCAAGGAGTAACACTCACTCAGCATCTGATGTATGAAACATTTGAATGTGGGATTTGGTCAGAGTGTATAATTTGGGGCAATGTATTTTATTTAAACTCTTTCAGGAATGATGGCAGAGACCGTGAGATCAATTTTTTCATTAAAAACAACATGGAAATGATGATGTCATCATGGGAGGGTTTAATATATAGATAAAAATTAAAAACTCCAACCGGTGTCCAAAATAGACCCGAAAATCAACTTATTTTTATGGGGACTTAACATTTGGGGAGCTGCCACTTTTGTTTTTTGGAACGGTATCATACTTGCATTTCAGGTTGGCCTAAGCCAGTGCACTGCATCTCACAGATTTTTATTGTATGAAACTAGAATTTGAACTTATCTACAAACATGAACATATCACCAGCTGCTGCCCCCTCCCCCCCCCCCAACCTTAACAAAAATTTTTATGCCACCTAAAAGTGTCACTTTGAACATGAGAAACAAATGGGCAGTTTGACATACTCATGTAAGTTTCAAGTCTTGAAATTTTGCATAGGAATAAAGAGTTAGTCTTATTTTAGCAGAACGGGGAGGGGGCCGGGATTTAAAATGTTGAGATTAACCAACCTCCAAAATGCAATTTGGTACAATGGCTTCAATTGTGTTAAGTACCCTAGCATAAAATGCATAAAGAGAAGGTTTTAAGCATACTTTGTTACTTTTGCCAAAAATTAACAATCCATGTTAATTATTCCATTGTATACATTTATTATGTATTCACCACCTTAATTTTAGTGGAAAATTTTAAAGTCTCCAAATGCTTATTACTCGTCACTGCATGAATTTTTGGGGAAAAGTTCCCGATATACTCTCATTACCAAATTTCACCTTAAGACTGTATGTTATACAGTTGTCTGACCCCTCTTGACAGTCACAGTGATTTATCATAGTTTCACAATCTGCCAATAAGGAAAAGGATTCTCTATAGCCTATCCACCAAAATACTGAGAATATCTTTTTCAGATCAGGAGATTACTTGTGGAGGTTTGGAAGGGTGATTTCTTGTGATCTTGGGAGTAATCTCATGATGGTCAGGCTAATTCCCATAGTTTTCACACCCCCTCCTCTGTTTTTTTTTTTTTTTTTTGAAAGACTTATTTCCTTTTTTTATGATGGAAAACAATCTTAAAAACCTACAAAAAGCTATTTTGTTGCCATTAAAAAACTGTCTTTTCATTTTTAACCTAAATTTAAGATTAGTGGTACTGTGAGGCCTGTATTTTCTAGCCTGAATATTGGTCACTTCCTTTTCTCTTGTCATCCCTTCCTGCCTAGATCTTAATAAAAAATGCATAAGGATGGTTTTCCTTTGTTTCTCTTAAGTCAGTCTTGTGACAATTCTGTCCCCCAAAATTGACCACAACCACAAGGAAACAATAACACATCTGTAGATCACAAGTGACCTTTACCCCATACTGCAAACTTGGAAGCCCTAGCTATCCTTATACTGTAAACCAATGTTACATATATGCCTTTAGGCCAAGCCAATATCCTATCAAGTTCACTGCTCTGCAAACATTTGTGAGAGTGGAAAACTACTGTATGGAACATGGTGACAAACTATTCAGTGAAAAACAGAAGAAAATAAACATGTGCAAAAGTAAAAACTACAGACATCATCAAATAGGTTGATAATATTCACATTTGTTACTCAGTAACTTCATTATAAAGTTCAACATTAAAGATTCAACTTAAAAATCTTTAAAGACTTGCTTCCATAGGTTTTAACAAAGTAAAGCACAGGGAATACCTAAACATGAACTCCTAATAAAAACCTTCATTGCTTCAACATACTTGGACACAACATTTAATATTTGCTTATATCAGTTATTCGTTCCAAGTATCAAGAAAAACTTAAACAAAACAATCCTCAATCAGACCCTACAATAAATTGAGGGAATAAAATAATATAGGGCAAAACCACCCTTCTAATATACGGTAAACCAGCACTTGTCAACTTTTTCTAACTTATGAACTACTTTGGCTCTAGGAATTTTTCTGAGGCCCACCTTACAAAAGGTTTATGATATTATAAGTTTATGATATGACTACTATAACTTCATTATTAAGTTCAACAATAAAGACTCAACTTAAAAAAACTTCAAAAGATTTACTTCCATAGGTATAACAAAGTAAAACA
This sequence comes from Holothuria scabra, assembly GCA_037179385.1. Taxonomy (NCBI): domain Eukaryota; kingdom Metazoa; phylum Echinodermata; class Holothuroidea; order Aspidochirotida; family Holothuriidae; genus Holothuria; species Holothuria scabra. Next base: position 31,662,960 of record CM074185.1, on the reverse strand, counting down.
CAGGGAATTCCAATAAACTACTAAAAAAACCTTCATGATCTCTTCAATACAATTGGACACAATTGTTTAATTTGCTTATATCAGTTATTCTGTCCTAGTAAAGTATCAAGAAAGAACAAAACAATCCTTAGTCAGACCCTACGTTGAATGAATAAAATAAAATAGGGTAAAATGTCACTTAGTGTGTTACGATGTGAGATAAAGGAAAAATTTAAGGTGTCCATCAGAAAATATTACAATATACTAACCTTTGCATGGTTTTCTTTGAATCTTTTGATGTGTATTTCTTCATTTCCTGCCTCATCATTGCTAGTTTTGCTTTCAGTCACAATAACGCATTGAAAAGCCCCCTCTAAAGGAAGGGTATACATATACCAAAAATTGGAGGGGGGGGGGGGAGTGGTTAAGGCAAGAGAGTGGGACACTTCAAAAGAAGGTTGGCCACATACAAGCTTCAGAAATGTGTTCAAGTCAGTGCTTCAAATGTGCATTCATTTTCATGGTCTTCACACTAAACGGCATACAGTTCATTGCCACTCACTTCCCCTTCCCCTTAAATGAGAAAAAAGTGGTTTTCAACCACAATGTACAGTATTATTACACAATTACAGCCAAATTTTCCTTCCCCTCTCTTAAATTTAAGTTACTTATTTGTATAACACTTCAATAAAAAGTTTAATTTCAGGCAAGTTGTATTTTTTTTTTCATTTCCCCTTCTATTCAACCACTACATAATCTCCCCATACCATGCCCTAACTTACTTCATGTCACCCCCTCCACGCCCAGCTCCACAAGTGATCTGTGCATATAGTCAGGTGTGACCACTGTCACTTCACTTCAGTGAAGTAGTTTTCTTGTATTGCTTTTAATTTTTACATTCATTACTAGTGTATCTTTATGCAAGAACTGTGATTCTGCCCATGAGAGCTGTTGTTCTTTAAAACCAAGCAATGATCACTCAACCATGACAATCACTCATCCATGACAATGACCTTGACAAATACTCCATGGCATTCAATTGGTTTAGCAGTCAAACTGTGCACTATTTTCAAAGCCATCCTGTGATAAACCCATTACTCCCAGCATACAGTATGTATATGCTAGTAAAGAGGGCAGCAGATAGAAATGTCACAATACCCGTTCATGCGTGAAAATGAAATCTAGTAATTTGTGTGAGCATCAGCTACAAACACATCTTGTCCCACAAAGGTTTTCAACTGATGCTGCCATTGAATTAGTACAGTGTCTTTTCGGGGTACCAAAAATGTACCCCGAAAAGAATGTGTACCCCGAAAGTAATGCTGAGGTTTGTTTAGTACCCCGAAACATATCAAACACAAACACACATGCGCACACACACACACACACGCACATACACACATACATACACACACACGCCATCATGAATGCATAGGTTTCTCTTTTCATCGAAAACAACAAACCATTATGAGAACACGTCAACTACAAAGCATGAGTCATGCAAACAAAACTCAATTATAAATGCTTACTAGTATATTTAGATACACTAGATACACTAAAATGAAGCAACAGTAACATTGCTGATATACAAGATACTATTACCAATATTATCTGCTTCTCCAAGCCAACAAAATATTTCATTGCATGAATGAAAACAATAATGCAGTAAAATCTCATATTTTACTTACTTTCTGAAAATCTCCAGCAACTTTTTAAAATTTCTATGGTTACTGGACACAAGTTTTACTGATCACTGCAGTATGAATGAATGCATTACTAGGGTATTACATTTTCCATGCACAGTGAATGAGACTGACTACCATTGTGGCAAAAAGAGTATAGCAATGATGGTATGATATTGCACTTCCATGCATTTTTTGTTTAAAGAACAGATGAAACAATATGATTAAGTAGGTAATCCAGTCTCACAACTCTGTGAATGTTTTTTACTTTCTTTTTTTTCAAGCAGCAATGGTATATTTGGAAAGGGAGATCGTCTGAATTACAGGCATACAATTAACCCTTTACCGTTGTTTGGGTCCTTTTGGACCCATGCGGAGAGCTCAGCTGTCACCCACCTTTACTGTTTCCCGCGGAGCTTGAAACTGCGAGTAGCTACCCGAAAATTCGGCCACAACAACGAGAGAGACAATAGTTTAAGGTCACAGGGTCGATGGCCTACGGAAGCCATTGCGGGGCGGGCTACGTCCGCTTTTCGCCCACTCCCGAGGCGCGCAAATATGCCCCGATCGGAGCACAACGGTATAGGGTTAACTTTGACATACAGAAAATTAGCCTTTGAGGAAATCTGTCATGGCTCCTGCAGTTTTGGGGAAAAACTAATTAGCTAATTAACTAAAATTAGTTCTGAGAACAGTTCTTGATAAGATTGTGCAAATGGTATTTTTCTGAAATGATAAAATTAAGTGTTTCATTGTTCTGGCTGGAAACACAAATATATAGGGATACTCCAATTCAAAAGATAAGGAAGTATTCTCACCAACACAAGTACGTCCATCTCCATCGTACCCATCCACACATGTACATGTAAAACTTCCAAAATCATTGGCACAAACAGCATTTGTAGAACAGTTAGCAAATGAACTACTGGTAGCATTACACTCATCAATATCTGTCAAAGAATAAACAAATATTTACTTCTCTAAACAAGTTGAAATGTAATTTCCCAACACCAAATATCTTTTGACAGTGTGCCAACCTCCTCCTTGTTTAGATTGAAATGTGCAAAATAAAATAATACCTAAAAAGAAGTTTAAAAATCTCCTGTTCCATTCTTGAAGCATTAAGACCAAACATACCATTTGAAAGCCAAAGTCTGAGAATTATATTAAACATGGTCAATTTGTGAGACATCACTTTTCTTAAACCAGGGGCCCGTTCCACAAAGAGTTACGCACGTCCTTAAGTATGATTTACTGTTGGCTTAAGTATGGTGAATCAAACTTAAGATTAACTTAAGATTGTGCGTAACTCTCTGTGGAACGGGCACCAGGAAAAGTTAACAAAGCTCACCGATACACACGAAACCATCTCCTTTAAAACCAGCACTGCATTCACAGCTAAAGGAACCAGCAGTGTTTGTACATGTAGCAAGCATGTTGCAGGATTCTGGCAAAGCACACTCATCAAAGTCTGAGAAAAAATGTCAAAATATAACTAAATATGTAGTTTCCTGTTTTCTTTTAAGAAAAGGGGTACTGGTTACAATCATGGAACAGAGGGTGATTTTCCACAATAAGGAGTAATAGGAATTAGGAGCTATTAATTCAAATCCCTTTTACAAAACCCAAACAGTTCATTGTTTGGATCAAGTTCTACAAAACAATATTTCCCCCTCTATAATTGCTGAAAGAGGACCTGCTAGATGTAGCTAGACTCCAGAGGGTGTAGTCATAGATAAGATGTAAAACAAAGCTTATGTTCAAAGCTTGTGAATTTTGAAAGTTACTATTTAATAACAACTGAACATAAATACTCTCCATTTATGTAAAAAATGATCTCTGTTTTGAGTGCCTGAATAATATTAAGAATTGAAAGTGTGGAAAATAAGACATTTGCAGTCACTCCAGTAATATACACTGCTTTAAATGATAAAATGAAGATATTTATAACAGCCAAGCCACATTTACAAAAGCAATGATATGCATTGCCTACAATTCCATTCTATTCCATACTCTTCATTTTTAACATTCATGTTGTGAGCACTTTTACCATGAAGTTAAGTTGGTACCTAACCAAGGGGTGGCTCAGAAATGATGCAAATGTACCTGAATGTCTATGTTCCTCTGTGAGCTTACTGAAGAAGCAAAAAGAAGGACAAAACAGGGTCCCAAAAGTCTATAACATGAGTCTTTGTTCATGAAATGTCATTTTTTCAGGACAACTTCTTTCACCATAAAGACTATCCATTGCAACCAGTTATTGAATAAGCTCTCTGAACATGCATGTGATGTATACAACATACCACATACTCTCCTGGCCTCATTAATTTTGTTAGACCTTAACCTGCTTTAGCTAATTTGCATCAAATGGCAGGACTTTTTCATAAATTAACAAAGGACCTCTCATTTTACAGGCTTGCTCTGATTTCTAAACAAGCCATTAATGAGGAGAAATTTTAAAAGAAAAAGAAAATGCAAGTCACTTACCTAGACAAAAGAACCCATTACCCATATAGCCTTCATTGCAGGTACACTGGTAGGATCCATCAGTATTATTACACTCTGCACTGACACTGCAGTCATTCATACCAAGACATTCATCCACATCTGAAGTGATACAATAGGATGACATTGCATGCATTAGGGAGCCATTTAAAAGTTTGTCCCACAAAGTATGCTCAGTAGAAATGGACATGATAAAATAGGTTTCATGAAGCCTGTTAGATAGATTTAGGATTTTATGACTCAAACCATAACCTTCTGGTTTCACTCAAGTAGCTCTTATGGCTTTGCTTCCATTTGTAGGGCATTGGATTGTTTTCCCTGCCACATTGCATCACACACAATAGCAATAGATTCCATTTTCATGATTCACAAAACTGTGAGACTTCTGAAGGCCTTTTTGCCCTACAGGATATGTTAGTCCAACTAAGTTATGTAGTCATAACTAGCAATGTGAAAAACTTCAAAAACAAAACAAAAAATTTCAGACCCCCAACATTTGCAGGCAGGACATTCGAAGATGTCCCTCTTATTTCATTTTAAATGGGATAAACAATCAGCAGTTAAGTGGAAATTATTAAAATACCACACACAAAAAATGCACATGAACTATCAACAAGTGAACTTTCAACAAGCATAGCAAAAATGTTGACATCAAGGACAACTACATAAATAAGATTGAAAAAAACTATCTTGCCAAGACTACTAAAATTATTCAAAATTACCTGTACATAAAATTGTTCCATCACAAAAGCCACTTTGCAATCTCCTGTTTACATTGAAACTTGAAAGGATATATAAGACTCACCTTCACAAATTTGACCATTTCTCATGAACCCAGTGTTACATGTACAGCTGAAGGTACCTGGCTCATTGACACACGTTGAAGAATCAGGGTCACAGTCGTCTAAAGATTCCACACACTCATCAATGTCTATTAAGATAAAGATAAACATCTCAATTTTTGTATTTATTCACAAATCAAACTCAAAAATTTCTGGAAATATGGCTTAACTGAATGACAAATGAAGATAATATTGTTTTCATTTTTCACATTTTAAGTTTAAAAGTATTACAAGAAATTTAGAAAAAGAGCAGAATGGTAATCACAAACTGACCCTTTCAACAAAGATCCCTTACTAAAACTGCCTACCACTAAATGGTCTAAAACCTGACTTTTGGGTGATTTTTACAGGTCAGGTTTTTACTTGATGTTAACATCCACAGTTTGTAGTCACTTGATGCTTAAAGGGTTTTATCATATTTTTATTGATTTTAGGGTTGGAGTGGCTATAAACTGTAGGTGTGAGTCAAAACCTGATGCAAAAAAGTCAGGTTTTAGACTGTTTACTGATGGGCAGTTTTGGTAAGGGCTATTTCATGTAATGTTTACATTGTCTGCCATTAACAGTCAATCCATATCCACAGTTACAATTGCAGTAAACAAGCACATTTATAGATGAATCCAATTAGCAATTGTCTTTAGTGACTGTAAGCAGCCATTAAAGGGGTCCATTAGCCTTAAATAATCTTCATTTACTACTGAATGAAATTTCAAACCTTCAGATACAGTGAAATTGAGGGAATCAAGAGGCATTTTAAAGTACAACCATCCATGCATGGTACAGGTAAGCAAGGAAATTGAAAGATTAAAAAGTAATGCACCCCGGTTATGGCTGACAAAAATCAGACCATCCCTTGCTGTCCGGATTAGTCTATATCTTTCTACTGCTATGAAGTCTTACCTATGCATTGTCTGTTGTTACCAGCCAATCGGTATCCATTGTTACAACTGCATACATAGTCACCATCAGTATTGCTACAATTCTGGTTACACATGTTCAACATAGGATCTTCACATTCATTAATATCTATAAAATAAAATGGGCATGTTTAAACTTCAGTTGGAGAACTCGAAATGTTTCTTATAAATAGACCTTGTGCATTGACGACATACTGACATCATCCTTTGAGCAGAACAATGGAGCACATGGCTGCACACATGAGAATTTGTCCTGCACTTGTAGCAGACTATGCATGTATTCAACTGGTTGACAAATCAGCAGTCTGCACATTTCTGTGTTGGTTTGTTTGCCCCCCCCCCGAGGACATATTTTCCGCTTTGTGACATCATATGCACAAGGTCTATATGGAGGAAGTTGATAATTTGTACAACGTTCATTTTCTTTCTGCTTCCAGGGTCCTATTTCACATAAAGGACTAAGATTGAAGCTTAATTTCAATAGAATGACTGCATGACAAATTAATGTTAAGATGGTTTGCAACTCGTTATGAAATAAGGCTCAATCATTACAAAATAGGAACATGGACAACTGCTGAGAGAAAAAATTCCATTAAACATGAAAAAATGTGGAGGTGTATTAAATCACTATAGGGATAAAGGGGATATTTCCCTTCATATTTATACACAATTGTACTACTAGCTTATTTTTGGTTGTTTGAAATAAAACATTCCAAACATGACAAAATATTACATCTCAATTATCCTGTCCACAAACTTAAGCTATTGGCACACTTTTATAGAGACAACATACTTCCCAACAATCCCTACTTTACTGCAGGTAAGTATGGATAACACATCATAGGAAGTAAGGAGGGATGTAGATTGAAAACAAAACTTTTTCTTCCTTAAAACATATTTCAACAGTATGCAATCCTCTACTGCTCACAATACCTGTCAACAATTCATTACTGAGGGCAAACATATCTGTGAAAATATTTGTAACCTACCAATACACCAGAGAAAACTGCTAAAAGCCATCTCCTTACAAACAAAGTAACTCTATTGTGTGTTGTACCATTCAACTTAGTAACTTCTTATTGTTCTAGAAGGTACAAGCAGTGGAATCTACCAAAAATGGTGCCAAAGTCAAAATCGAAGGTAGGCATCATGACCATGAAGAGCATAGTATACATGGCAAGTATACTTTAGCCTGTCTCACAGTTGTGAACTAAGCTCTACATAATCCAGGTACCAGAAAATTTCTATCACAAGCAGAGCTATTTAAGGTCTGGAAAAGACCTTGACTATGATTTATTGGGATAGTTTTCCATTAAAATGTCTTTGAGGGTTCTCAACTTAATTACATCAAAGTTTATAAAAACAATGTAAATTAGAATATTTGCTTACCAACACACAATGTGTTATTCTGTGGTGACAATTCATAGCCACTGAAACACATACAGGTCTCATTCCCTTGGTCAAGGTAACATTGCCCATTGATGCACTTATCAACAGTACAATTCACTTCAGCTGTGGAAAAAAAATAATGACAGATCAATAAAAATTCATGTTGTATGTGGAAAATTGTACATCACTTAACTGATTCAGACATTGTTTATAGAATAAATGTCTTACAAAATACAAATAAAGTGTGAATAGCTACTGTGTTACTTACAATCTGCAAGTAGGAAATTTAACTGAAATTAAGTATGGTACAAATTAAAGGGACAAACTTCCAACATTAAAATAATGCAATGTGAGAAAGAGGTAAAAGAAGTCTCATGTGACTATATAGCCAGCTGTAAGAAATGGCATAGCGTCACCAGTCAAGGATTTCATCGCCAGTGATCACTCCACAGTAGATGGACTGAGCAATAGCAGTTAAAGATGGGGCAAGTAGGAGCATTTTAGGTTATAAGAACCTTCCATCATTCACAGACACATTTATTCCTCATTACCACTAACTAATCTTTCAAGGCTGTAACAGCTGTAAAAACTGACTGTTATTATGCAGCTCTTTTAGTCAAAGATTGACTGACAGTACTTACGTAAGCATTCCCCATTGGATTGCTCGATGAAACCTTCAAAGCAATAACATTTGTAGCTACCGTCTGTGTTGTTGCATCCCTGGGTACAGTTATCAATGTTCAATAAACACTCATCCATATCTAAAAAGAAAATTAAGGGCCCTTTTCCAGTTAGAATGAGTTATTATCAACAAAATCTTGTTATGAAAAGAGAAGTCCCTGTGAATATTTGAACAAAAGTAGTGATCACTATAATAATGGACAATTCTGTAAATACAAAGCCAACCATGAATGAGCTGTGTTATGAAAGACATTTATGCAAGAACTCATAGAATGAAATATTTGGTCTTTAAAGGCAAAGTGTTAAAGGACAGGTAAACTGAAGCATTGAAGCATTTAAGCACAAGGTAAACTAAAGTGTTTTGATCAAAAGTATCTTATTTCTCATATCAAGCTTAGACCTTGCTTGGTTCTGTGTGGTTGCAGGCAAAGAGAAAATGTCCAGAAAATATACATGACCTTACAAATACCACTAACTAAGACATGTATTTTGTGAGTGAGGTACCATCTTATAACTTACCGAGACAAATGTTTGGTTCTGTTCTGTCGAGTTCATATCCAGAGATACAGTCACAGGAGAATCCTCCAATGAAGTTGTTACATATTTGTTCACAGTCATCACTGTCTGTGGTGCACTCATCAATATCTGATAATCAATGAAAAATAACGAAATGCTTTAAAATGTACCCATTGTCCTAAACAACACTTAGCATTTTCTCCAAGACTTGTGATGGAATTTGTGGTTTTCAAGTGAGAAAGAAAATCATGCCATATTATTACTGCATGTAAATTTCTTTTAATTCATTAATGACATATTCCAATCAGACGACCATCAACAGCAAAGTATTAGTGCAGAAAGGTAACACATCATCAACTTCTCAAACAACATGAAGTACTGGCTGGGAAGGGATGGTATGCTACAACTGGGTCTTCAGTTTAGGACAAACATTAGGCATTGAGGACTCTAGAGGGGGCTTTTCAAAAACTTGATGTCGGGATGGGTCAATTTTAAAAACATTTTGGGTCAATTTGAATCATTTACAATGGATAAAAAAAACATCCTCTGCCATGTTTTAAGGGGAGTTTCTAAAAGGGCAGTGCTGCATAAAACTTCCGACTGTTGTATGTATTATTGCTAGATTGAATTGATAACAGGAACTGCAAATATTGTCTGGTATGTATGCATCAGTGTTCTCACTGGAAAAGAAGCATGTAAATTATCTTAAAGCAAGAACTACCTTAAAAAATTTTCTCAGGGGACACCCCCCCCCCTGCCAGGTTTCTATTTGGTGGTTTTCAGCAGGATGGCTACTTCCAATGAAAGATAAGGGCCTTTGCTACAGGTGAAAGAAAAGGATGATATCTTAAATTAAGCCACACCCATACTGCAATTCAGTACATTTTTCCATTAATCAGGGCAAACTTGGCTGATCACTTAAGTTTTCCAAGAGAATGATGTCACATGTGTAACACTCATACTTCAGACAGCAACACAAATCTAACCAGTGCAGTTGCTTATGGCACCTGTGTTAAACAACACAGTTGAAGAAAACTTTTCTGCTATTTGTGCTACAACAGACTGCAACATACACACCCAAATACACACACCCACATGCATATACCATTAAAGGGATAGTATTAGTGGTACCGTACCTGCACACCTTCTTCATCACCCTCATATCCTGTCTCACAGATACAGTTGAAGTAACTTTCCATGTTATTTGTGTAGCAACATACTGTGACATACACACACATAAATACACACCATTTAAGGGGTTGTATCATTGATATCCTACCTGTACAATTTCTTCCATCACCCTCATAACCTGTCTCACAGATACAGTTGAAGTAACTTTCCATGTTATTTGTGTAGCAACATACTGTGACATACACACACATAAACACATACCATTAAAGGGGTTGTATCATTGATATCCTACCTGTACAATTTCTTCCATCACCCTCATAACCTGTCATACATATACAGTTGAAGGAACCTTCTGTATTAGAGCAGACACCAGTGTCTGGGTTACAATCATTGTCACCACTCTGACATTCATCAACATCTGGAAAGACAGCAGTGAAATGTTTTACACAAAATATACAAAAATCATTTTATGAAACTAAAAGATTATTAATGGGATTTTCCTCTAGTTTTTGGTGTGAAACTCCGGGCACACTCCAAAGTGTTTGCAAACAGAGACACCATAAAGTCATTATCTAATATCACTGATAGACTTGTAAGGAAGGTCTCAAAGGATGTTTCTCTACTTGACATCAATATCAGCACATAAAGAAAGAAGCACATCAATTGGATATGGTTTTACACTTCAGCTTTTTGTCTAATCTTGCAGTGACCACAGCATTTTTTCCCATGGTGGGGAACTATTGATAACAAACCTGTACAGTTTTTTCAATCACCCCCAAAACCTGTCACAGATACAGTTGAAGTAACTCAACTGTAAGACAGGAAGATTGTTTTCCTCACTCTGTTGTCTATGTAGAGTATCACACACAGTGGCAGTAGGTTCTAATTTTACAGTCCATGGTAAAACTAGACCTGGGAATCCAACCTGGGTCCTCTGTATATGATGCAGATGCTCTACCACTGGACCAAACACACGACAACAGCACTGTTTCCTCTAAGAAATCATACATTGGGTCAATACACTCTTTTACTCATAAGAAATTTAAGTTTTGTGAACTGCATTTCCCATTTCTCATTTTCATTTTCTCATTTTTTCCCACAGACATCAAGTGGGTAAAGTTGACAAGCCACTGTATCAAAATTGCTTCATAGCAGCTTAGCATTAAAACTGGTGATGAGAGCACATCAGACTGAACGACCCTTAGGTAGATCAATAAAGTAGCTGACTTTATTTTTGTTATTAAAGAGGTGCGACCATCACCACAATTTAATTTGTTTGGTGCAAAATACAAGCAAACATGGTCAGGATGAAGGACTCACCCATGCAAGTGATACCATTTCCAGCATAGCCATCTTGACAGCTACAGGTGTAACTGCCAAAGTTGTTTTGACAATCAGCATTATCTGAACATTGGGTCTCATTGAAAGTGGTACACTCATCAACATCTGTCAAAAAAAAAAACAAAAAAGAAGCAATAATGAAATTTAAAACAACATGCTGCGCATAGCGGCAATAAAATGATCTACTGAATTGACTTTTCCCTCAAAATCACTTCTAAAGAGAAAATGTTCAATAACTATTCAGTCAATGATTTCAGAAGGATAGCTTTACCGCACACAGTGGTGCCATAATTTGTTAACTCCACACCAGCAAGTGTTAGGCCTTGCTTCATAAAATAGTCATCACATATTCCAAGATATTCTTTCAAATATCTATTGTTTTATTTTGTTGCCTGCTTCACAGTATTTACATTTCAGTAATTAAAACATTATTTATCTTGCTTAAGCTGGGCAATTAACACACAGAGACCTGTGATGGAAAAACAATCCTCACCAAACAGTATCTACACAACAAACTGGCATTGGAAAAAGCAAATGGGGTGAAAACAAGTTCAAGATTAATTCATGCTATAAAGAAACATATTTGTCATTTGTATTGCTTGAAAAGGCAAACTAACAAATAGTATTTGTTTTATGTTGAACCACAACTCAAAAACAACGGGGAAAGGAAAAGGATGCACGCAGTTTTGACCAGGTGTAATTGAGACTTACCAACACAATCAGTACCATTGGTTGTAAAACCCTCGTTACAAATACACTGGTAAGATCCAGCATTGTTGATGCAGACTTCAGTGTTGTCCATGGCACAGTCACTCTGACCAAGCTCACACTCATCCAGGTCTACAAAAATGTACAAAGAAGGTAAAACAAGAACGAAATAGTTCATCATAACATAAAGAATGAGGCCTTGCTTAAATTCAATCAAGTTTAAGTGCAAACATCAATTTAGAAAATCATTAAAATGAGAGTTTTACAAATTACTTTAAAGATGAAAGTTTCTTCTCCTGCTCGAGGATATAAAAGATGGTACAAGGTCCCTTTGTCTAGAAGGGGATGGGAGGGGCAAGGAAAGGATGGAAAAGGCATGATGTTGGCATCTTAAAACATTTCTTTCATATCTTCAGCGAACTTCCAGACAAGAAGGAAATTTTATACATTAAATTCTCACCATCACAGGTGACACCATCACCAAAGAAACCAGAGGGACAAAAGCAGATGTAACTGCCTTCTGTATCCTGACAAGTTGCTCTTGGATGACATTCTCGTAAATTTTCATCCAAACATTCATCAATGTTGGTGCAATTGACTCCATCTCCTAGCCAGCCATCTTGGCAAACACAATTAAAGGATCCGACAGTATCAACACAGTCTGCATTCTGGTCACAATTGTCCAGATTGCGGATGCACTCATCAATATCTGAAACAAATGTGCCAAAGTGAAAGGGTAATTACAAATTCAACAAATAATAATGTTAATAATCAGGCCATTAACTAGGTCAATCACCTTCAACATAACAAAACATATTTAAGAATTTAACTTGATGTTTTTTATTAGCCTAAAAGACAATAAGTACACAGTAAGAGGGGAAAATCTACATAAAAGGTTTGCACTTTGTTACCATGCAGCACATGGACAGACTGAGGCTTAACGTACTCAGTGACTGATTTTGTTCTCTCATAAGGATATTTTGCTCCAAAGTATGAGAGCACGTACCGATACCATCTGAAAAAGTCACAGCCCCTTTTCAAATAGCAGCTACAAAGGATTGTGGGATAGCATTTTGGTATGCATAATTTTTGTCAATGACATTTTATTGTAGCAAGAAATAATGCACACCATAACGCTATCTCACAATCCATCGTAATAGCTATTTAGAAAAGGGCCTATAACATGGAACATACAAAACGTTAAATACGCAGTGACAAATTTGATTTTGAATAGTTACACAAAGACTAATATCTGATAAAAAACCACACAAATTATTTGAATATTTTGCCAAAATCAAATAAAATGTGACACTTTGTTTAATAGTTTGATATTCTTCAATGGATACTAACCGAACATGATACATACAAAAGACAGGACAGCATTATTAGAACAAGTTAATTTGTATGAGATCTTTACGGGTCTTGAAACTCTTTTCATGTTTTAAAGTTGGTTAGCATAGGAACTTATGGTTGTGTCAGTAAGATGTTACCTATAGGAATTTTCAAGGACAATTTGTTAAACCTAAATATAATGAGTGCATCATGTATTGATTCTACAAATTCATTTGAGAATTCTCATGAAAACCAAAATCTGACAATATGAAGTTTGAAAATTGGATATATTCCTCTTAAATACAAAGCCCTGCATTTATTACAGAAACATACCTTGACATGCCTTGCCATCACCTTCAAATCCTGCATTACATGTACAGATAAAGCTACCATTAGTATTGGTACACTCAGCTCTAGAATCACACACAGCTGGGACCAAGCCACATTCATTAATATCTAAAAAGAAATCAGAAAGCCAGATAGAAATGTAACTAAACCTTTTTTTTTAAAATATACAAAATTTTAATTCTATATTTTGTGCATAAAAAGCTGTAAACTTGTAGTCGATATGTTTCCTTCCACTCTCATTTTCTGTAATTTTGTGAACTATGTCATTGTATATACTTGAGTGGTGAAACAAATATATCAAATGAAATGAAGTGAGATGCATTTAGGTGCTTCACCTTGACAATCTCTGCCATCACCACCGACATCAACATATCCATCCTGGCAAGTGCAGTTGAAGGATCCAGGGATGTTTGAACAGTCTGCCTGATCAGAACAATCATCAGCTTGTAGTGTGCACTCATCAATATCTACAGCAAATGAAAAAAAAAAACAGGGAAGAAAACGGCAATCAATTGACACTGATAATATTTTCTTTTTTTGTCTAATTGTATGGGTCGTATGGGTTGAAATCATGGTACAAAACCACTAAAATTATTCGAAAGATCTGAGATATATTACCAATACACTGGTACATGTCTGGGTGTAAGTTATATCCACTGTTACAACTGCAGGTGAAACCATTCAGTGTATTTGTACAAATCTGTTCACAGGCAGGTCCTCCATTCATTGCACTTCTGTTAGCATAGGCAACACACTCATCAAAATCTAAGGAAGAGGAAAGGATTAAGTTTTAAGTTTGTCAAAACAAACCAGAAGAATCTCACCCGCTAGCATTAAGAACAATGTATACAGTTCCTCTTCACAGTACAACATAATGATTGTATTGAACTATCAAATTATAAGAAAAATATTAGCAATCCCATTAAAGACCTCACTTGAACTTACCAAATCAGTTTAACATCATATCCCAACCAAACTCTCTGAGCAGGTACTTTAAGACCCCAATACATATCTTCCAATGCAAATTAACATTTACAGACCTCTTCTGAAATCACCCAAACATTTCAGACTGCCATCCCAATAAGACTCCCTGGAAAGGTACCATCACAACATAAAGACCCATAGTAATCTATAGAGGCTTTTCACATGACGTCATAATACTCCCCGGCGGCCATGTTGGAGTACATGAAACTGCGTAGTAAACCACACTGGACGCGCTTGCTTGTTGAATGTGTACACACCGTGCATACCAAAGTGCACACTGTTCAGTGCGTTCGGCATAAAGCCACGTGTATTTGGCATGATTGTCCTCCAGTATGGCCGTTCCGTGACGTAATTGCAAAGCCTCTATAGTTCAAACTAACGTAAATCCATCCCCTTGTACTCACCAAAGCATTTGAAGCCATCCCCAATAAGACCGTCAGGACAAGTACCATCACCACACCTGTTTCCTGTTAATGGAGCTTCATTGTCAAAGCAAGTAATACCAGGAAAACATGGATCATCAAGACAGGCATTAAAGTCTTCATCACAAAAATCTCCTGTCCAGGCCTCTGTGCAATTACATGTTGCTACCTGTATAAAGGAGAAGACACAATGCAATGAATATTTCAAGATACTCATCTAGTACACAATGTAAAGATGCTACTCCCTCACACTAGGTTCACAACTTTCACACATGAACCAATTTAGCCCTATCCTCTACATTTTCACTTGCCTACCAACAGCTTCATTCATTTCATGCTGAACTACTTAATTTTGGCGCTGAAAGTGCTGGCTAAAGTTCCGACAAAGAACAGTCAGAAAGTGACATCCCTTTTCCAACCAAAATTTAAAAAAACTTTATTTCTTCAAATGTCAAAAGTTTTTGAGGGACTTGTTGATCCTGCTTTCATACCACTGACTGGCAATATTGCGTTTTACTAACAGTGGCAGCACCAGAAATCAAAATTCGGTGGGGCAAACTGAGGGCAAAGGATAATATTGGGGGGATGGGGGGGGGGCAAAAATGTTTGGTGACAGCTCGAAACCAAAGCGTCCGTTCCCAGGCGTGGGGGTCCAGGGGGAAAAGGCCCCAGAAGATCAGGGGTTTTGGTATAACTCTGAATGAAAAGTTAAGTCACAGGAGAGGTTAATTACTATTTTTGTTTTTCAGTTAAATCAATTTACCTACGTTGGGGGAATGGGGGGAGGGCATGGCAAATATCTTGGGGAGGGGGGCAATGCCCACTCTTTCCCCCATGTAGCACCACAGCTGTTTAGTAAACATGCTTATCACTTGTAATTGTTCTTGAAGTTTTAGTCTTAATTATACTTGTTGGCTTCAAAAGTCTTTGTTTTTTTGGAAACTTTTCATACACAAGTTGGTAAATAATTGTGAAACATGCATCATAAAATGGTTCAAAGTTGTAGCCCCAATCTGTCTCTGTGGCACTTCAATCACAAATGATGCACAATGCATGGTTTCATATGTCTGTCATGAAGGCTTGTACACTATGTATGCACACACAGGCTGCAGATACCAAGCTAGAAGCTGAAATTGTGTCCCAGCAGGAAGTAATGAATTTATCAACACATCATTTATATTCAATAACCACCTGACAGAAAACTTATAGCACTGTGGTAACCCCTACCATTGAGGGCGCTAGATACCCTAACTACTTGGGGTTGCTATTCCTGATCCAAAGTCCATCACTGCGTAGGTGGGTAGTTAAATAAGTTAGATAAGATGAGTTTTACAGCCCAGTTTCTAACCAATTGGTTTAAGTTGAGCAGGCCACAGTCTTTTTTTCCACATGTGGCTCACTGGCTTGTTATCCCTACTCCATTGCTTATTCCAAGCACCAAGCACAACGGCAGTAGGTTCTGTCTTTAAAGTCTTTGGTATAACCCAGGAAGGACTTGAACTTCCAACTTCCCAACTGCAAGTCTGATGCGCTAACTACTTGACCATGCAGTCTGTTGATAGTTGAATAGGAGGTAGTATGGAGGGAAATAGACTCTCCTTTTCCTTTGGTTACTCAAATACTAGACGAATTAACCTACAAAGAAAATCAATCTGTAAGTTCTGTAAGTATAAGCACTTTTCAAAAGTAAACATGGCACAACATCATTAATCACACTCTTTTGAAATACGGTAAGAAATATGCTTCTGAACTTACGGCAAATTTGTTGTTAACAACGTCTGAGCCTTCCACAAAAATGTTTTCCTGACAGGTTCCATTGTTCTGACAGTTACACAAAATGATGGTAGGCTGTACAGCAGAAACTGCTTCACCATCACTAGCCTGAATGACCAATGTAATTTGATCTAAACTGACCGGATTCCATACCACCAATCCATCTGAAAAAAGAATGGAAATTTCTTTTCAAAAACTCACTGAAAGCTTTTTCAGTCCATCAAACACAACTTCAAAATGTCCTTCAATCTTTATGCACCATAAAGTTGCCCATAGTTTAACAACTTCACAGGTAACAAAATCTATTTTTTACAGTTTTCATCTTTTAAAAAGCAAAATAAACCAGAATGCAAAAATGCATTGAGGTTTCGATGATATATAAATTTTCCATTTCAAATAATGCCATCATGCACCATTATCTTCACAGTCAAGTGTTACACTAGCATGTTCAAAAAATAATTTTGTTATTCCAGATGACTTTTGACCTCCATTAAAGACATACATAGACAGACAAACATGCAGACAGAGAGAGACAGACAGCTATCTTGAAAGATCACATTTAAAAATGTTTCAGACTTTGATCCCCCAGCTGACCTTTGACCTCTGCCAAAAACAATGGGGACCATCTCCTGACTATAACGCATCTACATACCCAAATATGAAATCTATCCAAGCTTCCTATCTTGGGATATCATGTTAACAAGATTTTCAGACTTTGACCCCTGGTGACCCCAGATGACCTTTGACCTCTGCCAAAAACAAGATGAAACCATCCTCTGACCATAAGGCATCCATCCACATATACCAAATATGAAGTTTATCCAAGTTTCCTACCTTGAGATATAGCGTTAAACTTAAAGTTTTCAGACTTTGACCCCGGGAAAGTGACCCCAGATGACCTTTCACCTCCACCCAAAAACAGAAGGGTTCTTCCTCTCAATATGGTGCATCTATGTACTAAGTTTAAAAACTGTCAGACATTTCTATCTTGAGATATTGTGTTAACAAGCAACGTGTCACAAACACACACACACCCACGCATACACACATACATACACACGAACGCCATTATGATCCCATTGGTTTCTCTTATCATCGAAACCAAAAATAAAAAAGAAAGCATTCACCACTGCACAGCTTTCCCAGTTACTAGTTAGGATATTGCAGATAAACATCATATGTATAGGTATAGGTTCACAATGTACATAGGCTAGCCTAGGCCTATGTGTTATACCTAGGCTTAGGCAATGGCAAAAGTGCCAAGACATGCTGAAGAAAATTATATCGTAGAGAAAAACTTTAAGCCTTAAGCTCACAAAAGTATTGCACATTGTTGTATGAGGGACTATTACACACGCCTTGACAATATTTTAGATGTTCTTGGCCACATGGATTTTTATTGACCCTTTTCTGTACTCGATCCTGCTTTGTAAAAGGAATGTAGGCTACTGCTGACTAGCACAAACGTATGCAGAAAGTACCAACGTTAGCTCACTTGCTGAATCAAACCAAACATTTTGGGCTTAAATTTCTCAGTTAAGGGAGGTAGACACTTGGTGTTTTCAATTTTTCCAAAAGCCAAGAATTGACACTGTAGAACATCGTTAATTTATTTACCTTTTTCCCCTTTTATAACGGCGAACTTTTTTCCGAGATTCCATTGTCGAAATTTGCGAGATCCTTTAGCTAAGCTGTACACACTGAGAAAGCAGTGAATGTGCCGCGAGTAGTTGTTGTGATTGCGCAAGTATGTGATCGATCATTGGTGTATGGAACAATCACAATTTCCACAAAAATTTCCTGTTGAAGTTCACTTTGTCTTCTTGGCAGGTGTCGAATGTGCACTTCTCCTTCGTTATTACGTAGTGCAAAATATTGAAGCAGTTGCCAAACACGTCCGCCAAGCAAGCTATATTTCAGCATGCATCTGCTCAAATCTTATGCCATCCACATGTGTTCAAACTGCTAATTTTAGCTTTAGGCTTAGTGCAAGAGAATTTTGGACCGGGCGGCCAATGTTTTTGTTTTTGTGCCAGGGGAGGGGGTGGGAACTCTTCAGATTTTATCCTGGTTGTGCACCTGTGGTCAAAAACAGCTAGTGGAGAACACTGTTACCTAAAAATGACATTCATTTCAAGTTTCCTATCTCAAGATGTCGTAATAATTAGGTTTTCGGACTTGACCACTGGTGACCCCAAATGTACTTTGACCCCCACCAAAAGTTATATGGTTCGTCCCTTGACAATATTGCATCTACATACCAAGTATGACATTCATCTAAGTTTTCTATCTCAAGAAATAGTGATAACGATGTTTTCGGATTTTGACCCCTGGCGACCCACATGACCTTTGACCCCCACCAAAAACAGTAGGTTTATTCTCTTGATAATAATGCATCTAGATACTAAGTATGACATTCATCCAAGCTTTCTACCTCAAGATATCGCGTTTACAAAGGTTTTCGGGTCTGACCCCTGGTGACCCCATATGACCCTTGACCCCACCAAAAACAAAAGGGTTCTCCCTCCCACTGTGGAGCATCTATGTACCAAGATGGCATTCATCCAAGTTTCAAATCTCAAGATATCGTGTTAACGAGGTTTTCGGGGTCTGACCCCTATTGACCCCAAATGACCTTTGACACCCACCAAAAACAATAGGGTTCTTCCTCTGACAATAACGCACCTACATACCAAGTATGACATTCATCCAAGATTTCTACCTCAAGATATCATGTTAACAAGGTTTTCAGAGTTTGACCCCTGGTGACCCTATATGACCTTTGACCCCCACCAAAAATAATAGGGTTCTTCCTCTCACTATGGGGCATCCATGTACCAAGTTTGAAAACATTCACACCTTCCCTTCTTGAGATATCGTGTTAACAAGCAAAGTGTCACAAACACACACACACACATACATCCACACACACACACACACACACACACGCACATACACACATACATACACACACACGCCATCATGAATGCATAGGTTTCTCTTTCATCGAAACCAAAAAGGGAATAATGGGGAGTCATATGACCAAAAGATAAGTATTTCCTATGCATGGCAGCAATAATCAGAGAGAAAGTTTTGTGTATGAGTAACAGTAAGTCACAACCTTCTGAATGGACACATCTGCCAGAAAGAAACATTACACCTCATAACAAACATAAGCGGATGCAATTAAATACATTAGTATATTATATGTAACAGTGCTTGCAAGAAGCCAAAAAAAATGCAACAGAGTAAAATTGATAGAAGCACCAAACCTGAAGAGATATTGGCAGTGATATTGTCAAAAAGCAAGGAATACATGACTGGGTCTCCTTCAGGATCTGTGGCATTCACTTGATAGTAAAACAGCTCCCCCAATACAGCAACTATGGTAGAGTCAGCAGTAATATTTGGAGGAAAATTATCTGTGGAGAAAAGGGATTTGTATCACACTTAAGTTCTGTACAAGAAGTATATTCAAACAAAGATTGTTATCTTCCAAATTCATATCAGGACTAACCACACATTAAAACCAAGTATAAACTCATGCTATCAAGACTGCTTTAACCCCCATTAAAAATTCTACACATCCTTAATGTCGTCTTTAAACCAAAGGGTATAGTAAATTCTTGTCACATGACTTAAAAGTTTTGTCTTGTAACTTAAGTGACCACAATACTGCAGACAAAAAATCTAAAGGTGGACTGTAGTCTCACCAATTTGAATGACATGAGGAATTTCTTACCCTATTAGAATATTTCAGCCAAGTCCCCACCAAAAGGGAGGTTAGGTGGGGTAATCAAATTTTACCCGACTTCCTGCTTAACTCATTCAAGCAAGCTCCAAGAAACCACAAGCTTGATGAGAGACAGCTAGAGGAAGATGTGAACAAAGACTGAATAATACCAGCCAGATGTGCCACTGTTTGCGAAGTGTGAAAGGCAAGCAGTAGGGCAATTTCTTATCTGGTTTTTGTTGACCTTCGTTCACTGAAGCAAAAAGGTGTGGACAGGGTTTTTATAGGCAGGGAAATTCAACATGGACTATTCACGGGACAATATATCCTTACTGAATTGTGAAATTTATGAGAAGACTCTCTTTTCCCTGAATGTTCAATATTTAAGCCTTAAAACATCATTAAAGATACTTGGAGATAAAATAAGAAACAAGTTTGTCAGATTCAGCTGTTTTGCAAGATATGTTTGAGGCAACTAACAATTTTACCTCTGGTGACCCCAAATAACCTTGACTTCTACCAAAAGTAAAAAGAGATAAGTAGTTGTTGGCTGTGGGCCTTTCACAAAATCAATATAGAATCCCCCACTTTTATTTACCCTTCTTGAGACAATCAACTTCAAGTATACAAAGTTTTGACCTTTTTTCCCTTCATGACCTGACATGACTTTTGATCATTACAACGGATCATCTGATCAACATGGACCTTTTCACATCTTTAGCACGGGATATCTCTTACAGCTACCCCTGTGAAAGATAAAATTTTCAAACTTTTTACTGTTTGACTCCTTCTGACCTCAAATGACCATTTACCTGAACTTTGAACCCTAACAAAAATAGTAAGGATGATCTGCTTCATATGGGGAAATCTAAATGCTTATGAAATTTCTTATAATTACTCTTTTTTGAGACACTATCTCAACAAGCAAGCAGCACACACATAGCCCTTACACACACCCATATGACATTGTCATGGTAAAGGCTTTTTTTGCCTGCAGCAAGGAGTTAGATATTTAGTCAGAAGGGGTTTAATGGCTTGATTTAAATTGGACTGGCCATGGTCTTTTTCCAGTTGACTCACTGGTCTGCTCTCCTTACTCCATTGCTTAATGCTGAGCACCAAGCACAATGGCAGAAGGTTCCATTTTAAAGTCTTCCTTGTGACTTGGCCGGGACTTGAACTCTTTGTCCATGATGCTCTTACCACCTGACCATTTAGCAAGGAATCAAAAAGGAAGTTACAATTCTTAAGGCAATCTGCCATACCTAACACAAGTTGTCTTTCTACATTGGACTCCTGCATATCTCTTGTAGCATTTCCTATTTCAGCACTTCTGGTAGCGAGGGTATCATAGAGACACTGCTGGTTGTCGCCACAAGTACTCCTGGCTGATGCAAGAAATGTTGGGTCATTCGTCTCAAAGTCACTTATGAGGTCAGCTAAGAACATGGGCTGGAAACTAGACTCATTGGCTGCTTGGCGGCGTCTGCGACTTATTATCGTATCAAACAAAGATTCCTCTGAACTAATTTTCCCTGCAAGCAAAGAGAAAGCTTGTGTGACAGGTATCTCTACTACTTACAAAATGTAGACATGGTCCAAAGGTGCATGAAAATAAAAATACGTACCCAAAGACATCAATAACGATAGTTACCGGCATCTTCCAGGCCATATTATTGTCCATGCACGAGTAACACTCCTTCCACTTATGAACACAAGACTCAGAATACATATGTATCATAACAAACTTTTTGTTTACTACCATGAATGTGCATCAACATCACTTTCCAACTTTGCAATGCCCCACCCCATGTCTCCCTGCAACCCACCCCTCAGAATATGCTCCATAATGACACGTAAAGCAAAAATATATATGTAAACTTCTCAGTAGTATTGACCCTTTTCCAAATAGCAATTACAAAGGATTATGGGATACAGTATTGGTATGTGTTATTTTTGTCAATGGCATTTTACTGTGGCCAAAAACATCTTGTACCAAAATTCCTTCCCACAATCCTTTGTAATTGCTATTTGGAAAAGGGTCAATTGCAGTAACTGCTTTTGTACATTAAGGATTTCAACTTTTTCAATTACACCTTCCCAATACAAAAGAAATGAACTTTCATTCAGTTAGTAATTTTGGATTTTACAGTTATTGACTTACATTCTAAACAAACACCAAGGCATGGTGTAAATAAGATAAAAAAAGGTTGAAAAATAAAATGTCATCTGTCTACTTAGATGAATTATGCCTTCATATTTAAAAAAAATCCATGATATCATCCATCCAATTTTGATCATTTTACAACTATCCTGCGACTACTTTTACAACTGTTTTTACATGCAGTTATCATAAGCATCATAACGGTAGCTATAATTATGACATGCTGATGCCATATGTTAACTTAGCTAAATTGGAATGGTGGTGAAACTCTCCACATGGCAGGTCTAAGGGCTTTTTTGTAGAACTGTGGTATCATTGAGGTATTGAAAGTTTTTGCTTTTCTTTTTTGTTGTCAGGTTGATTTCCGATTTAACAAACTTGTTAAATCAGAAAATTTGCCTCCTGAGGAGAACACACAAGAGAACATACACTTTAAACAAATCTCATCACATGTAATTCATAATTCAATGAAATCTTTTTACACTTACAAGACTCTCCAAAGGTAAAGAAATCCTGCTCAGTGTAGTTGCCACCGGCTCCACTGGGTTGGAGTAATTCCCCAGTCTTCAGTAAAAAGTCATCAGAAGTATCATCATTCCACACACCTGAAAAAAAAAAAAAATAGGGTTTTAAATCTTTGTTTTGCAAATTTGTTAATATTGATGTTGCAAATTCTGTCAAAAAATTTTCAGTTTGGGGAAGACAAAAAGGAGAGGGGGGATGGGGTGAGAAGAAGAGAGGATGAGTAAGAGGACAACTTATTTGAATGAGTGGATAACATTGGCTAGCTTCATAATGAACAGACTGAAAAAACGATGTGCAAAATGAAGAAAATATAGATGAATCCGGACTTTGAGAGATGGTCTGATTTCAGTTGGCCATAGCTGGGGTCTAACACTCTTTATTTTTGCTTACCTGTATCATAGATAGCTAAACACCGAATTGTATCTTGATTCCATCAATTTCACTGTATATGAGTGTTTGAAGTTCATGTAGACAATAAATAGAGACAAGATAAGGCTGGTGGACCCCACTTATGACTGCCTAAAGTCACTAAACAAAAGAGCTGATTGGATTCGTCTTTAAAGAGGAGGGGAGAGGTAGAAAGGATAAGTAGGAAAGGACCAACTTGACCAAGTGGATACATTTGCAAAGGGAAGACATGAAGAAGGAGGGAGCAGGTCTGCGGGAGGAGAACTAACTTTACTGTGTGGATATATGGGGTAGCTTCATTTTAAAAGGAATGAAAAACATGATGTGCAAAATGAAACACCTTTACCAACACTATTTGCTTCTTTCAGTGAAATGCTTTAAGATTTGATTTTACTCACCAACCAATCCCCTGGTGTAATTTCCTTTATATTGTTCAGGTAACTGAATAACAATATCCAACAGACCAACTGATAATTCAATGAGGATACTACTCATGTCACCAAAGACAACCATTACTTTTGTCAAGTCCTTCTCTACTGCATTCACAACATAGTTGTCGCCTTCTACATCACCTATAAAAAACAGAGACAAAAAAATTATCTCAAAAACAAATATATAAAGATATAATGTATGCTTTGGTTTTCTGCCTTTAAAACTGATGGACATAGAATATATCGAGAAAAGTGTCCATTCTATTTTTTTACAAAGTTTGAACTATCTCTTTAAGGTTAAAGAATCTCTACACTACTCAGTTAGTTAGTTAGTTAGATGGGGCTTAACGACACACCAACACAAAAGTGTTATATAGTGTCACCAAGTTGGACAAAGTAGCAATGTTGGGGTAAAACTAATTAAAAAGGGTGAAAAGTAAAAAGATAGAACAGGTGGTCAATTTCTCGAAAGAAAAAAAAATAGCATAGGTGGGAGCCATGTCAGAAATGTCTACAAAGTTTACTTTCCTTAAGAAAGCCAAGAATACGAGAAAAATCTGTTTGTTCTCAACACTGCTCAGCTTTAAGTTTAAAAATTTCTAACCATTTATTAATACATCCAGAATTTCCATGCCTGCAGCAGTAGTACATCAAATACATTTTTGAGGAGTATTGTGTAATCACAAACATAGAAGTAATATCATATCTTTCTTTATAAGCAAACAACCACCTATGGAATGTTGGGGCGATTATCCCATTTTGGGGTTGTTTTGCAAACATCTTTTCCATTTTTCTTTTTATTAAACAGATTGGAAAATATAAGGGATTCTTACCCTCAAGGAGAGCGGTTTTATTGAATTGTTGACCGTTCTCTGTCATGTTGAAGTCGGTGCCATTGTCATTCAGAATAAAGCTTATCTGAAAATGAAAAAGGATACAGAGAGATGTACAGGTGACACCTTCTAATGTTATGGAGCATACTTTAGCTTCCAAATTTAAATTATACAAAATTTACACTCCAGTGACATTCCAGATGTAAATTATACAAAATTTACACTCCAGTGACATTCCCAAGGCAATACAACTTGAAATGATGTCAAGGCAGTGTTGTAAAAAGTTACGACTCGAGTCACTTCCTCTCAAAATGATAGTGACTCAATAGAATTCAGGAGTAGTTCCCCCATTGAAATAGTACAGTGACTAGAGTCCATGACTCGACTACTCAAGTCACTTAAAAGTTTGAGAACTGGTGACTCGAGTCACTAATCTAGTGACTCGATTACAACACTGTGTCAAGGGCTGTATACAAGAGATCACTTTGCTGTGTACGAGGCGGCATCTCTTACACAGGACATCTTCCACCTACCTTCCCTTCCTTTGGGTTTCTGTGCTGTAACATTACATTTTTATCTTCCACAAGCTTTTGTGAAAGATACAGGTTTTCAAGAATGAAGTGTAAATAAAACAAAGCCGCCTTTAAGACTCCATGACTAATCTCTGTTGTGAAAAACCAATAATTTTCAAAACGAAATGATATTACACTTTTGAATTTGGATGCACACTGCTACTATATTAACATGTCACTCTTTGTACACTCAAAGCACCATCACTTGTTTTGTGGCTTCACTGGTTAAATATACAGCAATGCAGCTGTATCAGCATTCTATCTTATTTCTATGAGTAGGGAATTACAGGGGATAACAAGTATGACTTTGCGTTCTGTAAAAGTTATCTACCTACCTCTATGCTAGGTAGGACATGTGATTTGTTTGCCAATGCCAGTTGAACTTACAGGCCAACTTCTGTTGACCATGTCAAATAAATTCTACACCAAAAAGCCCAAAGGCTCAGTGATTCCTTGCCGGAAGGAAACTTCGGAATATTTTGTTTTTGGACCTCTGCAGGAGACTCCAGATATTAACGATCTTCAGAATTCAAAGAAATAGTTTGCTTCTAGGCACACTTTTCATTAAAGCATGAAATAGAACAACAAAAAACATCTTCACAAATTCACCACCATTAGACAATGAAGTGGCTAGAGTACCTCATAATTTTAACTGTTATTACTGAATATCATTTTATATTTATGACTGGTTAAGGTGTAATTTTACATATGAAGCCAATATAATGGAAAAGTTTTCAAGATTTTTTCTGATTCATACAAAAAATTCTTCAGGGTTCGAACACATTCAATATGACAAAATTCCATTACTTTCAAGGACCTTGACTAATATTTCCAGGACATTTAAAAATGGTCAGGTTCCATATTTTCCGTCTCTTTTCCACAAAATAATGTATTTGAGCATCAAGAAAATTGCAATAAAATGTTCACTTTGTTAAAATTCCCTGACTTTTCCAGGACCTTTTGGAGAATATTCCTTTTTCCCTGATTTTCCAGACCTGGAAATTAAAATTTCAGTTTTCCCTGACTTTCCAGGATTCCCAGGACCTGTGCCAACCTTGTTCTTACCTCAGAAGAATCTCCAAATACTAATACAAAGGCGTCAAAGTATGTTGCAGCGACTAATTCTCCAGTGTCCTGGTTCCTGGCCTGCTTGGTGCGTCCCTGGATATCATAAATGACTTCACCTTCCCAATAAACCAGTGCTACTTGATAATCTCCCAAACCATTGAAGGTGTACTGATATCCATCAAGTGTAGTAAAATGAGGATCACCAATAACCCAAGCTGTGGTTGAAAAACACACATATTGCAGTACTAACCAGTTAAATTACAATTTTGTCTTCAGGGAATAAAGGGGCATACAGATATTTTACATTCACATTTTTTATGAACTGGAAGTAAATCAAGTATCCATTGAAAGCACAGAAGGTATGAAGTACTTTCAAAAGACCATCCATAGTCTGGATATCTAACTTGAAATCGAACAAATGGCATCCCCAATATGGTAGAGGGTCACCTTAGCAATTTGGACAATGCCCTCAGAAAACATATAAACTCTTGAATACACATACATCGGAGAAGATTTAGTGTTTTAATATTAAACTTAAGAATACTGCAATTATCTAATTCTAATGTTTGTTTCTTCACTCATACCTAATTTGTCTAAAAGCTCCATTTTGTTTTCTCAGAATTATTTTCATACTCATAAGATTCTCTCGTCTCAATTGGCATTAAATTTGCTAATGAAGTTCTAGCATGCCTTTTGTAGAAGATGCCCATGGCAATAAAATGTATCTTCTTGGTGACATCTTTACCAGAATGAAGGCAAGTACCCCATGCAGGAGCCAGATGGTCTCTTTCCAGCATTAGGATAACACATGAGTGTTTCTGGCAGGGGGAGGGGGATCCCCCCCCTGCCTCTTTCCCAAAGTTTCCAAAAGAAGGCAGGTAAAACCCCCCCTTTTCATTTTCATAAAAATGAAAAGTGCCAATATTTTGGTTTCTTTTCTAAGAAAAGGACACTTTTTCAGCAATGTTTAAACCTACACAATGACTTCTAACATCCTTCAAATTGTACCCTACAGGGGCCTTAAAACAAGCTGTTGTCCCCCTGAACCCACTTGTAACTGTGGCCTGGGACAGCATCAATGTGGACTTGGGGTTTAGCATTCATTTACCCCCCTCCCCCTTTTGGGTGTGTTTCTAGCAGAATCCCTGTAAGTTTCTTCACCCTCTACTTACAGGGCAAGTATCCTGTGCAGGAGCTAAGTGGTCTCTTTTGAGCATTAAGATAACACATGTGTTTTCAGCATTAAGGTAACACATGTGTAAGTTTCTTCACCCTCTACTTACTTGTTCTAGGGGGCAAGTACCCTGAGCAGGAGCCAGGTGGTTTGTTTTCAGCATTAAGGTAACACATGTGTAAGTTTCTTCACCCTCTACTTACTTGTTCTAGGGGGCAAGTACCCTGAGCAGGAGCCAGGTGGTTTGTTTTCAGCATTAAGGTAACACATGTGTAAGTTTCTTCACCCTCTACTTACTTGTTCTAGGGGGCAAGTACCCTGAGCAGGAGCTAGGTGGTCTCTTTTGAGCATTAAGATAACACATGTGTAAGTTTCTTCACCCTCTACTTACTTGTTCTGGGGGGGCAAGTACCCTGAGCAGGAGCTAGGTGGTCTCTTTTGAGCATTAAGATAACACATGTGTAAGTTTCTTCACCCTCTACTTACTTGTTCTAGGGGGCAAGTACCCTGAGCAGGAGCCAGGTGGTTTGTTTTCAGCATTAAGGGAACACATGTGTAAGTTTCTTCACCCTCTACTTACTTGTTCTAGGGGGCAAGTACCCTGAGCAGGAGCCAGGTGGTTTGTTTTCAGCATTAAGGTAACACATGTGTAAGTTTCTTCACCCTCTACTTACTTGTTCTAGGGGGCAAGTATCCTGTGCAGGAGCCAGGTGGTCTCTTTTCAGCATAAAGATCACAAAAGTATGAGTCTGCAGACAATTCACAGCAAGCCCTCCTTGGATAGAAGTCAAAATCTGATTTCAAAGTGAAATAAAGCAAATAAAACAAGTGTCACATTTGCCAAATTAATTTCAAAACCAATGTCATATTTTAAATTATCACTTATTTTAGTTCCTAAATCAACTTTTCCATTTCTTCCTCAAGCAATGAGTGACATACACATATAAAATTTTTCATAATTGCTATCTATCCATGGTTTCTCTTTCCTAGATTGCACTCAGAATAAAGAAATTAAGATAATCATCTCTTCAGTTTGACCAATAGTTATTTCCCCTCCATCCTCTTTTTTTTCCTTTCTGGGAAATCAATTTCGTGACTTTTCCATGCTTTTCCCAGGACCAAATAAGGAATTTCCATGACCCCCTCTTAAGGTTTTACAAATATCAGCTACATTTGAAAGTGAAGGGAATAATATATTTTCATACAGTATGACTTCACTTTTTTAAAACTAAGGACACTCTGACAATACCTCACAAAGGGGAGGTCAGTGTAATAAAATTCTCCTTATCTGTTCATTTACTTGTTGTAAGAAACCACTATAACTTCTAGAATAGCACTTCACCCCTGGCCTGTGAGGAACTTTTTCCAGTTGATTACTCAGCCTATTAACACAGCAGGTAAGCTACTGAAATGTCTAGTGATTGCAGGGTTAAAGCTTTAGTTTAGATTATGAACAGGAAGCCTTTAATTACCCAAAGAAAGATTCATTTGTCACTGAGAATAAATCAGCTACGTTCACAGAAACCAAATTTACTTGGATTTAGTGACAGATACCCAGTTTATGGTTCCAAAACCAGGGATTGGACCTCTAAGCAGATGAGTTCGTAATGTATCAGGATTTGAATACATTCAAATACATTTTGAAGTAAGAGTAGAACAATGTTTCTTTGTGACAATTTCAAGGACTATTCCAGGACTTCATACACATGAGCAGTTTTCAGCCATTAGCTTTAGGTAGCAACCTTTTGTTTCCTTTTTCTATATGACCATTACCACTATGTTCTTGCCTCCTTGCAAACACCCTGAACCCAGTATCTCTTCTGCAACAATGCTCACGCTCACTGAACTGTGTGAGCATTTACTAATTAGAAAAGTTAGTAAGTTAGTTAGACAGAGATTTACGGCCCAGTTTTCAACCTATTGGTTTAAGTCAAGCCGGCCACAGCTTTTTTCCCAGTTGTGGCTCACTGGCTTGTTTTCCCTACTAATAAGAAAAGAGGCTCTGATTTACAGATAAAACTGTACTATTATCTATACATTAGGCAAAGAGAACAGCAGCTTAAATGAATCACTGACGTGTGAAATGCTGAGAACTGTTTGCTGTACTGGTTTACTAGAAAAACCTGGTCTGACAGTCAAAAAACATGTTTTTGTAAGCTACTTTAATCTTAAGCAGGAAAACTCTGCATGAAATATCACTGATTTAAGATTTCTCCAGGCCTCAAAATAATTTTCAAAATTGTTCATGACTTTTGGGGTTTTCCACAACCATGGTAACTCTCCTATCAATTTGCAAATTCTCAAATTATCTTTGTTATAAATATCTACCTTTCAGATACCACATTCAGTGTAGGCTAAAATGCATTACAGTATCATTAATTATCAGTTACAGGACCAAACACAGACCTAACACATATCTCAAAAAAAAGAGGGTTTTTCTCTTCCCTTCCCTGGACACAATCCCAGCACATCCTCCCCTGTCTGTAACCTTTAAAGATTTCTATTTACATCATCCACGGCAATACTTACTTAAGTAATTTGATTTTAACGTATCATCTGAGTCTCGTCCAAATCGGAACTGATACCTTTCTGCAAAACTGCTTGTGTAAGGAGTGAAATAACCTTCTATAAGGGAACTATCACCACGATAGCAACAGGTCATTCCAGCAGAGTTACCACTGGGAGATATGGCTGTCTGAAGGCAGAATGAATCCCCAGACTCTGAAAAGAGACCGATAAAATCTCCATTAGCCTCTTAGCAACAGAAATGGAATATTACAAAATGACAAATGAGTGAAAAATAAATACTTCCATACAGAACAATGTTGAAAAATAAGCCTAATTACAAATGGAACAATTCTCCCAATAATGATAGGATGAGTTAGTTGCAGGATTATTTTCATTTCACCATTGCTTATGTGTAGTATCACCCACAATGGCAGCAGATTCAACGTTTTTGAATCTTTGGAATGATTTGACCTAAAAATCTCCACCTCTGTGAATACCAGATGCTCAGGTGAGACCATATCAGGTATTGGCCCCAATGAAGTTCCTCCAGACAACCTTTGACCTTTATTCTATGACTTCTCCCTGAAGGAGAGTCACTACTACATACATCTTTAAAGGGAGAAATGAGAAAGGCTGTATTTTCAAAAACAATCATGCAATGTTGTGCTAATAAAACACACAGACAATTACAGTACAGAGGGGATTGTGGAATAGAGTTCCAGTGTGAAATGAATTTTTGACAAAATCAAATACTTGGCAATTGCAAAGTAACTAGGAGAAAAGGGTCTTCGAAATGTTCTTTAATATTACTTTCTAAAAAATCAAATTTTATCTTACTATTCAAACCTGTTTCAAAGAGACATGTTGACTGAACGAGCATGCATTTGTGACGCTCTCAGATGCATGCCTGTTCAGTCAACTTCCACA
This sequence comes from Holothuria scabra, assembly GCA_037179385.1. Classification (NCBI taxonomy): domain Eukaryota; kingdom Metazoa; phylum Echinodermata; class Holothuroidea; order Aspidochirotida; family Holothuriidae; genus Holothuria; species Holothuria scabra. The sequence continues at coordinate 31,632,067 of CM074185.1, read as the reverse complement.
TTTTGACAGGAATTTCTATTTTTAGAAGCATTTCAGGAATGACCCTCATTATGAAAGATTTTCAGATTTCTAAAAAGAATTCTAGCCTTTCCTATTAGACTAGTCTACCTACCACAGGAAACCCAGTGCAAGCACCACTTTTTGACACAGAAAATTTTTTCTTTAATATTTATGTCAATTTCTGATTGTTAACTCGCACTCTCTTCTCTAATCTATTCTTCCTTATAACTAACACAAAGTTTTAAAATTCCATGATCTGTGACCAGGGGGGGATGCTGCAATATGCCACATCCCAATCATGTAAAGCCATAAAAAGTATTATACACAAAACAGTCTCACCTATCCTGCTCTGGATTGTTGCCAGTGTTCCTACACCAAAACGCATGTCCTCCCTCCCGACTGCAGAGACTCTCCGTCTCCCTCTTGGATTTCTGAAGGAGTTGTCATTTCCTCCTTGGTTAAATGTACATGGACATCTACCTAAGTACTGGCTCCAATCTTCATGGGGAGGTTCAGCGTTGTACCAATCTAAACAGTATTGCTTTGGGTTAATTGTCGTCTCATTATTTGCTTCAAGCCTGTAAATCCAACGACCACCAAGTCCTGTGTTCCCTACAAACTGATCTGGGGTAAATTTAGCTGCCAGGGAACTGAAGGGTGGATTTTCAAGTTGAGCGTTGACAAACATGCCACCAGCTCCAGTGCTGTATCCAATAATGAGATCTGTTGATGCTAAAGCTGCAATGTTCCACAACATCTCATCTTGTTCATAGTTAAACAAAGCAAAACTGAAAGTTCCATCTGTGGCAAGACCAACCTGGAAAGTGTTTGTCTGTTTGGAAAAGGGAAGTAATTGAAAAAAAACTGAACGATACTATTTGTCTGTTACAAAAAGTATGAAAAAATTGGAGAGAATTTAAACAAAATTTCAAAATTTTTCCAGACTTTTCATAGAGCAAAAAGGCAATTTTCCATGACCATGAATCAGTAACTATGTTAGAAAGCCAATACAATTTCCATGGGCAAATCTAAGATAAGCAAGAGTGTGACTGTCAGCAAATGAAACAATTTACTAGATCAAAAACTCAAATCCAGTCATATATACGAAAGTGCCATATGTTTTCTTCCCTTTCCACTGCAACTACACTAAGGAAACACTACTTCCCTTGAAAGTCATTATCAAATCATCCGGTCTCAACAATAAACCCTAGCAATGGCTTCATCTCCTCAAAATAATATGCACAAGAAGAGTTATGGAAGTTGCATCTTTTGAAATGTTGAAAGTTTGGGTTAACAAATTATTCTTGAGCAACAAACAACTGAATTTCTATCTAAGAGAAACATTTCTTGAAAAAAGGGCAACCCTACTGCCTTATTTATTATTATTTATCACTCTTTGCCAATAAATATTGGTTTTAGAAGGATGAAATTTCCTTGTAAAACAAACCCAATATTTCCCTTTAACTGAAATGTTCCATTCAATTATTTTTATGCTCCAGCAACAGCTTTTACATTTATGTAGTGAGCAAATTTGTATACCAATAATGGATCCAAAAGACAGGCCCCCAAAGTATGTCTATTTGTCCACTCTCCTACATTGATGCAACTAGACTACATTTATCAAGTTTAAATGTTGTAAACATAGATTTAAAACTCACATTGCTTGTACTTGTAAATGACGGTATCTCAAACCAGGTAATAACTAGGAGCCATGAAGTGTTAAACTGCTGGTGTTTGGAATCAAAATTTCTGATTCTGTTATCTGCATCATCTAGAACCTGTGTCTGGTTCATAGTGTTGGTCTCTGACCTCTCATACACCTGCAAAAATATGAATATTAATTCCAATTAGTAACAATGAGATTCTTCTGAAAGTTGAAAAATTATGAAAGTGTAACCGTTTCTAATTAAATATTTGCTTTGCTATACTCCATTGCTGAGTGTTACACAACTAATACTGATTTCTTATTAGACCATTCCCTTTAGTTCAATATTATAAAGAAATTAAAGTTTGAAAACACCAAGAGTAGTGGACAGATATTAATACACAATGTACATACAATGGGTGTCCTCTGTCAGTTAATACAGGTATGTAAAAAGAAAAGTGGTGTAGCTGCTTTTGGTCAAGTACAAGCTTTGTGGAGCAGGCAAAAGATCTAAGTTGTGGGCACAAGACTTGAGAACTAAAATTTTACTGGAAAATTCTATAGTACTGTTCCACTGTTGGACAATTTAAAACTTGAAAACTCATTTGTTTACTTTGTCTTATTGACCGCCTGTTGTACAGTTTTAGTGCTTTGAGACTTCTTATGTAAGGTGCTATATAAGAACTGTTATATTATTATAATTATATTACTGCATTTACCCCAAGTTCATGTGTATGCTGATGACACCCAACTTTACTTAGCTTTTAACCCCAGTCAAGACACAAACCAATGGAAAGCAGTTGCTGATATTGAAAACTGTGTGAGGGATTTGAGAGCTTGGATGTTGTCAAATAAACTAAAAATAAATGATTCAAAGACTGAATTTATGCTGATTGGCTCCAAATCCAGTTTAGCCAAAGTACAAGTGAATTCAATCCGAGTAGGAGAGTGTGTGGTGCAAAAAGTCCCGTATGTGAGGAATTTAGGGGTGTGGTTTGATGAGCACCTTGACATGCAGCTACATATTACCAAGCAATGTCAAAAAGCTATGATGCATCTGCAAGCCATTCGTTCTATTAGGAAGTATCTTTCTATAGAAGCCACTCGGAGTGTATTGCATGCTTTTGTGACATCATGTCTTGACTATGGAAACAGTCTTTTAATTGGTGTTCCCAAGACACACATAAGTAAATTACAGATAGTGCAAAACATGGCAATTCGTTGCTTGCATAACCTTAAAAAATATGGTCCTGTTTCCTCCTACATTTCATCCGAGCACTGGCTCACAGTTGATAAAAGAATAAAGTTTAAATTGATGTTAATAGTCTACAAATGCCTAAATAATCAAGGGCCAAAATATCTTAATGACATGCTGATAAAAGATTTTAATGCCACTCACAATCTCAGATCTAACACTGACACATTACGATTGGTAGTTCCACGCACCACTTCCAAGTCGTATGGTGACCGTGCCTTTATGGTTGCAGGTCCTAGACTCTGGAATTCCCTTCCTTTCTCTCTCAGAAGTGTCTCGAATACCTCAAAATTTAAAGCTGGACTAAAGACTTACCTTTTCAACCTATAGTATTATCTCTCATTTATTACTTGTAAAGTGCACGTGAATGACTATGTCACATCGTGCGCTATATTAAGTCTAATCTATATATATATACTGAAGCTTCCATCTTTCATTTCAAACCCTGTCTAAATTTCCATATTTCTGCACCATCCATTTCTGTTGATACCACATGTACGATTAAGCAGGGAGTTGCTAGAGAAGGGGATACAACGAACAAATTTATGCAGACAATATGTACTTAAAAATGGTTTTTATCTTTTGAGATGCCACTATTTGATTGACAAGTCCCTTTGTTTCTATTGTTAAATCCCTTGTGACTAAGTCCTTTTAATGATGATCTCTTCCATTCTTTTCCAAGTAATCCTTAAACAAAGGCTATTGTCTTCATGTATTTTCAGTTGGAGGTTTGTTTCAACAATTGCAAAGCTTATAATAAGAATTCCTATTAAAACGACTGGAAACAAATATGTTACTTTATGCTTCGATTGTGCCCCGTTCTTCATCATATGGAAGCATCGTTCAAGTTTTTTGTACAAAACTTTTTTGCTGTCTTCAAATGGAATGATACATCATGTCTCAGAAAGCATTAACTGACATAAATTTTGCATGATGACCCATAACTAGATGTTAACGAGTAGAGTGTGAGGAATGCATCTCTTCCTTGGAATTTTATAATGCTTCCCTACTATTGGTTGATCTAAGCATTGAGATAAGAATTTAACGGATAAAAGCAAGATTACCATTGAAAACGAACATTGTCTCAAAGAGACTATGGAACGTTGTTTCTCCTCCTCTCGCAAATCCCTGAAGTAAACTTACATAACATGGGTCTCACCTGATAGAAAACTTCTCCTTGGTCATTTGCAAGGCTACTGTCAGTCCAAAATGGGGCCACTGCTACCAACAGTTGTGATCCATCAAATCCTCCTGGGTATGGGTTAGGGAAACTATACTTTTCTTCATTTTCTTTTGTAAAGACTACAAGACCATTGTCCAAGAACTGCGTGAAGAAAAGTTACAAAAGTTTATCATAAAGAAAAATTGCAAAAGGGAAATGTTGACAGCCTGATGCCTAATTCATATTTCATCAAAGAACATAAAAGTAGGAAATGGTTGAGGTAAGCATTTAGTGTTACAACTTACACAAACACAAAAACAGCTGATTTGTTTGGAGGTAGATTATATGCATATATCTACTTCACGAGAATAGAAATCTAACTCCTGTGTTAAGTTAGATAGGTTTTATGCCTCAGCTTATAGACTACTCCAATGAGCGCTTGTGTTTAGTGACTGTAGGCAGCCATTAGAGGGGTCCATCAGCCTTTAATCGTCTTTATTTATTGCCTATATGAATTTCCACGTCAAACCCATGTACTCAGTGAAATTGAAGGAATCAAGATAAAATTTAATGTAAAACCATTTTTGATACAAGTAAGAAAGGAAATGAAAAGATTAAAAGGTGGTAGACCCCAGTTACGGACAACTAAAATTGGACCATCACTTGCTGTCCAGATTCACCTCTACCCTGGTTTAACCTAGGAGTGAGCACCCACAGCCTTTTTACCAGTTGTGGGGCACTGGGGAACGGTGTGTTTCATTGTTTGCCCCACCAACTTCCTATACATGGACAGAGCATACTGCACGGTAGATTTTCCCTACCAAACACATGGGGAAAAAAGTGCACCAAGATGGCTGTCTGCTATAATTTTGTGTTAAAGTTTGGACTTGCTCAAGTCAGTTGGCAGATTTTGCAGGAAGGTTGAAATATATTTAATATGGCAAGGTAAGGTCAAAATCACTGCACCTATTGCAGGTATATGATATTCTTTCCCATTGAAGTTTAACTTTAGTTTAAATTATAACAGAGTCATCGTCAAATGACATGATTTATAACAAAAGGGTGTCCATCTTGGTGTGCCTTTTTGTTCAAGTGGGCAACGACAATCTACGGATAGGACGTACACATTACATGGTCTGTTCATGTATATAAGTCCATGGTTTTTCCTCAAGAATAGTGTGATGCCAATGCATGGCCTCCATTTATTTTTTTCACCAGGAATCCTTTCCCTCAATGAAATGTCAATGTAGATAATCAAATTATGAGGAGGTAAATTATATTATTATGTTTTTCCTCAAAAGAAATTTACAATGGTGTAATCAACAATGGCACACTTTGATCCAGAGAAATTCTACAGCAAGGCAGGCACATTTTGTCTTGTTTCCTTACGTATAGGCTGTAGTAGAAGTTGCTACCAATAGGGAATCCTGCAGGAGGAACGATAGTCATGGAAACTTTGTCTTGTCCTCCAATCATCTCATCCGCTGTCTCTGTCAGACGTTGGTCCATTTGCTCATCACCAAAAGTAAAGAGACGAGTTTCTTTAAAAGGGATAAAATATACCATCATGCAATGCTATTTGTGCTTTGGTTTTATACCATTTAGTAAAATAAATGATAATCATGAAGATTTGTAAGACTTGCAATGACGAGCATGACAATTAGCAAAATTTACTACCAAACAATGTTTAAGACCTTATCATATTAAAAAAAAATTGATTGTGATAGTATAAGTCCACGAGTCAAAAAACCTGAACAATCTATTCAAAGAGAGAAAGCCAAATTAATTAGAATATTTGATATTTCAACCAGGGAAATTATCCATACAATGGCACACATGAAAAACAATTTCACTTCTTGTAAGTATGAATATGAGTCAAAAGACTGAACAATCTATTCGAAGAGGGAATGCCAAACTATGTTTACTCTTTCAACCATGGAAATTATCCATGTAATGGTACACATGAGAAGCATTCACTCCTTGTTTTTACAACTAAGTAAATTTTTGTCAAAAAAGTGCACCAATGATAGCAGATGTCACTATTGTCAGGATAAGCTACACCAGCCCATGACAGTGGGCCCAATGGAATGAGACCACCAATCCTCTAGCTGAATGCAGAAAAATCAATACAGTGTTCTATGAAATCATTTATGTACAGACCAATCACAAAATACAAATAAACTCCAAAACAAAAAGATTGTTCCTATTCAATTAAAATCCAAAATACTTTCGGAGAAGAGTTCTCAAAAATTCCATAACATCTTTCAGAGTCAACATGTTCCAAAGCAGACCAACTTCAATTTATTAAACAAGAGCTTGCTGGTTGATTCAAACAGGGGATGCTTCCCAGTTGATCATCAAATTAGAAGCTGAAATATAAGACTAGAACTGTTCCACATTGAAAGGCAGCAAAATTTTAAGCTCTGGATCAAGCAAGGCTAACATTTGCATTATTCCTGAGATTTACTGCAGGTGATTAAAATAGTTACATACTACTATCCTTAATTCTCACCTCTGCAATAAAACCCATCTCCTGTAAAACCTTCATTACAGTAGCAGGTGTATGAACCTTCAGTATCAACTCATGCAGCATGTGATATTTCTTAGAATTTCCATTAGTCTCTTTTTCCTAAAGTACAAAATAACTCTACAGCTCCTTTATTCTCACCTCTGCAATAAAACCCATCTCCTGTAAAACCTTCATTACAGAAGCAGGTGTATGAACCTTCAGTATCAACACACGTAGCATTCTGATGGCAGTCGTTCACACCAAGGCACTCATCTACATCTGTTGACGAAAAAAAATGACAATTTTGTTTATTTTTTTTAAGGATATTGTATATATACTTGAACAGTATATAGCTTAATTTGGACCAGTGAGTATTGATGGGCAACACTAAATTTCTGTTGAATATCTACTGTTTGGGTATAGGACTATATGCTAGGAACTTCCTCATGAGGCATTTACTTTCTCCTATTCCTGGATGCTATCCCTATGATGATGATCAACGTACCTCACCCATTCCTCAAGCCTGTGTCCAAATGGCAACCCCACTCTGGGCTGTGCATCGTAGAATATGCCCACAGTTCCTGAATGTCATAAGAGGCAAGTAAAGGGGAGGACTAGCACCATATTTGAAATGGATGGTTGGTGCGTATGGTTGATGGGTATGGAATGTAGGGGGAGGGGGTTCCAGGGGAATTTATGTTGATCTTCTCTTTATTTTGTGTCCACTCTCTTTTGGGAGTGCTCTTGTCTCTCAAGCCCAGAAGGGTTTTAAGAGTACTTCCATTCACAACTATTGTCTTTTTATCTACTTATGTGCTTATATTATCTTGTTCATTTTCTGTTGTGATAAATCAAATAAATGAAATGATATATTTGAACTAAAAAGATACATTAACTGCCTATGTACTTATGTAGTTGACACTGTATGACACGGTGTTGGTGCATCTAACTAACTGTGAAAAGCAGCATTTGTGTTTTATTCTACGTAGCTGAGATGTATGTTTTTCTGACATATTTTTAAGCTTGGGCAAAATTATTGAAAGCATGTTCTCACCAGACAAAATTATCAATTCACAAAACTCACCCGTTTCACAAGTTGCACCTGTCCATTGTTCACTGCACAAACAAGAGAAGGATCCAATCTCATTTTGACAAGTACCACCATTTTTACATGGGTCTGATGTACACTGGTCAATCACTACAGAGGAAACAAAAACATAACAAAAATCTAAGCAGTTGCCATTTCTACAAATTTAAAAATTGTTACTTGGTCTAAACGTTTTAACACCAACCAAACAAGCAATTACTGGATATGTATCAGTACACTTTTATATTTATATCATTGCTCGCAGTGCTGCAGGTGGAGGGTAGGGTAATAGTAGCTGCATGTCTCCCATTAATAAACTGATTCAAAGCAAATTTTCTTTAATAATGTGACATGATTTGCAGGTGAGGGGTTGGATGTAAATAAGCACTGCTTTAGATGAAATTCCAAGGGGCTGAAAAAGCCACTTTTGGTGATCTAGTAAATGTTTTGGGACAAAAATTTCCAATAAACTAACAGTCAACTAATGGTGGAATTTGGTTCAGGTAGTATTTCTTGTCATAGACAAATGGCACTTTGTAGTTCCCCTAGATACATTTCTCATGACCTCATCTACATACTAAGACTACTTCATTGCTAAAATATTTTTGTAGCCTTAAGAACAAACTGCATATGAACTTCTGATTCCCACATGCATTAATCTTATGACCTGCATTAATCTTTTACAGTAACTAACTGTTCTACACATTCACACAACACAATCTTAGACAATCCCCATGTCCTAAATACAAATAACTGTTTTAACTTACTTAATGGTTCAATATGGTTTTCAAAAATTCGTGACCAGACACTTTTTTAAATTGTGCACAATCCTTTACAATTCAGGACATCACCAAATTCAGAATTTTAGCTTTTCCTGTCATTATTAGATATGAAACTTGACTTATTATGCTACCTATAATCATTGTCATGTTGTAGTGACCGACCCTTCAACTCTGTCATTAAGTTATCGATATCACCTCAATGAGCCCCTTTGTTGTGAGTACTATTTTGTATATTAACCTTGATGGCCCCCAAAATGATGAAAAACTGATTTTCTTGAGTCCCCTTACTTTACTATACATGGATCAGGCCTAGCATGGCTGACTGCTTGTAATAAGGAATGCACAAACAGTATTGTAACAAGGCATAGACTTATTTCCAAATAGTAATTACAATGAATTGTGGGATAGAGTTTTGGTGTTTGTCATTTTTGTCAATGGCATTTTACTGTTGTGAAAATTGATGTACACCCAAAACTCTATCCCACAATTCATTGTAATTGCTATCTGGAAATAGGTCTATGACTGGACCCACTAGTGCAGAAAAGAGGAAAGCATGACTTATCCTGCAGTTTGCAAAGTCCAGATGTTTTATTTATACCAATACTTTCTTTACATTTATTTATTTATTTATTTTTTTTAGAAAGATAACAATGAAATTGAATTCATTACATTATGCATTTGATATGAAGATCTGGAGGTAAAATATTTCAGGTCTACATAAAATATGCAGCTCTACAAAGGGCGTTTAAAAGAAGCTATGCACTTACAAATGCATTCTGACAAGTCCCCAATCAGAGTGCCATTGTCACACTCAATGTATGATCCTGGCATCTCTAGCTCATAGAACTCATCACACACTAAGCTGATAATAGATCCATGAGTATTGTCAGTGTTGTTGAACATAGCAAATGGTGGTGCTGTTGGTAAATTACAGTCCCCTGAGGAAAAAGACAGATGAAAAGAGTAATGATCATCACATAGTATAATGTAAAACATTTACAAAAATCGATCCCATACCCAAACTTGTCAGGAGTTGTTATTAGTACTAATTAGGGAATAAAGTCAATGGTGCCCATGTCTCTACATCAGATTCGAACAGGCTATGACGTCACGCATATGGGCTGAGAGACCCGAGGCGAAGCCGAGGGTCTCTGCCTATATGCGTGACGTCATAGCCTGTTCGAATATGATGTAGAGACATGGGCACCATGACTTTATTCCCATTCATAAATACTTTAATTTCGAGAAGTTTAGAAGGGAAAAAGCTTTCTTTTTTTACAAATTTTCCATTGATCATCAAGTATTCTCCTTAACTGACTTAAGTTTCATGAAGTGCTCGTTCAGGTGTACGTAATTACCATGACTTTGACATTGAGTAGCGTAGCAGCTGTATTGCTGCAATGCAGTAGCTAGCTACACGCTACCGTACCTTGTAAACATGCCGTACACGTACACAGTCATGAATCATACTAGCCACTCATACAGAAATAGGCCTAGGCCTACTTTTGTGCCGTCTATTTGACGAATAAGTTATATTTTGAAAGTCTTGAACGAGGTCATATTTGGAACGATTTATCTCTTGGATTTGGGACTATAATCGAGTTCCACTAAAATTATATACTAGCTTGAGGATCTGTGGTTTGGTTTATATTGCTCACTGTGACGTTTGAGTTTGAATTTGACACACTAACGTCCTGCTATACGTTGCTGAAAACAGACTGAACAACTAACGTTAGGCTAACAACGTTAGACCTAGCCTTTCAAATTAGCGTTACGTTGTTTTCGAAATGAGGCTAAGTCAGTAACCCAGCTTGACCTTTTTGTGTGGAATTTTATGGAACCAGACATATTTGCCTTTACTAACGGTGGCTGTCGCAATTCCTAAAGTTTTTATTGCAGAGAGAATCTATCACAATCTTGCTGACGTTTGTCGATGCAGTAGGCAGGCTACTCGGGCCGGCTAAGGCTCTTCTTAATATTATCACATCTGCATTTCCTTTGGTGATTCTGGTGCTAAATTTCCTTACATAGCTAATGGTGCACAGAATACTTGACCAAGCCTTATGTATGGAATATGTGAGATGAGCTGTAAGGTTAGTGAGTAACGTTATACTCGTTAACTCATTTCAAAACTATTTTTTTTTTCATCGCCCCAGATAGGCTAGAGGTTTCGAGTCTAACTGAGGTAGGCCTAGGCCTAGGAAGTCATGTAGTCCTACTTATATGCTTTTCTCATCAATAGTGTACATATCAATATTTACACGATCGGGGTCTAAGCCTAGGCCTAGGCCCTATGTGGACTTTGAAACACTAACAAGACCTTCACTTGATATGCTCTGAATTAAAGGTCTAAAATCTGATTAGGACATAATTTATTCGTTTCAATGTACACACAACATTGCGGTCAACCAAATATATTTACATTTTAAGTTGGACAGTTATGGGGTAAATTACATTCGTAGGCCCTATGCCTTAATTGCTTAAAACGTCAGGCACCATAGTTGGGCTAGTACAGTATGTGTGCTATGTATGTGACCTAAAACTATGTATATAGTCAAGCCTATGTACATCTACCGTGTCGGCAAAGCTGTGTTTATAGTCATGTTGATCAAAAAGTTTCTCTCCATACACCCTATGTCTCTACACTGGATTAGAACATGGGTAACTGACCAATCACAAGCCAGAATTCTCAAAAAGTATTTATGAATTATAATTAAATATTCTTTCAGGCATTTATTAATAGCCCTTAAGGTAAACATGTGATGACAGTTTACCTCAGGTTACCCTTAATGGTGATCTAATCCTTCAAGCACCATGAACACTTTCATCCCTTTTTTGCCTGCATTTCAAAATTTGCTGTGACTTATTATTTAAACCCCCAAGTTGTTGGGCTTCTACACTACCAGAATGTTAATTAAAGCTGTTGGCCATTAAAACTAGCTAACTGGAGGCCAGGTACTGAAATAAGGAACTGTAGTTTTTCCTTAAACACTGCAGAAGCTATGCCACAATTACACAGAAGTAAATATTTAATCATGAAATGATTATCACTGCCCCTAAAACTTCAGAAAAAACTTAACAGAGAAAATTTTATACAGTGTGTTAATAAATATAGTGGATTTAGTTTTTAGTGTTCATAAGGAATCAAGTTACCAAAAATTTTAACAAGCATTTGTTCAAAAGGCAACAATATTTCATTCAATAACAAAATATAATGCATATAAAACACCTTGATTACCCTCCTGGGCCAATAACAAACCATCTGAGATGGAGTATTTTGCATAAAATGCCATACATGTGAACCTATTTGTTATACCTTGGAATAGTCTCAACAGACATTACCAGTAAAACCTTCAACAGCAACATACATCACCTGATATAAAAAGTGACATATCTGTTTGTACTTTGTGGAAATCTGCACAAAGTGGTACCGTTGCAAATACGTTGCCTAGATTGGCTTTGTTTGCTAGAGTTTGCACCTCAGCTTCTAAACTTGTGGTTTAATCTAGGATTACCTAGAGACTTTTTCTAGTTGTGAGTTCCTCCTCTGTTGCCCATATGGAGCACCACAGACAACAGCAGTAGGTTCGACTTTCTAATTTTGGCATGACATGAGCTGCAAACCAAACCTGGACTTCCCAGGGAAGAGACTGATGCCCCACTACTGGTACAAAACAACCGGTTAATCTAGAGAGAAAATATATAATTTGGCTGTCACCAATATGTGATCCTGGTACTTTACTAGTGTCATCAATAAATGACAATGGTCCTGAAAGGATTATGTAGATACAGTTGGAGCCTATTGCACCAATACTTACTGTAACAATCAGGAAAAGATGCATTTCCAAAATCAAATCCATTGCATGACCTAGTTGCATTTCCAACAAGAGTGTGGTCTGATGAGCAGTAGAACATGACAACATCATTACTTCGGTACAAGTTCATACGAGGAGTAAAGTAACCGTCACTGAGGCTCGGTGGTGGGAAACACAAATCTAAGCAAAAAAGAGCAACAATGTTTCAAAGTGACAAAAGTACACAGATCAGATAAAATATACCATTACACTGTCATGAAATAAGCTCCATATATTAAGTGCATTGCAAGGCTTGAAGGCTTTGTGCAAAACTTGTAGTAAAAACTGTGGCAACCGTCTAGAGAAAATATTTGAAAGTGGATATCTTTCTGATGCAGAATCTGCAAAACTTCCTGGGTTAATGAGTATCTTCCCTTTTGGGAGGAACAAGAGAATCTCTTACCAAAACATAAGATGATAAAATCACAAACAGCACTTATTTACACATTTTAAGAAATTTACACATTATAAGAAATTTTTTTCTTAAGGCACACATCCACTACTAATGCCAATAATTTTATTCCAACATAATAAAAATTTTTGTAACTGCTACACATTTCATCAAACTATATTAAAACTTCTTCACTTTCACACAGCCAGGTAAGGAACAAAGTAGTTGGTACCCATCCTCCACCCTCCACAAGTCCTTAAACATAAGACATCATTGTACATAAAATGAGCCCTCTAATGGAGACAAGCTTGTATTGTTTTATTTTCAACCACCAAACGCAGACTGCTAATTTTTACTCAGCTGTGCACATACATCTTTTATACATGCCTGCGAAGTCGCATACATTGTACATGCAGCCTGCTCAATTGTATTGCTTCCAAACTGAGGTCACGTGACGTCAATGTGTAAGGTCTATAGTAATAATACTTTTTAAAACCAACCATGTGAAGATGTTACTGACCTGAACACAGCTCCTCAGATTCATCATAGTTATCACTGCAATCATAAGTGTAGCCATCGCATAGAAATGATACAGAAATGTATTTCCCCTCTGCTGGACAACGGAAGTGATTTGCTTTTGGACAGTGGGGTTCTGACATTCTCTGGTCTAGAAAAACATTAGAGCAAAATAAATTAATAGATAGACAAATCCGGACGGTCAAGTCATGGTCTAATTTTAGTCATTCATAACTGGGGTCCATTACCTTTAGTTTTTCAATTTTCTTTGCTTACCTGTATCATGAATCATTGTACACTAAATTGTATTGTGACTCCCTCAATTTCACTGATTTGAAATTCATGTACACAAAAAATGAAGACCATTTAAGGCTGATGCGCCCCACTAATGGCTTTCTACAGTAACTAAACACAAGCACTGATCGGATTTGTCTATATAACATTTTCACTGATAGTTGTAGCATAAAAGAATGATATCATGATATTCTGGTGCTGTAATGTTATCATGCTAATATTGATGAAAATGATTAGCACTGCACGTAACTTGACTGGTTTTAAATTGTTGTCATTTTATGGAAAGTCAGCAAAATAAATTAACAGATAGACAAACCCCGACAGTCAAGTCATGGTCTGATTTTAGTCATTCATAACTGGGGTCAATAACCTTTAGTTTTTCAATTTTCTTTGCTTACCTGTATCATGAATCATTTTACACTAAATTGTATTGTGACTCCCTCAATTTCACTGATTTGAAATTCATGTTCACAAAAAATGAAGACCATTTAAGGCTGATGCGCCCCACTAATGGCTTTCTACAGTAACTAAACACAAGCACTGATCGGATCTGTCTTTATAACATTTTCACTGATAGTTGTAGCATAAAAGAACTGACATCATGATATTCTGGTGCTGTAATGTTATCATGCTAATATTGATGAAAATGATTAGCACTGCACGTAACTTGACTGGTTTTAAATTGTTGTCATTTTATGGAAAGTCAGCAAAATAAATTAACAGACAGACAAACCCCGACAGTCAAGTCATGGTCTGATTTTAGTCATTCATAACTGGGGTCAATTACCTTTAGTTTTTCAATTTTCTTTGCTTACCTGTATCATGAATCATTTTACACTAAATTGTATTGTGACTCCCTCAATTTCACTGATTTGAAATTCATGTTCACAAAAAATGAAGACCATTTAAGGCTGATGCGCCCCACTAATGGCTTTCTACAGTAACTAAACACAAGCACTGATCGGATCTGTCTTTATAACATTTTCACTGATAGTTGTAGCATAAAAGAACTGACATCATGATATTCTGGTGCTGTAATGTTATCATGCTAATATTGATGAAAATGATTAGCACTGCACGTAACTTGACTGGTTTTAAATTGTTGTCATTTTATGGAAAGTCAGCAAAATAAATTAACAGACAGACAAACCCCGACAGTCAAGTCATGGTCTGATTTTAGTCATTCATAACTGGGGTCAATTACCTTTAGTTTTTCAATTTTCTTTGCTTACCTGTATCATGAATCATTTTACACTAAATTGTATTGTGACTCCCTCAATTTCACTGATTTGAAATTCATGTTCACAAAAAATGAAGACCATTTAAGGCTGATGCGCCCCACTAATGGCTTTCTACAGTAACTAAACACAAGCACTGATCGGATCTGTCTTTATAACATTTTCACTGATAGTTGTAGCATAAAAGAACTGACATCATGATATTCTGGTGCTGTAATGTTATCATGCTAATATTGATGAAAATGATTAGCACTGCACGTAACTTGACTGGTTTTAAATTGTTGTCATTTTATGACAAGTCAGTACAAGGGGAATGATATAGTCAGTCAATAACGAATGAAAGCCACAGGGCTAGAATTTCATATCATTTTTCCCCACTATGTCCTTGGATCTCTATCATCATATACCAGTGCTATGGCCGAGTGAATAAAGGCCGTGCCATTTGAAGCGATGAAGCTTAGCAACGGGAGTTCGGTTCCTGGCCAGGTCAAAGTAATGTGGGTTTTTCATCCAAGAGCAATCTAATGTTTTCCCATCCGAACTGGCCTTTCAAAAAAAATACCAAATTTGATCCAAATTGTTGAACTGGTTGCCACCCAGTGTGAAGTTTTAATTCATAAGCCAACGGCTTATCCCACATTCGTGGTCTCTTAGCATCTTAAAACAACTGTCTTTCAAGGCCTGATTATTATTATTATCATTCAGACCAAAATGTGATCGTAAAGCTGCATTGATCAAATTCAAATTTCCAGATTTCAATGAATAATCCACTACATCCCACCACTCCCAGAAGCTTATAGCATTGTAAGATAACCCCAGCAACAAGAATTTTGAATAAACTTCAATTACTGTGATATCATTTATCACAAAAAAATATAAAAAGATCATAAAATGTAACAGACATAAACCTCCAGTAAGCTTCACCATGAATGACACAGTAATTGTATCATTGACAAATGAAATGCATCTGCTGGACCAGCGAGTTAAAATGCTTTCCATTAACCTGATCTTTTTCCAGGTAGTGTGTTGTGTCACCCATAAGATCAAAGTAATTACTTGGGGCCCTGCCCACTGTTTAACAAGAAATTTCCTATCTGGCTTACGACAGCCCTAATCCCTAAACCTAACAAAGAATACAATCACAACAAACAATCAAGAAACACTTTGTTAAACAGTGCACATCTACCCAATTACTTCTACATACCACAACACAAAACTTCTGCCTACTTCTAGGCAGCTAAGCAAGATATCACAAACATGAAAGCCTCGTTTAAGGATTCTTCCTTGACAGACAAATTGTCCCCTGTACAAAGCTCTATTGATAGTCAACACTAAACACCCCCAAAAATGTTGCAAAAAGCCACTCCTACGTACCACAACACAAATCTTCTGCCTCGTCATCAAAGTCTGGGCATTGAGGAAAGATATCACAAGCATACGAGTCTGGTATACAGCTTCCATCCTGACAGGTAAATTGTCCCCCTGTACAAAGCTCTGTTACAGATAATGTAGAAAATACAAAGAATGGTAGCCTGAGTAAAGCAATCATTATATCATATTAAAACAAGATTTAATGGATTTCTCATGACAAACTGCACGTGCTGTCGCAAGGCTAAGACACTCTAATACCTTGAATATTAGTATTAGTTGTATAAACTATTTCTTAGGATGGATTGGGATTAGGGTTTGGGTCGTGGATGGGGTTGGGTTGAATGGAAATGAATTGAACTTAACAAAATGGACTTAGAATTGTTGGGATATAATCAAATAGGCACAACTGGGTTACATTTTAAAGCCAGGTAAGACAAATTTATTCATCTCCATGGTGGATCCAGACGAGGGAGTAACAGGCACATCCCCAACCTCCACTAGCTTCCATACAAATGCTTTGATATATGTACTAGATATGGCCTTTTGGCTAAAAGGAAAGCAATCAAAAAACACAAATTGGATATATGCCCATTACTCACTACAATGTATACCATTTTAACTCAATTTCTATGAGGAAACATTTTCAACTGTTCATAAAGTGTTTGGACTGTCAGCCACCACAAAAAGAAACTGAAGGGAAGAGGCAGCAGGCTTTCCACCATTTGCCAAGCATTCCTTTGTTAATTTAAAGCAGTGTAGAAGGTCAGGAAAAAAATATGTAAATTGGCTATCACATTTAGATTTGCATACATACATGAACTGCTTTATTTTGCATTGATTATAATTTCACAAATAGAATGACTTGTGTGGCATACCTTGGCATGAGAAACCATCTCCCCTGTATCCCTCCATGCAGGCACAACCATCAGTAGTACAGACAGCATTCACATCACATGTGATGTTTACACATGTCAGATTGTTGTAGCCATAACAGGTGCACTCCTGTCTACAATCTGATGTTTGGAAAGTAAGTCCAACCTGTAAGAAGTACAAAACAAATTCTTCATGACACTGTTCTGTGTTAAGCAAGGTTGTGGCCACTACAACCAGCACTTGCTAGATGTACCAAGCCTTTCAGAAGTTCTTCCTCCCTCACACAGTTTGAGTCTTGTTTATAGACTTACTTTTTCACATTGGCTTTTCGTTAGGGTTGTACAGCGCTGTTGAATACTCTGCAGATTTATTTATTATGATCATTACTATTATTATTGAGATGGTAACAAACTTCTCTAAAGGAATGGCTACATTTATACCAACCACTACAAAATCATATCATTCATAAAAAGGACATAAATATCAAACAGACCACCAAAGGTAAGTGACCAAAGATCAATTTGACAGGAATATTTGTGTCAAAGAGGATGGGATTGGACTCAATTTGGATGAAGGATTACATTTATGATGGAGCTGATGAATAGCCTCACTAAGGATTATTAAGAGCATTGATTGGAGTCAGATTGTAAGGAGAATTACATTTCAGATGGAGTTGCTAAATAGCCTCTGTTAAGAGTCTGGAACTGGACTCAGGTTGGATATATATTGTGGTTTAGACTAGAGGAAGGACACTCAGTTTTGTGAACCTTTGATTAAATATATTCAGCCCTTTTACACTTGCCCATAAGCACCATCCAGCATTATGAGCCCTTCACTAACAATATTGTCATTTTCTAAGTGGCATTGGATAGCTTTTCACGATCTTGATGGCAATGATGGAAAAAAATGATTCCCTTTTAATCCTAAATATAATTTCTCTTGCAGCTTTATTATCATACGCAACTTGAGACATGTACCTTTGGTCACTATACAAGCACAGACCCAACTGGGTGTATATTCTGTTGCTCAAGTAAAAGGGATTGAGAAGTAAAAAGTTGAAATATTTTGTTTTAAGCCTCAACTGGAGTACCACAAAACATTCCCCAAAAATGCTTGGGCTGGGTATGAACTTACTGGAGCATAAAATCCATCCAGAACACAGCCACAGCTAGAAGGAAGAACACACTCGGATCCTTCTAGAACAAAACCAGGATCACACTGACAGCCCTCGACAGTATGACTGGAGTCACATCCATTGAGAAAAGACGGTACAAGCACTGAGGTACAAGACTCTGGACAAGGGTCACCAATGGCAGTAAAAGTAGAGTTTTGAGGGCATGTCATTGCTGAAAAATGACCAAAATATTTAGACAAATAAACAAGTATAATGATTAAAGTGTTTTTAAAAGACAAATGCCTCTACAAATGCCTCTGCAAATGCCTCTTGTTCAGACCATTCAAAAAAATCCTACAGGATGGATACTAAGGAATTATTTGATATTCATTTAACAAATAAAACATCATACTTCCCTGTGGAAAATTGTGTTCACCAATGCCTAAGTCAGGCAATCAAGTGTTTATCCATTCCACTGCTAAAAGGCGAGATGCTCTTTGCTTTTTGTTTCATCTAAATTTTTACTTGATGCATATAGAATTTCAGTGTTTCCCTGTAATATTTAAATAACCCATAGATTAGTAAAAACACAAAATTCAATGAAATCATTGATTTGCTAACATACACAGGTACTGGAAATTGGAATGAAAATCTCCTTAGTCTTATGAACAGTTTATTGTTCAATTACCAGGAATAATAAAAAAGAAAAGAAAGGGAAGTACAAATGGTGTGAAAGATTCAGAATTTTGTTAAAGTACTACTATGCTGTCATCAACATACCACAAATGGATTCATTTCTCCAGTTTTCAATACTAAAACCATTTTCTCTGCAAAGAATGGCAAAAGCATGAATAACCGAACAAGCATCTTCTTCATCCGGGAAGGCTCCACAAACATCAAAGCGACAGCTGTCATAGAAAGACTGTGCTACCATGGGCTTTGCTGCCATACAGGCTGAAAATATTCCTGCAGTAGGTGAAAACATGTAAAACGTGTGAGATATATGCACCACTGCAACTGTGTATAATCTAAACTGGAAAGAATACATGCCCACTGATACAATTTCACAAGACAGAATTTGAACAAAATGAGCAAAAACTATTCAAAACAGGAGGAATACTATCAAACAAACAATATAGGAATTGCTGATATTGGAAGGTATTTTTCTGGTGCCAAATTTTTCTGCATGGGGGGACTTTTTTCATCACATAATCTCTTGAACACCACGAATACAACTCTCTATTTAAGACATAAAGTTGATCCTCAGGATGGGTTACATTTGCATCAAATATAAATTAAGTGTTCCTTCAGGTCACACATGATGATGATTAGGAGACAAACCACCTAAATGACATGACACCCTAATATGTTGTTCTTAACAGTAGAAAATGTACTTTACCACTGATATTCTTTTTAAAACAAGAGTGAAATTATTACATATTTGTACACGGAACTTTCAAATAAACATTTCTAGGGTTTTTACAAGTGATTTTGTCAACAGAACACAATGTTGCCAACAGGAAAATTTGTACAAATGTATATGTTACCAGCAAGGGCTATTAGATAGTTCCAAGTTCTCAAAATGTTCATTACTCAACACCACAATGGTTACAGCCTCTGAAGGTAGAAAAACACCATCTCATGTGCTATAAACAATGCAACTTGCAATTTAATATACTGCATACACTGCACTTTAGGGGCACCTTCCATAACAGATGCATCCCCAAAACTTGAATAATTATGGTACCCCCATTAAAGTGATATTATCAACAAAAGAAATGGCTTCTGCACACTATAGTTTTCTTCTTTATGAAAAGTCATGAAGGAAGTTCAAAGACTGTGAAAAAGACAGGCAACGATGTCACAGACAAGTTGAAAGTTAATTAATATGTTCCAAGAATCAAAGTCACTTATACTGAGCCTAAAAATTCTTTTGTACAGTAAATATTTGAATTGACAATTCAATCAACATAAATACCACAACTTTTAGAAAAATTTGCAGACCTTGGGCATTGAATAGATTAATACAAGAGCATTAATGATGCCATAGCTCTACTACAATTTCTCTCACACACAGTTTCTGCTTTGCAGAAGACCAAGAAGCTGTGGAAAGGTTTCATCAGTGATGTGGCACCTTCAGTGCTGTAGATGTCAATTGTCACAGCAGTGGCAAATCAGAACTGCACAGCTTGAGACAATTTTTTTACTGATTGTAAGCACAATACTGCATGCAATTCTGCTGACAAATATGAAGTGCTATTTATACTCCAAATTGCCAGGCCCAACAAAAAAATGATTCCTATGGTGATAGATATCATGCAAAACCAATTCTTATGGAAAAGCAATTGCATGTATTTCACCATCTGACTCTTTGTCACCCCAAATGGTATTTAACTTCAACACAAAGCACTTCTGTGATGACCCATCATCCTCTGAACACCCATGCCATCCTTGATAAGATTCTAACACAACCACTAGAAGGTAAATGCTTTTACTTGATTGGACTGATTGATTCCTTTGCCCCCAAAAAACCTTTGACCTTTTTCCAATGAACACCTTTGACTCAACAACTATTTGGTACTCCTGCAAACTTTGATTATGCGTTCAGACACATCCCGTAGAAGTTGACAGGTATTCCACTATTAGTATTGAAATTTTACATGATGATAAAAATGACCTTTAACCTTGTTCCAAAGTGCAAATATGATGACCCATCACTTTCCAAGTCTTTCCAACTTTGATTTGTAAGGTTTGGAATATAACCCCTATGAGTTAACAGCTTTTAAGTATTATTTCAATGTTTGACCTCTCTTTGACCCTAAATGACCTTTGACCTAGTTCCAAAAGAAAAACTGATGAGCTATCATCACCATAACAATGGCAATATTTGATAAAAAAAAAAAGCACATAACCCTTAGGAGGTGAAGGCCTTTGCATCATTTCACTCTTTGACCTCTGCGTGACCCCCTGAATGACCTTAGACCTACTTCAAAAGTACTGTACATCTTTAATGACCCATCATATTCTGAAAATTGGACAAGTTAATTTAGATTTGGATATAGAACCTAGGAGTTGAAGGCTTTAGAGTGATTTGACTGCTTGAATTCTCTAACCCCAAATGACCTTTGACTTCCAAAAGTGTATCTTTGATGATCCATGAACAACTATACACTCTTACCATACTGTATTTGATAAACTTAGCACATAACTCCTTATACTAAGAGGCCTTTTCATCATTTCACTGTTTAACCTCAGTATAACCTCCAAATAAACTTTTGACCTTCTTGATAGGTACAACTATGAGATAAGTACAACTTTGATAACCAATAATCTACTGAACACTGACAGACTTTAACAAGATTAGGTCATAATACCTATAACTTGTAGGATTTTGAGTGCTTTTACTGTCTGACCTTTTCATGACCCCCAATAACCTTTGACCTACTTTGGTGATCCATTAACAAATTAACACTGGTCGCATTTCATTAATTAGTACATAACCCAGGGCAAGGAGGTGAAGGCCTCTGCACAATTTTAGTTTGACCTCTGCATGACCCCCAAATGACCACTGACCTACTTCAAAAAATGTAACTCTGATAACCCTTTATCTACTAAACACTCTTGCCAAATTTGAGACAATTTGAACTTAACCCTATATGATTACACTGTTTGACCTACTTTTACTTGACCTCTTTTCGACCCTTGAAAGACCTTTGACTTACTGCAAAAGTAAAACTTTAATGACTCATTATCTACTTAACACTCCTGTCAAATTTGAAAAGATTCCAACATGACCACAAGTAGTTGAAGGCTTTTGCATTATTTTACACTTTGACCTCTCACGACCCCAAGTGACCTTTGACCTACTTGCATTTGCCATAATTTTCAAGCCCTTGGTATGTACTTTCACCTCACCCAGTTTGAAAACGATCGGTCAAAGGACCTGCGAACAGCAGCCTTTTTTCCAATGTTTACAGACAGACAGACAGTTAAACAGACAGACAGACTGACAGACGCATTGCCATGACAATAGCTCAACTTGTTCAGCTAATAATACATATTTAACTCTAAATTAAAGACTTATATAAAGTTGATACAAATGAATATCATTACCACTGTCATCTTGGAGGATACTACACAGCTGGTCAGCTTTATTATTCACTTCATTGGTTGCATTCAAACATGGGTTTGGAACAGGGACAGCAAGATCATTGCAAGTGCCAGAGTTTGTAATGAAGCTGTTACCAAAGTTCTGAATTGATTGCTGGAAAGGGATAAAATGTATCACTGAAATACTACAAAAACTATAATTTTGCAATGAATGGGATAAAAACTAAATACAGGAAAATCATTTCACATTCAAACATTTTTTAAGTTCTATTTAGGACCCAATGTGTATTACAAAAGTATTTTCCAAAGGATTGACACATGTAATAGCATTCTTCAACACAAACAACTTTGAAGACTCTCTAACAACAGTTGTCATTTTCCATACTATTGGCCTAAAATCTTAACTATTCTCTACTTATGGGAACTCATGTAATAGCAATGGCATCATAGTAATGTGTTTTTGATGCTTTACATCTCCAACATTAAGAAATAACTTGACTGCTTCCGAAAGTAGATAAGTGCTCAGGTCATGACACCATGCATATAGACAAATCCGATTAGCACTTGTTTTTTAGTGACTGTAGGCTGCCATTTGTGGGGTCCATCAGCCTAAAATCGGCTTTAATTATTGTTTACATGAATTTCAAATCCTCATATTTAGCGAAATTGGAGAATTTAAGGTTCAAATTAGTGTACAACCATCGCTGATAGAGGTAAGCAAGGAAATCGAAAAATTTAAAGGTGATGGACCCCAGTTATGGCCGACTGAAATTAGACCATCACTTGTTGTTCGGATTTGTGTATAATGTGGCATAATGCAATGAGACATAATGCTTTAAACACTATTTAACAGCTAACAATTCAACAAACTTCAAATATCACAAAAATAGCCCACATATTCCCACACAAAACTGTTCCTTCTTCTAAAACTTATAGCTGCAATTTTTCAACAAATATGTCACCATAAGTTAATTTTACTTGCTATATTTGACTTTTAAAAATGTAAAATTTGCTCTCAAAAAATTTTCCTTTCAAGAAGATAACATTTTGGGCTTTATATTCAAGAGATCTTCTGATATGTTATTTAGTTGGTTAGATGAGATTTAATGGCTCAGTTTCTATCCAATTTCAAGTCAAGCTTGTTGCAGTCTTTGTTCAGTTGTAGTTCACTCGCTTGTTTTCCCTACTCCATTGCTTATGCTGAGCAATAAGCACAATGGCAGTATGTATGACTTTTTAAAGTCTACAGTATGACTTAGCCATGATGTGAAAAATGACTGTTTTGCACATGGCAATAACGCTTAGTAACAAACAATAACTAAACATGTATCCCTTCCTATGAGTTATTCCTATTTACTGTTTTGGGGTCGACAGCTGTCTGTTTTCCCAGTCTTTCAAATGATTTCCTGCTATCTTGCCATGTATATCAATGTTATTTTTGTACTTTTGGAAATGATTCCTGATATAAATTTGAATAAAATGGAATTGAACAATAAGAGGGAATTTGCTCTAAGGTTTTACATTGCCAGAGAAAGTTCAATTTCTTGGGCACAAAGACATGTTTTAAAAAAATTTATGGCTTCTAGGAAAGACACTACAGAAACTTACCACAGTTCCTGAAGCACCAGTGAAGTCATCCTCAATTTGGTCATTAAAATTGCCACAGAGACCACACATATCTCCAAAGAAGGTGTTGCTGACACCAACAGAAAGGTATGATTGATGATCATAAAAGATGACCACATCAAACTCTGTCTTTATAACCTAGAATGAAGAAGAGTTTAAAACAGAGTGCAAATGAACGAACAGAAGTTAAACCAGAGGCCGCGGAGCCAATTTTGAAGTGCGAGGGCTAACCATCAAAGCGGCCCAATATGTCCAATAAAATAAATGCAGTTTAAGGCGGCCCAAAATGCCCACAGCAAAAAAAGTGCAAGGGCTAGAAGCCCCCCTAGCCCCCCTGTCTCCGCAGTCCCTGTAAACTGCACAGATGGTAGTACAAGATGCAAATACATTCAGTCAAGGATCACCACCACTCAAAATATGTCAATCAATCTATTATCATCCTGTTACTTTGATAATCAATCTGCAATATTTCAGATAACGTTTCACAGCTCTGTTTCTAACCGATTGGTTAGAGGCAACAACCTGTATTCCACTTGTGGCTGATTTGTTTTTTCTGCTCCACTGCTTTTTATGCTGAGCTTCAAGCACAATGGCATCAGTTTCACTTTTGAGGTCTTTGGTATGGCCAAGCCAGGAGTCAAACCCCAGACATGGCTCCAAGCTTAACTTGCTCCGATGCTAGCTAGTTATTCGTTAGATGGAATGTTGCTGGTTCGTCAGATGGAATTTAACAACACACCAACACATGTTACATAGTGTCACCAAGAACAGAAAAAGTTACAAAGTTGAGGCAAAATTACCTACGAAAAATAGAACAATTTCTACAAAGATGATTGCAAAGGCGGGAGTCATGTCAGAAATATCTAAAAGGTTTACTTTCCTTAAGAAAGCCAAGAATAAGGGAGCAATCTGTTTGTTCAAACAAATGTTTAGGTAGGGTGCAGTGCAGTATTTTTGGGAGAATCCATTTCAGCCAAGGAGAATGTGACTGACATTGTACCCCTGCTCTGCTGTGTACCCAAGTATGATCATCAAATTTTCACTCAATTTCCAATAAAATGTCATTAAAGTTTCCTTTCAAGACTTTTTATTTGGTGTCACACTTACGAAAGTTATCCCTTCAATTCTTTTAACACATATTTGGCTACATTTCATGTTCCTGCACACCTAAAATGACATTTGGAAACTTTTCATAACTACAGGAGTACTATTTCTAGACCATGACAAATGAGCACTCATACAAAAATGGTGGTAAAAGAAGGACATGCTTATACTTACTGTAAAAAAGCCAGCTTTTCCAATTTTGACAACATCTGGGACAAACATTGGCAGAGTAACTGAAACATCATTGACTGTAACACCGCCATTTTCTTCCAAGAAAATAACCTACGAAAATAGTCAAAACACACTTGAACAAGTGCAAAAGATACTTACCTACCTATTAAGGTCAAGAAAATGCATGAAAGTAAAGAGGAATGATCTTAACAAAGTTATTAGTTTAAATCTTAATTGTCAAATTTAAAAATTATAAATCTAATGTAAGTTGTAGGTCATAAATCTCATCAAAGACACAAATCTTATACTAGCTGGAAATTGCAAATCATATCTTAACAATACATCTTATCTAAACATAAAAATAATTTACATCTTATTTACTTATTTATTTTACCTTATTACAAATCTAATCTACATTTGAACAAAGAAGTATCACACACAAAAAAGGATTGAATACTATCACTTCTAATTAAATACTATTGCACAAAATAGTGACAAACATCAGGAAACAATTCGCTTCTTATCAGAAGAAGTAAAAAAAACATTTTAATGCTGTGAAGAATATTAGTATGCTAATTATGTTAATAACATCTCAATATTGATAAATATGTTAATTTTTTCCAGGATCCAAGAAAAACGTCTCCTTACTGTGCTTCCTACTGTGACTGTCACACTCATCACAGTTGCCACTGAAGTGTTTGTTTTGATGCGGTTCTCGGCTCTTACTTCAAACATGGTAACATCTGACTTGCAGTCGGAAGCTAACTTGTATTCACAGCTACCCATGTAGTCAAATATCCTTCCATCAAATGAATAGTAGTGAGGATCTCCAAATACTCGGCATGTTGTCACTGTTTGTAAAATGAAGAAAAGTACAGTGAATAATGGGATTAAAACAGATTCTGAAAATTCCACATTAAAGCTGACAGATATAAGCAAGAAAATGGGATACATGCAAGAAAATCTGAAACATTTTTTAAACAAAGTGTAACATCTTCTGCTGTAAAATTAAACTTTGAAAATAATTCTTTTTTAAATAAAAGTAAAACATAAACATTACATTGTGGTGCCACAGCACTTGTAGTTGTGCCCTGTGTTGTAACATCCATAGTGCTCTCCGTCTGAAGATCAGTTGTTGATACCAAAGTAGTTTCAGTCACCAAATCTGTTGTTGTTTCCATAGTACTCTCCGTCTGAAGATCAGTTGTAGATACCAAAGTAGTTTCAGTCACGAAATCTGTTGTTGTTTCCATAGTACTCTCCGTCTGGAGGTCAGTTGTTGATACCAAAGTAGTTTCAGTCACGAAATCTGTTGTTGATTCCATAGTACTTTCCGTCTGGAGGTCAGTTGTTGATACCAAAGTAGTTTCAGTCACCAAATCTGTTGTTGATTCCATAGTACTTTCCGTCTGGAGGTCAGTTGTTGATACCAAAGTAGTTTCAGTCACCAAATCTGTTGTTGATTCCATAGTACTCTCCGTCTGGAGGTCAGTTGTTGATACCAAAGTAGTTTCAGTCACCAAATCTGTTGTTGATTCCATAGTACTTTCCGTCTGGAGGTCAGTTGTTGATACCAAAGTAGTTTCAGTCACCAAATCTGTTGTTGATTCCATAGTACTTTCCGTCTGGAGGTCAGTTGTTGATACCAAAGTAGTTTCAGTCACCAAATCTGTTGTTGATTCCATAGTACTCTCCGTCTGAAGATCAGTTGTAGATACCAAAGTAGTTTCAGTCACCAAATCTGTTGTTGTTTCCATAGTGCTTTCTGTCGGAAGATCAGTTGTTGATACCAAAGTAGTTTCAGTCACGAAATCTGTTGTTGTTTCCATAGTGCTTTCTGTCTGGAGATCAGTTGTTGATACCAAAGTAGTTTCAGTCACCAAATCTGTTGTTGTTTCCATAGTGCTTTCTGTCTGAAAATCCGTTGTTGATACCAAAGTAGTTTCAGTCACCAAATCTGTTGTTGTATCCATAGTGCTTTCTGTCTGGAAATCAGTTGTTGATATCATGGTGCTGTCAGTCATTGCAACTGTGGTCACATTGACTGTTACGAGAACAATAAAATGCTCAAAATTAATTATTATGTTCAATATGTAGATGTATCAACTTTAAAACTCCACTTCATTTAATCTCCTTCCTTCCTCAATGGAAGGCATCTCTACTTTTAAAATATTATTTTTCAAGACCTTTCCCAGATTTTTTTAAGACTAGACTGGAAATATTTAGTTTTGACAAGTAGAGAATTTTGCATAAAATGGCCTTAACATTTACATTTTAACTTTACAGAGAAGCATGCTAAACATTATTGCAACTACTAAATGTGTTTCAAGACCACATGGCCAATTTGTCCAAACCCAAAATTCCAAATTCAAGGCATTTCAAAACTGAGATCAACTTCCAGACATTTTGCAGACTTTTCCATTTTCTACACAGTGTGTGAGAACCTTGAAGTTTCTTTTTAGGTTCAGTACTCTATATTTTGACATCAATGGACTTTGTATAGGTGCCCTCCATTTCACTGAGTACATTATTGCCAAAGATTAGATAGTTGATTGGAGTTTTACACCTCAGTTCCTATAAACCAATTTGCTTAAGTCAGGCTGGCCACTGCCTTTTCTGCATTTGTAGCTCACTGGCTCGTTCCTCTTACTCCACTGCTTATGCAAAGCACAAAAGCACAATGGCAGTAGGTTCCATATTTAAAGCCTTCTACATGACCCAGCCAGGAGCCTAACTCCAGACTTCACAACTGCAAACCAGATGCTCTGACCACTTGACCATGCAACAGGTGTCAAAGAGGCAAAAAAAAATTCTGCATGATGCTGTTCAACTTCACTACATAACCATAAAAAGGTAGGCTCACATGGTTCTCAGTTCCACTTTTTATTTATTACCGACACTGTAGCCTATATATTTTGTTCCTTTTGAATTGATTTTTCTATTTTTTTTTTTTTTTTTTTTTGGGGGGGGGGGGAGATGGGGGTGACAATTCTGGCCCAGAATCATCATTACTACTATCACTAGGCATATGGAAAGTTCTTGTCATGACCACACTTTAATTCACATCCCTTTCTAAATATAAATACAGGCTAACAAAATAACACATAAAAGAAATGATGCCCCTGACCAGCTTCTTTTTCAATGCAAAACAGATTTAGAGGTTGACTAAAATATGGACCAACATACTCACTTTGGGCAGGTAGTCCATTGGTAAAGAGTGAGAAGCAGGTGTAATTGATACAAGATAATAAATATTAAATTTTGAAATTTAAATACTGAATATAACTTTCCTTCACATTTGACCAAAAGACCAAACACTAGCTTCGCACCAAAATGATCTTTAACTTTATAAAAACCCAACCGTAATGAAATCAATTTAACCAAGATACATCTTCCAGTGCTGGCAGATAAAAAAGCTTTTTCAGGAAGCATCTTTTAAGGCATCATTTCATCTACTGGAAATGAAACCATCACAAAACTTTATATTCAGCACTTTGAACTTACAATTTTCACAAACTTCACCATCACCAATGTACCCAGGTAAGCAGTAGCAGTCACGTATTCCATCTCTTATTTCACAGGCGGCAAATTCATCACATGAAATTGGCACACATGTTGTATTTCCAGACATGCAGGTACACCTCTCTGAACAGTTGGCTGTTACAAAGGATGAGTTTGCCTTGACAAAGAAAAAAATCATTTAAATAGGACAATTTCATAACTTAGTTAAAAATCTTCATAGTATAAAATCATGTCAAGTTAAGGTTCTCTTTGTGTTAAAGGTACACACACAAAATCTTTCTTAAAAAAAAAAAAAGCGAAATAAAGTCCACTACTTATCATGCAATAACATTTAACAAATGAGAAACACTTTAATAAATGAAGACACTCACAGAGACATATATGCCACTGTCCCAGCACCCACATTCATCTGGCTCAACACACTGAGTTCCATCCAGTAACTGACCATCTGGGCACCTACAAGTCTCTACACAATCAAATGGACAAGTCCGATTTGACTCCTGGCCGGGACAGGTCTCCGGACAAGCAGTACCACATGGGTCATAAACTTTGTCATCTGGGCAAGTAAATGCTGGTGAAAATATAAAAAAAAAATCAATCAGTTTTACTTCATTTGTCTTTGCTTACAGTTTTGGTGATCAATTTATCAACACTGTAAAGGATCTAACTAAATTGTGATATTGATTGGCTGGGTGTGTGACATTCACAGATGTTGGTTGCAAACGGTGAGTGACCCATTTCATAAGGTCAGCTAAAGCAGTATTTCTTGTGAGAACACATACTCATGCAGGAGCAGTGGCCTACTGTTTTTGCATGACAGATTGGAAGTAAATTGACAAATTCCTCATTTCCTCATTTTTTTTTATAAAAGTGTACATCTTTACCAGGTCGTAACAACATAACATATAAAACATCAACATGTTAACATGGCCAATATATCCCTTCAGTGCCAAAATATTTCCATTTATCCATAGCACATTCCATGGTAGCCAAGTGGCCCTACAGGGTTTATAAATACACTGACACAAGTTGCAACTGATTGGCTTCTGTTACAAGATGATTAACTTTGTAAAATAATAAATCAAAATAAACAGAATAACTGGGAGTTTTGTTTCATTAATTTCATGAGGCTTCATCAGTTTCTACTTCCAAATCAAGCAAACATTGACACTCTAAGAAGTGAGTTAGTAATATGGGATTTTACAACAAACAATATTCCAAGAAACAGTACAGATGCTCATGACCAATCAGTGTACTTTTTGTTTCCCCAGCTTTACAATTTCACAATCTGAACCACAATTGGGTACATCCACAGAAGGGAGAGTCCTTGTATTATATGTACATTGTTTGGCATAAACTGCAGCTGGTTCATACTAAGAGCACTGATGTCTTTGCTAAGATATCTTTGGACAAATTTGACAGCTTCCGTCTGTTATACAGACTTTTGCAATCTCTTTTCATTTGCGCTCTTAAAAAAGGATTTTCTTGCACAAAATTGTGAACAAATCCAGAGCCAGGAATGAAGAGCCCTAGATAGCAACCACACTTCTCAATACATTTAAAAAGAAGGCTGGATTTTCAAGGATTAAAAGCAAATTCTGCAAATAAGAAATAAAAAACTTTGATAGTTTTTCAACTCCTGGCATAAGACAAAATGGGTCAAAATAAACCCTGATATGAGATGGTACACAAACAATTTACACTAAAAATGCATTTACTGAATAATACTGCTTTAAAAAGAGGATAACTGATTAATTTGAAAGAAGAAACATCCCTGCTCTGAATTGGGTATAACATTTAAATGTGGCAAACAAGATCATTTTTTGTCTAATCTATTGATTTGTATGAGTCATTTAAAGAGTACTCACAGCACTGCAGGGCATCTGACCTCCATTCTCCAGGCTGACCTCCAGCAAATCGACAAGCTTGGTTATACATTTCAAAGCTGTCACAGGATAACTCAATGTCAGGGTAAGTGGCGCATGTATCATAGAGACATGCTTCATGATATGGTTCAGGATCAACATATTCATGACAACTCCTAAATGGACCTGGAAAAAAATGCACACTTATATACAAGAAGACTATCCAGAGGAACAATGTTAAGAAATTTCACAAGTCATGTGAACAATCTCCCGATGGGGAAGAGAATTGAAAATTGTGAATAAAAACATTTGTTTTGTCAAATAAATCACTTTGAATTTACTTTAATTCACACAAGAAAACGTGCCATTTACAGAAAGAAAAGATCGCCTTATTTAAAGCACAGTCATCTTAACTTATTTGGAAGCAACAGCTTAATCTCACAATGTTCTTCTTATATCTATTCAAATTACCATTTGTAGTATTGTAAGACTTAAACGCTGGTTTAACATTCAAGGTACACCATTGCAAATTTCACAATAGAGGAGGGAATATTCAAAAATATTGTCACATGATCCATGAGAGTTAATTGCAAAACAGGACAGCCAATTGTTGGAGTTGGCTGTATTTCCCTTTTAGAGAATACATCTTCCTTCAGTCCCTGTGCTTTTGTACCTTTTATTTCATTTTGCCCCATCTGTTGTACTCAAGAAAATACACAAAAGATGATTGGTTATTACCAAGTGGAAATTTTGGTACATCTAATTTTGTTTGAGATGTGACAGAACTTCTGTTCACAAGTTCCTCAGTACATATTTATCAGAAATCCATGCCTCTGTAGGAAATTGTCTATGATAAGTGAGTTCGACAATTCGTTCATGAAATTGTAGTACACAGCTTGGAATTAACAAACCCAAATCAGCACAGTGTGTACAGTGAGTTCCCTTGTTTGTGTGCATTATGTTCATACAGCGCTGAGCATAAATCTAAGAATCTAACCCAACTGAATCAAAATAGGGGTCTCAGACCAAATTTATGACAGATGAAACAGCAGATTTTTACACCACAAAGGCAATCTAGATAAAATTCACTGAAAAAACCCGCTTCAGATTCCACAATATATTGTGCATTTATGAAAAAAAAATGATTCATAAAGTTTCCAAGTGATGCAAATTTGGGATCATGTATTGCAAATGAAAGATTATTTTATTTATCATTACAGGAAATGCCCATTAGCCAGAATTTAGAAAAAGTCCAGCACAACTGATTCTGTTAACTCTCTTTAGCCCAACTCCTAGCAGACATGAACCTCATCTTGACTTCTGAGACCTTACAAGTTGAAAGTCACCTACGCATGACACACTGAAAAGCTGTGCTGGGCCAATAGGATGCCCTCCCCCAGCAAATCAATAAGATGGGCTGATCCTTCTTACCCGAGTTGCCATTGGCATGTTGGGTATTAAGAGTAGGTAATGGGGAATTCCTGTCCTGTCCCTACCACTTGTAGGGTGCACATTCTCCAAATCCAACTGTTTGAACTTATTTGCTGATGGCTACATTTATTTGTGCACAAGACATTATCCAATAAACCAGCTGACTGATAGTTTTAAATGGTCACAAGTTTTTACAACAGGATCTTCTCCCACTCTATCTTTTTTAAGTACTACTGCTTTCTTTAACTTTCGATTAAATACTTCTATCACTTGTAGAAAATGCATTGATGGAGTGACAATGTAGGGCTCCAGAGCAGAACAAAATCTTGTGATATTGTTAATTATGTGTATTGTAATAAGTACAAAAAGTTTGTGTAACATCACACAACCAAAATGATTTGCACACCCTTCCAGTGTTCTTATCAGGCCCCCAAACCCAAGAGTCCCTGAACTCTCAACTTTTCTTTTCAAGAGTCCCATCAAATTTCTGAGGGTCTCATATTTTTTGATAGAGTCCCAAGATGAAGCAAACTTAACCTGCCAAAACAATTACGAGAGCACACATTGCCGACAAGACTGTAGACTGGATATGGATGAAAGTTCCTTGCATGCGGCATAAATCACTCCCAGGGAATAATCAGTGACGCTCCGCAATTTCCATTCAGATGTTCTGCAGTATTTGCAACATGCCGCTTCGTAAAACTGGTCTGGCAGTGACAAGTGGTGCTGCTCTGACTAAGCTGGATAACAGCGCGGCAGATAATCTAGTACGTACGTAGCACTGGCGATATCGCAGAACTGGGCCACATTACTAATATCGGTCTAGTAGGAGAAAGTTTTCTGGTCGAGTCAAATACGAACTGCAGTGATAAGAAACTTGGGTAGGCAGATTTCCTACATGGATTTTGTAAAGTGACATCGACAATGAACATTTCAAGGCAATGGGTTTGTGTGAACTTTTCAACACAAAACTTTCTATGCCTCCTTACCAAAATTTTACATGTGTTTTGCAAGCAAATCCCGTGCGTCCCCGGGATGCACAGGATTTCGTTTCAAGCGTCTCAAGTCGAACTCCTGCATCAGGGACCTGGGAGCTTGGGTAAGTGAGAACCCTGCCCTTCTCTGAATATATCTAATTACAGGAAGTAGGTTTAAACTACCTTCACAAAGCAAGAAAATACATTATCCAAATAGCTCACATAAGAGAAACATTCTGATTTCACTTACCAATTACAGAAGTCAGAATATAGCATTCATCTTGAGCAGCTAGGGAAATGGTTGTATTCTCTGAGCAGGGATCAAAAGGCCCTGGGTCTGGAGAGCACATTGCATCACCAATTTCCCAACTATTGCCGAATTCCGAAGAGCTGGTGGCCTATAAACAGCAAAGTTAAGAATTAAGACTGACTGACTGAATCCAAGTGCAAAATTTTATCAGGAGTTCGGGATAGCTTCAGAGTAACATCACAACACATTGCGACGGTTTTTAAAAAAAAATAGTACAAAACAAAATTTATGTTTATTATGTTAAAGGTCAAGAGCAGTACCCCAAAACTTATTTTGAAGCAACAGCTAAATATCACAATTTTCTTCTTTTTTCTCTTCAGAGTATCTTTCATCATATTTTATAACTTCAATATTGCATATCCAAGGCAAACCAAGCAGTTACTTCCAGTAAATTTGGCATTTGAAGAGAAAAACTGTGGTCACATGATTCTCAACAGCCAATCATGAAACAAGTTGGGGTGACTGCTCTTGTCCTTTAAAGGGGAACATATTCTAAGAATTCTGGTGAAAGTTTCATTCATTTCCAATGTTCAGTTTTCAAGATATTGGCATTGAAGTTGACAAATTTTATATAAAAATTGAACAAGGCAAGCAGGTAAGATGCCATGGGTTCTAATCATTTGCCAATGTTTTGTTTTTCTTTATTTTTCATCCAAAGGAATATGAAATTTTAAAATTCCATTGCTCAGAATGCACTTATGGTGGTAACATATTGGAGTTTAGTTGCAAAAAAAGGGAGTAAATTACACATAAAATCATTGGCCAACAATGTGAATACATGACAACATACCTGCTTGCTTCAAGTAAACTGTAGAAAATTCCTCACATTCAATTACTAATATCTCAAGAACTGAACATGGGAAATGAATAAAAAATTCACCGGAATGCTTAGCATATGTTCCTCTTTAACAAATCAAAAGTAAATTTGTCTCTGCACTACTCTTTTTAAGTTTAGACTAAATATTAAGATATGCTTTGAAAGACTTAGATTACTAAATTGAATCCTAAATGAAGATGTTATTGACAATACACTCTTAAATCATAATCCTGCAGGTATCTTAATTATTGCCTCCTTAACAGAATTATCTGGGACAAATCAATGGTTTTTAACTCAAAGACAGATGAAATTTGTTCACTGAAGAAGAAAGCATGTACTGCAATTTTTTAACAGGGGTTGTACCATAAACACAAAAGGGGGAGGGAACTGATTTGCACTAAACCCCAAGTCCAAATTGATTCTTTTCTAGGTTAAAGCTACAAGCGGGTTCAGGTGGGCAAAAGCTTGCTCCAAGGCCCTTGTAAGGTGCAATGTGAATGAGGCCATTTATTTGTGCAAGTTCAAACGTTGCTGAAAAAGTGTCCTCTCTTTAAAAAAAGAAACCCAGATATTATGAGAAGGAGGATTTTACCCACCTTCTTTTGGAAAGGGAGGGGGCAAGTCCCATTTTTCAGTTACACTGGCACAGTTCCTTCTGATATCAACAGATTTAAAGGTGACAGCTTTGACAAGGGAGAAAACTAGGAAACTACCACCACTCTGTATTACTAAAAGACAAAAAAAAATGGACAAATGGACTGCATCTACTCACCATACTTCCATTAGGGTATGAAAAGTCATTGCTGGGGTCACCATCAAATGTTCCACTCAGGCCACATGTCATATTCTCATACAACTCGCTGGCTACCTCAATCACAGCATTGTTATCCCCATTATGCCATACCAGCAAACCAAAGGTAGTCTCCAAAATCTGCAAACACCCAAGAAAGATTACAAGTAAGTTAGCAAGATTTCTATTTCATGTAATTACTTTCTATGTGCACTGCAAAGTGCAAGAATAAGCAAATAGGGAGAATAATTGAAATCGTAAAGAAAGTAAGGATGCCTATGAATCCATCCAGTATTCTGTGTTGGGTGTGTCCATGCATCAATTTAGTTATTCAGTGTTGTCATAAGGACCACACTCCACTTATCTTCAATGTGAAAACAGAACAAAGCATAAATTCCCTGCTGATGTCTAGGATCAATTTCACAAACATGTGCATCCCTCCAAAAATTCTCTTTTTAAATACTAAAGCAACCCCATGGGAATTTCAGTTACCATGGTTGTATATTTGTACTTTTTTCCAAGAAAAGTGAGTTGGTATTTGCTTGGAGACTGTATAGGGTACATTTCTAATTCAAAGTAGAGCCCATTGGAAGCTTTGGTATTTACACTAAGATGAATGCTAGTATTAATTGCTTAATACTTGATAGGGCTGGCAAAGGATTGCACCATGTCCCCCAAAGATGAAGGTCAAACATTATCTTCACATTCTGGTTATAAAAGCATTATGATGAAGGATATAACACTACTCTGACAACGATTAAGGTTAAACAAAGTATGCTTTCTCATTTCATTCCAATAAGGCCATTTATACCCACTGAAGTACCAAACTGAATCACAGATTACTCTGGATGGCACGTTTGGTCTAACGGTAAGAGCACCGGCCTCTTACACGGAAGGCCCGGGTTCTATTCCCAGGTCGAGTCATACCAAAGACTCTTAAAAATGGAACCTACTGCCATTGTGTGTGATGCTCTGCATAAGCAATGGAGTAGGGAAAACAAGCCAGTGAGCCACAACTGGAAAAAAAGGCTGTGGCCAGCTTGACTTGAACCAATAGGTTGGAAACTGGGCCTTAAAACTCCATCTAACTAACTAACACAGATTACTCTATATGATACATACCATGCCTGGGCAGCTGTAGTAGATGTAGACCTCTGGGTTGCTAATGTAAGGCAGAGTGACAGCAATACCATCTACTGTCACTTCCTCACCCTTCTTCAATGCAAACTCACTGTTGTTATATTTCAGTATCACCTCTTCCAAGTATGATACACTGCTTGATGGTACTGTCTTTCTGTTTATACCAGTCAACTCAAACGGCAAGTCTATGCTATCATGAGTGCAATCTCCAATCAGAGTGTATTCGCAAGCACCTTGGAAGTCATAGTATCTACCATCAAAGGTGATGTAATGGGGATCTCCCCACATCTGAAATCTACCAGGAGCTGAAATCAAAGAAATTCACAGACATTTTTCTAACCTCTCTGTTGCAAAGTCAGTTGGGCAGTTACGAAGAACATCATATACGAAAGTCTTCCTCAGACCTGATGAGAGTCTTCTCTCAAGTATAGACTGGTTGAAAACCAAAGAGAATCCTCTTTGAGGTTCTTTTGATTGTATTATTTAATTAATTTGTAAATGAAGTTCTGTCAAAGGAGAGACATGTAGAGCAAGTCAAGTGTAGTTAAAACAAAGATATTATGAGCATAGGTACTAAACTTATTAGGGTGCATAATCATAACAGGAAAGTATGTAAGCTTTACTTGGCACAGAAGTTTTACTTAGGAGTTGTATTTATGGTTGTGAAAAACAAATGAAATAAAATGAAATAAAAATGCAGAAACTTCACTGCTCAGAAGATACTAAAATGAATGGACTTGCAATCAGTAAACTCATGACATGCCAATCCTTTGCTTCACCATTGTTCATACCCTCACCTCTTCTACACTGGCGTCCATTTCCTCTAAAACGTCGTCTACAGTAGCAGTCCCGGATGCCATTCCTTGTACCGCATTCCGCATTTCTATCGCAGCTGTACGCTTCACATTGCAGGATTGATGTATCAGTACATTCACAGCGCTGACTACAATCATCGGTTATAAAAGAGTCACCACTCTGCAAAATCATTTCCAATAGAAAATTTAGCTCTAAGAATAGCATATGTTACAGTTAACTGCAAATATTTCAATTAATTGTGAAACATTAACAGTAATGTAAGGGTTACCCTTTCTGACTGCAAATCAACGTTGTTTAAAATTGCACTCTACCATCCTTCACTATGAACCCAGACTAAGTAATCTGTCCATTTGCACATACTCATTTACATATTCTTAATCTTGAATCTAAATCCTTCAGTTACATTTTCTTCACACCTGCGACTAGAAATTAATTTGCCTTCAAATCTGGCACTAGACAGATATTATTTTAAATACTGATGCTAGGAAAAATGAAAGGAAAAGTTCAGTAAAATACCATCATAATCACTGCTAAATACATGGGCTTACTGCAAAGAGGAAATGGATAGATCCGAACAGACTTACAGAGATGGAACCACCGCCAGGTAACATGCATCCACACTCAGAGGGATCCACACAGTTACCATCATTTAATACCAAGCCTTCATTGCACTGGCATGTCTCCACACAAGTTTTTGAGCAGTTGGATTCTGGAGTGCGGTCCAAGCAGGTTGCAGGGCAGGCAGTGCCACACTCAGTGTATTGAGTACCCATAGGACAATTAAAGGCTATCATAGAATCATGACCAAAAGAAATTCATTAGTTAGGTAGAGAGGGTGACCAAAAGAAGTAAAGAATAATTATAAAAAACGTTCTATTAGTCGTATGTTTCTAAGTTCTTACATATGATTTGTTGCAAGGCTACCATATTCACCAAATATGGAAAGCTGCTGTTTAATTGTTTGGTAGTTATTCTATTTTGTCTGCTTGTAAGATAAAACCATTGGTGCAAGTAAAAAGGTCATACTCTACTTCCACACATCCATGGACTTCCTTTACATGGACAGAGCATACTGCACGGTACATTGTTGCTACAATACATGTGAGAAAAAGCTCACCAAGATGGCCGTCTGGTATGGTTTTGTGTGAAAGTTTGGACTTGCTCAAGTATACTCCCATATTTTGCAAGAAGGTTGAAATATTTTTGAAATATGGCAAGGTAAGGTCAAAATCACTTCATGTATTGCAAGAATATATTTTCCCCCATTCAACTATAACTTTTGCTTAAAATATTACAGAGTCGTCGCCAAAAATAGAGGATTTATAGCTTCACAGCAGCCATCTTGGTGCGCCTGTTTTGTCCCAGCCAGTGACGACCATCTAGAGATAGGACGTATAGGTTACATGCTATGTCCATGTATATAAGTCCGTGCACATATCATGATGAAACACACACTTACAACAAAGAATTGAAAAACCTTACTCACAAAGCCAACTGGCACACTAATGCAATACAGGTAGGACATCCACATCTGGTAAAATGACTTTTGAGCAAAGAGCAAACTTTCCTTTGATTTATGATCACTGAACTTACCACATTGTGGGACAGCATCCCTCCAGTTATTTGGATTACCTCCAGCCTCTCTGCAAGCATCTGCATAGGTCGCAAAATTATTGCACCTCAGGTCTTCTTCAGGAAGTGTCACACAAAGGTCATACAAACAGGTATCATAGTATGGCTCAGGGTCAACATAATCATGACAATATGAAAAAGCACCTGTTGATGAGAAAAAAATAAAAGGAAACTTGCAAACTTTTTGCTTTGTATACCAGCTAAACAGGACTAGTTTTATGAAAGATTCGGATCCACTATATGTGCTTCTATATTATACAAAGGAACTAAAAATGTACCTGCAGAAGATGATCAAATGACCTACACATATCAAAGTTGTATGCATAGTTTTAGGTTAAAAGTTCTTTTTCCATGTGTCATGGTTGCTTCAAAATTTTCATACCAACTCACTGCTTTGTTTTTAGTTTGGGCCATTATCATGTATACAGGGTAGAGAGGAAGAAAATTTGCTTAACCTTTAAAATGAAACTCCTGTTTGTTTGGAGATGTAAACTTCAGTAATGTTTCTATTTTCCACTTAAAGTCCAAATTTATTTTGAAGCAACAGCTATATCTCACAATTTTCTTCTTATTTTCCTTCTAAGTATCAAAATATTTTAGGACTTCGTTATTGCATATTCCAAAGGTTTATAATTAAGCAGAAACTGCTTTTAATTTTTATACTTGAGGAGAATAAAACTTGTCACATGGCTCTCAAGAGCCAATCACAACATTAGATTGTACTACTTGAGGTGACTACTTAGGGTGACTGCATTTCCCTAATAAAAATCAGGCTCTGTTAAAAAACATTTACCACAATATCTGCCTGGAAGCCACATTTCAATCCTTACAAAGCCTCTGAGGTTAGTTAGATGGAGTTCTACAGTCCAGTTTCCACCCAACTGGTTCAAGTCGAGCCAGCCACAGCCTTTTTTCCAGTTGTGGCTCACTTGCTTGTTTTCTCTACTCCATTGCTTATGTGGAGCATCATGCACAACTGCAGTAGGTTCCATTTTTAAAGTCTTTGGTATAACGCGACCTGGGAGCCGAACCTGGGCCTTCAGTGTGAGATGTGGATGCTAGACCTAACACATGGTCAAACAAAGCCATTGAGAAAATAACACTAATGATAAAGCCATGAAACTAGTCCAGTGGCAAAGAAAAACATGTCTCACCAAATTCACTAATCAAATCATTGCAGAGGTCCTCAGCCTCTTGTAAAATGGCAGAGCCTTCCACACAAGGGTTAATTGTGCCTGGATCAGGGTCACATGGTTCCCCACCTGTTTGCCAGCTATTACCAAAAGCAGATGCAGAAATCCCCTGTGAATAGAAAAATTTCCATTCATGATTTTTGTTTCAATCATCACAATTTTTTGGCTAAAACAATGTCTTTTATTTTCATCACATAATGATATTTGCATTGAACCAGTTTTGCCAGTTGAAAAACATTCTGACTAGTCAAGTGGTCACAGAGATTTTCAACCAGAAATCATTGTAACAGTCCTATAACACAAATAACTTAACATACTTACAATAACAAGCAGCTTTCCTTCACAAACTCATCTAATGTTGAAGGTTTAATTATAGCTGATAAAAAACAATCATTTGTGCCCATATCTAACAAGTTACCCACCCTTATGTCAAAATCCCAATGGATGGAAATAAGCAAGTATTATGCCCCTCCCCCAAAAGCCAAAGAATGGTAATTAGCAAAAGATGGAAGCACACTACCCCCTTCTCCCCTCCTTACCATAAGAAATCAAATCACACTATGGTGTGATGATAATTACTGAATCTTTAAAGTTTGTATGCTATGAGGCATTATTCAAACTTGAAGATGGAGAATGAAAACAATGAAATCCTACCAGCAGTCCATTTTGCATTAGGTAATCATCACTTGTATCATCATTGTATGTACCACAGAGACCACAGACCTTGTCATAAAATTGATATTCCACCTCAATGTTCAATGTGTAAATACCATCAAACAAGACAGTGAGTCCGATATCTGCGACAATTGCCTGCAAGAAATCAAAATGGACATTTTTAAATGCATTCATATCCTCTGGCAACATATTGCAACATAATGTGTAAAAGCTTACCAAAGGACATTTTACAACATAAAATAGCTTACCATGCCCACTTCCAAACTGAACAGATATCTATAGGCAAATCCATAGAACTCTGTATCCTTATATTTTAACTGGATACAGAGAACACTTTTTCCCAGGGCATACACAAGTGGACCAAAGGGTGGTATCAGTATGTCTTAGGGCCTGTATACACGAGCAACATTTGCAAAACATTCCCGAAAACACTTCCAAAACATCCACCTGCAACAAACCCAAAACATGCTTGTTTTCGGTTTGTTGCACAGTGTAGACAGGGTATACAGCATGTTTTGAAAATGTTTTGGGAATGTTGCAAAAGAAATATCCTGTCAATTCTTTTCAAAACATCCTCAAAACATTTTCAAAATGTTTTCAAATTGTTTTTACTCTGTCTACACTGTGCAACAAACCCAAAACAAGCATGTCTTTGGTTCATTGCAAGTGAAGTGTTTTGAGAATGTTTTACAAATGTTGCTCATGTATACAGGCCTTTAAGTAAACATAAAAGACAAAATGTATGCTTTGAGAACAATATCAAGGTATTTTTCCTGCTCATCAGAAACAATCTTCTACATTTGTGTATCCCCGACAGACCATTTCTGTAACTCAGTGAGCCAATGAGCACTGAGGGGGAGAAGGAATGGCAGGGGGTACTTTAAAAAATAATTGAAAATTCAATTCAAACCATGGCTTTAAAAATTCCCAAAAGCTTTTCTATCTTGCTGAGATCTCAAATCAAATTGGCTGGAATAAGAAAAGATAAATGAAAACAAAAAGTTGAGTAGATAGAAGAAGCCTTGCTTAAATTTTCCTGCCACTACTTTGACCTCAAATGTAT
This sequence comes from Holothuria scabra, assembly GCA_037179385.1. Taxonomy (NCBI): domain Eukaryota; kingdom Metazoa; phylum Echinodermata; class Holothuroidea; order Aspidochirotida; family Holothuriidae; genus Holothuria; species Holothuria scabra. The sequence continues at coordinate 31,590,734 of CM074185.1, read as the reverse complement.
TTCTTAGATTTTCTTGCTGTCCGTAATCCATGTGAGACATATAAAGGACCAAAAGGTACCCAATTTTATTCAGCTTGCTTACCAGGTTTTAACAGTTGCAGATGTTTTGACCTGATATGGGCTTCATTTCTTGGCTCAATAGTGCATACTACCTCCACATAAGTCTGGAGCAATTTTAGAGAACCATCTATCTACTACAGTTCTACCACTATCTAGCTTGAATCCACGTATGACTGAGTTGACTGTGCAGCCTCTGACTTGAGGTACAGATTTCACAACATGAAAAGTATCCATCATTTCTTTCTTGAAAATTCACACATAACAGCTCCGAGGATTCACCAGGGGCTGTGTTCTTATCACTCCATAAATTTCTAACAAACTTCAAACTTACTATGAATGGGTGTCTGTGGAAAATGGATACTCCTGTTGCATCTTCAAAGGGTAATGTCTTCAGTGTTCCATTTACAAGGACATCACCTTCATACTTGATTTCATAAACAGAGCCTCCATATACCAAGCGGACCTCTCTCACATAAGCCACTGGGTCAGATGGTTTGTTCTTGATATTATTAGCAATGACTTCAAAGGATGAGCTGTTGCATTCTTGTACCATAGTGTATTCACAGTCACCCTGGAAATCATACTTTAGACCATCAAAGGTGGTATAATGTGGATCTCCCCAAGCTACACAGACTGCTGGAGCTGTATCAAGGAAAATTTAACTCATATGAAATGTATTTCTCCTTCACGGCATACTTAAAATGTTTTTATGTAAAATATCATACACAAATTTTAGCAAATTTATATAAAAAATATAAATTACCTAAATGAGTTTTTCTTTAACAGCATTAACAGAAGCTGTCCATACATATTTAATTTATTCTTAATCTTGGTTCATCAAACTTTATGACAGGTGTACAAACAACAACAAAAATGTCAATAATGTTTACTGAATCAGCTCCAAAACATATATAAATACTTTTCCAAATGCATTTTGTGACCAGAAAGTTAAAGGTATTTGCAATTCCTTCACCCTGAAAAGTAAGCCTGCTTTTTAAATTTTTTTCAAACTGACCGTGACGCTAGAAATGAATAGCAAGTTCTAGCCATCAAAAGCTCGCAACTATTAATAATCCAGAATCTATCAAAGAATTTCCTGTTCAGGAATCTTCAGATCAATAAAGTTAAAGGCATTTGCCCCCTTTAAAGACTATTTGCTCAATAGAGCAACAAGGTTGGTTTAAACGTGGTGAACTGCCTCAATTACAGAGACAAGCTTCACCCGAGAAAACACCTTTTTCTGGGGTAACATTGGCTAAAACATCTCATTCAATTCTAGCAGCAGGAGTGTTGCATGAAAGTATCCACATATCAAGTGTGACATGTATTCAAGATTTCTTCCTTGAAAATTGTGGTTAACAAGTTTTACAGACTTAAAATTTGACCCAAGTGAACCCAGATGATCTTTGATCCCCCCAAAAAACAACAAAGGTCTCTATATACATCCAACCTTCCTAACTTCAGATACTTGTGTAAACAGGTTCTGACATTTTGACCCTCAGTAACCTAGATGACCTTTGCACTTCAACAAAAAGAATAGGATTATTCTCATTCTAAAACATCCACACACTATGCACAAAATTGATCAAAAGCTCCATTATTGAGATATTGCATAAATACGACACTGAAACATTGACCCATGATGACCTTTGACCTTCACAAAAATGACATATGGTTCTCCTTCTCACCATTACACATCCATTTACCCAAGTACGAAATCTATCCAAGCTTCTTACCATGAGATGTCATGTTAACATGGTTTTAAGACTGACCCAATGACCTCTGACCTCCATCAAAACCAATAGGAATCATCACCATAGCACAAATCTTCCACACGCTGAGTATGAGCTTTATCAAAGTTTCCCTGCTTGAGATATCACGTTCAGAAAATTCAGACCTTTTAACCTCTGATGACCTTATCTGACCTTTTACCTCCACCAAAAATAAGAAGGATCATCTACTTAACATGGCTCATCTACATGCTGGGTATAAGAATCATCACCATTGCCTATCTTTCCAAATTTTACCATCTGACCTCTAGTGACCCAAACTGACCTTTCACTGTTACCAAAAGCAATAAGAATCATCAAAGCAATAGAGGGTATGCACATGATCCCTCAAGGTTATCCGTCTTGAAAAGCAATGAGAAGCAAATCACACACTGCATAGATTCCTCTGACTGTGCAAAGGAATCACTTATTTCTGCTTTTTTAATTTCCACATACAAAAATTTTCAAATAGGTCAAGCACTTTTAGCTCACCTCTTACACAATCATCACCTTCCTTTGTGAAGCCATGGTTACAGTAGCAGTCTGGTATTCCATTTCTTATTTCACAGGTGGAATATTCATCACATGTTAGTGGTACACACACTGCACTTCCAGCCATACATGTGCACCTCTCAGAACAGTTTGGACGTACGAAGGATTCTCCAGCCTCGTGAATGAAAAAAGTATTATTGCAGATGAATGCAAATAAATAACAATTTGTCATGCTTGTGTCATGGTGATACAATATGCCAATAACAATCTGATTTCACAGAAAACATACTGCATCTACAGCTGTAACTTAAATGATTCATTCAATTTAAGACATTCAAATATTTCCATGATGAAATCTTTCTGCTTTTGGAACCTTGTCCACCAACCATGACCAACAAGACCTTCAAATCTGTCAAATTATTTTACTTCCCTAAGCAGATGGCAGTATTAAGGCAAGGGACAAATTTCCCCATCTGTTGTTAGAGATCTAGCAGACAACTCTTTCTTGAACTGAGTTCCTCCTAACACCTGTTCAGCTTATGGAGTCATAAGAAACTACACCTAAAAGAGAAAAGTGTTTATAGCAACTATTGGGGATCAATGAAACTGGTTCTTGAAGGATCTCCATCTAATAACACCTCCCTGATGACACTATACAGCCAGACAAATGACTAATCTACTTAAGAATTTAATATATCACTTGCATAGACTTACAGAGATGTAGCCAAAGCCAGGAACCACACACCCACACTCTGAGGGATCCACACAGTTACCATCATCTAATACCAAGCCCTCATTACATTGGCATGCATCCAAACAAGATCGTGTGCAGTTGGCTACTGGAGTTGGGTCTAAGCAGGTTGCAGGACAGGCAGTGCCACACTCAGTGTACTCTGAACCTTCAGGACAATCAATGGCTGAAATCAAGACAGAAAATTTCTATCAATATTAAAAGCTAGTAATTTGTTCAACTAAGGGTACACAGTAATGCAAAACAGTGGAAATACTTTAATAAGGCATCAAGATATTATCAACTGAACACTGGAGCTCTTAACCACATTCACAGATGCTAACTAATGACAAATCACTACGCATTCAAATATTTCTTGGCACTGGAACTGAAAAAAAACAGTCTTTTTTTAATCTTACCACATTCTGGGACAGCTTCCCTCCAGTTATTTGGATTACCTCCAGCCAATCTGCAAGCATCTGCGTAGGTCGCAAAATTATTGCACCTCAAGTCTTCTTCAGGAAGTGTCACACAAAGGTCATACAAACAGGTATCATAGTATGGCTCAGGGTCAACATAATCATGACAATATGAAAATGCACCTGTTGATGAAGAAAAAGATGTAAGATGATATCCATGACATATTCTTACACAAGCACCAGGTTTCACTCCCACATATATGAATGAGAGTTAAGTCACAACCATCATTCATCTTGGGCAATCCCAAGAAAATAGAGAAATGTAAACCTTGTAGCAAGACACAATAAACTTGATTTTACTTAAAACATTTAACTGAACAAAGTGAACAGGTAATCAAGAAATTCAATGACACCCTTAAAATTTTGCGCATGGATTAAAAGTGTAAATTATACCTGCCACCTCTAGAATTACAAAATGGTGACTATTCTTCAACAACAATGTTGCATTTGAAAACAGGGAATTAATTTTGCAAAACCAGGTCTAGATGAGCATGTAAGATTTGGAAAACACAAAAAACACTCAGTAATAATGTTTGAAGTTAATTTGACTAGAATGCTAGAAAATAAACTTAATGTATCACATTGAATCACTACAGAATCAATCTCCTTGAACAGGTATTTATAAAGAGTGACTAACTAATTACAAATTTCACCACTGTAAATGGGGTTATCCAGACAGTGAACCACAACAGTCACAAAAAAAAACTTAACAGTCAGGTCTAAAAAAAATATAAAACAAATTTTGCAAAGTTTATCTGACAGCCTAATTGTCTGAAAATCCATGATAATAAGCAATTTGAATATTTCTCTCATTCTATGATTTTGAATTCAAATGGAATGGGTATAATGGTTTCAAATCCATTCAAATGTCAGTTCTAATTCAGAACAAACAACTACTCCAACTTGGCCAAGACAATATTAAGCGAGAAAAGTTGAAGCAACTTAGAGGTGCAGAGTTCAACCTCAACTAGGTCACAGTTAATTGGGTTTTAGAGCACTGACCTACCATATTTTAATTCCACCTAATCTTTCAAAAAAAAAAAAACATATTTGACAACACTAGCCACCTAGACATTAAGCTGGAATGCACAAGCAACAGGTTGTTCCCTCCAGATTTGTAATTACCTTGTATTGTATATGAACTGTCCTTTAAAAAAACAAATCTTGATTCTCATTATTAGCATTCCCAAATTTCCCGACTAAGTTCTTAGCTCTATCAAAACTGTCTTTAGTTTTTCGTTGTAGAGACACACGCCTAGTTTATAGACTGAGGTCATATGATAGTGAGTGCACAAGGCCCTAAGGTGATTTCAGAAGAATCTTTGGCGGTTTGCGCTTGCACTACTTGGCAGGTCTTAGTTTCTAATTCCACAAGTCTTTATGATGTGTCATATTCTTTTCTATATTATACAAGACTTGGGTTGGTTTTTGAGCAAATGTCGCTCGGTTAAGCGCAGTAGGATCAGTTTTCACAGCTGTAGGATAACTGTCCTAAGAAAACAGTCTGCATGAAATCCAACCATTGCCTTGATTTTGCAAAATTTGGATAAAATTCTGGGATCAAAGAATTCTTTCTGTAGTGTGACCAGCCCTTCACAGACCAATTCAGAGAAAGGAATTACTGCTTAAACATCCATAACAGTAGTTAAAAGACAAAAAATGTACTGACCAAATTCTCTAATCAACTCATAGCAAAGATCTTCAGCCTCTTGTAAAATAGAAGAGCCTTCCATACAAGGGTTAATTGTGCCAGGGTCTGGGTCACATGGTTCTCCACCTGATTGCCAGCTGTTACCAAAATCAGATGCAGAACTTGCCTACAAGAAGAAAAGATCACATAATTACCAAATAAGACTTCCTGTATCAAGGTACATAAAAAAAAATTAAATTGAAAAGAAATCTTTCCTAAGTAAATTAAAAATTACAAAGCTCTTCATTACAATTACAGAACAGTTTTGATCCGCAGTTTAGTTCACCACATCTAATCAAAATTTGGAAAGCAGGTGGGCTTTGGTAAAGAGTTATCAGACATTTTATTCACACTCCTGTCAAGTACCAAGGAACTTAAATCAGGGTACAAACTTTGGAATGTTGATTGTTATAAGGAAATCAATTTCAACCATTCTTTGAGATTTCATTTCATGTAGACTTCTACCCATGTAATCAAAGATCTCTTATCCAAAATAGTTGGAATATGAAACAGAAAATATTAAAATTATGACAGTAAGAATAACCTAGCAGGCTTTTATTACTTGTCCATCAGGCTGGGGATTCCCAAAGTCTACTTGTCCGCATGAATATGCACTGAGTCCATATCTAATTTTCTAGTACTAGCCATTGAATTCCTATGTGAAGAAGACTTCTGTGCTGCTTGCCCGGCGGGCTGCAACAATGAGCAGTTCACTTGTCCGAGTCACTTTTTACTTGTCCCGGACTGTCGGGCGGGGGATTTGTCGAAGCCAGAACCTAGTGATGTTACTTTAGTTAATGAAGCAAGAAATGAGTGAAGCAACAGACAGATAAAGATTGAAAATCTACCAGAAGTCCATTTGGCATTAGGTAATCATCACTTGTATCATCATTGTATGTACCACAGAGACCACAAACTTTGTCATAAAATTGATATTCCACCTCAATCTTCAATGTATATACACCATCGTACAAGACAGCAAGTCCAGAATCTGTCACTGCCACCTGTAAAAGAAATAATTAAACATCATTGCAAACAAATCTTTTTTGTCATCATGCTTAACATAAACACATGACTACATCACATTGAAAGTATTTGTACAGCTCTTTCCCACAGACTTCCTATATACATGGACAGAGCACATAACATGTACCTGTCATGGGTAGATTGTCCCCACCGAATGGGGCAAAAAAGGAAAGGCGCACCAAGATGGCCGTCGCAAAGCTATAATTTGCATAATTTGACAACAACTGTAATATTTTAAACAAAATTTAAACTTGAATGGGAAACAATTTCATATTCCTGCAATAAGTGCACTGATTTTGACCTTACCTTGTGTTATTTGAAATATATTTCAACTTCCTTGCAAAATCTGTTGATTTTAACTACTTGCTTGAGCAAGTCCAAACTTTCACACACAAAACCATCGCTGACAAACATTTTGCAATGCCTATACCAACAGAAAGTCCATGATTTTTTCTTATGAAGACTCTAAGTGCTTTACAGAACATTTCCTAACTTAATAGCTCAATACCAAAATGGAACACTTCATCACATAAAATAAATAAATAATGTCCACGCGAAAAGAACATCAGTTACTTTCCACATGCACAAACCATGCCATTCTTTGATCCTTTATGGAAATAATATTAAAACAAACACTGGGTTGAAGTTATACCTTGCCTTTGAAACCTTTGCATTCTAAGTTTCTAGAGACTCAAACTGATGGTTTAAACAAAAAGCCCTTCATCTTAAGTACTGTTTATTACATCCCATGAGAGCCATTACCTTGAAACTACCCTGAAAATGACTTAAAATCCAGATGAATACAATGCTTAATGGAACACCTTGTAATAGTGTTACCTTTTTCACTCAAACATGTCCTTTCTGATAGTTTAGAACCATCTTAAATTTCATTTGGTTCCTTAATCTTCAAATGGTTGAATTTCCCAAACCTTTCAAAACTTTATAAGACCAATGAATTTTATGTGAAAATGTATATGTTCAGGGACATTTGGAACCTAATACTCTAACCAACAGACCACACATCAGCACATGAAAATAACAGGGATCAGGGTATATTGTTAACTGGGAACCTCAAACAGGGTATAACATACATCTATTAGGAGCCTACCATGGCAAATATAACAAAAGCAACTTTAGTTGCAACAGGGGGAACCGTGCCATTTACAGCCAACTAAGTAATACCAAACTTGACATTTCATTCTCGTCTTTGTTGTGAAAGAGTAGTCTCCATCATTATTACATTGAATGGGCATAGGCTCTTCTCTTAAAGGGTATTTTGATTGTCCCCCCCCCCCTCTTTTGCCCCTATGCTACACTATTGCTACATGTCTGACTAAACCACTTTTGGTGGATTGGACAAAAACAGAATCCAACTCAATGGCACTTTCACCAAAAACAAGAAGCAAAACATGTGTTTAGAAATAAGAGGAATATATAAAGAAAATAAAAAAATTATACTCTAGAATTATACAAATATAGTAAATAGTTATTTTGTCCTTAGTACATACAAAACTTTGAGGAGTTACAGGGTTATGGTATACCTGTGCTTAAAATAGACAATAAAAAATTTCAGGTAGTTTGCAAGTTATATTTCATAAAAAGGTCCACTGACCACCATATCAGCTTTATCAAAGTCCACAAAGTCATTTGTAAGAAAAAGGTATTTTGGGTAAAGAGGACTGCCAATGACTGACTGCTAAGGTATTACAAGGAATAGTAACCCATTCCCATCTTGAGAGATTCAAGCAACGCGCAAGATTTTTATATTCTCAACTTTCAAAGAAATCCCACAACTTTCTTGAAAAAACAGTAAGGTTTATCTTTCAACTAAAACCGATCTTCATGCAAAGTATGAAAATATTCACTTCCAACATTGAGATATAATGTTTGCAAGGTTTTTCCTTTTTACCTCTGGGATCTCAAACTCACATAAATTAACAACTACACCCAGCAAAGCATTACTCCTCTCAGACACTCTCACACACAATCATCAGCACCATCATGACTACATTATTGCCCTTTGTGTTCATAGAGGAGTCATAAAGGATGATAAAATAGCTTTGAGGCATTTTAGAAATGTTCTTCCTAGATTTAAAGAAAAGAAGAGCTATTTGGTGATAGCAATATTCATACAATCAATGTACAAAAGCACTTCTTCCATTTTGAAGAAACAATCAACCCTTAACCTTTGTCAATAAAGTGATTAAAGTAAGGGCAGAGTCATTTATCTTACTAGAGGTTATGGCTAAGTCACTTATGCATTTCCTTTTTCCCCCTGCCCATACTGGCCGGTTAGAAAAAATGGCTCTCCCTTGAAAAAGCTTCAATGCCACAATCGTGAACCTCAAGGATTTGTAATACCCACCATACTTCTGTGGAGTAAGCATAGTCATAAATTTAAAATAGTCAACCTTTTTAGCACCACCATCACTGACAAAGTCAAACAAAAGTGAATGAAATGCAATTTAACTGTGGAAAGAATAAATCACAACAAAACCAAACTTACTATGTATTGGAACATGTTGAAAATAGACACCCCTGCTAAATCTTTATAAGGTAATGTTCTAAGCGTACCATTCACCAAGACATCGCCACCATATTTCATTTCATAGACCATGCCTTCATACACCAAGCGGACCTCTCTCACATAAGCAACTGGGTCAGATGGTTTGTTCTTGATATTATTAGCAATGACTTCAAAGGATGAGGTGGTGTTACACTCTTCTATCATAATGTATTCGCAATCCCCCTGGAAATCATACTCTAGACCATCAAAGGTGGTGTAATGTGGATCGCCCCAAGCTGTACAGACTGCTGGTGCTGTAGTCAGGAAAATTCATTCAAAAGATACATGATGAAAAGAATTTTATCTTCAAAGCATGCTTGAAAAAAATTCTTCATATCAAACTAATATTAAACAAAGATTTGAAAATCCATCAAGTACTTTGGACTCACCTCTTACACAATCATCACCTTCTTTCTTGAAGCCATGGTTACAGTAGCAGTCTGGTACTCCATTTCTTATTTCACAGGTTGAAAATGAACCACATGACAATGGTTGACATGAGACACTTCCACTTGTGCATGTGCACCTTTCAGAGCAGTCTGGTCTTACAAAGGATCCACCAGCCTTTTGAATGGAGAGAAAAACATTGGAGAAGGTCAAAGAAGTGTACCAACTAGATTTATTACTACTACAATTTGATAAACTGGAGCTGAAATTTTCATAAAACATAATTAATTTTTGCATGAATTGTTTTGAAATGGAAAATGTCATTCATAACTGCCAAAAAGATCTAAAACAAAAAGTGTGTTAGAATACATAAAACTTTTGCTCATTGATAATTCCATATGTTTCAATAATCTTCTACACATTTACAAACATACAGCTTCATTGGGTTTATCTGAACAGACTTACAGAGATGTAGCCAAAACCAGGGTCCACACATCCACACTGGGAGGGATCCACACAGTTACCATTATCTAATACCAAGCCTTCATTGCATTGACATGTTTCCACACAAGGTCTTGTGCAGTTGGCTACTGGAGTTGGGTCCAAGCAGGTTGCAGGACAGGCAGTACCACACTCAGTGTACTCTGAATTAGCAGGACAATTAAGAGCTGTGATAAAACAAAAATACTGACTATTATTAATAAAAGAAGTTGAGATGATTTATCACAACTCAGCTATAACTACCCTCTAACACAGGCACTATTAGCTTGTACCATATGGGCATTCAACATAAATACAAAAATTACACTTGTTGATTATGACACCCATCATCCATTGAATGATATGGGTATACCCAAAGAGATAACATCATTTACATTATTCCTGGGGCCCATTCCACAAAGAGTTACGCACAATCTTAAGTTTGATTCCCCATACTTAAGTCAACTTAAGTCAACAGTAAATCATACTTAAGATTGTGCATAACTCTTTGTGGAACAGGCCCCAGGTTTCTTTCCACTCTACAATCTCCAATGGCATTTGATTTAATTTAATTTTCAAAAGTACAACTTTATCTGCATCATTGTCATGAATATTCTACTTGCACTATTTTCAATAATCTCGCCAATTCATGCAACTGGAAAAAGGGCTGTGGGCACAGCTAGATTAAACCACAAAGCTATAAACCGAGGCATAAGCCACATCTAACCAAAGTATTTGACATGATTTCACTGTGAGACTCACTTCCTTCTGAACAGTCTCAGAATCTGCAGGTAGAAGCTCTAAACCAATGCTGATAGACAGATTGACAGAGAGGCAGGCTGACTGACAGGCTGACAGACAGACAGACAGACAGACAGACAAACAAACAGACAGATTAAGAGCTAGACAGGTAGATACATTGCCATGACACCAGCTTTACCTTTTGAGCTAGAAAGTATTTAAACGTTATCTTTAAATCTTAACCCAGAAAGCACAGACTCATGCTACTAAGTCTACTATGAGATTCTCCAGCACTAATAACAGACAACCACTGTCAAACTTGACGGAGAAACTTAAAGTACATTGCACTACAGACTTTCAAGTTGTTCAAGATCACTAACACACAATCATGCCATCTGAGGGCTTGTAAAATCTGAATGCTTTTCTGTTACCATTGACCAGGGCTGGAAAAAATGTGAATTTCCCTGCAAGCAAATCAAATTTCCCAGGAAGCAAATCAAAATTTCCCAAAGACTTCACATGTTTACATACAAAAGTACTCAAATTTCCCTTCAAATACCAAAATTTCCCTGCAATGACATTCCCAAATTGCTGGTTTTTTCCAGCCATGCCATTGACCAACAACAGAGGAAAGACTGAGAGTATCAGAGATATGATCACATTCCCTTAAACATGCTTGGAAGATGCAAACACCTTTTAAATCATATGCTTCTAGCTGGTGAGTTGTCTTCCCTTCTCCAGTTTAACTTTATAAGTACACAGAAATTCAAGATAGTGATAAGAATTTTTGCACATATTAACATGTGATATTTTGGAAGTCAACACATGCAATTGTTCATAACACTTATCACATGACTACATGAGGGGAAAAATTCTCCAGAACTTACCACATTGTGGGAAAGCATCCCTCCAGTTATTTGGATTACCTCCAGCCACTCTGCAAGCATCTGCATATGTCGCAAAATTATTGCACCTCAGGTCTTCTTCAGGAAGTGTCACACAAAGGTCATACAAACAGGTATCATAGTATGGCTCAGGGTCAACATAATCATGACAATATGAAAATGCACCTGTTGATGAAGAAAGATGACATGAAATAAATTCTTGCTTTGAATGTAATTTACATAATTTTACTGAATGATAGTACATGCCCTTTTTTCATTTTAAAATAAGTTATCATATTTCTATCATTTTTCTATGATTTATACAGGCAAATTTTCCTCAGTTTTGAAACAAAATGTATATTCACTATTTATAAATTAGAAAATTGAGATGACTTGTCTAAAATGAAGTATTTCTTTCACTAACTGCATTAAGCTTGTGTAATTCCAGCAGTTTCAGATTCTGCAACCCTTGGCCTGTTGGCTATTACCACCTAAAATGATATCAAAACTCAGGCTAGGCTATGTTTTTCAGCTTTAAACTGTATATTACTAGGTTTATAAATAAGCTACAATGCACAACTTAATTAGACTACATAATATTCTCCACAGATAAAATACACAACTTAAAATATTTGAATGAGTCACAGGGGTTACCTAAAGAGGTATAATTTGTAAACATAAAACTAACAAAAGCTGATCTTGGTATAATACTTCATGGAAACCTGATTCACAACACCTTCATGCCCCACAATATATTTTTGTTTATACGTTGCACACTTTTAAGAAGAAGCAATTTGACGAAAAATGGAGTCATTATTTAACCCCCAGGTAAGGATAATGGCTCAGCTTCAGACTCAGGTAAGCCACCCTCGTTGCTGTGGAAGATACCTTTTTCAAGATACACCATGAAAAATTCATACAATGTATGCAATTTATATATAAAATACTATTCAAATAACACTTCATCTCCACATCCACCAACATTGTCTTCAAGTCACTACAACAGATCAAATGTTACAGAGCTATTTGGGTAATTTAACAGAGCACCAATGGTGCAGAAAATCACAGGTCCGTAAGGTTGTCTTCACTAGTATGAGTGTCATATCATAATGACCATTGGACACAAGGTCACAAAATTGTTTGTTTGTACACCCTGTAGTCACCTTCCAGAATGTTCAGTTTAATTTATTCTGCCGCCTTCACAATGTGAATCAAAAGTGCTATCAGGGATAGTAGATAGTTACCCTTTTGCAGTCACCCTGAATGCTAATTATGTGCCCTTTTCAGCCAGCTAGCTTTACATGATTCTTGGCATTATTGGCAACCTAAAATAACTTTTTACCTGAATGGAATCAGAAGTCGATCTGAACATAAATATTGTAGAATGCACATTGATCTATCAGTTACCCCTATTCAAAATGCAATTCTGGCTAAACAAATTCAAAATGGCCACTAATTGCCTAAATTCATGGAGATGCACTTATACATGATCTTCATCTACACCCAGATCGCAAAGTTTGCTTTGGAAAAATCCTGATTGGTAGAGCTTTGATTACCATACCGTCTGTTCAGAGAAATTCCATGTGAATAATTCCACTGTTTTTTTTATCAAGGCCACCTTCAGAACTTTCTACTCTGATTCAAAAATACTAACTGCTTAATCTGAATTGCTCGAGAAGACAGCCACATTGTTTGCTCTGTGAATCTTTACTAGTTCAAGGTATGGAAACATCCCAATAGCAAAACATACTCAAATCACATGTAGAAGCTGTTCAATATATTCATATCTAGTTTGGCCATTTCAGACAGGGTAGGTTGGAAACATAATATTACAGAGGACATGGCTGTAAACCAGTACATTAATATGATATGTAATATGCTAATATCTGGTTGTGGAAAAGTTAACAATCATTGATAATAGCCCCATATTACTTTATCTCTAGCAAATGATTAGCACCTTATAAAAAATATTACCAATATCCCTGGCTTACTTTTACAACATTTGATTAACAAGTGTGAAAGAAACGGTCATTCCAAAAGATTCAATATGGTAGTCAATGAACTTTGACAGGACCTTGAACCAAAACTTTTTTAAGTACAATAAAAACCAGATCACAAAATACAGCATCATGACCAACTCTGTTTAACGTTAACTGCAACTGCAATTTGTAGAAGTCAATTGTACTTCATGCATGGCTCTTGAGAGTCATGTGAAAATATTTTTTCTCCCTAAGACATTTTCATTAAAAAGTAATTGCTTTGATTACCATGAATATGCAACATTTAGGTCCTGAAATGTTTAGAAAGAAAGATACTTTGGAGATAAATACCTAGAAAACTGTGACAATAACCTTTGTTTCAAAATGAGTGTGGAGCGACTGGTTTTGCCCTTTGGTAGTACTGTACTTTGATATATTATATAGGCCTACTTAATTCCATTTTGATTAAATGCAACATTTCCCCACTTCAATGTGAAGCTACCTACTTCATGAACTTGTAACCAGACTGTGCACATTTACTATTTACTTGATACACAATGTCTTCAGAGAGGTAACAGAGTAAAATAACACTTGTATTTTCCAAATTATTTTCTGTCACCGGCCAGAAGATTAATGACAAAGCCAACAAACCGCAGGTTCTGAATAAGACTTGCTATTTGTTTAATACAATCCAACATTTGGTCAGACTATTCATTGTTTTGAAGCAAGACAAAGTTTAGTCAGGAACTGACAAAACAGAAAACAAGATTAATAGGGTGTGACAAGAACATGAAAACTAAAACCTTCCTTCCTGAGCACATTAAGGGTCATGTGATCCATAAATAACTTCCACAGGTAGAAACCAGTTTAAATAAGTGTGATGGGTAATAATGAAAACCAAGACATTTTGAGTGATTGACTTTTCTTTTAAAAACAAAATCAACCTTAGGAGTCTTGGAATACCAGACACAGGTCAGTAGCCAAGCATCCACTGACAGGGACATCAACTCTTTCAACACATTTTGTACTTTTGCAACATTTCACAAAATAAACGCCAGGTTGGGCCTTGGATTAGAAATTCTTTAATACTCCAAAGGGAGTACCTTCTACATTAACATCGCAACAAACCATCAGCATTCAACAAAATCATTAAAAGTCCATATGGCCCACTACCTAAGGAATATTGTATCCAAGTTCACAAGAATCCATGAAAAGAGGGAGAGAGAGCAATTTCAACAGTTGTGGACAGAGAGGACATATGAATAGATAGATAGTTCATCTTGCCATAACTGCTCACAATTCTGTGACTGTGGTTCGAATGTTAAAACATACTTACCAAATTCGCTAATCAATTCATTGCAGAGGTCCTCGGCCTTCTGTAAAATGGCAGAGCCTTCCTGACAAGGGTTTATTGTGCCTGGGTCAGGGTCACATGGTTCCCCACCTGTTTGCCAGCTGTTACCAAACACAGATGGAGATTTGACCTGCATGGGGCAAAAGAATGGGCAAAATTACCAAAAAATTAATAAAAAAGATGTTTTGTAAACTTTCTTTCTTAATTGTTATGAGACATATGGCAGGAAATAGCACCACTGGAAATATATGTTCATTTTGTTTCATTTAATGATATTTCAGAGCATTCTTGATACAACTCACACTCAAGTGAAGTACATGTAAATATTGCAATTATAATAAACTAAAGTGTACACAGTGTCACATACCAGAAATTTTGTAACACACTAATTAGTAAGTTCGCTAGGGTTTTATGCATAAGCTTATAACCTTCTAGTTTGATCTAGTGGCACCTATGGCCTTTCTTCCAATTGTAGGGCGGGGTCTACCTGATGGTCCTGGGGTTCAACGTGGGGTTCAATGTTTGATGTTCCCTGTTTTCATATTAATCTTGATGATTTGGAGATGGTTACAAGGTTTGCTATTCCTAAGGTTCAACGTTCCAAGAAGTGCAGATTTTCCCTAAATTCGCAAACATTGAACTTCAGGAGCAGTGAACCCTGGTAACAGTGACATAGCCCTGTGGGACAATGGATTGCTTTCCATCCTCCATTGCTAAAGCAGAGCATCAAATGTAATGGCAGCAGGTACCATTTTTAAAGTCTTTGGTATGGCTCTACCTGAGAGTTCAACCTGCAACTCCTTCATGACAAGCAGGTGCTCTACCATGAGACCTAACATTCCATGGTGGTCAAAACAGTTTATGCTATGAACACCAATCAACTTGCTGAACATGCTAATGTTACTCCTGTGAACCAAAATACCCTCATTTCACAGTGTAAATACACTGCAATCAATTTGATCCTGGAAAATTAGACAAATTTGTCCTTAATCATAGACTGATGATTCTTTTCAATTTTCATTCCATGGCAACTTACTACAACTCCATCCCTTCTTTGGTAATCGTCACTTCTGTCATCATTGTATGTACCACAGAGACCGCAGACTTTGTCATAAAACTGGTATTCCACCTCAATATTCAATGTATAAACACCTTCATACAAAATGCGGAGTCCAAAATCTGTCAAAATTGTCTGTGTGAAGAAAGACGATATTACTTAAGCAACTTTATCCTCTCATAATGTCATGCATCACACTTTATATCAGAGAATATTTCATGACACTTTAGATACCATCCCGTGAGACCCAATCTAACCATGCTGGTAGAATTGAATAGGACATTTTAGCTAACATTACCTGAGTCAAAGGCTTTTTCCCGAGTGAAGCTTACCTCTATAATGGCATCAATTAATCTCTTTTACAAACAAACTTGCTCTATTGACCAAACAGTCTTTAAAAGGGTTCAAACCCCTTTAACTTTACTGATCTCAAGACACCTGAACAGGAAGTTCTCTGAGAGATTCTAGATTAAGAGTGGTCAACTAGAGATGGCTAAAACTTGCCATTCTCTTCTAGTGTCACAACAACACACACCTTGCATATCTGCAAACCACACATGTCAACTTTCTAATTCCTATATCGCTTACAAAAAAAGGCACGTCAACCTGTGTCTGCACCATGTGTGATCACGCGTGGAAAAACAAAGGAAATCACGCATGTTCATGGGTAGAAAACCTGAGTTTTTGGAACCTTCTACTCACAGGTTTGACACAGGTTTGTCACAGTTCTCCTTGCCTTTAATATCAAGCCACGGGTTTTGTTGAAGATTTCTTTGCTAACCCTAGATTTCATCACCACATGGTTTGCACATAAAACCTGTGTTGAACCTGTGTCGAACCTGTGCCGAACCTGTGCCGAACCTGTGCCGAACCTGTGCCGAACCTGTGCCGAACCTGTGCCGAACCTGTGCCGAACCTGTGGCAAATGATCAACCTGCGACAATGTCAAGGGAAAACACAGGTATTCATGCAAGAACCTATGATAACCCCCCCTGGAAAAAAATATGTGAAAACCTGCGAATATGGAACTAATTGCCTCACCTTTATTGTAATAGATATAATAGCACAGGAGATATCTATCCTTCACTTGTTTCCTAAATAAAATCAACTCATGCAAAACCCATAACCCTGAATCACTGCTTTGATCACTGGTACATGTCACCAACACATCAAGCAAATAGTATATTTATATTCTAATTTTTGAGATATACACTTCGAAAAGGAGCAAAATGCCAGCTACTTATTCTATAAAAATGGCAATCTCTATATCCTAGGCAAAGCACAAATTTGGTACAAATGTTAAATTTTGTTTGAAAATTGCCAAAATTCAGTCCTCATCTGCAGGCAAAAGAACTTTTTAAGAACATGAAAACTTACATTTCTCCTTCATGAAAATCTAAGTTCCACCATCTCCATAAGAGCTACATTCAAGGCAGGGTCTTTTCCCATTTATGTAAAACCCCTGGCATATACTTACTATAAATGGACTTCCAGGTATAATAGACACTCCTGCTGCATCTTCATAAGGCAGTGTCCTCAGTGTACCATTCACAAAGACGTCACCCCCATACTTGATTTCATAAACAGAGCCTTCATACACCAAGCGGACCTCTCTAACATAAGCTACTGGGTCAGATGGTTTGTTCTTGATATTATTAGCAATGACTTCAAAGGATGAGGTGTTGCATTCTTGTACCATAGTGTATTCACAGTCACCCTGGAAATCATACTTTCGACCATCAAAGGTGGTGTAATGTGGATCTCCATAAGCTACACAAACCGCTGGAGCTGTATCAAGATAAAGTTGATAAAAAATACCATTTAGTCAACAAAATCTCTGCATCTGTACCATTTTCTTCAGACACAGTAACTATAGTATAGATCAAATGTGACTGACACCACAGAATTTAATGCTCTTTGTGGGGAAGAAGGGATGGAAATGAAAGCCTGCATTGCCTAATAGGATGCAATATTGCATGTTATATGGTGAACCATGAATAAAAACCATCTTGAGCTATATTTGGTCACAGCTGTATCAGATCAGAGCTACCTTATTGCTTTGTATGGTCAACTTAATTGAGACAGAATAAAAAATATATTTGCACAGGATCATTACCTCAGCTAACCCTACAGAAAGTGCTATTTACACTCCAATTTATCAGGCCCACCAATTACAACATCATTTTAACTGCAAAGAATCGCATTAAATCACAACCATCTAAAACTTTTGAAGGAAAGATTTGGCAAGTACTTTTTTCTGTTTTTGATGCATATGAATGGATATCAGCACAAACAGTGGACAGTTAGGGCTTTCTGCTGAAAGCTTTGGCCAAAAACTGGTGACATATTTAAGCAAACCATAGGAATTCCAAGCTTATACAGGAATGAACTTTTATCCTATGCTTCACTCTGACCCTAGTGACAGTTTACCTATGATCAAAGTGCAAATTCAACAATCTGTTAGGGAATTAATACTGTGGTAAATTGTGATAAGATTCACAGGCAGCGAGTTTGAAACAAAAGTTTGCACATGGTTTCACTGTTTTGACCTCTCCTTGGCCCAACATGATGTGTGACTTACTTCCAAAGTACAACTTTGATGACATATTATTTATAACATACTCCTAGAAAACCTTATAAAATTGTACAAATCTCCTGCTGTTCATGATTCTACTGTTTTACTCCTCTTTGACTTCAAAGGTCACCTAACTTTATGTTATCCTAATTATAAAAACTTTCATATGTATTGTTACCTAAGTACCCTTGACAAAAATGGTCCAAAACTACTAAGCCCCACTAAGAGCATTTTTACATTGTTGATAGCAGGCAGGCAGACAGACAGACAGAGATGATTAAGTAAACAGGGTTAAACATTCACCTATATAAAACTGTTGGTTAAATCTTGTAAAAGAAATGGACACTTCCTTTACAGAATCCCAGCTGTGCAAAAGGTGGTTTAACACCAGCACCCCTGACATATCCCCTTCTCCCCTATCCTGAACAAACAACAGTCTTGAGGAAAACAAGAGAAATATAATTGATCTCAGAAGAATGGATCCCTTCATTTCCTCAAATGCATTCTAGAAAAAAGCTGCTTGCAATAACATTGTAAAGGCCTTATCTGTAATCGGACATGTAGTTTGTACTCACCTCTTACACAATCATCACCTTCTTTCCTGAAGCCATGGTCACAGTAGCAGTCTGGTACTCCATTTCTTATTTCACAGGTGGAAAATGAACCACATGACAATGGTTGACATGAGACACTTCCACTTGTGCATGTGCACCTTTCAGAGCAGTCTGGTCTTACAAAGGATCCACCAGCCTTGTGAATGGAGAGAAAAACATTGGAGAAAGTCAAAGCAGTTTGCCAGTTAGGTTAATTATTACTACTATGCTGAACTGAAGCTGAAAATTGAAGTGGAGAAGTGTCATTCAAAAATGCCAAAAAAGATCTAAAAATAACATGCTTCTTAAAATCCTTTGCTCACTGATACATCCATAAGGGTCAATAACCTTCTACACATTTACAAACAAACAGCTTCATTGGCAAAAAAAAAAATTGGGTTCATCTGAACAGACTTACAGAGATGTAGCCAAAACCAGGTTCCACACATCCACACTGGGAGGGATCCACACAGTTAGCACCATCTAATACCAAGCCTTCATCACACAGACATGTCTCCATACAGGGTAGTGTGCAGTTTGCTACTGGGGTTGGATCCAAGCAGGTTGCAGGACAGCCAGTGCCACACTCAGCATAGTTTGAATTGGCTGGACAATTGAAAGCTATTATGGAGAAAAGACAAGAAGAAATCCTCACTTGATCAAAACTCTCCGTCTCCTACTTCCCAAGCTACATGCTTACATTTTACAGGGCAAGAGCAGTTGGCCAAAACTTTTGAAGCAACAGCTAAATCTCATAATTTCTTCTTATTTCTCTTCAAAGTAACTGTCATAATACGTTAAGACTTAAATGCTGCATATTCAAGGTAAGCCAAACAGCTACTCCTGGCAAATTTGATTTCACAATTAAGAAAAATGTTGCCACATGATCCATTACGTGTTCTCTCCGAAGGGCACTGAGCTTGCACCTTCCGCTTGTCTTCACTAAACCATCTAATCATGCATGCACTATCAGTCAGATGATGGTATTTAATTAGCCCACAGTTCACCTGGCAATGAGTATGCAGCTTTGCTGCCCAAATTTAACAGAACAGTCCATTGTCTTGTTGAGAACAACCTCTGTTTAGAGAACTTCCTCCATTGACACTAAGTTTAAAAGTTTATTCACACTTCACGAGTTTTGTAAATGGAGATGAGCTGGTCTGACCAGGCGGGAGGGATCAAAAAGCCATTATCTAGTACTGTGGTATCTGACTCGGTATTATTTACTTCAAAGGACCGTCGGTTGGCGGTATTTGCTAGAGAATTCCACATCAGGCGTAACACGTAATGCTTAAGAACCAATCAAAAAATAGGACAGTTGGAATGACTGCATTTCCTGTTTAATGATATGACATTAGGCTTCAAAATCCTACTAAGGTTTTTGATTTTGTAAACTGAAGGTTTTATTTTGAAGCACAGGGCTGTGAAAAATTGTGACTGTATTTTCACACTTTCAACCTAAATTAGAAATGAGTCTGAAAACCATTTCCACAGATGCACTTAAAAAACAGAATGACACTGACACATTATAATACATCTTGGACAATTGGCTTAAAATAAAAATTATCACTGACTCAAGTACTTACCACATTGTGGGACAGCATCCCTCCAGTTATTTGGATTACCTCCAGCCTCTCTGCAAGCATCTGCATAAGTCTCAAAATTATTACACCTCAAGTCTTCTTCAGGAAGTGTCACACAAAGGTCATACAAACAGGTATCATAGTATGGCTCAGGGTCAACATAATCATGACAATATGAAAATGCACCTGTTGATGAAAAAATGATACCAAACTATGTTGCATTTCTTACCTTCTACTTTAATAAACTATGGTGCCTCTACCATATATTGCTGGATTATGTACCATATATGCCCACAGAAATGGATCAATTTGTACTGGAAGTTACTTTCATTACAAACTCATCTGCTTAGAGATCCAAACTCTGGTTTTGGAATCATAAACTGGGTATCTGTTACCAAATTTAATTAAATTTGGTTTCTGTAAACATGGCTGATTTATTCTCAGTGACATATGAGCCCTTCTTTGGGTAATGAAAGGCTTTCTGTTCATAATCTAAACAAAAGATTTAACTCTGCAATCACCAGATGTTTCAGTAGCTTATCTGCTGTGTTAATAGGCTGTGTGATCAACTGGAAAAAGTTCCTCACAGGCCAGGGGTGAAGTGCTATTCTAGAAGTTATGGTGATCTCATACTGTTCTAACAGACTATTCTGTTCCACATCAGTATTAGGCAATATTCCCTATATTCCTCTTGTATCAGCATTGGTAAAGGTTACCTTTGATGATGTGACCCAGCCAATATTTCAGAATATTGGGAGACAAAGGTACAAAGCCTAACGCTATGTATGTTATATAAATATGGATGTACCATAGGGAAATGCATTTGATGGCAGGCTGAGGTATATAGCCAACTGCTTGCCTGTTGTGTTAATAAGTAAACAATACTTAAAAACGCTTTGAAATTTTTTTTCCGAGTCATTGGTAGACTTCATTTTTGCCTGCTATATCAATCAGTATCTGTCTAAACTTTCCTACTGACATTCAGTTCTTCCCTACTAATATAGAACATTTGGTATGTGCAGTCTAGATGTTATGAGCATGCTAGTTTTTGTTCAGGGTAATGTGTTTTGGGCATGAGACTCATATAACAAAGGTGTTTATGTGGGTGTGTATTTATGTATATTATGTAATGCTTGCGGTATTGCTTATAGATGAACTCAGATATTACCAAACATTTGTAAATATTGTGTTCTGCTGGATAACTCAACATATACCAACCTCACGAAATTTGACTTCACCACTCTAGCAGTATACAATTATTAACTTCATCTACCACAAAACACTAAATCAAAGCTTTCAGAGTATTATTGACATATTAATGTAATGTTAGGGATTTAGAAATAAAGAAACCATATTCTTCTGACCTGTTTCTCTAATCAGCTCATCACAAAGATCCTGGGCTTTCTGTAAAACAGCAGAGCCTTCCACACAAGGGTTTATGGGACCAGGATCAGGGTCACATGGTTCCCCACCTGTTTGCCAGCTGTTTCCAAAACCAGATGCAGAACTTGACTGTAATGAAGAAAAGTCATTTAAGACACTTTGAAATGTATGTATCTACAAGTGTGTCAGAAGTGAATACCGTTAAAACCCAACATTTCTTTTTATTTCATAGCTCTGTGATGAGGACAAGATATGGAAATCACTTTGCCACTTGAGCTACACATGGCAAATACAGCTGAAAATGACATTCATAATTAGGGCTGCCACGATAATGGTGATACCATGATATCTTCGATATAATTTTGCCCCAACCATATCGACACATGTTTTGTCAAGATGTGAATTTGCAACAGAACCAAATAAATGACTAAACCACTGTGAAGTCTCTCATTTAATTGTCTTTAGTCAGTAACCTAAAATGATCATAATTTATGTTGTCACAAGAAATGTAAAGGGCACTTTTTTCAAAGGCAAAGGTCATAAAATAAATGAATTTCTGATGAAACTTTGAGCTTCAAACTGAATTTTATTGGCTTGGTTCATGTATACCGAGTATATACGTGCTTGATACGGGCACTGTATATGATTATTAGCATGCTGAGGGCAAATGTTAACACTACAGTTTTAAACGCACGATTCCCAGATATTGTCGTGGAAATGCTGGCGATATCGATAAATACAATCAGATTTTATTAATAATCTACCACAAACCCCACCCATGTTTATCTTGACTTATACAATCATCTGTGGGGGTGATTTGTACTTATCTTCTGTCTGTTACTTTTACTGCAACAATGTAATTGGAGAAAATATATCATAAATGGGAAATTTTCAGAACAGCAATTAAATTTTCAGTTAATTTAAACTTAATTTTAAGTAGTGTCACAGTCAAAGTCTCAACTCCTGAGCCCTACAACATTCCCTCAACCAATGAGGAAGAAGACAAGGAAGAGACCTTACCAGAGACCCAAACCAGTGCCAGGTTATCTGTTGCCAAAACCAAGGAGCAGACCATATTTTATAATGGACTATAGTTATGCTACTGTTCATTAGCAATAGATGTACAACCCAAAGTGCATTTCCTTGCCTACCTCTGACTTTCTAACAGTGTTGTCTAACTATCGGAGCTAAAAGAATCCTGATACTCAATGGCACAAATGGTAATGGGAGCAGAAAGAGAAACGGGTTCCACTCATCCAGGCTAATATACAAACCATTTGTAACATATAGCAATTCCATCAACAAGCTCTAATTTTACCTGACAGAAAACATCAAAGGTATGTATTTAAATCAGCAAATGATTAAGTGACATAACTCTGTTTAAGTATGAATAATAATAGAAATTGAGAGACAAAATCAATGGAAACCTACCAGAAGTCCATTTTTCATTTGGTAATCATCACTCGTATCGTCATTGTAGGTACCACAGAGACCACAGACCTTGTCATACAAGGGATATCTCACAAATATTACCACTGTATATAAACCCTCATACAAAAGTGCAAGTCCAAAATCTGTCACAAGGGCCTGCATGAGAGAAAAAAAAAAATAGATCTTTGACCAAGATTATCCATTCAACTGACCAAAAAGGATACCTCTCCAGCAGTGACAAAGCTACTATCAGACATCTTGTAGATGAAAAATCTAAAAGGTTTATGGTGAAACAAAGTTTTCCCTAAACAGTATAAATTTCCCAGTAAATCACCTGCCTAGAGCACTTTTTGGCCAAAGCAACAATGAAAGGTTCTGAGTCTAAATTTCTAATGGCAATATGCTAATTTGTGTGCATTATCTACCACATTAAGTGATCCTTCAAGGCATCGTTGACAATTTTAAGTGATACAGTTTAGGTATAAATTTTAAGTAAATTTTAACGTTCTCCTAATCAAATCCTGACATTATCAAACTTGTGGTTCCTTGAAATTATTTTGTCATGAGACAAGTGCCTCCAATAGAAGCTACAGTACTGTCATTGAGCTCGGTGTTAAGCCTAAGCAATGGAGAAGGGAAAAAAGTCCAGTGAGCCACAACGGAAAAAAGGGCTGTGGCCAGCCTCACTTAAAACAAATTGGTTAGAAATTGAGCCATAAAACTCCATCTCCCTAATTAACTATCTCCAATGTAACTCTTGTCTCTTAGCGTATGTGGTCTGGCAATAGTACTGTCACATTTTCCATGAGTCAGTGAACCAAAAGTACTGGCTTCTGTATTTAAGATCAAATATGACCTTAATTTTGCACTAAAATACTCAAATGATGTAAAGCTCTAGTTTGGTTCTAGTTTCTGGGGGTGTAAAGATGACCCACCTGTAATCAGATATGGACAATTAACTGTGTAGTGAGCCAATATAATGTTTATTGTTTGTCTTGTCATTGTAACCAAAACTTTCATCCAGCTAAATTCTGTCAATTTTCCAGTGATTGTTTTCCCCACTTACATTGAACCAATCAGCATTCCATGATAAATTTCTCATGACAGCTATTTTCAGAACAATTCTCTTTTCTAATTCAGCAGTTGCATGATGACTATTACTACCATTGTCTTTCTTATTTCATCAAAAGAAGGGATTTATTTTTTTCATTCTTAGTGCAGGTTATTTTCTTTCAAGTAAAATTTATTCATCCATCAGAAAAATTAATCAAAGAGGGAAAATTTTTTTCCCGACTCGATATTTCATCACCACTGCCAATGGCATGAACAACTGTTCCATTTAAGGCAAGTCTATTGAATAAACATGCAGTCTGCAACTGCAAAGGAATAATCAATACATCATTTATCTAAATCACATGGTTGTAAAATAATCTTCACTTCAACTCTGTTATACGTACAACATATTTCCCGAAGTAAAAGATGGCCACTCCTGCTGCATCTCTGTAAGGTAGCATCCTCAGTGTGCCATTCACAAGAACATCCCTCCGCTGTTTGATTTCATAAACAGAGCCTCCATATACCAACCGGACCTCTCTCACATAAGCCACTGGGTCAGATGGTTTGTTCTTGATATTATTAGCAATGACTTCAAAGGATGAGGTGGTGTTGCATTCTTGTACCATAGTGTATTCACAATCACCCTGGAAATCATACTTCAGACCATCAAAGGTGGTGTAATGTGGATCTCCCCAAGCTACACAGACTGCTGGAGCTGTATCAAGGAAAAGTAAGTCAACAAAAATGTAAAAGGAACAAAGCCATAGCAGCAAAACCACCATCACATGTTGAGCTATTTTTGGTCATAGCTGTATCAGATGACAGTTACCTTATTGCTTTGCATGGGTCAACTGAGACAACGTATTCAAAAATTTTGAGCAGGATCCTCATTTCAAGGGGCCCTACAGAAAGTGCTATTTACACCGTAACTTGTCAGGCACACCAGTTATGAAATCATTCAAATGGCAAAGCATTGCATTAAATCACAATCTAAAAATTTTAAAGGAAAGATTTTGCCGGTATTTTTTTTAAGCATATGAAATGGATGACTAGGGTAAACTATTAGCTGCTCAAAACCAGAGCCAAAAATTGGTGGCATATTCAGGCAGAACCCACAGGGTTTCAAAGTTAATACATGAATTAACTGTTTCACATCTGCTCTTTTTATTCCAACGACAATTTTACCTTCGTTCAAAGTAAAAGTACAATGATCTGTTAGGGGACGAGTTTTGAGGCAAATTTTGATAGGATTTGCCAAAAGCAAGTTTGATACAAAAATTTGCACACAATTTCACTGTTTTGACCTCTCCTTGGCCCCAGTACTTGATTTATACTTCCAAAGTACCATGACACATTCTCTGAGAAGGGCACTGAGTTTGCCATTTCCACTTGTTTTCACAAAACTGTCCAATCAAGCATATGCTATGTGATTCTATTTAGCCAACAGTTCACACAGCTTTTCTGCACCAGTTTGCCAAAGAACAGCCCTTTGTCTGAGTGAGAACAACCTCTGATAAAAGCATGTGGGTTTAAGTTATTGCTAGTGTCCACAGAAATTTCTCCCTGGACACTAAGACTCTGCAAAAAGTTTATAAACACTTTACAAGTTTGGTAAATGATTTGATTCGAGGGGGGGGCAGGCCAGGATCAAAGTGCCCTAATCTTGTACTGAGGTGTTTGGCTCAGTACTGTTTTCATAATTGACTCGTTGCTTGGTGGCACTGCTGTAGAATTCCCTACAAGGCATAACACTGCATGCAACTTTGATGACCTATTACCTAGTGCATGCTCCTACCAAACTTTCTAAAAGAAGGGTTTACAGTCATATCAATTTTTGATATGTTGGAGGGGTACTTATTCTAAGCATTCTGGTGAAATTCTCATTGAAATCCGATGTGTGGTTCTCAAGATATCAGCAAGTTAAGTTGTCACAATTACAACAAACAGTGAACTTGAAGCAAGCATATATGACATCATATCCCCACATTAATGGACAGTCTTTTGGTTATTTTTTAAACTTTACAGCCTATTTTTACTCAACAGCCCCATATTATGTGATTGCATAAGTAGCATGTGAACTGTTCAAACTTTGCAATCCTCGTGGGGATGTCCTACTCATATTAACATCAAAGTCAACACCACAGTCTGAAAAACAAAGGGAAACAAAGCATTCCTTTTCAATATGAGGAAATGATATAATCTCTGCTGCCCTCAGTCTCAATATGGAACACAAATCTAGTAACTCAATTTGCTGATATCTCGAGAAATACATGTCCGATTTGAATGGAAATTTCACTACACTGAGTAGATTCAGTTCTTCTTTCACATGTGAAAATTAATTTTTTGCATAAACTTCCCCTTTAAAATTGTACATATCCCCTGCTTTAGCCTGATTCTGCTGTTTCACTCCTCTGTAAAAGTTTACCCTACTTTATGTTATCATAATTATAAATATCTTTCTATTGTTTTGTTAACTACTAAGTACCCTTGACAAGACATGGTCTAAAACCAACACACGCTGACAGCATTTTAAAATTGCTGATGGCAGGCAGGCAGAAAGAGTTAATTAGATTAGGGCTTTATGCTTCAACTTATAAAAATGTCTGGTTCAGTTAGGCAGTGTTAATCCACAGTGTTTCTCTTTGAGGGACAATGGACTCTTTTTCCTTCTCCATTGTGAATATGGAACATCATGTACAGTGGCACATGACCCATTCTCTCAGAAAAGAACTGAGTTTGCACTTTCTGCTTGTCTTCACAAAACTGTCGAATCAAGCAAACATTATCAGTTAGATGATCTTTTAAAGTTAGCCGACAGTTCACTTGGCAATGAGTAAGCATCTATGCTGCATCAGTTTACCAAAGAACACCCCTTTGTTTTGGTGAGAACAACATCTGATAAGAGATGAGCTGGTGTGACCAGGCAGACTTGATCAAAGTTCCTCTATCTTGTACTGCAGTTTTTGACTCAGTATTGTTTACATCAAAAGATCGTCGCTTATCGCTTTTTTACTAGCGAATTCTGTATCGGGCATAACACGGCATGGGTAGGTACCATCTTTTAAGTCTTTGGAATGACCTGACATAGCCATGGAATCCAGTCTTCCCACGTGATATATACCCTAACACTACACCAAACACATGCATCGCTCGACAGAGGGATAGAGAAAGATAGACAGGTGATGTAACATGACAAGGGCCTTATCTAAAGGCTTATAATCAAAATGGGCTTTTCCTCCACAGATTCCCAGCAAAGCTGGCTGGGTTCAAAAAGTGGTTTAACATCTGACATTCCCTATCTCCCCTACCCTGAAGCTAAGAAACTTCATTGATCTCAGAAGATTGGATTCTTGTATTTCTTACAAGGCATTCCAGAAAGCCACTGCTTGTAACATCATCATAACAAAGGCCTTGTCTGTAATCTGACAAGTACTTTGGACTCACCTCTTACACAATCATCACCATCCTTCTTGAAGCCATGGTTACAGTAGCAGTCTGGTATTCCATTTCTTATTCCACAGGTGGAAAATGAACCACATGACAATGGTTGACATGAAACACTTCCACTTGTGCATGTGCACCTTTCAGAACAGTCTGGTCTTACAAAGGATCCACCAGCCTTGTGAATGGTGAGAAGAAACATTAAAGAAGGTGAAAGTAGTTCACCAATAAGGTTTATTTTACTGCAAAAGGCTAAAATGAAACTAAAATTTTGATAAAAATATTTCATTTTTGGGATGTTTTCTTTTTTGAAATTGAGGAATATCATTCACAACTTCCAAAAGGACATAAAAACACCAAGAGTGTTAGAAAATTCTTCAATTATTTCTTCTTATTGATATCTTAAAAGTTTCAATAACCTTCCACACATTTATCAATGTACACCTTCATTGCAGAAAAAAATGGGTTCATCTGAACAGACTTACAGAGATGTAGCCAAAACCAGGTTCCACACATCCACACTGGGAGGGATCCACACAGTTAGCACCATCTAATACCAAGCCTTCATCACACAGACATGTCTCCATACAGGGTATTGTGCAGTTTGCTACTGGTGTTGGATCCAAGCAGGTTGCAGGACAACCAGTGCCACACTCAGCATAGTTTGAATTGGCTGGACAATTGAAAGCTATTATGGAAAAAAGATAAAAATATCCTCACTTGACCAAACCTTCGACAACTGAATCACAAGTAATATGCCTATATTTTCTTACTTTGAAATAATATTAAACAAATTAAAAATCCACATACCACATTGTGGGACAGCATCCCTCCAGTTATTTGGATTACCTCCTGCCTCTCTGCAAGCATCTGCATAAGTCTCAAAATTATTACACCTCAGGTCTTCTTCAGGAAGTGTCACACAAAGGTCATACAAACAGGTATCATAGTATGGCTCAGGGTCAACATAATCATGACAATAAGAAAATGCACCTGTTGGTGAGAAAAAGATGAAAATGAACTTATGTTGCATTTCTTACTTGCTATTGTTGTGGAGTATAGTACCTCCACCATATATTGTAGAATTATGAAACCACGTATACCGACAGATATGGATCCATGTGTACTGAGTTAATTTTAAACAGATTATCACTGTTCTACATCAGTATGAGGCAATATTCCCCACATTCCTTCAGTATGAGTATTGCCAAATGTTACATCATATGCTGATATGACACAGACTATAATTTCCATCCCGTTATGTTACCTTATTAAATGACACAAATCTAAGGGGTAGTGTCCAAACATGCATGATATAGTGTGGTGAACACTGTTATATCAATGGGTCATAGCTATACCTGATATGTATAGCTATGTATAGTTATATAGTATTCTTAAGTTATCTGATATGATAACTTAAGAACTCACTGTTTCATTTTAAAATTTCTGCTATCATTACAGAGAAAAAGAAGTCATATTTTCTTTTAATTTAATGGCATAATTTTTTTCCTATCATTGATTTGAAATGTGCACTGCTGGGTGATTCAGCATATAACAACCCAACTAAGCTTCACTTCACCACCCTAGTAATAGACAAATAGCCTCATCTATAACAAAACACCACATCAAAATTACAGAGAACTAGTGGTATATTCTAATGTAAAGATGGGGATCCAGAAATAAAGAAACAGTATACTTCTGACCTGTTTCTCTGATCAATTCATTGCAAAGATCCTGGGCTTTCTGTAAAACAGCAGAGCCTTCCACACAAGCCATTATGGGACCAGGATCAGGGTCACATGGTTCACTGCCTGTTTGCCAGCTGTTACCAAAATCAGATGCAGAACTTGTCTGTAATGAGAAAAAGTCACTTGATGTGTCACTATACAGGTATGCCAGAAAAGAATACAGTTAAGACACAACCTTTTTCATCCCATACCTCCATCTTGAGGACAGATATTGTAATCACTTTGCCAATTAATGGCAATGAAAGTGAAAAATGATGTTGTTACCTAGGCAATGGTTTGTAGTGTAACCAAACTGCAAGTCTCAGAACTTACTTCAATGTTTTCATTGCAGTTTGTGTGTAGAAGTAAAAGTGTTTATGTCCATGTTAACTTTAAGCTTCATAATATAATTACCTTTTATTGATGATTTACTGCAAACTCAACCTATGTTTATCTTTATTTAGTTGTATGGGTATGATTTGTACTTTCCACTTATTACTTTAACATAACCCATTTGCCTTCTTCAAGTAGCCTACGCACAAAAAGGTAAGATGACAGGTTTGTGTTGTTGTGGATTTTTCTGGGTAATCTTTTATCCTTCAGTGTAAATTTTATTATTGGATTTTTGGAGGAGGGGGTAGGGGGAGAGAGACATTCTCTCTAGTGTCCCTTTGGCTGTGTATCTACTCTTTAAATCTTTTGACAAACCCATGCTTGATGGACCATATCATGCCACGAAAAGACCCATTAGAAAAAGGAACACTTTTAAAACCCCGATTTGTGGGCCTTTGGTAGGGTTTTCAGCAGAATGTTTACACTTGAGTTTGCACTTCCTGTACAGTTTATTAGGCCTGTGTAAACAAGCTATGTGGACATACACTGCTTATCTGTGTACAGACAGTTTTTGTAGGGAAAGATAATTGGCTTAATAACGATAAGAACTACAGAAAGAGAAATTTAAATAAATGCATGGCTGCTCAATTCCTTTCAAAATCTGAAAGAGGCCATTCTTGAAAGGGAAAACTCCTTCTCATCATGGCAGATCTAATATGAAAAAAGTTCATCATTGCTATGTTTTGTGACCTCACATGATCTTTTACCTCTAACAAAAACAATATTCTTCCTCTCAACATGAAAGACCTATCTTCTACATATGAAATATGTCATTGATTACTTTCCTGAAATACAGAAATACTGTAATTTCAAGTCATTCAGAGCATGTAACATTTCTCTGGTGCTCTCCAAGACCCCCTGCTAAAAACAGCAACTTAGGTTCTTCCTCTCAATGTGACAGATGTTAATGCTACATATGAAAGATTTCCTACATTCCTAACTTGAGGCATCAATATTAAAAGGTTTTCAGACTTTGACCTCTGGTGACTTCAAATGACCTTTGAAAATACAATAGGTTCTTGATCTCAACATAACAAATGTAAATACCTAATATGAAAAGTGTCCAACATGTCCTATCTTGAGATATTGCGATTATAAACAACATCACATACACAATATATGCACACACACACACATAGCATTACCATTGCACAGAATCCTTGCCTACCTTCGGCAAGTAACCAACAGCCTCCTAAAAGTGTTGTCTTACTAATAGAAGCTTAGAGGATCCTGATACTATGTAGCACAAATACTAATGTAAGCAAAATGGAAAACAGGTTCCACTCCTCCTAGCAAAGGTGGAAATGTTAGCTTGGACATTCATCAGTGATACCACAGAGCTGTAATTCACATGAGAGAAAAACATCAAAGTTATGTATTTTAATCAGTTATTTAAGTGTAATGACTCCCCAATTATTATCAAAGTTTGTATCATAACAAAAATGAGAAATAAAATCAATGGAAACCTACCAGAAGTCCATTTTTCATTTGGTAATCATCACTCGTATCATCATTGTAGGAACCACAGAGACCACAGACCTTGTCATACAAGGGATATCTCACAAATATCACCACTGTATATAAACCCTCGTACAAAACTGCAAGTCCAAAATCTGTCACAATTGCCTGCATGAGAGTAAAAAAAAAAATAACTAGATCTCTGACGAAGATTATCCATTCAACTTACCAAAAAGGTTTACCTTCTCAGCAGTGGCAAAACTAATATCAGGTATATTAAAGATGAAAAATCCATAAAGTTTAAGGAAAAACCAATTTTGCCACCAGCAGTGAGACTTTAAAGAGTAAAACACCTGTCAAGTCTGCACTTTCTAAACAAAGCTACAATGAAAGGTTTTGAGCTTAAATTTCTACAGGACACATCTACATGCTTCCCTGTCTGGGTTATCTGCCATCGTGAGTGATCCTCTTAGGCTCTTAGGTGTCATTAACAAAATCAAAATGATACAGTTAAGATATGAATTCAAAGTAAATTTTATATCTTCCTTATAAAATTCTGTTAAATTGTGATACTATGAAAACATTTTTTCATGTGACCAGTGCTTCCAATATAAACATGTCCCTTATCATGTATGGTCTGGCAATGGACTCCCTGACTACTTGTTTTCCAGTACCCAAACTATTTTTTTTTTTAAGTACTGCCATATTTTCCAAAGTCAGTAAATAAGAAGTACTGGGCTCTGTACTTAAGATCAAATATCAAATTCAGATCAAAAATCAATCATGATAAAAAATGACAATAGTTTTGTCCTAAAATACAAAATTATGCCAAACTCTAGACTGTTTCTTTCTTAAGGGCTGTGTGAAAATGGACCAGCTGAACACAGATATAGACTAATCTGTGTAGTGAGCCAATGTAATATTTACTGTCTGTCCTGTCATAGTAAACAAAACATTCATCCAGCTGAATTTCACAATCTTCGAGTGATTGTTTTCCCCACAAAAATCAGAATTCCATTATAAATTTCACCTTACAGCAACTACCAGAACATTCTTTTAATTCAGAAGTGCCATAATGACTCTCACTGCCATTGTATGTCTATTTCTTCAGCCAGGTGTTTTTTTTTGCATCCTTGATGCAGATTTTTCAATTGCAAGTACAATTTATTCATCCACCAGAAAAATTTATCACAGAGAGAAACTTTTTTCTGACTCAAATATTTCCTCCCCACTGTCAATTGCACTGTTCGAACTTTAAGCCTGTCTATTGAATAAACTTGTTGAAAAGTTCAGTCTGCAATTGCATATGAATAAACAATATATCATTTACCTAAATGACATGGTTGTAAAATTAGCTTTTAAACAACAACTACACTTCCACTCCATTATACTTACAACGTATTTGCCAAAGTTAAAGATGGCCACTCCTGCTGCATCTCTATAGGGTAACATCCTCAGTGTGCCATTTACAAGGACATCCTTCCTCTGTTTTATCTCATAAACAGAGCCTCCATATACCAACCGGACCTCTCTCACATAAGCTACTGGGTCAGATGGTTTGTTCTTGATATTATTAGCAATGACTTCAAAGGATGAGCTGTTGCATTCTTGTACCATAGTGTATTCACAGTCACCCTGGAAATCATACTTTAGACCATCAAAGGTGATGTAATGTGGATCTCCCCAAGCTACACAGACTGCTGGAGCTGTATCGAGGTAAGATGTGTTGTAGGTTAAGTTAGATAGGGACTTACACCTCAACTTATATCTTTTGGTTTTATTTAGAGACACCCACAGACTTTTCTCAGTTGTAGGACACTCAGATTATTATCTCTATCCCATTGCTTAAAGCTGCTGGAGCTGTATCAAGGTAAGATGAGTTGTGAAGGAAATGCAACAAAATGAACTTCACACATTTCATGAAAAGAATATAAAATATTATTCCCAACCTTCTTCTGACTGAAAAAAATCATTGAACTACATATCATTGACATATTTAGTCAATTTTCTGAATTGATTTGATTAGAGCAATTTTCTGAATCCATTTGGTAGGAGGAAATGTTTTCATTTTGACCAACAGCCAAAAATCTTTAATAAGTACTTTTAGCTCACCTCTGACACAATCATCACCATCCTTCTTGAAGCCATGGTTACAGTAGCAGTCTGGTATTCCATTTCTTATTCCACAGGTGGAAAACGCACCACATGAATATGCTTGACAAACTATACTTCCATCCGTACATGTACACCTCTCAGAACAGTCTGGCCGCAAAAAGGTTCCACCAGCCTTGTGAATGGTAAGAAGCATGATCATAATAGATTAAACCAAAAAGTTTGCCAAGTTTAATATATGTGACAAGAAAACACACCATAGGCTTAGTTATTCCTTGCATCAAGGATATCCTGAAAAATGGTCTTAAAATAGTGTTTACTGAAGCTACAATAAAACAGATAAAAAAAAATTGGTATTATGCTAACATAGTGGTATATCAGTTTATTGTGTTCACCTTTGGCCATCCTCAGAGGAAAGATCCAAAACATACATGACAAATTTAAGTTTAACCTCTGACTTCTACATAACACAATAGAGACTTAAAAAAGTTATAGTCCAGTACCCAGTTTCTTCATTTTTTGCATCATTTCAGGCTTTTATCCATTTATATTATCCACCTAATTTTGAATTTATGCTGATTATTCTTTGATAATAAAAGATAAATGTAACATCCTGGACAGCAATATCAATAGATGTATGTACCAACATAATGCAAGTATAATAAACAGACTTTTGTTCCCTGAGATGTCATCATCACCAGGTTTACATAGTTTGACATTTTGTGAGATATCATATGAACCTTGATCCTTAACAAACAGTTAATGAAATTTGTTTCGACCATATGCTTCAGGAGGTTCATGCATAGTTAGTTTCCTTCTTCAGATATCAATAAAAATTTTGCAGTTTATATTCTGATGACCTCAAATGTCTTTTGGCATCCAATAAGACCGAAAGTGATCATTTTATTATTCAGTGAGGTGTATATATAATGACATGTCATGCTCATAGCAGTTTTCAATTATAATCCAATTTTTCAAGTACACAGGACACAATGCCAATGTTGCATGGATGATTTGTCTTGCTTTCAGAAAGGAATAAATAAAACCAACTGCTAATCTGAATGTGACTTAGGAGCTAAACATTAGCAATAGCGATTATGGATTTAAAATTTGGAATGTATTTTTCAGTGTTTAAGAATGCAAATGAAAACAATTAACTATTCAAACCTCCATTAAGGTTCTGGCTACTAATCTTAAGTTTCTGCATTCAGATGAAGTTTAAAAACAACATAAATGTATTTTACTGAAGAAAGTAAGAGGAATCACTTTTAATAGACTTACAGAAACGTAGCCGACATCTGGGTCCTCACACCCACACTGGGAAAGTGGTACACAGTTAGCACCATCTAACACAAACCCTTCATTACACTGACATGTCTCCATACAGGTTCTTGAGCAGTTGGCATCTGGTGTTGGATCCAAGCAGGTTGCAGGACAGCCAGAGCCACATTCCGTGTAGTTTGAATTGGCAGGACAATTAAAAGCTATCACAGAAAAATGACAGAAATTTTCTCACTTGACCAAAGTTACGAATGAAGTCATATGCTTCTTGACTGGTATATTTTAATGACATGGCATATAGATTTTATTATTTTTAAAAGTACAAAGCAATGCAAAATATTTGTTGCACTTTCAAACTTATGACCTAAATTAAAAAGTAGCTCAAACACTTATTCACAGTTGCATTTGAGAAATAATAATGATACACATTATGATACGTCTTACGCAATTATAATAAAAAATCCTCACTGACTCGAGCACTTACCACAAGCCGGGACAGCATCCCTCCAGTTATTTGGATTACCTCCAGCCTCTCTGCAAGCATCTGCATAGCTCTCAAAATTATTACACCTCAGGTCTTCTTCAGGAAGTGTCACACAAAGGTCATACACACAGGTCTCATGATAAGTTGCCGGGTCAACAAAATCATGGCATGATGAAAATGCACCTGTTTATGATAGAATGATATGAAACTATGTTGCCTTTGTTACTTTCCTGTTTTAACACAGCTTGGTACCTGCACTATATATTGCTGAATTACACAACCATTTCCACTGAAATGTATCTGGTTGAAGCGTTGTACTATAAATAAGTTTGACAAATCATCACCACAATCAACATCAGTATCAGTCAAATCTTCTAAATTCCCTTCTTCATCAGGATCAGTAATAACCTAAAATTCTGGTAACCAATATATCTGTTCCTACAATACATCATATGTTTCATCAGTTCTATATTCAAACAGGGAGCTTTGATTTGGCTAATGAGAGATGCAACGCTTTGAAATGAGGTTGCGCAGTCAAGGTCACACGGTAATCTGTCTCTTGTATCGCTCTTGGCATTTGTATTATGCTTATACAGGATTAGGAAATACACACAAAAGGTATTTGTCATCTTCTACAGTTACAGAAGGCCTGACAAGTTATTTGCACTGCCACAGCATTGCCAGTCGTCAGGGGAATGATTGTTATTTTCGGTCAGTGTCGCTTGGTGTCGAATATGAAGAAATATCATTTAGTTTTATGTAGAAATCGGAACATGAATTTATATCTGGCTATTTCTGGAAATTTGAGGAAACTTCTGATCTGTTTGTCAAAATATTTGATTTCTGCCTGTGCAGCTTATTAGCACATCATGCCTTGTTAAGAGGGGGTGGGGGACTAAATGAATTCATTTATTTCAGTTCCACAGTTGTTTTGACTTTGATTGCATCTGCTCTTAAACTGTTGGTGG
Organism: Holothuria scabra; assembly: GCA_037179385.1. Lineage (NCBI taxonomy): Eukaryota > Metazoa > Echinodermata > Holothuroidea > Aspidochirotida > Holothuriidae > Holothuria > Holothuria scabra. The sequence goes on along the minus strand of CM074185.1, from coordinate 31,554,555 downwards.
TACAGACCTACTTATCAAAGTATTGTTCTGCCTGAGCCACTTGTCTAAGGATTAGTTGCCTTGAATAAGATGGTGTTTCAGGAATGATATTGAAGATATTGAAATGCCATGAGTAAAGGAAGGAAATACCTTTGGGGCAATTATACAGCTTATCTTCATTTCTTTAAGTGGATCTTACAATATTAGCATAAATTAAAATTTCCATTGCATTACCTTCCAAATAACAACTCCCTGATTCAACTAAAATAACCATTATTTTACCCCATTAAATGAAACAGATATCTAAAGTGGTAGTGCCTCAAAGCCCACGATTTCGGATGGAGCAATCATTTTCAAATCTTAGCATGGGATCATAATTATCTGACATTGATAATTGAAGCATTGGCACTGCCATTGCCATCATGCTGTGATGTCGCTTCTTAAAAAAGCAACATAGACACCCCAGTACATCAAAGGCAGTATGGGGTGTAACCAGTACCTGAGTTTGTTCCATGATCTGTGACCTCAAATGAGCTATGCTTTCATTGTGTTCACACAGCGTGAAAAGCCATTAACACATGCTGACTGACCTGTTAGCTAGCCCCAAATGTGACGTAACTTTTTTGTGTATTGAAACACGTCTTTTACTGTCAATCAATAAATCAGATATGAAACTTGACTCATTCAAGTCTGCATGAAGTGGGCTTTTTTAATCCCTCGAGCGATAAGAGTTAATCAGGCAGAGAAGAAGGATGTAACAAAATGTACGAGGGAACGTTTCATCATGATGACCTCTTCATGAAGTGGTTGAGACCATAAAGTAGTTTAATACTACCAACCCAGGTTGCAAATATGTCTGAATGTAAAACTGTATAGAGATCAAGCAGGAATGTGTTAAATTCCCCTCACAGCAGCTACAGGCAAGAATAAAGTACACTTGCATGATAATAAAGCTCAATATTCCAACCCATCCAGCAAGTATCCTTACCTTCAGAGTTATCCAAATGCTATGAAAACAGCAATATCTGAAATCCTATAATGGACCATTACCAATTTTTAATGTTTCAATCTCACACCATTTACACAGTTGAAAGTTGTCATATTCTATGTAATTTGAGGAGATAGAAAACTATGGCTTCAATCCTATTGACATTAGAATTTGCCCTGGTGTTGTCTGTAAAGCGAAAGTATGTATCTTACTATTTTTTGTAAAAGTGTTCATTAGTTTGCAGATTTGAACAGAACAAAGAAAGGTTCCAAAGGACATCTGCAATTTAAAACAGCTAGCAGAAGGGAAAAGTAGTGGGTACAAATCATTTTCCTTGAAGAATGGACCACAGGATGTATGTGTTCCCTACATGGGTTATGGTTACCTAAAATAAAACCTTACAATCTCACTCTTCTATCACCCCTATAGAGACAAAGGAATTGTGCCTTCTTGACTCAAACACATCAATTGTTTTATATTTTAAAATGCAGAATGTATTACAATGTTATTAAAAATTTGTCAACATTATGAAACACCACCTCACCTTTTTACTAACCAGGATGCATAATTGCACTGAGGTTTCAATGGTATAATGTCATTTTATCTCATTTCTTCTGTTACTGCTCAAATGCAACCTTCAAGTATTGGCAAAATATGGTTTTGCATTCAATGGTCATGAAAAATCCTAATTCATCCACTTACTAAGTATGACATTTATCCATGTTGCCTATCTCAAGATATTGTGTTATCAAGGTTTTCAGATTTTGAACCCTGGTGACCACAGATGGCCTTTGACCCCCACCAAAACCAATAGGGTTCTTTCTCTGACCACATCACATTTACATACTACATTAGACATTTAATCTATGTATCATATCTCAAGACATCATATAACAAGGTTTGGGGGTTTGATCCTGGGGACCCCAGAAGACCTTTGACCCCCACCAAAAACAAATGCATATTCTTCCTTTCAATATGGGCATCTATGTACCAGTTTGTGAACTGTCTGACCTTCCTTTCTCAAGATATCGTGTTAACAAGCAGTGTCACGCACCCGTACTCAATGCACTACTGGGTACAGAGAACAGTTCACCGTAAGGATATCATTGAAATTCACCTTTAGCAAGTTAAGTCATGCAGCACGTGAATGCCTTGAGCACGGGCGGGCTCTTGCATATCAAGTGACAGAGATCATTGCAGTGTCCAAATTTTCTGGTAGCTACCTCAGTTACGAGCTGCGCGCGAGCGAGGAAAGATGTGCGGTGCTTGAGCTCTCGTGAGTGGCCTGTACCCACTAAGGCATTGTTGATAGGTGCAGGCACATACACACACATTATCATGAATGCATAGGTTTCACTTATCAAAAATCAATAACATTCAGCCTCATCTACAAGAAAGCACCAGAACAAAGCTTACAGAGCACTTGTGACATATAAATTTAACAACAGAGATCATGAAAATAAACAGCAATACTTCCTACCTATTTCTCTAATCAACTCATTACACAGATCCTGAGCTTTCTGTAAAATAGCAGGATCTTCCTCACAAGGGTTTATGGGACCAGGATCAGGGTCACATGGAAAACCACCTGCTTCCCAGCTGTTACCAAAATCTGATGCAGAACTTGCCTACAAGGAAGAAAAATTCTAGACTTAACAACACTTTGCTATGTATAAACAGACATGCCAAAAGTGAATATACAGCTAAAATCTCCCTTTTAATTTGGCTTAATAGAACTTGAACATCTCATTTCAAAAGTCACTTGGGTATACTTTCATCAAAGTTCATCAAAACTTTCTAAATCTGTTGACATAATAGACCTTGTGCATTGACCACACACCAACATCATCCGTTCAGCAGAAAAATGGAACCTGTGACCACACGCATAAGAATTTTTCCTGCACAAGTAGCAGACAATGCGCATATTCCACTGGTTGACAAATCAGCTGTCTGCACTTGTCTGTGTTGGTTTGTTTTGCCCCCAAAGGAGGGTCTACTTTCTGCTCTGTGACATCATATGCACAAGGTCTATATTATCAGCTAAGAGAATCTGAATGCCATAAATGTTAGTAGTTTGGTTGGGTAGTGTTTTACCCTTCAACTTCTAACCCTGCAGTGCCCACAGCTTTCCTTTCAGTTGTGAGCACAGACTTCCTATATACATGGACAGAGCATTTAACATGTATGTCCTATCTGTAGGTCATCCCCACCGACTCTGACAAAAAAGGCCCATCAAGATGGCCATCATGAAGCTATAAATCGTCTGATTTGACAACGACTCTGTCATATTTTAAACAAAAGTTTAAGTTGAATGGGAAACAATATGATATTCCTGCAATACATGAAGTGATTTTGACCTTACCATGCCATATTTCAAAAATGTTTCCAACTTTCTTGCAAGACCTGGGAATTGACTTGAGCAAGTCAAAACTTTAACACAATACCATAGTAAACCGCCATCTTGGTGCGCTTTTTCTCACACATATGGCAGCAACAATCTACAGTGCAGTATGCTCTGTCCATGTATAAGAAATCTGTGGTTGTGAGTCACTGGATTGTTTTCCCCATTTCTTACACTAAGTAGAGCTGCCATGTACGATAATCATTTTTTCATTTATTGATATTGCCAGCATTTCCACAACAACACCGCCATGTCGCGCATTTTAAAACTGTAGTCTAAACATTTGCCAACAGCATGCTAATAATCATATAGAGTGCCTGTATCAAGAACATCTATACTCAGTATACATACACCAAGCCAATAAAATTCAGTTTGAAGCTCAAAGTTTCATCTGAAATACATTTATTTCACAACCTTTGCCTTTGATCATTTTAGGAACTGACTAAACACAATAAAATAAGAGATTTCACAGTGGTTTAGTCATTTATTTGATTCTGTTGTGGTATCCCATCTTGACAAAACATTGGGTCATAATCATTGGGGCAAAATTATATCGACAATATCACCATTATCGTGGCAGCCCTAATGCTAAGCATCACACACCAGAGCAGTTTTTAAAAGTCTTGGATATAACTTGCATTGGAATTCAAACCCTGACCTTCACTGTGATAGATCTGTCCTGTTAGATGCTCAAACAATGGACAAAGTATTCAGTGAGTGGTAGAAAAAGAACTAGGTAACACTTCCAACGTGAAACAGCTGACCTTGTGATAACAATGAGTCCAAGTTTGAATGACAGAGACACAAAAGTTATTTACTTGCAAAGTCTAAAGTGACCTAACTCTCCAAATATTGACAAAGGATGAATAAATCATGTGAAAAAAATGAAACACAAAATCTATGGAAACCTACCGGCAGTCCATTTTTCATTTGGTAATCATCACTCCTGTCATCATTGTAGGTACCACAGAGACCACAGACCTTGTCATACAAGGAATATCTCACAAATATCACCACTGTATATAAACCCTCGTACAAAAGTGAAAGTCCAAAATCTGTCACAATTGCCTGCATAACAAGAGAAAAAAAACTTTTTCAAGGCTACATCTGTGACCAAGATTATCCAATTAACTTACAAAAGAAAATTTATTAAAGAAACTAAATAACAGTTACCACTTCAGCTGTTACTAAAACTGAAACCAGTCATCTTTAAGATAAAGATTGCAAAAATTTTGGCCCAAAAGCCAGAACATCTTTTTCCTACCTTGGCATTTCCATCCCACCCACCCCCCACCCCCATAAAAGTTCAGAATAAAACAACTGCCTAGTGCACTTCCTGAACAAAGCAAAAGGTTCTGACGTTAAATTTCTAATGGTCATATCTAGACAAGGGCCAAGATGATAACACAGGACTGATGGTCGGTCATCAGAGTTGGCAATAAATTGGGAATGTCTGGCAATGAATTGGGAGATTTGTCCTTCACAGCCAGTTTATTTTATGGGACTTACCTAAGTTGCCTGTGCTGTGCTGGACATATTTTGATACAGAATTTTCTTTAAAATCATGCACTTAGCAAGAATTTCATCGATAAATTCAGATTCTATGGAAAATTTACACCTTTCTTGATGAAAATTACGTCAACTTCAAAAGTTTAATGAACATTTGAAGAGGAAGGGGGTAATAAGACAAAAGATCACAAGGCCTGTGCACCTGTTGAGTTAGATTTTTGACTAGATACTTAGACCAGACACTTGTGACTGTGTGTTCTGTGGTATCAACCTTTCATGACTACCAGATCAGGGTTGTCCTCCATATTGAGTGAGCCTCTGAGGCATCACTGACAAATCTAAACCTTTTGTGTCCTCTTTACCATCAAAATGCAAAACTACATTGTGGTTTCAATGATAAATATTTAAATAAATGATGCCAAGATACCCCATTTTTTCCAGTCAGTGAGCAAATGCTGTCCTTAATGTGTTGGTAAATACAAGTTTGTGATCATATTTAATCTCTTGCATTCTTGGGATATTGATTGTTGACCCCAATTGGGGTCATTCAAATGACTTTGACCTTTACCAAAAACATTAGGTTTTTCCCATGACCACAAGGCATCAACATATTAAGTCCACTATAGTACAAAGGGTAGTGGAATATTCCTAAATATTTTGATTTGTAGAACAAGCTCTTTCATCGTTCAGACACCATTGGAAAGACAGAATTATACACCTTGTAGCTAAAAAAATAATTGAAGGAACTGAGAGCTAGCCGTCTCACATAAACTAAAAAAAAAAATGGTCTGTAGTGTTGCCAATCTAAATTTCAAAAGGAAGAGTGAAAAGAATGAAAGACATACCTAGATACTTTTTGAGTGGAACTGAAAGCAAACATGAATAATCAAGCTATCATGTATTTAAATAAACCTGTTGGTAGGTAATAACCGCAACTACACTTCAACTCTATTATACTTACAACATATTTGCCAAAGTAAAAGATGGCCACTCCTGCTGCATCTCTATAAGGTAACATCCTCAGTGTGCCATTTACAAGGACATCCTTCCTCTGTTTGATTTCATAAACAGAGCCTCCATATACCAACCGTACCTCTCTCACATAAGCCACTGGGTCTGATGGCTGGTTCTTGATATTATTAGCAATGACTTCAAAGGATGAGCTGTTGCATTCTTGTACCATAGTGTATTCACAGTCACCCTGGAAATCATACTTTAGACCATCAAAGGTGATGTAATGTGGATCTCCCCAAGCTACACAGACTGCTGGAGCTGTATCAAGGAAAATTTATAGGAAATGCTGTGAAAAGAATTTTTCCTTCCCAGCATACTTGACAAGGTGTCTCTATGTAAAAGTGCCTCATATAAAATTTACAAAATTTAAATTAAAAATTTAAAGTACACAAAAGAACTTTTCTTTAAGTGCCTTAACAGACAATGTCGTAATATGCAAACTTTATTTTAACTTCCTTTTATTACCCCACTTATTAATAGGTGAACAACTAACTCTTTTATCATAATGTATTCACAATCACCCTTCAAAACACACTTTTCTCCATCAATAATATGGACCTCCCTAAGATACACAGGCACCTAGTGCTGTATTACTGATAATAAATATCCTACAAAAAATGTATTTTCTTCATGATATACCTGTAAAGCTGTCTTTATGTAAAACTACAAATACAACAGGAAAAATCGAACAAAAGTGGTGCAATGTGAAATGATGATTGAAGAAGTATTAAAGAAAATTTAATCTGATAGGAATATAAGCCAAAATATTCTGTTGAGTAATGTCTCTGAGACTATTAATTGAGCTGTCAACTTTCTCAACTCACCCCAAAGTTGTACCCCCCCCCCCACATGCACACACACACACCCTCCCTCTCCATTTCATGGAAAGCAAAAAGAATTGTGCAACAACAGCACACCAAAAACCTTTATGCTTTTAATCAGCTTCTTAGTTTTTATGCAAAAATCATTGTCTTTCCAAATGAATCACAGACCCTCTACGCATGGACAGAGCATACTTAGTACATTGCTGCTACCATACATGAGTATAGGTGTAGCAAGACGGTTGTCTGCTATGGTTTTGAGTGTGAAAGTTTGGATTTGCTGGAGTCATCCAAAACAACAGATTTTGTGAGAAAGTTGAAATATTTTCAAAATAATGCAAGGTAAGTTCAAACTCACTACACGTAATGCAGGAATGTAATATTGTTTCCCATTTAAGTTTAAATTTTGTATAAAATATTACATGGTCATCATCAAAACATACAAATTATAGCTTCGCAGCAGCCATCTTGGTCCCCTTTTTTGGCAACAATCTGCGCGTAGGACATACACATTACATGCTCTGTCCATGAATATGGAAAGTCCATGAAATGAACTAGTTATTGCAGCAAGAACTGTCGACTACAAATCTTTTAAATTACATAGGAATGTTAAACTTACCTCTTGTGCACTTTTCACCATCCCACTTAAAGCCACGAATGCAGTAGCAGTCCCGTATTCCATTTCTAACTTCACAAGTGGCAAATTCATCACATGCTGTTGGCACACATGTAGTAGTTCCAGACATGCATGTACACCTCTCAGAACAGTCTTCATTCAAAAATGATTCACCAGCCTAATTGGGGAGTCAAAAAAAAGAACATTGTCTAAAATACTGCCTGTTGTGCTTACTTTAAACTCACACAGACTATATTTTGAGAAGTTTAAAAATATTACCATAACTGTATAGAAAGAAAAATATTCAAGGGGTTTACTCAAACTCACAGAGACATAAAAGCCACTGTCCCAACATCCACAATCATCTGGCTCAACACACCGAGTTCCATCCAGTAACTGACCATCTGGGCACCTGCAAATCTGTACACAGTCAAATGGACATGTCCGATTTGACTCCTGGCCAGGACAGGTCTCTGGACAAGCAGTTGCACATGGGTCATAAACTTTATCTTCCGGGCAAGTAAATGCTGGAGAGAAAATCAAACACCCCATTCAGTTGAACAGAAAAAGATGGGATTAAACATTATATGGGAGAAAAACACCAAGTGGTCCCTTTACTTACAACTTACATGCTTTAATGCCATGAATATGAGTCAACATAACCAAAATACTAGAGCCCTTTGTTGTGTATAACCAACAGATATCAGTTACTTTTGTAAGTTCTTAACAGCATTATTGAAGTCAATAAAGCCAATTATGAATCCTCTAAGGATAGAAGTACACCTAAACTGGTGAGCTCGATGGTCAATAACTTATCGTGGCTCTGTGGTAAATTAAGTTCACTTATATACACATTATGCAGTTCAGTGTATTTAGTTTATAAACACAATTACATAGATGCATATAAAAAACAAGATGCAATGGTGAAATGTAGAGTTGTAAACAAGACATTAGAAAAATAGTAATATTCTTTGTGAGCAGTGATTGCATGTTATGTTTATCAGCAGTTGTTTTTGATTGAAATTCAGTGGTTCTCAACTTTTTTATGCTACTCACATGATAGAAATCTTCAACTTCCACTAATCACTGAACTATATTGCCAACAAAATATCACAGTGACATTCAGGCACATTTTGTCAAGCAATATCTAAGAAAATCAGTGGGAGAGGTTTACTTACAGCATTGTTGAGCATCTAATCTCCAGTCTCCAGGCTGACCACCAGCAATTCTGCAAGCTTTGTCATATAGCTCAAAACTGTCACAAGATCCCTCCATGTCAGGGTAAGTGGCACATGTGTCATAGAGACAAGCCTCATAATAGGGTTCAGGATCAACATAGTCATGACAGCTCCTAAATGGGCCTAAAAAGAATCACTTGTATTGGTTAATACAGCACATAACCATAATAACTTGTACATAAATTTGCAATGAAAATCACCTGATGAAGCTTAAAACTTTCAGCCCTTGCCATCACAAATACAAAACACATGACAAATCTAAAACATATCACCATTATAGTTGAAATGATGTAACCATTATACTTATTCTTGAAAAGAAATTTAAGAGCAAGATTTGTACCACTGTCAAACTGAGAAGATTTGTTAAAAGTTTTAAGGTTTTCTCCATGAATACATCAGACCTTGGATTTTAAGGCACACCAATGCAGTTGCTCACCATCCCTCTCCTCACATCTCCAGGAATCTTTTGAATACAAAAAACTTCTCTAAAATGATCCATTTTCATCTTGTAGTCATCAATAGCAAAGATAATTCTTGGAGATATGTATGGTTCTGTTTAAATATGGTAATTTAACTCACCATCAAGGTAGATGAGAATATAGCAGAGATCTTGAGCAGCTAAATTTATAGTGGAGTCTTCTGAGCAAGGGTCAGTAGTTCCAGGATCTGGGGTACATACAGTACCACCAGCTTCCCAGCCATTACCAAAGTCACTAGCAGTAGTGGCCTGTATGAAAGTAAATGATGGAAGGTACCCTCACAGGTTCACAATTCATTACAATATTTACAATTAAGTGCTTGATTGCACGACTTCCACTCCAATTCGCAAGTCTCGCAACGAAAATACCTGTCTGCCGGGAATAACTGTACCGTTCCCTATGTACCAGCTGAAATCGGCCGAAAAAAACTTGTGAAAAGGGCCAAATTCCCACACATATGTTTAGCCCTGGTGTAAATACTGATTTATTAAAGTGATTCCTGGGGAGAACTATCAGTGCAAGACAAGAGTTAAATACAACACTTCCTTAAAGGTTGGTGGAAGTTGGGGACCTACATGTAAAGCATTGCAAACATCTGGGAATTAATTTTCTACGACACATTTTCACAGCCATTCCACAATATACCAGGAACTCTCTAAAAAATTAGTCAGAGATAAGGCATTTCACACCAGTAAAGTTGCAAACTGTTTTACACCTGGACTTATTTTTTGTAAGTTACACCCATGAAAACTCAAATTTCATACCCTATCCAAAAGGTAGATGAGCATTTATAGTAAAAGGAAGCTTTTTCACTTAAACATCAGAGCTTTGAAGACAAACACTACATTTAAAATGTGCTGACATTACATGCAATGAAAATACTTCAAGCCATTATCAAACTGTTCAGTTTCACCAATAATAACAGCAAAAGATTTTTCTCCTAAAATTAGTATGAAAACACAACAGTAACGCAAGCTTTTGAATTTGAAGTTTAAAACTCCAAAAACAAATGAGTATCAACAAAAGACTGAATTTCTATATATCTTTTATTTGAAAAAAAAAAATGTTCGAAATTTTCCAAAATTCTGCATCTATAAATATTGATTTTTAAGGTGATCTGAAAATGATCTGTAACACAAACACAATAATTTTCCCTATTAACACCATCCTAAAACAATTCTTCTGAAGTGTCAATAATTTCTACTGCTGTATTAATAAAACATGTGTGTGCACATCTGCATGTACTCCCAATCTTATTTTGGGACCATAAGGAACATTAGGAAGACATTACTATGAAACAAGAGAAGCTTGTTGGTTACTTCGACTTGTTGTGAGAGTAAAAGAAAAGTAAATATCGATTTCATCTACTCACCAGATCTCCATTAGGGTACGTAAAATCATTGCCAGCATTATCATCAAATGTTCCACACAGGCCACATGTTTTATTCCCATACAACTCTTTAGATATCTCTATCTCAGCAGTGTTACCTCCGTCATGTCGTACTAACAAACCAAATGTTGTCTCCAAAATCTGCAAAAAAGGAAATACCAAAAGCATTTTCAGGAGTCATATCAAAACTGGTTTCTTTCTAATATGATTGCTCTGTATACACAAACAAGATGTAAAACAACATGAAGTGGCAGGAATGCTAAAACGGTTTAACCAGATAACTGCAGAATTAAATTATTGTAACTTTTATCCTTCTGCAGAATTATTTTTCCCAACAATTTTTTTTTCCAGCTCGCCTTATACCAGATGAAATAAACACTGAAATGGCTCCTCTCCTCTTCAGAAGACAATTGGTATCCCAGCCAATGTTGATGAAGCCATCGCAGCAGTGAAACCGGAGAGAAAACCTTAAACCTCAAAAATCTGAGCCAGAAAGCTGAAGCTGGAAACTATTAAAATTCAAATTGGACATTTATTTCTCGAGATATCATTACATGAAGTCAGTAGATTTGTGTTCCAAAGTGAGTTTGAGGGCAGCAGAGCTTATATCACTTCCTCACATTGACAAGGAATGCTTTTTTCCCTTTGTTTTATCAGACTGTTGTGTTGACCTTGAAGTTAATAGGAATAGAACCCCCCTGTGGGGGATGCAAAGTTTGTAAAGTTTTCATGCCACTTGTGCAATAACATTTTAATAATATGGGATTGTTGAGGACAAAATCGACTCTAAATTTTAAAGAAAAACAAAAGACTGCACACTAATATGGGGATATGATGTCATATGTGCTTGCTTCAAGTTCACTTTTTGTTGAAAATGTGAAAATTTAAGTGCTCATATCTCGAGAACCATGCATACAATTCCAAAGCAACTTTCACAAAAATGCTTAGAATAAGTATCCCTTCAACATACCAAATCCTGTTGTGACCTTAAACCCTTCTTCTAAAGAGGTTCTAACATAATTAGAAGAACAGTCTCAGCTTTTTTCAGGAGTAATCTTTGTCCAAAATGCAGTTACTGAATTCAGTTTGCCAAATGAAATTCCAGTTTTTTCCTCTTAATGAGCACATAGTCAGAAGCATGAACCAATGAAAGTATGTTTGATTTTGATTATCCCTCAATAGACAACTGTAAGTGCCATGTGTATGTGCCCAACTGAAAGTGAAATGAATACAGGTACGTAAACAGTGAATAGCATTTGTTTGTATATTCGACACATAGCCTATAAACAAACAACCTAAGCTAGGACTATACTCAGGTTAGTGTAACATAAGACTTATAATTGTAGTGAGACACATTACCCACGCCAACAAAATTGTTGCCCAATGACATGAAAAGGTGGAAAACCTTAAACCTTAAATCTTAAGTGTAATAGGGGCAGAACAATGCCTTACACAGTGAGGCAGCACATAGGCTTAGACTACACATAAAAACAAAGGCCCTAAAGCAATACATTTTTGTACAGGAAGCACATCCTTGCCTAAAATGTCATTGATCAGTCTAATGTAAATATGGTACACAAGTGCGTATGTATCAATATACAATGGCTGCAACTTCATGGTGCGGTAGATGCGATCTCAAAAGCAGCTGATAAATGAATATGCATAAAGAGCCAATGACTGCCTACAGAGGAAAAGAATTGCATATTCTACAGTTGTTTGAGTGACAGTACCTGTTTTTAATTGCTTTTGTTTTATACTCCATTAATAGTTCATTTCCACTAAAAAGTATTCTCCTCAGTATATTTTTGTGTGAGGAACATGAAGCAGAGCCTATTGTTTGCAGCTGGGAGTTGTCAGGGAACTTGTACGTCCACTTTAACACTGCAAAAAACAGTATTTCTTCCCCCAATATTTAAAACCCATTCAAGCACCAGACAGACAGGAAGTATTCATGATTATTTTATGGTACATACCATGCCTGGGTAACTGTAGTAGATGTACACCTCTGGGTTGTTTATGTAAGGTAGAGTGATGGCCCTGCCATCTACTCTCACTTCTCCACCTTTCTTCAACACAAACTCACTGTTGTTATATTTCAGTATCACCTCCTCCAAGTAAGATACACTGCTTGATGGTACTGTCTTTCTATTAATACCAGTCAACTCAAATGGCAGGTCTATGCTATCATGAGTGCAATCTCCGAGCAGGGTGTATTCACAAACGCCTTGAAAGTCAAACTTCCTACCATCAAAGGTGACATAATGGGGATCTCCCCACACCTGACATACACCTGGGACTGAAATGAAAAATAAAACATTCAATAACATTAAAATCGACATAAATATCAAAGTGATAACAAAGCAACATCAATCACGCATTGTTTCTTTACAAATTTGTCAAGAGCTAAAAGATTTGCATGAGGGGAGACCTGCAAAACTTGATCAACTGTTAAGGAGATTGCAATGTCTTCTTTATCATTACAAGTACAAAGATCTTTTACAAGTCATTTTTCTCCGAATAACAATCTGAGCAAACAAATTGGAACAGTGAATACACAAACCACCAATGAGTCAAGTCTGCTTATGGTCAAGAAAACTGCATGTGACCATAATTTATATCTTAAAGTGGGCATGACACGGCCAAAGTAGGTTTCTTGATAAATATTCTTTGGGCACACCTTGACATAAAGTGAATGTTTTCCCTACCAAATTATGTCCATAAATACCGAAATACAGCATTTTGAATTCCCAATTACAGGCCAGGCTCATCCCATTTGAAATCCGAAAGCGAAAAAACGTATGTGAGAGCGTCTCAAGATGGTTATGTCATTGGAGGCATGGCTAGCAACACTGTACCAGGGAGCTCACAATCATCAAATCATGTGCATGGTAAAGCATGTTAGCGTGTACATCATTGCAAACACCGGTGCTCGATAGCAGTGAGCCTGGCCACTGACTACATTGGGAATTGTGCATTGTGCAATGACTGTTTAGTATTCGCAATAGCACCAAACAGCTCATACAGTAAAGACACGCTCTTAGTGGGGACGGGCTTGTTGTGGATTGTCCATACATGTTCATAGCTGTTCTGTAGAAGGCCCGAACCGCGTCTTTCTTGCACAAAAACAGAACTGTTTTCACACACGCGCATATGCACGAAAACATATTGGCCAATGATTTGCTCCGAATCCCCACCATGGTCCGCGCCTTCCACTCTGTATATTGGACGAGTACTGTAATGCAATCGTTTTCATGAAGTTGCTAAGATAAGATTAAACTTTACCGAGCATTACATTTTAAAAGTTCCACATCTAGATGCATGTTCTTAAATCGAGCGGGGTTTGTGCCGCCAATTGCGTCATTAAAGTCAGGTGACCTGTTGCGGCATTTTTCAAAACTGGATTTTGAACGTTTTCCTTTAAATATCATTTATACTGAATTGTACAGGTTCTTAATGGGGTGTAAGATGATATTTGTAAGATACTGTTATCGAATCTTGCAATACACAAAAATTTTTGTGGCAGTGTCGTGCCCACTTTGATTATTTGTATACATAATATCTCAAATATAGTGCAGTCTCTTCAAACATTTACAAAAATTAAATTGCAAACAGAAGTGGTTTATACTTTTTTTATATTAATATGCATTTTGCTTTTTCCAGTTGTCAAGTTTCAAAGATCAGAGTTCCATCAACAATAAACGTGCCATGGCAAGGCCCCTTACAGTAACACACATTTCTTAAAACCTGATATGTGGGCCTTAGGTCATGTTTTTAGCAGAATGTTTATTCTGGTGACAGCACCTCCAGCATATAATGCAGAGTTACATATCAGGCTTGTGTAAACAAGCTGTGCAGTCTTGCGCTGCTTTTCTGAGTATAAAGACTTTTTTCTGGAGAAAGATGTTCAGTTATCAGGAGGGAAAAGAACTGCTGGCAGGAAATGAAGGTAACTGGGCATACGCCACAAGAAATAAGCACTATATAAAATAGCTGCAAAAAACATTTAAGGGGAAGTGCTTGAAATGTACCACAATAAAAACTACTCCAAATGTTAAAAATTTCTCCGTCATTTATATTCAAATTTTTAGTTTTGCAGTGAATGACCCGAATAATCATACCTTCTGCACACTGTAGTCCATCTCCTCTATAGCCTTCTAGGCAGTAGCAGTCCCGGATGCCATTCTTTAGACTGCATTCTGAATTTGCATCACAGCTGTAAGCTTGGCACTTAAGATTTGTTGAATTAGTACATTCACAGATATAACCACAGTCATCGGTTACGAATGGATCACCGACCTGAAAAGCATGATCAAATTTTAATAACCTGAGCACTTTTCTCTTTTTACAAGTTACAATGATGTATTCCACATCAATATCATTAAAATACAGCTAAACAATGTTCACAATTGCAGATTACATATCAAATCTCAAAGTTTATTGCTTGCAGTATAACATGATACAATGAATAGCTTTCTTCACCAGATATGCTACTGTCCAAACTAATCTGAAGCGTTGCAATTAATAAGTCTTAAACCCCTATCATTCCATAGCAACAAAGGCATTGATACACCATAACAGGTCATATTTCCCAACTTAGTGCAGCAGAAAGCAGTCACACTATACAATATTAGGAGCAGACATTAAAAGAGTCTGTTAAATGCCCACTTTCTTTGTCAAAACCAGGCTTATAAACTTAACCAATATTATTTTACAAATATCTTATTCATACCCTCTCTAAAGTTTTCAGATTTTCTATCTCAAAAATAGAATTTTATCTGACACAACTTACAGAATGGTAGTTTCCATTGCCATCAAAGCATCCACATGATGAAATGTTCACACAGTTGTCTCCATCTAAGACCTCACCATCAGGACAACGACAAGTCTCAGAGCAAGTGAATGGACAGGTGGATGGTCCACTGGGTTCTACACAAGTTGCTGGACAGGCAGATCCACAGGGGTCATATATTGTTCCAACTGGACATTCATATGCTGCCACGTAAAACAGTATGAGACAAAATAGAAATTTTCCATTTCTGAGAAATTTTCCATTGCAGAGACTGCAATCTTGTTCCAAGTCTTTGCCATCTTGTTAGAAAGCATGCATTAAATCTTTTGTTAAAATAGGCATTGTTTGACAATCAGTGTTGCAAAAACTTGGGTTCAATATCAAAATTTCATTTTCTTCTTTTTTTTTATTCTCTTTATTTTTTTTCCATTGGACAGAAGTAGGTAAAGGTAGCTATGGGGCAGCTGGAGACAGGGTATGACCAAAACTTTTGCGTCTCTTGTATATCATAACGACCTATTTAGACAGGGGCTTGTGAATTGTAAAATCAGATTTCAATCTTGGTATCATTATGCAAAACTATGCAGTTACTGTCATTAGCCATCCCTTTGGACACATAACTGAAAGTGAGTACAACATCACTGGCTTGGTTCCATTCAATGAGAAACTCAATGATAATTATATACTCACAGCACTGGGTGACTACATCTCTCCAATTATCTGGGGGTGATCCTGCAGATCTGCAGGAAGCAGCATATGCAGCCAAGGCATCACAGAGCAGGTCTTCATCGGGATAAGTAGCACACAGATCATAGATACAGGATTCATAGTAAGGGTTAGGGTCCATCATTCTGTTACACTCAGCATATGGTCCTGTGATACATTTTAAAAATAGTAATTCTTACCTTCTTTAGCATACAAATGCCAATCAATAGACATTTATCAAAGAGTAAGGTTCAGGACTACCAAAAACTTTATTAAACTGTGACATGAATATAACATTAGAGGTGCATTATGTAAAACTTTTTGCTGCCTTGTTTGTGTTCAGTTAGCTACTGAAAGGAATATGCCAACCACAGAATCATTTTGTTTTTATTAAAATTCTTCCACATGAAGTCTTACAGATATTGCCCTTTACATTTTACAAACACAGAGATACTGTGCAATAGGTGCAATTTAAGGGTTCTTTGAAAAAGAAGAATGCAACAATTGGTACCACAAATACAATGGCAAACTAAAATCACCTTTTTTTACAGGCAGGCCGGGAGACAAAATTCATTGACTTGAAAATACACAGAAAAATGTTCTCTTTCAGGGGGTGAAAACTGTATCTCAACAGCATAGTGTTAGGGAGATTGCTAGTTTTTAGAGTAGTCCAACTCGATTCAGTGCATTATGGGAAATATGTGATGTCATTGTGGTAAGGAAATTTGAGGTTGCATTGAATTTATTTATAATTTTGATGCTACTTCAGGGAATATTAACCAACATTGTTTGTGATACCCTACGTATGGTGAGTGTAGGGTAAAGCTAGATCTACTGGAAAAAGGGTATTCAAGCCTTTCAATAGTACCATATTTCAAGGACTAACAGGACTTTCAATTGCAAAGAAAAACCAAAGAAATACTGTGTACAGCAATGTGCCCACATTTCAACATTTCATAACATTTTGTGGCTTTGTTGAGAAGTGGATATCATGAGTTAGGAAAAGAACAGGCTTTAGAAGACATGGGACAATATATTCCTTCTCTCTTAAAAGACCTTAGTGAAAAGCCACCAGAATATGCTTTAATTATGTAAAATACTTTTTTCCAACATCCTAAAAAAGAACCAGAAAAAACTATAACAAATTAGGTCATTAAGTATACCATTGAAATTTATCAATGAATAGCATGACAAAATTACCTAAACAATTAGCAAATATTTATACAAAGACTTTGTGAAACTTAACAACAAAATGACAGGGGAATTAATAATAAAAATTGCATAACTTACCATTTGCATCAGTTAATGTTCCACATAACTGCATTGCCCTTTGTCTTTGAACTCCAGTGCAGGGATCTGTGGGCTCTGGTGTTGGTTGACAATCAGGTGTACCTATCTCCCAGCTTTGACCAAATTCTGCCACATCTGATGTCTAGGATTGCCACAAGTGTAAGTATTCATTGACCACAATAGTTATAGGTAAACTAAGTAGGATTGTAATAGGTTTGAGTTGGTCATCATTTAAAAAAAAAAATTTTATCATACACCAGGTTCACATCTACAAACAACTGTTTGCACAAAAGCAGCTCTTGCAAAGTATATAACATACAGATCCCAAACATACCTTAAATGCAGCTATTTTAAGCTTAGCTCACAATAAATAATTTAACTGTAGCTACTTTAACAAATTAATAGTATAAACAATAAGCCATTTATTCTGAATTCCTCTAGTATTCACTTACCTTAATGAAAATTAATCACATGTGACAAATTTAAAGAAAAACCGTATTTTCATACTAGAAAGTAATTATAAAATGCCAACTTTGATGAGAAAAAAAACATTTCCTTACTAAATCACCATCCATCTTTCTGAAGTCATTCTGGCTGTTTTGGTCGAAGTTCCCGCACAGTCCACAGGTCTGATTAAACTTTGTGGCTGATAATCTAATTTCTGCATTAGCACCACCATTATACTGGAGGGACAGTCCAAAGTCAGTGAAAAGTGTCTATAATGGATAGAAAATGTGGATATGGAGGCTTTACCATACTTTCATGTATATGAATTACAAAACATAAATTTTACTTTGGTAAGATATTAATGCTCACAATACTCTTTCACTAACAAAGCTAAAAATGATGATTAGACTGCAACCTTTAATTCAAGTTACATCCATCTTTTGCAAATATGATCTAGAAAAATGACATCACAAATTATTGCACAATGTACCATTTTAATTTGAGTGAATAAACTTCAACATTTAATATCTAGGCTCAAGAATGTCCTATGAAGATGGGAGTTTGACGGTTAAAATTCATTTTCACACTGTTTAATATATACTTTTGAATTTTTTGACTTGAGGTACACTTCTTGTTTTTCTTTATCTGCCCCGTTTTAACATAATAGTGTCTAGAGGGCACGGGGTACTCCCTCGATTAGACACCTTACATACTTTACATAATGCAGAATACTTGGGCATTTTAAAAGCAAGATACATTACAAAATAAGAATAAAATGCACAAAAAAGAAAGGAAAAACAGTAAAGTCAGAATCATAGCTATGATGCTGTTTAATACATACTTTTGAATTTTTTGACTTGAGGTACACTTTACCTTCTGAGTATATTAAAAGAAGATGGATCACCCCCAAATGGTGGCTTTTTTTATCAGAGACCAATAAAGACCTAATTCGAATTAAAGAGGAAGTGCTTCAAAACTGCATCCTACAAAGAATTATTCCATACATGTACAGAACCACAAAAGTGCATCATTTTTGTTAATGACATTCGACTGTAGCAGCAAATGGTACACACCAACAATCTGTCCCACTATCATTCATAATAACCATTGGACAAGAGTCATTGAAGAAGCCCAATGGTCACAATACTGAGCTGGAACTGAAACAGAATAATCCATCACAGAATGCAATGTTGAAGTTACTTGGTGTAAGGCTTATGATGCAGCTTATTGCTTCAAGACATTAAAACTCTGTGGTACTTACCAAGACACCATCAGAAAACCAGATGGTGACATTGTCAGACTGGTAGGGTGGTGTAACAACCGCACCATTAACCCTGACTTCAAAATATCTCATCACAGCATATTCTGTACCTCCATAGATGAGTGTCAGTTTGCGCAGATAAGACACTGGTAATGACGGCCTTCTTTTGACGTTATCCCCAATTAATTCAAATGAAGGAGAATCTGAACCTTGACAGTCTGAGACAAGGGTGTACTCGCAGTCTCCTTGGAAGTCATACTTGAGTTGGTCAAAGGTGATGTAGTGAGGATCTCCCCAAACAGTGCAGGTCTGGTAGTCTACGAATAAAGATGGAAAAACTTACGACCGCATTCTCTATCAACACCTTTGACCCTCCTCATCTTAATTTATACATATTTTGGTTTTCAAATAAAATCCTTAATGTTTCCATTGCAAAGTTGTGAATTGTAACAACAACTACCTTTCAGATGTTGAGAGCATTTTGACTTCTATTAAAACGCACAATTCTCCTTAACTGGAGGCAAAAGATTTCAGACCATAACACAAAAATTTTACGCCGCAAGAAATATTCCAACCACTGTCTTACATACTCAGAGCAAAGTTTTTATAACAGTAAAATCTATCAAAAATTAAGAGACGAGGGAGCACAAAAATTGACACCACACAACCAGAGACACATTTATCGAAGATGAAATGAGTAGCCCCTCCCTCCCCCATTATGAGCTGGTAGTATATACCCTTTCCTATGCAAGGGCATTCAAAAAGCATATTGGCAGATAGTGTGTTAACTTTTCCATTACGATAACTTTATTTATGGTCACAATTTTTAAGTAGTGCATAGCACTCTAGATCACTTACAAGGCAGCGGCAGTTGCTCAATATGCAAAGAAAGAAATGACATAAAAAGGAGAAGACTCAGAAAAATTTCTAGTAATTGAGGGCACACTGGCATGACAAGTTCTCCTACAATAGACGACAATGTGAACAACATGGGTCAATGCTTGTTCAAAGACTTAGTCAAAATTTGGAATTTCATTTTTATACTTCCCAATGTAAACTATTCCCAAACATTTACATGCTTTTTCAGCAACAGCAACAGCCCTTCCGACTTCTGTGTAACACAGATCATTTCATGCATGAGTTAGTCAAAGCACTGATGTTCTTTTAACTATATAAACCTTCAACATTTGGTCAGTTAATGGATATGTAAAGTTGTCCTGCCTGTTATAAGATACTATGAATATATTTTATAATGAAACTTGCCTCAAGACACGTTTATAGCTAGATATAACAAGTTCACACAAGCCCCCACAAACAAATGCAATCCCTTACATTCATACACAAATCATAAGTGAAGTGTATCTTTTTTCCTTACATAAAAAACACATCAAACAGGTACAAACCTGCACACAATGGAGGCAAGGTACCAGGAGGACACATACATATCCCAAATCTTCCATAGTCCACACAAGTTCCACCGTTTAGACATGGGTCTTCTCGTTCACAAAATGGTTTTACTGTTGAAGGGAAAAAATGAGGTATAAGAACAATTTCAAATCTATACACACTTCTCAGAGATTTTGAAATCATGGTATACCTTTATTTTACTCTTGTAGGGCCTATATCTATCACAGCAATGATACAGGTCTCATATGAAGAATTTAAATTCTGCCACTTTGAAGGAATTTTTGACACATAACTACACTAACATACCAACTTGATCTATTCATCATAAATCGTAATACAAAATGATCTTTGAACTCAACTCTGACAGCAAACATAATTTTGCAATACTAGACATTCCCCAAAACCTTGCCTTGGTCATAACACACACATGCCATTTAAACTTAATCCTTTACCACACAGACTTGAAAGGTAAAAACCTCTCTCATTAAATGCTGCCTTCAAACTCTTTTTCAGGAAACACACAAAGATTCAGCTTGTGGTGCCCTCTCACCAAAACTTGTGGAGATTAGCAGAGCTGTTGTGGAGGGGTCTTTATATAACTGAGATGCAAAGACATCTGTTACAATGAACCCTTTCCTTTTGTAGTGGATTAGGCCCACAGACAAAAGATAGGAAATGTCTATTCCGTATCCACCTTATAGAAATGATGAGTTAGTAGTTAGATACAGTTTCTTACCAACTGGTTTAAGGCAAGCCAGCCACAGCCTTTTTTTCCAGTTCACTGGAAATGAGACAAAATTTCACATTCTCCACAAGAGAATTTCAAAAGTTACTGCCTCCATATTAAAACATTTTTTCAAATAGCAAGTACAAAGACTTGTTGGATAGTCTTTTGGTGTGGGTCGGTTTTGGCCATGGTTAAATGCAGGGACTTCATATACATGGTCTGAGCATACTGCGTGGTAGCAGTGGCGTAGCTACTGGGGGGGCAGGGGGGGCAAGTTGCCCCCCCTGGAAAAATTTTTTGGGAAATTTGATGAAAATGGGGAAATTTGATGCATCTTCTTATTATTACAAAAATTTCTCAAAATTTTTGTTAGAATAAGAAATTGTGAGATATTTCTCAAACATAATTCGTATTTTCATGCAACAAATTAAATCAGACATTCGTCAGTGTCGCATGAACCGGCCCAATTTGCGTTCCACAGAAATGTCATCGCCGCGTAGCAGATTGAATGTTCTCTTGTGCTTGTATACGCACCGGAGTTATGATCAGTGCATTTCAGTGCACAGGAAGCTGTTATGTTATTCAGGTTATACTCGGGGAATTCAGTAAAAGCAGGGAGCTGCCATTGACAATGGCAGCTTCCTGGTAAAAGGATGTGAAAACTGACAAGCCACTACAGTATACCCCCGAGGTTGTTATGTTCTACAAGCTAGCACTAGCAGTACGATTTTACTCTGTGTACATAACGATGGATGGGGCTGAAACAATCCATGGCCAACGATAAACTTAAAGTTAATCTAGAAATTAGAATTAACGGGATCTGTTGGCACACTTAGATTTTGTTACTTAGCTTAATCCTTGGAGGCTTACAAGCTAGTTCGGGAAAATAGCTCTCTGCTCACTTTGAGTGTAACAATAAATGGACAATGAGTACCTTGTAGCCTTCTTCACTTAACAGACTACTTTTCTAACAGGATATCCTGTGTGATCGAGCCACTATTAGGCCTCCTTAGTGGCGTGCAAAGGGGAGACCATTGGGTCATGCCCCCCTCACAGATGCCATTTTTTCTTTGTTTTTAAAAATACGTAGTCTAACTTTATTAACACAGATTTTACTTCAAAAGATAGCATATGTGGCACCAGATTGCCTATAAGGACGCCCAATTTTTCAAAAATTTTCAAAGGGGAAGGATTGTACGGGCTGCAAGGTCTTTCAGTGATGCCAATTTTTTTTTTAATTCCTACAAATAGACTTAAGCAAATTCTGTCAAATTCCAATTTTTACATAAAAAGGTAGACTCTGTTTCCCACTGGTGGCATCGATAAAAAAGACTTCATGTTTAGATTCTCTTTACAAGCATAAATACCCTATTTTGACCATCTGAGGGGTCTGATTTTTCGAAATTTTCTTTACGCTCCGCGCCAACCAATGGTGGCGCTTCACTCGGTCTTTTTGGGCAAAATTACATATTTTGGGTAAAATTAGCTCTTAACTCTCTGATAACTTTGCAGTTTGCGAACATATTTTGAAGTGAGCATTTTATTGCAAAGGACAAAAGAAGAAAGCGACTAGCTAGATTCTTCGTTATTAGCCTGGAAAATGCTATTTCCGGCCATATAAGGGGTCTGATTTTTCCAAATTTTCTCTACGCTCCGCACCAACCAATGGTGGCGCTCCGCTTAGATAATCTTTATGACAAAATAACTATTTTGGGCCAAGGAAAACCACAAAAACCGATCAATGCTCTTTTATATTGACTCCTAAAAGTGTGCAAATTTAATGACAAGTTTTTCTTCGTAAGGTAGCATAAATGGCATAAAGTAGTGCATGTCAAGACACAAAAGTTTCAGTTTTATCCTCATGAACCACCACGATTCAACTTTTAACACTGTTCCTGTCAAAGTCGAAAATCTTGCACCATTTTGCATCTAGGCTCCTTGAAAACGTCAAAAAATTTCCGGACACCCCTCCCCTTAGACCATACTGCATGCCCCTCCCCCTTCAGAGAAATCCTGCGTACGCCACTGCGTTAGTACATACAAATAAACCAGATATTGTTTACCAAAATAATATTCTTTGTTATTTCCGATTGCTCTGTTTTACTTTAAGATTAAAATGCAGGTAATATTACGAAAGGACATGGTAATGTTGTGATACTTGTAAGTTTGCATATTTTATGTGAAATACATACACATTGACCGGGAAAAGTTTTGGGGAAATTTCATACCTTTGCCCCCCCTGGAAAAAATCCTAGCTACGCCACTGCGTGGTAGATTGTGGCTACCGTATGTGTGAGAAAAAGCGCACCAAGATGGCTGTCTGCATGGTTATGTGTGAAAGCTTGGACTTGCTCGAGTATGTCCCCATATTTTTCAAGAAAGTTGAAATACTTTTAAAATATGGCAGGGTAAGGTCAAAATCACTTCACGTATTGCAGGAATTGATATTTTTTCCCATTTAAATTTAACTTTTGCTTAAAATATTACAGAAGAGCCATCAAATGAGATGATTAATACCTTCATGGCCACCATCTTGGTGCACCTTTTTTGTCCGAGCCGGTGGCAAACCATCTACTGATAGGACATATACATTACATGCTGTGTCCATGTATCTAAGTCCGTGGTTAAATGATATTGACCAAATAGCACAGAGCAAAAATCTCTCCCACAATCCTATTATATGGATAAAGGTCTATGAAATACTTATTTCATATGTACATAGCACATGAAAAACTGTACTCACAATTTTCACAGTTGTCACCTTCATAATCCTCAGTACAGTCACATGTGTACCCATTGCCCATAACTTGACATGTTGCTCCATTTTCACAAGGATTTGGGTCACAAATGTCAACTTCTGAATGTTGAAAATGGAAAATTGAATACACCAATTGATGTCATGTATGGACCAATATAAATGGAATTTAAAATATAATTTACTAAACATATATATATTGTACTACTGGTTTACTTAAACTTGATTCTCTCCAAGACCTCCAACTTATGCATGTTTAATTTCTGACCTTAATTGTTTGAAGTTGCCTTCTGTGATTGTTGTGTCTGCTATCTACAATTACTATAATCTTTTAAAAAATGGAGAGAACAAAACAACATAACAATTTTCTCTACCCATAAAGAATGACCCATTTTTGGTCCAAACATGGGGATTAAAAATCTAACTGAGTTGGTAATGTTAGCTCTTCTGAAAGAGCAAATTGTTCCTTGGTTCTTAAATAACTGAAAGTTGCCTTTTAAGAGCAACAAGGTAAAAATCAAACCTTTGAACCAGAAAAAAAATGTATACTTTTCTTCAGAGTAGCAATTTGTGATATAAATATTCCACTTGTGCAAGTTTTTGAAGGGTTTAAGTGTGCCGTTTACTACTCATGTGTTTTGCAAACCAATATTTTGATTGCTTTAAAAAATGCTTATAGACTAAATGTATCCAATTAAGTACCAGTTATTGGTTCTACATTCAGTCAACTTTCAAATGCTAACTTGTGCAGTAAAGAAGAATCAAATCTACCATACTGTATGTGCTCATTGTCATGAAACAGAGTAGCTAAAAGAAAATATCTTGTTCAGATAATAAATACAGCTGTACACTATTTTTGAATAGCAATTATAAGGGATTGTGGGAAGGATTTTTCATACATGTTTTTGTCAATGAACTGCTTCTGTGGCCAAGAATGACACAAGCCATAACTGTCTCCCATAAGACTTTGTGCATGCTATCTAGAAGGTTGTAGAAGGTGAAACTCAAATGCATTTTCACCTTCTACAACCTTCTTAATAGCATGCACAAAGTATTATGGAAGACAGTTATCCGTGGTGTCATTCTTAGTCACAGAAACAGTTCATTGACAAAAACATGTATGCAAAAATCTTCCCACAGTCCTTTGTAATTGCTATTGCTTATTTAGTTATTTATTTAAATATGATTAAAGCATCAAAACATCAACTCTACAAGGCCAAAAAGAAAAAAGAAAGATTTAATCACTTTATGAAACATAGGTGATATGCAATTTAGATGTGAATTTACAAAAAGCAAAGAGATGCTTAGTTCTTTTTAATATCAAAAATAGTTGAACACATTCACAATGTTTCTTTTGATAAAACAAATTCAGTTAAAGGAAGCATACTGCACCTGTCTCACAATCCTGCCCCAAGTACCCTGGAGGACAGACACAGAAGTAGCCAAATTCTTCATTCAAATCATCAACGAAACAAGCTCCATTGTTGACACAAGGATTTGGGACACACACATCTGAAACACAATTTAGAAGTATACATGACATTTAACACTTCCTTTCAATGTTAGGCATCATATATATGCCAAGTGTAAAACCTGTCTAGGATTCCCTCTTGATATATCATATTAATAACTTAAGCCTCTCATTCACACAGGCACTCCAATACCTAACAGAGTTTCTCTTTTCATGGAAGCAAAATCAAAGTCACATGAAAGGCTTGTGTAAAAGAGCACAATTTTGACACTCACTCAAAAAATTAGCAGGCATCAGATATCCATGAACATCTCATCAAAAAAAAAACCATAAATGCATTGAGATTTTGATTTTTGTGTAAAAGAGCACAATTTTGACACTCACTCAAAAAATTAGCATGCATCAAATATCCATGAACATCTCATCAAAAAAAAAACATAAATGCATTGAGATTTTGATTTTTGTGTAAAAGAGCACAATTTTGACACTCATGCTGCTAAAATTGAATAGGACGTTTTAGCCAATTTTACCCGAGTAAAAGGTGTTTTCTCGGGTGAAGCTTGTGTCTGTAATTGCGGCAATTAAGCCTGTTTAAACCAACCTTGTTGCTCCATTGAGCAAAAAGTCTTGAGGGGGCAACTGCCTTTAATTTTATTGATCTCAACATACCTGAATGGGAAGTTCTCTGAAAGATTCTGGATTATTAGTTGCCAGCTTGAGATGGCTAAAACTTGCTACTCACTTCTAGTGTCATGCTCACTCAAAAAATTAGCACACATCAAATATCCATGAACATCTCATCAAAAACATAAATGCATTGAGATTTTTATGTTTTCATTTCACAGGCCATTAGACTAATAGTTGAAAATCTACCAGTTTAGTGACTTAATCAGAGTTTCTGTTATCAATTCAAAATTATCTTTAAAAGAAGGTTTTAA
The DNA here is from genome assembly GCA_037179385.1 of Holothuria scabra. Taxonomy (NCBI): domain Eukaryota; kingdom Metazoa; phylum Echinodermata; class Holothuroidea; order Aspidochirotida; family Holothuriidae; genus Holothuria; species Holothuria scabra. The sequence goes on along the minus strand of CM074185.1, from coordinate 31,528,330 downwards.
GGTCACAACAGGATTAGGTATACAAGAGGGGTGCATATTCTAAGCATTTTGGTGAAATTTGCATTGGAATCCAATGTGTGGTTCTCACAATATGAACAGGTAAAGTTTTCACATTTTCAACAAAAAGTGAACTTAAAGCAAGCACATATGACATCACATCCCCACATTAATGAGCAGTCTTTTGTTTTTCTTTAAACTTTATACTAGTTTTTTCCTCAAAAATCCCATGTTATTAAAATGTGATAGCATAAGTGGCATGAGAATTTTTCAAACTTTGCATCCCCTACAAGGAGGTCATACTCCTACAGTATTAACTTCAGGGTCAACACAACAGTCTGATAAAACAAAGGGAAACAAAGCATTTCTTGTTGATGTGAGGAGTAATATAAGCTCTGATACCCTCAAACTCACCTTTGAACACAAATCTACTGAATTCATTTACTGATATCTCAAGAAATACATGTCCAATTTGAATGGAACTTTCAACACACTTTGCAGATTTTGTTCCTCTTTCACATATGAAAATTAAATTTTTGCTTACACTTCCCCTTTAACATATTTTTATTAGAAACTTACTATACCTTTAATTTCTTCCAACCTAATGACAAGCCCCATTTTAGCTACAACCAAACTTGTGCAAAGCCCTTAAAAGCTCCCTCCCACACTATTCAGATTAACAAATCCTTCATAAGGATATTGTTTTGTTTTTGCAAGTTATGAAAAGGGTGCACTGCAAAAGTAAGTGCGTCTTACGTTTTACCACAACAGTTCGCAGTAACTGAACTTAATGGGCAATACTGTAAGCAATACTCCATGACATTGCAATCTAAGAAAACTTTCTCCTCACAGCAACGATGGAACAAATCTGAAAATTTTGAGTCAATAGTTCATTGTTGGAACCGTCTATACAAGCCTATTGAACTTGAAAACTCATTAAACCACTTACTGGACTGTCGTCTTTTTGATAAAACTTCTGAGTTGCTACTAGTACCTGCAGAAAACAACAAAGAAGGCAACTTTACTCCTCTGAAATGTGTAGGTAAAGTTTAATATTGATAAAAACTGTTTGTTTCATAAAACAAGTATTTTTTTAAATATCAACTTACTGTATTACTGTATCCACCATTAGTCTGTGGAATTTTTCCCTATGTAACTAACATAACACCCAGACCAGTAACTACAAAATACACACAGCATTACACCATGTAACATACATGTTGTTTTAAATTTTCATTTAGTGGACCAGAACATTTATCAACAAACTAAAGCAAGTCAATGATGGATGCCACCTTTTGATTTAGACCTTGAAGACCTGGTTTCATTGTCCAGTATTGCAGCCTTGCACACATACACTATCTATGACCAAACATCTGCAATAAAAACTATAGAGTGAGGAACAGTATTTCTCGTACTAGACACAATAAACACAAATAAAGACACCTGTATTCTATTTCATTGCGGGGAGAGTAAGGACATCCTGAAGGTCTATTAAGGGAGAAAATTTTCATTATAACAGGTTTTACAACTCTATCTCCTTTAATTGTGACAGCAGGTACTCCTTTAAACAGGAATAGTTCTAGTGAGTAAAGGTACAGTATTCTCTACTACTCACTAGAACTATAAAAGCACCACTGTTAAGTTCTGTTGGCTTCAAAAAGAACATGAATATTTACTGAATGGCACTCCAATTTGCTACAATAACTGGAATTTCCTAGCAGATGCAGCCAAGACTGTCAGTCAAAATTTTGGGGTGAGAAAGTTTTGCCAGTTGGAACATCTGTAAACTGAATAGGCAGAAATCCCCTTTCTTGAGTCATGTAAACCGGTCTCATGGTGAAATATGTTCCAAAATACTATAAAACTTACCTGTGCTGGCTATCAGGCTGACTGACACTGAATTGTGGTAATTGGTACGAGATATAAAAACTATTTCATACACTGTATCCACAAGAAGATTGGAAATATACAGAGGGCTTGTCAATCCTCCCTCAACATTTTGGCCAACAGATTGAATGCCACTGTTGTCTGCTTCTATGGGCTTGTAGAATATCTTAGGTTCTGTCAAATCTAAAACTTCACTCTTCCATCCTATTAACAAAGTTGTAGAATCTACCGATTCTACAGTGACAGTGACTCCATCTGAAAATAGAAGAAAGTCATAAACATGAAACTCATTTTAAATGTGTAGCATGCACAGCTCTTTTAAAATTCATACAAGAGCAGCAATGCTGCAGAATCTCAATACATTGTGATTTTAAGGAGAGTTTCCATATTATTGCTGATGATACAGTCCTCCTTTGATGCTTTGAATAAAAAGATTGTGCATCTATTATTAATATCCTAATGCATTTCATGCTCAAAAATTGATCAAATGCTAGAGAACAATTTTTACAATAATACTGCAACACTATATTTAAGTGAAGAACATAACCATTGTGCACCATACTGATACTTAGTAAAGCAGAAATAATTATCCAGCTAGATGCAGCAGATCAGTGATATCTTCTAATAAATCCAACAGTCCAATGAAAGCTGTTCTCCTTCTGCACTTCACACTAGTTTCTCTTAAAACACTCTCCCTTCAATGAATTTTTTAGTCTCATTCAAATATTGTGGTATTTCACAACTTCTGAAGGAGTGAGAGCTTTTTTTCTACTGATGCATTGAGTGTTTGCATTGTTACACTGAATAACAAGTATGTAGAAACAGCAACCATGCAACACAGCACAGTATGTCACAGATCCTCAAATACACTCAAAGACTCTAAAAAGGAACCTACTGCCATTCCACATGATGCTCAACATAAGTAATGGAGAAGGGAAAACAAGCCAGTGAGCCAAAACAGGAAAAAATGCCTTGGCCAGCTCAACTTGAACCAATGGGTTGGAAACTTGGCCATAAAACTCTAACTATCTAACTAACTCAAATACACTGCCATAAACTCTTGAGGGTAGATTTTTAATTGCAACATAGTAACATTTTGTTCATGCCTCGTGAACACAATTTTGTGCACTACACTGTAACTAGATCAATTGTAAATAAGCTTATTCCTCTCAAGATAGCTACTGGGCAAATATCTGCTCACAGAGCCTTTATTTATGGTTCGACTAAGCAAGATTATCTTAAAGTTACTTAATGCCTGATTTAGCAGAGGTGAGACACCAAGCCTGTAACATCTCATTCAGTAGGTATCTGTGCCTATATCCCATTGCAATTTGCTACACAAACAGGCCAAGTTGCAACTCAAATGAAAAATTGTGTAGCAATTTTTTGTGGGCATGAACCTCGCATTTTCACAAACAATGTGTGGAAGACCTAAAAAATCTTCAAAACTGCTATGCAAATTTTGAATGCTAAATTATTCCCTGCTGTGTGTAAAGAAATGAAAGCTTCCTTGAAGTTTCCACGACAACTGAAGAATTCACCATAAAATTTGCCAAAATAACTTAGTGACACTTAGCAACCATCACTTTTTTAATGTGAAAAAAGATAATGTCTTCTGCCCCCCATCCCAAAGAGCATGCTCTCCAATTCTCAAAGATATTGACCACTGATGAAGTACCATTCCCTTGCTCTAAAGAAATTTCATCCACTAGCAGTGTGACAATATCTCAATTTATGTTACGTATTGAGAAAAAAATTAGGTCAGAATTGTTGCTATTTTATTCATGAACCAAAGCACCATAGACAAAACTGACATGATTATGTTCAGTTGTAATATGGTAGAATACCTTTAGCTGCATGAGAATCGTGAGTCATCTCTAACTGTTCATCAAAATGACATGTTCAATATTTGAAAGAATAAGGGGTTGGATTGTCACATAAATTGCAATTACGGTATATTGTCTGGCTCTATTAATCTGACAATTTACAAGGTTGTTGGACATTACAGACCAGAAAGCCAAAAAAATAAGTGATTCCTTGCCATGAAATACCTTACCTTCTTTCAAATTGACAGTGTTTGATAAGATTTTTTTTTTACAATTTAGGCACATAATGTCAAGGATTCATTTAACAAAGATCAAAACACACTTATATCATGATGATAATCTACAAATCCCAACAACACTGACCCCACTTTACCCCAGATGACCTTTGACCTCAACCAAAAGGGCTCTTTGATTCTCTCAAGACCTCTGAATACCTGACATGACCTCTGGTCTTTTTCAAAAAACAAGAAGGTTCTAAAGGTGTTAACAAGCCATTTTATAGTTAAACCTCTGGTGGCCTCAAATGTCCTTTGAACTTGGCCAAAAACAATATCTCAAATATGAAAGTGTTGGTCACTAATATCTTGAGAAATTGTGTTTACAAGCCACTTTTGACGTTTTTGCAATTTACCGCAGGTGACCTCAAATGACCTTTGACCTCTTCCAAAAACAATAGGGTTCTTTCTCTCTTCATGACAAATCTATATGCCAAATATGAAGAGTACTGGTTACTCGTAACTGAAGATACTGTATCGTGTTTACAAGCCATTTTCAAAGTTTTCGCAATTTTACCGCTGGTGACCTCAAATGACCTTTGGCCTCTACAAAAAACAATACGGTTCTTCCTCTCTACATGAAAAATCTATATAGGAAGTATAAAGGGTGTTGGTCACTCCTATCTGAAGATATTGTGTTTACAAGCCATTTTCGAAGTTTTCGCAATTTCACCACTGGTGACCTCAAATGACCTTTGACCTTTACCAAAAACAACAGGGTTCGTCCTCTCTACATGACAAATCTATACCAAACATGAAAAGTGTCGGACATTCCTACCTTGAGATATCGTGTTTACAAGCGTCACAAACACACACACATGACACCACCATCGCATCGATTTCTTGCCTGTCTTTGGCAAGGAATCAATAAATCACAACTCATTTGACCATAAACAAGGTTTTTAACAGAAAAAGAGACATATATATATCACAGCCTATGCATGGTACTCCCTTATCCATATCTTGTCCATACATCCTTGTAATGAGGGCAACGTGACCTGGAGAAGTGCCACAGCATATCCCTTGTTAGGGGGAAAGGGTAGATTCATGGAGTTCTTTTAGTGTCTTTTGTCTTACATTTTTGGTGATAAAAAGGATTCATTCCTTCAATTCCACTCTTCTTCAATTCATTGACAGATTTGAAAGCAGTTCAAACTATCCACTGGGAGGACCGGCTTCGTACAGGGCAATTCCCATTACCTAACGTCGGAATCGGAGAAGATTTTTTGCATTTGATGTGAGGTTATTTGAATTGAGACAACTTAAAGTTTGTTTTGTTTCATGAGAGAAGGATGAAGGAATGTTCTCGAGAGATTTGAAGGAGTAAATGTAGTATAAGGTGAGAAATCATGAAGAGTTTTGAGCGAAGTACTGCGTTGGTGTTTGGCAATGTGACCTACCTTCTGCGGTTCTCCTTTTTATATATAGGCCTATATACTATATATGGGGGCCTACTGTGTAATGCTAGGACGACCTGGGGGATAGCCAAACTGGTAGCTAGGCCTAACTTAGAACTAGAAACAGTCCCCTATCGATTGCAGCAGATTCGGAGGATTAACTATAGAATACCCCGCCACAAAAGAGGTCGTACCTTGAAAATCATGGATGCGGAGTCGAAGTGAGTTGACTATGCACTATGGCCTAGTTATTAGTTCCGACTTAAACGCATTTGTTGACTTTATCATCTCAGATGTACTTTATCACGTATGCCTAGCCCATGGCCAGTTGAAAAGTATGCGGAAATAACTGAGGGCGCTCCTCAATACAGTTTTAGCATCTTAGCATCTATCTGGAGTTGGATGCTGAGTCGAAGTCGGAGAGAGAGGGAGTTATTTATAGACTGTTACAAAAAGCTTCACTTAGCATCCATCTGGAGCTGGATGCTGAGTCGAAGTCGAAGTGAGAGGGAGTTATTTATAGACTGTTACATAAAGCTTCACTTAGCATCCATCTGGAGCTGGATGCTGAGTCGAAGTCGGAGTGAGAGGGAGTTATTTATAGACTGTTACAAAAAGCTTCACTTAGCATCCATCTGGAGCTGGATGCTGAGTCGAAGTCGAAGTGAGAGGGAGTTATTTATAGACTGTTACATAAAGCTTCACTGAGCATCCATCTGGAGCTGGATGCTGAGTCGAAGTCGAAGTGAGAGGGAGTTATTTATAGACTGTTACATAAAGCTTCACTTAGCATCCATCTGGAGCTGGATGCTGAGTCGAAGTCGAAGTGAGGGGGAGTTATTTTTAGTCTTTTACATAAAGCCTTTCACATCCACTTAGCATCCATCTGGAGCTGGATGCTGAGTCGAAGTCGAAGTGAGAGGGAGTTATTTATAGACTGTTACATAAAGCTTCACTTAGCATCCATCTGGAGCTGGATGCTGAGTCGAAGTCACAGTGAGGGGGAGTTATTTTTAGTCTTTAACATAAAGCCTTTCACATCCACTTAGCATCCATCTGGAGCTGGATGCTGAGTCGAAGTCGAAGTCGAAGTGAGAGGGAGTTATTTATAGACTGTTACATAAAGCTTCACTTAGCATCCATCTGGAGCTGGATGCTGAGTCGAAGTCACAGTGAGGGGGAGTGGGGGCGTTCTCTCACACAGTCTATTTTCTTGAGAACGACACTTGCACACTAACATACTGTACTTCCAATCATCGGAAATGTTCATAAGCCCAACAGGAGTTATTTATAGCTCGTTATATTATTCTTTCCACATTCACTTAGCATCCATCTGGAGCTGGATGCTGAGTCGAAGTTGAAGTGAGAGGGAGTTATTTATAGACTGATATTTAAAGCTTCACTTAGCATCCATCTGGAGCTGGATGCTGAGTCGAAGTCGCCGCACGGGAGTTACATATAGGTATGACGTCATGTAGTTGATGACTGCGACTCAGCATCCGGATGTTTAGTGGTATTACTTGATGAGGCGGGGTATTCTATAGTTGTACCGATTCGGATAGGCCTAGCTATATATGCTTAAATTCTACTGTGCAATCCTATCGAGTATCTCTAGACAGATCTGTAAGTGTAAACTACCTTGGAGCCACTATTGCTCTGTTTGTGTTTGTGTTACTGTTAGTGTTAGTGTTACTGTTACTGTTACAACTGAGTGTTAGCCTACCTGTTAGTGTTAGGCCGTTCGTGTTTAACGTTAGCTAGGCTAAGTTAGCCTAAAAGCGGATTACGAACAATGTGGCCTAGCCTAGCCAAAGACCTGACGTTTTCACAAGTAATCGTTATGGCCTAGTTACTAGTTTAATAACAGTATTATGCTGTATGTTACCATGCACGTCAACCCCGTCTCAGTTTGATTCAATCAAATGGGAGATACCATCGGACGACATGAGAGCATCCTTGAGGATCCTCAGACGGGACGACTAACTACATGCACACACTCAACCCTGCACGTTTGACTCCACCAGGAGTGTTGTGCAGTATTTTTCCAGATCCAGATCCAGATCCAGAGCACAGAGCCTAACGTTACAGCCTGCTCGTACGTTACTGGTAATGGTATACTGTGCACACATACCGATCCTGTCCTGCGCTGCATGCATTACAGTGCAATGCTCCTCAATTCAGGTAAAGCAAGGGCCGTGGACCGTTTGTGCATGGAAAAAACAGTGTAAATCACAGAGTGGAAGCAGACGACAACTTGTCAATTTGATGTGCGTTTTGTTTTGTTCAGCCTGTCTGTGCTGAATGCATACAGCGATTGGTTGAATGTTTCTGATAAAAAATCTTAATAGAACAGCGCCGTCAAAATACAATTTGATGTAGGCCTAGGTTATTATTGGTGTTTCATAAATGATTTATTGTGTTTTTCTCAGTTTCAAAGATATTATTCAGCTAACAGCAATGCATTTCGTTGTGAGAAATCTCTCATATCATACAGAGAGACTTATTGAACATGAATTATTGCGTTTAAAATGCCCCAGCATAGCATTAAAAGTAAATAGCCCTGGTTATTTTCAAATATTCGGTCTCAACAATAAATCCCAATAATCACTTCAACTCCTCAAAATGTTATACACAAGAAGAGTTATGGAAGTTGCAGCTTTTGAAATGTTAAAAGTATGGGTGAACAAATTATTCTTGAGAAACAAACAACTGAATTTCTATCTGAGGGAAACTTATTTCTTGGAAAGAAGGCAACCATACTGCCTCATTTGTAATTATTTGTCACTCTTTTCCGATTAATACTGGCTTTAAAGGAATGAAACATCCTTGTAAAACAAACGCAATATTTCCCTTGACACTTCAAATTTGAAACCGTTATTCCCACATAGTTTTCAGCTCATTCAAGGTTTTACTGATGTCAAGTTTCAGACTAAAATCCCTCTTTAAGGACCAAAGGAAGTTTTTTCCAAAGTAAGCATAAGTTAACAGGAAACATTAATGTCCTAACGCTAACGTATGAACACGCTATGGATGTAGTGTTTGAAGTTTTTGTGATGAAAGCTCATTTTCTTTTTATCTGAGAACGTCGCTGGAATATTCGTCTGAGATGATTCTAACTGAAATGATGATAAATACATTTGATTTTATCTTAGTATGAGATCTGGGGCAATATGTTCTGTAGGATGGGGATGGGGACTAGGGAGCAAGTTGTTGTTCCCCTCTGAGATTTTCAAAAAAGAGATTTTTAGAGAAAAGTCACTATACAATTAGTTGAAAGAGACAAAAAACGTCATCCTTGAATTTTGTTTAAAGTAGTAATTTTATTGTCGCACGATTCCGTCCCATCAAAGCCTTTGTAGATATCACGTCCCCAGTGACTTTCAGTGGGTTCCAATTAGCTATCTGGGTCAGTTACATGAATATTCACAAAAATTTTTAATCCTGTTCTTTCCAACACTTCAAAAATTGTCAAGGGTCTTCTCTAAAATCAGTTCACTCCCTCTCCACCCACACACACACACACACACAAAAAAAACATCTGAACCCCAGCTGGCAAACACCCCATAGGATAGTGGCATTTTGACACAAAGTATGACATTTACTCATTTTCTATTTTTATGGTGACCGTTCAGTCGACATACTCTTTTATCTCCAACAAGGCAGGTGTCAAAAAAACTGCCATATATAGTGATATTTCTAGCCATCATTTGTCAACAGATGTGGGGAATGAAGGATTTAGAAATCATATATAGTTCAGGAAACATTAATACATACCTGTTGTTTCCGTCACTTTTGTAGTCGTCCAATCAACGTCTGTAGGGAAAGAGAAAGGAAAATCTCATGAAAAATGAGTTTGTTTTAACAATAACCATGTACATGATATGAAAGGTACGCCAGATAAGTAGCTTGTTATTAGAAGGAATGGTGACTTCATAGGGACTAAGTATTATTGCTACAACAAAATCCGAATATCTCAAGGCAGTCGATTTATAAAGTGAGTGTTACCACCTAGCTCGTTGGAAATTTATTTTTAGGCTTACATAATTACATTCAGAGAATTTCATTTATTCCCTAACAAGAAACTCACACTTTCAGTTTCTTCTCGACACTCCCAATACAATATTTAAGGTTGGATATAAACTATTTTTTATATGTTAAATGAAATTCGTTCCTCTTAACAATTTTTCTTATCTTTTAACTTCCCCTTTTTTCTTACGTTTTTTGCTACTTCTATGTTTTTTCTGCTTTCTTGAGGGGCCAGACTTAGTAAAAGCATCTCTGCTTCCCTCTGGCACCGTTCACCTTTAATGATAGTATTTATCTTTACATGTTGTATTGTGCATTAATGTTAATTTCTAGCATTTTGAGGTGAAAAATAAACTTGAAACTTTCGAATTTGTGTAATTAGATGCAGACAACGTTCTTCATATTAGACCTACTTTGTATCGTGTAGACGAATCCGATTAGCGCTTGTGTTTATTAACCGTAGACAACCATTAGTGGGGTCCATTGGGCTTAAATCGTCTTCATCATTTATTGTCTAAATGATTGGCAACTCCTCATATTACGTAAAATTGAGGGAATCAATATACAATTTACTATATGCATCCTTGATACAGGTAAGCAAGGAAATTGAAATCAGACGATCACTTGCTGTCCGATTCGCCCATAGCTCTTTGTAGGCTTAGGCTGGGGTTGCTTCCTCCGCTCCTTCTGCAGGACAAACGGCAAATCTTGCCACCTTCGCTGTAATTTCCTTCCCCAAAAGAATGGGCAGTTCTTTCAATTATTGAAAGTAGTGACGTAGCCTGGATGTCAAAACTGGGGAAGAGGGCAACATAAGGGCAGAGGAGCATGTTCGGGGCAAAACTTTCTGGGAGCAGCGCAATACCTAGCAGGAAGCACGAGCTACTTTCAGTAGGCAAAGGGGAGGCGAACCCCGGGAAGCTCCGCAGGTGTTGACATATTTCTGGATAAGAAAATAAAATCGCAATAGAGATTTATTATTTTTGGGGGCAAACTTATTCCTAACTGACCTAACTTGGGAGGGGGCAAATGAGGGAAAAGTGCAGAATTTGAAGGTACCAATGCCCCCTTGTCCCCACCCCTCTTACCCCCCTCCCACCCCACTCCGGTGTAGTCGCATGTGATTGCAGGGCTCTAATTCTGATCCTATATATCCTTCTCATGGATTCTGTGCAAATTTTCTCATATATGTCCATATTCGCATTGGAAGATAATTGCTTTGCCGCAGTGGGGCCCGTCTTCCAGTCTTCACGGTGACACACCAAATTTATATTCATAGAATGTAACAGCTATGATTTCAACCATGGACTTGCATGATTGGTCGAATCATACACTCTGAATAGCGGTGTAGCTAATAGGGAGTATGATTCGATACTCCCTCAACCAGCCTCACCAGACATGACAACTTGCCAGTGTCCACCCACCCACATCCGTCCCTTCCAACCGGGATTTTGAATACCGAAATCCAATTTTTGTTTACTTGTGTGAAAAATGACTTAACCCCGTCATTATCTGATAACTGATTGTCTCATGTATTTACAGTTTGTTGGATGTATTCCTTTGGCACAGTATACGGATGTTGTTGCCATATCCTATAGGTTTTTCCAATCGTGGATGACTGTGCTAGCTTGATTTTGTTGGCAGTTCCTTCAGTACTGACTCATACTAGTATGGCAATTGCAGTGTCATTACTTCACACATATTGTGAATATATACGAAAGCAACACTTTCACAAATTGGCTTAATTATAAAACATGATCGGTAGTTTTCACGGAATGGAGTTTGGCCTACATCTTGTTTCTAAAGGCCTTTATCTATCACCTAAACTTACGAAAAAATACTCATTATGTTTCCAAAATGTTTGGAGAAGTACTGTCTGTTTGGATGTAACCTTTTTGCAGGTACTAAAAATTAGCAGTTAGACATGGTTACTGCTTTGGTATATTATATTGTAAATTCTCCATAGCAAAAACGAATGTTTTGGATAAAAATGACTAAACCAAGTCTTCAAAAAACGAAGCGCCATTCTTCAAGGTGTGACACCCCTCCTCCTAAATCCCTATCAAGGACGGTTGCAAAGGGTAGGAATGATAAGTCAAAATCGCCCACAAACATAGACACAAACACAAACACAACCACACCTAGACATACCAATAAATGGCTATGCATTGGAATTTTCTGGTAAAGTTGTGATCATTTTTCAATTTACTATTTTTATTCGAGTAACCATTTCATTGCAAACGAAAGTTGAAAATAACGACTGCATATATTCTACTTACAAGCCTGGGAAATGCCATTCCCGGATATCTAAGAGGTGCGATTATTCTAATTTATAATTGACGCCCGGGCCAACCGATCGCGTCCTCATTGTTCCGGATGACATTGGTACAATAGTTTTTCCTCTCACCTTTGATCAATACCCAAATCGTCAATGATCTATTGAATGGCGCATTGCTAATAAATCATCGTAACCACTCAGAAATAAATTGCTACGTCATTTTATAATGATTCACATTTGGTTTCGTTTCAACTCCTTTAATAGAATACAACCATTTTCGATTTCATTCTGCAAGCAATACAACTTATAAGTGTCGTAGAATTTGTAACTTTTCGTAGGCTATTTATACTGGTTGTATCATTGACAAAATTCTCCTGGCGGAACGCTCTGCTCCTACCAATGTTCGCGTTCCGCGTCCAAAGTCTTCCAGCAAGTATGTCTCTAAAGGTTGACAGTCTTGGACACTTTAGAAGTATCACAGGCAATTATGCATATGCCATCACATTAAAAACTTTTCCCCCGTACCAAAAAATAGATGTCATGCCTCCATGAAATTGAACAGTTACTACCAACCTCTCCTCCTCCTCCCGTAAAAATTCCTGGCAAAGCCAGACGTACAACTGCGGCTTTGTAAGATTCCCTGCAGAAGCAATTGAACATGGAAAACAAGTCAGTGAGCCACAACTGGAAGACATGACGTCGCTGCCCCTGGATAAAACCGGAAGGTGGTAAGTTGATACGTAAAACTCAACCAAACCAGTCTACATAGGCCTACTGCTCTACACAGGACTGTAACGTGGAACGCTTCAGGAGGGTACTAAATATGAATTGGTGTAGCAGGGTGCTTGTTTTGGGTCCAGATGGTTAGGTGGAGTTTTACAGCCCAGTTTCCAACCAGTTGCTTGAAGTCGAGGGGCTACGGCCCTTTTTCCAGTTGTGGCTCACTGGCTTGTTTTCCCTATTCCAACAGGGTCCAGAAGTGTATAAAAATACAGTTGATGTATAAAACCGGAGGTAAAGAATCTGCGCATGGTGAGAATACGAGTACGATGGAATACAGCCCTTTACAATAAGGACAAATGTCGGTGCTGGAGTCATGAATTGTGTTACGTCGTGTTCCTCTCAAATTTCTATAGTTTCGTATAAGAGGCCGTGATATATAAAGGTTCTCAACGCTTTATTGTTCATTTATTGTCGATGAAGGGAGGAATCAACCTCATTGTCGACGATCCGTAACGAAAGAACCACATCTTATTATTTGACGGAGAAGTTATGCTCCGCTGTATAAGATTTGAGTAAGACTACGCACTTGTGTGTTATCTGTTTGTTAAATGTACAATGAAGTTTGACGGAGAGTCGCAAATCAGAGATACAGTGCTTTGAACACTTTAAAACTGACCTGTTTGGGTCCGGAATCCAGAGCTGAATGAGAATAATGAATGAAGCAAAATTCTACATTTTAAACCTCTACCTGAGGCATGATTTTACATTCAAGTATTACTGGTCGGGTATAGATATCAAATAAAGACAACATTAAATCCTAATGCTGCTTGCTTCGCGATTTTGCTTTTATTGAGGCAAATATTATCATAGGCTACTTGAAAGGTAAGATATCCTGCAAACGTTGGTTTCTATTCACGCAATATTGAACTGATATGAGGGTGATGAATGATTAAGGGGATGAGGGGATTAAAAGGTTTGGTTAAATGGAGTTTTTCGGCCCATTTCCCAACAAATTGGTTCAAGTAGAGCAGTTCAGGGCCTTTTTCCAGTTGTAGCTCACTGGCTTGTTTGGCTGCTCTATTGCTTATGCGGCACCAAGCACAATAGCAGCATGTTCAGTTTTTAAAAGTCTTCGGTCATGATTAACCGGCCAGGACTCAAACTCCCGACCTCCCGGCTGCAAGTCGGGGAAGTCGGAGATTAAGAGGGTAAAGTGAATGTCAAAGACATTTTTCTCAATGATAACATTTTCTATCACATATGAGCTGTTTTACTTTAGAGGTCAAGAGCAGTGCCCCTATACTTATTTTGAAGCAACAGCTACAACTCACAATTTTCTTAGAAGGCCTAATCTATCACCATATTTTAAGAATTCAATGATGCACATTTTAAGATAAACCAATCAGTTACTTCTACTAAATTCCACATTTCAAGAAAAAATGTCACATGACTCTCAACAGCCAATCACAAAAATCTTCTTCACTACTCCAACTTAGTTGGGGAGACGTTTACCCTTTAAGAAACACGACCTGCGAAATTAAATTCAGGTAGTCTTTTCTTCCCTCTTCATATTGATTTTAGAGAAAGAAAGTATTTCCGTCCACTTATAACAAGTCGCTTGCTTTTTAAGCCCCATGATCAACATTGAACTTCGATTTCTGAGGTATACGAATGAGAAGGGGAACACTGTTCACCCCCTTCTTTCTGCCACTTATTCTCATTTCTTTTAGGGTTACAAATTGAGACCAATAACCCTAAATTTCCTTCTAAATGATGTAAAATGATGTCAGCAAATCAACTTAGAGTACAGTACTTAATGGTCATATAAAAAAATTGAGTAAAATACCAGTAACTATTGATGATGCCCTGTAACCTCTGAGAGTGTAAATTAAGCTATATCTTTACCACACAAGTTTTAATAAAAGAAAGAAAAAATTTAAATAAAATAAATGATATGCGAGTCCGCCAAATATGCATATAAGTACAGTACAACACACAAATACAAGAAACCTGTATTTCAATGGTAATTAACATCGCCTTTGGTGTATACTTGCAGACTACATAGTGGCTGAGTAAAGAGGAAGCAAAAGCGCTACCATAGAAATAGGAAACTGTTAGGTAGAATGTAGAGAAGAAGCTGAAAAATGTTGAGATATTTAGGAGACACAGAAATGTCTCCTAAGACGGAATATGTCTTCCAAATATACCGATCATAACAACACTTGTCTCCCAAATGCACAATTAAGGTAAATATATATATATATATATATATATATATATATATATATATATATATATATATATATATATATATATATATATATATATATATATATATATATATATATATATATATATATATATATATATATATATATATATATATATATATATATATATATATATATATATATATACATATATATATATATGACCCGTCACCTGATGAGAGTTTTCCGAGTTTTCGTTAAAACCTTCTGCATCTACGAGCGGAAAGATTCCCCAAATTGCCAACATTTCTACATAAGTGTCTTGCAGGACGGGGAAAATCAAATTTCCAGTGATTGTTTCTCGAATGTGACTTTGTTAGGTTTAGACCCTTTCTGTCTTTCGGATGGCTGGTTGATTTACTGAAAACAAGGCTATCATACACTGGAGACCATTCTTACACGACCATTCCTATACTTTATCATACACAAAATATGCAGTAAGGCTAAGGTACTGCCTTCGACTTCCCTTTCATCCTTAACAAGTAAGTCTATGTCGTGCCTCACACATGCCCATGACAAGTGCCACTGTAGAACGATTTTTCCCACAAGTTCTCTTTTTACTAGTTGGCACTGGCGTCCGGGTGGATTTGTAAAGTGCCCACAAGGTCCGGATTTCATGGGTTTCGCACATGATCCATAATTCTGCTTTGCGGTTTAAATATTTTGAGAGATAGTATGGTAGGTAGATTGTATGTATGTCACTTGTAAAACTCTACAAAGACTAAAAATGAGTATTTTAAAAATTTTCATGCTCCAAAAAAAGGAAAATCCTAAAACGTAGGCCTAATACCAGTTCAGAGTTTTGCCAAACATAGCACCATTTTTCATCTAGGAAACATAACGCAAAGAAAGTTTCTCAGGGGGACACGACTACTTTTGGATTTCCCATTAAAGCTGAAATCCATTCATATATTGCCACAATTACGATCTACGTCCTCCTGAAGTTTACAATTTTTCCCAAGGGAAAGGGAGATACCAGTTCCGTTTAGTCTCATCCCCCAGGCCACAGATCAGAAATGCCCAGTTTGGGGGTCCCTAAAAAGTGTATGAATTACCATTTTTTCATAGATTGACTTTTTATTCTCATTATTTGAGAGGTGACTGACCTGAGATTCGTATTTCAAGGCTGGGTGCATCCAGGTTAAAACATGCGGGAAGTGCCGTTTCCGACCACCTGGAGGGTTTGTAAAGCCCAAAATTTTCTTGTACGCTCCGTGCCAACTGATGGTGACGCTCCGCTTAGATAGTCTTGCCGTGCCTGACCCTCGGAGGAACCAGGGACCCCACTTGTTGCCCAGGCCCGACTAAAAAATCCATCCTGGCTACGCCACTGGTTAACACTTTCAAAATTAGACATTTTAGGGTAACTAGTGCTCTTTGGAAGGAATTCTTCTCGTGGTTAAAGCAAAAGAACGTTAACAGGAACCCACAAACTTTCGAGATGCTGTTTTTTTTGTTGATATTAAACATATTTTCATTTGTTCAATACAGTCTATGTTCTATATAAATATTTTCCATTTGCTCTGCTAAATACCAGAGGGACGCTGTACAATTTTAAGTCTTCCCAAGCAAAATATGTGTATCATATGAAATGGAACGGCAAATTGCTTATAACTGAGAAACAGTGGCGTAGCCACGGGGGGGGGGGGGGGGGCGGGGGGGGGGATCCCCATGACCCAACCTTGCAATGCAAAAAAAAAAAAAAAAAACACCTAGCACTTTTTCCCTCTATACTTAGACTTTTCCCTCATGTCGAGCAACAACCCCCCCCCCGATGAGGAGTGAGTCGAGCAGAAATCTCAACTCTGCTTCCATGCATGCTCTCGTTTATTTTAAAACCA
Organism: Holothuria scabra; assembly: GCA_037179385.1. NCBI lineage: Eukaryota > Metazoa > Echinodermata > Holothuroidea > Aspidochirotida > Holothuriidae > Holothuria > Holothuria scabra. The sequence continues at coordinate 31,511,810 of CM074185.1, read as the reverse complement.
TGAAGTATATTTCGAGGTTGCTTTAGCCTGTATTGTTATGGCGGATGAAATACTGTTACGACATTAAATGAAAGAATTTTTGTTTTCTATGTTTTTTATACTACTATTTGAACGTCAGTCTGCCATATAAATATTGTTTTCTTATGCCCCCGCGGTCTGCTCAACAAGCCTGAATTGGTACAACTTCGGAAACTTTCCGTAGGGTATTCGGTGGACAAGAAACCATTGTATTACGTAGAGGTCTTTTAGTTACATAATATACCCATATGATGTCACAACAGAAAGTGCACCCTCGAATGGAGGCAAACGCATTTTACTTGTAGAGCACGTGTCACATTTCAGATGCATCGATTTCGGATCGGATTACAGTCCGATTTAGTGAGTTTTAAATAAAAAAAAATCCATCTCTGGTCGGAAAGATGGAATCATGCGCCAAACTTTTTAAATATATGAAAAATAAAAATGGAAGCTAATTATTTCGAGACGTCTGAAACCTACAACAACAAATGCAAACAAGCACGCGTATACAGGTACAGTATATAAGACTCCTACGCGATTTTGCGAAATTTAGGTGGTGCGTTCATCAAACTTTATCGCTTGCCTCCAGAATGACGAAGCGTGATATCAATTTCAAAAGATCTACAAAATGTGACTTGGTTTATTTTATTGTCATTCTCTGTGGTACTTCCGAAGAGGTTGAAGAGACTTACAAATGTATACGCATCACAAAGACATGAATTTCAAAACGAGTAAACAAACACAAAAAGGAAGACAGATTAGAAGGAAAAGAAAAATAAAGACTAAGGAAGGAAAAAGAAAAAAAGGGAAAAGGAAAAAGAGACTTAAAAGGCAACAACCTGCTTAGAGTAACAGAAACCACACATCAAAGGATTTTAAAATTGGCATAAAATTGCACGACTAAAGTAACTTTAATTTAACAAAATTTTCTTATTACATTAAAACATTTTTCCAGTTTTAAAATTTTATAGTTTCTAACGAGGGACGGTGAAAACCGAGTCATTTCCATGCATTCCACCCTGACAGTTACTTTGAGTGGTGATGGACTCTACATATAGCCTAGGTGACGCGGGCCGAAGTAAATTGGACATAGCTCGTTTAAGATGAAAGGTGACACTTAAAGGGAACTAAGTTCTCTGAGGATTATTATGAAAGGGTATACCAGAAGGAAACTAAGCATATGGTTGTCCGGTCATGACACACTCGAGAAACTGAGTAAGAGAAAAATAAACTTAAATTGGAAGACTATGGAAGATACTCATTTGCATAACAACAATATTTTGTAGAGCGGCACCTTCCTTGAAGGTTTTTAAATCTTCTTGAACATATACGTCCATTGGAGTCAACAGAAAGGGGGAAGAGGCAACTCTCCCCGGAAAATAAAAACCTTGAAGAAAAAATCAACAGTTTTTTAAGACATATAGCTGGGCAAAAATTTCCAGAACATAAGTTTCCAAAATAGAAAATGATTAGATGCAGTTATTCATATAAGGCCTTGGGAAGTGCCACTTTCAGCCACCTGGAAAACATTTGATCAAAATTTGCTTGTTTTCTTCAAACTATAATATCGCTACCCGTGGATATTTTGCCTACATTTTTGTTCGATCCCTTAAAAAATATCTGGCTACCCCCTCGATCCCCCCCCCCCGTTCAATCAACTCTGCCTGCCCCTTGATTTCTTTTCTGCGGACAATTACGTGGCCATCATCTGAGCCAATTTAACTCTTGCGATTATCAGTCGCGATGAAGTGCAATAATAGTACTATGAGAGAAACTGAACTTCCTCATGTCAAGTCTAGCAAAAGATTTTTCAAGTTTTTACAATGGCCTCTAACCCGAGGACTTCTGGGCCTTTAAATAACTACAAGCTAACAAAGGATTCCCTTCAGATAGAAATTTGTATACCTGGAGCATGTCTCCCCTAATCCTTCTCATCTCCAAAGTGGTAGCCCAAGCAGCTTAAGCCTTTGGGGATAAGGTAGATTTCTAACCACAGGTATAGAGTCCGGTAGCTCTCTTAGTTCTGAACTTATTCTAAAAGCAATTTGTCCTTTTCAAAGAAGGTACTTCCCGTCACTTCTTTTCTTAGTTTACATTTTTACATGTAAGCTATCCCTTCGTAACTTAATGCAACCAACCAAGTTGTGAAGATGAAGGTGATGATAAGTTGCATAATTTGAAATTGCTACTCTAGACTGACAAGTTTATGGATAAGCGTAACTCGATTGTCATATTATGTCATTCACTCTCTCAGTATTGCTTGTAATAGAATCGGAAACTGCAGTATGGTGTTTCTAGATAAAGTATGTTAAAATTTACGAATACTCAGGATCTCAAGTGAGGGCGTATTACGGTTTAACCGCGTTTAACAGGGGCAAGTCAGTCCCCACGTCTGAGGTAGGCAAGCGGAACCTGTAGATCCTGGGACGGTTTAAGTGATTCTGCACTCGGGCTCAAAGAAGGCGAAACTCTTCAATGAAATCTGGAATTCAAAATTTTCTTCGATACAAAATCCAGATTGTTTTCGTCAATTAAACCTTTTAGTTATCAATTACGAAAACAGTAATTTAATTACCCGACCGAATATAAACGTGAAATATTTAAGTTTTATCAATAAATTTCCAGTATTTCAAAAAATCAAAATGGAAAAACAATTTTGAGACATTTTACTTAGTAGAAACCAGATTTTTCAGCGCGCTTTGCAAGTCTGAAAACACTTCACTTAACATAATATAACATAACAGGTTGAAGGGCAAAGGAGGGTCGAAGCCCCATAAGATGCCCTGAAGTCCAGGCCCTAATCATTTTTTAACTCTTCGAAGATCCAATGCCAGAGTGAGTGTGGATGAACACCGGCGAACTTCGCCTTCACTTTTCGACTAGTGCTCAGAGGTAACGAGGCAGGCGTGTACTAATAGCTCCCAATCCTGCTCCCGGGACCGCCATTTAACATCCCCATCCGACGGACGTGAGCGTATCCCCAGTCTTTAGCCACTTTCCCAAAGGCTGGAGGGGTGGAGGTTATACTTGCTCTGCACGGCTGCTCAACAGCTTTCGCGGCATCCCCGCATTTTTTTCAGGGCTTCCCCGACGACGCGGGGGGGGGGGGGGGTTGATTATTTACAAACCCATACCCCTTTAGCTGTCATTGGACAAATCTTGGCTGTGGTCTCTGGTGCCCCCAATGTTTACAAATTTGACTGAGACTCAGAAAACAGAGTATACAAGGTGAGCCAGTGGGCTCGCCTCCCAATAAAAGAGAAAAAAAAAAACAAGCAAAGGCCCTCTGTCTTCCAGGACTAATGTTCAAGTTCATTTTTTTCTATTCATCACACTCCTCGATCGGACTCTTGACAACATTGTTGAGGTCTTCCCCTTGCCTGTAACGCTTTCAAAATTTTACACATATCCTACTTTATACTAGTTTATTAAAATATTAATATCAGCTATACAAAGGTTAGGGCTATAACGGATAGACTTAAAAAACATCACTTGAGAAAAAGTTTCACGTAATTTATACATTCACGATGTACTTAACATATACACAGGTATACTCAGCTGAAGCACACTCCCAAATAAAAAAAGCTCAAGAAAAGCCTCAGAAAGCTTAAAAAGAAACATGACAATATTTACCTGTATATTCATTACATTGCACATATACACATGACAAGATTAACATCAGCAAAAATGTTGGTATTTTCATCCTCCTTCGAGTCATCTAGTCGTCAGCATGTCTCTAAATCCTCCTATCTCAATAGGGCGCGTCCCTGACTTTCGAAGTTGGAATTGAATAAGGAGTCAGTTGCTCAGTTGTGACGGAACTTCACCGCAGTAACTTTAGTTATCCTCATTTAGGAGTCACCCAATATCGGATTGAGAAACAAAGATGTTAGTTTCCAAAAGAACGACCTTAGGGAGAATTTTCCTGTTTTCTGTTATATATCCATCCCATATATACCTATACTTGCAAGATACTACTGCATACTTGGTTACACAACTGACTGTACACTTTGTACTGGAGGGATACATCGCAATCAAGTCTCATTTTTGGGCTACCAAGCATGACGGTAGCATAATAGACTTCGCCGAGTAGACATCATTGTGAGGCACAATCTCCGGCTTTTTGCATTCTCTGACTTTTGTAGGATAAGAATGGTTCTTTTTTAAGTCCAGTCCCTTTTAAATGCAGGAGGAGTAGGTGTTATACGAATTAAAGAATTGCTTCATTTCAGAGGGTTTAGTATTTGGTAAGATTCTTTTAGATAACAAACTATTTCCAGGATCTAACGCAAAACCTAGCTTAAACGTCAGAGCAATAATCTTTGCTCCTAAAAGCCCTCTCGATCAATGTCACGTTGTTTGACATTGAAAAGCAGGTAATTACACAGAAAGGGAAATTTGCGGCTTTTTATTTTAAGTTTGAAGAGATTTCACTTCTAACAAGCAACGAATGCACAAGTAGAAACTGAGCAACACGACAACTTTTTAGCTTGACTTCGTCTAGGTCATTTTGGTCTTTGCTACTTGAAAATCAATTCAGTAATGACTATTTTAGTTACATTAGTAGCCAACTTCTCTGGCAATGCCCTTTTCCAGTGTTTTCCTTCACCCCTTCAACTGAAATGGTGTTTCCAAGACTCAAACTTTGTAGTTGTGTAAACAAACATTTCAGTGTAATCTGAATTGATAATAAATTATCCTTGTTTTAAATAAAGACAAGCCGCATGCCAGTTGGCCCATGAAAAAGAAACTCAGTTTCCCTAGACGTAAAAAATAATTTAAAGAAACATCGAAGCCAGTGACCAGGAATTTCAGTGGTGTATGCGAAATGACGAAATTTGGATTGATAAATACCGGGCAGTACAGGACAGCGCATGGCAGCGGGTCCACTATCCAAGCGGAACGCCACCATTAGTTGGTTCGTAGCGTACGCCAAAGTTTTGGTAAAGATGCTTTCCAGATCTCCGGATTTAACTGTTTAAACTGGGCTTGCGCCTTAATTTTTATCAGTCTGGTTTAACTAGCTGCTAACATGACCTCTTTTCCAGTTGTGAGTTATATTGTTTCCCCATTTCCGCAACATTCCTCTCGCTCATTCCTTTTTTTATTTCCTTCTTTTCAATTTCATCCCTCTACCCCTCTTCTTTCCTTTCTTCCCCCTCATCCTTTCCCCCTCCCTAATTTTCTCCCCCATCAATGGGGGGGGGGGTCATGGCCCATTGCCCCCCCCCCCTCGCAAACGCCAGTGAGGACCATTTCATATCAGATATACTGTCCGGAGGATGCTCTGATTACACCTTGGGTCTTATTTACTCACTCCGAAGCAATTAACTGAAATTGTCTTAATTAGGATGAGTTTTACACTGTGAAAAGGGCTTAATAAAGTAGGTCTCGGGACGGAGAAAAAAACTGGAAGGGGTTTGCTCAACCTCCTCGTGCTTCTTGGCAGGTTATTGGTATAGTTAGAATAATATTTAAGGTCATACTGCAGTGTTGCAACGACCGGTATTGACCAATAAAGATTAAGACCCTGAAGTTGATAGAGATTCCATACAAGGGGTCGTATGTACAAATGGGGAATGTATCCGGTCCCTCTCCCCCACACACGTTTTATTATGATGTCACTTTAGTAAGCCAGTCCGATAATTCATCCGCAACTGCCCACTAATTACCTGAACTTCATTCATCTGATCTAGATAAAATTTGTAATTTGTCAGAAAGAATTAATTAAGGCGCTGTGGAGGAGACGTGGTTCTCAAAAAGGAGCGAGGATGGAGCGAGGTTTTCCCGCTATACCTGGAAATCGTCAGCAATACTCAACGAAGTATTTCAGTTTACGACTTAACGCGTAGACTCATTTTATCTTTCAATTTTAGAATTTTTATACCTGTTGTGCACCTGTTTTTCACGCACATGCGTGTGCGTGGGCTCAGTAAAATCCCACTCGATGTACGAAGGATTTTTCTCCGAGAGGCGTTAGGCTTGTCACTAATACCGGTTGCGGCCATTAGACGAAGTCGGTTCCAGCCGGATTGAAGCGCAAGCTCTGTTAATTACTGGCCGACTTTGCCAGTGGCGTAGCCAATGGGGGGGGGGGGGGTAGGGGGCAAGTTGCCCCCTGGAAAATATGTGGGGAAATTTGTGGATTTGGGGGAAATTTCAAGTTGACGAAATAATACTTCCTTTTCCTATTTCTTTAAAGTTTTCTCACTGTAGCAGCGTGAATGTTCTTTGGTATACATGCAGGGTATTTTGTTCAGTTCAGCGTATACTGCGCAACACTGACAGGCTATAAGACCGGAGCATAGGATACCGCATCATCGAGCTAGTTTCCTACGTATTGTTGAGCTAAGGTTATGTTCATCAACTTGATGCACTATTGGATAATACGTTGCTCATAAATAGTAACATAATCATAGCCTCGTGAACGAAATATTCCCTCATTTAATTATCACAATTTCCGTTTGTTTTCGTTCCACAACCATTTTATTTATATTTGATTTAAGGCTGTCAGCAATACATACCAGAAGGCCTTAGAGTTTCCAATTTTCCTTCTTTATATATTGTGAACAAATTGTCCGTTTAAAAGTTTTCAGGACAAGAAAAATATGACATTTTAAGCATGCAGTAATGACGAACAGGGAGTGTCATTTCCTGCAATCTAGGGTTGTTTTTAGCGAAATTTCCCCTGGCGGGACCCTCCGGGCGAATCGATGGTCGCGCTCCGCGTATCACTCTCACCCGTCACTTAAGTTGACAATGTCCGGTTATGTTAGTCGAGGTTTAACAGTACAGTTTCAAACCTATTGGTTGACAGCGCCCTGGCGGTTAAGTTGAAGCATTTGATGGCCTCTCATCCTACAAGCTAGTACCGGGCAGGGTTATAGACTGATCTTACTCTGTGTTTAACCATGCATGGAGCTAAAAACAAAAGCTTACCGTTGTCTAGACATAATAACTCTGCAAACCTCGAAAGCGTATGATGTTTACCTTATTTTTAAAGGACTGGTTCGGAAATTAATCCATTTAATCTGTTCGGAAAATTAATGTAATTAATCATTGGGGAGGGGGGTGACAACGGGCCCATGATGACATTGTCTTAATCCTAAGCACGTAGCAGGCAGCTTCAGAATCTTGTAGGCCATGTATTCACTAAGGTAACATTACATGACGTCATAATAATCTTGATATTATCATAAAATTACGTATTTTGTATGTAATACATGCACCTTGACCTTGAAAATATACTGAAGCCGAAAATATACTGAAACTGAAAATTTGGGGGTAAATTTTCGAGCTTTGCCCCCCCCCCCCCAGAAATATCCCAGCTTCGCCACTGGACTTTGCTTTAATATTTTGACACCGGAATCAATCTTGACAACGAAATCAGTTTGGACATTGGAATCAGTTTGTGACAACGGAATAAGTATTGACGGCTTAATTAGTTTTGACAAATGAATGGATTTTTGCGGCATAAGGGCTTTTGGCTTTTTGGCAAGATGGAATAGGCTAATAGCTTTTGACGGCATAATGACATGGTACAAACGGCGCGCCATAAACAGCTTTAATAGCTTTGCGAATTAGTTTGCAAAGCAAAGAATTAATGAAGGTATATTTTTCATCACTCGGACTGTTCCTATCATCTCACTATTTCTAGCCCCTCCCACAGCTGTCTAAAACTCATCCGTAGTCCAGGTGCAATGATACAGGCCTAGTAATTGCTTTAGGGCATACGGTGACCTCATATACTGATGAGCATAAGAGACCCTCATGTGTTAGAGCACCCTAGGTGCATGTTGTGTAATGTATCATTCTGCATAATTTTAATTTGAGTCAAACAAAGAGTTTTGCCAATTGAGAATTTTTGAGCAGACATCGGATAAAATTGTAGCCTAGTTTGGGACGAAGAGTTACTCCCTTTAAAATCCGATCTAACTTGGTCGGGTTGTGTCAGACATAACGTGCCGCCTACCACTGAGCTGCCACTTATCCAAGGGGTCGTGGGTTATAATCAGCCTACGTGTTTTCTCGCTGCCCACTCAAGCAGGGAGTTGTTACTCGATCAGTGAAGTAAACCCTACTCAAGCGTTCACTCTTGTAGATGCCTTTATGTAAATTTTAAACCTACTCAAGTTTCCAATTCAATAGTGAAGATTCCACCTAATTCTGTGCAAAGGGATTTTCAATCGGCTTTAAGATTCATTCACATGTATAGGGCCTGCAATGATTTGTTGCAAACGAGAGCGATACCTAGCAGAAAGTCCATTATCTTTCCATGTGATGTAATATACAGCACCTTGCTTTTCTGCTTGGTCTAGTGGTTAGAGCATCTAATTTGCAGTCGGGGGGTCTGAAGCTATAAGAGCTCCATGATTAGACCTGGAATTCCTGCTTAGTTAAAGTCGGTGTATGACCGGCCAGTATCCGGTTTCGCCTTTGTTTCTGACAGTCCCGTTCTTGTTTGGAACTTTGTACAGCTCGTGTCCGTTTCCGAGGACGTAAAAAGCCCGGATGAAGTTACCTGGTGCAGGGGTGTCCGGAGGGATCACGGATGCACACCCGCTCCTAAGCGTGAGTTGCTGGAAGCTTCATTGCGATGGGGGCATCCATGGATAACTTATCCACTAAAAATCTACACAATTCAAGTTTTATCACAAAGCGCATTCAACTTTAATTCCATTTGGCATTTGTATAAAACAAATTACTTGATATGGACCAAATATTCCAAAATATTTGCAAAATTCCTTATTTTCCCCCAATTCACTTTGCGGCCCAAAGTTAGAAAAAATGCTGCCGCTATCAAACTGGAACGTTTAACTACGGGGAAAAAAGAATTAGTTAGTTAGATGGAGTTACGGCCCAGTTTCCAACCTATTGGTGCAAGTCGAGTCGACCACTGCCTTTTTACCAGTTGTGGCTTACTGGCTTGTTTTCCTTTTGGCTTGGTCTTTGGTTTGAACTTGACCAGTGGGAAGCGAACCCGGGCCTTCCGCGTGAGAGGCGGATGCTCTACCATTAGACCAAACACGCGGACAAGAAGAGACACAAAAGGTGTGCGTTTTACTTTCAGTAGTTTCGCAGACTAATTTTTTCTAACTTTCTAATGTTGGAATTTCGAGATACAGTATTCATGACTTTGACTTTAAGTCGGACCGGCCATGGCCTTTTATCAAATTGTAAAAAGAAGAACGGGACAATCAACATGACACATTACATACTTTGGAATAATACTCCTGGAGCAGGAAGCCTCTTCGGTTCATTAAAAGCACTTCACCATCAGTGTTGTAGTGCTCGAGACGGGTCTCGGTGTCGAGACCGGTTTTTTCCTGGTCTCGGTCTCGACACCCTGTGGTCTCGGTCTCGGACCCTTGCGGTCTCGGAAATTGTCCTGGTCTCGCTTGGAGACCGGCCAAAAATTTGTTGTTTTTATTGTTATAAATAATATCTAAAAATAAAAAAAATGAATATTACGTGCTCATCGTCCCCTTACGTACATTGTTAGATGCATAGATAACTTTAATTGTTTATTTATTTATTTATTTATTTATTTAAGTGAGTGCTTTTTGTCCATTGTTATTTTATGATGAACATCAATAAATTTGATCTTAGCCCAACAGTGAAGTATCCAGGGAGGAGCATTAGGTCATGCCACCCCACCCCTTCCCCACAGAAGGAAGCATATGTGGCACCAGATTACATAAAAGGACACCAAATTTTACACAAAATTTGAAAGTGAGAAGGGGCCATCTCTTAGGCTCTTTCTTCAGCCGTTAAAGACGTACGAGAAAGAGGCAGGGAGTGGAGGATGTTCAGGTGCGGTGAGCAATAGTCTTACCTTTATCGTGCAACAGGTGCTAGGAGTAAAACCATCCATAGTCGGGAGTTCGGATACTTACATACACAATTGCACCAATTCAGCGGAACTTGAATCAAGCCAAGAACTGCAATAGGGAAATATAAGCATATTTCAGTTGAGAAGTTTCACCTTGAAGATTAGAAACCGTTTTATCTAATGTTATGGTACATTACATTTTGTGGTATGTTTCTAATCTCTTAGCAAGTCGCTGGTTTTTATCATTGCAAAGGAAAACTAAAAATAAAGACTATTTAGATACACTTTTAGAAGCATGATAACACAATTTTCGGCCATTTGAGGAGTAGAGATCTATCAAAATTTTCTTTTCACTCCACAACAACTGATGGTACAGCTCAACCTATTGTATTTATGGTAGATTTACTTTTCGTGCATAAAAATAAAAAAAAAAACTGACATGCTCCGTGCCTTTAAGCCCATCACTGATGCTCTTTTATCTTGACTCCTAAAAGTATGCCAATTTAAAAACAAATTCTACTTTCAATAGGTACCGGTAGCGTACATGGCATCTGATTGCATGTAAAGACACAAAATGTTTAGTTTACCCCATTAACCACCACAATTCAACTTTTAAGACTATTCCTGTAAAATTTTGCATTTAAGCTCCTTGAAAAGGTCAAGAATTTTCAAAGGGGAAAGGGAAACCCTCTCCCTTAGACCCCTCCCCTACTGTCAATCACTCAACATACTACATGCCGCTCTGATGCCCCCCCCCCCCCCCCATCTCTAGAGAAAAATTGCTTACTTCACTGAACCTCACCTTTCCTTTATAAACTCATGGACTAAGGTTACTATCCAAAAACGTCACTTGCTTTCAAAAAAAGGCTTATCATTTAAAAAAAGTATTCATGTAATTAGTCCACACACTCCATCTACGAGGGCTTAAAGGCCCAAATCTCTCACCAATTTTCCTAAACTTCTTATTTAAGCCCATCCCACAACTGCCTAAAATCCATCCCCTTCCAGTCGCAATATCAGTTCATTGCTTCAGAGTGACTATAAAGCAGTAAAGTGTAAAATCAAAACACGCACACAGTTCATGTTGTGCAATATAAGCTTTTATATACTCGACATCGTTTGAACCAACCGCCAGTCAAAGGACTGAACCGACAGGCAATTTCTATAGACTACAATTATAATTGTAGTCTGGGGTGAGAGGACATGCCCTTTATCTTTATTCTCTGAGTTAACACCTGTAGCACTCACTGGCTCTGATTAGATGAGCAGGGCCACCTGGGCCGTACTGGACGGGACCGGGTAGGGGTCTGCCACCCCACAAATGGCCATTATATTCCCGAATTGGGCGGACTTTGGTCCCTCCGTGGGGCAGAGATTATGCTGGAGTAGGGAAGAAGTCCCCCCCCCCCCCCCCCGTGAGAAAGAGTTCTGTATGGCAATGATGACCTCATTTGAAAAAACCGACAGACAATTTCTATAGACTACAATTATAATTGTAGTCTGGGGTGAGAGGACATGCCCTTTATCTTTATTCTCTGAGTTAACACCTGTAGCACTCACTGGCTCTGATTAGATGAGCAGGGCCACCTGGGCCGTACTGGACGGGACCGGGTAGGGGTCTGCCACCCCACAAATGGCCATTATATTCCCGAATTGGGCGGACTTTGGTCCCTCCGTGGGGCAGAGATTATGCTGGAGTAGGGAAGAAGTCACCCCCCCCCCCTGTGAGAAAGAGTTCTGTATGGCAATGATGACCTCATTTGAAAAAACTTGGATTAGTGTTTAAAAGTTATTTATTCTATGTTTGGTCAGGCAACTGGAAGCAGCTGTTTTGGCATATGACCATAACCATAAGGGACTCTTTTTCTCAAGGGCGGTGACCTTTTGCACTTTTCCAGATCCCCAACAAGGGAGTGATTTCTGTCCCACTGATGCAGTGGCGTAGCTACTGGGGGAGGGGCAGGGGACAAGCCTGCCCCCCTCCCCCTGAAAAATAATAATTTGGGGAAATTTGATGAAATGATATGCCCTTTTCCCATTTCACGAAATTTTTGTTAGAATAAGAAATTGTGAGACATTCCTCATACATAATTCGTATTTTATGCAACAAATTAACCCAGATTTCGTCAGTCAGTTTTCTCATGAACCGGCCCCGACTCGCGTTCCACAGAAATGTCCTCTCCGCGCCGCAGATGGAATGTTTTCTATCATGTATACGCGCGGGTGTTGTGATCAGCCTGTATTTCAATGCACAGAAAGCTGTTATTCAGGAACTTGACAGCTGATCATCACTACAGTGAAAGGTTGTAAACCCGAACTTACGAATATGATCACCTTGTACACGATCTCTGCTTTATACACTTTCGGAATTCAGTGAAAGGATGTGGAAACTGACAAGTCACTAACGTACGTGTACGTACGTAGACCCCCGAGGTTACATTGTCCTACAAGCTAGTAGCGGGAGTTTAAACTATACCGATTTTACTCTGTTTACATAACGATGGATGGGGCTGAAACAATCCATGGCTTACGATTAACATCACATGGACATAACGTTAGTCTGGAAATTAGAATGGACGGGATCCATGGGGATACTTAGATTTTGTTAGTAACCTAATCCTTGGAGGCTCACAGACTAGTTCGGGAAAAAAGCATTCTGCCCACTTGGTGTAACAATAAACGGTTCCATGAATACCTTGTCCTAGGCTAGAACTTACTTGGTGATCTGTGGCGTACGAAGGGGAACGTTGGGCCATGGTCCCCCTCACGGATGCCATTTTGTTGTTCTTAAAAAATACGTAGCCATACTTAAGTAACCCAGATTTTACTTCCAAAGATGAAATATAAGGCACCAGATTGCATGGAAGGACACGCAATTTTTCAAAAATTTTCAAAGGGGAAGGATTGATTTCTGTCAAATTCAAATTTTCCTTCAAACGGTAGCCTCTGTTTCCCAGTGGTGGCACCGATTGCATAAGAGCACCTACCTTTCAAAGAATTTTTAAGAGGGAGGGCCCACCCCATAGACTCCTTCATTGGCTGGCAGAGACGTCGACGCACAAACGGGGACAGGGGAGTGGAGGGTGTTCAGGTGGGGGAGAAGTAGTTTGCCATTTATCACGCAAGAGATGTAGGGGTAAAATCATTTACAAGTGGGAATTCGATCAGTCACACACAATTTCATCAATTCAGCGGATCTTTCATTTAACCAAGTTAGCTAGTAAGATAGAGTTTTATAGCCCAACTTCCAACCTATTGATTTAAGTCGAGCCGACCACGGCCTTTTTCCAGTTTCCAATTTAGCCTAGAGTCACAGTAGAGAGGCATTAGCATATTTTCAATTGGTTGTATAGTTTCCTCGAAAGAATCAAGACTATTACGTATAGGCCTAATAGTGATAGTACATTTTTTTGTGGTAATTTTCTGATCACTTAGCGTGTTCCTGTTTTTTTTTCATATTGCAAACAAAAGGTTAAAATAAAGACTGTATATTAAGATTCTCTTTACAAGCATGAATACGCAATTTATGGCCATCTGAGGGGTCTAATTTTTTGAAATTTTCTCCACACTCCGCCGCAACCTTCGATCAGCCTTTTGGGCAAAATTACATTTTGGTGGTCCAAAGTAGCTCTTAACTCTCTGATTACTTTGCAGTTTGTGAACATATTTTCAAGTGAGCATTTTATTGCAAACGACCAAAGAAGATAACGACTCGTTAGATTCTTCGTATAAGTCTGGAAAATTCTATTTTCGGCCATCTGGGTGTCTGATTTTTGGAAATTTTCCCAACGCTCCGCGCCAACCAATGGTGGCGATCCGCTTAGATAATCTTTATGACAGAATAACAGTTTGTGGCCAAGAAAAACGCATATTAAAATATTCTCTTTCGCCTATGCCGATCGAAGCTCTTTTATTCTGACTCCTGAAAGTATGCAAATTTAATAAAACGTTTTACTTCGTAAGGTAACGTAAATGACATGAGAATGCATGTAAAGACACAAAAGTTTCAGTTCTATCCTCATAAATCCCCACAATTCAACTTTTAACACTGTTCCTGTCAAAATCGAACATCTTGAATCATTTTGCATCTAGGCTCCTTAAAAACTCCAAAAAACTTCAAAAGGGAGGGGCATCCCTCCCCCTTAGACCCCTCCCCCTTAGACCCCTCCCCCAGGCTGGCGATAACTCAACAAACTGCATGCCACTCTTTCAGAGAAATCCTGCGTACGCCACTACGTTGGTACATACATATAAAACAGACATTTTTGACCAAAATAAATTTTTGGAATAAGAGTTTATATTTCCAATTGCTCTTTGTTTAACTTGATGTTTAAAATACAGGTAAAATTACATAATAACATGGTAATGTTATTATACTTTTTATTTGCATATTTTATACGAAATACGTACACACTGACCAGGAAAGGTTTTGGGGAAATTTCAGGCCTTGCCCCCCCCCCCCCCCCCGGAAAATATCCTAGCTACGCAACCGCACTGAGGCACTGTTTGCCCGGTTCAGCAAGTAAAGTCTTGGCCAATTGGGGTCACGACCCCCGGCCTCCCGTCACGTACAGTCATGAATATGATAAAACATATACAAATTCAATGATGATGCACTTTTGATGCTACATGCCATTATAGAGCATAAAACAACTATTGGTACAGTAGGTAGAAAGGTATTCAAAATTTTGGATTTTTTCCTATGCAACATGTACATTCGGTCTCGGTCTCGGACCTTGTCTGTCTCGGTCTCGAATTTTACCCTGGTCTCGGTCTCGACACCCTCTGGTCTCGGTCTCGGATATACCGGTCTCGACTAGAACACTGTTCACCATTTATCCCGAGTGATTCTCTTCAGTCTAGTTCTAAAAGGGCAACGATCAATGGCGTGCGCAGGAATTGTGAAGTTGGGGGGGGGGCAGGGGGCAAGGGACAATTGTCCGTGCAGTCGGTCCACTTTTGTGTGAATTACCACATAGCCGAAAGTTACTGAGTGATAACTGACCGAAATGTCTGGAACTCTGTGGAGTCAGTCCTTCATTAGAATACTACTAATTGGGGTGGTTAATTAATAATGTGGTGACGGCCATACCCGGTATTTCAAAATTCTAACTAAAAGTATGTCTATGCTTCAAATTAACGAAAACCTGAAACATTCAAATTCGCAATTCGCGTCCAAATCTTACAAGGTCAGCCTATATCCCCTATAGATGCACTGTGTGGTCAAATACAGTCCTAACAAATGCTCGACCGACTGTGCCGTTGTGCGTGGTACCCAGCATAAGCAATGGAGTAGAGAAAACAAGCCAGTGAGCCACAACTGGAAAAAGGCAGTGGCGGCTCGACGTGAACGAATTGGTTGAAACTGGGCCGTAAAACTCCATCTAACCTAACCTAACGAACGATTCTTTTGTTCCAATACTGAATCCGCTCACGTTTGGTTAAAACTGGACTGTGCCAACTGTACAACTACATAATGCATGGGAACAAAACTGCATAATACAGGCTTATTAATTTTTTTTTTAATTGTTCTGTATACAGTGGTGGCGCTACGGGGGAGTGGCATTTTCCCCTCAGTTTTTTCCTTCCCCCATTTTTCCTCTCCCTCAAAATAAAGTTGCTGGAATGGAAGTGTATGTGGCCTATGTGTGTGTGTGTGTGTGTGTGTGTTGGGGTGGGGTGGGGGAGGGTGCACCAGCGCCTGGGTGAACGTGCGATTGATACTTACAAAAAGTTTGTCTACATGCCCTTTAAGTAGGCCTACATCCTTCCGGGTTAGGTCAGGGGTTTCCAATCTACGCGTGGTACGCATATCACGAATGTACAAGCTGCCCGGTCTTTGCAGTACGCGGATAGAGTGCTTCATTTGTTTTTCTACTGTTTTTTATTCTCCCCCATGCATCTATAAATTATTTCTGCACGCCAACTGATGACTGCATTCGGCTAAGATGGTGTAATTACAGCTTAACACTACTTCAACACTTTGTCCATCCCAAGCAACTCACCCAAATGAAAAAGTCTGGTTAAGCAACTGACTATTCGGTGGCACAGCGCAAATGTGAAATGATACTCCCAAAGAAAAAAGTTTGAGTTATATAAACCCCCAAATCAAGTAATATACGTCTACTGGGACCAACTTTTCACCCAGAGATATGCTAAAACCTCAGAGATTCCGCGTGGGGCTGGACCCAACCCGCAAGACCAGTATTTTCATTTGCCCTCAGTTTGTCCCGCAAAATTTAACATTCTGTCGCCGCTGCTATCTGTATAGTTTTTTTGTACGCATGTCACACGTTGTCATGCAGTAGTTCTGATTACCTTTAAAGGCATATTTTCATCATCCCAAACAGTTCCAATTCTCCCAACCTACTTACTTCTAGCCCCTCCCACATTTATCTAAAACTCATCTTTATCCAGACACAATCCTAGTTTTTTGCTTCATGGCTTGTCCCAGTGGGCATACAAGTCCATAATGTGTAATCAAGACACTCTCAGTGCCCATGCTGTGTAATTTAGCTATGATGCATTGTTTGAATGTGATGCCAATCAAAGAGCTGTACCAATTGAGAGTTTTGATGTATGTATACTGAAACTGTAGTTTAGGGTGACGAATGACTGCCTTTAAAGAGTTAAAAAGAGTTCAATGAATTTGAAATGGTACAGCGTTATCTTTCGACATAACACCATTTTGCACATAAAAATCATGATACATAGCCAGACTCGAAGATGGCACTTTATGCACCCTTTTTCTCTTTAATTTTTCTTCTCTTTTCTCTTTGGAGAAACACGAAAATTTCACTACAAATTGAATGAAAATTACATGCAAACATTTGTAACGTTTCAAACTTTTTCAAAGGCGGGACAAATTTTTAACAAGCCTAAGCCGACTTACGAAACTGTGGCTCAGTGCGACTTCCAGGAGACAAAGAAAAGATTCGCAGTAAGTGTCCATCATATCCTCTGCCCCTCGTTAGCACTGGGACTCAAATTGCTCAAATCGCAGCGTGTCATTGGCAACCGCACTTTTCTCAAGTGTAACGACTAGGGCCACTTGGCTTTGCTGGTGTTTTTTGCCTAGAATTGTCGGTACGGAGAGAAATACTTTCTCAATCGGGCCTACTTAGGTAATAAATTAATATGGAATGAATACAGTACAAAATTTTTCTCATAATTACAAAAGAAAAACCTTCGGTGTACACCAAGGTAACAGATATAACTCGACTGGTCGTACTTTGAATCTTCTATACTTTTTTAAGCTTTCTTTGTACTCTGTGTACTTTATCATTATTTTTCATAGCAGGAATAGACACCCCCTCATAATTCCTCCGCTGATTTTTCATAGGGGCATTCCAATTTTGGAATAAGCCTCGGGCAATTAGCACTATGTGGTACCTGTTTGAACTTTGGTATTATGAGAGTTAAAAAAAAGTTGAATTCACGCACTGGGCGCATGGTGTGTTTAATGAAAGGAGCAAATTTGTGAGAAATGCGGTACAAAATGTGTCAGTTTGTTAGTTAGATGAGTTTTACGGCCCAGTTTCCAACCAAATGGTTCAAGTTGGGCAGCCTACGGCCTTTTTCCAGTTGTGGCTCACTGGCCAACAACTTGAAGAAACGAAGTACAAAACACACCAAGGATTTTGAAATTGAATATGACATCAAATAATCGACGATATTCACACAGTTATAATATCCGACTTCCGTTTATTGAACGTTTTATCAGGATTCTTATTATCAAAATGTTTACATACCAACATTTAAATATCTGTAAAAATATATATGCATATGAAAAAACAATAATTCATGCTCTGATATGAATGAAAAAGAGTACTGCATAAAAGAGTCAAAACAAGTTTATAAAAAAAAAAGTTTAAAGAAAATTTACGGACGGGTCTTCTAGTCATAAAAGTGAAATGCAAAGAAACTCAGTTGCATAAATAATGAGCACATTATGGTGACAATAAAGAAAAATTCACAAATATAGCACATGGTATTACCAGTAAAAATAAGCTATAGAAAGGGACAACGAATATTCGCTTCGCTAAAACATGATGCAATATTACTACTGTCACAGACGAGTACTCTCGCGAAAATATTATCTTACAGTTATTAGTTATTTGGATATAGTTTAATCAATATTTGGAATTCTCATGAAATTTCAAGGCATTTCAAGGATAAGGTACACAGCCTCCTGGGGTCAAAGCCTGTAGCCATGGGGAGGAAGCCTCCTAGAATTTTTTTTTGAGGGGGGGGGGCTGAAATTACTGCTGCCCCTGTGGAAAATTGTTTACCCTACCCCTAGTATAGAACCTTGTCTGGTGGCTAGAGGCCTGTCTGGAATATCCTTCAACAAACTAGTTTTGCCCCCTAATTTCATTTGAACCATCCATCGTTTTCAAAAAAAAAAGCAGAAACAATGGGTCAAGGTCAATATGCCAGACAACCCTCTCTCCTTACCCCCACACTCTCCCCTTTCAACTCCTCATCTTCCCTGAAACTGACCATGAAGGCCATCAACTCATCATGGGTAACACATGTTGTCCCAAAAGAAGTGTTGCATTCACATTTTTAATTTAAAATCTAAACCATAGTACAATGTAAATGGTAAAAACTAGTTTGCATGTGTATGAAAACAGGGAGGGAAAGTCACTTTGTCCAAACTAAAAAGGTCCCAAACCCCCATGAAAATATGTCACATAATTTTAGCAAACAGACTGGTGATTTCCTAAGACAGATGATTAGTAATACATTATTTCGTGTTGAAGTTTGCACTGAGGATTATAGGACTTAGTTTCATGATCAAGTTTCACCAAGTATATGCAGTTTCATGCAATACTGCTTTTACAGAGTTTGACAGTGTGGCCTATGGTTGATGGTAATCTTCCAACAAACAAGTGTCAGCTTCTTCTCAACATGGGGGCCCGGACATCCATCTTCCTAATACTACACCCCCACTTTCAAAAGCCCCTCTTGAGATGTATTACACATAAGGTAAATCACAAACACATAGGCCTGTATAAATCTGTCTCATTGCACAGTTTATTTCTTGGAAACCAAAAATCAGATGACATTCTTTAAAATACATCAGTGGGAGTCAGGATCAAATCAAACCACCAAACAGACTTCATCTGGCTAGTATCAAAAATAGCTTATAGCTTTATACCCAACAGGAACTTAGCCAGAGAGGATACCAAAGAGAACAGGGAATGAAAGGCTCTAGAGTGGGGCACAAATTTGATGAGTGTCCAAATGTCTAAGACTGTGTTGAAGCAATGCAAATTGAAAGTACGTTGGGGAGGAACAAAAAATTAGGGGGTGTTTTGCCTTTCTGGCTCCCCTTGGTATATGGTCCATCATCAACAATAAATGTTATAATTTTTCAATTTAATCTACAAACTCAACAACTTCACATACATAGGTAAAATGTATATATTAAGCACCAACAATAAAATTGAGGTATTCTCTCATTCGGACTGGAACAATCAGTTTTTACAAACATCCTAAAGACGAATTTGATCTGTGCTTGTGTTTAGTGACTGTAGGCAGCCATAAGTGGGGTTAAATCATCTTCATTTATTGTCGATGTGAATTTCAAACCCTCATATTTAACAACATTGAGGGAATCAAGATACATTATAATGTACAACCATCCATAATACAGGTAAGCAAGGAAATTGAAAGATTAAAGGAGATAGACCCCAGCTATGGCGGACTAAAATCAGACCATCACCTAATTGTTCGGATTTGTCTGTACAACTTCCTGGTACTTTTTCAAATATAACTACTTATTTAAAACTCAAAGTTTGATTGTCAATTGAAATTTTTGTCTACTTAAAAAATAAAAAAATTCCTACTTTACTTCCTTATGAAGGATATATTGAATTCTTTTTGTCAAGTAAAATAATACCAGTGACCAGCCTCAAGAACTCTGTATTCAATAAACTTTAGTTGGCACTATTTTTGAGACAGTTTAATAAAGTTTTGTTTAAAATACATATAATAAAAGCTAATAATGTAATTTTGAATGACACTTGGGAGAGAAAAAAAATGTTAAAACAAAGCCATTGTTTCCAAATAACTTTGATGGTATCTAATTATGCCCTTTAACTTTAAGTGCTGAACACTACATAATAAATAAATGAAGTGATATATCTAAGAAACTTAACAAATATATTCATTTAATGAAAGCATTTCTCATTACTGTATATTTCCTCACAATGGTGGGTATCTAATTTATAATACGGTGCTAGTCGAAGACGAATGACATCACAAACAAAAAATGTTTTTGTAGCTACTTTACATCCATCAAAAGCATGCTCACATTCCAGTAAAATAAGCTGTTTTTTATAAAGAGAATGCTACTTTAAAGTGAAAAGATGTACATTTTTCAGTACTGTATGCTTTCTCACAATTGTAGAAGACAAATTTATGATACATAGCTGGCCAAAGCCAACTGTATAAAATAAGCGCAATATATGTTGATGTTATTTCACATCAATGGAAAGCATGCCCACTTTTCAGTAAAATAAGCTGTACTTTATTGACTGAAAGCTGGTTTAATGCAAAAAGATGTGAAGTACATTTTTCAGTACTACATTCCTCACAATGTTCAACTTTTGATATGGTGCTAGTCAAATCTCATGTTACATCAGGTATGTACTACCTGCAACAACTTTATTCACAGAATGCTGACTTGATGTAAAAACGCCTAAAGCACATTTTTCGGAATTTTGACTTGTTTTAAACTGATACTAATAATACCGTGGACTATTATAACAAATATGTGGTCTTGGTATAGACATTCCTGGACCCAGAGAGGGTTCAATTAAATTGTGGGGTGGCGGAGGTGCAGAAGCTGTCATTCCGGGGTTGTTATGGTAAAGAGGTTGACCTTCAATATAGTCCATCTAGAATAAGAGAAAATAAGAACCAAAAACATTAACAATTACTGAAAATGAACTGGCAATCATTTACCCAAAAGTTTGCAGTGTACTACAGTTATTTCAAAATGCATATTGCACACAAATGTAGAGGTTATAGGTTAAATGGAGCTTTATGGCCCAGTTTCAACCAATTGGTTCAAGCCAAGCCTGCCATGAGAACTAAAGACATGTTCCCTTCAATAATTCAAATATATGAGGAACTATTATGGCTTTTCCACTGCTTTCTATGAGTTGCCTCATTCAAGTCAAATAAAGGAGCACAAAGGAGCAAATTTTCATGGCAGAATTACAGAGAATGTGGCTAAAAATTTGCTACTGTGTATAAGTAACCCAACAAAGAAAATACAACACTAAAAATCAGAAAACAACCACTTAACAGTTACTGAATGACAAAGGAAAAAATCAGTCTTTTAAAAGTCAGGATATCACTGTCCCATTTTTGGCATAATACACAAATACATTCTTTACCTCCCCTCGCCTAACCCATTCTATTGCATATTTGAGGTCACTGTCCAGCTTACCTCTTCTTGGCCTGAAGCCATGTATGGTCTGAACAACTGTGCACTTTGAGGCCCTGATGAAACTTCTGGACCATGCCTTGAAGATCGATTTCTCATGTGATCCTGTGAAAAGTTCAAATTCACATAAACATGAAAGACTAATGGTGTAAATGTTGGTGTTTCGTGCTGCTACAATGCCCATTTACTGAAATGAAGCACCTTTTGAAAATGCACAACCTGTCCCAAGGTCAGTTTTTAGGGATGGGGATGTTCATTCTGAATGCAAGTCTTCCGGAGTAGAGAGGAGAAGCTTGACAGTTATGTCTAATCTCAAATAATACATTCAAGTGATAGATAGCAGCAAGTAGTTCTGGCAATTGTCAACCAGAAAGATGTGGTCAATAAAACCCTAGGAGCTTGTTTATTCATGAGACTGAACAAGAGGTCAGAGCTCTGGAGTTAGGTGGAGAGAGTCACAGAGGTGCTGCACTTGACCACTGGATTCTCTAGCAGCATGTAGTATATAAATTATTTTACTTGCAATGCAAGTATATAATTACGACTAATTCCAAACATCATTAATACCTAACTTCATAAATCTGATACCAACAGAAAGACTGTTCTACTGGTGTGAGAGTACATATATAATGAGAAAACACCCATGATGAATTTGAAACAAGAAATACTACTCAATTTCCTCATTTTGAAGGCTAAACTTTGTAAAAATACCTGTGCCAACCAGCAAGCAATTCCCTATTGACCCATTTATTTAAGACATCTTTTAGCACTTCATACAATAAATTATTCAGTTGTAAGATAGATATATTCAGGTTCCAAAATTTCTCATTTTCTAATTTTTTTCTACAACTTGCAGCTTTCTCGTCAATAATTTTTTACAAAACTTTATGTCTTTTCTCCTTTTCTGTAAATTTAAAAAAAATTCCTACATATGCAAATTTTATGATGCATTACATTTTTGACCAAATATTCCTCTAATTTTATCTATATCTTGTAACTTCTTGTGTTCTTAAGATGGTACTATTTCTAGCATACATGGAATACTTTAAATTGTTCTCTTACATTGAGATAAGCAGATTGGTGGATGCTTTGTGAGAGATGTCGCAGTCTTTCTCTATCTTTATAGCTGTCCGTCCTTTCATCATGAACCGGCAGACTGTCGACTGACCAGCTATCATATGAACTTAAATCATCCACATAGTCATCATAATGGGTATGGTGATGTCTCTGAGAGCTGTGAAAGTCCCCTTGAGGTAACTGTCCCCTGCCCCCAGAAATGGGGTGTAAGACACGTGGATTTGGGTGGAAGTATTGGTCCACACCTGGATAGAATGGTGGAGGCTTTTTTGGCTGGCGTTGTTGAATTACACAGATACAGCAGCAAAGGCAGAAGATGATGATGAAGAGGAAGATGGATATACTGATGATGATGATAGCTACCAGCTGCCAATCTTCAAGACCATCTTATAAAGATGAAAATACCAGCAATGAAATTATACAGACCAATCATTCAAAGGGAAGTGCACACTTGGGAGAATTTAAATGTTTTAATCGCATAACTTTGCTATCGTTCAGCTGTTAATCCCGATAAAACAAGTGCAGCCCTTTTTCATACAGCAATGTTGAGAATTGCTGATAGAGTAACATAGGCTTATTTTATGGATAGTAAATGTGGATTCCGTAACAAGACTTCCTGACTCGCAGTAGCAGCTGAGCGCTGACATGCTGCAAAGGGAGACAGTGATTCAAATACCGATCAAGTGAAAAAGCAAAAGGTTTGAATAGATGGAAAATGGACAACAGAGACAGGGAAATTTGCATATATTCAGACAATTATTAAAAAGAATGGGATTTGCAATTAATCGCAAGTGACTTTTTATTAAACGTTTATTCCACTTGCCATCCTTTAGCAATTAATAGCTAAATAGTCAAAGCCCAAATAGGTAATTGCCCTGAATTATATTTTCTAAGACCTAAATTTCTACGAATCATAAGAAACAATCTTTTTTGGGGAAATTAAATTACATTCACAAAATTGCTAAGTCAAACTTGAAAAATTTAGCTGGGGGGGGGAGGGGGTGGATGGTCAAATCAAATAGGTTGGAAGAATTGGAAGTGTCTGGGGTGAGAGGATTTGTCCTTAGATGTTCAATGATAAATATACACAAACCTCCTGACCTGTCCCCTTGCATTCAACTAGCAGTGCAATAATTTTTTGAAAATGTTAAATGTGAATAAATTATTTGTGACTTCAGGACAGATTATGATAACAATCCATGTAACATCAAACCTGTACCCTCAGGTTGGAGGACTACGCTAAAAACAAATGTACCCTATTTGAATATATTGACATACTGCTGGAACAGGAAAGTTATTTCAGTGTCCATCTAATTATTCAATTTACCTCTGGGCTCCACCATCGTGGGGCTGATTATCATTTCAGCAGTACTAGCCAATGGTTCCTCTGATGTTTCTACCAACTCTGGCCTAGTCGTGAGTGGCAATGTGGTATCAGGTCTGGAGCTGGTGGTGATGTCTCTTTCTGTAACTCGCTGAGTTGTTGAAACTGGTCTAATCGTTGTCATGCCAGTACTAGCTGGTTTCTCTGTCCTAGAGGTTGTGGTCACCGGTGGTGGTTGTGTTGTTGGTGAAACCTCACAACGATCTCCTTTATATTCGTCTGGGCAACTTTACGGGTAAAAAGGAAATGCAGGTTAGTTCCAAAATTTTTGTGGCTTTTTTAAAAGTAAAAAGAGGTGGCGGCCACCTTACAACTTATTTGATTCAGTGATGTAATACAACTCTGAAGAATACTACAAGATTCCAATAACAATTATTTGCTGAAATGATGAAACTTTCCTTCTTACTTTTTGAAACACCCTCCTTCTCTGATTGGTTCCATCTTATCAACGGGAGGAAATGAAGCTCACAACATACCTACTTGATATAGTCAGGTTTTACACTTGATTAAAAAAATTCATGATACCAGATATAGCAAAATACATGAAAAGTAACATAACATTTGGGGTTAGCTGATAGGCCAGTCATGTATACACTAATTGCTTTTCACATAGTGTGAACACAATAAAAGCATTGATCATTTGAGGACACTGATCATAGAACAAACTCAGATACCAGTTTACGTACCCACATGGCCTTTGATCTACTGGGGTGTTTCAGTTGCATTCTTAAGGAGCAACAATATGGCACAGAAATTTCGCTACCCCTGTTACGTTTTGTAATTTTACTGTCTTAGTTGCTGTTTAATACTTCAGGTTCGATATTAACGTCCAAAATACTTACTTGCAGACGTATGAACTCAGGATAACAGTACAACTTCCCCCGTTAAAACAATAACCTTCAGGACACTCAGTGACAATCCCTGAAATCGTAAGTAATAAGAAATGTAAGAAATGTACAATTGATCCACACTTTGTGAAAAGCACATTAATCATATTAATTTTTCACAATATCAACTAAAAAATACAAATTACATGTTTCAACCCTAGGTAATTTTCCAAGCTGTTTTCCCTATGTGGTCCAACAGATTTATACTTTGTTTAGTAGAAGTTTTTTTTAAACAATACTATCGACTACATCCAACTGAGGTTTTAAAGGGTCCACCAAAAGGTCACAATTTAAGAATTTTTGAGCTATTGCATTATCAAGGTAAGATTTTTTGAAAATCATCAAACTATTAAAGAAATTCTAACTCATACATTTGCACACATACACAGGGTAAAATGGTCCATATTCTATTCACAAGTATTATTATCCATTACACGCTTACAATCGTTAGACTGAACTGTAACATAACTTACCATCTATGTCCAGTGTGTCTACTATCAGCGTAAGATTACCCAAGGTTTGGGTCCCAGTAATGAGGACACCATCTCCATTGACTTGATTTGTAACACTTTGTAAGAGCATGACTTCAAGGTCCGCTGCTGTTGTGTCCACTCCAAGATTAAACAGCACCGTCCACACTGCTTGGATGCTACCTGGTAAAAATGCTTCTACAAAACACTCTTCAAAGTACTGCTGTAATGCTGGTTCAAATAAATATGAGTATCGTACCTGGATAAAAAAATAAAAATTGTTTTGTGGGACAATTAATATCAAATCTAATATTGTCAACATGCAAATATATACAACTCTCACTGCCCCCACAAGTGGAAACTGGACATAAAAGGCAAAAATAAAATCATAAAATATGTAAGATATATTTCACCCAAACTGCTTCGACATATAAACAACATTATTTCAATGGACTGCCATTCACACATGTTACCAAATTCATTTCTGTAACTTTGCCCACATTGATGTGATAGCATATACACTTTGCATTTAAAAGGACATTAACATAGATTAACATATTCCTATATAAAAGTGTGTGCAAAGACTGAGGACAAATGGGTTTTGGCTCCATTTAACTTTTTTCCTTTTGGTCAGCTTTTCAACAATTTCTTTCCAACTAAGTGTCAAACTAGTGCCTTTTTCATATAATATATCTCTTTATATTCCTTTTATATAATATATATATATATATCACATAAGGAGCCTTTCAGCAATACAGTTAGGTACTAAAATTTTTGTTCTCATAGGCCCCATCTCACTGTCATTTTATCTATCTTGCCTCGTGTTTAAACACACTCAACTTCATTGGCTTACCTCTTGGGCAAATACATTAAGTTCATTAAAGAGTGAGGTTTACTAGCCCCAAGGAGGTGCTAGCTCTCTGAAACAACTGTATTATTAATGATTTGTTCAGTATACAGGGAGGCAGCTAAAACTGCCTGACCGAGGCATGAAAGGATATATGTGAAATGTTTGCAGAGCCAGTCGACTGGATACAACCACGGAGCCAGTCAGTCTGTCGGTGTTTGAGAGATACCTAAATCTAATGGGAAGAAAGTCAGCATACAGTTTGCAAGGTTTACCCATCTACAATATTGACAGTGTTATGTACATTGATGGCAAGATGTTAAAATGGAAGGAATTTTATCCAATATATCAGAGTTTTAATCATTTTATCTGAGAAAGATAGAAATACAGTGAAATGCAAGATCTGTGAAATATTTGCGCCAGGGAAATACTTGTCCTGTAGAAACTAGAGCTAAGTTTTAGTTACAGGTTAAAGTCAATAAGAATAGAAACACTTAGGTGTGGGAGTGAAGCTAACTGCAATACAAGATCAATCGGTTGACTCCGCCCACCCCCAACACCCTCTGCCCTCTGAATAAATATACGTCAATCTTTCCCTTTTTTGAAATACAAGACTGTCATGATATTATCATACTTACACTCCCACAAACTCTGTTTTCAAGAATTTTATATTCCAGTGAGGTTGGATCTGAGTAGGCATCCAAGTAAACAGCAAGGCCAGGATCTCCATTTACTTCTGTAATAGTAAATTCACCCTGAAAGGCTTTGTACACTAAACAGTAAGACAGAAAGACAACATGAAGATGATGGCAATTGTCTGGCAAAACATTCATGTTTCTTGTCGAGGTGGCCACCAAACAAGGTACCTACTTTTTTCCCCATTTGTAAGTATGAAGAATGTAGCTAGCAATATACCACACTCAGTTGTTAGGATGTTTCTTATACTCACAGCTTTTTACATTTGCCTGTACTCGTACTCATGACTTCGGATTTATACTTGAATTCAACCTTGGAAGGTAAACCTTAAGGCTACTGCCAAATTATATGCATGGCTGCCTGAGCGGGTAAACAGTTTTTCCTAGGCGTAAGAGCAGCAGGGTTACCCTTTTCTCACAGCCAGGGTTCTTCTTCTATCCTCTTGGGTCCCCTTCACAACTTTTGGCCTTTTATACCACTCGTCCATTATGGAGCCAACCCCAAGCTGCCTGAACAGCAAACACTCTCAGAACAAAAAATGCTGTACTGATGTTGATGACAAAGATTTGTACTCATACTCATAACCAAAGATCATGGGTGAAAACATTTGGGGAGCTAGGAGGCTCCTTCTCAAAAAATATAGACTGGAGGGAAGGTTTGGAAATTGAGAGAAACTTCCCTATTTGTGCATGGAAATACAGACACTATTGTGAAAAGGTTTACTCACTTCCTTGGAAATAAACATTTCTCCCAGCACTGACAAAGATATGCACATGTGCTCATAACCAGAAACACTCTTAAAGTACTTAATTGTAATGTACCCATGCTTTAAGTCTGCCATATAATGCATGAATGTGGAGTTGTAACCTATTTATGCTATTTGCAGCATTATTTAAAACCTCACTGTGAATCCCCTTTGGCTCTAAAAGCCATAAAAGATTTTGAAGTCCTTGCTTTTTACTTTTTAAAAAATATGATAACTAAACTTGATTTCTATACAGACAAAATATCTTAACTGTCCTGGTTTTATTACTATTATGGTCACTGTTGAAAATCATTACATTGTAGGACTGTGGCCCCTTAACCCTTTACCGTTGTGCTCCGATCGGGGCATATTTGCGCGGATCGGGAGTGGGCGGAAAAGCGGACTTAGCCCGCCCCACATCGGTTTCCGTAGGCCATTGACCCCGTGACCTTAAACAATTGTCTCTCTCTGTTGTGGCCGAATTTTCGGGTAGCTACTCGCAGTTTCGAGCTCCGCGTGAAACAGTAAAGATGTGTGACAGCCGAGCTCTCTGCATGGGTCCAAAAGGACCCAAACAACGGTAAGGGTTAACAATGAATGCACATCTTTTATTATCTCATCGCTCTGTGAGGAGGGTGAGATATTGTAATCACTTTGCCCGTTGAGCTCTAACTGGGAATGCCAGCTGAAATTGGCACTGTTGCCATGGTAATGGTTGGTGTCCCCAAGTTACTAGTCCAAGGGTCTAACCTAAGGTGGGGTCCCCCAAGGTAACCAAAACTCCAGTTCTGTGTGAGAGGTCAAAACGTGTGTGTGTGTGTGGGTGTGTGTGTGTGTGAATTTTTGTTTTGATAATATCTCCTAAACGGCTCAGCCGATTTTCTTCAAATTTTGTAGGAAGGTACCCTAGGTGGAACCACTGTACATATTGCATAACTGGAAGTAAAGGTAAAATGTCAAAGGTCAAACGTCAAATTTGGTGAAAATCATATATTTTACTATATTTCTGTAATGAAACGTCGCACTGACATGAAACTTTGCATGTGTCATGAGAATACATAGAACTACCAAATATATGGTTACCATGGCAACAGGTATCAAAGGTCACCTGATGGAAGGGGAAGTGTCTATTTTTAAGTGAAAAAAAGAGGAAATTTGTGACTTTAACTCCTCCTAGTGGGCTGGACCAATCTTTTTTCAAACTTAGTGGGAAGGTACTCCAAGGTTAGAACTTGTGTCTCGCAGATTTCCGGAAGTGAAGGTCAAAGGTCAGAGGTCATATTTCAATAATAATCTTTTGGGGAAGATTTTGTGGCTGTATTTCTGGTCTTTTACCATATTTCTGCAAAGGAACATGACATTGACGTGAAACTTTGCACATGTCATGAGGATATCTAGAACTACCAAAATGCATGGTTACCATGGCAACAGTCATTTAAGGTCACATGATGGAAGTGGAAGTGTCTATTTTCAAGTGAAAAAAGCAGAAAATTTAACTCGAACTCCTCCTAGTGGGCTACACCAATCCTTTTCAAACTTGGTGTGAAGATACCCAAGGGTTGGAACTTGTGTCTCGCAGATTCCCGGAAGTGAAGGTCAAAGGTCAAATTTAGGTAAAATCATACTTTTGTCTGTATTTCGGTAATGAAACATCTTAGTGACAAGAAACTTCGCACATGTCATGAGGATGACTAGAAATACCCAAATATATGGTTGCCATCGCAACAGACTCTGGAAGTGACAGTCCAAGGTCAAAAGTCAAATTGAGTCAAAATCGTTTTTTGTACATAATTCCAGGGGAAAACATTGCACCGACATGAAACATGAAACATATAACAGGAGTGACATGTTCTGCCAAAATATTTCGTTGCCATGGCAACTCAGGTTTGAAGTCGCGTAACAGGAGGTCAAATGTACGGTTTTACTTCAAAAACTGCTGGTTGTTGACTTTTCTTTAAAGGTGGTGAAGATGTGCCCCAAACTGAGAAAATATGTCTTGTAGAGCCCAGACCAAGGTGTAGCAAACCTTTTTGTCTTGTGTATAGAAATCTTCTTCTTTAATTGTATGGGGTTTGAAAGTATTGTGAGTCAATATTTGTTACCGTTTCATAAGACGGAAAATAACGCCACATGGATTCACAAACATCGGTGCACGCGGAAGTGACATTTGAATTGCGCGTCGTTCTATTCGGCAATGTGCTTATACTAAAAACGCACTACATAAAATGATATTAATAGCTCCATGTCCATGATATCAGTTCAATAAACACTGCAATTGCTTCATGAACTCGATGGTTTTCCACTCTCCAACTCGGCCTACATAATCAGTTAGTTTGACTCACACGTTTCCGCTAAATACTGTTACCATTAACAGCTCGGTTTGCGCGTCTGCTACTCAAACGAAGTTCGAATATCACCACGCGATTTTCATGCCGTGTTGTAGAAATCTAAAGCGCAATATTTTCAGGGTGCAGACTTCAGCTTAAAGACGTGAACTGTGGGCTAAAACGCAGCGTCGCCCCGGCCACGTCGTGTAATCTAAAGCTCCCTAATGACGCGTGTGGCCGCATGCAGTAGACTTCCTAATGAGCATGTGGTAGGCCAGGCGCGCGTATCTGATTGGATAATCAGCTGTCCGAATTTGTTGGTGTAACATGCAATGATACGCGTTTGTTCATCTCGGCCTTACTATAGGGAGCTTACACGCGTGTAAAAGCCAACTATCGCAACCACCTTCTGGAGGACAAATAACACACATGGAAGCTAAGTAAAGAAATGTGGTGCGTGGCAGGATGTCTTTTAGAACAACTAGTGTGTCTGCTGAATTTGATCTTTTGACCTTTGGTGCAAGCTCCTCACAGAGGTAATGTACTGACGTCACTGCGTTGCACGTTTCTCTATTTTTTCATCCATGCGTACATTGTGCAACAATTGTTGCTAAGGTTCTATCGTGCAGGCATATTGGTAACAACCTAGTGCGTATGATCAGTAACATCCTGTAAGCCAAATTAAAACACGCTGACGTCATTATTTTCACTTCTGGAATGCGTTTCTAGCACATCAAATTTGGCATGAGGTTTTTGTAGCTAAAATCCCCAAAGGAGCTTGATAGAACTAAGTCGCCCGTTTACTAGCGATGAGATCAGCAACTCCGCAGATTGCCCTCTTGTTTTTGTTTTGTTTTTTTTGGGGGGGGAGGCATTTTTAATGACCACCCTATTGTATATGATTGATACATTTTGCTCTTAAACAATCAATATATACAAAAGTATACTTAAAGACACATACACAACCTTCCCTGAAGTATCTCCCGACTTCCTTCTGCATTCACAGGTGTAGCTACCGACAGTGTTATCAATGGAATTTTACTTGGGAAAGTTCATTCCATAACTTGTAAGTAATGTCAGGTCATTTTGCTGACATGTCACACTGCCTTTAAGGATTCTTAGCCTTTCATTTATTATTTTTTTGGAGGGGGGAAACATTCACTGAATATCAAGATACATTTTTCTCTTAAGCAATGAATAATTGAATATATACAAACATATACTTACAGACACAAACACCACCTTCTCTGAAGTATCCCGACTCCCTTCTACATTCACAGGTGTAGCTACCTACAGTGTTATCACAGACTTCTCCCACTTCTGTACACGGATCATCCAGGCATTCATCAACATCTGTTAAAAAAATACAGAATGATTAACAATCCATTAAAATGAGACAAACAAAAGCACAAGCACATGACCCCATTTTTTTTCCAAATATTTCATTACATCTGCTATGTAATAATGCCATTGACATCAAAATTAACTTAAAACATGCCCCTTCATGAAACAGGACCAAAATTGTATGTAACACAAAGTACACAGGATGGGAATAAAGGACAACATTACGTCTTGGCAAATAGAGGCACAATACATCAACTATGTAATGTACTAGCATTGATATTCAACTATATCCATCCTAACCAAATAAATAAGAAAAACATTAAAAATAAATTTATATTGCAACCATCTTTCTAAGTTGCACCTAGTAAAGCAATACAAAGATGATAATGTATGCTTTTTAGGAAAATAGAATGGTTTTCCAGAAGACATTCATGGAAATTACATTAATTGTACTGAAAATTTTTGGTTGTCCATGCACAGAGGAACCATCTACACAATTTTTGAAATACTTGGTAATCTGAAAGAAATTTTTAAATCTCAGATACCGGAACACCTGCTTTAATCCTACGCTGGATAATATTACCAACAACTGCCACTGGCTGCCAGTTCCCTTTTGTCTAACACTTAGAGAGAACAGTAATTGTTACCAAAGTACTTGCTTTCTGATCTTTCTTACCAGTACAGGATACCTATCATAAATCCCCCCAAGAACCCAAAATTAGTCTAATGAGGGCTTTCTCTTATTGGCAAAGATAGAGTTACGAAGGAATGGAAAATTTTTAGATGAAATTCTTTAATTACTACCAAACTTTGATCTAATCAGGAGGTAACACCTTACATTTTAACAACCCATATTGCCCTATCCATTGCCATTAAATTTCTTCCCTGGCCTAGACACTGATAATTTGCAATAATGATAGTAATTATAATGGGAAATACCATGTATTATAGGTTTAGTTAGTTAGATGGAGTTCTACTAACCAATTGGTTAAAGTTGAGCTGGCTACAGGCTTTTTCCAGTTGTGGCTCATGAGCTTGTTTTCCAGGGCTTGAATTTTGAGGTGTGCAAGTGCAATTGCACACCATCACTCACCTCAAATCACTGTAAGGAGTGAGATATTTTGCACACCTACATGAATATTTGGAACTCATGTATGTCTATAAATAAAACAGCAAACCTACCACACTCCTTAATTTTTGAGGAGTGTGAATTTTAACACTCCTGGAGAATGTAAGACTCAACATCTGTTTTTTTTTTTTTTATTGCTTTATGCTGAGCACGAAGCAGTAGGTTCAACTTTTAAAGTCTACCAAGTTTGATAGAGAACAAATTTAGAACACTGCTGGGATGACAAAGACACAAAAGTTGAATGACACAAATAACCTGCTAGTTTAGATCTTATGGACTTACTGATGTCACATGGCAACAGTTTAGAGGCAAATAACAAAATATTTGGTTTTAAGAAATCCATCATTGTTTCCTCAGTTTTCAGGAAAAAACTGCAGTTCCCAATTACCAAAATTGATTGAAATGATTACAAAAATTAAAATTGATGGACCGTAGCAATTTTTAATCATCAACTTGACTGCCAGATTTGTCTATACAGTTTCTTTATAAAGGTCCACTTTATAGTACATGAACAGCATAATTTAATTCAAAAAGGAATAATGTTAACCCTTTACCGTTGTGCTCCAATCAGGGCATATTTGCGCACCTCGGGAGTGGGCGGAAAAGCGGACGTAGCACGCCCCGCATCAGCTTCCGTAGGTCATTGACCCTGTTACCTTAAACTATTGTCCCTCTCGTTGTTGTGGCCAAATTTTCGGGCAGCTTCTCGCAGTTTAGAGCTCCGCGTGTAACAGTAAAGATGGGTGACAGCCGCGCTCTCCGTATGGGTCCAAAAGGACCCAAACAATGGTAAAGGGTTAAAGCAGTTATAGGACATTTTTACATATGGAACAGAAGGGGAAGACTTACCAGTGCAAGCTGTAATTCCATCTCCCATGAAACCATCATTACATTGACATGTATAGTTGTAGCTAGTACCCATGAAAATACACTCAGCATTGGTGGTACAGTTATCTGTCTGTTCTTCACATGGGTTGAAAACTAGAATTAAGCAAAAAAAAAAATCAAAATATAACATAACTGCCTCATTGAGCTTTTTGCAAATAGCAATTACAATGGATTGTGGGAGAGACTTTCGGCAGATGCCACATTTCCTCATAGTAAAATATCATCGCAAAAAACTGACATTTTCCCATGGATATGGCAAGAATGTAATCTCAGGAGTCATTCATTTCTTTACTTGTTCCTTATTAGAAAGAGATTAACAAGTTTTTAAATATTGGTCAAGCGCATTTGATCTTGTTATGGCACCTTCTAAGTCCAGTGTATTATTCTTGTCCTTCTTATCAATGATCCTATTCTTTTTATAATAATAGTTATCATTATCTGCATGGATTATACCTGAAGATGATAGTTCCTGTTAATCCATCAACATTAAAATGAACTATTGCATTTAGACTGCCCCAACATGGCATTAAAAGAAAAAAGCTCTGGTCATTATCAAATCATTTGGTCTCAACAATAAACCCTAACAATAGTTTTAGTTCTTCAAAATGTTATGCACAAGAAGAGTTATGAAAGTTACATCTTTTCAAATGTTATAAGTTTGGGTGAACAAACTATTCTCGAAAATAACAAGCAACTGAATTTCTGTATGAGGGAAACTTATTTTGTGAAAAGAAGGCTACCATACTGCCTTATTTTTAATTTTATATCACTCTAATAAACATTGGCTTTTAAAGGACGAAATTTCCATGCAAAACAAACGCAGTATTTCCCTTTAAAATGACAGTTGACTTCAAGTCAGCACATACATGGTGCTTAATTAACATATTAGGTTCCATTTAGAAGAATAATTCTAATGGAGGTAATAGGCTTAATTTAATTATTAATTTATTATCATAATTATTACAAATCATGATAGTCATGTTCGACATCATCATAATCATTATTATTGAATACTATCTTCCTTCATGGGATAAATGCTACTCACTTGGTTCACCAACAGTAACTGTACCAGGCAATAGAATGCTATCAGGGTCCACCACATTGTCATCTCTGCCATTCAAACCCTTTGTAAACGTCATATCAACATCATCTACTGTAACGCTGGTGTTGGAGGTAAAATCCACAGTAAATGTGATAGCTACACCTGTATCCAAGGTGTTACATGACCGAATAGTGATGCCAAGGAAATTCCTCAGACCGCTCATTGCAAAGAGAGTTTTGAGCTGGAGAAGTAAATAAGTTTTATTATTATCTGTGTATCCTTTAATGGACATTGTAGTGACAAATTTCAAGAGTTTCAAAAAATCAAGGCACCTTTTTTCTCTTTATCATTGAAAATTCTATCTCAATAGCATCTTGCATTCAAAAGGTATGACTTTTTAAAGAAAATATTCAAACCACAGTAACACATTGCATTGTGGGAAATCTGTGATGTCATACCTGAAGATTAATTGAGTACTTTTTTTATAATGTACACACATGCAAATAAAATATGCAGAAGCTTTTAAAGTTGCAACCGTTGTGCTCACAAAATTTCCAGCTCAACCTCAAACGAACATATCTAATGTTTCACTGGTGTGAAGTTTCGAGGTGAAGTTAATTACTCCAGTATTTAAGAACAACAACAGATTTTGTAAGTATTTTGCCAATATTAAGTATTATTTTGTAACGTTGAAGCAAGTGGAAGTCTGTTTTTGACAAAGATAACCTATTTTTAAACAGGAATATCTTGAGTTATGAACAAGATATAGATGTTGGGTTTGAAGGGCGACAAAAGCAATAAAAAGATTACTCTCTTTTACTTGAGACCCGACGAAATTGACACCGGAATATTAATTTACAGTCTTATTGAGTATATTGACTTCAGGCTTATCTTAAGATATTCTTTTAATACAAAAACACATATAAAACAGAATGACAGTGTTAACACTAAATGGTGGTTCAAAAATATCTGTACTCACATCTGATTGAAGGAAAGGTTTATTTTCATCTTCAAACTCTGGTGTGTAAAAAGTTGTATCAACATTAATTCCTTTGATGGCTGTGAACGTTGCTTGTATAGAATATGAGGTGACAGCTGTAAGCAAATATGAAATCAAACTGTTAAATCCTAATCAGCTGAATTCATTTATGTTACTCCAAAGACTATCTCAACTCAGATGAACATTAAGTCCCTCCTCAAACTTAAATGTGACTAAAAATTGCCATCAGGAACTGTCGAAACACACCCAAAGTGCATAAAACTATTTACAGGACCAACCAAAGAAATGCCTCTCTAACAGTCCCAGTTTATATAAACTTATTTCCTTTTTAGTTGGAGTTTCAAGAATTATTAGACTAACTGGCTCATCAAGGATCCTAACCCTAAACCTTAATCCTAACCCTAAGCATAATACTTACTATCCTAATCTATGCAAGGACACGGCCATTTGTATGGCTGTTGAAGTACACCCTATATTTGGCAGGAAAATTGAAGCATAGTGCATGGGACTATACACAAGACCAACCAAAAAAAAAAAAAATCCACTTCCAATAGTCAGCATTTATTTGGAATTTTTACTTTTTCGTTTTAATTTGATTTCATTAAACAAAAGAAAGTGATCTAAATTTAAATTTGACATACAATGTAAAAATTGTACGACAATGAGGAAAAATCCTACTTACTAGAGCAGTTTCCATTGACAGAGTAGAATCCTGTTTGACAGATACAATTATATCCACCCATGGTATTCTCACATCGTGTGTAAGGTGTGTTTGCACATGGTCTTGAAATACATTCATTGATATCTTGAGAAAAAAAGAAATTGAAGAAAGTTTCACATACAATGAAGGACATGAAATTAGAAATATACCATGTTTGTCAACTTATAAAGCTTAAACATTGTCAAACATGAAGCAAAGTTAAATATTAATACAAGTGCATACAACTCTGTTAAGAAAGTGAAGAAGTCCTGCTTGCCGCCTGGATTTCATTTGAAATTCCAGGGAATATCTTGGACAATTTGTGCCTCCATTCAAGCATTAAACTGATTTGTTTGCTTGGTTGCCAAATTGACTGCTCAAGTTTCTTGCCCAATATGAAATAGAAGATATGAGCAGGGCTTGTGGTGGCCATGTCCTGCACTGAGGAAGTCAGGCTCATAATGTAATTGCCTAATCAGCCATGAGCAAGTTTATCTACCAAATGAATTAAGTTTGGGGATTGACAGGAAGTAGTTGACTTTCAGATTCTACCCAGATGTTTGCCTAATTCTAACATTAAATTATTCCATTATTACTGTTACATGTGGTGAGTGAATTGTTTGACCAAATTTGTGGTCCTGACTGAACTATAGTCCTTCTATGAGATGTAAGATATAAACCTCTGTTGTTAAAGGTCACACATGAGACATGAAACAACATAGGTGTAACTCTCAACATGTTATGAAATACAAAACAATTCTGACAACTCAAAAAAACAATTAAGTTATTCCCCCCCCTTCCCCCGAATTGGCACTACTACGTTTTATATTTCAAGTCTCCCACCTCTACAATTAGGGACACGACATATGCATGGGCAACTGCTGTTTTCCAATCATTCCAAATCTGTCTATTTTTCCTACCCAAACATCCATCTTGAGCCCACAATTACTTCAAATGAAGCAACACACTCCTCAAGAAATTTAGGACTGTGGTAGGTCTGTTGTCATATTAAATTTTAATGGACATTATTTATTTTAGCTCCTAATTTTTATCTAAGTGTGCAAAACATACAACCTTGAAGTAATTTGATGAGAGTGGTGATGACCAAACATTCAAGGCCTGTCTATAACTTTTTAAAATTTGCAACAAACACATTTTTGGGCAGATAGGTAATGTTAAATATTTAATGTGATGAGCCTTACTTTAAAGAAGGTGCCATGTGAATTAAAATAAAGATGGGTTTGGTGGTAATATTTCCATTGCTCAATTTATGCATACTTTGAGTAGAAGCTTTGATGGCTTCAGACATTTATATCTTGACCATAAGGACAAAAAATTTCAACAAATTATTTCAACACAATCACTACATTGAAATCACATTTAGCAAATCACAAATAAGCTGTAGTTTAAACGTCTTTCAGCAAATTTAAAAGTTAATAGTAGCAATCATCTCACCAACACATGTTCCGTTTATTTCTTCGAAACCATCAAGACAAGAGCAAGCGTAGGATCCAAAGGTGTTGATACAGTCTTCATTAGCACCACAAGGATTGAGACTACATTCATTAAAATCTGGAACAAAAATATTAAAAAAAAAAAAATATTAAAAAATGTTTATAACATATATATAGCAAATTAGAATATAATTGAAATACATGTCTATGCTTGGGATATAATTGTCTGTCTGTCCATCATGAAATTGTGTAAAAAAGGAACTCAAACTGCATGTTTTAACATGAACAGCAAGCTAATACGGTAAAAACTTGATGTATGGAAATGTAGGGCACAGGGCAGGATATATAAACCAAGATCAGCACATGGTGTATGGCATTCCCTTGTTTTCCTCAGTAAGTGCAACTTTAACACTATGTAGTAAGTGTCTAGCCAACTGGAACGAAATAGGGGTCCCCGGTCCTACTCTACAGCAGATTAAAATGCAAATTTTTACCCCAGGACCCCAATTAAGACACAATTCCCTACAAAAAAAAGTACTTGAGATCCCTCCTTATGTTATGGAGAGATTAAGAGGGACAGCTTTTGCAAAATTTTCACGTAAACTCAAATTTTGGAATACGTGTTGTAGGTGCCCAATTGGTTTGTTTATTACGATGATTTAGAGGATGTGTGCATGTGCATAGCCATCAAAACGAATTACTGAACTTGCTTATTCACCATGTTATCATGCAAGCTAGAATCTTAGCCCTTCTCCTGTAATGACTTTGTGTCTCAAAATCACAAACACTTTTTCTCAATTGTAGGGGTCTGTTGCTAAATAAGGGTTAGGTTTGGTTTGATAAGGCTTTACACCTCAACTTAAAGCCTTTTGGTTAAATCTAGCAGCACCAAAGGCATTTGTCCAGTTGTCCCATACTGGTTTGTAATCCCTACTCTGCTGCTCATGTGGCAAATCATACACAGAGGCAGAAGGTTCTATTTTTAAGGTCCTTGGTATGACTTAGCATGGGAATCAAACCATATACCTTCTGAGAGAAATTGCTAAACAAAGGGTTAGCTGAAATGTTTGCAACTTATCAAATACAAAATGATTACAGAACTGAGCAGCATTACTTTGTATTAAGACACAGCAAGGGTTTTGTGCGCCCTCTATTGGTCAGGGTTACCATGTTGCTATTGGTTTTTTTTTCTTTTTTGCCAGTTATTGTGGCAATAATGATACTTATAGGTAAATAGGAGGTAATGAAGACTGAAATAGGATACATTCTTGAAATTATGTATACAAAGACTAGTTAGGATATTTTCTACCTTCACATGTTCTTCCAGCTGGATTACTTGTCGAGACATACCCTGCCTGACACGTACAATAGTAACTCCCGAATGTATTGTCACAATCCGCCAATGGGTGACATTCGTTGAGATTGCTATTTGAACATTCATTAGCATCTAGAAGGGAAAATATCAACAAATATTAATTCAACAGGAATTGTACATAAAATCAAAGGAAGAATCATGAAATCAAGAATCAATGTAAAAAAAATTGCACAAGGAAAGTAGCCCCAAGAGAAAAGAGTAAACACAAACAAAATAAACAACTCACTTAATTACTCTGTGCACTGCAACTAGTACCCTTCCAAAAAGGAAACTCCTTGTGAATCCTGTTGAACAGGTTTTAACAAGATTGAACAGAATGGGTGCAAAAAGTAACTGAAAATGATATCAACAGGTACCAACCAGTACATACTTCAAAAGGTAATAAGAAAATTGAGTGTTCATATCTGTTAATAGCTGTTGAAACCTGTTGGAATTTCA
This sequence comes from Holothuria scabra, assembly GCA_037179385.1. Lineage (NCBI taxonomy): Eukaryota > Metazoa > Echinodermata > Holothuroidea > Aspidochirotida > Holothuriidae > Holothuria > Holothuria scabra. The sequence continues at coordinate 31,472,696 of CM074185.1, read as the reverse complement.
ACAGGTGTTTTAGGAATTTTCACCAGGGTTACTACTTCACATGAGAACAAATGTTAAAAATAATGGACCCCAAAATTTTGAAAAGCATGCAAAAACTTTCAAAATGGTTTTGAAAGTACACCTTCAGGCCTAGGCATAAAGTTTCTAAAGCTTTGATTTTTTCTGTGAAGTGTTATGAATGACAGGCTGACAGTTAAAACAGTTGTAAGTTCCAAATACCAGCAATTGGCACTCCAATCATCTTTCTTTGCTGTTTGCAATTACTCATACCTCTCTATCTTCTGTTCTACAACCTACTAGACCGTGTGTTTGGTCTAACGGTAAGATCATCAGCCCCTTATGCGGAAGCTAGGCCCAGGTTCTATTCCCAGGTCGGGTTTTTCCAAAGACCTTAAAAAATGGAACCTACTGCCATTGTGTGTGATGCTCTGCATAAGCAATGGAGTAGGGAAAACAAGCCAATGAGCCACAACTGGAAAAAAGGCTGTGGCTCAACCTGAACCAATAGGTTGGAAAGTAGGCCATAAAACTCCATCTAACTGATCTACATCATACTACAGTTTTCAAATATCTCTGTCAATTTCATGAAACTACCATCGTTGTCACAAAGTCCTACAATGTTTTATAAATGCTTACATCTGGCACCAAGATTGTCATTTTTGTTCTAATTTTTTGGCTTCACTGTAAATGTCACTTGATTGCTTTACATATGTAACAAAATCAAATGACTGTTTCTTAAGTCTACAACATTTGAAGTTGAGACTTCAAAACTGACGATAGGCAGGCTAGACTTACCGTCGCATGAAAATCCATCCCCACTGAAACCAGTACTGCAGTCACAGCTGTAACCACCAATAAAATTGGTGCAGTCTGCATTTTCATGGCATCTATCTAAATTCTCTACACATTCATCTATGTCTTCACAAAGAACCAATGCATCACCACGAAAACCATCGTTACATGAACAAATGTAACTTCCTGGTACATTAGTACATGTACTGTTTGTCACACAGCTGTTTATTCCATTACATTCATTAACATCTGAAAAAAAAAATGAAATATCATAACATCAATATCTGAGACACATTAGACTCATACCACTTCTGTTTTAAAAGGTTATTGTCAAGGAGCATTTTGTCAAGGCTCGAAATAAGAGAAAAAAAAGATACAGCCTATTCAAAGTCAAGATAACCTCTTTAGGATATTAGTTACTTTTGTCAAGAAATGCCCCCAGGTTTAATAGAGGGAAGGTCAAGTGAGAACTTGCCTCAAATCCATTTTGTTATTCTTTATAACTGAATAGAGTGGTACCTTGTTGGTTATTGAAATTTGGGGTTCATAATTAATAAAATACAAATTCGAGTGACCCCATTGAAATAATCACAAGGATAAAATCTTGTACTCAGTCAAACCCTGAAAGACTCTGATGACTGTGTGCCCTTATAGAGACTAGAACAACCCACTCAAAAGCTAATATTATTTTAATGAAACCTGTGGGGCCTGGGGAGAGTTTTTGCATCGGCGATAATGACAACCCATTATAAAATACCTTTAGGTTGGTGTGTTGTTAACCCACATTTAACTTACAAGCACAGTTGAAGCTAACCAGATTACAGCTTACCTTCACAAAGTGTACCATTACCACTGTAGCCATCATTGCAGGTACATGTAAAGCTACCCTCCATATTGGTACAGGTGGCATCTGGGTCACAATTAGCTGCTCTTGGATCACTGCTGGGGAGACTGCATTCATTGACATCTGAAACATGAACCAATAAAACACTTACTACTTCAGTCCAATCATGGAATCATTTCAAAACATCTTTAGTGAACAAAAATTAAGATCTGCTTAAAGCAAACTGATTTTCAAAGTATCATTTTTTTTCAAACTGGAGTCCCATGGGATAATGTTGGAGGTCTTCAGATGAAGCTTCTAATGCCAGTTAGTATGGCTTTATGCACTGAACTTTAAGTGACACATTCAGGAAAGTTCCGTCTTGTTCAGGTGAAGGTGGGGATGTCACAAACACATGTAAAGTATAATTAGTTATTTATATGAGGCTCTATGCCCAGTTTCTTACCAATTGGTTTAAATTGGACCATCCATGGCTATTTTTCAATTGTGGCTCACTTGCTTGTTTTTCCCTAATCCACTGCTTATATGCTGAGCGCCAAGCTCAATGGCATTAGGTTCAATTTTTAAAGTCTTTGGTATGACCCTGTCAAGAGTTGAACTGCAGACTTCCCTGTTGCAAGTCAGATGCTCTAACAACTGGACTACGCAGTTAGTTACATGCTAATTATAAAACTTGCTGGAAAGCTACTGATACAAAAATGTCAAATTGAACACTGTTCTCTCCTTTTAAATAACTAGTACTCACTGATTTTAAAACCACAAAAATCATATAAAACATAAAGAAAAAGATTTCACTCACCAACACAGGTACGTCCATCTCCATCGTACCCATCCAGACATGTACATGTATAACTTCCAAAATCATTGACACAAACAGCATTTGTAGAACAGTTAGCAAAGGAACTACTTGTTGCATTACACTCATCAATATCTGTCAAAGAATAAACAAATATTTAGTTCTCTAATAAGTTGTGATGTGATCTCCAAACATCAATTATATTTTCCCCGTTTGGCAAAACTAGGTATCAAAAACACAGCAACATACTAAACTTCCAAAATTATTGGTACAAGCAGCATTTGTAGAACAGTTATCAAAGGAACTACTGGTATCATTACACTCATCAATACCTGTCAAGGAATATATCAAAATTTATCGCATTTGAAAAGATAAACAGAAAGCTTGCAGCTTTTCTTCCAAGTATTTAAAAAGAAGACCTTTCAATAGGCTCTCCTCGAGATGTTATGAATAGGTCTTTAAAAAAAAAAAGCAGTTGGCTCATTGCAAAATTTTTAAAAAGGCAGGCAATTTTTCGATGCTTTGAATCTGAAAAGGTTTTAGTTATGGGAAAGAAAGGGCATGGAAATGAATGAATATTCATAACTAAGACAGCACTCACCAAGACAAGAAAATCCATCTCCTTGAAATCCTGAATTACATCCACAACTGAAAGAACCAACTGAATTTGTACAAGTGGCAAAATTGCTACACTGTCCAACAACACTGCATTCATCAAAATCTGTAGAAAAAAAAAAAGTTTTGTACTATTTAAAAGAATTTTCAATGTTCATCCTTAAGACTTACATAAATTACAATTTTCACAACAAAAATGATTCATACGATAAGAATGTTGTCAAAGTTCTTCACATATTTAGCTATTCCATTCCCTGTAAAGGTATCTTTGAGCCACTGGGAGGGTCAAATATATAAGCTGGTGGCATCTGAAGCATTAAACCTACCATTGAAGGTAGGTTTGGGTTCCAGTCCCAGCCAGATTAAAGTATAGGGGGTTTTTCATCCAAAAGCAAACTATGATTTTCCCATTCGAACCAGTTTTTCAAAAAGAAGCAAATTTTATCTAAATTGCTCAGATGGTAAGCCACTCAGAAAGAAGACCTTCTAAAGTCATTGCAATTACCGCCCAACAAGTAATTTAGATGTCAGATGAGGTTTACAGCTCAGTTTCTAACCAATTGTTTAAGCCAGGCTGGACACAGCATTTTTTTCCAATTGTGGCTTATTGCACATTAAGAACTGAATTACAGTTGTATCTTACGTACCCAAACAGGTGTATCCATCACCCATATAGCCTTCACTGCAAGTACACTGGTAGGATCCAACAGTATTATTACACTCTGCATTGACACTGCAGTCATTCATGCCATGACATTCATCCACATCTGAAGACAAGTAAATAGAATTATCACAAATGCAATTTTTTTTCTAATTCTTTTGGAGTATACATCAAGTGAAGTAACTATATGTATGTCTGTGGTCATCCAAAGAAGATGAATTTATTTCAAAAAAGTTTTGCAATTACTAATGTGCCAAAACCTCCTGTTTTGTTTTGTGACGAGTCACATTCCTGTTGCGACTTGTACATAATAAACCCTACCTGATATAATGTCACACGGTTAGGGTCAAGTTAAAGACACAAGGAACAGCAAGGGCTTTAACTCTCAAAACACAAGACACATTATCATGCATGATACAATGTTATGAACTGTATGACTATAGAGGCAACCTAATGCATATTCATTGCCCTAACCATAAAAGGGTTGTAGGTAACTTTGAACTAAAGTACCCAATTCTCAAATGATATGTTAAATTAAGTGTCTCAAGACTTAGAACCCTAAATGTATTTCTTTCTTTTCCTTCAGAAGAAATCCAGAGAAATGATACTCTGTAGAATACTATGTTCGACAACATTTATTTGAGTCATTCTCTGGATTTACAACACAATTCAAAAAATAAGACAACGAAACAAAGCTAAAGAGAAACTCTGGAGGAAACTCAGAAAAGCTCCATAGAGCTTGTAAAAGAGCCCTCCGAATAAAAAACAAAAACAGAGTTAACAAAAGGAAAGAGAAAACAAAAAAACAACAACAGGAAAATCAGAGAGAGGAAACTGGGAAGAAGAGTCAGTTACGTTTACTCATCAGAAAAAGTTTTAGGGATTTCTTAAATAAGGAGTGACACTGTTGGATTTTAAGTGGGAGGGAGTTCCAAAGATTGGGTCCAGTAAAACCAATTGTTTGCTGCGAAGATGTCAAAAGCATACTATTGTTTATCAAAAAGAGAACTTAATGCAATACAAAATAAAATGTGAGGATATGGAATGGAGACCATAGAAGCAATACTACATATATTCTTCGCCATGAATAAAAGCATATTCGTGATCAGATGATCACGACAACCTTAGGTAAGGAAAGGAAGTAGATAAAAGGAATGATAAATCTGCTACCCCCACTTGAGGGGCAATTAGTTCAACAAAATGTCTCAATTGTCAATAGACCAGTTCAAAGCTTCTTCAAGGGGCAGTATAGGGCAACAGTTCAAAAGTCAACAAGTAACACTTCAATGTGTGTTCAAGCTGATGGCGGGATGTTAACACACATAAAACAGTATGCTATGTGAGGCTGGCCCAGACCTCAGATAACTTGTTACCAGTTGACCTGAACAGAAACATCACTAACACATGCATAGATGTTAACTTCGAACTTGTCTATTTGCTCAGCTAATTTCTAATATGTGAGGTTGCGTTTTGGTCAGAATTTCACATCATGAGGCAGATAACTCAAACATGTCCAATTCTTTTTGATAAGAGTGCCATTTGTCACCCAGTGTGTGTCGTACCTGGGCACTTGGCTCACATGTTTACACTATTGAGCAGACATCTTCTGAAGATGATCACTTCACTGCACAAATGAGAAATTAGGCTAGCAAAATTACATGCAATAGAGACATTTTGCTGAGATAATTTCTGCTAATCCAAGGCAGGCTTTACAAATGCATTTACACATAGAAATGGGACAGATACTGAAAGTGGATATAGGGAAAGTTAAACAGCATAGAATAAACCTTTGAAGATACCAAAATATGAGAGGGAAAATCTTTAGCCTAAGATTATTAGCATGTCACATATTAGCATTCAATACTAGGCTGAAGAGCGTGATCATGCCCTTTTTGAGTCACATTGACCTTGATATCATATGAAACAGTCCAGAATATTACCTTGACAAACAGATCCATTTCTCACAAAGCCAGTATTACATGCACACCGAAAAGTACCCGGCTCATTGACACATGTTGAAGAAACAGGGTCACAGTCATCTAAAGATTCCACACACTCATCAATGTCTGTCAGAAAATATAACACAATTGTGAAAGGAAGTTCCAACAAAAGGAACAAAAAGACTCATAAAAGATGTTAATTTGAACCTTTGTTGTGACTTAACCCTTTCCCAGCCACTTACATAATATTACATATCCTGAAACGTTTCCGTTCATGGCCACATGTATGCTATTAAAATTAAAACTGCTGCGTAGTTTTCAACCTCTTGATTGGAAAGGGTGCTGTCACAGTAATGGACACTGGCTGTGGAAAGGTCAATTTCATGCATTCATGATACAATCATTTATTCTGTGATTCATCTCTCCTACAGGTAACAGTCCAACGAAACAAGAATATCACAAAAATATGCAGACTGCAGTTGTCATAAGACCTCTCAAAAGCACATTATGACCAGGGTTATGCTTTTCATGCTTTTCTGTACTCTTATTGCAACGTGCTCCTGAGAATATTCTTAGTCTCTCATCCCTAATTGCAGCAAATTAATGCATATTCCTTTGTAGGGGCTAACTAATGCACACTCACATAAATCTTACTTTCACACTGCAGTTTATCACTACTAGCCAATCAATATCCATATTTATGACCCAAGCAAGAACATACATTTATACTAGTCAACCAGTATCATTTAAATTTCAGTTGTGTTGATCTTGAATGTGTATCTAACTACATTGAACCATGACATCTTACCTTCACACATCCTACCATTACCAGCCAATTGGTATCCACTGTTACAGCTGCATTAATAGACTAACAATCACATTAATATATATGCATATTCATGTCTTCCAACTAATACACAATCTTACCTTCACACATCCTACCATTACCAGCCAGTTGGTATCCACTATTACAGCTGCATTCATAGACTAACAATCACATTAATATATGCATATTCATGTCTTCCAACTAATACACAATCTTACCTTCACACATCCTACCATTAGCAGCCAATTGGTATCCACTGTTACAACTGCATTCATAGACTAACAATCACATTAATATATGCATATTCATGTCTTCCAACTAATACTGCGTTCCATTGAGGTTGTGAAGTCATGAACTCGTGTGGTGAGAAGCGTTCCATTGCAACTCGTGAAGTGGTGAATTCGTGAAGTCGTGCAGGGAACTGGGAATTTTTGAAGCAGCTCGAGTTCAAAATGGCGGACATAGCGAAAGGCGATAAACAATCAAGGTACCTTTGTATTTGACCCCTAAACCTGCAAAAATGATATTCAGTTGGTGCAAGTTGTAAATGCGATCAAGGCAATTATAATTCGGTGACTGATACTGTTGAATATTACCCACAGAGACGGCTTTGCCGCAATTCTTGATCGTCCATTTGCCTGTTTGTCGAACAGTCTCATTTTACGCATACGTCGAACATACCGTCTACGTATAATTGCTACTGTTTAATGGTGTATAGCCATCCGTTTTTACCAATGGAACGCTTCTCACAAGTTGTGAACTGGTGCAATGCACGACTTCTCCACTTCACAACCTCAATGGAACGCAGCATAATACACAATCTTACCTTCACACATCCTACCATTACCAGCCAATTGGTATCCACTATTACAGCTGCATTCATAGACTAACAATCACATTAATATATGCATATTCATGTCTTCCAACTAATACACAATCTTACCTTCACACATCCTACCATTACCAGCCAACTGGTATCCACTATTACAACTGCATTCATAGGCACCAATGGTATTGTTACAAATCTGGTCACACATGTTCAACAATGGGTCCTCACATTCATCGATATCTAAGATGAAACAAAATAAGATGTTTAATGTCATTCAGACTCAATGCCAGGTATGACAGACTAAATGACCAAACAATCTGAAGGAGATATGGCAGCCCTGTATGCTATATATGGAGTGCAATAAAGTACTAAAAGTTACTGCATAAGGAACCAGAACCCCTTTGAAGGTGATGTTTGTTTTAACCCCATGGCTCTTTGCCAGAGAGTTGATAAGGACTTTGAAAAAACTAGGTGTACTGCATATCATCACATTACTACCAATGAGACCTTTGTTGTTCCTAAGATGGACATATAACTTGCAATTGGTAACTTGGGCTATCTAAAACTGATTTAGAATCCATTTTCCTCAACACAAGTTATCATTGCATATCTCTGCATCCATCTTTCCAACTCTTGACAAACTTGATACAAAACAAGTTTTTTATGCATCAACAGTTCAGATATTTGATGCAACTTTTAATACCAATTATATGTGATACTTTACCAAAATATGATATATATATATGTACTACACAATGCAATACAAGGCAATGCAATGCAGCGCAGCGCAATGCAATGCAATACAATACAAAACATAATTTAATGCCACATACAATTTAATGTGAAAGGTTAATCTATTACTGTAAGTTCTTTTGACCTTTCAAGACACACAACACAAATAATTATGAATATTTGAAGTCAGTTTTCTTGAAGCAGAAGGTTGACTTACCAACACACAAAGTGTCATTCTGAGGTGAAAGTTCATAACCATTGTAACACATGCAGGTTTCATTGCCTTGGTTATAGAAACATTGACCATTGATGCACTTATCAACAGTACAATTCACTTGTGCTGTTTAGAAACAAAAAAAAAAAATTAGCTAAAACTGAACTTTTGCAATGTAAGTGAGTCCTGTTAAATAATTGCAAATAATTGTTCAAGTTTTACCAGGTGTAAAATATGACTTTTCACTTTTCTGGCATGAGATCTGCACACTTATCATTTATGCAAACCTTTTGAGCAATATTTGTAATAACAACAATTACATTTGTATTTTATTTGTGAATAGATCTAAGTAATCTTTGTCAAATATGCAGCACAATATAATATGTGGTCATGGAGTAACTGTTCCAGCATTATGTGAAATAGTCTTTACACCAATCACCTACCCCTTAAACTGGCTAAAACATGACTGCATAGCTGAAAGTCTGGATTTTATTTGATGTATACGCCTACATGTTACAGCTACTCTGGTGCAGAATGGATGTTACCATATTTTTTACTAGATTCACATTGACAGAAGCTATTAATAGTAGGTGAAAATATGTAAAATTCTGTTGTTGTATGGGCAAATATTATCTACAATTAAAGCATGTGTTATAAAATGTTCTCTGTAGGATGTAAAATTATATTTTAGATCAAATATAAAATTTAAGCTTACGAATGCAGTCCCCACTGGAATCCTCGATGAAACCCTCCATGCAGAAACACAAGAAGCTACCAGCAGTATTGTTACAACCTTGGGTGCAATTATCTAAATCAAGGGCACACTCATCCACATCTGAAAAACAGATTTATCAATCAAATGTAAAAACATTTAAGTTTAAATATTAAATTCTGCAGCACATGCAAAGCAACATTAGAAATAGACAGGATAAACTTAACACACAGGTGCAGATCCAGGGAGGGGGCACTTATGGCCTCAGCCCTCCTTCTTTTGCCACATCAACATTAAAATTACACATGGGAAATTAGCAGTGCTCACACCCCTGCTTTCTCTTAGGTCAGCCCCTCCTTTTTGGAATGTCTGGATCTGGGCCTAGCACACAGGACATTTACAAAAAGTTGTTACATACTTTCTTTGTCTTCATTTTCATTATGACAAAATATTTTCTACACAATACTTCATAATGATTGAGCTTATATCACAGAATAAAAGCTCAAGTCCAAAAATGTTGAAAAACATGGATGGCCTTCTACTTTTGTAAAATCTTACTGCCTTGCCCTACCCCTGGTAACCCCACCCCTAAAGGCCAGGTCACACTACAGCAATATCAGATCGGATTTCGATCCGATTTTTGTGAGTTTTAATTAATATCTTCTCTATCTTTGGTCGAAAAGAACCAAAAATTTGTCAACCTGAGTAGACATATGCATTGTATCGTAGGATCAGGAAATTCTAAGTTATACCAATTATTCTGTAATGTCACATCCGCAGACAGCTTTTATCGAATACGAGAAGTCTGATAAAAGCTTTTTGTCAGTGTGACCTCACAAAATAAGTAGTTTATATTTCATTTCTGTGGTCCTCTCATACCAATCATATATTTACACAGGATGGCAGATTTTTGGTTCTTGTGTGTGACCTGGGCTAACATTATATCTTAGTACAAATATCCTCCCTTGAAATACTACTGCAAGTACATAAATATCAATCTATACTGCAAGTCAGTTGATATGAGTTACTATGCCACAGTTGATCAAAAAATAACACTCCTGTTTGCAAACTCACCAAGACAAATGTTTGGTTCCGACGGGTCAAGGTCATATCCAGAGATACAGGAACAAGAGAATCCTCCGATGAAGTTGTTACATATTTGATTACAGTCATCACTCTCTGTGGTACACTCATCAATATCTGATAATCAAATCAATTGATATACAATATGAGACTTTGTCAGAAAAGAAACAGAATATGTTAGTGGTTTAATTTGCAACATTTTATTCATACGGGCTAACAAAATATCAAACTCAAAATGAATTTCACTGGGAAATCGGCCAACTCACTGCAAAATTGAACCAATTTTTAACCCATCACACACCCTAGTCATGAGAGAAGTTTTAATGTAGGAAAGAATTTGGACACTCAATGAACTCATGTATATGCAACTAATATTATGAAATTCATCCTGGCATAAACAGGTAAAAGGTCTGGAACACTTAGATTATTAAATGACCATAAATCAGGCCAGTATTTTGACTGTGTAAAGGTAACAAAACAGGGACACCAATTACTCTAAACCATGGTGGCAATGCCTGTTGACTACTCCACCTTACAGATGGAAGTGTATTTTCTGTTTCTAGACATTTCTGAAGGTCCTAGACTGAGAAGCCATCCTTGCTGTAGGTATTACACTACTCAACAGCTAAACCAACAAAATCTTGAAGTTGAAAACTTCTGAAATAGCACATGTTGAGTTGAAAAACATAATTTAATCAACAATTTAGCAGATTCCCTTGAACTACTTCACTCAGATCTCTTTCCTTGGATCCCAACTCCTAAATTAGTCTAGGTACATATTTTATATTGCAGTGGTTAATATTGCAAATTCTCAAATTATTTGGGCAATAAAATAATCCTACATACCATTAAAGGGGTAGTATTATAAATACTCCACCTATACAGTTTCTCCCATCACCCTCTTAATCTGTCATAAAGACATTTCGTTCATTTGTGTAACAACATACTGTGAAAAACACAAACATAAGCACACAACATTAAAGGGGTCCTATTATTAATACCCTAACTCTACACATTCTTCCATCACTCTCATATCCTGTGTTACAGATAAAGCTGAAGTAACTTTTTACGGTATTTGTGTTACAACAAACTGTGACAAACACAAACATCAAACACCATTAACCCTTTACCGTTGTTTGGGTCCTTTTGGACCCATGCGGAGAGCTCAGCTGTCACCCATCTTTACTGTTTCATGCAAAGCTCGAAACTGCGAGTAGCTACCCGAAAATTCGGCCACAACAACGAGAGAGACAATGGTTTAAGGTCACAGGGTCAATGGCCTACGGAGGCCGATGCGGGGCGGGCTACGTCCGCTTTTCCGCCCACTCACGAGGCGCGCAAATATGCCCCGATCGGAACACAACAGTAAAGGGTTAATCCAAAATACGTGCACCACTCGGCCAAAGGGTTATGTGCACACACGCAGAGACAGTGACATCAGCTTTGCAGTAAACACACTCCACAGGCTTATTTTAACCCTTTACCGTTGTTTGGGTCCTTTTGGATCCATGCGGAGAGCTCGGCTGTCACCCATCTTTACTGTTTCATGCAGAGCTCGAAACTGCGAGTAGCTACCCGAAAATTCGGCCACAACAACGAGAGAGACAATGGTTTAAGGTCACGGGGTCAATGGCCTACAGAGGCCGCTGCGGGGCGGGCTACGTCCGCTTTTCCACCCACTCACGAGGCGCGCAAATATGCCCCGATCGGAACACAACGGTAAAGGGTTAAAGGTGTTGTGTTAATGATACCCTACCTGTACAGTTGCTCCCAGCACACTCATAAAATATCATACAGATACAGTTGAAGTAACTTTTGGGGTGATTTGAGATACAACAAACTGTGACAAACACACACATAAACACACACCATTAAAGGGGTTGTATCATTGATACCCTACCTGTACAATTTCTCCCATCACCTTCGTAGCCTGTCACACAGATACAGTTGAAGGAACCTTCTGTATTAGAGCAGACACCAGTGTCTGGGTTACAGTCATTGTCACCACTCTGACATTCATTGACATCTGTGGGAGATGACATGGGAATAATCAGTGTGTTACATTCTGGTGGGCTAGTTAGTTAATTAGATGAAATTTAACAACACATCAACATAAATGTGTTTTACAGTGTCAGTCAACTCAATATTAGTTCAAAGTTTAAATTTATTTTCAAGTATGGTTCAATTTCAATTTTGGTTTCCTTTTAGATGCCTCTTATGACAGGGCAGGAAATACTGTGGGCACATTCTACATTCCCCAACCCACAGGGGGGCTACACCAGAGCGGGAAAAATATTTTGATTTCCCAGCAAGAGAGTCAAATCACATACAACTTATTTTATACTTTCGTGTGCAGAAGTGGTTAATATTCATAAAACTGTGAAAACTTTCCACCAACTGCATTTTACTTTACCTTCCTCTACTTAAAACCCTTCTCATTGATCCATTGATGAACTGTGTCATTGTGAGGAGGTCCCAGAAAGGGTGGAGTCTTTTGGTGCAGAATGAACATTTTTGTACCAAAACCAATCAGTTAAAAGTGCCTTCAAAGTTGGGTCATCATGAATTGGTCATTTTGTTACGATTTCTGTAACTGTTTGTAAGTGTTTATGTTTGAGTATGTATGTCAAAAGAGGCACCTGCTATTACGGCACATAAAATTTCAACTGGCCAACTGAAAAAAGAATTTGTCAAAGCCTATATCATCCTGATGGTAGGCAGGGGTTGAATTAGACAATTAAAGTTACATGCACAACTAAAAGAAAAAACTTAAGCTTGAACAGGCAAAATTTTGAATGCACACATCAAATATAACATGCATTTGTACTGGTAAAATACCTCTATCTTAAACAGTGACGGTAGGTTGCTTTGCTACTGAATGGACATAAGAGAATAAGATGCAAATCACAAAGAAGTGGTCCCATAAGTTCAAGAAAATAAAAGCCCCAGTTCCAAGTTTAAGACACCCAAAAGCCCACAGCAGAAAAAGTGCAAGGGCCAAAGCTCCTGTCTACATGATCCTTGTAAATTAATAGCAATGATTTCCTATGCATGCATATGTTTTTTAAGTTATAGAGCAGTGTGATCTGAGAATTAAAAAGTTTAAATGGTTAGATTAATTCTTTAATAGCAAAATCAATTGCAGTATGATGAAACACTCAAAAACTTACCCATGCAAGTTACTCCATCACCAGCATAGCCATCCTGACAACTACAGGCATAGCTACCATATGTGTTTTCACAGTCAGCATTTTCAGAACACTGTGTTGCATTACCCATGTTGCACTCATCAATATCTATAAAGAGATATAAAGAGAGATGATTCTACAAAGTAATGCCCTAAAATCTTTTCTTTCATTCTTCATGAATATTAATTAAATCTCCATTTTGGATATAAGCAGAACAATGCATGCATCATCTAATCAGCATTCAACTTACCTGCCAAGTAAGGTATGAAAACCATCAGAAATAGACACGGTTCCTGCACTTATTATAATCTTTTCTGCTGATATGGAGTACCACCTGATACACATTTTAAGCCAACACTGGGGGATTTAACATCCACCCAAGTTGATAACATGAGCTTCATTGAACCCTCTACTGAACTGAATAGAAACTATTCAATTAAAACAAATTTGAAGTGCACTATAGATATCTAAGATTGAATGGTTGAACAGCTGGCCAGTATCAAGCAGAAGAATCATCATGTGGTGGACAAGTCACAATTAAATATAAGCACTCAAGGGTTAATTCTACTGCTGGCTAGTGCTGCTAGTATCTTCAGGTTGATAGTTTACTGTCAAGTGTCAAATTACTACATGAATAATTTTGTACCCCATTAGATATTTCACCCCATCAAAAGTGACGTTTGGTGGGGTAATCAAATTTTGCATGCTCCAAGAAACCACATGTTCTGTAAGAGACAGCTTGCAGAAGATGTAAACAAAGGCGGAATAATGCTGGCCAGATGTGCCACTGTTTGCGAGGTGTGAAAGCCAAGCAGTAGGGCAACTTCTTATCTGGTTTTTGTTGACCTTAGTTCACTGAAGTAGAAAAATGTGGACAGAGTTCTTAGGCAGCCAAATTCAACATGTGCACCTTCAGTGAATTTTAGGGCCCTTCCACAATATGTTTTATTGATCATCATGGGTGTCCAGGGAATCAAACTTTATTACTTCTCCATGACTTTCCCATGACCAACTAAAGGACCTCCCTGACCCAGCTTCCTACTGACATTTTATGTAAAATTTAAGTTGAAGACGGCAGTATATTTTGACAGTACAACTAAGAACTGACTTTTATATTGCAACTGAGAAATAAGCAATATCACTTCAGGAAAATTTCCATGACTTATCCAGAACTTAACACTAGTTTCCTCAATTTCAAGACTTTTCCAGATGTTGAAATAATTTTCCAAGTTTTTATGACTTTTCTAGGATTTCTGTGGTTGCATGCACTGTGAACCTGAATAGATCTTCAGTTTGACAAGTTTTGTTTAGCAGATTACCCAGCCCAAACATTCACTGCAGTATAATCCAATTGCTGCCAATCCCACATAAGTATATAAAGTTGAAAAATGCTGTAAGAAGTTCAGGACAAATGACAATCCTGTGTACTAGCAATAGAGTGTTTAAAATCATGAAAACAGCTCATAAAACAACTCAAAAATTTTAGCTGCAAAATACACCTTAATATCTCCATGTAATCATAGGCCTTTCAACAAAGAAATAAGCAAAAGTACTGACAAAGCAAGCTTCACATCTTGCTCCAGTTGTGGGGTGAATAAGCTATAGCTTTTTCTTAGAGAATCAATCCAATTTTTACAGAAAATATTGGAGAAATATATATGTCACCTAAGCAATCTGTGCCATTGCTGATAAATCCTGCATTACATCTGCATTCATAAGATCCTTGTGTATTGATACAAAGCTCTGAGGTGTCCATGGCACAGTCACTCTGACCAAGCTCACACTCGTCTATGTCTGAAGAATGAAAAATATTCACATTTATGTGTGAAGAATGAAAAATATTCAGGATTCTTTTAAAATATCTTTTTCAAAATATTTTCTTCATTACCAAGTTACCTGCATATTGGATATACCCATCCTGTAATATATGCACCAAAACACCTCTATAACGGCCTGTCAATCAACCCAAAACCCTTAACAGAATGTAAGTTGTGTACAGGAAACATCCTAACCATACTGGGTGTTTGCTTTTGTACAGCATTTTAAGATATTGATAATTAGCATATGGAATCCAAAAGTATTGTCATGTGTGCTGCATTGTGCACAATAGTAATGAAGATTAACACTGCCCATGTGTGGTTTTGTCTCAGATTTTACCACTTCAATGGCCTCCTTGACATCAGCTGGAGTACTGAGTGTGTACTAAAGGGACAGAGAGCTTTTGCAATGTGTCTTTGATTGAGTATAGGGCCAGATAGGAAAAAAAAGGTACTTTCATGAAAATTGATTCCAAGTGGAATAAAGGTTATAATAATTTAATTCTACTGTTAACTGGTTAAAAGTATGTTTGTCTACAATTTATAAAACAGTTTATGTGCACCTTTTACTAAGTACATACAAGAAAAAGTTACCTTCACATGTGATACCATCACCAAAGAAACCAGAGGGACAAAAGCAGATGTAACTGCCTTCTGTATCCTGACATGTTGCTCTTGGATGACATTCTCGTAAGTTTTCATCCAAACATTCATCAATGTTTGTGCAGTTGACTCCATCTCCTAGCCAGCCATTCAAACAAGAGCAGGCAAAAGACCCTTCTGTATTGATGCACTGGGCATTGGTGTCACAGTTGTCTTGGTTACGGGTACATTCATTAACATCTGTGGAAGAACACAAAATGTGGTAACGTTTTTCTGCAAGAATTGGGGGAGGCATAGGCAGAAAATTCCAACAAAATGGCATAAAATTTGATTGATAGAGAGATATCCTGCACAGTTTAAAGAGTAATTTTTGTGCTTTGAAAAAGGCTGAGATGCAAATTACCAAAGAATAATGAGGCCATGGTTAAAAAAGGAAATGATGAGCATGGAATCTTCAACTCTCATGATTATTTTTACCATGGCTGCATTAGTCTTCCAGAGCAAGTAGTGATACATTAGACACATTTTGAAACATATTCAGTTAAACATGCATAAGGGTAAGAAGTGGGGACTTGCTCGTCAGACCTTGGCCTTCTGTTCGTGAACCTTTCAACTTAAAAAAAACTTTTTCAGGTTCAAAAAATAAAGACATTTGTATACCATTAAAGCTTCCCATCCACAAGGAAGGAATGACATCTACTCTTTTAAGTCTTAATACAAAAATAAAAAAAAATGCATTTTGAAGACCCCATTAAAATTCAGAAGCAAGACAATTTTGGACAGTGTTTTACAAAATTTAGGTCCAGACTTGGGTTGTTTGGCGACAGAAATATGACCAAGAATTAACATACAACATACCTTGACATGTCTTGCCATCACCTTCAAATCCTGTGTTACATGTACAGATAAAGCTGCCATTGGTATTAGTACAGTCAGCTCTAGAATCACACACAGGTGGAACTGAGACACACTCATCAATATCTAGAAAGAAATCAGAAAACCAGATAAAAATGTAACTTGTAATTTACATAAATGGTGGTTCTGATTGAAACCTTTATTGGAAAAATATGCAAATTTTCAATTCTGTAATATCTTAAGCATATAAAGCTGTAAACTGATAATAAATATGCTCCTTGTCAAATGAGATGCATTTAGTTTCTTCACCTTGACAATCTCTGCCATCACCACCAACATCAAGATAGCCATTCTGACAAGTACAGTTGAAGGACCCAGGGAAGTTGAAACAGTCTGCCTGATCAGAGCAATCATCTGTTTGTAAGGAACACTCATCAATATCTATGAAAAAATGCACAAAAACCAAGCTGAAATGATAGCAGCTGACAATTTGACACAGATTTTAGCATCTCCATAGTGTATTTTCTGCCCTAGAATAAATTGGCACATGCCAAAATCAGTCATGTCCATGCTCGAGCAGTCAGGTCCAAATGTATGCAACTATATTTAACATCAAATAAAAATGTTCCAGAAGTATGGCCTAGCTTCGTTGACTCACTTGTATTCCTTTCAATTTCAAGTTCTGTTAAGTAGAGGTAACAAGTCTTTTTGCACACATGTGTATGACACTACTTACATTTCAAACTCAACAAAATAATTTTTAATAAATTCATTCTATACATTAGACCTATAAAAAGATGTAACTGGAGTCAATGCTGTGGTTAGAAGGGAAAAATGTAGGTATGAATGACCTATGACAGCCAGTTGTTGAGAGAGAGGTAAGAGGGATACTGATATCACCAAGCTAAGACAAATTCCCCAAGTATTTTTTAGGACTGTTTGATGCAAACAAGCAACTCCATTAATTCAGGATCTAAAACATAACATCCTACAAAGAATTATGTTATAATATTACCAATACACTGGTACATGTCTGGGTGTAAGTTATATCCACTGTTACAACTGCAGGTGAAACCGTTCAGTGTATTTGTACAAATCTGTTCACAGGCAGGTCCTCCCTCCGCTTCACTCCTGTTAGCACAGGCAACACATTCATCCAAATCTGTAAGAAGAAACAAGAGCAGGATCAAGTTTAAGGTTTTCCAGTTGTGCTACAAATCACTCTCCTCAAATTTCAAGGAGTAAGAGGAGGCACAGTTTTATTTAAGTTTTAAGAGCATTGTATGAGCACTCATTTTTTCATCTAGGTGTGTAAAAATCACACTTCTCACAGTGATTTGAGGCAAAGGTATCAATTCAGGCTAACCTCAATAAACCAACCATAGCCCTCCCTTTAAACTTATCAAAGTGTTTGAAGCCATATCCAATAAGACTGCCTAGAAAAGTATGACTAATCACTGCTATTAGACCTCCAAGTTAGTTAGTTAGATGGAGTTTTAAGACCTCCAAACTACTCAATTTAAGCTACTGTCAATAACCCCATCATAGCTACCCCCTTGAACTTTAACCAAAGCAAGTCTGAAGCAGTCACTCTTAAGACTCTCTGGACATTTACCATTAGTAACTACCATAAGATACCCAAACTTATTTCAAGCTAATATCAATAACCCTGCAATAATCCCCTTGTACTTACCAAAGCATTTAAAGCCGTCTCCATAATACCCTCTGGACAGGTACCACCACTCTTTAAAAACCCATACTCATCTACAATTCCTGCTAACATAATCCCTGCACAGACCCCTCCTTGTACTTACCAAAGCATTTAAAGCCATCCCCAATAAGACCATCAGGACAAGTACCATCACCACACCTGTTTCCTGTTAATGGAGCTTCGTTATCAAAGCAGGTAATACCAGGAAAACATGGATCATCAAGACAGGCGTTAAAGTCTTCATCACAGAAATCTCCTGACCAGCCTTCTGTGCAAGCACATGTAGCCACCTGCAATGTCAAAAAGAAATTTTTTATTTAAATTGTCTTAAAAGAATATTTTCAAATTTTTTACAAGTTGTCAAATTTTTCATTTTACAAAATACTGAAAAAACATAAATTGATAACTTACAGCAAATTTGTTGGCAATTATATTTGAGTCTTCTGTGAAGACGTTTTCAAGACATGTTCCATTGTTCTGACAGTTACACACAATGATGGTGGGCTGCACAGCTGAGAGTGCTTCACCATCACTGGCCTGGACAACCAATGAGACTTGGTCTAAGGTGACAGGATTCCATACCACCAACCCATCTGAATTGGAAAGTGTGAAAGAGCAATTATGAGATTCTTGCAGAGAAAATGCAAAAGCTACTATTATGCCTTAAATATAAAGTTTCACAACAACCATGTTCAAATACTGTAGGCTCATTTATATACAAAAATACAGAGACGCCAACATTTACATCAAGAAATAAGGGAAGTTCCACACAAGAATCAGAGAGGT
Organism: Holothuria scabra; assembly: GCA_037179385.1. Lineage (NCBI taxonomy): Eukaryota > Metazoa > Echinodermata > Holothuroidea > Aspidochirotida > Holothuriidae > Holothuria > Holothuria scabra. The sequence goes on along the minus strand of CM074185.1, from coordinate 31,453,692 downwards.
ATTTTAGAATTTATATGCAACTAAACGATGCAAAAACTTTCTTGAATCACCTGGAATGGACAAAAATCCTTGAATTTTCAGGGAACCTCCCTGAGAATCAAGGAGGATTGGAATCTCTGAAAATATGTTTAAAGTTGCATCTGTCTTCATACTGAATGTTTAAAATCAAACACAACAAACTAAGGGTAGCATGGTTATATGAAATATTAAATTATGCAGTTTTAGGATGTTGAACATAAAAACTCATCATTCACATCAGAAATATGTAACCAGCAAAAACTGAGTTCATTCTCTTCAATATAAATCTCAGAGACATGATAAAGTGAAATAGACATACCAGAACTCATATTCAATTGAAAATGAGTTCATTAACACATGACTTTGAGATTGTGATGTTTCATTAATAGTTTATGTACCCCAAATTGAAGTGATGGGGTACTTTGGTGATAACATTTTGGGGGCTCATTCATACAGATGCAAAAGTAGATTGATAACTGCATTGCACAACTGCCCACTCTTGACAACTTTGTCTGCCGAAGAAATTGCAGATTTCTGACACGTAATTCCAGCTTTCCAAAGGTAACATTGCGCAACAAAAAGGAGGGTATGGTAAATTTCAACTTTCTAAATGATATTTGCAGAAGTATTTTTTAAGGATTCATTTAAAATTAAAATATCTCTCAACTAAGCTTTTGCAATCAAATTGCAACACTTTTGCAGAATCAATGTGGCATGGAGTAATTAGTAGCTAGCTATCAGCTACAGTCCCCCCAGGGGAACAGAATTAGTATCATACGGGTGCATTTAAACTTAATTTGGATCTGATCATCTGATCTTTTTAGTCCCTTGAATTAAACCTTTAAATTGATCCTAGAGCATTCACAGCTGTATCATACTCTGACTGCTCTCCATATGCAAATGTGGAGTTTTAGTCATGACACGCAAGTCCTTTTAGACCAAAATTTTGTAGAAGCTGACTAAAATATATCACTTACATCTAAACACAAGGTAATAAATCTCTAGCTCTATTAGCACAGTGTGCACTCAAGGGAATAATTACTTGCCGTGCTTTATAAGTAGTTCCAGTGGGTACCATCACTGGTTGGCAGGATCATATGTCCGGACTGAGCACAATTATGATAATGCAATTTAATTGACTAACACCACAGAATGTCAAAGTCACCCACCCTAACTAATATGACTTGCCCAAGCTATGCAAGACTACTCAGGCTTTTGGCCTTTTTCATAGCATGGTGGAGGTAACCTCCAAATGAACTGTTATCTCAGTCCACCATTGATCGAAAAGCATTTACGCTAACATGCCGTGACGTTGCTCTTGAGAAAGCAACACATACAGCCCAGTAGATTAAAGGCAGTGTGGAATGTAACTGGGTATCTGATTTTGTTACATGATCTGTGCCCTCAAATGAGCTATGCTTTCATTGTGGTCACACTGCGTGAAAAGCAATTAAAGCATGCTTGACTGGCCTGTTAGCTAACCCCACATGAGAGGAAACTCCCCTTAGCTCATTTGCAAAAACTGAAGTACCCAAGCAGAAAAAAAATAAATCCTGAGAGTATCACTGCTTTTGTATACAGTGTCATAGAAGAATAGGAACACAATGCCTCTGTTGTGCTGGTCACTGGACATTTCCTGAGTAGTTTCATGGATCAATGCACACACACAATACTCCATTGAAATTGACTTCATCCATCTTTCCTGCCATGTGCCTGCTATGGCGGGTACCAAATTTGAAAAGTAGCTAAGGGGCTTTTCCTAGCATGCAAATGTTATGTAACTTTCTGTGTATATTAGTATATCTGCTACTTTCATTCAATTAATTTGATATGAAATTTGACTGTATATCACGTTTGAGTGTAGTGAGCTTCATTTCTTCCCTGAAGTGATGAGATGTAATCAGGCTGAGAAGGAGGATGTAACAAAAAGTAAGAAGGAACGTTTCTTCATGAAAAATCTTCCTCGCCTGCATTGTCTGCACGTTTGTCCTCTCCTCTCACCAAGATCAAAAGGTGGGCAATCAGATCCAGCAGTGGACTTCATCAGGAGTATACAATCAAAGCTGGATCTAGTGTACATGCATCCAAACTGTAAATTGAGGAACAAGCCTGCCGTGTCATTGGTTGTATTCTTTGAAGGATAAAAACCTGAAGAATATTTACAAAAAACTGACACAAACCTGAAGAAACATTGGCTGTAATATTGTCAAACAGCAATGAATATGACACCATGGATCCTTCAGGGTCTACAGCATTGACCTGATAGTAAAACAGCTCCCCCAATGTAGCGATGATAGTAGAGTCACCAGTAATATTTGGGGGGAAATTCTCTGTTGAAGACATAAATCATTTTTCATTTCATAACCCTTAATATCACAAATTAAAAAAAAAATACATTCTGTTGTTGAAAGTTCAAACCAGTGTCCAACACAGACACTTGAAATAAATTGATGGTATATGTTCAAGAAATCATTTTAAGATCCTGAAAGAAAAGTCATTCAATACCATAAAATATATGGTCAGAAATATTCAACAAAATCTTTTCAACATGGTAAGATTCTTTAAAGGGACTTTTTGTAAAGATACTGACTTAGTATTTTAAATTAAAATGACACCCAATTGCAAAGTGCACTGGGTGGATTCTGTATTGAAGGAAATTAAGGTAATATCTACCAAGTAATGTAAAATTGCTTTGGCTTAAAATAAAAAAAATAATTCACTAGCCTGTTTAGCTAAATCACAAATTTTAGTATGTAACAGGGATGACCTCTGAAAATAGAGGAAATCATGAGGCTGGCTCTGGGAATGGGGGCTTAGGGGCAAGCTGAAGGGCCCCTAGTGGTATTGATGTCATTATAATACACTTCTGATTGGACTGGACTGTGAGGGGTCTTTGTACATGTTAAATAGCTGAGCTTTATAAGACATTTATGGCAGAACAGAAACTTTTGGGAAATTTAGCACAAAAAAAGTACAAAAAAGAGAAAATTTCCTCTAAAAAGAGGAAGCATCTCATATCTGATGTAATCGATTAATCAGATGTAAAATCTGACTTTATCAAGAGTGTATGTAGTAAAGGTTCATTTCCTCCCTAAGACAATGAGAGGCAATCAAGCAGAGAAGGAGGAGGATGCTTCAAAATAAAAAGAGGGAAGTTCTTATCATAATGTATGACACTGATCATCCCACCAAGTCTTTGACCTAGTGGGGTTGAGCAATTCTAGATATATTAACTAATAAAGCCTTCCTTTTGTATGGCTTACCGAGTATGTGTTCCGCAGCTTCATTAGACTCTTGAGACATTCTGGTAGCTTCTCCTAGATCTTGATCTTCTACAGCTAAAGTATCATACAGACACTGAATGTTATCAGAACAAGTACCACGAGCAGATGCTAAAAAATCGGGATCATCCATTTCAAACGTAGAAACGAGGTTTGAAAGGAGAATTGGCTGAAAACCAGCTTCATCTGCTAAATTTCTGCGTTTACGGGATATTTCTCCATCAAAAAAGGAATCTTCTGGGTTTATTCTCCCTGAAAAAGTAACAAAATCTCAAAATATAGAAGTGTTACTATTATGGTCTGGCCATTCCTTACAAAACATGCACATACACATGATAGCAGAATCACTCAAACTTCAAACTCAAATTCAGAAATATTTTAATTTATGGATTTCTTTAACTGTAAGGCAAGCTCATTTCGAGTACTGCTTGAAGGCTGCATGTTTCAACCACTGCATTACAGGGGTTTAAAATCAAACCCTCAGATTATGACATAAACATCCCTGTAAAAGATTTGTTACAAACAGGCATGATTTGTATCATAAAGCAATAGGGCTGTATGTTACTTGTCTATTTTGGTTATGCAACGCCAGCAAAATGCTCATGCTATCATGCATGACATCTTGGAAAATTTATCCTTTACTTAATCTTGTCAAGAACTGTTATCGATACCAATTAGATGCCTATTCATGCATTTGACAATAGCCCTGAAGGTTGACACTTGATAGCAATTTATCTCAGATGAAACCACGAGGGGATCTTACCCTTCAATGTACCATGAGTAATTTGATCCCATTTTTGCCAGCACTAATTTGAACTCCTAAACTGTTGGGCTTTTATTGAACAATAATGATATAATAGAAGCTGTAGTTCATTGAAGCAGCCAATCAGTTTAATGAACAAGTGGTCGGGTACTGTAATTGGGAACAGCAGTTTTCCCTAAAACCTGTGGCAGTCATGACAGATAGCCTTAAAGATTTATAACTCGCCATGATAATAATAAATTTCAACAAATTAACTAGCATTCTGGCTGCCACTTACTACACTTCAACATAGCTAGCTGATAAATTACTTTATATTCTTCTGCTCCCCTAATTAGTCAATAAATTTGACCTATTGAAGCTACAGTAATTGAGTGTAATGGTTGCTGATTGCTGAGGGGAACTGAAAGCTTTATGAATCTTTTCAAGGAATGTTTATATAATACTAAAGACACATTTACTGGACCAAAAGATATTTGCCTTTCTACAACTTTGCCAAATTTGCACCTACAAAGCAAAAACAACAACATAGCTTACTTTCATGGGTGTGAAATGCCCCTTCTGACGGGAGAAACTAGTATAGTAGGCTAGCTGGTGCAGCTAGCTGAGAAGCAACTGACTACCCGTGTGTGCCTGTTTCATTTTTACACTGTTGATTTTTACCTGGAGGTGGGTGTGTCTAATCAATTATGACGTCATGCAAAAGTACTATACAGACAAATATGAGCATCACATGTGATGAACCAATGGAAGTTGAGCAAATTACAAATTATGAGTGAATACAGAGTACATTTTTGGCTTTTCTACAACTTTGCCAAATTTGCACCTAAATAGTAAAAACAACCACATAGATTGCTTTCATGGGTGTTAAAAGCCCCTTTTGACGACGGGAGAAGCTAGTATTGTACGCTGGCTAGTGTAGCTAGCTGAGAAGTGGTACATGACCCCCACGTGTGACTGTTCCATTTTTACACTGTTAATTTTAACCTGGTGGTGGGTGTGGCTTATCAATTATGACATCATGCAAAAGTATACTCTATAGACAAATCTGAGCAGCTAGTGAAGGCAGCCATTACTGGAGTCCTTCAGTCTTAAACTGTCTTAATTTCATTACCTAAATATAATTCAATAGGTGTGCAATGATCCATGATACAGTGAAGCAAAGAATTTGAAAGATTAAAGCTGGTGGACCCCAGTTATGCCAGACATGACCAGACTATCACTTGACTATTCGGATTTGTCCATAGAAATTTCTCTTAAATAATCTTACAACTTTCTCCAAAGTTAAAGAAATCCAGGTCAGTGTAATTGCCATCTGGACCTCCTGGCTGGAGTAGTGTTCCGTTGGGAAACCTAAAATCATCAGAAACGTTGCCATTCCACACACCTGAGTTGAAGAAAACAATGACAATGTTAATTAAAAGACACAAATATTACCCAAACAGACACTTACGGCAACTTTATCTCTCTGGTACGAATAGTTTTTACTTCTAAAGATAAAGGTAGTGTAAGGGCCACAAAAAACAAGATCAACTAAGGTCAACCCAAACAGCTATGACAACACAACCAAGTATTAAAATTATACATGAGAACTTCTTCAAAATAAATTTCACTTCCATTTATGATTTGCATAAAGATGTTGGGAACCTAATGAAGCGATTTCATCGACTCTCATGGACAAAACCAAACTAATAGTGAAACTCAAACTCAATGCCATGGAACATATTTTTTTTATTTTTCAAGAAGTACCTATTTGGTATGTTAGCTGGTTCTAATTTTATGGACAAGATCAGAGTTTGCACCATTTTTCTGTTTGTCCAGAAGCTGTTTTCCTGTTTTAATCTCCTTCCCTCTCTAACAAAATAAACCTACTCAAGGAACCTTACTCTCCCCACCTAGTTCCTGCTCCCCCACCCATTAATCATCTTCTTTTCTTGGTCTCCTCTCTCAAAATTGTTCCCATACTTTCTCCTTACATACTTTTCATATAAGTAAAAAAATAAGTAAACTTGAACTATATAGTCACATTAAAAGTCTACTGAAGGTTTAAATATTTATTTCATGCCTTACCAACAAGTCCTCTTGTACTTCCTTTATACTGTTCTGGTAATTGAAGCACCATATCCAACAGACCCATTGTCACATCAACAACAGCACTGAAGTCCAGATAGATGACCAACACTCTAGAGAGATCTATTGTGGCAGCTTTCAAAATAAACCCATTCTCCTCATAATCTCCTGTGAACAAAGTACTTTGTTTATATTGAAAGAGTAAACAAAAATCACTGCTCAGAAGAACATTCCTTGCATACTTACAACTATTACTCTGAACAAACTTTACAATAAGAATCCATTACACAAACAAATAGGTTTACACTTGTGAAAGTCAGAACTATACTCCCGACAAAAGTGTGACAATTTCCAAAAATTTACAAGACTCTTGCACTTTCTGAAGAATTAATTTTCAAAACTTCGCCAGGACCAAACAAACAACTTGAACGACCTTCCCACTTGACATCTTACATTCAGTTTTCAATTACTGCAACAAAAACCATTAAATTTAAGGTGAAGAGAATTAAAATGTTGACATTAGGGGTGAAAATACAACACTACAGGTGTAAAAAGAACAATGTCACTTTCTGAAAACGTTAATGATTTTCCCTAGACTTTAAACACAGTTTCCCTGAATTCCAAACTTTCAAAGCCTTCAAATAATTTCATCACTTTTCCCGATATTCAGTGACGGTGCGAACACTGCATTCATCCTCCTGCAGCCAATTACATCATATTACGTATCCTGAAGAGTTTCCGTTTATGGCCATGTGTCCACTACTGTGTAAAATAGCTACAGTTTTCAACCTCTTGGCTGAAAAGGTTGCTCTTGTAGTACTGGACACTGGCTGTAAAAGGGTTCAATAAGTAAAAATTAAAATTTCATTTCTTGAAATATCCTGTGATGAAAATCTTCCAACCAAGTCCTGAAAAAATCCAGAGCTAGTTCCAGTGAAGGGGTGATGACTTTCAAAGCATTCAACAGTGTGATTATTGAAATTGCATTTCAACTATTCAATTGCATTTGCAACTATTATTGCTATAGTCATGTGCATGGACATTGCATTCCAGACCGTTATTACTCATCCCATGACTGGCAGGTTGTCATGCCACATAATTGAGCAAGTCCCTTCATGGTTGTCCCCCTATGGGGTGGGGGTAGTACAATTTGCCCATGATATTCCCTGCCTGTCGTAAGGGGACTAAACGGGGGACTTGCACAGTATTTGAACTGCATGACACTATAAAACACATTCCTGTTGGTGTGTCGTTAAATCTTATCTAACTTTAACATGGAACTACTTACTGTTTACACAGATATGTACTCGGCCAATACCTCCTACTATATGTTGTTTTATAGAAAGCAATTTCAAGTGAAACATGGAAAATGATGCAGGCCACACCTTCAAAATATTGGGGACAGGATGGGGCTGGGAAATCTTTGTAGAATTTCTAACAGATTGAAAACAGTGCATCTAGTTTTCACACATTTTTTCAGGAGGGCAGCTTGGATGTTACATTTTACAAGCTAAACAAAAATCGTTACCATTTAGAAGTATGGATTTATTAAACTCAGAGCCATTCAAATTCATCGTAAAGTCTGTGCCATTATCTCTGATGAAAAATTGGATCTGTAAAAAGTATGAAAGAGATCACATTTTGTACAGATGGACAAACAATAATTACAAACATTTTTTTCTAATTATGCTTCTATACTTACACAAATCTGTTAGCAGTGGAGCTGTTTGTTATTCAAAATAAAGCCACATGTGTGCCACATCTATCTTAGATTTTGTTGATCTCTTATTGCTCTCATGCTCCCTGCTACAGTAACTTGTAAATTTAACAAAAACTTAATGTCATAATCTCCAAATGAATACATCTATGAACCTTCAAAAGAACTTGATAAATAAAGAAATTATAAATATAATACAATTACCACAAACTTATCCCTTTTTATTGCAAAAGCGTCAAAGAAAGTTGCACCAGCTAATTGTCCCGTGTTCTGGTTAATGATCTGTTTGGTGCGTCCCTGAATGTCATAAACCACAACATCCTCTGAGTAAATCAGTGCTACTTGATAATCTCCCAAACCATTAAAAGTGTACTGATATCCATCAAGAGTAGTAAAATGAGGATCGCCAATAACCCAAGCTGTGACAGAAAATTAAGCAAGGATGAAAATATATACAATTAAATTTGAGCTTAGCAAAACATTAATATGAATTGAAAGTAAGAAATCATTGTTGAATGTCTACAGTCACAAAACTATTATTTTGCTTTGCAAGTTATTTTGCTTTATAATACAGGTTAGTGGGACTTGACAGAATAACAATCACAAATTGCTGTTTTGCTCCAAGCATTTTGTGCAAAGGAAAACATTGAGATCTTGAACTGGGTTTATCCAATGTTCCAGAGTTCAATGTTCCCAAGGTTCGATGTTCCCCATTTTCGTATACGTCTCGATGGCTTGGCCATGATAACAAGGTTTGTTATTCACTGGCTTCAATGTTCCCAGAAGTATGTATGCTCCCATGACTCGGAAACATTGAACCTCAGGAACAGCGAACCCATGGAGACATTGACATAGCCCCATCTTGAACTACTTTTTTCAACAAGTGGCTTATACTGCAAAAATGTTTCACAAGGTCTCTACCTAACAACCTGTCAACTTATTTACTGCTCCTAAATCAATCTTTTAGCCAGTGACATGTTTTGCTGTCTTTAAGATGGCCACAACATAATTTAGATGGCCATTACTTCAAGGGATACCTTTAGAGATGGAAAATAAAGAGATGGCTGGAAAAAAAGACCAGTAAAACCTAGTAAGGCATAATTAGCCACACACAGGAAGGCTACACAAGGCATATAAAGTACTGTTATTGGAGGCATGATGTTTGCATTGTGTATGCTATATAGGACTAGGTTCAAACCCACGATGCCTTCAAGGCTTTAAATTCATGCTATGATTTAGCTAAATAAGTTTGGAAGAAGTTACAAATGAGACTACCAAAATGAAACCCTGGGCTTAGTGGCCTTTTCTTAATGTCATTAATAAGATTTTGCAATGTGCGTGCTTGCCTGTTCAATCACTGTCGATGGATGATAGCAGGTGGCTCATCCTAGAGTTTAGATATACATTAGGAACAGGATTAATTGTTAGTTAGTTAGGTAATTATAAGGCGTTTCACAACACACCTACACAAATGTGTTATATAGTGTCACCAAGTTAGAAAAAGTTCAACTGTTCAGGTAAAACTACCTAAAAAAAAGTAAAACGGGGGTCAACTCCCATGAAAAGGATAGCAAAAGTGGGATTCATGTCAGAAATTTCTATGAAGTTTACTTTCCTTGAGAAAGCCAAGAATAAGGAAAAAATCTGTTTTTCTCAAACAAGGTTTTCTGGTCCGGCATGGTGCAGTATTTCTGGAGAATATGGGAATATTCATAACAGTCAATGAGAATGTGACTGACGGTGACAGCACAGTCACAGGGAATACAGTATGGTCTGTCCTCCCCTGCATGAAGTAAATAGGCAAGAGTAACGTAAGTGTGGTCCATGCGGGCACTAGTCAGGACTAAATCATCCCTCTGTTTACTGAAGACTCCATTTCCTCTAGTTCCTACCGTAGGGAACAGGATTGTAGCTAGAATGACCTAAGTGTGGGACACAAATCAAATTAATAACTCTTTGATCCATGTAGCACCACTACAAAATGGCACACGTTGTACAGACAGATCTTGGCAAACACACCCTTCCTACATTGTGGGGAATGGCATTTTCTATGCCTTTTTTCTCAGTTTATTCTTAAAGTAGTAGCACTCTGTTTGGGGGTAACTTCTTCAACAACTTGATTTTGATTGAGAGATTGGGTGGTGCACTGATATCTGATTTATGGTAATTAATAGTGGAAATTTGTGAGGGTCAAAGAGGCTTTATTTTAGTATGAGTATGGTTTGGAAAACTACCACCACGATGAATTGGTTACAGTGAAAATATACATACATGGTTTCCCTCCTTGCCCATTACACAATTTAATGATTGACAGACAATAATGCCCCATTCATAGACATTTAATCCTCTTCAGGAAACCTTAGCCACAGCATGCACTGCATACAGAGAGAGTTTTCATTACAATCCTGCCCAAAGTACCATGTAATTTTTTGCAACCTAAGTGAACAGAAGCTCGGTGAAGTGATAATAATAGACCTTCAGCAGTCGGGTTGGAAACTTGATATACCTCACTTGGACAATAGATAACTGGGGTTAGAAAATCAACTTTTTTACCACGATCAAAACAGCATGTTGTGGGTAATCACCGTCTGTCACCTCTCTTCCCAGCTACAACTCTCATGCAGCTGGGTGATTAAGGAAATGTTTGCCTTTGGGGGAATCTGTCATGGCTCCCACAGATTTTAGAGAAATACTACAGTTTCCAATTATTAAGTACCCAACACTGCTTCACTACTATGATTATGTTCCAATGAGCATTAGCTTTACCATTCAGGTACAATACAAGCCCAATAACTTAAGGGGTTTAAATTACAACTTAAAACAAGCTCTTATATTAGTGCTGGCAATAAGAGGATCAAAATATTCATTGTGCACTGAAGGTGATCCCCTTTTGATTTCATCTGAGATAAGCTGCCATCCAGTACCAACTTTTGGGGCTAAATTCAAATATGCTTGAATGGGCATCTAATAAGCCAGTTCAGTAATTTGTTTTGGTGGCTATGCACATGCACACATGGACCAAATCGTCAGGATGAACAAACCAATCCTGCACCTACAACACGTATTCTAGAATTTGAGTTTACATGAAAAATTGGTGAAATCATTCAGTTCTTTCTTAATCCATCCATAACATAAGAAGGGATCTCAAGTGTGGTTTTGTGCAGTGGATTGTATCTAAATTGTCTTTTTGGTGTAAAAATTTGCATTTTAATCTGCTGTGAAGTAGCACTAAGACCCCTGTTTTCAAACAAGTTGGCTAGACACTTAGATACTGTTGTATGCATGTACTGACTAAAACAAGGGAATGCTGAACGCTACGCACTATAGCTCGGTTTGTATATCCCATGCTGTGCCCCACAATTGCATGTGGCAACAGGACAACTTTTTTTTTCTAAATGATTAAATTCATCGTAGGTGTGACACTAGTGAGATTTTCTTATCAAATCATGTTGATATGTTGTGTTTGCATGATTTATAAGATGAGGTGTTCCATATGATATCAGTATAAACATAAATCGATTAAAATAAGACTCACTTGTGCTGGGTGGCAAGTAGTCACTACATGTCCCTGCTGGCCTCTTTTCTGCGTAAAGTCCACAAAAGTAAGGATCTCTTGACAGACCACAGCATGCATCCCTTGGCAGAAAGTCTTCAGCTGTATGTACAAACAACACAAAGCAGCCCAGATCATCATCTCTCTACACAACATTGATTCCTTCTAAAAACTTGTGTTTGACCTAGTGGATGAGCATAAAGCTTCTCATATGGGAGGTGCAGGTTCATTTATCAGGTAGAGTCATACCAAAGACTTTAAAATGGAACCTAATGCATGCACTAGTTGCTCCACAAAGGCAATGAAGTAACCAAAAGGACATAAGCTGAGGCATAAAACAAAATCTAATTGAACCACATCAGCATAAATGACTACATCTGAATGAAGATGTTGCATAACTTTTGAAGATTTGTTACTCAAAACTAATTTAGTTAATTAGTTAGTAAAGTTTTACAGCGCAGTTTAATTCTAACCAATTGGTGTAAGATGGGCCGATCACTGCCCTTTTTTCAGTTGTGACTCACTGGCTTGTTTTCCCTTCTCCACAGCTTAAGCTGGGCACCAAGCACAATGGCAGTAGGTTCCATCTCGGAAGGGTGGCTAAAGCCCCTCCTCCCCCCCCCCTCCTCACACACACACAGGCTCTCACATATTCAGTATGGCTATGTACATAAGACACATATTTACTTCATCATTAAAAGTAAGGTGGAGGTGGTCCAAATACATATTTGATTACTTACATAAGTACAAATCAAAAAGTTGTGCATTTGAGGAATGGTATCTCTCAGCAAAGCTACTCTCCAACGTTGTTCCATAGCCTTCTATGAGGGAGGTGTCGCTTCGATAACAGCAAGTCATCCCAGCTCCATTACCCCCAGGAGATAAGGCTGTTTGAAGGCAGAAAGAGTTTCCTGTTCCAAAGGAAGAGAAAAGAACGAAGTATTTGATTATTTTCTCTCTTTGAACAGCTCCCACCATTAATCCCTAAATCAACTCTTAGTTATTTAGATAGAGTTTCCAACCAATTGGTTCAAGTCAAGCCAGACAATGCCTTTTTTCCAGTTGTGGCCCACTGACTTGTTTTCCCTACTCCATTGCTTATGCTGAGCACCAAGCACCATGGCAGAAGGTTCTGTTTATTTAAAGTCTTCAGTATGACCCGGCTGGGACTCGAACTCCCAACCTCCCGACTGCAAGTTGGATGCTCACTTGACCATGCAGTCAGTCTCCCTTAATCAAAGATCAATAATCAAAACTTTGGCATGTTCCATTTTTTTACATGCCAAATTGTCTCTTTCTTTGGTACATCCATGCCTGATAATGGAATATGCTCCTTACACAATTTACTCTTTTCAAAAACTTGCTCACAAAGCTTTGAGTTTTAGATTTTCAGATGTGCTACAAATTGAATTCCTCAAGAAATTAAAGAGTTTTGTAGGTGTGCTGTTTAACTTCAATAGATTTTACATGAACTCTCATAGTCATCTAGCTGCACAAAAATTCACACTCCTCACACTGATGTGAGAAGAGTTATAGTGTGCGATCCCAACTGCATGTCCTCAAAATCCAAATCCTGTGTTATTCTTCAGTGTCGGATTGGCAATTTCATTTTAAACAGAAATACCATGTTGATATACCATACAGACTCCCAATGACCCAAAACAACCTCTTCAACGACTACAACACAAAATAACACGGATCATCTATTTCGTTTAAGTTTGCTCATGTTATGACATGCATTAAAGTTTCCATGCTAAGTATTGTATTTACAAAGTTTTAACCATCTGAACTCTAATGACTCACCTGAATAAAAGACCTTTGACCTACAATTGAAACAAAGTGTTTTACAAGTTTTAGCCTTCTGACATCTGGTAACCTCAGTATCTCCTATGCAAAACTGTAAAAAACATACTCAGTTTGGATCCCCAACATGTCAAGAATGCATAAGGTTAACAACTCAGTTAGAAATTGCTCAATTGTACCAACTATACATTGTTGTTTGTGTGTTATATCATGCACATCACTGTCTCTATTTTAAAGTTGAAAGTAGTCACTTCAGGACCAATATTACAGAAGCGCACTCAATGATGCTAATATCACAAACTCGGGTACACATTTAATGTCCCCTTATTTATGCTTATCACAGCATGATGAAACTTTCCTTCTTACTTTTTGTTACCTCCTCCTTCTCTGCCTGATTACCTCTCATCGCTTTAGGGAGGAAATGAAGCTTACTACAGGCACACTTGATACAGTCCAATTTCACATCTGATTAAATTGACTGATAGTACCAGATGAATTGAAATACATGAAAAGTTCCATAACATTTGGGGTTAGCTAACAGGCCAGCAAAGCACGTGCTAATTGCTTTTCATGCAACGTGGACGCAATGAAAACATAGCTCATTTGAGGGCACAAATCATGTGAGAAACTCAGGTACCAGTTACATCCCACACCACCTATCTACTGGGTGTCTATATTGCTTTCTCAAGAAGCAACATGATGGCATTAGGTGTATCAGGTGGTTAGTTCTTATGGGTAGAATAGATCATAATGAGTTTAATGAACAGAATGTTTAATCCAACCCAGATACCATTAAAGTACATCAATACCACCCAACCAGGGTCTTTGATCTCCCAGGGTGTGTTAAAAGATACTTCCATACATGCCTATTGCTGAAATATTTCAAAATACTTTTGGTACAAAAACTTAAGGATAATGTGAAGTTTACCTGCTAGATTTTGAATCTGTTGCAAGAGTGAAACACTAAGACCACTGCTGCTTCCTGAACTGATTCCACCAATTATGCCACCTATAGCAGAGATGACATTTGTTCCTCCAAATAATGGTTCTTGGAATGAATTATCATTGTCACCCTGCTCAAAAGTACATGGACAAGTCCCTAGACCCATACTCCATTCTTCATGAGGAGGTTGAAGTCTATACCAGTCCAAACAGTATTGTTTTGGGTTAATTGTTGTCTCATTATTTGCTTCAAGCCTGTAAATCCAACGACCACCAAGTCCTGTGTTCCCTACAAACTGATCTGGGGTAAATTTAGCTGCCACAGAACTGAAGGGTGGATTGTCAAGGTGGGCATTATAAAACATGCCACCAGTTCCAGTGTTGTATCCAATGATAACATTTGTTGAAGCTAGAGCTGCAGTGTTCCATAACATCTCATCTTGTTCATAGTTAAACATAGCAAAACTGAAAGTTCCATCAGTGGCAAGACCAACCTGGAAAGTATTTGTCTGCAAAGATTATTTTATAGAAGCTGTAGTGAGTGAAAATGAATGATGTAACACTGCAAGAAATGAGCACACATTCTACACCACCATGACAAAACTCGTGCCTTTTCCAAAATCAAGAAGATAATTTTTAGGGCCCACAAATGTTAAACAAATTATGCAGAAAAAAGATTGTGTTAAAAAGATTTTACCTGTTTCATAAAATGATAACCACAAGGTTTTTAAAATCCTTTATAATTATATTAACCAAGATAGTAAGATTTCTTAAATTTAGAGCAAAGACTGCAAAATACTGAAAAGTTTGCAAGCTCTTTTGAAAAATGCTTTCTGACTAAAAGCTGTTTAAACCACACTTATCTGAGTACAAATGAATATTCAATGTGTTACGCAAGCTATGTTCCCAAATGCAATGCAGAACATGCATATGGCCTTTGTACAAGCACACAGATGATGAATTTGAAGAACTACCCAACAGTGATTCAATTTTGACTTATTCCACAAGCAAAATCATCCATTCGGCAAGGAATTTCTATAATACATGGAAAACTCAAAACAAAACTATTTGCTGAGAATATATATTTTAATGTGTTGAGTTCAACATAACATAAATGCAATAAAAATTGATATTAGCCTAGGGATTAATAGGGAGGGACAAAACAACTCACATTGCTTGTACTTGTAAATGATGGTATCTCAAACCAGGTAATAACTAGAAGCCATGAGGTGTTAAACTGCTGATGTTCAGAATCAAAATTTCTGATTCTGTTATCTGCATCATCTAGAACCTGTGTCTGGTTCATAGTATTGGTCTCTGACCTCTCATATACCTGCATCAAAATGACAATTATTTTATCCAATTAAAGTAAGAAAGTCTGTTCCATCTAAACATAGAGCTTACAAAAACTGTCATGCAAAGCTGTGAAACACTACTGAAAACTTGACCATTATAATAGTTTTGTTGTTCATAATTAGTCAACCTACAACAAAATTTAAAGGTCCAATTCTCTCAATGCAAACAGTACAAATTCTCCTAACCTTCTTACTTTAAGCCCCTCCTACAGTTGTCTAAATTCATCCTTATCCAGTCACAACATACATCAGGTTATTGCTTCAGGGTGAGTGTAAAAAAGCTCAATGTGTATTTCAAAACACTGTCAACACAGTTCATGCTGTGTATTATAACCTTTGGTACTCTGCACTGTTTGAATAAACTGTCAATCAAAGAACTGGGCCAATTGAGAATTTTGATAAACCCCTACAAAAATTGTAGTTTGGAGTAAGAGGATTGGTCCTTTAAAGTAAATCATGTCTTACCAAAATGTTGAGTTTGACTTTCAGCATGTTGATAAACTATAAACTACTCTTGATCCAAGATTCACAATTAAGGATCACAAGCAAAACTTGGAAGTTAGAAAGGGAGACCATATAACATAAGTGCTCATAAACCTGTGACTGTGGGTTTCATCTTTTTAAGATGAGAACAATTTCTTGAATGTTTCAAATCTGATGAAATCTTAAATTATTACTAAGAATTTTAGATTGAGAGGTAAGCTTCACAAAAGTTTTGTACCTGACTATTCATGGACCTTTATTTCAGGATTTAATCCACATAACATATGTCACTTGTTTGTTTTAATTCAAATTTCTTTGCTAACTTTTTTGAAAACTGTGACTTTTACCTGAAGTAAGCCTACCTTGTAATGGCTCTCAACTCCCCTTTCCTAAAAATTTTTTGCCTTTTTTAATCATCCTTGGTACAAAATGGTGCAAGATTTTTTGCTTTGGCAGCATTTATCTTGGAGGTTTAGTTATAATTGTTTATTGGCGTAATATCTATTGTTCATTATTAAATTCAATCAAGACTTTACATTGGAAAACTGAATTGGCACTCGCACCCCGGAGCTAAACCCAGGCTACAGTTACTGCTCTATACTGTTGAAGTATTAGATTTTAATTCCAATATCAAGCTACATGTATAATTTTTTATGGTCTTTCTTTGACCAAATATAATGACGAACTAAACTTTAGACTTTGTTCTTTTACTTTGGAAACTCATTTTGACCTACGTCACACCCTACACCTTGTATTTTATGATAAAGATAGTTACACAAAATTGAAAGTAGTCACCTTTGGCAGCATACTGGGAGATTTGACCTTCACTGCTAATTTGTTTTATGGCTTTTCGAAGGTCGCCAGTACTGGGTATATTTTGATACCGGATTAAGCAATAATTTTATCAATTAATTCAGTTTCTATGAAATGTTTACACCTTTAGAGATGTAAATTTTGTCAAGTTCAAGTGTAATAAACATTTAAAATGGAAGGGGAAAAGAAGCGAAAGATTACAATAACTGTGCACCTGATGAATTAGACTAAAAATGGAACCTACAGCCATTGTGCGAGATGCTCTACATGAGCAATGGAGTAGGGAATACAAGCCAGTGAGCCACAACTGGAAAAAAGGCTGTGGTCAGCTTGACTTAAACCTATAGGTTGGAAGCTGGGCTGTAAAACTCTATCTGACTAATTAACAAACAGATGAATTAGATTTATGGCTAGATACTTGGGCAGTTGGACTGATCATGTTCTACGGGATTAACCTCTCATGTTACCTTTTTGCAACGCTGAAGTTCCCACAAAACTTCCAAAGGTATTAAAAGAACACACAATCACTCCTGACAGTACAACACTGTTGACCTCCTTATAGTCCATGTAAATTATTACATTTACACATGTAGGCAAAATAACACAGTCCTCAATTTTACTGAATTTGAGTTTAACTTTACTGATATTTTACTATATTGACAGCAAAAACAGTACATACTTCTTTAACAGATTTAAAGATGAACTGATCATACCCTTACATGGATGTATCATCTTAAATGTTATTTATGTACTGTTATTCATGTATAACATGAGGGTATTATAATTATTTTGTGCTATACCTTCTTTTGGTTTGTACCACATCTGAATATCAATGTTGTAACCAGATTTTTTCAGACTACTGATAAATGTAATATATAATTTTATGAAACTGAAATACAATGAATGAACAACAGAGAAAAAAACACCTGACAGTGCAAGTTGTTTTCACTGTTGTATAGACGAATCCGATTAGCACTTGTTTTTAGTGACTGTAGGCCGCCATTAGTGGGGTCCATCGGCCTTCAATCTTCTTCATTTATCATCAACATGCATTTCAAATCCTCATATTTGGTGAACTTGGAGAATTTAAGATACAAATTAGTGTACAACCATCCATGATAGAGGTAAGCAAGGAAATCGAAAGATTTAAAAGGTAATGGACCCCAGTTATGGCCGACTGAAATCAGACCATCACTTGCTATCCGGATTGGTGTATATGATTGGCTGTTAATAGTAAGAGAGGTAGCATGACATTGTGGGGCATTGCGTGGGATACACAGACCAAACTCAGCATTTAGTGTCCGGCGTTCCCTTGTTTTTGTCAGTACGTGCATTTAACACTGTCTAGCCAACTAGAACGAAAAATAGGGGTCTGAGTCCTGCTTTATGGCAGGTTAAAATGCAAATTTGTACACCAATATGACAATTCACAGAATCACACCTGAGATCCCTACTTATGTTATGAATGGAGTAAGAAAGAATTTCCCAAAATTTTCATGTAAACTCAAATTTTGGAATACGTGTTGTAGTTGGGGGATTGATTTGTTTATCCTGACAATTCTGAGGATGTGCATATGTGCATAATCACCAAAATAAATTATCAATTTGGCTTATTCAAAGGAATTAATACTTCCTTATTATCATTATACCTGATAGAAAACTTCTCCTTGGTCATTTGTAAGGCTACTGTCAGTCCAAAATGGGGCCACTGCTACCAATGGCTGTGATCCATCAAATCCTCCAGGGTATGGGTTAGGGAAACCGTACTTCTGAGCATTCTCGTTTATAAAGACTACAAGACCATTGTCCAGGAACTACATTAAGGAGAAAGAAGAATTTCAATGATAAAATGCAATAATCATACAACATTTCATTGATTCTTAGGAACTTTTCAATACAAAACACTCTTTTACTTTGAATCTTCTGGTGTTCATTGAGTGGAATCCCTTCATGCTGACAAAAGGTTTAGTTTTCACTGAAAAGAAAGATAAGCTTTTCTCAAGCACAATTGTGGGACAAGAAATTGGCATATTACATAATATTATGGCTGAAAAAAAGAATATTTGGCAATTTAAACTTAGACTGCCAGAGTAACTATACTTTTGGCAAGATGTAAAGGTTCCTATTTGCAGAAATAAACAGCTTTCATACCCATAAATACTTTTATTTTAACAATTTTTCTGCTTTACTCTTGAGAAGTACCAATGTTCTGAACCATTAACCAAAAAGGGTGCTAACACCACTGTCATTGTGAAATATTAACCTTAAAGGATATCCGTCATGACTTCTGCAGTTTTTTGGGAAAAACTGCAGTTCGCAATTATAGTAACCGACCGGTTCATTATCCATAAACTGCTTCAATGAACAACAGCTTTGATTACCATTCTTGTTCAATACAAGCCGAACAGTTAGGGGTTCAAATAAGTACTAGCCAAAATAAGTGCTGGCAAAAGTGGGATCAAATTACAGGTGGTGCACTGAAGGGTAAGATCCCCTTTCAGTTTCATGAGATAAATTGCTATCAAGTGTCAACCTTCAGGGCTATTGTCAAATGCTTGAATGGGCATCTAATTGGTACCGATAACAGTTCTCGACAAGATGAAGTAAGGATAAATTTTTTGAGATGGTAGTTCTCTGAAATCATTTCACTCACAAATAATGATAGAAACAATTTTGTAGAACATAAAATACTCACATATAAGCTGTAGTAGAAGTTATCAGCGATGGGAAATCCTGCTGGAGGAATAAAAGTTCTGGAAATCTGTTCTCTCTCTCCGCTTTCACCAGCCGATTGATCTGCTGCCTCCGCTGTCAGAGTAAGACGCTCATCCATCTGATCATCTCCAAATGGGAAAAGACGAATTTCTAGGGAAACATCAAAAGGAGTTAAAAGTGTACGATGAGTACTATTCATATAAGCCTTGAAAAGGTTCTCTAAAATAGACAGGGAGTAGGTGTGAAGTTTGGTGGATTTACATTAATGTAGGATTACTTTCTACATGTTACCTTGTTTTTGCTTGTCTTAGAGAGTGATGCTTTTCTTCAATAAGCTCTACCGGGTTCTTATGCCCACTCACTATTGTACAATTTATCTCTTATCGGCTTTTGTTACTTGGAGATTTTGTGTTGTCACAAACGAAACAAATGAAAAAAAAAATCAAATAACTGAATCAAGATCTGCCAAATGTTAAAACACTTGAAAGAGTAACAATTTTTCTGTATTTAAACACTGTATTGTGAGTAAAACACAAGAATGCAAGACACTTCTAATTGGAGGTCCACTTTTTCCTGACAAAACCCCATTTCAAGTAATAGACATTCTGCCTAACTCACCCCTCTAGTTTCAACAAAGAGGAGTTAGAGATTAATGATACATCAACACAAATGTGTTATATAGTGTGAACTAGAAAAAACTGTAGAGTTAAAACAAAGTTTCAAAAATAGTTCAAGTTCAATTTCAAAAAACAATTAAAGAGGTTCAAATCCTTCCCTTAAATAGTCTTCTCTAACAACAGGCAAAACACTGTGGGCTGGGCTTGCTTGATTTTGTGGCACCAACAACCTACCAGTCACAGGATGAATAATAGCTGTCTTATGAGTGCAAGTTATAGGCAATAGTTGGGGACAAACTAATTGCCACACACAACATCCTCACCCCTTGTCTCAATGCAGTTTAATATCATGCCCAAGCAGGTCAAAACAAGAAGAAAAAAGTACTGGTATCCAACATTCATCAATCGATTTTTTCACTTTCATACCTGCCTACCTTTTGTATTTTTTAAAAGTATACCTAGTGTGCTATTTCCTACATTTCCGCTCGTCTCCTTAGCTCTATAAAATACAAAATGACTAGGGCCAATCCTTTATTCTCACCTCTGCAATAAAACCCATCTCCTGTAAAACCTTCATTACAGAAACAGGTGTATGAACCTTCAGTGTCAACTCATGCAGCATGTGATATTTCTTAAATTTTCATTAGTCTCTTTGTTCTAAAATACAAAATAACTCTACAGCTCCTTTATTCTCACCTCTGCAATAAAACCCATCTCCTGTAAAACCTTCATTACAGAAGCAGGTGTATGAACCTTCAGTATCAACACACGTAGCGTTCTGATGGCAGTCGTTCACACCAAGGCACTCATCTACATCTGTTGACAAAAAAAAAAAAGTTCGACAGTTTTTCTTTTTTTAAAAAGATATTGTA
This sequence comes from Holothuria scabra, assembly GCA_037179385.1. Classification (NCBI taxonomy): domain Eukaryota; kingdom Metazoa; phylum Echinodermata; class Holothuroidea; order Aspidochirotida; family Holothuriidae; genus Holothuria; species Holothuria scabra. The sequence continues at coordinate 31,432,693 of CM074185.1, read as the reverse complement.
AAATCTGTTAAAAAATGCAACTTGGTGAAGTTACAAAATCTAACTTTTCTTAGCACAAATTTTTTCAAACACTAGACTTGTTCAAAAATTAAAGATGGGTTAATCAAGAGTTAACATTCTTTTAGTTAAAACTTTTTAGTACAAAGGCAAGTTTATATTTTTTATAATGTCATCTTGTGTAATCTGGTATCAATTTTATCATCAACGTAAACAGATTTTACATGTCTACGTAGCTTATGCAAATTTTGAAAACTGACTAGCAAAACAGACTAGCCTTTGGATATTGATCAATTGATGAATTACATTGCTTCTGAATAGGTGACACTACCAATCCTGCCCCTACCTCTTCATATTCCTTCAAACTAGGTCATGCATGGTCCACTAAGAAGATAAATACAAATTCCAAAAATTACAAAACTCACTGGTTTCACAAGTATCCCCTGTCCATTGTGAACTACAAATACAGGTAAAAGATCCAATCTCATTTTGGCAAGTACCACTGTTTTTACATGGGTCTGATGAACACTGATCGATCACTGATGGTAAAAGAAAATGAACAAGTCTGAACGTAAAAGATTTATGACATGAAATTACTGACATATGAAAAAGTACAAGAAGAGTAATATTAGAACCATAAGTTCATCTCAGGTAAAATTCATTACAGAGCGATGCTATACTTCAGTATGATACCAGTGCAATATTTTAAATCAATATTCTGTGGAATTCCTCAACTATTTCTGTTTTCAGAAGACAGTAGTATTCCTAAATGTAACCAAAAATAATTAATCTGAAGTAACATTTAAAGCTGTTTGTTTTCTCTCTTATTAAATCAAACTAGCTGTTATGAAATAAATTTGTTGTCCTTAAACTCTGACAGTTCATGCTAATATTCCTGTATGCCCCAACACAAGCCTAACTGCTTCACCTAAGTTTGCCACAATTTTTCTTCCCACATATTCTCATGTTTTGTGTGACCTTAGTTTAAACTCCCTGCCCCAACCAAACCCCATTGTCACCAACCTCATCCCCCAGTCTCCATAACCAAGTGCAGATACTAGAATTAAAACTGCAGAAATTACTAAAACAAAATATTCTTACATATACAGGTGGAGAGACTTCCTTCAAGTGTCCCATTATTACAAGTAATGTAAGACCCTAGCGTCTCCAGTTCATAGAACTCATCACACACCAAGCTGATCACAGACCCATGAGTATTGTCAGTGTTGTTGAAGGTAGAAAATGGTGGCGCTGTTGGTAAACTACAATCCCCTGCAAAAACACAAAGAAAATAACAAACATTATTGCTGCTAAAGGGCAGGAGCAGTCATCCCGAATTGAAGTAGTGGAGTAGACTGTCTAGTTTCATGATTCGCTGTTGGGAGTCATGTGACAACATTTTTTCTCTTCAAATTTGAAATAGCTGCTTGGTTTACCTTGAATATGCAATAGTTTATTCATAAAATGTAATGAATGATACTTGGAAGAGAAATAAGACAAAAATTGTGCTATTTCGCTTTTTTTGTTCAAAATAAGTTTGGTGGACTGCTCTTTACCGTTAAGTTAGTTATAGTTAGATAGGTAAGAAGCTGGTGATAGTAGAACACATTCCTGCAGTGAAACATTCAGTGGGGCTCATGAAACTCTGGTAGCCATTTAAGTTCCCATTTTTGGTCAAAAATGGGTGTCAGGTGGAACATCTTAATCACATGTACGGGGGAACGGTTTTTCATTAGAATCAGAGTGGGGGTGGGGGCCTGTTACCTATTTTCTTTTCATGATTTTCTACTTTAGACTAAGGTAGCTTGCAAAAACCCCCTGTTTACCTCCTAGAGCAGGTTTTCAACTTGGTTAGTTCAGTTAACAGTTCACTTCCTCTCACATTGCAATCCTGCACTTCAGCTGCCTTTCAGTTTGCCTATTACACAAATAACAGTACTCACTGGTATCAAGTTTCCATTAGTATGTACACAGCTAACTAACTGACCCTTAGTATGTACATGGCGCAAGGTCCTGTAAAAAAACTCTTACAGGCTAGCTCAGTGAGCATGGAGTGTTTGTACATAAAACAAATTTCTGGGCTCAAAGTGTTTGCAAAGAAGGTTAGAGAAAGTAACAGTGATATGGTGACTAATTGAGCTAAACTGTGCCACCTACATTGAATGGCTAAAATCTCCTCATGTAGCATTAAATTTGAGCTTTTCTATGCCCCCCCTGAAGCAATATAAACTGAGATTGTGTCTGGATGAGGATGAATTTCAGACAATTGTGGGAGGGGCTTAAGAAAGAAGGTTAGTAGAATTGGTACTGTTTGGGGTGAGAGAATTGGGCCTTTATTTTTTACACACATGAAACTGTCCTATAGCAATCAGTCTTCCCTGAAGTTAATTAGTAAGAAGAGGTTTTAGGGCTCAGTTTCCAATTTAATCAGGTCGACCATAGCCTTTTTTCAATTGAAGCTCAAATAGCTTGTTTTACTTACTCAATTGCTTACGCTTAATGCCAAGCCTTCCCTGAAGCAGGAACACTGACAAACCTGTTTATGTTAGTAAAGTTGTATATGAGAGGTAAGAATTTTAGAAGAAAAAGTTTAATGTCATACTTTGAAATAGCTAATTAACTTTCTAAAACATTTTTGTTCTGATAGTATAATACTGTCCATTCCTAGAGAGTTGTCAATTTTAAAGAAGCACATACTGTAACACTCTGGGAAAGATATGTTTCCAAAATTAAATCCATTGCAGGATCTGGTAGAGTTCCCAACAAGAGTATGATCAGACAAGCAATAGTATGTGACAACATCACTGCTCTGGTACAAACTCAAACGAGGAGTAAAGTAACCTTCGGCGATGCTTGGTGGTGGAAAACACAAATCTAGCAGTAAACGGAAAAAGAAAAAAGGCATAATTGTGAAGGTTAGTCACATGGAATACAGTAAGACATCCACACAAAAATGTTACAAAGTGTCAGCTAGATAGGAAAAAGAAGTTGAAAAATAGTTTCAAATAAAGTTCACCTTGAACTTCAATTTTACACTTAACTAAGACTCAAATTCACTTTTTCAAGTCCTCCCCTTTAGTCACCTCTTATAACAGGCTGAATACATTGGCCACATTCTACAACCCCCAGCCCACAGGAAGGGGGTATTATTTTGACAGGAAACGAATTTTACAATTGTAAAGGGAAATGTATCATTGAAAAATAAACATCCTACAAAGACAATACAACTGAATATCTCAACTACGCAAATCCTATCACGTGTAGGAAGGATAGACGTATGGACATATAGTTATTGGTTGTGTTGCATTAACTTTTGCTTATCATGACAAAAACATCTTTTTAAAATATTCACAGTGAACAGCCCAGTTTTTTTAATTGTCTTTACAGGTGCATCAACTTTCCCTCAACCACTTAAGCATAAACTTTTTCTCGACCCAATTCATCATGCTTCATTGTCATCCTTCTGTCATGATCTACTGATGGCAGCCCTGATTACAACCTGGTTAGCACTGAATAACCAGTACCTGCCCTTATATCATTTCTGAACATAGTTCGAATTTTTAGGTTGGGTATGCAGATGAGTTTCTACAGAAGGACTCTTTGTTTGCATAGTGCTGGACATGGTGGTCACTCTTGAAAAAGCTGACAATCAATTTGCTCTGACAGCACTTTCCACAAAAAGTTTGTCAGGTTGAGCTTAAGGGAATTATTCAATTCTACAAATGTTTTAAAAGGATGATTATCTAATAGTGGAATATCCAATTCAGTTATTACATCAGCTCCCTGCTAGCAAATTCTAAATTTAACTTTTGGGTTCTTTAACAAGGCAATTGGCCTTAAATTTCCACGTAAATGTTGAGCAAAAGTTGCAAAAAATGGTTTGGAATATGATTATTATACCAGCTTAATGCTACCAACTCCTGAATTAAAAATTTAAAACATGGTACTTTCACAAAGCCATTGATCATTGGTCCTTAATTTTCTTGAATTAAAAAAAAATCCTACTCTTGAACAAAAAAGCAAATGTATTAAGAACCAACCTGTACAGAGCTCCTCAGATTCATCATAGTTATCTGTGCAGTCATAGGTATAGCCATCACATAGGAGTGATGCAGGTATGTACAGACCCTCTGCTGGACATCGGAAATGACCTGGTTTGGGGCAGTGGTCTTGTGAACCTCTCTGATCTACAAAAATGTAATGGCAAAACTTACCCATCACCCAAAATTTTGTTCTGTGTAATTACCCTAAATTATGTTGTACAAATATGCAACAAATTTTTCAGGCAATAATCTAAAGATAATACACCAAATTTAACGAACTGCCTTTAAAGCTAGCCTTATAAGGTTTGTAACTGCATTTACACACTGAGATACCCCAACTCAGATAATGCCTCTAAAGACAAACCCAAACTAACTCCAACTATGTGTGGCCATCTGTTGTGAATGGATCGAAGCAGCACATATTCATAACACTGAAAAAGCTTCAAAAAGTGTACAGACCAACTAAATACCTTTCGGGTACATAGCAGTTGAAAGGATAGTGCAGTGAATGCCAACAGGATGAAAAAAACTGTACAGACCAGTACAACATTTTTGGGGTACACAGAAGTTGTAATGAGCATGAACTTAAAGGGCCAATCCTCTCATCCCAAACTACACTTCTTGTAGTGGGGTACAGAAACTCTCAATTGGCCCAGCTTTTTGATTGACTATTAATGCAAACAATGCAGATTACCAAAGCTTATATTACACAGAATGAACTGTACTGAGAGGGTTTTGACTATACACACAGAGCTTTTTAATACTCACCCTGAAGCAATAAACTGAGATTGTGACTGGATAAGGATGAATTTTAGAAAATTGTGGGAGGGGCTTAAGTTAAAGAAGGTTAGGAGAATTGGTACTGTTTGGGTTGAGAGAATTGGGCCTTTAACTAATTTCCTACAACAGGAGTACACACTGCAGTGTGCAGACCCAGTACAATACATCTGAGGTACATAGCAGTTTAAAGAACAGGCCTGCCAAAATGTAAGGATCGATGCCAACATTGACAGGAGCATTGTTGTATACTGATTTATCTACAGAAGATATTACAATACTTAACAAAATATATAGTGTACACACCCTGCAAAAGAAAAGAGATAAACAACAAAGAATACTTTTGTTGCCTATACAGACAATTGTGTAAACCATACATTTTTAAAAGAATCATACATACCACAACACAAAGCCTCTGCCTCATCATCAAAGTCTGGGCAGTGAGAAATGATATCGCAGACATATGAGTCTGGTATGCAGCTTCCATCTTGACAGGTAAATTCATCTGATGAACAGATTTCTGAAAGGAAAATAAATCGACTATGAAGACAGGTACAGGTTTGGTTAGATGGAGTTTAACAGTCCAGTTTCCAACCAAGTTGGTTCAAGCTGAGCCAGCCACAGCCTTTTTCCCAGTTGTGGCTCACTGGCTTATGCTGAGCACCAAGCACGATGGTAGCAGGTTCCGTTTTTAAAGTCTCTGGCATGACCAGGCCAGGATTCAAACTCCTGACCTCCTGAATGCAAGTCTGATGCTCTAACCCTCAATGCCTAACCCTCCTTCCTCCTTAAAAGAGCAACACAATTTGCTCCCATGACAAAAGTAATAGGTATTAAATCTTATGTAATGCTACCTAAATACTTAAATACCATTTTTAATCATATCCTACAAAACTTTCTATAAAAGGGAAATACTAGAACCTACAAACATTCCACATAAGTGAAATACTATGACCTATATAACCTATAAACATTCTATATGTTAGTGAAATCTTCAAAAGATCAAATCTCTGTACTGGTCTTTCCACCACTTCTGACAAACACATGTATTTAACAGCCAGAATAGTACAATTTATTATGATAGCAACAGGATGGCTCAAACAGCCTTATACCAACTATAAATGAGATACTCTTAATACAACTTTCAAGAAAATATACCTTCATGTGCTAAAAACTTAACAACATTGATCCAGACACACATAAACCAAAATAAACAATACAAACATCTTACATTCCTGTGAATTGCCAAGCAAAATTTGTCAGCTGAGTAACTATGCATTACAAGCATTATAAAAACATTCTGAAGGAAAAATTGAGTGGCAGTAAATATTTACCTATCAAGTTTCCTTTAGACTTGCTCCTTATTATCTTAGCACCTACAACTAAAAAGGTACATCAGAACTCAAGGTGGAAAAAGTTGGGAAGGTGGGATGCTTCTTCCCACAAAATTTGGCAACCTTGAGGGAAAATCTGGCTTACTGGAGGAAAATTTCCCTTTAACTACAAATATAAGATGGGCTGTGGGAAATTTTACTCACTTCTAGAGTAATAATTTAACTTTCTTCCTGGGGATAAACATTTTTCCAGCACTGCATAAGAACAAAAGGATGCTAAATTTAAATAATAATCATATGACATTGAAAAAACTTGACTATTTTTGGTTTCTTTAAAATACCTTGGCATGAGAAACCATTTCCGCTGTATCCCTCCATGCAGGCACAGCCATCGATACTACAGACAGCATTCACGTCACAGGTGATGTTTACACAGGTCAAATTATTGTAGCCGTAGCAGGTGCACTCCTGTCTACAATCTGATGTTTGGAAAGTAAGTCCAACCTGTAAGAAGTACACAACAAATACTTTATGACACTTTTCTATAAAAAGCAATGTTGTGGCCACCATGTCGGAAAAAATACCCTTAGAACAATCTCGTCAGGAACTGTTCTCAGTACTAATTATATGCCCATTTAAGCATTTGAAAATGACCATGAAGGTTGACATTTGATAGCACTTTATCTCAGAATTTGACTCCCTTTTTGCCAGCAACTTATTTCAGGATTTGTTGTAAGTTGTTATTTGAACCCCAAAGTTGTTGGGCTTCTATCGTACCAGAATGGTAATCAAATCTGCTGCTCATTGAAGCAGCTAATTGGAGTAATGAACCAGTGGTCGGGTACTATAATTGGGAACCGCAGTTTTTCCCTAAAAACTGTAGTAGCCATGACAGATCGCCTTAAAGGCTAATATCCCGTAATGACTAAAACATACACAGAAATTGTTAGATGTACAAGCCTTTGAGATGGCCACAAACCAGGTCAGATTATTGTAGCCATATCAGGTACCCTCCTGTCTAAAATCTGTTTTTTGGAAGATTGTTCCAACCTGCAAGAGGATTTTAAACAAAAAATTTAGCCCTTTTTTTTTCATTTTTCTTCCCTTACTGCCATATCATGTCTAATACACCATATGCTTTTCATCATTGAACTCAGTCTCATATATTTCGGACATCCATAAAAATTCAGTTTAAAGCACAGCAATGCTTGTCCACTGTAACATTCACTTGCATATGCACAATGTCTTTCATGATGAATTGGTCACAGTAAAAATATATACATGGTTTCCTTCCTTGCCCATTTAATGATTGACAGACATTAATACCCCATTCATAGGATATTTAATCCTCAAAAAGAAACCTTAGCCACAGCGTGCAGTCAATGCAGAGGGAGTTTTCATTTCAATCCTGCCCAAAGTTCAGTGTAATTTTTTGCAACCTAAGTGGAACAGTAGCTCAGTGAAGTGATGATAATAGACCTCCAGTGGTGGGTTTGGAAACTTGATATACCTCACTTTGACAATAGATTACTGAGGTTAGAAAATCGACTTTTTACTGGGATCAAAACAGCATGTTTGTTTCTTCCGTAAAAGTTAGAAACAGGCCTCATTGAAATAGAATTCATGCAATTCAAAACAAGAAAAACACAAAATAGTGCAAATTAAATGCGCTTAACATAAAAAACCAAACTGAAGATACACTGCTGCATGTGTGGCAAAATACACAAAAATTTTGAAAGCTACAGCCATTGATATTGCATAACTGCACACCAATGTACGTTAACTCTGTTTTGACTGGTATTAACTTACTGGAGCATAAAACCCATCCAAAACACAACCACAGCTGGTAGGAAGCACGCACTCGGGTCCCTCCAGAACATAACCAGGATCACACTGACAACCCTCTACAGTATGACTGGTGTCACATCCATTAAGAAATGATGGTACAAGCACAGAGGTACAAGACTCTGGACAAGGGTCACCAACAGCAGCAAAAGTTGAATTAGCATGACAACTCACACCTGCAAAAATAAGACCAGGTGACAGTATCCAAAAATATTTTTGCAAATACATGGCAACTACAATATCTCCCATACATTTGTTTACCAGAGCAGTATTTGATTGAGACTTGGTTCTATTAGACAAGGGAAATATTTATAGCAACAAATTTTGAAGTAACGGGGTAATTATGAGATTCAACAGGTTTCAAAATGAGGTTAGATTTGACTTTGACTTTATTATGTAAACAACTTTTGTATCAGAGACATCCTTCCCTTCAGTTGGTGTGTCAATAATTGCTCCTATCTGATCACTTACCAGAAAGCACCTCCCTTTGCCTAACTGCAAGCAGCCTTATCCCAGATCAATAAATGGGTAACACTGAAGGCATCTCAGCTCATTTTCTCTTTTCCCTCCAGGCATTTTTAACCAATGTTCTGAGTTCAAATTTTCCTAAATTTCAAAGCCTCCAGGGGTTTTAGTCCCTGGGTCCGCACTGAGGCTCTGCCCCTGAACCCCCTTACATGGACCCCACACAGTGAAATTCACACTTTGTGCTGGTGATGCACCTTCATTACACATCAGTCACCCCCCTCCCCTTACAGCAGTGACTGCATTCACCCTTGCTGTTGTGTGTACCTAGTGGGTATATCACCCACATAAACAGTAGCAGCACATTTTTGGAAAGAAATCTTCCTTAACCAAAATAACATTATTACATTTATCAGGCTCTCTGTGCAACAGTTAGATGTATTCAAATGTTATCTTTTCATGATGAAAGGAATTATCAGTACAAAAGATGTTTTAAAGCAATGCATAATTAGACAGGACATTACAAAAGGAATTATAGATCAACCAGTAACAAATACCAGTAACAAATATCAGTAGCAAATATTACAAACCACATAAAGATTCATTTCTCCAGTTTCCAATACTAAAACCATCTTCTCTACAAAGAATGGCAAAAGCATGAATAACTGAACAAGCATCCTCCTCATCCGGGAAGGCTCCACAAACGTCAAAACAACAGCTGTCATAGTAAGTCTGTGCAAGTGTGGCCTTTGCACTGATGCAAGATGAAAATGCACCTAGGAATCATAAGAAGGATAAGTAATAATATTTCAGTATTTTCAGTCAAGTTTTATCTTCACAGATAAGGAAACAGTAAATACAGAAAATAACACTCATTACATGTTCTCTCCGAAGGGTACTGAGTTTGCATTCTCTGCTTGTCTTACCACAACTGTTTAATCAAGCAAATGCTATCAGTGAGATGATCCTTTTAAATTAGCCCACAATTCACTTGACAATGAGTAAGCATCTATGCTGCATCAGTTTGCCAAAGAACCATGATGAAACGTTGCTTCTTACTTTTTTTAACATCAGCTTTCTCTGCATGATTACCTCTTATCATCTCAGGGAAGAAATGAAGCCCACTTCACGTACAACATTTGATATAGTCACATTTCACATATGATTAATTGATTGACAGTAACAGATTCCTTAAACTACAAAAAAAAAATTACGCAACATTTGGGGTTATCGAACAGGCCATTCAAGCATGTGCAAATTGCTTTTCACGCAATGTGAACACAGTGAAAACATAGCAGATTTGATGGCACAGATCATGTAACAAACTCAGATACCAGTTACACCCCCACATTGCCTTTGATCTACTGGGGTGTCTATGTTGCTTTTTCGAGAAGCAACATGACAGCCCTTTGCCTTGGTGAGCACAACCTCTGATAAGAGCATGTGGGTTAAAGTTCTCCAGACAAAAATTCTATTCACACTTTACAATTTTTGTAAGTAGAAAGTAGCTGGTGTGACCAGGCGGAATGGATCAAAGTGCCATTATCTAGAGGTCTGGTATTTGACTCAGTATTGTTTTCATCAAAAGACTGTCACTCAGAGGTTTTTGCTAAAGAATTCCATATCGGGCATAACACAGCATGAATTCCTTTGACATAGTTCTTAAACAGGCTGCACATGGCACGCCTTATTTTTAAGCAAGCTTTCACAAGCTAGCTATCCTACAAGTAATTTTTTTGTTGTCCATATAAAATTTTTTGATCAAAACCTTTGACCAAAATTTCCCACTCCCCTCCCACTTGAACTTGAACTAACTACTCTATTTTCTTAATGTTTTTCAACAGGTAAGAGGGATTTTCTAACTACCAATTCTAACTAAGAATTTTAAACATATTTCATGTTTGCACTGGTGGTTTGTTCAATAAGTTATAAAACAGGCAGATCAATTAGACCAAATCAAAGCAACAAACTGGTCGTCTGATAATTGCTACAGATGATCTGATGATTTAAATGACAACCCAGTGTCTTTTGAAGCAATGTTAAAAAGTTTTGGTCAATACAGCCCAAACTGAACAGTCATTCACTCCTATATAAAGATATGTATGAAAATTTTGCCCCATAAATTTAGGTTGAAACAACTTGACATTTTATGGCAGACTCAAAGAAAACTTGTTTTGAAAAATAATTGACTGATGTTGGCCCTCTTGCATTAAAGTGTAACTCAAGTCAAACCATTCAAAAATATATAGTAAACAGCATGAAAAATGCATTTTAACAGCCCAACTCGCATCTTCATAAGACATTCTTGAGTTGAGATGTAAAATGTTGAAATTTATTCACTCAAATTAAAATGGTACATTGCACAACAATTTGTGACTTTCTTGTTGTACAACTCACGTTACCTGCTTTGTTTCCCTTTAAAATTGAACATTTTTTAAGATGGTGAATATTTCCTGTTTGCTTGCATAGCATGTTGCACAGAGAGGGATAAACCAATTATATCACTCCATAAGAGTAAGAGTGCGATCATACCTTGGTACAAGGTGCAGTAACTTTCCCAAAAGCAAAGAAATACTATAATTGCAATTTGAGCAGTACAACAATGAACATTTTAATGTCCTATGAAGACAGATGTTTGGACTGTTAGAATTCATTCTTCATGCTGTTTAATATATACTTTTAAATTTTTTAACTTGAGGTACACATTAAGAGTTATATGCAATTTTATGTTGACTCATAATGCAATTGTTCTTTTGATACAGATCAACCTTTTTCAAATAAGAGTCCAAGGTAGGTTTTCCACCTTCTTACTGTACCAAGTTTGACGACTTCTTGCCCCTTGGACTTTTTACCAACCTCATAATAACAAAAGCCCAATATGAAAATATGAAGAACAATGAAAATAATCAATGTAGCACCTGATCACACAATAGGCCTAGCACTCATGCTTTTGGGGATGTATGGAAGTAAAATGAATAGTGATAATCATAAAAGTGAGTATCAAAAGCCTGCTGAAAGAGACTAAAATAGTTCAAGGCTGGTGTTAGAAACATTGCGAAGAATACTTCTGCAGTTTGCCTATTAACATCTGCTTCACCCTTACCCATGTGACCCTTTGGGCATCTGCCAATCCTTGGATTTCTTGAAAGACCCCTTAGGGTCAAATAAACCCCCATCCAAGAACTTAGGCCCTTGACAAATAAAAAATGCACTTTAATTTTACAGCCTAAACAAGTTTTCTTACCTGTATCATCTTGAAGAATGCTGCAGAACAGATTAGCTTTATTATTAGCATCCAATGTTGCATTCAAACACGGGTTTGGAACAGGAACAGCAAGATCATTGCAATCACCTTGGTTTGTAATATAGCTGTTGCCAAAATTTTGGATTGATTGCTGCAATTGAGATGAAATAATTGGGGTAAAGAAAACATTTGCATAAAATAACAAGCTTGACCTGGTTGAAATTTTCATGTCTATGTCAGACTTATTCAATTTTGTTGTACAAAAGTGTATATGCTATGTGTTACATTGTAAGGTAATATGATTAGGCTGATCAGTCTGATATTGCTTTATCAACCTAATTGCTAATAAACTTCTTTCTATTAGATTGTAAGCATGCATGCAAGGAAAAAACAATCAATTGGGACGCATAAATTCACATAATATAAGCACGCCTACAGATTTTGCAAGGTCATAAAACCGGAAAACCTAACTTGTTCAGTCAGTCCCCCTCCTACAAACTGCATACAATATGACCAGAGCATGCAGGTTGAAATCAGATTATCCTGCAAATAATTGAGTAAAACAGTTCAAAAGAAAAGTATTTTAATCTTCTGGATGGCATGGTGTAATGAAGAGCATGAACATACTCAAAAAATAGTAACATACATTTGCTCCTATTTATTATGCATAGATGAATTAATTGGGTGAGTCTTATAGAAACATAAAAGGGGGACCTGTCTTTTGTACAAACACAGTGTGATGAGATACCATTACCAGTCTAAGTATGCTCTGGTAATTTAAAATACATTTTACGGAGAAAATTAAGCATTGGTCTCCATTTTATACAGCAGTTCCAACTGTGACAGCACCATTCAATGTGTGGGCCAAGAGGGGAAAGGAAAACGAGTAAGAAGCACTGGTTTTGCACCAGCTCCTTAAATTAGGACCCCTTATGGATGAAAAATTTATTGTCAGGATAGATATATTTTGTGCTTTAGCAGATGGGGTCCAGGGCCTGCCAAGGTACCCTGTATGGCAGCAATGCCTTGGGAGGGCTACATTTTGCTTCAGCAGATGGGGCCTGCTGTCCAGGACCTGATTTGGTACCCTGTTGGATTCCATGGCAAAAATGTCTGGGTGGTCCAGGGACCAAGTGTTCAAAAGTTTTGAGATTTCAGCATATATCTTGGTGAAAAAGTCAGTCTAAGGATAAGCACATTTTGCTTAGCAGATGGGGTCCAGTTTCTACTAAATTATCTTGCTGTATTCCATTCCATAGAAAGCATGTTACGATCGTCTATGCCCATAAAGAATACCATCCAACAACCCTACTTTTAGCCAAAAACCAGGGAGATTAAATATCTACCTGAGTTGGTAACATTAGCTCCACTGAAAACTCTAAAATTGGTTCTCAAGTTAAATAACTGCAAATTTATTTTCAGGAGTAATTAGTGACCAATGGATTACAACAACAATCAAAATGCACTTTAGATAGGAACAACTAGTTAATCAGTATTAGAGCAGGTGAATACATTTGTACAATGGCTGGGTCACCTACTATTGGCAGAATTTCTGGTATTCAGTTGGCTATCAAGTGTCAAATTACTACACCTTAAGTGAATTTAGGGCCAATCTTCAATGGGCTTGACTGGTCGTAATGGAACTCGTAGTCGGAGTCCAGGGCTGAAGCCCCCTTAAGTTCTAAAGATCTCGCATATTTCTGGGTGAAAAGGTATGCCTCAAGATATATATTCTTTGTGCAGAAAAGTGACCATCTTGGAGGCAAAGGCTCTGACAGAGAGTAGGGGAAATCGCCCCCCCATGTCCCTGGGGCCACCAATGAGTCCATACCATAGTAACTAAAACATAAAGCATAACTGACTGGCCTGTTAGCTAACCAAAATGTTATGCAACTTTTTGTGTATTTTAATTAATGCATCTGTCACTGTCAATCACTTGCTAAATCAGAGTGAAAACTGATTATATCAAGTGTGCTTGTAGTGAGCATTTCCTCCTTGAAGCGATAAGATGTAATCAGTCAGAGAAGCTTCATCATGTCTGTTTAATGTTTATACTGTACTTACCACAGTGCCAAAAGCCCCAGTAAAGTCATCTTGAGGTTGGTTGTTAAAATTTCCACACAGCCCACACATGTTTTCAAAGTAATTTTCACTAACTTTGATTGAAAGGTATGACTGGTGGTCATACAGGACTGTAAACTCAACATCTGCTTCTACAGTCTGGAGAGCAAATATAGAGATTTATTAATGTACAGGCACACTCTTAGTTTAACAGACAAAGTTAATCTTTTGTTCCTGCTGGCACTTCAATTTCCCTTTCTAAACTGGTAGTCTACTACAATATAGAAAAAAATACAGAGGTCTTCCAAGTGAGAAGAAAATTTCCGTGTTAACTTATACTGAATGAGAAATTCTGAATATTTTGCAATATTTTTCTGGTAAAATAAAAAACTGTTTCATATGCATGAATATTAAGACATGGTGAACTACTCAAAACATTAGACCATGATGATAGATCACTTTTTGCTAGTAATGACTCAATGTACAATTGTGTTGCAGAATTACTATGCAAAGTAATGTAATAACAAATTCTGACTATCCCTCTAAAGTAAGTGCTTAGAGTTACATTGCATGCTAACTTTTCATTTGATTCAGTTGATAATCATGCCATTTTGAAACAAGCTTAAATTTATCTCATTCTTGAGATTAAAGGAGCACACTAGCCTTTCACACAATTCCCCTCAGTTTCTTATCTTGATAATGCAAATAATTTATACAAAAGTGTAATTTCATGAATATCTTGGAATATTCAACTGCCATCTCTACTGATCATTTAGAACCACAAATATAAAGTTCATCAATCATTGTTAACTTGAGGCTATGAAGATCAAGTTATTAACAAATAGGGCAACCACATAAATCAAGAGTCTATTTGGTTTACAACTAAATTCAGGCCATGGGGTAATGTAGATCTATGTGTAACACAGAATTGCTACTTTTGAAAGGGCAGATCAGAAAAAAGCATATGGGATTCTCAGAGCTGAAAAGGCAACCATGCTTTTTAAACTCTGAGCTGCCAAGCAACACTGCCTCAAAATGCCAGCAGAAAAAAGGCCGTAGCCGGCTTGACTTAAACCAATTGGTTGGAAACTGGGCCATAAAATCCAATCTAACCTAACACAACCTGTCAGATCTAGAGCCTGCAAGGTATGGTTCAAAGTCTACTTACTGTAAAACTGCCAGCTGTTCTTATCTTAAGCACTCCAGGAATGAACATTGGAAGCATAACTGAGATATCATTGACTGTAACCTCACCACTTTCTTGTAAGACCACAACCTAAATAAAACAAGGGGCAAACATTGGAAGAGTTACTGAAACATCATTTAGAGTAACTAATAACTACTTTCTTATAAGACCACAACCTAAATGAATCCAGAAAAAAACTGTGGAAGACTTACAAAGCAACGATGACAAAATCATGACTTTCTATTTGAAGCAAACAACTAACATGAAAGCAACAACAACAGCTGTCATGCATTAACAAACTTGGTACAAATTTTGATATGCACCGATAACTGTCATATTTGAAATAAATGACCACAAGACACACACACTCAAGAAACGAATTGTAAAAGGAAGACCCAACATATAAGAGGCCTTTATAAGCATAAAATTAAAACAATAAATGTTAATTTAAAAATTATAAATGGAGTAAAGCAGACTTTGAAATTACAACAACAAGTATTGCTTTAATATTCCACTATTTGATGTCTCTTCAAAGTCGTACACAGGGCTGGAAAAAATGTAAATTTCCCTGCAAGCAAATCAAAATTTCCCAAAGACTTCACATGATTACATACAAAAGTAGTCAAATTTCCCTCCAAGTACCAAAATTTCCCTGCAATGACATTCCCAAATTGCTGGTTTTTTACAGCCATGGTCGTACATTAATAAATTCAAAATGTGTTTTTCCGGTTGCATTGGCCAAAACAATGCTTAATAGTTTTTTTTATGAAGAGAGAAGTGGTTTACTTGTATCATTTGTAAACCAAATATGTCTGTAAAGGAAGGACAACCTTACCGTTGTCCCAACAATGACTGTCACACTTATCACAGTTGCCACTAACGTGTCTGGTTTGATGCGGTTCTCAGCTTTAACTTCAAACATTGTAACATCAGACTTGCAGTCCGAAGCTAACTTGTATTCACAGCTACCCATGTAGTCAAATATCCTTCCATCAAATGAATGATAATGTGGGTCTCCAAACACTGTGCATGTGGGTACTGTAAAAAGATATTTACAAAGGTAATTGCATAAATATATTGATATTAGCAAAATCGGAATTACAGCAGTGCATCCACCATGGTCATGCTACTATGAGTAAAGCTCTTTCCTAACTATTTGTTGAATGCAGGGAGTAATTTAAAAGATGGGAAGTATGACCCTTCATTCCTCTAACTTAAATGCTATACTATCTAATTGTCAGGAAGGACATCTGTCCTTACTATACACCACCACTACCCCCACACGTAGGCTGGGGGTTAAAGACAGTGAAAGATGCCCACAGCATATCGATTATATAAAAGCAACTAAAGGTGAGGACTTGAACCATATTTGAAGCATATTTGATATATATGGCACTCAAACTGTATTTGAAATCATATTTGAACTGACAGATATCTTTATCTACAGTTGCTTACAGTATGTTATCCATTCATGTTGGTGTGTTGTAAAAGCCCATTAGACTGACATTTCCCCCTCCCTGCTACAGTATGATGTGTTTTGTTAAATCACACAGCCAGGTGAGGTCATTGGTTCATGATTCTTTCAAAAGCCTTTTTCCCAGCCTACGATTCCCCTTGAAACCCTTTAGGGTAAAAACATTTTAACCTCAAAGGTTTCAAATGGTACTCTTTGGAAAAAGCCTTGGAGTTCAAATGGTTGTTCCGTTTGCTTGTTGGTGGAAATTGGATAAATTGCAAAGAGAATTACAAACTTCTCCTTTGCATGAGCCAAACCCTTTGAAAATCGTTTAGAACCATGTGGAACTCACTGAAATCCTTTGGCTAATGGAACATGGATAAAGGGTCTCAGAGAGAATTTTCTGCTGAGTTAGATTTATTAGTCTTGCAAAAGCATTGTAAGGATATATGTTTGCAATTATGAGGCATTGAATGTACCAAACTGTAGGATTTGATCATGACCTTAGGAAATCCTATATCTATTTCCTTTAAACTAGAAGAGGTATATACTCACACTTTGATTAAATGTAAATGTAACTAACAAAAAAAATAGAAAAATCATACTTAAAAGATATTAGCTGCTGCATATTCATGGAGTGGAATTATTTTGAATACTTGTTGGACTACAAAATAAGGAAGAAACTTCCACTGTGACTTGTTGAAATCCTCCAAGTGGTAATATCATGACAGCAAAAAGTACAAATTGAAAGAGTTTTTACAACTTCTTGTTGAAATATCTTACTTATTTCTTGTAGCTAAACAAATATTCTAAACTAAACCTGCCCATCATTAATATGTGGTAAGTAATATCTGAGACCAGCACATGAGGACAGAAACCCTGACTTTCAAATAATCAGGACCCATTTAAAATCTGTGCATTTTCTAGGATTCACACAGTCTCACTGATCCTGCTTGAGTTATGGATTAAGCAATTACACTGGGCAGCCAGAATCTGTCCAATGTACATGTATGCATGCAATTTTGAACTTAAATGACTCATTTTTTTTGGGGGGGGGGGGTGTTTTTACATTCTACCTACAATATATTCACTTTTGCAAATCAAATTTTCATATTCAGGGTATCATGCAAAATGACTCCACCCTTTGAATCCTCTGACGTGATAAACTTTAGAAACTAATTCTGACAAAAAATATAGTTGTTGAGCAAACGATGAAAGTCTTCAAATTTCTCAACAATGCAGTATTCAGAAAATAAAGAAAATATTAAGAAAACTTGTCAAAAACTCACATCGCATTGTATCAGGACCCCTGGTAGTTCTGTTTCTTGTATCACTTGTGACACCCTCATGGCTTTCTGTAGTCAATTCTATTGTTCCTTCATTCAGCATTTCAGTTAAGACCTCCTCAGTACTTTCTGTGAACCTTTCAGTGGTAAAATTGGCTGTTGTTGCAGTTTCTGTTGTAAAATTTGATGAGCTTTCAGTTGAAACTGTAGCTGAAATACCCTCACTACTGTCTGAAATACTTTCAGTTGTAACACCTGTTGTTCCTTCAGTTGTGAATGCTGTTGTTCTTTCAGTTGCAACTGTGGTTGATATACCCTCAATGCTGTCTAAAACACTTTCTGTTGTAAAGGCTGTTGTTCCTTCAGTTGTGAATGCTGTTGTTTTTTCAGTTGCAACTGTGGTTGAAATACCCTCACTGCTGTCTGAATCACTTTCAGTTGTAACACCTGTTGTTCCTTCAGTTGTAAATGCTGTTGTTTTTTCAGTTGCAACTGTGGTTGAAATACCCTCACTGCTGTCTGAATCACTTTCAGTTGTAACACCTGTTGTTCCTTCAGTTGTAAATGCTGTTGTTTTTTCAGTTGCAACTGTTGTAGAAATACCTTTGCTGCTATCTGAAACACTTTCTGTTGTAAAAGCTGTTGTTTCTACAGTTGTAAATTCTGTTGTGATTTCAGTTGTAATTTTGGATGATATTTCTTCACTGCCACCTGAACCACTTTCAGTTGTAACATCTGTTGTTCCTTCAGTTGTTACTTCTGTTGTAATTTCAGTTGCAACTGTGGTTGAAATTTCCTCACTGCTATCTGAAACACTTTCAGTTGTAACAACTGTTGTTTCTTCAGTTGTTAATTCTGTTGTGACTTCAGTAGAAACTTCAGTTGTAATACCCTCACTGCTATCTGAAACACTAACACTATCTGTTGTGAAAGCTGTTGTTCCTTTAGAGGTAAATCCTGTTGTGATTTCAGTTGCAACTGTTGTTGAAATTCCCTCACCGCTATCTGAAACACTTTCAGTAGTAAAGACTGATGTTCCTTCAGTTGTTAATTCTGTTGTGACTTCAGTTGCAAGTGTAGTTGTAATGACCTTGCTGCTATCTGAAACACTCTCAGATGTAACATCTGTTGTTCCTTTGGTTGTAAATTCTGTTGTTTTTTCAGTTGCAACTGTAGTTGTAATGCCCTCACTTCTATCTGAAAAACTTTCTGTTGAAAAATCTGTTGTTCCTTCAGTTGTAAATCGTGTTGTGGTTTCATTAGCAGCTGTTGCTGAAATACCCTCACTGCTTTCTGAAACACGAACACTTTCTCTTGTAAATGCTGTTGTTCCTTCAGATGTAAATTCTGTTGTGATTTCAGTAGAAACTTCAGTTGTAATACCCTCACTGCTATCTGAAACACTAACACCTGCTGTTGTAAAAGCTGATGTTACTTCAGGTGTAAATTCTCTTGTGATTTCATTAGAAACGCCAGTTGTAATACCCTCACTGCTATCTGAAACACTAACACCTTCTGTTGTTAAAGCTAAAGTTCCTTCAGATGTAAACTCTGTTGTGATTTCAGTAGAAGCCTCAGTTGTAAAACCCTCACTGCTATCTGAAACACTTACACCTTCTGTTGTAAAAGCTGATGTTCCTTCAGATGTAAATTCTGTTGTGATTTCAGTAGATACTTCAGTTGTAATACCCTCACTGCTTTCTGAAACACTAACACCTGCTGTTGTTAAAGCTGATGTTCCTTCAGATGTAAATTCTGTTGTGATTTCAGTAGATACTTCAGTTGTCATACCCTCACTGCTATCTGAAACACTAATACCCTCTGTTGTAAAAGCTGATGTTCCTTCAGATGTAAATTCTGTTGTGATTTCAGTTGAAACTTCAGTTGTTATACCCTCACTGCTATCTGAAACACTTACACCTTCTGTTGTAAAAGCTGATGTTCCTTCAGATGTGAATTCTGTTGTGATTTCAGTAGAACCTTCAGTTGTAATACCCTCACTGCTATCTGGAACAACTTCAGGAGTAAATCCTGTTGTCCTTTTACTAACAACTTTTTCAAATGTAACACCTTCACTGCTTTCAGAAACAACATCAGTAGTGAATTCTGTTGTCCCTGCACTAACTTCAGATGTTACACCTTCACTGCTATCTGAAATAACCTCGGTAGTTAACAAACCCTCAGACCTATCTGAAATGCTTTTAAATGTTAAACCATTTGAAACTGTGCTGCCAGTAAAACCAAAGGGAGTTGTTCCATCAACTGTGCTTCCAGTAAAGTCTAATGGTGTTGTTCTTTCATCTGTGCTGCCAGTATAGGCAAGCTGTGTTGTTTCTTCATCAACAGTGCTTCCAGTAAAGTCTAATGGTGTTGTTCTTTCATCTGTGCTGCCAGTATAGGCCAGATGTGTTGTTTCTTCATCAACAGTGCTTCCAGTAAAGTCTAATGGTGTTGTTCTTTCATCTGTGCTGCCAGTATAGGCCAGCGGTGTTGTTTTTTCTTCAACAGTGCTTCCAGTAAAGTCTAAAGGTGATGTTCTTTCATCTGTGCTGCCAGTATAGGCCAGCTGTGTTGTTTCTTCATCAACAGTGCTTCCAGTAAAGTCTAATGGTGTTGTTCTTTCATCTGTGCTGCCAGTATAGGCCAGCTGTGTTGTTTCTTCATCAACAGTGCTTCCAGTAAAGTCCAAAGGTGTTGTTCTTTCATCTGTGCTGCCAGTATAGGCCAGCTGTGTTGTTTCTTCATCAACAGTGATTCCAGTAAAGTCTAAAGGTGTTGTTCTTTCATCTGTGCTGCCAGTATAGGCCAGCTGTGTTGTTTCTTCATCAACAGTGATTCCAGTAAAGTCTAAAGGTGTTGTTCTTTCATCTGTGCTGCCTGTAAAGGACAGGGGTGTTGTTTCTTCATCAACAGTGCTTCCAGTAAAGTCTAAAGGTGTTGTTTGATCAATTGTGCTGCCAGTAAAAGCCAGCTCTGTTGTGTCTTCATCAACATTGCTTCCAGTAAAGTCTAAAGATGTTGTTCCATCAATTGTGCTGCTAGTTAAAGCCAGGGGTGTTGTTTGTTCAGAAATGGTGGTTCCAGTAAACTCCAAATATGTTGTTTGATCAATTGTGCTTCCAGTAAAAGCCAGGGGTGTTGTTTGTTCAGAAATGGTGCTTCCAACCAAGTCTAAAGATGTTGTTCCATCAATTGTGCTGCCAGTAAAGGCCGGTGGTGTTGTATGCTCATCAACAGTGCTTCCAGTAAAGTCTAAAGGTGTTGTTTTATCAATTGTGCTTTCTGAAGAAATAAAAGGGAGAGTGCTCTGATCATCAGTGCTTTTTGAAAAGTATAAAGATGTTGTTTGATCAATTGTGCTGCTAGTACTATCCAGAAGTGCTGTTCCATCACCAGTGCTAGCAGTTAGGTCAAAAGGTGTTGTTTGATCCCTGATCCTCTTAGTAAAGTAAAATGGTGTTGTTTTGTGATAAGAAAGACTACCAGTTAAGCCAACATTATCAGTGTGATCGACTAAGTTCCCTGTAGTACCAAATAAAGTTGTGGTTTGAATCTTATCACCAGTGCTTCCACTTAAGCTATAAGGCTTTGATTGGAAATAAGTGCTCCCTGAGGAAACATAGGGTGATGTGTTGTGATTAACTGTTCTGTCAGTAAAGTGTAAAGGTGTTGTTTGATCCATTGTGCTGCCAGTAAAGGACAGAGAGGTTGTTTGTTCATCAATAGGGCTTCCAGGAAGGTCCAAGGGTGTTGTTTGATCAATTGTGCCACCAGTCAAGGGCAGAGGTGTTGTTTCTTCATTACTGGTACTTCCAGTTAAGTCTAGAGGTGTTGTTTGATCAATTGTGCTGTCAGTAAAGTACAGAGGAGTTGTTTCTTCATCAGAAGTGCTTCCAGTAAAGTCTAAACGTGTTGTCTGATCACTTGTGCTGCCAGTAGAGTACAGAGGAGTTGTTTCTTCATAAATAGTGCTTTCAGTAAAGTCTAAAGGTTGTGTCTGATCAATTGTGCTGCCAGTAAATGCCAGATTTGTTGTTTCTTCATCAATTGTGCTGCCAATAAAGGCCAGAGGTGTTGTTCCTTCTTCAATTGAACTTCCAGTAAAGTTTAAAGGTGTTGTTTGATCAATTGTGCTGCCAGTAAAGGGCAGAGGTGTTGTTTCTTCATCAACAGTGATTCCAGTGAAGTCTAAAGGTGTTGTTTGATCAATTGTGCTGCCAGTAAAGTACAGAGGAGTTGTTTCTTCATCGAAAGTGCTTTCAGTAAAGTCTAAAGGTGTTGTTTGATCGATTGTGCTGCCAGTAAAGTACAGAGGAGTTGTTTCTTCATCGAAAGTGCTTTCAGTAAAGTCTAAAGAAGTTGTTTGATCAATTGTGCTGCCAGTTAAAGGCAGAGGTGTTTTTTCTTCATCAACTGTGCTTCCAGTTAAGTCTAAGGGTGTTGTTTGATCAATTGTGCTGCCAGTAAAGGGCAGGGGTGTTGTTTCTCCATCAACAGTGATTTCAGTAAAGTCTAAAGGAGTTGTTTGATCAATTGTGCTGCCAGTAAAGGGCAGGGGTGTTGTTTCTTCATCAACAGTGATTTCAGTAAAGTCTAAAGGAGTTGTTTGATCAATTGTGCTGCCAGTAAAGGGCAGAGGTGTTGTTTCTTCATCAACAGTGATTCCAGTGAAGTCTAAAGGTGTTGTTTGATCAATTGTGCTGCCAGTAAAATGCAGAGGAGTTGTTTCTTCATCGATAGTGCTTCTAGTAAAGTCTAAAGGTGTTGTTTGATCAATTGTGCTGCCAGTAAAGGGCAGAAGTGCTGCTTCTTCATCAACTGTGCTTCCAGTTAAGTCTAAAGGTGTTGTTTGATCAATTGTGCTGCCAGTAAAATGCAGAGGAGTTGTTTCTTCATTGATAGTGCTTCTAGTAAAGTCTAAAGGTGTTGTTTGATCAATTGTGCTGCCAATAAAGGGCAGAGGTGTTGTTTCTTCATCAACAGTGCTTCCAGTAAAGTCTAAAGGTGTTGTTTGATCAAGTGTGCTGCCAGTTAAGGGCAGAGGTGTTGTTTCTTTATCAATAGTACTTCCAGTAAAGTACAGAGGAGTTGTTTCTTCATTAATAGTGCTTTCAGTAAATTCCAAAGGTGTTGTTTGAACAATTGTGCTGCCAGTAAAGTACAGAGGAGTTGTTTCTTCATCAATTGTTCTTGCAGTCAAGTCTAAACGTGTTGCTTGATCAATTGTGCTGCCAGTGAAGTACAGAGGAGTTGTTTCTTCATCAATATTGCTTTCAGTAAGCTCTAAAGGTATTTTTTGATCAATTGTGCTGCCAGTAAAGGGCAGAAGTGTTGTTTCATCATCAGTAGTGCTTCCAGTAAAGTCTGAAGGTGTTGTTTGATCAATTGTGCTGCCAGTTAATACCAGAGGTGCTGTTTCTTTATCAATGGTGCTTCCAGTAAAGTCTAAAGGTGTTGATTGCTCAATTGTGCTGCCTGTTGAGGCTGTGGGTGTTGTTTCTTCATCAAAGGTGCTTTCCTTAAAGTCTGATGGAGTTGATTGATCAATTGTGCTGCCAGTAAAAGCCAGCAGTGTTGTTTCTTCATCAGTGGTACTTCCAGTGAAATTGAATGGTGTTGTTTGATTGACTGTGCTCTCAGAAAAAAGAAAGGGGGAAGTGTTTGGATCATAAGTTCTTCCTGTAGAGTATAAAGGTGTTGTGCTTTGATCACCAGCACTTCCGCTAAAGCTTAAATGTGTTGTTTGATCATACGTGCTTCCTGTTAATTCTAAAGGAGTTGTTTGATCAAATGTGCCGCCAGTAAATCCCAGAGAGGTTGCTCCATCACCACTATTAGTTTTTAAACCCAAAGGGTTTGTTTGACCACTGGTACTGCTTGTTACACCTAATGGTGATGTTACATGATCAAAAGTGCTACCAGTTAAGTCTAAATTTGTAGTTACATCACCAGTGCTTCCACTAAAGCTGAAAGGTGTTGTATGATCATCAGTGCTTACTGTAGAAACAATGGGTGAAGTGTTTTGATGAACCATATTTCCTGTTAAGTCTAAAGAAGTAATTTGATCGACTGTAATGCCAGTAAAACCCAAAAGTGTTGTTCCATCACCACTGTTAGTAATGCCCAAAGGTGTTTTCTGATCACTGGTGATCCTTATGGGGCCTAACGATGATGTTTCTTGATCAAAACTGCTATTAGTTAAGCCTAAATCTGTAGTTATATCAACTGTACTGCCTGTATTATCGTAGGGTGTTGTGTTTTCATCATCAATGCTCCCATTTAATGGTGTGGTCTGACCATCGGTGTTTCCTGGGAAAACAATGGATGAATTGTCTTGATGAAAAGTGCCACCCGCAGAGTTTAAAGGTGTTGTTGGATCAAGTGTGCTGCCAGTAACACCCATGGGTGATGTTTCATCACCACCGTCATTAGTAAAGCCCAAAGGTGTTGTTAAACCACTGTTGATCCTAGTAGAACCTAATGATGATGATTCTTGATCAAAAGTGCTACTAGTTAAGTATAAATTTGTAGCTAGACCAACTGTACTCCCTATTTTATCAAAGAGTGTTGAGGTTTGATCCCCATTGCCTCCATTAGAGCTAATAGGTGTGGTCTGATCATCAGCATTTCGTGGGGAAGCAACCGTTGAAGTGTCTTGATTAATAGTGTTACCCATAAAATCTTTAAGTGTTGTTTGATCAAGGGTGCTGCCAGTAAAGCTTAAAGGTGTTGTTTGATCACTGGTGCTCGTAGCGTAACCAAATGGTGATGCTTTTTGATCAAAAAGATTCCCAGTTAACCCTAAATTTGAAGTTTTGTCAGCTGTGCTCCTCAAAGTAGCAAATGGTGTTGCATTTTGATAACCAGTGCTTCCACTGAATCTGAAAGGTGTTGTATAATCATCAATATTGTCTGGAGAAACAGAGGGTAAAGTGTTTTGATCAGTCCTTCCTATTAAGTCTGAAGGAATTGCTTGATCAACTGCATTGCCCCCAAGAGATGTTGTTTCTTCACCACTGTAAGTTGTAAAACCGAAAGATGTTGTTTGATCACTGGTGCTCCTAGTAAAACCTAATGGAGGTGTTTCTTGACCAACAGTACTTCCAGTTAAGTCTAACTTTGAACTTATATCAAAAGAGTTCCTTGAAGTATCAAAGGGTGTTGTGTTTTGATCACCAGTGCTCCCGCTAAGGCTGAAAGGTGTTGTTTGAACATCAAAGCTTTCTGAGGAAACAAAGGGTGAGGGTGAAGTGCTCTTATTAACTGTGCTTGATGCATTGTCTAAAGGTGACATTTGATCGACTTTGCTGCCAGAAAAGCCTGGAGGTGTTGTTCCATCACCATTGTTAGTAGTTAACTCAACAGGTGTTGTTTCACCATTGAAGTTCCTAGTATAGCCTAATTCCAATGTTTCTTCAAGAGAGCTCCCAGTTAATTCTAAATACATTGTCTTACCAACTGTGCTGCTAGCATATTCCATAGGCGCCTTTTCATGGACAGTGCTTCCTATGAAGTCTAAAGGTGTTGTTTGATCAACTGTACTGTCAGCATCATCCAAAAATATTTTATCCAAAGTGGTTCCGGTAAAACCGAAAGGTGTGGTTTGATAATCTGTCTTGCCGGTAGAGCTCAAGGGCGTGGTCTGTTCATCTGTCTTTTCTACATCATCCAAAGGTAGTTGATTCACAGTGGTTCCAGTGAAACCAAAAGGAGTTGTTTGCGCTACAGTACTTTCAGCATCATGCGAGTCTGAAACAAAGATTCAAATTATTTTTGAAGTGTTTTAAGTATTTTTACTTGGATAAAAAAGTTGATATTTTTAAACATGCCCAGGACAATTTTCTGCATCAGGCAGTGAAAATCCCATACTGAGTCCTCCATACAAGTTCAATGAATGTTACATGTACATTCTAAAGAAATAATATTTTCAGCTTTGTTACACTAAATGAGGAACTGTGATGTCATTCTGGGCAAATTGACAATGTTTTGCTATCATTACAATAATGATATCATTGATTTTCATAACTTATTTGCTACTGTATACACCACAAAGCCCACACAACTCCATTGAGGAAGTGAAACATCCATGCTATGAAAATGCAAATAAGTTTACCATCCCAAGTAGTCCAGCTTACCTTGGGGGAAGCCATATAAGTGATAGTCAGTGGCTTTCACATTCTGTGGTTTTATTCAAACAAGTTGTATGGTCACAAACATGATCAATCAGGACATGATCCTGCCAAGTTAGCATATCCACTGTAACTACTCATTATTAAGCACTGCAAGTCACTATTTGTTTGATTGCATGCTGCCCTGATAGAGCTAGAGATTTATGACCTTGGGGTTTGATACAAGTGAAAAACTGTGGTCAGCTTCAAGAAGACTTTGCGCTCAAAGGAATTTAATGTCATGTACATTCCCAGAATTTAAACAAAAAATCCTGGTTAAACATAAAAAGTCTCACTTTACCACCATTATTTCAACAAGAAGGCACTCTGAAAACATCAGTACTTACAGACCACTCGTCGTTTCCTTGATAAAACAGCAGCATTGCTCCTACAACCTGCAAAAAGGTTTGAGAAACATATTACAACCTTATTACTACGTAAAATGAAGTCATCACCTGCAGAGATCAAAGACACACATTCCAAAAAATTGATAACATTAGTCTAACTTCTCTGATGCTCCAAAAACCCTGATTTTGAGGTCTTTTTCAGGGTATTTCTACTTCATTAATTACAAATTAAGATGAAGACTTCCTGGCCCAGTGGACCATGAAATTGCAGATAGGGTGCCAGAAGACTCTTGGACAGGCTATATGGAAATATAGTGTGACTACACAAGGAAGCTTTGTTCTGTTATCTCAGTGTAGTTGTAGTTAGTTAATGAGCAGACTGGTCAGTGGGACATGAAAGCATTCAACTGAAGTTATTTACACTTCACTTACTCTACCATGAAGGTGCTTTGTGGAGAACATCGGGCTAGATTTTGTCATGGTAATACAGTTAAGAAGAGAAAGAAAGTCAAAAAAAAATTACCACAGAGTACTTTTTAGAACTACCCTCCTTTACAAAGCATGTGAGAATATTCCCAATTTAAAATGGTCAGCAGGATTTTGCAAGAAATTGCCATGGATCTAGCTCGTCCTTATGCAACAATATTTAGGCTGAAGTGGGAAATGGGAGGTGCACTGTCTCTGGCATTTTACCACAAGTAAAAGCAAGTAAACAATTGTAAACTGCAATGCCCACTGGACTTCTTAAAATTCTATCATAGCTGTTTCATAAATATATAAACAGGATGAGTCTCAAAAAGAATTGAAAATTTACCTGTACTGGCTATAACACTGACAGCTACAGAATGCTGGTTGTTGACAAAATTACTAAAAACTATTTTATACACAGTATCCACACGAAGATTGGCAATATACACAGGGCTTATCAATCGTCCCTCATAATTTTGGTCAACAAGTTGAAAACCATCATCTCTTTCTACAGGCTTGTAGAGTATGGAAGGTTCTTTCAAATCCAAAGATTCACTCATCCATTCTACTAATAAAGTTGTGAGATTTACAGATTGCACAGTGACAGTTACTCCATCTGAAGAAATAAGAAAATGGAAAATATGCACATGAGACTGGGTTTGTCCCAAACTAGACCAATTCTCATGGAGTGGTCCAAGTACAAAAAAGCACAATTACAGTGTATACTTGCCGTATTGGAACCTTGTAGTCAAGCTGAAAGCCTAAAAGGTGCATTTTCTTCATTTATTCCCTTATTCAAAAGTGATCTCCAGCTTATACCTGGAAATATCTGGCTATTATTAAGTTTTAAATGGCCATGGGAGCAAGATGCATAAAGTTGGTAAAATTACCCTATAGACCTATTTCCAAATAGCAATTACAAAGGATTGTGGGATAGAGTTTTGGTGTTTGTCATTTTTGTCAATGGCATTTTTCTGTGGTGAAAACTGGCGTACACCCAAAATATATCCCACAATTCATTGTAATTGTTATTTGGAAATAGGTCTATGCTCAATCTCATCAAGAACTGTTCTCAGTACCCATTTAAGCATTTGGATTATGCCCATTTAAGCATTTGAAAATGGCCATGGAGGTTGATATTTGATAGCAGTTAATCTTAGGATGAATTGAAAGGGGATGTAGTCCTTCAATGCACTATAAGTAATTTGATTCCCTTTTTTGCTACCACTTATTTCAGAATTTGTTGTAATTTGTTATTTAAACCCAAAGTTGTTGGGCTTCTATCGTTCCAGAATGGTAATCAAAACTGCTGCTCATTGAAGCAGCTGGAGTAATGGACCAGGGGTCAGGTACTACAATTGGCAACCCCAGTTTTTCCCTTAAAACTGTAGTAGCCATGAGGGAACTCCTTAAAGGCTAATATTCCGTAATCCGACAATGTGGTCATTTTCGCAGTAACAGTGTAACTCTGGATTTTGGAAAATTTCAGCTGTGGTGCTTTCAGGAAGCCACAGAATCCCAAGATTTTTCACCACTTAAGTCATCTAGTTAGTAGCTACCTTGGGTAGCATAGAAATTTTTGGGTGTTCCTGCATTCAGTTTTGACAAGCTAATATGTACCACGCACAATTATGACCTTTATTGTGTTCAAAATAAGATTTTTGTCAAGTCAGTTTCAATTATTCACTTAACTTCATGGATTGTTCTTGTTATGCTAAAAGTGTAACCTTATGGTCAGTGAAAACTACCACATGAGTTTTAATCTATTTTTTGAGAATGAGATGTTTGAATTTGCCATTTCACTTTTAGGCTTCATTATTTTCCTGTTAACAATTGCTAACCAAATTTGTGGTATTCTGCAAATTAATCACTTTTGATTTTTATTTCTTCATTCACTTTTGATTTTTACTTCTTCATTCTTTCTTGATTTCATATTAAATTTACTTTACTTAAAGTTGGTAACAAAACTACTGGATCCATTGGCTTTTACAAAATTTATGAAAGAATCACTTGCACCAGTTAATTTTCCGCAACTAACTTTTTTGAAGCCTCCGGAACAAATTGTTTGGGCAGCCTGTGCAAATCTGACAAGAAGTGCAGTAGTGCCCTGTTTATGATACTGTGCAGAAGCATTGTAGTGATAAGCAGCAAAATTTTGTGCCACTGCAACTTCAAGTGTAGAAAGATATGGCAATCTTGACATGAATTTTGCTTAAAATTCTACTCCCTTGCATGGTACTGTACTCCTCAATTTCTATCTTTGCATTCTGGGGTATAAAGGGTGTAATGCTACTTTGTCCCACAGTTGTATCTTGTTTGGTTGAGAAGATATGGGCCCTTGAATATGGTGGTCCATGACTTTCTGAGAGTGTTTTAGCAAAGAATGGGTAGGAATACCCAACTTTTTAGTGTTAATTTGTCAAAAAAGTGGCAGCTAGAAGCACTAAATTTTTTTGTGGCTGTGGACATGATCTCTTGCTATGAGTGCAAGCAGAACTCTGATGAAATGTTCTTTTCTTGTCAGTGCTCAAGGGCGTGAGTACATCCTTTAAATAGGCCACAGGGGCCACTTTCATCCTTTAGCTGTAATTTGACCTTGAAGAATTGGTGCATTAACATACATGATATTCTTGAAGCATTGCGTCTGACTTGTTTCCTTCCTTGGTGAAAGTTTCAAATCTGAAGGCTATACTGTATTTGTCCACATGGGTCCAAATGCAACTTTCTGAAGGAGGGCCCCTTTTTTTGAAAATTTTCCCTGGGACCAAGTTAAGACCCCTGCCAAATATTTGTTTTAGATATAAATGTTATAATATGCTAACTCTTGCTTATAGTCAAGTTACCAAATATTAATGAGGTATAACATTAAGGTCTTTTGGCCCACTGGTAGTGGACCCAGGTGCTAAAAAAAATGCAACTGAATGTGAAAAATTGTATTTTAAAGTGCCGGCACCATATTAAAAAATCAGCAAAGTACTTCTAATCTGAAATCAGATAAATATTATCACCTGACATCAAATTTATCATATTTGGGCCTTATATTTATACCTATAGGACCTACCTCAGTCTTTTCTTTGAAAAGTTATCCGCATTCAAATTCATGGAAAAACTAAAAAAACTCAACATTATTAATATTGACATGAATGTATAGAAGGCCTATTGTGCAATACTTTTGAGAAGACCATAATTAGGGCTTGAGCTATATGGGCCCCAAAGTTTCAGTGTGTTCCTTTGGTGTAAGAATTAACATAATATGTGAAAATCATGAAAATCTGAGATGGTCACCTGGGGACCATTTGTTGAATTGGAATGGAATGACCCAAACAAAAATGTTGCTGCGCTTCAAGCATGAGGCACTTTTACCAATGCATATGGAGGCCGCGCGCGCGCTAATGCCAGGAACTAACCTTAAGCCAAGAAGCAAGGGCAATTGAGATGTGTCTTTGTCAAGTCCGAGTCTGCAGTAAGATCCGTCACTGCATAATGCAATTCCAATTTCCCCAGTATGCATGGTTCCTACTTTTTAGGGTTCCAGGAGAGTGCTGATCCTCATTGAAAAGAATTGTGTAGGCCTAGGCCTATAGGCCTAACCTTAATTAGGCCTACAATCCTGGACAAAAATGATGGGACATTTTTGCCCAAATGTAGCAACACGTATGCACAGACTCGCTGGTTTTTCGAAATCCCCTCCCCCCTAGTTCAACGTCGTTCTCGACAAAATATTCTCAAAATTTCAAAAATTGCAACACTGAACGGGGGGAGGGGGCCTGTCCCATTGATTTTTGTCCAGGATTGTAGCCTAGGCCTACATCTTGTCCTCAACAATCATACCCAGCATTGTAGGCTGGCTTTTCTTTGAATTTATAGTTACAGTGGTGCCCACGGAAAACACCATATTACCAGAAAGTCAGGAGTTAAGGACGTCAGGGGTTGAGGTCTGACGTTTACACTAAACAGTCGAAACATTTTCAACACTCAAACCTGTACCTTCTCATAGATTCTGTCTATTACTTACGACTATGCACATTTATACTCACTTGTAGCAAGGGCCTAGAAGTTATTCAATTATCTCAGTACGGTGGTACGGTCAGCGAAGTCGTGAGATCTACAGTTAGACTTGGGCGACGCGGCAAACTTTAGTACGGTTTTCTGATCCTAGCATAATCCTTGCACGATCTTTTGATTCTTGCATGCATGGCCTCTGGCCGTTCAATCCTTGACTTGGTGTTTTTTCGTCATGTTAATGGCCGGGGATAATTCGGTGGACGTAACATCACCGAGTCGCTCCCAGTACAGTGTAGCTTACTAGCATGGTATAGTCTACCTCGCGTGCAATGTGTGTTAACGTTTTCCATCATCATCATGCATGATACGACTACGAACAGTACCTTACCAGATCCATGCAATGACGTGTGATACTATAACAGGGATGATTTTTAAGCAATTGAAATTGGTTGTCCAAAGGACAACCAGCTGCAAGAATTTGGTTGTCCTCCCAAAAATTTAGTCGTCCTCCATAAAAGACATGTGAAAACAAAAAAGTTGTGCAATGCGCATTTTCTGGTTTCAAGAGGATTGTTTTATTTTTATTGCACTGGCTGCTATTTGCATTGCATTATATCTAGCGTGAAAGTCACTTTATTGAAAATACACATGAAAGCGCTGGTGTGAGTGATAGAAATACCCAAAGTAACAGTTAGGGAATCTCCGAGACGACAGAGGTCTGGCCTCTGTGATCATTGCAAACCCCCCCCCCACCCCACCCCACATTTTATTCTTCACTTACTCAAGGAGGGACAAAAGACATTTTTTCTCCTGAAAACTTCCCAACGTTCGGTAGCCGCAATAATAATGTGATCTTTAGACACCCTATTTGTACATTAGGACATGCAGTTGTACCGTCAAAATATGGTGCATTAAACTTGAACGGTAGCCTACATATCACGATTTCTGAAACTCATTCCTTTTGAATCAAAATCTGACAATCGTAAGCATGAAGTGTCTATTGAACAAAATGCCTTTTTAAAAGCTTGTTTGTTTCAGCTTTAATAGTGTTTGACCGATTATGCTATAATCGGCAATACAGTACCCTTTTACTAATTATTTAATTAAACTATAGGACCGATCCCGATTATTACAAAGAGGGAAGTCACCGTGACATGTTTGTCCCATAAGCCCCTTGCATCTAATATATCGTATTCCCGTAACCAGTTCAGGATGGGAAATATTGGGAATCGTTACGAACGGAATATCTTTTTGTATATGTGTCATGTTTTCACTTCAAAAGTGGAGATACAAATTAACCGATAGTACAGTTGAATTGTTTGCAGTCGATGTCACATGCCCTTTGATAATTTAGCTCTAAGGCCAACATCATGCTTTTTTTGGTTTTCATCCCTCAATCATGTCGGAACATTTGCTGTTGCGTAAATGTACTGTAGCTGCTCTCCCGCTTTAATGAACCCGTGTTAGAGCAATCATGATAATCTAGCAGTTCTGAGCAGCAGAACAAATGCACCCGATTAACGTATCATATGGTTCCTTCCGGATATAAATATCCCAGTATATTGTTAGCAGCTCTTGTCCAAAACTTACGTCTAGTTTAAAAAGAATGTGCAACTGAAATGCACGTAAGTTCGATCCTCGAAAAATCCACGTATACAGAGATTTGTGATGCCTCTTGGTGAATTTAGCACGGGGCTTTCCCGGCTTCGCTAGCCGGCTATATAAGCATGACAAGTGCGATCGTCGTAACACAAACTCAACGGGAAAACTTGTCTCGAGACCGAGCATTTTCACACACTAAATCACATAAGCGAAGGCGCGAGTTGTGATTGGCTGGCTACAATCAACGCAATTGAACCAATCACGATGCAAGGGCCAATTTAAATTTTGCAATGGATCCTATGCATATGATGTCACCAAGCAAAACATGGTGTCTTGTTTGGCGGCAAAAAGAGACACGCACGTAAGTGTAATATATGCATGGGCCCAAAAGTTTGCTGCACGAGACCACGTGCATCACTGTTTTCGTTTGCAATGACGTCGTATGACAACATTGAATAAGTCCTACTGTAAATAACATTACAGAAGGAATGCTGGGGATGGCTTAATTTATGCAAGATAACAACCACCGAACTTCGCAAGATTCTTCATGCTATTTGTACAAAACGTGCACAGATATGTATACAAAGCTTGGGGATTTGAAAAAACGGCGAAACACTGCAGCTAGATAGTCTGTTCTATGTGTTTTGTGCAGAACCGTTTGTACAGCAACTTACGCGGCGCTTTCTGTCAGACAGCAAGGTATACACATTGAAAGCAATTTTAATTTAAGGTAATACTACTGGGTTATAGCGGAAAATATCAAACGGCAGGGGGAAAATTTATACATTTGTGAATATCAGTGCATCCCGTTTTGGCGGGAAGTTAAAGGATTGAGTATTTACAGGAATTTTACCGAAACTAAGAGCAACTTTCAAGTTGCAAATAATCGGTGGTAATGATCTGTTGAATAAAGATATTTTACCAATGCCAATTATTTACCGATGACGGAATAATTGGCCCGATGCTGATTACATAACAACAAAGACAGGCGAATTAACAGTCCTATCCAAGAACTTTTCGCGCCAGCACGTTGAACATAATCCCAGAGAATGTGTATGAGCACGTTTTGTAGAGTTCAGCTGAAACAATGATCATCCACGAGGCTGCTTGTTTGGCGTTGTGCGTATCGTGGTCTGTCTCCAGGGTTGTTTTGTTCTGGTGTGCTTTTCGTGAAGGTACAGATGTGTTTTGTTGTGCGAGTTCATGAAATGTTAAGATGTTTTGGTTGCATAAGAGTGTTTGTTGTACGCTTTGTGTCTCGATATACATTACCAAAGGTAAAAATTAGTCGTCCAAAGGACAACCTTAGGTGGTTACTTTGGTCGTCCTGCAGAAATTTTGGTCGTCTCGGACGACCGGACAACCGCTAAAATTCATCCCTGTATAATACTGATGATTGTCCGGTGGGAAAGTTTTTTAGCCACCGGCTATCAGCAGAGTGACTTTATTTCTCCGAGTGGCTCCCCGCCAGTTGCTTACGCATGATGGGAGCATTGGGCCATGTTCTCCGTCACGAGTCACGAATACCAATTTTTTAGACGTAGACCGCCTACTTGCATGAGTAACACAAATTTTACTTCATTATAGATATAATAGTGCATAGCCCTATGCCACCAGATTGCATGTATAAGGATACCTAATTTCTCAAGGTTTTCAAAGAAGGTCTTATCACTGTTGCCATTTTATTTTAACTCCTAACAATGGGGTAATTAAAATTTGTCATATTCCAAATTTTTCTTCAAAAAGTAGTAGGCTGTAACACCAGATTGCATGTAAGGATACCTTTTCAAATATTTTCAAAGGGGCGGGGCGGCATCTTTTAGACTCTTTTAATCCGGCCTATAAGGCGTACGTAGGCCTACGATCGACAGAGGCACGGGAGGGGAAGGTGCTCGATCAGGTGCGGTGCGCAGTAGTTTGCCATTTATCATGCAAAAGATGTTCGGAGTAATTCGGAGTAAAATCATTTGTAGTCGGAAGTTCGGGCAGTCACTCAGCGACCTGAATTTAGACGAGTCACAATAGAAACAAGCATATTTTGCGAATTTTGTTATTTAGTTTTCCCCGGAAAGATTCAAGATGTAGCGATATTGGCCTACGTACATTGCCTATTATGTAGGCCTAGTATTTTTCTGATCACTTAGCAAGTTGATTTATTATTATAGCAAAGGAAAGCTGAAATAAGACAATTTAGATTCTCTCTAAAAGCAAGAAAACGCAAGGTGCGGCTATCTGAGGGGTCGAGGTTTTCAAAATTTTCTCTACGCCCCGCGCCAACTAATGGTTGTGTTTCGCTTAGATATCCGTAGGGCAAAATTACATTTTCAGGTCCTCGGTATTTTTAACAACTGTCTAATCACTTTGCAGAGGCGATATTACTTTGAAGTGAGCATTTTATTGCAAACGACAAAACTGAGATAACGACTGCTTATATAGACTACGTATGTCTTTGGGACGTTTTTTCCGCATCATCTGAGGGGTCAATTTTTCGAAATTTTATGTACACTCCGCGCCAACTGAGGTGGCGCTTCGCTTAAATGTTCTTGATGGCAAGAAAAATCCCAAACCTGAATGCTCCGGCTCCTTTGCCGATCCGACTGATGCTCTTTTAATTTTACTTTGACTCCGTCCTAAAGAACGCAAAATTAAAAACAGATTCTGTTTTTAAAATTAGCATGCATGGCATTTGATTGCAAGTAAGAGACTTAAAATTTTCCACTTTTGTCCCCATTAACCACCACAGTTTAAATTTCAAGACTTTCCCTAACAAAGTCGAAAATCTTGCACCATTTTGCTTCTGGGCTCCTTGAAAAGGCCAAAAATTTCCCAAGGGCAATACCCCCTCCCCAGGCCCGCGAACCCTCCCACTTTCTTCAGAGAATATAGGGGGACAGAGGGGACATGTCCTCCCACTTTTATTGAGTGGAGGGGACAATAACGTAAAAGTCCCCCAACTTTTTGTGACGCCTTAAAAATTAGGTACTACCAAAAAGACTATACATGTAGGTTATGAAAGGAGTGCTCTACCGATTACGATCGACTAGCTTTCTGTATCAATAATTCCATACGTTTACTTTGCAAATCTCCAAAATTTTCGCACGTTCCGCGCGCTTGCAGTCTCATTGATGTTCTTTTTTCTCTTGCATATCAGACATACATCGGTCTCTATGATTATGTCGATTGTTCGTGTGCAAAGGGCAGCAGGTGTGGTTATGAAAGAGCACAATATTTAGGGATATGAATAAGATGAATCGTTTCCTACTATGTTTTAATGAAATATGTGGTGTTTAGTGAATGACCAGCCTAGCGCAGGCTGAAATTGGCAAACACATTTTAAGGAAACTGAAAATTTTTGGTGCACAGTCTGCATGCAACTTTTTTAGAAAAATGTGTGATATCTACTGCAAAATTTCGACACACTTACATCGTTTATTTGTAAAGCGATTCCACCATTTCGTATTTAGACCATTAGGCTATCAGAGAAGTAAAATCAGACTGACGTTTGCTAGATGAGAGACTTCCATCAGGAATTAGAGGTACACCTCCATCCTCTGTCTGCAGATAGTGTATGATGAGGTGTCGTTCGAAAAAAACATATTTTAATGTTTTTGTATCACCAATCTTACACCAGTAGGCCAATGCAACGTAGCCTCAGTAGCACCGTACCAGTGGGTACCATTTCCCCACCCCTCGATCTGTGATTTTCCCGTAGCAGATTAAAGTGTGCTTTTGATCAAGTCATGGATTTATTTTACCTTCTTTCCGTTACAAACGGTTCCAATTACTATAAAAACTTTTGCACAAATCTTTCGCAAACTATGACAATTTGCGTTGTGATTCTAATTACTTACATTGAGTACACCCGGTATTTAAATTGACCGTATAGTCCGTTGAGGTTATTACCCACACTTTCAAGATCATGTTTTGAAAACTTTGGAGTTTTCTAGTAACTCAAAATATTGAAACATTTAGCACCATTTGGCATCTAGGCCCCTTCTCTTAGACACCCAGTGGCGTAGGTAAAGGGGGCAGACGGCTCTGATAAATGGAGAATTCGGAAATTTGCTATTTGTGAAACCAGTTTACTTTGTGGTTTTAACAACTCATGAAATTTCGAAATCTCCCCATAAAAAGCTCCACATTCGTCATTATTTTTCTCAAAGAATCAAAATTTTCCGCGCGCTTCGCGCGCAACAAATTGCAATTCCTTAGCAGAGTTGCTGGCTCATACCTTTAGTAAAATTTTCCGAGCTCTGGACTTTGTAAGTGGAAAAAACGAAAATTTGCTATATGTGACACCAGATCATCAAGTGACACCAGTAACTACAGTGTATTTTCATGAAATTTCTTTCATAAAATTCAAAATTTCCTCTAATATAAGCTCTTGACTCAAAAAATTTTGTCAGAGAGCCTAATTTCGTAGAGGTTAGATAACATTATGTAGCAACACCGATCTTTGGTCGGCGTTCAATCTCAGATTTGCAAATAGGATATGCAATGTCTTCAGTAATACCTCAACTTTTCCAATTTTCTTACAGGAAACCCAGAATCCAG
Source organism: Holothuria scabra (assembly GCA_037179385.1). Lineage (NCBI taxonomy): Eukaryota > Metazoa > Echinodermata > Holothuroidea > Aspidochirotida > Holothuriidae > Holothuria > Holothuria scabra. Next base: position 31,395,855 of record CM074185.1, on the reverse strand, counting down.
ACTTTTCTGCATTACTAGCTCCATATTTTCAAATATTTGAAAAATGTTAAAATTTCAGCGCGCTTCGCTCGCCGCAAACTACGGCCCTTGTACAGCGGTTTTTACACTCCAGAAATCGTAAAATTCGAATGCTTGCCCACCCCCTTCCCGAAAAAATTTCTAGCTACGCCGCTGCAAATATCTTACCAGGACAGGTGAAAAAAATTTAGGCTACATGTCCAACCCCCCCCCCTTTGAAAACCAAATCGATGCCCCTGTCTACCATAAACCAGCACAGGCGTCTTGTGATGTATCTAACTTCATATACTTGCAATCTGTTGCTGCATAATTGAAACTAAAAGCAACACATGATCTCGTTTTTTTTTTTTTTTTTTTTGTTGTTGTCTTCAATTTAGGTTGCATACAATGTATACGTTTCAGTCAGAAAATAAAGAAAATTTAGCTGGGTTAAAAGTTTGTCAGTTGATATTCAGTGCACATACGGCTATACGAGTCAGTGAAGCTTGTGCCGCGGCTAAATGTTTTTTCCACCTGCAAAATTGCCACCTCAAGACTTCCGGTTGCTTCAATTTGTCAATAGGCAGTTACGTGCACGCCTTACATCCAGGTATGTAGATCAGTGCTTTTAACGAGCACTGTATGTGGTTACTATGAAAAATAGTATATATCCGGCATTAAACCCAGCCAAAAGGTCAATCGAACGTCCCCCTACCCCCCCCCCAAAAAAAATGAAAGGAACTCAGACCTTCCGGTTCTTTTGTGCGGTGTGTAGTATAGGAAAGGTGCTTTATATTTTATTTCTGGTACATGACAAATTCAAATATGTTACATTATGTAAATACGACATTGCCAATTTATGAGCATTGAAATTTTCGAAAATCAATTAGCGGGTTTCAGCGTTTTTATAAAAATTACGGAGCAGCAACTTTGTGTAGTGGCACAGCATGGGGCTCATACTTGTAAGTGGGAACATCGCACGGTATTTAAATTATTCCCCACACCCTCATCACGTGATATGAGAGTGTTCGGGAATTACCACGCGTTCGGCATTCCCCAACCTTCCCATAATGTTTCTGACAGCTTAAAATCGAATATAAAGATATCCTGATAGTGAGGTGTAACCCCACTAACCCAAACCCAACAAAAATATAAATGAAGGTATTATTTGTTCCTGGGACCATGGTCACGGTTAGGCTACTATTAAGGCCTCGCCAGCATAGAAAAGTCCCGGATAAGGCCAATTAAAACACAAATTAGAGACTTTCTAAACATGAATAGTTACATGTGTTGTACACCTCTAAGTAAGTGTAGGAAATACAGTTTATGTAATACTTATTCACATAAAAGAATTACTTCCCTGCCATAAAGTTAAACTCTATGGCAAGAAATTAAAATCCGCGGTAGAAATATAGTATGTGTCCACAAACCTGACTTTCCCTCGATTTTCGTTTCCGTACAATCCGATCCTGAAACGATCAAAAGGAAAATAGCAAAGGTAAGCAAGATAATTCATATGCAAGCTTTTGTTACGCTTAAAATGTTTACCAAAAGCGTAAGAAAGGAGGCGATGGGGATTTCCCCATCACCCCCTCACACACACAAACACACACACACACTTTTAGAGCGGGGAAAATGGGTATTTTTTCGGGCCTACACTTTTTCAAGTTGGCAACAGAAAAAAGTAACAAATTGAGGTTTACCGCATGAGGCAGCACCGTGGGCTGGGGGTTGTAGAAAATGATCACGGCATTTCCCACCGGTCGTAAGAGGCGACTAAAGGGAAAAACCAAATTTGGACCTGAACCATACTTGGAAATAAGTTTGGACTTTGAACCTTTTCTCGAGTTGACAGACACTACGGTATATAACACATCCGTGTTAGTGATGTATCGTTAAATCTCAACTAACTAACTATAGCGCATGGGGTAGGGACTTTTCCTAAAGTCCTCCCGACTCTTAATGGCAAAGACCCTTTCGGCGAAACTAAACAATACTCCCGAAGGAGTTCTGCTTCTCATGGCAGCTACGTCCACTTAATGACGTGCGGCACTTAACGGACCAACCTCACGGTCCTCAGACCATTTGTATCATTGATCTGTCATGTATGGCTCCATGAGGCACGCGAATGACATGACTTTCTCATGTCTTACACTTAGTAACCATATCATGCATACAGGAGGGTATCTATACTTTTTACGAAAAACTGGTGTATTTGCTTTTACAACTCATAAGGTATACTTGACATATTTTGGCAATCAAACTTGCCCCTCACCCCTTCACTTTCGGTAGACGGTTCCCACGCCCGGCCAATACATACGTTACTTGCAAGTAATTTAGCTCAGTTCCTCTCTCTTCTAGTTTGTCCAGGCATGAAGCCAGACTGGGAACAGAAAATATTCACAGAAAATATTCTCCACTTATGAACTGATGAAATAGAAACTTCTCATTGTCTTAAAGGGGAGCGTTGAGCTGACATAGTTATCTAAATGAGAGCACTGTTTAAGGGTCACTACCACATGACGATGCTTATAGTTAGCATAACGGGTCAAGTTTCATGTCCAATGATTGCCGCAAGAGTTAAATTTTGTTGTGTTCTGGCCTGTAATGGTTTTGCACATAATATCAAAAAAGTCTGGTCACTATAATTTTTCAAAACCGAATTGAATCCAAGTACTTACTCATAGAACAGTTACTTGTATGTAGGATATGGGGATTGTACAAGTTTGACTATTTGCCATTGGTATGTGAGGAACAGTTAACAGGTTTGGAAAATTTTGTTGAATTTCATGAACCAACTCAATGAGCCGCTTTTCGATTCTGACCCCAGAATTTGCTGTCGCCGATATAACGTGTTTTTTCGTTTTGGGAATCATGCGATAAAAACCCAACAAAAGGGACAAGCCGTTTTCGAAATTTGCTTACGGACTTTCTCAGTCCTAGTCCACTTCGTGAATATTGCTTCAAGGGAACCACCCCCCCCCCCCCCGAAAGTCCCTTGCTTTGGTTTTGTGAAGCTGTGCATTTTAGTACTACAATGCGGAGATGTTTTTATCATACTACATAATGCAGCTGAGTTTTTCCCCCAAAAAATGACCTAACTCAGAAGACTAGCTCGAATCTCAACGTTTTTGCTTTACGACAGTTCCTGCTTGTTCAAGCAAGAAGCCATCCTTTGTTACTGTAGCTTATTTTCAAAAATTGTACCTCTCTCATTAGAATACCTTGAGATTTATTGTTCTTCTGAGTAGTACAATTGGTCTCCAAATGGTTAACATTATAATACATTATCAAAAAGCCATAGGGGCACGAGGGCTCCCCCCCCCCCCAAATTTTTCAAAGCATACTGTTTTCCTTTTTTTAAATAAATAATTTTATCGATATGACAGGTATAAAAACGTACTTAATTTGGGCAAATTGTCCCTTCTATCTCGCACTCATATTTAACTTTAAGTTTCATTTGATCTGAACATTTCATGAATAACTTTTACTGGAGGTTCTTTATTTTGTAAAATAGGAAATCCCTTATGAATATTTTCATACTGCAGTTAGAGAATGTTGTAACAGCTATATGAAGTTAAACTGGTTTTAAGTTATTGCAGGTCATGTGACTGAGGACGGAAAGTACGTTTTTGAAGGTTATTAAAAAGACGCTGAATTATATCACTTCCTTTTGAGTTAAAAAAACTTTGTTACCTATGTGTGTTTGATACGTTTAGTACAAGTTACATATCACACTCCCGGTATACTTATAATCCCGTCTGGTATCCTCACCCTTATCATTCAAACAAATAAACTGTTTTAGAAGATATCATTTACGAAATTAAATGAAATTAATTAATTTAAAAATGTAAAATAAATGCTATATTATGAACTTTTCAAGAAAAAATAAACTACTTAGAATATGCAGTCCAATGGAAGTTAGCACAAAAGTTCTTGCACTGGATGTTTTCTAACACAGGTAGACGGTAGTTTTCTAACACAGGTAGACGGTACGGTATAGAATGAACACTGTGTATGGAGTGCCCAAAACTACTTATTTTGTAATTTTCTAATTACTTTTGCAAATTTTTTAAATGAACATTTTATTGCAAAGGAAATTTTAAAATAACGGCAACTCAGAGTTTACTACCTGTTGTGCATGCGAAGTGCATATGCGTATTCAGAGGGAAGGGGTGAGGGGGCAATTGAATTCTGATTTTTTTTAATCAATCAAAAATAAATTTACAGAGGCGGTGCTCCTGCTTATCTCTCATCTGCCGAAGATGTTTCCCTATTTCACTGTGATTACGTAAACACCATGGGCAACTCTTCCTCGGATCTTTCCCGAAGTACAAAATATTTCGCACGCTCCTCGCAGTGGCGGGGGAAGGGAATTCAGTCAGAGGGGGCAATAATGACCTGTAGTGGCGATTCAAAGTTTGTAAGACAAGAATATTTGGTCAGAGGGAGAGAAAAATAGGCTGTGGGCGCTTTTATGTTGGTACATACATATGCCTCAATATGGTAAAAAGAGTAAAAAGTGAGCTGACAGGCAATCTGAGTCCGTCAAGGGACCCCCCCCCCCCTTGCCGCCCCTCTAACTATATGGTAGCTCCGCCACTGACTCCCCGCGCTTTCAGTTTGTTTGATGTATGTCTTACAGCGTCTCAAACGAACTCATATTATTCCTCGGCCCGGTTTGACTGATTTTTCTGTGCACGGCTAATACTTGGAATTATGCGAGAGCACAGCATTCATCAGGGCAAAGTAGGGGAATATTTTTGCCTTTCCATTCATTTGTCTTGTTTAATGAAATCTGAAAGCTTTATCGGGTGATCAGGGAGCAGGTTCCCGCTGTAATTGGCAAACGTGTGTTTATGAAACTGGAGATATCTCGTTACAGTCTGTATGCAACTTTTGAGATCAAAATTAACGATTTCTTATGCAACATTTCGACACACGCCTGTCGCGCATTTGTCACGGTTAGTACTTTCAACTTGTGATCATTACTTAAGGAAATAAAACTACAAGGAAGTTTTCTGGCAAGACATTTAATCCGAAAATTCAAGACGTAAATCTACATGCTGTGTCTACACGGGGTCACGGTTTGGTGTCGTGCGAAGGAAATATGGATGTATTTTAAATCGTTTTTTATACAACAAAAGATTTCGTGTCTGAAATTTCCAAACATTTGCGTGCGCTTGGTACCTTTTTATCTTCGGTTCTATTGTTTTATTCTTTAAATACTGTTTAAATCGAACTGAGATTTTTTGAGATGTTTTTGACCACTTTTTTTTTTTATAAATACTACCAGTACCGGAAGGAAATTAAATTGTGATTCTACACCTAGAATAGAACAGGGTGATTTTTACCACTAGCTTACTGTAAGTCTTTCACTCTAAAAATAAAAACGGTGAAATTTCACCCGTTAAAAGAGTGACAGTTAAAAAGTTCACTCCAAAAGAGCGAAAATTCACTCCAAGAAGAAGGAAATTTTCAACAAAAGCTACGTTTACATGAAGAGCCTGCACTAAGTACACCCTTATAAAAGAGTGATTCATGCATGCACTCGTTACAGAGGGGATTTTTACTCTTTTTGCAAAGAATATTTCACTTTTCTTGGAGTGAATTTCACTATCCTTGGAGTGAACCAAAACTCTAATGAAGCGAATTCACACTTTTTCTTCTATTAGAAAGTGACTTAGTTCAATCTTTTGGTTTAGAGTGTGACGTTATCAATATTCTTTTCCAGAGGACTTATATACAACAGTTGTGCTTGGTGTACCATGTTTAGCCAAATCAAGGATTTCTACTTTATTCAATTAGGAACCTCTTTAAAGGCCAATCCTTTCACCCCAAAACTTCAGTTTTGTAGGGATTTACCGAAATTCTCAATTGGCTCAGCTCTTTGATTGACAGCTAATTCAAACAATGCAGTGCACCAACGCTTATACTAAAGAGCTTAAACTGTATGTTTTGATAATACACATTGAGCTTTTCTATGCTCACCCTGAAGCAATAAACTGAGATTTTGTCTGGATGAGGATGACTTTCAGACAATTGTGGGAGTAGCTTAGAAACGGTTAGGAGAATTGGTAGTGTTTGGGGTGAGAGAATTGGGTCTTTTAGCTTCTTACTTCAATGTTCACAGCATTGGAAGACTAAATTAATGTCATACAGTTATTCATTATGATTTTCTTTTCAAATGTCCTTCCTGGTAGAAAACTTTAAAAAATTCAATATAAAAACGTATGCTTTTGTCGCGGGGGGGTTGAATGGTGTGTCCACAGTCCGGGAATTGAATTATGTTCCCTTCCTACTTTCCCTTTGCTTCATGCAGACGCTAAAGCAAGCAGCTTGTAATCATGATGATAACCACCAGAATCCAAAGTAAGACAATCTGTCCGGAGTAGGTAGGTGTCCAAATTGCTGGGATGAAAGTTTGACCACAGCTTTGTTTGCTGTCAGTGGGATATTTTGCTAAGTATATCGCTACGCGGCTATTACTAATACCATTTATTCAATCATCTCGGCAAGTCTCTGCGTTGCTCCTATTTGTTCCCACTTATACTTGTCACGTCACTCAAGGAATGCCTAAAGTTGCTCTCAAGTTTTTCCGGGTATCCACTTGGTACCGTACACTGCACATAAAATGCAGTGATGCCCCTAAGCCTCTTAACCGAGACTTATCCTTTTTCTCTGCATAATGAAAACGTTCAAAGTGGACCTAAAGAATGTTTCATTGAGAGGCTCTCACGGTATTTGAACCAGACAATTAGAACACGACCCATTACACAATCTACGAAAAGAGAGGTACTTCCTTGTCAATACCGCTTCATTTGTAATATGATTTACCAGCCTGCTATGTATGATACCACTAGTATGTACAGAGGGATTTGTAAAAATGTAGCAGAAAGGGAAAAATAAGTTGCGTAAGACTGCGGCTTCAATACAATGAATGTGAATATGGCTAAGAATTTGAAAGGAGGTGTAACTGATATTCTTTATTTCTAGTAATGCGTCTTTATGACAGGTTCCTAGGCTGAATCCTCGGAGAGGGGAAGGGGACAGTTAGACAGTCAGTCATGACAAGTGAATAAGCGAAGCAGCAATGACATGCCTATAGATAATTTTTAAATATGTGGCAGGGCACCCGTCCGTTCCTGTGTAGTGCAGCCAGCGAGGATTGACCCCCTCTTAGCACGCCATTAGGAAAACAACCATCTGGTGACGATGGAAGTTCTACCAAACTGGTAGAAGAACTCTTTGAAGACAATGAAAGAAGAAGTGCCGGCAAATACTTCCTGAATTGAAGAAATGAATAAAACCTTTTCGACTTCGTTAGCCACTGCTTTCTAGCATTTTTTAAATTAAATTTCATGCTTCTAGAAACAGGTGAAAATCTCAGCATATAACAACAATCCCAGCAAGACTAGACTACTACCTCTGGCATGAACCTTCTCCTGACTGTGTCACACTCTAAACATAGTTGAGTAAATAATCACCAACGCTGGGTCCTTATGTGACAATACTGAAACTGGATAAAACTTGTCCAAAATTGTTGAATTTATGGGTAAATTATGTGGTTAGGTACTACTTTCTTGAGTAACTCACCACATGGCTGTCCAATTATTTGAAAAATTGCCCAATTTCAGTTCTGCCCCATACGTGATTAAGCAGTTGGTGAACATTTTACCCAACTGCTTATAGAGTGCACTTGCGGGACTGTTATCGATTTGCGCACAGTGTGTACATTGTTTATCTTATATGCTTCAAGTTCCAATGAAAGGAAACAGTCCTTACTAGAAAAAAACCTAGCATCTAAAAAATATGTGAAATTCTATAGGCCTTCTTTAGAAAAACGATCAGGTCAACGGCCAACTTCTTCAGAAAAAAAATTGTATGGAAAAAGGGATCTTTACATAACACTTGATTTAAGCATTTAATTCGATGTAACTAATAGGCTAATTGCACAGAATCCTCACATTTTAATTTGTAAAGCGTTACATGTATGTCTCGAAACGTGTACATCATGGCAGACATAGGCGTACGGGGATAATTTTTGTGGGGAGGGCAAAAACAAATTTTGTCCGAATAATGACACCCTTTATCATGTTTTGCCCGAATGGAACAACTGTTTTTGCCCAAATTGGGAGAGCGAGTGCCCCATGTACCCCGCCTCGTACGCCTATGATGGCAGACGTCATGTCTCAAGGTTAGGTTAGAGTTCATGAGATGAGGTTAGGTTATAGTTGGAATGTCTCGAGACTTACTATTTTACATGATATACTGTGAAGATTGAGCGGCTATATGTATTCGCAATACACATGGTGCAGCTTGAAAAACTTTCCTCTGAATTTTGTTTTCATTTGTATTGTGTAAGCCATGCATAAGAAGAAAGGATCATTTTATTTAGTCAGCGCCAGTTGACGTCATGTATAGGGGCCCGTCTATGAAAGAAACAGGGCCTCGGACGCTAACTGTAGCCCTACTCGGGGATTTTTTTTTATGAAAAGGGTAACTTTACATAAATTATGCCATTTACGTGCCTTCGGGCTTTGAATACATTATACAAGAGGGTTTGCATTTTGCAGTATTTTGTGCAGGTAGGCCTACAGTAGGGCACTTTTCAGTTTGGGTTTTGGAATTTCAGGGGTTAAGTAGCCTACCGCCCTTTTTTAAGTTTTGTTGCAGTGATTAAGTAGGAACCAAGTTCGATTGCTTTGATTATTTTCTCCCTTTTTCTTTATTTGAAGGGGTTGATTATGCTCTCGATTACAAGGTATGGCGATACTGAGTTGCATTCGAAAAAAAAATCGAAATATGACGCAACGTTGAAAGTTATTTGACGTTTGCAGTGGCACCCATGAATGGTTTAACCCAACTGGGTTTTAATTCCTGTGACAAATGCTACAGTTACAAAAGTGTTACAGAAGGAACGGGACTGAGGAAGGCGAGGTCAAATTGGTCATTGAAAATGAGTTTCTGGTTGCCAGATAAAATTTTTCCCGTCTTTGTGAGATTTAGCTATATGCGACCATGACTGAGAGCAAGAATTGTCGCACCCATCACAGCCTAAAGGGCTGACGTCATGTAACAGTTAAGGTGCTACGCCATGTTGGACGGCAAAGTATCGTTATCGACTTGAGATACACACATGAATTATGACGACACTTTTTAATTGATGGAACCCTAGAGTCCTTAAAAACGACACTCCATATATTAAATAATATAAAAGATGCCTCTGGCCTCACAATTAATGTTTCAAAATCTAGAGTATTTCCCTCGGTCCTTTTGTAACCCTTCAACACGCATTTGCTTGTGATCTTAAAATTGTTACCACGCACGGGTCAGTAACTCTTCTATCCCCATCCCCCAAATTTCCGCAAATCTAAAATTCGGGCAAGAATTTGGGAAAAAATCGGACAGGAATTTGAAAAAAAAATCAGACAGCCACTTAAGTTTTAAAAATGGCATGTTTTATTTTCATGAAAATCAACAAGATTTAAAAAATTTCCTACACATTCGGGCAGCGCAAAAAGCTGTTATTGGTGAGTTTTACTTCACAGTCTTTCACACTACAATACCCCAAATGGTCGAATATGCAAAGTCTTTCATGCATTTGCCCGAAAATAGAAAATGTCACAGTCAGGGTAACACATTTACGAAAAATCAAAGAGTTATAAAAAAAATCGCAACACATTTGGAAAGATAGTTGAAAAATGATGGGACGACGGTTTTTAAAGTGTACCTCAAGTCGAAAAATTTTAAAATATATATTATAGAGCAGGACTAGTGAATTCTAAAAGTCCAACTCCCATCTTCATAGGACATTCCTGAGCTGAGACATAAAATGTTGAAGTTTATTTACTAAAAACAAATTGGTCCATTGCACAATAATTTGTGACTTTCTTGATGTACAACTCAAATTTTATGCTTTGTTCCCCTTTAAAATTAAAAATGCTTTCATGACCTTGAACACTTTCTGTTTGCTTGGATAGGATGTTGCACTGAGAGGGCTTTTTTAGTTACATCAACCCCATAAGAGTGCTATCCCACCTTGGTACAAGGTGCAGTATTTCTTTGTTTCAGAAAAACAAAGAAATACCAAGATTGTAATTTGAGTTGTACAACAAATCACAAATTATTGCACAATGTACCATTTTAAGTTGAGAGAATAAATTTCAACAATTTATATCTCAGCTCAGGAATGTCCTATGAAGATGGGAGTTGCACTGTTAAAATTTATTTTTCATAGTCTTTAACATATATTTTTTAATCTTTTTGACTTGAGGTACACTTTAATTGCCAGGTTAACCCAACTGGACGACTAGGAGGGTGTTCAGGTGCAGTCCCCGATAGTTTGCCATCTATCCTGCCCCTAGAACCAAATTTATGAAAATCGTTTTTCAATACTATATTATGATGCAGTGTGAGAAATGTCTTCCAATAAGTGTGCCTGAAGATTCATTGAAGCCCACCTTGTAACATGACAGTTTTTTTTTTCAAAAGGTGCTACTAACAGAAGTAAAATCGTTTTCAGTCAAAAGTTCTTGTAGTCACACAATTTCATCAGTTTAATATATATTGAATTTAGCCAAGACTCGCAATAGAGTAAAAAACATTATCTTGTTTCAATTCCGTTTTATCGTTTTTCCGTCGAAAAATACAAGACCATTTCTTCCAATGGTAGTGGTACACTTTATCTGGTAATTATCTGATAATATCTGGTAATTATAAAATAGCGACTGCATAGATTTCCCTTCTACGCATGGAAAATGCCGTTTCCGGCTGTCTGAGGGGCCGATTTTTCAAAAATTTGTGCACGCTCCGCGCCAACCAATGGTGGCACTCCGCTTATATAGTCTTTCGAACAGAACTTCATTTTTTGGGCAAAAAATGTGCCCCAAGACTGAAATGTTACCGTACGCCTATGCCAATTTCGTAGGGGAATATGAAACCGTACATGGGCCGACTGGCTATAAAAGGTGTACCTCTGTTAGCGTCAGCTCTCCAGACGATCTTCTACATTTTTCTCAAGGTAAGGCTGGATCTTAAATAAAACCTCAAAATTCCGACTTTCCATGCACGGCTTAAAAAAAGTTCTTTTTTTCTTCAAAAGCTTCATATTTTCAAATGTTTAGGAAGGTAAGGTCGAAATATTACCCAATTTTGTAAAAAGCGTTTTAATGCGTGCAGCAAAATTTACAATCTCAGCAAACTTCGGGCGCGGAGACGATCTGACAGATTTTGTTCATAGGAAGAGCAGAATCTTCAACGAAGACCCCAAATTACCCAAATTTTCTTCCAACCTCATTTCTGTTATAAGGTTCCATTTGTTCTCCAATATGAATCTCAGATTTACAACCATTTAAAAAAGGGCTAAAGGAATTTCGGGAAACTAAACTCTTTCATGGGCGAGCCCTAATTAGTAAGTCAAAGATAAAGTGCGAAATAAACCAGCAAGTTGCGAGGAACTCCCTGAATAAACTTACACTGTGGCTATCTTCAATCTCCTTGATTTCTCTAACAGAAAGTAGGAAGGGAAAATTCTTCCACACAAATCCCAACATTTTCAGATTCTCATACAGAAACCACAATTTTCCGCGAAAAGAATCCAAACTTTTTCCAATATAAACTCCATCTTTCCAAATATTTGTTACAAAGATAAAAAAATACTTCATCGTCCTTTCGGTAACCACATGATTTGCCGGGGCCTAAATTTGCTAAGTCCACATAGGGAAGCATGACCCCATGCATGTTGGACAAATCCTGGCGTCACCCCTTTTTCATAGGTTCAGTAAGTCGTTTTGATTATATGTTGCTACATGAAGGGGCCTATACTCTGCCTGGATTTATCAAAGCAAGAAAACTACTGTGTGCTGACACATCTTTTTTAATTTTCTGTGTATACATCAATTTGTGCATCTTATGAGGAGGAATCAATATTTGCAATTCTTGCTTGTGTTCATAAGTTTTATAGGATGAGGACTTAAACAATTTGGTCCAATTTTCATTTTTTTCTTTTGTTTCACTTTCCTATTTTGGTCTGTCTCTTTTCTATTCTTCAGTAACCTAATCAATGCAAATACGAAAAATCCATGTTCAATGGTTTTTGTCCAATATATTTTACTTTTGACTGTATGATGGGGCGGAGGCGGAGGGGCAAGACATTGGAACTGATATAACTAAACAAGCGGTAAGAATACCTGGTTCCGACAATTAGGAGACTAGTGTTTCTGCCAAAAATGTCAAGCAGTCCTTCATTTGCCAGCCTTAAAAAAATAAGGTCTACCACTGTAGATTGGGTCTACTTTTTGGGCAGGGGAAATAGTGACAGTGAGTGGGATAATGGTAACGTAAAGTTCATGTAAGGGTATGCCAACTTGAATAAAAGCAACGGAAGTGGAACAAGAGCTCGAACATACCTGCTCGTCCATAATGCAAAATTAAAATACCAAGACATATAAACGTTACAAGATGTCTTCGACACATTTCCTTATCGTCATGTCTCTCTTTCTCGCCAGTTCTGGCGATAACCTTTCGCTCCTAGTAGGAAAGTTAAGGACCGTTAAAATTTCTGATTATCGGCGAGTCAACTAATTATAAATCGGTGGCGTTGAACTAAACGGATGCGTTCCCATAGATCACTTAAATGGTCCACGGCTCTTATTCCAGTGTATTGATATCACTTCCAAGCGAACATTGAATGACATGAAACTCTTCCGTAATTTCGCACCATCATCCACCAGTCATCGAGCAGTTCTAGATTACTTGTTACCTACATACTTCAGCGCCTTTGCATAGAGGATGTTAAGGCGTTTTACTCTAAACGAGCAGACTGGTTTAGTTTGTTGCATCACAACACACGCCTTTTCCTTCTTTTGTTATTCACGGAAGGGCCACAAACAAAACGACAATAGGACTTGTGGATGTTTTCAGACCGACGAGAAGGGATTTTACCTAGCTAAGTATACTCTTGAATTAAGTAAACTCAGTGACTTAGAGTAACATGAAATCAACTGCTACTGTATTTAACCAAGAAATTGCTTCAGCTCTAGATGAAGTAAGTACACATACGACAGTGCAGTTTTAGTCGTCGAGTGGCAAGTTGCAGAGTAGTTTATTCCAGCCGCTCAGTATAAGATAGGCGTATGTTTCGCTTGCCGATGGGTTCAAATTCCGCTGGATTTACGTGGGTTCTTCTCCGGAACTCCGGCTTTCCTCCCTCTTGGCATGGGCTTGTCACTAGGATCGGTTGCCCAGGCGAACAAAGTCGACCGCGCGCCCGGGGCTGAAGCGCCTTCCGGGTGGACCAGTCTTTTTTCTGCCTTGCCAGAGGCCATTATGTCATCTATAGGTCTCACCAGGGAGTTGCAAGAGACTCTAGCAACTCCCTGGTCAATATTTTCCTAATTGACTTACACACTAAATTAGCTCCCTTTCGAGGCCGATGCAGCCTTGTCAAAGTGCACACCTATTTCAAGACACCCATCACTTGATAGCTGACAAGTTTGCCCATCATGGCACTACAAAATTTCCATACCATGACCGTTTAGATTTTGAGCTACAAGGACTTAAAGTTTTTGTGGGGTACACCCACCCCTAGCCTCTTCACAAAAACGGAAAACCTCCGACATTTGACAGCAATTTTTTAAACAGTCAAAATCACCATCAATCTTACCCAAATTTTCAACATCTACACTCTGGCAAGTACTCTTTCATATTCATGGAATTTCATCACCCAGCTGGTAGGTTATCTTGACAAAATTTGGTCAAAACCAGAGCTAAAAGGACTACTTCTTTGAGGGTGTGCACTCGACGCTCTAAAACACTACTCAAATGGAGTAGTGAGAGCTATAGTCATTATGACTGCGCCAGGAAGCTTAAACTTATCTGGCTTATGAGAAGGGTATAGGTCACAATATTTGATAGGCCTATGTCATGTGAGAGGGGTAGTTATTCTAAGAAAGTTCTGGTGATATTTGCATTGAAATCCGATGTGAGGTTCTCAGGCGTTGAGCAGGTAAAGTTGTTACATTTTCAACAAAAACTTGAAGCGAGAACATATGACATCATATCCTCTTTTGATTTTCTTTAAAATTTTCGGCCAATTTCCTCCTCAACAATCTCATATTATCAGAATATCATTGCACAAGTAGCGTTGTCACTTGACAAACGTTGCAAGTTCGACGTACCCTGTGAAATTACGGTAGATTTACAGAACAACAAAATAAAGAGATAAGTGAGGATTACAGAAAAAAGTTCTGGAAACTTTTACCAGAACTTCTTTGTAATCTTATGTTCTTTTTATTTTTGTTTGGTAAATTTACAGCGATTTTGGACCATTTTGTACAGTGTAGGGAGATCTTCTTCCTATTAACTTCAAGGTCAACGCAACCGGGAACAACTTGAACAAACAAACAGAGGGAAACATCCATTGTCGATGTGAGGAAGTGATATAACCTCTGCTGCCCTTGAGTTCACAACTTCATTTAGGCCTACTGATGTTTCGAGAAATATATGTCCGATTTGAATGGAAGTTCCACCACCACTGTGCACGTAGATTTGGTTCCTCGACTTCACATATGGAAATAAAAATTTTGGGTGAAACTTTCCCTTCAAGTCAAAATCAAGTGGAGGGTTCCGTATTGTATTAATGATCCAATGTGAATAATTTAAATTGTTACAGTCTTTGAATTCGGCTTTCTGTAAACAGTAAACTTTCTTTTCAGTCAGTTTTATTCGGCTAATAATTCTTTCTTCTTCCCACGAAAAAGTTAGGTTAAAAGAAACCTAAAAACTGGAGACTTTCACCTACCTCACTTAAGCTCCGCCCCTTTTAACGGGCAAAATCTTGTGTAGTACGCATTTAGTGTATAGCTAGCTATAAGCAGCAGCGAAGATCCACGCGTGACTATTGCATTGAAACACTGTTGATTTTTTCCCGACAGTGGGCGTGGTTTCCCAATTATGACGTAACGTAAAAGCACTTCAACATCTTGAGCTTAAACCAGTCATAGTAGAATTTCGAGTTCAGACGAGATTCTCAGATTTCACAAGGAACAGACAAGTGAGTAAACCTCACAATCCCAAGCGTGTCATCAAGGAAAAGGAGGGTTTGGGTTTAACCCCCGCAAAAACGCAACAGCTACAAAAACAAAACTCTAGGAAAAACGGCAAAAAGGAAGTGGTCTCTATCAGTTCGGGAGAAAACCGCTTTCGGGGGAAAATGAGATTTCCCCAGATCGGGAGAGAATTCGCCTGTTTAAACGGTGTGAATATTTGGAAGCATTAAGCGTCTACCGCTCCACAGTCGTCATTTTTTAACAAATATGTATATTCAAACTGAATGTGATATAGTCAATACGCAAAGGATGAAACCACAAGGAATCTTCAACAACGTATTTACAAACACAATGCTTGCACGACCTACTTGCACACATTTATGAGGAAAATATTGTACAAAACGTACGGCTGTGTCGAGTCTGTAAATTAAGCTTAGGACAAAGAACATGAAAAAATTGTTCGATATCTCAAAATTGGCGCGGTCAACAACCAAAGAGGACAAAGCTCTTTTTATTCCCCTGTCAACAGAGATTTTAAAAATGTCCGAATTTTTCTTTCCTAAAATCGATAAAAATTTGCAAGTTTGTTTTGAGCATTATCTCCGTTGAATTGGCGAGATAGTATCACAATGCATCATGGGAGATAGGCCTATTTGAAAATGGTGCCATTCATGGCAAAATTCCCCCGATTGGGTGAAATTTCATCCATTTCATTTATTCCCTCTCTGTACCTACTCTTTGTTCCTTAGTTGATGTTTTTTGTTGTTATAAAGTACCAGTTTTCTTATATTTTTTCTTTTCTAAAAGGGATCAGACTTGAAAAGCCCTGCTTATTCTGATTCCTCTACCCTATCACATCTAAAGTTTAGTAAACTATATAATCTGTTTAAGTCAGCTTCAAAGTTTTTCAAAGTTTTACAAAGTATTTCCAGTTCTCCATAATGGTCTATTGTTCGATTCTTAATTATATTATAACATAATCTGTTTTTGTTGTATGTGTTTATGGCAGAAATAAACTTAAAACTTGAAATTGTTTTCCTCCGAAAGCGGTTATCTCCCGAACTGTCTATAAACTTCATTAAATTTAAGGCAATAATATTGGACTTGCATCTAGAGACCTAAACACACATCCTCTCGAAAGGGGGGGGGGGGCACTTTTTCCCTTAGTTCCCAAGTTCCCTAATGACGAAATCCTGTCCACGCGCCTGATCCATCCCATAGCACATAGGCGCAAGTCTTGTAAAATGTTTCTTCCTTGCAGTTTGGTCTGTACTTCAGATATTTCTTCTTCAGACATAACCATGGGTATATGGCAAAGGTTTCTTGCATTGTACATGGAGTCTTTGTCTCTGACTTCCCGCATCTGAGCTTCCTGAAGGACTCAGTTTCTTTATTCTGTGTAAATTTTCAACATCGGATTTGGGCGTTGTTGGGCTTTCTACACAAATAGAAGCTTTTTTGTTAATTCAGGGAAGCTGAAGAGATGAGTGACAGATAGATTAACCCGTTTTGTGGATACTACATAATGCGTGTAGTTTAACAGTTTTTCGTATTTAATTTTGATTTCAAAGGCAGTTATTATTCACCTCAAATTACAATTTTACACGGAGTCTACTAATTCTCAATTGGCACAGTTCCTCGACTGACATCATATTAAAAAATAAACAAAACAAAGAAGCCCACATTAAACGGCATGGACTGAGAGTGTTCTGATTACAATTTAGGGCCTTGAATGTCCATCAGTTAATGCACTGAAGCAATAGAAGAATAACTGTGGGAGGGGCTAGAAGTAATAGTAGGTTGGAAGGCCCTTTAAGTTCGTATCACGCTTCCTTTCGCATTTCGTCATATGCTCGTTTCTTAAAGTATTAGCCAAGGACGACGTCAGTTTAAAGGCCCAATTCTCTCACCCCAGAGTAGCAATTCTCGTAACCATCTTACTTACGCCCCTCCCACAATTGTCTGAAATTCCCCCTCATCCAGACACAATCTCAGTTTATATTGCTTCAGGGTGAGTATAGAAAAGCTCAGTGTGTATAATCAAAACACTCTCAGTACAGGTTATGCTGTGTAATATTATAAGCTTTGGTACTCTGCATTGTTGGAATCAGCAGTAAATCAAAAAGCTGAGCCAATTGAGAGTTTGTGATAGCCCCTACAAGAAGTGTAGTTCGAGGTAAAGGATTGGCTCTTAAAAGACAATCATTTGTCGCTTTGAACTATATAGTTTTGAAAGGACAAAATTTTTAATTGGTCTTGCTCCTTTATTGACATCAAATCAAAAAGAAATTGACTCCCTTTTATGCAAAAACATGCACTGAGAGTTTTTCGATGAGGTCTGCTCGTCAGGACCTAGTATGCTCACCGGAATACTGCCCTGAAGAAAATAACGCGATTGTTTTTTCTTTTAACTGTTCTTTTTTGTATTTTAATGCATTTTGTTGTAATCATTTCCATTACTTATATTTTAATGTCTATTTGTGTGTCTTTTATATCTCTTCGATGTGAAATGGAGAATAAACGAAACTGATAAAGTGGAGGGCGCTCTTTATTTACTGTGACATCATGTGCATCAGGTCTTTTAAAAGCAATACCCTGAAGTTATTTTGGCGTTTACACAATATGAAGCACACAGCACGCAAAACATGCACTCTTACGATACACTTTGTCCTTCAGTGGACGTAATAGCTTCTTTTTGGAAGCAGTGAAAGTTTTGGTTTCACCGAATGGCCCTTTGCCAGAGGGTCGAGAGATCTTTAGAAAAAGAAGTCTTACGGTATACCAATCATCTATGTATCTGAGTTGGTCCACAAGTTCTACTCAAGATGGAAATGGTGAAAAAATTAATTAAAAGCAATGGCGTGAAACATAATTAGTCAGTTTGAGGAAGATTTGTGATGATAATTGTTACCTCATTTCATCCAACTTTCTACATAAGTTTTTTTCTTTAAGTCCGAGTTCTTGAATCATTTTAAAGTTTTAATTGGAAACTGTTATGTGTCCAGCCCTTACCTAAGGCTACTACATGATGTTTTTGCTAGTTTTCCTTTGGAAAGAGATTTGCTAACTTCGTGGACTCTGGGGTATGTGCTATTTCAGTCAGTCAAGAACAGGATCACGTCATATGGTTGACCCTTGGTGTTTGAATGCTGAGGGCGATCAGTTAAATTTGTGTTCCTCTTGGGGTTAGCTCCTTCAAGGAGCAGATTGCTTTGTTTGAGTTTTACACCAAATCTTTTAAAATTCTGGTCAAATAAACTTTGTGCATTGACCACACACTGACGTCATCCGCACGTATAAAAATTTCTCCTACACATGTAGCAGACTGTGCGCGTATTCGACTGGTTGACCAATCAGCTGTCTGCATTTGTCTGCGTTGATTTGTTTTGCCCCCAGTGGAGGGTGAACTTTCCGCTCTGTGACATCATATTTACAAGGTCTATTTAGCTACTCCCAATTCCCAGTTTTGGGACACTGGGTTGTTTTAAGGAACAAAACGCATTAAGGTGATGTATGTCATTGCTTTCGCCCCTTGGCTCTTCATCACAGAGTCAATGGGTCTTTGGAAAGTTAGTCAAGTGCTAAGGAGTACAGTAATTAGTATACTAGCTTTAACGCGACGTCACAATTGGTAAGCCGCGCACACTGTCGGACAAAAAGCAACAGTGTTTTAGTGAAGCAGTCACATGTGGGTGGTCAGCTGTTTTCCCAGCTACACCAGCTAGCCTGCACTATTTTTTGCTCGTCAAAAGCTGCTTGTGACGTCAGTTACAGCACTTTAGAAGAACTTAGGACCATGAGCTGTTTTCCAGGTAAGAGCTCCCTTACTGTTACCATTACTACGCATGTCTTGAAGAATACGTGGTATATCAGTGAATATCAACATTTTCACTGTCCACAAATCTTTAATTGTAATTTTTACTTTACCATTTGCGGCTTAGAACATTAAGATCATCGAAATTCATGTTACCCAATGTTTCGGAAAACATCGTCTTTTATTGGCGCTTAGATGTTCCTTTATTTTGCCCTATACAACTTGGTATTAGCAGTAGCCTATCTGCCAGTGGGTAGGGGAAAAAGCGTCACTGACGGTTTCCACGTCATGCGCATGGAAGATCAACTCAATCCACCGGGTTAAAAAGGGGACAAAATAAGGAAAGAAGGAAGGAAGGAAACGGAAAAGGGAAAAAAAGATGAGTTTCATAGTGGAGAGACCGACAAAGTTCTGCTCCTTTTCTTATAAAACCCGTGAAAGTTACAAGTGAAATATATCTGTCTAACGCAGCGAAAGATTCTTATCAGTCCCTTTTTAGCATATCACATCGTTTCATACATACCATAACACAGAGATGTTACTGTAGGCTTATGTATAGGCCTAGAGTACTGATACCGAATTCCTGAGAATCAGTGGTTGCCCGCCTTTCCAAACGAAAGGTACTAAGCTTATTTTCCTCGAAATCTGGATTTGGGGCAGGGGTGTGGAAAACTTCTTGGACCCATTTGAGTCTTACAGCATCTGACATGTTTTAATTACATAGTAATCTCCTAAGAGCGCTCGAATTCTTTTTAAACTTTTGTCTGAGCAATATAGAAAATCATCCTGGGGGGGGGGGGGGCTAGGCCCCCAGATTTTTTGCGTCCTGATTAAGTAATTGAAAAAAATGTTTAAAGGGAAATAAACTCTAAAGTATTTCCTTCAATACAGTAAATAAATAAAATGTGTAAAAAAAAAAAAAAACATGGATGAATGTGTGTAAAACACATTTTGTGCGCACGTATGAAATCAAGTTATAACTTCAAAATGCCTACTTTCACTAAATTAGAACCGTTTGTGATCTGCCATGTCGTTTATTGCATTTCACTTAGAAGATGAAACGAAAGTCTCGACGACAAACTTTAATGTAACTTTGTTAGGTTAAGACCCTTTCTTCCTTTCGGATGGCTGATTGATTTACTGAAAATAAGGCAATCGTACACTGGAGACCATTCTTACACGACCATTCCTATACTTTATCATACACAAAATATGCCGTAAGCAGGTAAGGGTAAGGTACTGCCCCCGGATAATTCTTCCCTTCCATCCTTAACAAGTAGGTCTAGGCCTATGTCGTGCCTCATTCCTGCCCATGACAAGTGCCACTGAAGAACGATTTTTTTCGACAAGTCCTCTTTTTACTAGTTGGCACCGGCGTCCGGGGGATTTCTAAAATGTCCACAAGGTCCTCATTTCATGTGTTTCCCACATGATCCATACTTCTGCTTTGTGGTTCAATTTTTTGAGAGATTTATCCGTAGTATTTTAATTTTGGCTACGTAATGTACCGATGGACAAATACTGCACCATTTTCACATTGTTTCTTTGGTAGTATGTATGCCTTTTGTAAAATCTCTACAAAAACTAAAAATATTTTGATATTTTTCATGCTCCCCAAAAAGGGAAAATCCTAAAACTAGGCCTATAATCAGTTTAAAGTTTTGCCAAACAAAGCATCATTTTGCATCTAGGAAATCTAACGCAAAGAAAGTTTCTCAGAGGGGGACACAACTACTTTTGGTTTTTCCTGCTAAAGGGTAAGGTACTGCCTTTGGTAGGCTGAAATCCATTCAAATATTGCAGTATTTGCGGCTGGATACATCCAGTTTAAAACACGTGGGAAGTGCCGTTTCCGGCCACCTGGAGGGGTTTTAAAGCCCAAAATTTTCTTGTATGCTCCGCGCCAACTGATGGTTGCGCTCCGCTTAGATTCAAATATTACCGCATCTACGTCTTTCTGAAGTTTACAATTTTTCCCAAGGGAAAGGGAAATACCGGTTCCCTTTAGTCTCATCCCTAGGCCACAGATCAGATTTGTCCAGTTTGAGGTCCCTAAAAAAGTGTATGTTTTGCCATTTTCCATAGATTGATTTTTTATTCTCATTATTTGAAAAAGTCGCAGACATGAGATTCGTATTTCAAGGCTGGGTACATCCAGCTTAAAACAGACGAGAAGTGCCGTTTCCGGCCATCTGGAGGGGTTTTAAAGCCCAAAATTTTCTTGTACGCTCCGCGCCAACCGATGGTGGCGCTCCGCTTAGATGGTCTTGCCGTGCCTGACCTTCGGAGGTACCAGGCCCCCTCCCACTTGTTACCTGGGCCCCCCAAAAAGTCCCATCCTGGCTACGACACTGTCCTAGTCACATGAATATTTCAAGTTCCAAAAGATAATAAAATGTTTCGACACAGCATATTTAAACTTGTTCTTTGACCTCATTTCATTGTGAGTTCCGGGGGATAGAGCGGTCGCGATTTTTCAAAATTTCCTGTACATTGGTGAGCCAACTATTACGGTCGTGGCGTTTCGCTTTAACAGTAATTCGGGCCAGTTTACATATTTTGAGCCAAGAATCCTTTACCCTCCTCCAAACTGAAATGCTTCCATCAAGCCCCATGGTCTATAGCCCTGAATAACTGACCCCAGATATGCTGCTGGCTATGTGGCAGATAATTATTCAGATATTTCGCACATTTTAGCCGCCTGTTTAGTCATTAGACACTCAAATGGACTTTTAGTAGAAATGGTTACAACTATTTGTAAGTTCTACCCAATTGAGGAAAAAATGCATTTTGAACACGTTCAATCTATGCCCTATTCTTTCTTTACTGGTTTCTTTGTCCCTTTCAATATACATTTGCAAAAGAATTTGAGGGTGGGCTGGGTAGGAAAGGGTTCCTATCCCCCTGAGTGGGCGTCTAAAACTGATAAAATCGTTCAAGGTAAGTTGGTGGCCACTTAGCGTCGTAAAACAACTGTCCAAGGCTTCAAGGCCTCATTATAATTGATATTTTTATGGGATTATTAGTATATATTATGAGGGTATTTTTATATAGTGTAGTACAGTAGGCCTACTATAGACGAATCCGGACAGATTATGATGATCTGATTTAGTCGGCCATTACTGGGGTCCATCACCTTTAATCTCCAAATTTCCTTCCTTACTTGTTCCATGGATAATTGTACACTAAAGTATATTTTGATTTTGTCAACTTCACTGAATATGAGGATTTGAAATTTACGTAGACAATAAATGAAGCCGATTAAAGGCTGATGGAACCCACTAATGGCTGCCTACACCTACTAAAATCAAGCGCTAATTAATTCGTCTTTACATAGTTTGATGACGCTTTGCGGCTCAGTTTCTTACCAATTGGTCAGGTCGGCCAACAAAATTACCAGATAAAGTTGAATGAAATGATAATTTCAATTAAGCTTAAGTGATCTTTTTAAATATAACTTAAACAACTCGATAAACTTTAAACAGAAAACGCCGAAAATCCTAAGACTTCTCAATTTCGAGGAAGGATGGCATTGCCTGTCTTACCTACTTAAAAGAAAATTTTCCATATTACATTCATGTGTGTCATTGACCAAAATGCTATACACCGATTTCTTTATTACCAGTCCACTTTGGGGTTGACAGCACTGCAGGCTAAATCATTTTGCCAGTTTTGCACAATCTACAACAGCTCGTGTTGAGAACTGCAGGCCCTAAAGTCGGGATCACACATAAGGCTCCCGAATACTCCTCAGATTTTCAGCCTTGTGGTGAGTATTGGTGGAAATTGTCAATAAAAACTAGATACGTCACAAAGTTGGCTTTTGATTGACTGTTCAGTCTAAAATTTTGGTCACCGTATACTCCTGTACACCCTCCTAGAATTTGACTAAATGAAAACAACCAAAAATGTTTGTAGCTTTCGCCCGAAGATTCTACCATATCGGAAAACGTGTTGATCAAGAATGTGTCACGAATTTTTGTAATCTTTTTATTTTTTCATGGAGATTTGACTGAAAATGTGATGTTTTGTAATTTTGGGGCATTTTTTTAAAGTAGTCGGACACTCTTAGCAGTTTTATGTGTTAATAATAACATGCCCCGTAAGGCTGGCAGAATATTCTCAGATCCATGATCAACGTTCAGAGAGCAATTTGCCCCTGTGTCAGCCTCGTAGGCCTAAGGTCTGAGACCTTTAACATCACCATATTGCTATTTCATCGAAAAAATACTGCTATTGCTGCTGCTACTACAATTTGCTATTATTTAATTATTATTTTTAGAGGCTGAGCTAACTATAATGTAGCAAGTATAAGCCAGTAAAACATTACATAGAGACAAGTAGGCCATTTTACGGAAGTAAAAAAAAAAAAAAAAAAAAAAAAAAAAAAAAAATAGAGAAATTCCGAGCGTGGCTGTTGCTTTGATTGTCTTGTTCACCATCTACCAGATAGTTTCTGTTGCAGCTCTCAGGTTTGATCATAAGGCTATTAAGTTGCTCCAGGGAGCAGCTCCCTGGTAGCTCTATGGTTGAATGAAGAGTTGGGCTTTTTAAATTTCACCGATGTCTGTTAGCATGCATGTCCTTCCCGTCCTTTCCGCTCCAATATATGTTAAACCTACTTTATGGAGGTTATGTTCATGACGTTGCAAACTAAATGGTAGGCAACGAGAAACTCACAATATGTCATCAAGCTAGCCATCCAGCTAAGCCAGCCAACCAACTAATTGACCTATACGGTACTCAAAGACCCGGGAAGGGTCATTTTCATGCAACCCGGGAGACTCGCTTTCCTAGGTTAAAAGATATAACCCTTTTAGCTTCACGGAAAATCAATGTTTGTAATAAAGCGACAACTAATGAAAATAACAACAAACATCTTTTTCTTTTTGTTTTCCCGAGGTACGACGATTTGATGTCAGCTACAGGGCGCTATCACTCGCTTGTAGTAAATATTTTACAACATAGAGTCACAACAATGTGGCTCCAAAACCTATAATTTTTTAATCTTTTTATTTTCTTCGATGCTGTGGACATTGTTATTTTCTTTCCCAAATGATTATTTTAACTATTTTCTTTAAAGGTCAGGAAATGATTTCCTTCATTTTCATTTCTTGAAGTTGAAAGATTGATTGAAATATAAACCAATTTGCTCCTAATGTGGTTCTGTTTGGACATTATGAACTTCAAGTTGCATGGGATCATCATCAACTGCTTAACTGCTTATACCTTACTCCTAATATTTCAACAACCAAAGAACTTTTTTGTTAGCTGTCCACAAAGTTTTATGTACCTTCAACAAATCTTCATAATTGGAAGGAAAATTATCAAGGGTTTGGTTCTCCTTTTGTTCAGTCTTGATTTGGCTCACAAGAAAAGCAGATTATTCAATGAAAATATCAAAATTTCCAATGTTCCTCACAAAAAAGGAAGTTTTTCAGCGATTTTTCCTTCAATATATGCTCAAGATTTTAACATAAATGTGAAAGAAAAGAGAAATGATTTTATAATTTCGTTAAAAGAGCTGCAATCCTTACGATTGCATTTTTAACCACAACAAACTTCGGTCGACGAGATGACCTGCTTAATTTTGTTCATACTAATCCCAGACTCTTCAATGCTCTTCAATAATGAACCCCAAATCATCCAGTTCAAAAAGAAGCCTACATTGTCAGATATTTTGTTATAAAATTCCACTCGTCTTCCAATGTAAGGTCCCTATTTTCGAAAATGGCAAAATAATTTCTGAACGTTTTTGTCGAGTACCCTTGCGCTAATATGCAATATGCAACCCCAACGAATTTGTACCGATATACTAGTAAAGTTTGCTCTTGTAAGGCCGAATTTTCGATAAAAACCCGAAGTATTTGAATACTCCTTACGAAAAACCCAATTTTCTTTCCTAAAAATTCCAAATTTTCTCTCATATGAGCTCCGGTATTTCAAATATTAGTCTAAAAAAGGCACCGATTCTTTGGAAAATTTTCCAATTTCGTTGAAGAGCCAAAATCAACATGCCGTCTTAAATGTGTGACTCCCTAGATTTTCATGCAGTCACCATCGACACTCAAACAGAAATGGCACATTTTTAAATACCCCCCCCCCCCCCCAAGGCAAAAATGCCCAAACCTCCTTCCCATTTAAGTTTTATGATTTTAAATACTTGTTATAAAGAAGCATTCGGCAGGCTTCACAGCTCGCAAGTTGTAAACCTCTTTTGTCATTTCAGACAATGTCTTGCCTTTGTCGGGATTAGAGTTGCTGCCCCGCTCCTGCCGTGAAGGTTTTGCATAAATCGAATGGGCATTTTAAGATTAATACCACTTCCAGATGACAAAGAAAGGGTGTGTAGGGTGCCATGACATAGTGGGGAACACCTTACACAAAAGGTGGTCTGAACCCTTCACTAGGGGTGGCGCTAATTCATCTTGATAGAGGGACAAAGCAGGAGTTGAATGTTCCTTTTCTCATTTTTCCTTCTTTTTCTTTAACATTTTTTAACCTTATCCCCCTCTGATGCCGTCCCTGCCCAATCCCCTCAATTCAATTTTAATGGATTCTGTGCCATTGCAGAACCATGTGGAGTTTTGAATGAAATCGTTTTTTTCTGAACAATTTTGTCTAACGTCTACCGCTAACCTCTTCCATTGCACAAAGAGTTTGAACTGAGGTAAGAGATGTTCCCTTATTCTCTAACCCCTGGCGCAAGATTATATTTTCCCTTTCTCAATTAAATCATGGCTTCAGCAAAGCTCCAAGTAATGAATTTCATAACAGGAATTCAACGTTAAAGGGCAAAAGAAGTCAATCCAAACTTATTTTGAAGCAGCAGCTAAATATCACTATTTTCTTCTTCTTCTTTTCCTTCAAAGTATCTTTTATAATATTTTAATACTTCAGTATTGCATACTCAGGGTTTACAGAACAGTTACTACTAGTAAATTTCACATTTGAGAAGAAACAAATATTATCACATGACTCTCATGAGCCAATCATGAAACAGGACAGTATAATATTAAACTTCAAGTTGTGGGGACTACACTTCCCCTTTATATAAACTCTTCTTCAACCAGAAAGCCAAAAGGCTTCGTGATTCCTTGCCACTGAAATGTAAGGCCTTTTTGACATTTGCAATGTTTTTCAATTAACAGGGCTAAATAATGTGCCCACAAAGTACACATGCAAGGCATCCAGTCTTCCTACATAGAGATCCCTCTTGCCCGTTGTGAACCCAAATAACATTTGACCTCCACCAAAAACTTCTGGGACCGTGTATTCACTATGTGCTATCTACATGAAAAGTTACAGGACCCTACAAGTGACCTTTCTTGAAAGACTGTGCAGGAAAGCTTGTCAGGCTTTGAACTTGCTGACAAATGAACTTTGACCTTTGGGAAAATCAATAGGGATCATCTACTCAATATGACCAATCCACACTCTAAATATGAGCACAGTCACCTGTACCATTCTTGAGATATTGGGTTTACGAAGTTTTGACCTTTTGACCTCTCGAGACCCCAAATGACCTTTGACCTCCACGAAAATCGATAGGGATCATCTACTCAATACAACCAACCCACACACCAAATATGAGCATAGTCACATGTACCGTTCTCGAGATATCGTGTTTACTAAGTTTTGACCTATTGACCTCTCGTGACCCCAAATGACCTTTAACCACCACCAAAAACAGTAGGGATCATCTACTCAATATGGCCAATGCACACACCAAATATGAGCATAGTCACACTTACTCTTCTTGAGACACCGTGTTTATAGTGTTGAGCCAATAACAGAGATATCGGAACTTGCCGATAACAGATAACTCAAAGTTAATATCGGCCCGATACCGATACCCGTCCCCCCCCCCCCCCAAAAAAAAAATCTTCCGTAATCACACGTTTTGTTATCATTGAAAAATTATAATTTTATCACTACTGCACTGGGAGATCTGGGAGGCATTTTGGGCTGAAATTTTCGCACATTTCATGTCAATTCATGATGACTGGGAGGTTTTGCCCCCGTCTAAAAATTTTGCCCCCCCTGACTTTTTTCTGCAGACGCCCATGGGGATTGCGCTAAATATTCTATAGACTACGAACTGCGGGCTTGCGGTGTAGTTGATCTAGTTTGTGTACATTCACTGCAATGAATTTGTTGAATATTTTATGTTCAACAAAATGATCTGTATTTTATTTAAGTGCATATCGAGAACTTTTACCTCTTTACTGTTGAAATGATGAAATACTTGTTATCGGTTGCCATTATCGGAGACAGCATTATGGGCCGATACCGATAATACCTATCGGTTATCGGCTCAACACTACATGTTTACAGGCAATTTGTAAGGAATTTACCTATTGACCTCTCGTGACCCCAAATGACCTTTGACCTCCACCAAAAAACAATAGGGATCATCTACTCAATATGACCAACCCACACACCACATATGAGCATAATCACATGTATCATTCTGAGATATCGTGTTTACAAGGTTTTGACCTTTTGACCTCTCGTGACCCCAAATGACCTTTGATCTCCACCAAAAACAATAGGGATCATCTACTCAATATTACCAACCCACACACCACATATGAGCATAATCACATGTACCATTCTGAGATATCGTGTTTACAAGGTTTTGACCTTTTGACCTCTCGTGACCCCAAATGACCTTTGATCTCCACCAAAAACAATAGGGATTATCTACTCAATATAGCCAATGCACACACCAAATATGAGATTAGTCACACTTACTCTTCTTGAGATACCATGTTTACGAGCAATTTCTAAGGAATTTACCTATTGACCTCTCGTGACCCCAAATGACCTTTGACCTCCACGAAAATTGATAGGGATCATTTACTCAATATGACCAACCCACACACCAAATATGAGCATAGTCACATGTACCATTCTCAAGATATCGTGTTTACAAGGTTTTGACCTTTTGACCTCTCGTGACCCCAAATGACCTTTGATCTCCACCAAAAACAGTACGGATCATCTACTCAATATGACCAATGCACACACCAAATAGGAGGATAGTCACACTTACTCTTCTTGAGATACCGTGTTTACAAGCAATTTCTAAGGAATTTACCTATTGACCTCTCGTGACCCCAAATGACCTTTGACCTAAAAGGAAATTGATAGGGATCATCTACTTAATATGACCAAGGCACACACAAAATATGAGCATAGTCACATGTACCGTTCTCAAGATATCGTGTTTACAAGGTTTTGACCTTTTGACCTCTTGTGACCCCAACTGACCTTTGATCTCCACCAAAAACAATAGGGATCATCTACTTAATATGACCATCCCACACACCAAATATGAGGTTAGTCACACTTACCCTTCTTGAGATATCGTGTTTACAAGCCAAAGCGTCACATACATACACACATACACACACACACACACACACACGACATCACCATCGCATAGATTCCTTGGCCTACGGCAAGGAATCAAAAACATGTAATGCTCTGATACTCTCTTTTGGTTCGAGTGAAATATGATAACTCCATAAAAATGATACACAGAGTCCAAAAGTAGTGTATAAAATTGCCTTTATTTGTGCCTGTTTTACCATACTTAAAATTGATAATTTTAAGAGTTAAAAAGTGTAGAAAAATATATAATCCCGACACAATTGTTGAGAATAATACCTGCGACTTTCAATTAAGGACGGAACTCTTCACTTGCTCATTCCATCTTCCCCCAAATTTCATGACATTAAAGGATAATGACATTTAGCCTTCTACTGGTATACATTTCTTAAAGTTGGTAGAAATTTGTAAAATAATAAACACAAACTGACAAAATAATTGCCAAAAAGACAAGAAGTGAATGTTATAGTTTGTGAAACAGCTGCATTGCTGTAGTAATTTTGCATTAAATATCAACAAAGAAACTTAGAAAGAGTTAAAATTACTTTTTTAGCTCAAAAAGTTGTCACAAATACCACATACCACTACAGCTGCGAATAAATAAAGACAAGCAACCCAAAGTCATTCCCTCTGCTGACAAATATGAATAGCAAAGTGACCGTCTGATTAAGCAGGGAATAGATGGGGTCCATCTGCTTAGTTCTTTCAAATTCCTTACTTAGCAGTATCATGGATGGTTGTACAATAAAATACCTTTTTATTCCCTCAATTCTATGGATAATGAAGTAAAAGGAAGCTTAGAATTTCACAGACCATACAATTAAGAAGATTTAACCCCTTTAATGGATCGCACTAATGGCGGACGTCCCTAGCTGCTCGAATTTGTATACAGAAATATAAATCTGTGGGCTATCCATTTCTTGAATGAATTATGAAAGCACAAAAAATTGAAATCTGAGCAGCCAGCATTAGAGACATATGCATGACTGTATTTTGATTAATATTTTGCAGAAAACCATCCTTTCTACACCATCTTAGATGCAGAAAGGTGCTGAAAAAAGGAGTATTTGATACTCTTGGGAAAACAACGGACAAGAAATGGATGACCTAGACCTTTGAAGAAAGGAAAAAAAAAAACGAAACTGGCCACTTAATCCTGTGAGTAGGATAAGTAGATTAAATATTCAAGCATACATTCATTGAATAATCCATGAAAGTTACGCAGCACATAAATTCAAAATTTATTCCCTGTGAAATGTCCACATTATTTTTTTACTGGCGTACACCCTTTACAAAATTTACGTAAATATTCAAAGAAAGCATGCAGGTGTAAAATTCATTCCCTGTGATTTGCTTATATAAGAAATATATATTCTCTGTGCATGGTACATGTAAAATCCATGAGTAAGTATATACAACAAATGAACTACAGCATATAAAATGAAAGACAGATGTTTGACTGCATTTAGGCCAAATTTCTGTGTATCTTTTGACCTTACGAATCCATGGGTTTGAATTTTCAAGTATCCAAAAAAGGGGGACATTGTTGATAATACTTTTCTTATAAGAATACAGGTTGGTCTCAGGAATCCAAATCCCATGAATAGTTCCAAGATCTATCACAAAAAATTGTGAGACAGTGTCTTGGTGTATGTCATTTTTGGCCACACTTAAATGACATTGACAAAAAAAAAAATCTGTCCCACAATCCTTTGCAATTGTTAATTGGGAAATGGTCTATGACAGAAATTATGTAGAATTTTCGACCGTAAATTCCTTACAATTAATACAGTTTTAGTCACAAGCTTGTTTAAAAAGAAACGATAAAAGGATAAGAAAAAACCAACAAAGGTTTGCATTTTTGAAAGACATTAAATTAGATTTAAAGAGTGCTGATAAAAGAGTGCATTGTTACATTGTATTACATTCAAAATAGCTTCCAGTGGAACCAAATGTTAAAAGACTGTAATAATTCAGTGAACAATTAGTAATATTGTTGATAAAATTCTGGGCCAGCCGACGGATGTATGAAGCCTTGTTGAGTTGGCGCTGATGCCGCAGGATTGTTGTAGTACGGATTTTCGTGAGGTTGCCCGGCAAACTAATGGTTGGAAAGAAAGATATAAAGAATTAATGCACATGGCAAACAAAAGTTCTGCCTAATTAAACTGACAATAAATATTACAAAAAGATCATTAAAAGGCATGACCAAACTTCCCTTCTTACTTTTTGTTACATCCTCCTTCCCTGCCTGATTACATCTGATTACCTCAGGGAGGGAATGAAGGTCACTTCACATGCACTTGATATAGTCACGTTTCACATCTTACTAATTAGCGTAATTAACAGTAACAGGTATATTAAAACACACAAAAAGTTATGTAACAATTGGGGTTAGCTAACAGGCCAGTCAAGCATATGTTAATTGCTTTCAAGCAGTGTGAACACAATGGAAAGCACAGATGATTTTGGGGCACAGATTGTGTAACAAACTCAGATATAAGTCACACCCCACACCTCCTTTGATCTACTTTGGTGTATATGTTGCTTTCTCAAAAAGCAACGTCACGGCATGGTGGCAAAACTGGACAAAAGAAAAGGGGGATCAATTATCCCATTGAAAAAAGGATTACAACAGTTTTGCAAACTTTAGTTTGAAATAAAACAAAACGTCTGGCTAATTTAGCCTACATCTTGTTCCCAAGTGAATGTATCTTAAATTTCATCAAGATTTCATCAATTGCTATTAACATACTGAAAAAAAGCTTCACTCAAGTCTTGATCAAGTTTACCCCCCAAAAAATTGACCCCATTTTGAACTGTCATTAGGTAATTTTTACCCCAACTTTTCTCCTTTCTTTTCTAGGTGACACTATATAACACATTTGTGTTGTTGTGTTGTTAAATCCCTTCTAACTAATTTGGTCAAGTTTACAAGCAATTCGTGCATCCAGATTCCCCGGAATTTTCCAGAGTAAAATTTACATATTTTAGGAACTCATTTTAATTGCTCATGCCTTTTTATGGTAGGAAATATCTTTAAACTGTGAAGTCACGACAATGAATGGAAATATATAACTGCCTCCAAATCTGAACCAATAAAATTAACTAAGCTATTTCTTAATGGGGAGCATTTGATTTTGAATTCTACAACTTTTTTTTTACTTAAAATGAGACTGCATATTTGATGTAGTTATAGAGCATCCACTTCTTGAAAGGCCTGGATTCAATTCCCAGGTTGAGTCATACCAGAAACTTTAAAAAAAGCAACCCACTGCAACTGTACGTGGTGCTCCACATAAGCAATGGTGTCATGAAAACAGTCCAATGCTTCACAACTGGGAAAAGGACAGAGGGAACTGCTGAATTAGACCAGGAGGTAACAAGTTGATGCATAAAACCATATTTAACTAACTTGTCTGGATAAGGGAGCTCATTCTTCGGTTTTTCCATGGTCTGCAGGATGACAAGGAATCCTGGTGGTGTTTACTGGTGTACAAAGTATGGAATTGGATGCTGAACCTCCCCAGGAAAAAAATTCTTCATCCTAGGAGGATACCATCTTTATATAGACAAACTCTTGATAATTCATTCATTCCAATTTGGAACAGAATTGCTCAGCCTGTCACTTAATACAGTAGATAACATAGATATCACTGCCTTGTAGAAAGGCATATAGCCAGGACAGTGCCATGGTAAGGGTTGTCTGGGTGTGACATGGAGGAGGGGGTAAAGGGAAGAAAACCAGTTGTGTTGTAGTTTTTCAGATGTGACATGGTGCAATATTTGTGCTTCAAATTATAGTGATCATTTCTTGGCTATTATTTTGTTTTTCAAGTTTGGTTCATCAGGTATTTCAAATCTCTGCCCCCCCCGGTATGGGCTTGCTTGTTGTTGAAAGATTCTCAAAATGGTACTTGCTCCTCCTACAAAGGGTGGATACTCACTTCTTCTTGCCCTGATGCCATATATGGTCTGAAAAACTGGGCATTTCTGGAAGTGGACGGTCCTGCCTCTGGACCATGTCTTGACATCCTCTCTCTCATGTGTTCCTGAAAAAAGATACAAAAATAACCAAATTAGTTTTAGAGAAAGGAATTAAACCTTTTGTTCAGAGAGGAAACAAGAAATAGATATATTTTGTGAGAGGTATACCAACAAGAGGATACTACACCAGGGTTACTGCGCTTTTTCTGTAATTTTCATGACTTTTCCATGACTTTTACAGGACCAAATTAAGAAATTATATGACCTTCCTCTTGAAATGTTACATCAAATTACATAAAACTTGAGGTGAAGTCAATTTGTAAATATTATATGTGAGAATGGAACAGTATCCCTTAGTGAAAATTTCCATTACTCCTTAAGGACTTCACACAATTTTCCTGAACTGTAAGAATTTTCCAGGCCTGGAAGAACCTTTCTAAAATTTCATGAATTTTCTGGGTTTTACTTGACAGTTGGATCCCTGCTTCATTGAGCAAACACTTTCTTCCATTAGCCACTCAAAAGTCCAATTTTTCCAAGGTGATGTAAATTAGTGAGATAATAAATTCAATCATACAGAAAAATAAAAGATGAATAAGAAAACTCCCCTTTCCCCCCCCCTTCCCCAAGAAAAAAACAAAAAATATTCTGTACACATCAAAGACAGCAAGTCTGTTAATGTTGCTTATCATATTTAAAGGTTTATACTGAGGGTCCTCTTTGTTGACCATTCAAAGGAACTATGCATCAATAATGATATTTAGTAAGGCATTACGGTGCCACAAGGAATTAGAAAAATATGTTTTGGTCATTTGAAGGAAGGATTCTTATTAAATAAGCTTCTTCAATCTGTCTATGAACAAAATAGAAAGATGCTTCTATTTTATGTAACTTCTAACCATGTCAGAGTTAAATTTTATGTAACTTCTAACTATGTCAGAGTGAGTCTAATATGAAAGTTTGTGTACTGACAGTTGGATCGACTGCATGTTTGATTATCACATTATAACTCTCAGACAATTAAATGGTATCTTACGTTTAGATACGGTGATTGCGTAATAACTTGAGCCAAGTGCCTCAATCTGTTTTCTCTTTCCCTAAAGCTATCCCTGCGATCTGGGAAGCTGTCTGTGGACTCGCTGTCAAAGCTACTACCATCATCACTGTATTCGCTGTATTCGTCGTCGTATCTGTAAGGTCCCCTGACACCATAGACCTCTTCCCGTGCCGTTCTTTGGCTGATTGGCATGTTGTACAGGACTCTGGGATCTGGACGGTAGTATTTACTGGCCCCTGGATACCTGCTGGGTGGTGGTAGAGCCTGGCGACGCTGTGTGAGCAAGATACAGCAGCAGCAACAACATATAACAACCACAAGGAGAGCCACGACACCGGTCACAATGATTGCTATCAGTAGTAAAGGATCCAATTCACCTGAAAGTAAAAATAATTAATCTTAATGTGAGAATAACCTTTGAGCATAAGCACAGCAGGCGAGGAGTGGTAAAAAGTCCTAGTCTCCCACAGGACTGGCTATGTAGCTTCTTGGGTTTTCTCCTTTTTTATAAACACATGCATGAGTTGAGAGGAAATTCATCCATTAATCTAAAACAGCAAAGAAATAGTTTGACTTTGCTGCTTAAAAACTAAGTTTTGACTACTTGCCAACCAGAGCAATAAACACTTCTATACAAGAATATGAGAACAATGAATTATCTAAACTTTCTGCCAACTAAGCTGTATAGACAAATCTGGAAAGGTGAGTGATGGTCTGATTTTAGTCGAATATAACTGGGGTACATAACCTTTAATCTTTTAATTTCCTTGTTTACCTGTATCATGGATGGTTGTAGAAAATAAAGGAAGATAATTTAAGACTAATGGACCCCACTAATGGTTGACTACCGTCACTTCACACTAGTGGTGTTCAGATTTGTCTATAAAACCACTTTTCCATTTATTTTCCTATTTTACTATTATGTTGCATCTTCTGAAAATATATAATTTGTTGTTTGCCTGGGAGGGACTTTCTTTTTTTTTAATTCAGGCAACCTGTTGAAAAGAAGGTTATATTTATAGTGCCTTGGGAGCTTGTTTGTTCAAGAGTTTGTCTGAGAGCTGATTGATTGAAATCAGCCATTTCAATTTGGCATACCGATTAGTACTGATCATGCACAGTAGCTATGTTGCCGATACATGCTGTGCTCTTGTTGATGCTCAAATATCTGCCAATCGGCGGTATTTTTGCATTTCAAAAAGCACGAACTAAGATAAAACTTCCTCAAATTTCTACTCTGAACATATTGTTCAAACAAATGCATCTGTTGTAAGGCTCAAAGTATGTTCAAGTAAGTAGAATGCTGACCAGACAGGATTATCTGTCAAATAACTTACACTTTGTCAAGGAAAAGCAGAGGATAAGCCCTTCGGCCAGTACACCTCATGATGCACACATGACAGTACCTTAGTTATAACTTTTGTACAATGGCATGTGGATGGAAAAATGGAGAGATGCACAATGCAACAACATCAGTACTTAGCCTCTAAAGATGTTTTACAATACATGTTAAAATACTGCAAATGTTTGTATGGAAGAATTGACTTCATTTTTGCCATCTGTTTTTTTTTTATCAATTCTCGTATTAGTATATCATAAATACTATTCAAGTCAGAAAACATAAGGTTCTGATTTTTACAGGTATTAAAGCTCAGAAAATGGAATGGTTCTGCTTTAAACAGAGCAGTTGGCAAATATGTGGCTCCTACCACTGAGGTTAATCAACGCGTTAACCACTCTTGGTTAAAACTTTCTGAATACACAAGTGTAACCATAGATTCACACAGATTCAAGACAACTCCTGCAGATGTGGATGAGACCAAAATCAAAGGACCCAGCCCATGGGAAATTCCAATAGATCCCATTATTGCCCAGCAGAATTTGTTGAGGGAATGTATGGGACTCCATTGATTTCTATGGGGCATTCAGAGTCCCATAAGCTTCTCCATTGAAACTGCCCAAATTCCATGTTGATTCCCATAAAAATAAACTGGATCCCGTCAAATCCCATTGCAACAGGACTTTATGGGACCTTTTTCCACAGCAGAAGTCCATGACAATTTTCCAAATTATTGAAACTCATTTAGAAAGATTGTTACAGATGTAACTTGGATTCAACAAATATCAAGGTGGCTCTTATGGGATTTGTTTAGCACAATGTACTGAAACTAAAGCTGTTTTCTAAGACTGAGTTAGTTGGTTAGTTAGTTAGATGGAGTTTTACGGCCCAGTTTCCAACCTTTTGGTTCAAGTCGAGCCGGCCACGGCCTTTTTTCCAGTTGTGGCTCACTAGCTTGTTTCCCCTACTCCATTGCTTATGCAGAGCATCATGCACAACAACAGTAGGTTCCTTTTGTAGAGTCTTTGGTATGACTGGACCTGGGAAATGAACTCGGGCCTTCCGCGTGAGAGGCAGATGCGCTACCCTTAGACTAAACACGCGGTCTAAGATAGAGGGAGAAAAAAGCCAAAGACTTACGATCAGGTTCATCTGTCACAGGTGGGGTTTCCGTAACAACTTCTTCACGAGTACTTGGTACTACTGCTTCTGTTGTTACCTCAGTAACATTCAAAGTTGTAACCGATGGAGTTGTAGCAGCTGTAGTAGTGACGGCTGCATCCTTTGTGCTTGCGACCTTTTGAGTGGTGACCGCCTCTGTGGTAGATCCACGCTGTGTGGTTGTTGCTACTGTGGTTACCACAGGTGGTTGTGTGGTTGGTTCCAACTCGCAACGACTTCCATAGAAATCACCGGCACAACTATTAAAGCAAAAATCATAACCGCTATTCAGCCTCTGAGACAAAAAAGTGCAAAGCACAAAATATCTGAAGCATGCCAAGATACCTAATAAACCTTTTAAATGACTTCCTTTCATCTGATTGGTTGTTGGTTGGTTCCAACTCGCAACAACTTCCATAGAAATCACCGGCACAACTATTTAAGCAAAAATCATAAACACTACTAAACCCCCAAGACCAAAAAGTGTAACGCACAAATATCTGAAGGGTGCCAGAATACCGAATAAACCTTTTAAAGGACTTCCTTTCATCTGATTGGTTACTTAGGTTAGAAAAGAGTTTAATGCTTCAACTTATAACACTGGGGTTTAATCTAGAAGCACCAATGATCTTTTTTTTCTTTTGTGAGGTACTGAATTGTTAGCCCTACGCCATTGCTCATGTGTAGCATTGTACACAACAGCAGTAGGTAACACTTTGAGAGTCTGGTATTACAAGGCCTGGAAATCTGACCCCAGCCATCTCATTGGATTAAAGAGTATGATTACCACTGTAGCAAAGCCCTGCATTGCATTTCAAAAGATAAACTGGTACAAATGTCAACACCTGACTGCCCCAGTCAATGTACTTTGCAAACAATGGTCAGATTGAGGAGGAATTGATAAATATTCTTCAAACTTTGACTTCTGTATTACAATTGTGCAGTTTACCCTTGTATAGGTACTTGTTTCAAATTTTTGGCCACATTCTGGCATAGTGGTTGGGAAACACTGCATAAAGGTACTTGCTTGATACTTTTGAAAAAAAAAATGTTTTAGAAATTTTGAGAAAATAGGATAACTGTTAACCTGAATATTTCCCAAGTACTTAAGATTAACTTTTGTATATTGTTTCACAAAGAGTTTTAAAGATAGCATACGTTGTATTACACTGTCAAACCAACACTTACTTGCATATGTACGAGCCAAGCAGCACCACGCAAGAAGCGCCATTGAAGCAGTAACCTTCAGGACACTCAGTGACAACATCTGTTGATTAAAGAACGGTTTTGGAATATTCGTGAAGAAATTCGTTAATAGGTCTCTCGTTTAATACTTCTTTTACATGCTTTTTGCTTTGAATAGACTGATGATATGCTAGAAACATGGCCAAAATAAATGCATTAAGAATTTTGACACCACAACAGAAAGTATCATTTTAATGATCTTCTCCTAGAATGCACACAAATGACAAGAGAGGCAGAATTTTCTTTGACAAGTACAAAAGCATCTCAAAATTGTGACAAAGTTTTATCAAGGTTTTTAGAGTTTGACCTCCTCAGGATTTATCTTTTGATTAAAACTAAAAATGATTTGAATATTAATGAAGGACATACAATGTAAGGACAGGTATAACCACAAGTAGGTTGGGGTGAGGGGGGGTCATCTAACATGACCACTTGCTTGTCGGCTTAACCCTTATAACATGTGCTTTAGTTAGTTATTTAGACAGAGTTTTATGGCCCATTTTCCAACCGATTGGTTCAAGTTGAGCTGGCCACGGCCTTTTTTCCAGCTACATGTGCTGTAAGCAACATATGTTGTGGTGAGGGCACTTAAAAAGTATAAATATATTTAGACTGCTGTATCCATACAAAGAGAGTACCCAGCCTTTGTTTTCTCACGTTTAACCCTTTACCGTTGTGCTACGATCAGGGCATATCTGCACGCCTCGGAACTGGGCGGAAAGGCGGACGTAGCCCGCCCCACATCGGCTTCTGTAGGCCATTGACGCCGTGACCTTAAACTATTGTCTCTCTCGCTTTTGTGGCCGAATTTTTGGGTAGCTACTCGCAGTTTCGAGCTCCGCGTGAAACAGTAAAGATGTGTGACAGCCGAGCTCTCCGCATGGGTCCAAAAGGACCCAAACAACGGTAAAGGGTTAAGATTGTAGCTGCAGTCGACCAGACTGAAATCAATTTTACTTGGGAAGAGGAATTTCATTAACTCTAACTACAGGACTTACTTAAAGCAAAATTGAAAAGTGCTCTAAATTTAATTCAGCACAGTAAGGGTTGCTATACACAGAAGTATTGAGTGTGTCTTCATAACACGACGGAGCTGATTTTTCAATAGATTTTTACAAATAGCAATAACAAAGGATTGTGGAACCGACTTTGGGGACTCATAGTTTTAGTCAATGGAATATTACTGTAGCCAAACATGATGCATATACCAAAATACTATCCCACAAGTCTTTGTAATGGCTATTTGGAAATGATCCATTGGTACTTACAGTCTACATCAATTGTTGCTATAACTAGTGTCAAATTGCCCAGGGTTTGTGTTCCTGTGATGAGTATGCCATCTCCGCCTTCTTCATCTAGAAGTGTCTGGAGTAGAACAACTTCCAATTCTGTCGCAGTTGTCTCTACCGGTAGTTCAAAAAGCACTGTCCAAATGGTCTGGATGCTACCTTCAGAGAAACTTTCCACGAAGCAGTCCACATAATACTGCTGCAGCTGTGGCTGGAACAGGTAGGAGTACCGAACCTGGGTAATTTAAAAGAAAAAAAAATTGAATGATTGCTTCAAACCTGTTCAAAACCTTATACTCCCATAAAATAAAGCAATTTGTTGTAGTTAGTTTATGCCTTGTTTACTCGGCAGAATCACAGACAAGGCATAGACAATTCAAGCCAAATGTGGGATCAAGACAGTTATGATCCAACAATAGTCAGGCAAAGGTGGTTTTTTTCCATTCTCTCACTGATAATGTATAGAAAAACATCATTTTCTTTTTGGGAATCAGAGTTTGAGGATCCCTAACAGTGTTTTGGAGAATAAAAGGTTAGTCTTCAATCAATCATAATGCAGGATTCTAAAGATTAGATAAGATTAGATGGAGTTTTACAGCCCAGTTTCCAACCAATTGGTTCAAGTCGAGCCGGCCACAGCGTTTTTCCAATTGTGGCTCACTGGCTTGTTTTCCCTACTCCATTACTTATGCTGAGCACTATAAGCACAATGGCAGTAGGTTCCATTTTTATTAAAGTCTTTGGCATGACCCGGACAGGACTCAAACTCCTGACTTCGCGACTGCAAGTCTGATGCTCTAACCACTTGACCATACAGTTGGTCTAGGATTCTAATGGGCTAGTCTCTATAGGTTGTAGAATTATCTCTAAATCTAACCCGCAACTGTTTGTCAAATCTGAAGCACTGATTCAAAAAGAAAACTTCAATTATACTCACACTTCCGCAGACTCTGTTCTCCAGGATTTTATATTCCAGAGATGTAGGATCATTGTAAGCATCAAGAAAGACAGCCTGGTCAGGATCTTTGTTAACCTCCAAGATGGTAAACTGACCTGAGTAAGCTTTATACACTACAGAAACAAACATAACAGAGATTTGACTCATTGATTGAAGGTACTTGATCTTGTTTTGACTTGTTTTTCTTAGACAGGCTGCTTACTCATTGTTGTAGTACTTCAGTGTTCTTAAATGTATTTTTGTAACTGTTTAAGTGATCTTACTTATCATTCTCATTGTTTTTTCTACAGCGTATATGGTTTCAATCGCCAGATCAATAAAGTCGGTCAGTTGGTTGCTTGAGCTATTAGTCTGTTGGTTGGTCTCTCTCTCTCAGTTTGTCTGTCTGTCTGTCTGTCTGTCTATCTGTCTGTCTATCTGTCTATCTATCTATCTGTCTGTCTGTACGTCTAATTGGTGAGAAATATTCATACTTGCTGTATTTCCACTGATTCAAATGAAACAATGAGTATAAATATATCGCACACATTTAGCACTGGAGATTTCATACCCAACATATTTGTATCTAAATGTTTTAGCATAAGGTATGAAAATATTATTCTAAAGGATCTTTTCGAAAGATTTTCAGACACTGACATACAAGATCTTGTGATCTCAATATTTTAGCATAAAACCCTGAAATACTGCTAGGATCGATCTCAATATCTTAATATTTTGTAAGAAAGATATGGAGATATTGTCGCCTGACATCTTATTAATCTCATTTCTGTACACAAGAATATTGAAAAGTTAAATCTCGGATGCCAATATCTCAATATTTTACAAAACTGAGAAATGTGCATAACTTCTCAATATCTGCATGGCCCACCTCCTGCATGAATGGTGCAATGTCTATTTCTATGAGCAAAAAGATAAAACCTAAACATCAAACAAAATATAAGAAAAACTTACAGACACATTGGTCACCATCTCTGAAGTAACCAGACTCCCTCATACACTCACAGTCATAGCTACCAATGTTATTGACACAGACTTCACCAACCTCAATGCAGGGATCAGCCAAGCATTCATCGATATCTGTGCAAGGGGAAAAGTTATATATAGTCAATGAAGATTAGGTTAGTAAGATAAGGTTTTGAGCCTCATCTTTCTGGTTTAAAATATGGAGGTGCAAAAAAGCCTTTTTAAGTTAAATGAAGGTAATTTGAGTGGTGCCACAGGAGTACATAAATGATGCAAACTGGTAAGTTTGATAAAATGCACTACACTATGGTAATCTGATTTTAATAGCATAGCACAGGGAGAAACCTTTAACCCTTTACCATTGTTTGGGTCCTTTTGGACCCATGCGGAGAGCTCGGCTATCACCCATCTTTACTGTTTCACGCGGAGCTCGAAACTGCAAGTAGCTACCCGAAAATTCGGCCACAACAACGAGAGAGACAATAGTTTAAGGTCACGGGGTCAGTGGCCTTCGGAAGTCGATGCGGGGCGGGCTACGTCCGCCTTTCCGCCCACTCCCGAGGCGCGCAAATATGCCCCGATCGGAGCACAACGGTAAAGGGTTAAATGGGAGATGTCTGTGGACACAAACCTGTTGTAGTTTGGTTTAATGATAGAAGAACAGAATTTGAATCACATTGTCAACGCTAGCATTAGCTTGGTTATGGTGCAGGAGCATGAAAAACAAGGATGGGTGTACAAAGTCTTCATTAATTAACTTTAAATAAACCCCCTCAACCCCCCACCTCCAAAAAGAATATAATTACTTCCTTTTTCATCTGCCAGTTAAAGGGGGTGACTGTTAAATGGCATTGTTTTTCATGCAATACTATGTATTTGGCAAACTGTTGATTGCATATGTCAAATTTTTTTCACCTTTGAAGTGGATTCATATCAAATAGCTGACACCCAGAATTCTTGCTGAAGGAGGGGGAGGAGTCACCCGACCATCACAAATATAACAATAGAGAATTTTTGTACTAATAACAGTGCAGCCTTGCACGTAACATTAATTTCCTGAAACCTCTGACCAGTTACTCTAAATTTCATCTCTCTTCTGTTCTTATCTCTCTGGCTGAAATTAGTCACATGAATATTAGTCATCTTGCTTGGCTGTGCAGCACATATACCTGCCTGGTAAGCATCTCTGCCATGTGCTGGAGGGGCAAATTCCAGTACAAAAGTTTACTGCAAAAGCTGATCAAGGGCCCGCATATTAGGAATTTAGGAGTGTGTGATTCTATAAGGGACCATTTCATTGCATGTATACAGTCCACATCTGATTAACTCCACTGTGCATATGACATGCTGTTTCAATGTCCATTACTGAAAATCCTGTCCTGTGGCTGTCTGGGCGGGTTCTTTGACTTTAGTTTACTGAAGAAGGAATAATCATCTTGCACCTTGCACTATTCTTCTATGGCCTCTCCATCTCTTAGGGTTCCCACTCTTTGCTGAACATAACTTTTGTCATGACTTTTCAGAACCTTTATCGGACTTTAAAGTGTACCTCTAATTCTATCAGTCCAACTCCCATCTTCATAGGACACTCCTGAGCTGAGATATTAAAAGCTGAAGTTTATTCACTTAAAAAAAAATTTGTCCATTGTGCAATAATTTGTATCTTGTTTGTTGTACAACTCACAAAACCTGCTTTGTTTCCCTTTAAAATTGAAAAAGTTTGATATGACCTTGGGCACTTCCTGTTTGCTTGCATAGCATGTTGCACACGGAGGGCTTAATTAATTACATCACCCCATTAGAGTAAAAGTGTTATCACACCTTGGTACAAGGTGCAGTAACTTCCAGAAAAACAAAGAAATACCAAGACTGTGATTTGAGTAGTACAACAATGACATTACAAATTATTGCACAATACACCAATTTTAGTTGAGTGAATAAACTTCAACATTTTATATCTCAGCTCAGGAATTTCTTATGAAGATGGCAGTGTGACTGTTAGAACTCATTTTTCATGGTCTTTAATATATATTTTTTCAATTTTTTGACTTGATGTACACTTTAAGGAATTACAAACTAGTGTTTTTCAGAGAGAACTTTTTAAGTATAAAATAAAGATAACCAAAAAGAAGAAAGAGTAAGAATGGCAACTAAATTTCCCATGAGGCAGGTTTTAAGATTTACATATTTGTAGCTAATCAAACAGCATTTGAAGATAAAAATTTGCAGAAATCAAAACAATATTAATGACCTTACAGGAACCAAGACCATTTTTGTGCAATTTAGGTACTTTTTTAGTCCCACATTCTGGTGCATCAAACTTTACACACTTTTCGTGGGGAAACCTTGTCCCTGCACTAATCCAATTAACTTTGGTTCTCATGAGTGCAGAAAAAAAGGCAAAGCATGCCTCCTCTCGATCAATAGATTTTTAAGAGACAGTTAAGCAAGTATATCTGATAACCCATTGATTGAAAAGTTATGGTTAATAGTGTCTGGGGAGCTTGTTTGCTCAAGAGATTGAATTAGAGACAACTACTTTGGGGATAATTGGAGAGAGCTGCAGAGGTGCCGCATTTGGCCATTGGATCCTCTGGCAACATGAATCATACTGTATAGAGGATTTACTTACCAGTACAAGATGTTATTCCATCTCCCATGAAACCATCATTACATTGACATGTATAATTGTAGCTAGTACCCAGGAAGATGCACTCAGCATTGGTGGTACAGTTATCCGTCTGTTCTTCACAGGGGTTGAAAACTAGAATAAAAAAGATTTAATGCAAGAGTTACCCTACAAATAAACCTATCATCTTTAAAGCATGTTGCAATGAAGTTCAAATCATAATGAGAAAGAGGCTGCAAATTCCTTCCCACCAAAAGGATATCTAATGCCGTGGTAATAAGATTTACAATGCGACATCTTAAGAAAGTGTTTAAATTTAGATATACAATTAGATATACAATTAGCTGCACAATTAGATATACAATCTTTACATGTTTTTCTGGTTCACATATCATACTTGCAGGCTTTACAAAATCTGACTACTGGTGACCTCAATAACCTTTGACCCCCACTTAGAAAGACAAAGATGCAGCTACTCAGTATCAGACATACGAACCTCAAATAGGAGATTACTCACAGAATGATACCACAGAATTAAGGAGTCAATTGCATTTGTTGGACTATTGTTGGTAAATAAACGATCACATTTCCAAAATTTGGAAAAAAAAAAACGGATAAGGCAAAGCCCTGTCTGTTACTTCTTTCAAATTTGGAGTCAAGATGGATTATTCACTAATAGGAATCCAACAAATATGGTTTATTCCTTTTCTACCGCCAAAAAATTGTCCTTTTTGCGGTTTACTTCCTGGTATCTTTCTACAGTGGTTTCTGCAAATCATTATATTGGCCAGGGTGTTGGAGAATAACCTGTCAGTGTTCAACCAATCATAATCCAGGATTCTAAGTAACCAGTCAGTAGAGGTGGTAGAACAAAAAATATTCCTCTTTTCTGAGGCAAAAGAGGTGGGAAGTACTACAAGTGTAACAAATAAAATTAAACATATCACAAACAGATTTAATTCTGATTAAACTAGGAACATAACACTGTAACATGATGAAATATTTGCAGTTACAGAAATTTGTCATGGCTAACACAGTTTTTAAGGAATAAATGCTGTTCCCAATTAAGCACCAGAACACTCGTTGATTACTCTAACTAGCTGCTCCAATGAGCAGC
Organism: Holothuria scabra; assembly: GCA_037179385.1. NCBI lineage: Eukaryota > Metazoa > Echinodermata > Holothuroidea > Aspidochirotida > Holothuriidae > Holothuria > Holothuria scabra. Next base: position 31,351,853 of record CM074185.1, on the reverse strand, counting down.
AGCTTTTATGACCATTCTGGTACAATAGAAACAACTTGCAACAAATTCTTAAATAAGTGCTAGCAACCAGAAAGTGGAAAGGCTCATCGATTCCTTGCTGATCTTGGAAATTATTGGTAAATTTGGCATTCTGATCTCTGGTGACCCTAGAAGGACAATTTTTGACAACTGGAGACCAGAAATGACTAATCACCAACAACAGCAAGGTGCTTCCACTTAGGGTATCTAGAGGCAATTTAGAAGTTTTTTCAATTTTTCTGCTGTTGACCTCACACGTCCATCTTTGCTATGTTGAGATATAGTGTTTACAAACCATTTAGGTCTGTCACAAGGCAAGTTTAGAGGGGGGACAATTAAAGCTTTTTCAGAGGGTTAAATGTGTAACATTATATTAAGTTAATACCAAACTTCAAACTCTCTCAGGGCATTAGTAATTCAAAATTGAAGCCAACTACAGGTTTTTGCAGTTTTACCTTTGGTAAATTCAAATGACCTTTGACCTCTACTAAAAACAAAAGCATTCACCTAACTGGCAGTTATTGCCAAGTCACTTATGTAGTTTCTGTGCCCAACTTTCGATACTCCCAGGTTAGATAAATGACTCTCCTAACAGTTCTTGACATGGTTATTAAGCATAGGATGAATGATACACTTCAACCATGGACCTCATATATACATGGACAGAGCGCACTGCAGTAACAAAATATGTGTAGATTGGAGTGCACAAAGGCTAAGCAATATGGCTGCTGGCTATGTTTGTTTGTGTATGGTGAAGTTTTCAGACTCACTCAAGTATCCATAGATTTTGTGAGGACTTTAAAATATTTTCAAAATAAGGCAAGCTAAGTTCAAAATCAACAAACATATTAAAGTACTAAGCTATTTTGTCCATCCATGTGTAAACTTGGTATGATATACTATAGATTCATCCCAAGATCACACAAGTAATTGCCTCATGGCAGCCATCTTTGTATGCCTTGTTTTGTTTCAAAAAGTGGCTGCCAATTCATTCCCAAGATCCTCTGTCCACATATATATAGGAAGTCTTTGGGTTCAACATAAAATGTACTCACTTGGTTCACCAATCACCAATGTGTCAAACAACAGGACACTGTCAGGGCTCACTATGTTACTATCCTTCCCAATCAACTCCTGTTTGAAAGCCAACTCAACCTCCTGGAGAGTGACAGTAGTGTTTGCAAACAAATCGACTGTAAATGTGATGTCTACACCAACGTCCAAGATGTTGCAAGTACGGATGGTAACTCCAAGAAAATCCCTCAAACCACTTGTGTCAAAAAGAGTTGAGAGCTGTAAAAGAACAAACTATGACTTCAATGTAAATTTGGGGTGTCAAATGCAGTGGTGGCACTACAAGGGGGCAAGAGGGGAATTTGTCCCCCAGATGTTATCTTCCCCCCTCTGCACTTGCCCTGCCAAGTTAGGTCAGTTAGGAGATGGGTTATCCAAATTAAAAATAAATAAAATACCTCTCCTGAGACTTAACTTTCATCCAGAGATATGCCAAAACCTCAGAGCTCCCTGGGCACTCACCCCCAGGAACATGGGCTTTGGGCTCTGTTTCTCACTGCACCCCAAAAATTTTGCCCCCTTCCCTATCCTTTGCCCTTAGTTTGCCCCTCTTGTGGAAACCCCACAACTCAAAGGCTTCCTTTTTTGTTAAGCACCATAAATCTATGGAATCTGAATTTCAACTTGCAATATGTGTCTACTGCTTGCTTAAAACACTTCAGCTCAATTTGTTTTTTTTTTTGCTTTTCTATTTGAAAGTTGTTTACACTAGAAAAAAATTGTAGGTTGATCATGGATTAAAATATTGACCCAGCCATTAGCTGAACACAACCACCTAAATTCAAAACCTCCCTGCACACATCTGGATCCTTCATGTAAATGGATCATTTTGCTGTTGAATCCATACTGGTTTTGGGATCATTTTGCTGTTTGATCTTCACTGGTTTAGGATCACTTTGCTGTTGAATCCATACTGGTTGAAGATGATTTTGCTGTTTCATCCATATTGGTTTGGGATCATTTAGCTGTTTGATCTACACTGGTTTAGGATCATACCATTCCACTACACCAAAGTATGCTGTTTCAGTTTACAAATCACTCTGATTAACATTAGCCATATAATCGTTCAAAGTATGTCAAACTTAATTCTGACTGTTCAATATCCGCCACCACCCAAGTGTCACAACCACACATGTATATCCCCCCACATTCACACACACACACATACAAACACCATCATGAATGTAGCATAAACTTTTTTCATCATCCACACCAAGACCTCCCTAAATTTTAGGTACTTATTTGAAACTTACTGTTAAAGTCATACATACACAGTACCTTATTCTGGGTTCAAACACTTTGAGAAAAATACAGTTTCATAACTTTTCCATAACTATTTTGTGACCAAACAACAAATTGCAAAAACACCTACCACCACCTTTAAAGGCATGGCGATCATGAAAAATAAATGAGCAGTTTTTACTTGTTAAAATTAACCAATTCGTCTAGGCTAAATTCCATGACTTTTCCATGACTGCTGTCATTTTTACAAAATTCCATGACTTTTCCAGGCCTGAAAAATGAAATTTGATGAATTTTCCATGCAACATGAGAACCCTCCATACTGGACATACTTACATCAGCTTCTAGCAGGGGTTTGTTTTCTTGTTGAAATTCTAATGTATATAGACTTCTGCTGACAATAATTCCTTTCACATCAGAAAATGTTGCCTGGATGCTGTATGACTGAACAGCTGTGGAATGAAAACAACTCTGATTAATGTCTTATGTTATGATCTTTTCTGACCAGAAGGAATACCTTATCACCCCCTCACCTCTTTTTGTCTAAAAACAGATGACATTAGAAGTCTACCTCATTTGGTAACATTAGTTCATTAAATATTTCATTTCACCAATTGCTTTTTATTTAATTGCCAGTTATCTTTCAAGAGTAAATAGCGGGTAGTGGATTATGACAAATTAAATGGTGATGCTAGATAGCTGGTAAAATTCTCAACAGACTAGTTTGAAGTATATATCTGCGCATTTGTACAGTATGTAACAGAACATCTGAGCACCGCACCAGCCGCATATAGTACACTGTTTTTACGAGTGTTCACATCCCACCATCAGCTGCAGACACATGTTAAAGTTGACCTTTGACCAATACTGCGCCATGGAGAAACTTTGAAAAGGTCTATTGGTACTGTTCATTAGGCAAAAAGGACCTCTATGCATTTGTGGATGGAATTGATTACCATCCCCCACTGCACACTTCCTTGTGGAACCTCCTAATCCAAACAGTCAATAACCACAGGGTCCTTGAGGACTTAAACACTCATTAAAAGTCATGAGCCTGCTCTCCAAAATAAACAGTGGCTTTGCTTGTATGAGGTGATATCAGGCCGGAAGATTACTCAATATGTGTGTAAACAGAGAACCCTTTGTTTGCGTGGCCTTCAGAGAGGTTGCTCTCGTGCAATGTTTGCCGATTACAGTAAGTTGGGCTAGGCTTGTGGTAATGGCACTTTTCTGGCAAGAAGTGCAGGAGTCGGGCCAGGTCTCTACAGAGGATCATTTTCGCGTAATGGCTGGCAGTACTTTTGGCAGTAAGAATGGTTTACTATCAAGTGTGACACAACCCCCCTCCCCAGTGAATTTTCCCCCTGTGGACTCAGGTTGTAGAATATGCCCACATTATTTCCCATCTGTTGTAAGAGGTGACTAAAGGAACACCAAACTTGAACTTGAATCCTACTTAAAAATATATTTAAGCTGAACTTTTCATTGCATGGACTGCCACTATATTACACATTGGTGTTGCTGTGTGGTTAAATCTCATCTAACTAATCCCAGTGAATTTAGGGCCATACTTCAAAGGTTTTTAGATGAATTACCATGCATTAGCTCTATGGGGATAGAACCACCTGTTAGGTTTGAACATTGCAACTTCTGATAACAATAATCACCATTGGTCCATGAATTACCCTCCTAGGGCTATTACCAGCAATTACCACCTAAAACTCTTGTTCCCCCTTCCCCTTCCTATTCCCCTTCCACCAAATCCCCACCACTGAAAACCCCCCTAGACATTACAGGCATAAGGCAGTTCCAAATTTTCTGGTGCAGGATGCTGTCTGTGTTGTTTTCAGGATTGAAGGTTATCACAGAAGGAATTGTCGAGAGAAGGTCATTGCCAAAGCAAATTTAGGTAGAAGTGGGAAGGGTGAGTAAGTTATCCAAGGCAACCAGCCAATGTATAGCTAAAGAAGGGAGTCAGACACTGTATTCTAAACTACAGAGGTCATGCATGTGACATCAGCACCTTTCAGTTTGGCCTACTGGACGTAACTGATCATGCTCAGTACAAGTGTTACTGATATGCACGCACAACAGGACCTTAGTAACAATTGTTGATTGCACCTTTTAATTTGGCCTACTGGATGTAACTGATCATGCTCAGTACGAGTGTTACTGATATGCACCCACAACAGGACCTCAGCAACAATTAGTGATTGTACCTTTCATTTTGGCCTACTGGATGTAACTGATCATGCTCAGTATGTGTGTTACTGATATGCATGCACAACAGGACCTTAGCAACCATTGTTGGTTGCACCTTTCAATTTGGCCTACTGGATGTAACTGATCATGCCCAGTACGAATGTTACTGATATGCACGCACAACAGGACCTTAGTAACAATTGTTGTACAATGGATGCCTGGATAGCAAAAAAAAGAGACTGGCAACGCAATGACATTGGTGAACAGTCTCTATACGGCTGCAAATAACAGTGAAGATGTACTATTCGATGTTGCTAGAAGGTTATAAATTAAGGCGTAAAAACCCTGCCTGACTAATTCATTACCTTGACGTGTTGAACAAATTTACAATTGTCATCTCCACTTCCCCTTTATGAACATGAAAGTCACATTAATGGTTCATTTCATTTCAATAAATGTTATGTGCACGGTGTAGGACTGAAAAGCTGTAAAGTATAGATGACTCAAGTGTTGCAGAATTTTACAAAGTAAGTTTTGGAAAAAGCCATTGATCTTAATAAACAAGCATTTAGGGTATCTTATCATAATAGTTTCCTATTTCGTTAGCTAACGGTTTGATATAATGTATAAAGATTCATTAACATCAGAAACCAATACTATTCTTCCTCTTTAAAAATGCAAAAAGAAATTTATTGATGGCAATGACTCCTATCATATCAATAAAAGGTACTTCAATGATGCATGATAAAACAGTTTAAAGGTGAAGACTCTTTTTGTGAAGACCTAGTCTCACAGATTCAATGTAGGACACCAATATTACATTAACCCTTTAAAAACTCAATTTTTGATTGCATAATGCCCATTATATCAATCAAAGATACTGCAATGATACATGACAGAAAAAATTTAAAGTGAAGACCATTGTACATGTTGGATTACCCTTGAATAATTCAAATTTTACCCAACTTGGCTGATATTCCCTAGAAAAATAACTGGTAAAAATATAGTGGCAACGAAGCTTTCAACTTACTGGAGCAGTTGCCACCAATAGAGTAAAATCCTGTTTGACAGATGCAGTTGAAACTACCAATGGTATTCTCACAACGAGTATTCGGTAGATTTTCACATGGTCTCATTGTGCACTCATTGATGTCTGGTGGAAAAAGCAAAAGTGCATTTGCTAACTTTTTTGGAGTATTCAAAGATGTAAATATAGTTTTTTTATGCAAATACTTACTAAGGAAGGCATAGCATGAACCCAGCTTCAATACTTTGATAATAAATGCCACATTCAAAATTACAACTATACCAGTGATGAATGCTTTGCATATTCTTTGTGTTCACCTCAGACTTTACATGGTACCCTTTAAAACAGTTCTTTACAAGAAAAAGCCCATCTCTGGGTAATTAGTTTGACCTTGAATTGAAAAGGAATGCTATCTTGCCCCTGGAGCATATGAAGTTCTGAAAATTCCATTACTCAGGATGCACCTATCATATCAATGTATCAGAGTTTTGTTACATAAAATTGGTTGTAAATTACAAATGAATACAAAACATTGACAAACAATGTGAATCTATGACATCACACCTGCTTGTTCCAAGTTCATTTTACGTGAAAATTTGCCACAATCAATATAGCTAATATCTCGAGAAATGAACATGGGAAATGAATAAAAATTTTACAGGAGTGCTTAGAATGTGTTCCACTTTAAAATATCAAAATAAATTTGGTATTAGACTATTCTTATAAGTATGAATGAACAAGAAAGTGCCTCCTTACCTACACAAGTTCCATTGACTTCTTGATATCCATCGGCACAGGTACAAAAGAACGATCCATAGGTATTGATGCACTCTTCATTAGTACTGCAGGGATCCAATGTACACTCATCAAAATCTGTGGACAAAGAAAATTACCAATCATGAGACATAATTTGCCTTTGCTGAAATCAGTCACAGCCACCACATTCCACACAGGAAATCTCAAGTCATAGCTACCAGTCTTTACAGAAAAACTGAGATCATGGCTAATGCCTTTTTTGGGGTGGCTGTTCTATTTATAGCTTTGATGACCATTCTGGTACTACAAGAGTCCAAGAGAGAAAATTATTATTCATGGTTAATGAAGGTTTAGAATTCTCTCTTAGTCTTATATGAGATAAACCTGACATTAAAGGACCATTAGAATTTTTACCAAATATTTGAATGAGCCTCTTGCAGGAATTAATTTGTATAACTAATATTGTCAGGTTTTCACTCTAGAAAATGTCTGTAAAATTTGATTTTTTTCTATAGTAGATGGATAGGGAAGGTTAATCCAAATCGACTTAACCATCTTGAAATTGATTTATAAAGGAATCACTATCTGGCAGGATGATGATAGACTAGTAACTGGAATTTTCAGGGAAGAGTTTGTCCCAATTTTGCTTTCTCCATTTAATCATCAGGACTATTACAGGTGTGCTGTCATTCTAAGGGGCTTAAGGTTAGAGAAATTGTTAGCTCTCTGTTCACAAAAAGACTTCACACAACTTCCCAGCTAAGTGGCATAAATTGAGGCTGACATCTTCTCTGAGGGACATGCTGGTGAATGAAGTTTGTTCAAAAGGTATCATGCAGCTTCTCACACATGTACAACCATAAATCTTACTTCTAATGAGTTGAAGTCACTTAAGTTGCCCTTTTTTTCACTTTCTGTCTTCACTGCGAAAGCCCAGGACACCATACCCAAGAACCTAGCTATGTCATACAATCTAGCTACAGTACATAAAAAATAAATTGATTACAAACTTTAAGGGAATGCATCAAAATCTCTGTACCTTGCACTGAACACATACATAGAGCTGGAAACTTCCCTGTGATTAGCGTACTGACGTAGTAGGCATTGTTGTATTTTCTTTGTGACCCGACTGGTAAAGAATACTTTTGTGGTCAAAAAGTAGCACAGAATATTAGTTAGTTACATGTAGTTTTACAGCCCAGTTTCTAACCAATTGGTTTAAGTCAAACTGACCATAGCCTTTGTTCTAGTTGTGGCTCACTGACTAATTGTTTTCCCTACTCCATTGGTTATGCTGAGCACAAAGCACAATGGAAGTAGGTCTTCAGGATATGATCCGGCTAGGGCTCAAACTCCTGATCTCCCATTTTTAAGTTCAGCAGGGGAGAGCTACAGATTTTAAAACATATCCTCTACTGGAACCAAATGAACACAAAGAATGACTGTAGTATCAATTAGATCAAGCTAGTCTCAACATGAAATGTCTCAATATTCCAACCTTCCAAGAGGCTTCCATCTTAAAAAAAAAAAGCATGGACTCCCTTTCCCTACAAAACAACTAGAAAAAAGGTTGTGGCCAGCCTGTCATAAACCAGCCATGGCTAGAAAATGAGTCGTAAAACCTCATATATCTAAGTAACCTCAAAAGAACAGTGCCAATGCTCATTTTTCTCAGGAGTGCAAAGTTGTTTAATTTTTCTTTAATACCTTCACAAGTTCTTCCTGCTGGCATGCTGGTGGACACAAACCCAACTTCACATGTGCAGTAATAACTCCCAATTGTATTGTCGCAATCCGCCAATGGGTGGCATTCGTTGAGGTTCATATTAGCACATTCATCTCGATCTGAAATCAATTAAATATCAGAAAAACTCTTATAGACAGTATAGAAATGTAACATCAAACCTTAACTATATGGGCTTATATAATGTTGAGAGGTTGGTTGGGTCACAAGGCTACCACCATGAAAAACACTCATAACAGGACAAAATCTTTCAAAATCAACCTCGGGTGGGGTATGTAAAGTTAAAAGATATTAAAATAAACAACCTATTTTTCACTGAGGGAGCTAAGGCCATTAGGCTCAGCTGGAGTACATGAAACTAGAAAGATATTAAAACAACCAACCCATTTTTCACTGGCAGAGTTGAGGTCATGTAAGGAGTTTGAATACATTTTTACATACTTAGAATCAGGGAGAAAATGGTAAAAATGAATTCAGTCTGTCTAAATGTACCACTGTAAGAAATCCACTGTGCATGCAAAAACAGAACAAGCTTTTCCTGAATTTATTTTTTCTCTCTCGTCACTATATGCAAACAAGCAACATTGTCTCGAATTAAAATTTATTTCAGAGATGAATCTACTAAAGTACATCTCCAAATAAATAACTTTCTAAGCAGGGCTGAGAATGACAGGTGGATGGGGGTGGGTGGCAATGGTGGTAAGAAAGATGGCATCAGATGACATTACAGATGTGTTTACACCAAGTTGAAAAAGTAGAGCCTGAGGTATTAACTATGTTAATTGAACATGACTGAGTTCAGGATTGACTGAACCAACCCATTTTTCCCTGAGGGAGCTAAGGCCATCAGCCTCAGCTGGGGTATGTAAAATTAAAAAGATATTAAAACCTCCAACCCATTTTTCACTGAGAGAGTGAAGGTAAGACCTTTTGGGTAGATTTTTACATATTTAGAATCAGGAAGCAAAATTGTAATAATGTATTTACAGTCTGTCTAAATGTACCACTATAAGAAATTCACTCTGTAGGCCACAAACAAAACAAGCTTTTCTTGACTATGCTTACTGAACATGACTGAGTGCAGGAATAGTTGGTTGAACCTCATGTTGCAGCTGCCATACTTCTCAATGTAGCTGTTACCCTGTTTATATGGATTGCATCTGGTATTTAAGTTAGATAGATGGGATTTACAGATGGATCAGCAAAAATATGTTACACAGTCTCAGACAAATTTAAAGGCCAAATATGGTTTCAAACACAGTTCAAGTTCAAACCTGATTTCAAATACTCTGCAGAAAGGTTTAAGTTCTCCCCAACAGTTGTCTGTGGAATGATTGGAATGGAATAAGTTATCCAGTATTGCATCACAATTTGCTACACAAACAGGCCAAGTTGCTACACAAATGAAAAATTGTGTAGCAATTTTTTGTGCGCATAACCCTTGCATTTTCACAAACAATGTGTGAAAAACCTCAAAAATTTTCCGAACTGCTATGCAAAATTTGAATGCTAAATTATTCCCTGCCATGCCTTGAGTTTTAGATTTTCCTGTCGTGCTACAAATCACACTTCTCAGGAAATTATGGCGTGTCCTGTTTTATTCAACTTCAATAGATTTACATGAGCTCCTGTTATTCATTTAGGTGTGCAAACAATTCACACTGCCTACAGTGATTTGAGACAAGTGATGGTATGTGATTGCACTTGCGTGCCTCAAAATTCAAGACCTGCCTCCCCATGTTTAAATCAACGCCACAACTGGATGCAGATTACATACCTACCCAGCATTTGGTAGGATGACAAAGGGGGCATAATTCTGTGTGAAAAAATATGCATAACCTATACAAATGTTAAGAAATATTGTACTTTGGAGTTTTATCTTACCATCGCATGTGAATCCATCTCCACGGTAACCAATGTTGCAAGCACAGTCATATCCTCCAATGAAATTTGTGCATTCTGCATTTACATCACATTCATTTATATTCTCTGTACACTCCTCTATATCCTCGCATTTAACAAAACCGTCACCACGGTAACCACTATTACATGTGCAACTGTAACCTCCAGGCAAGTTAGCACATGTACTGTTAACAACACAGCTGTTGGTTTCATTGCATTCGTTGATATCTAGAATGAGAAAATTTGACAGTTTATTTATTACAAATTTGTAGCAGCAGATTGAAAACAACTACGTATGAAGCATCAAATCATACAATGTATGCTGATATGCATCTGGGCAGGTTCACAATTGAAATTGAAATAGCCCTCCAACACACTCTGGATTTGTATTCGTTATTTGTAATGCAGTTACCATAACAATTTCAGATATATGACAGTTCGCAAATGAACAACTACTACTTTAAAACTACAGTCTTTGCTAAAATATTCCAGAAAAATGAATATACTTCATTGTAGTAAAAGGTTATCTTAGACCATAATAAGAAAATTATTCTGAGCATTGGTGTAGACATGAGCACATTCACCTTTTACTTATTTTGTTTGTGCTTGTTTTTTAAACCAGTCTTTGGATGTCTCCTCTGTTCTGTTTAATGATTTTGCTTTTTTTCCTTTAATCACAACTGAAGCTAACCGCCAGATTACAGCTTACCTTAACAGAATGTACCATTAACATAGAACCATCATTAGGAAGCCAAATGAAGCTACCTTATAGATTCCAGCTTATCTTTAACAAAGTGTACCATTAACATAGGTCCACCATTACAGACAATAATGAAACTATCCACTAGATTACAGCTACATTAACAGAGAGTAACATAAACATAGAGCCACCATAACATACACAAATGAAGTTTACCTCCAGATTATGACTTACCTCAACAGAGTGGACCAGTAACATAAGTCCACATTACAGGCACTAATGAAGCTAACCTCAAAATAAGAGCCTCACTTCAAAGAGTACACCACTAACACAGATGCATCAATACAGGTACAGATGAAGCTAACCTCAAAATTAGAGCTTCACTTCACAGAGTATACCACTGACACAGATGCATCATTACAGGTACAAATGAAACTAACTACCAGATTACAGCTTACCTTCACAAAGTGTACCATTTCCAAGAAAGCCACCTTTGCAGGTACATGTAAAGTTACCCTCCATATTGGTACAAGTGGCATCTGGGTCACAATTAGCTGCTCTTGGATCACTGTTGGGGAGACTGCATTCATTGACATCTGCAGAGAGGGTAAAAAATTTGCATTTACTCACAAAACTAACTGAACAAGAATAGAACCAAAAAATGTCATCAACAAATGCAGCACATCAAAAGATCTACTGAGATATGTCATGTGCAACCCTCAAGTAGCTTTTCATTTGGAAAAGTGTCTATGCAAACAGCACATCTGAAACTTAGTTATATTGACACCAAAATCATAGAAAGATTCCAAAAGTCAGAGACATCAAAGAATTTTCAAGTAGCATGAAGGGAAAAGTACTCACCGACACAGGTACGTCCATCCCCATCATAGCCATCCAGACACGTACAGGTAAAAGTTCCAACATCATTGGTACAGAAAGCGTTTTCCGAGCAGTTAGCAAAGGTACTACTGGTAACATTACACTCATCAATATCTGTAGAAAAGGCACATTGCGCATAGGGTTACTGTATTTATTTTCTGAAAAAGAGGACAGGGATCATCAGACTCAGAAAGGGTCTTAGTGAAAGGGGTGTCCCCTTCCCTTTTGGAAATTTTTTTCAGTTTTCAAGGGTGCTTAAATGCAAAATGGTGTAATATTTAGAGCAAAATCAGGCCACACTGTCACAATCTCAAGAAGAAGAGTAGAATAATTAACAATACACTAACATCATCACAGTAAGATGGCATTGGCTGAAGAGTGACCATTTTGTCACTAATACAATTAATTAGTTGTAATACCTGCTCTGAAGTCAAAGTAAAACTCCCTTTGGTTCCCAAACTTTGTCAAAGTATGACTTAAACCTGGATTCCCATGTATCTACATGCTACACTGAGCAAAGGATCTTTGTCTAACATTTTCATAACATGACTTTTGAATCTTAAATGGATGCCCCCTGAAAAAGTTTGGCATGGAATGTATGCATCGCATGGATGTATGAGACCAAATAAAGAGTATTTTATAATGCTGCAAAAAAAAAAGGGAAATAAATTCACTTAAATAGGAATGAGAAAGCTGAAATGATTTCTAGTTAAATACAGCAAAGAACTGAATGCTTAAGTTTTTTTTTAGAATACTTGACAGAACTTATTCAGAGCCTGAAATATATTATTTCCAAATAGTTACAAAGCTGACTTGGAATTGCGTCCAAATAAAACTTCTTGGGCTTCAAATTTTCAATGCAAAAAAGGTTTTTTCATCCCTTGAAATATAAAGTGAAAAGCTAAATGAAAGTTTAACACAAGGTGTATTGACAGTGCCAGGGTTCATCAACTGGAATATTTAATTAAGCTTTAAAAATAATGACACTGTGCACTGTTTAATTGTAAGATTCAACATCTGACAACCCAGGCAGCGGTGTGTCAAACGTGTGTCATGTCGGTCTGGATTGTAATGCTGGGGTGTGTCAAAGAAGGTCAAATGTGTGTTATGTCTGTCTGGGTTGTAATGCTGGGGTGTGTCAAAGTTCTCCAAATGTTGCATCACTGGAATCTAATAGGTATTGCATAAGTGGGTCGTATTATACAGTAAACATGCACCAAAGTCTATGAAATAATGGGTCAAATACGTGACAGAGGGTGTGATAATGCCCAAAAATGTTTGCCACCTAATGGACATTGACCAACGTTGCACGGGGTCAGGGCACGTGTATTACAATCAGTACCTATGTCTATGAAAAGAAAATAAGCATTATGAAGAACGGAACAAATTTCATAAACAAAAAGAGAAAAATCGAGTCTAAAATTCTGAAGTATTGGGTCCTATCTGACTGACTGACTGTTTTGAAAACATACATGAGCTAATTAATGGGTCAAGAAGCATTAGAATTACATGAATTATTCTCTAGATTACGGTGAGGCAAGGCTCTGCTTCCCTAAATGCCACAGCTATTTGAGTAAATGTTACCTCATTGTTACCTCAATGTTACCTCATTGTCAAACCAAAAACCACACAAAATATAATTGTGCTAAAAATATACCAAACAAGAAGCATGATCTTACCTAGACAAAAAAGTCCATTTCCCTCAAATCCAGAATTACATTCACAGTTGAAGGAACCAATGGTGTTTGTGCAGGTAGCGAAGAAATCACACTGTCCAAAGCCACTGCATTCATCAAAGTCTATAAATGAAAGTAAAAAAAAAGAATATGTGTTACTTAATCCAAAATGCCATGATTGTTAAATGTGTTCAAAACTGAAATGGATGCAAACATATTTATACTCATTCCTAGCTAAGATTTATGAAATTTAACTTCTGAAATAGGGAGGTTGTCCATACATAAAGTGTAAGCTACAGTAATTTTGTCGTCTGCAGCACCAGACATGCAGGTCAAACAACAAAAATCGTTACCATAACCATTTGGAATCCTCAAAAAAAAAAGCTACCAATAAAGAAAACAATTCTACTCAATCTTTGCAGATTTTTGCATTGTTAAAAAAAGAATCATTAAAATTCAGCAATTACAACATACTTTCACTTTATATAAGAATCATTTATACCAAGGCATTCATGTTTGAAACTAGAAAAATGCCATGTATTGGTGTAACTTTGAATGACACACTTCAGTTTACATTCTACCAAAATATATGCAATTGTTCAAAGGGTTTGAAATCCCAAGTACTACTGCTCTTATAAAACAACGTAACAGGTGCACAGACTTACCGATACAGGTATATCCATCACCCATATAGCCATCCTTACAGTAACATTGGTATGATCCATAGGTGTTATTACAATTGCCATTCGCACTGCAGTCATTTGCACCAAGGCATTCATTCAGATCTACATATGTTTAAAACAAAACAAAGTTTTCAAACTGTCAAAGTGCTTCTTAGAAGTCTTCTCGAGATAATTTCCACAGAATGACCAGAGGACCAAATGATTCAAGTATTGCTTGTCTGGAGATGTTACAAACATTCTAATAGCATGGCAATCATTTCAACATTGTTATTAACTGGGTAAGCCTATAACATTTATCCAGCATACATCTAGCAGACCGCCTCCTGCAGGATTTTGTAGGAAATTCCCACGAACATTGGCTCATTTGCAATTGCTACTTGATTGTGTGCATGCTAACTGATTTGTTTGCATGCTAATTGATTGTGTGCATGCTAATTGATTTGTTTCCATGCTAACTGACTGTGTGTTTAAAATGCTCCAATGAAGTGTACAAAGAAAATGGCTCAGACAGTATCCAGCATTTCAGTCTTTTTCATAAACCCCAGCAATAGCTACATCTCTTCAAAATACTATGCACAAGAAGAGCCACGGATGTTGCATCATTTGAAATGTTGAAAGCTTGGGTGGAAGAATTATTTTTGAGCAAAACACAACTTAATTTCTATCTGTGGGAAACATATTTCTTAAAAAAGAAGGCTACCCTACTGCATTATTTTTGATTATCTATCACCCTGTGTCAATAAATATTAGTTTTAAAAGGATGATTTTCTTGCAAAACAAATGCAGTATTTCCCTTTAAATTTTCAGATTGACACAAAAAGGCTGGCTTTCAGACTTGAACCAAGTTGTTCACCTTATACATACTCAAACATCACCTTTTACTAATCCAAAAATGTATGACATCTGTTCTATCCCCCTTTCATATTTACAAAATTTACACCAATCAGCATTCCCTTCAACAGAGGGTCATTACAAGACATGACATTTTAAAGATATAGGAGAAGACAAAACTAGGATACATTGAATAGAATTTGTAGGTTACTTAGATGCTATTTAAAGACACAATAACACACATGTGTTATATAGTGTCAGTCACCCCATTTAAAGGTTTGAAGTTTAAATCTATTTTCCAGTATTGCTCAAGTTCAAATTTGGTTTCCCTTTAGTTGTCTCTAACAACAGATGGGAAATATTGTGGACATATTCTACAACCCCAGCCCACAGGGGGCCACAATGAGTAGAAAAATAGCAGCAGAAGTGTGGCTGAGGCAATGTCTCGTAATGTCACTTTTGTTGGAAGTCGTATAATGGCATCATGATATGTACATTACATCTTGAATTACGTGATGTGTACTATTGAATTGTGCAGGGAAGCATGGCAAATCAGTTATGGGATCTACCAGCGATGTAGCTACAGTGGGTGGTGCTGGGCTGTAACACCCTAAATGTTAACATTCGATGGCACTTTGTCTCTAGATAAACTGACAGGGGATCTAGGCCTTTAATGCACCAGTTGTGATTTGATCCGCTTCTTGCCTGCACTTAGTTTGGAATTTGTTGTAAGTTGTTATTTACACCCCCAAGATGTTAGACTTCTATAGTTCCAGAGTGGTAATCAAAACTTCTGCTCATTGAAGCAGATAATTGGATTTATGAACCAGTGGTCAGGTAGTATAACTGGGAACCTCAGTTTTTCCCTTAAAACTGTGGTAGCAATGACAGGTCTCCTCCAAGGCTTTATTTCATCATGACTGCTAAATGAAGGTGCAACAGTCTTTGGTATGCAGTGTTCCTGGCAAAGGGAGGGAGGATTTGTCTCTCCCTTTCCAAAGGAAGGTTGGTAATATCCCCCCCTTTTCATTTCCATAAAAATTTAAAAGGTTGTCAATATCTTGGTTCTTCACCAAAGAGAGGACACTTTTTCAGCAATGTTTAAACTTACACAAGTGAATGACCTTTAAAAACCTTCAAATTGCACCTTACAGGGAGGGGCCTTGAAGCAAGCTCTTATCCCCCTGAACCGACATGTTACTTTAACCAGGACAGAATCAATTTGGACTTTGGGTTTAAAGGTAATCAATTCCCCCCTTTTTTTCTGTTTCTGGCCAAATCCTTCTTGGTATGACTCTACTGGGAAATGAACCCAACATCCCCAGAGACCTCCTGATAACACATCTCGCGATAATGTTGTACATTTACCCACCAGAGTAACATTATAACAAAGGCTTCATTTTGATGTAACCACAAAGAGAACAGAAAGTTGTAACCAATTTGACAATGAGAGGTGGTAAAATTACCTTGACAAACAGATCCATTTCTCACGAAGCCAGTATTACATGCACAGCGGAAGGTACCCGGCTCATTGACACATGTTGAAGAAACAGGGTCACAGTCATCTGTGTTTTCAACACATTCATCGATATCTGTAGAAGAGGGAAAATATGATATGAATTAGTAAAGGATGAGGACATTTGATTTATATAAAAGAAAAAAATGTGATAATCTGGCTAGATAATGGAAGAATTTTTCAAAACACTCCCAAAAACTTTACAAAATAGGTCACCATCAGCATACAAAATGTCTTCATAATAATAAGCCTCAAATATAACCGACCAGCCTATTGCTTTCTCACAACATTGTTCAATATATAATTCTGAAGCTTGCCTTATTGTGAAATTGGTAGACTTTGATTGGCTTACATAGAGTTCCCACAGTGGGTTTAGGTTAATTTGAGGTTTTACAACTCAGTTTCTGACCAATTCATTTAAGTTGGTCCAGTTACAGACTTTTTTTCAGTTGAGGCTCACTGGCTTGTTTTCCCCTTCCTTACTCTATTGCTTGTGTGACTGTTTCAACACCAGTAAATTATGCTTCAAGTTAAATCAGGGAAGAGAGGGTATTAACTGTTTGTAGGTCCTTTTTGTGTTAAAGAATAGGATGGCGAAGGAAGAGGTGAGAGGGCTTTTGCTTTGTATAAAGGGAAGTTTACTAATAGATGCACGATATGTGATATTTTGCAGTTTGCCATGCAATTGCAATTCAAGTTCAAATAATGACAGAATACACAATCTTACCTTCACACATCCTACCATTACCAGCCAATCTGTATCCACTGTTACAGCTGCATTCATAGGCACCAATGGTATTGTTACAAATCTGATCACACATGTTCAACAATGGGTCCTCACATTCATTTATATCTGAAAATGTCAAAAATATTAACAAACATTAAAAAATCTACAATGAACAAGAACTGAAAAGCATAAGTCAATTAAGGTGATGGTTCTTCCAAAGTACCCACCCACTTCAGGAGACCAACAAAAACATATTCACGACCAGTCTTTGCATTTACAAATCTTTTAAAATTTCAATTATTAAAAAAATCTTGAATGGTTAAAATTTATTTTCATAAATTCCTGTAAACCACTAATTTTTTTTAATAAGGTTATCAAGATAAATCTGGGGCTACTTACCAATGCAAAGTGTTTCGTTATCAGGTGATAATTCAAACCCTTCGTAACATATGCAAGTTTCATTGCCGTCGTTATAGAAACATTGACCGTTGATGCATTTATCCTCTGTGCAATTCACTTGGGCTGTAATAGGACGAAATCAGAAATCACAACATTGAATCTTTCATCTGATAGGTTAAATATTTTGTTAGACGTTTTACGGCACATTTTCTAACCAACTGGTTTCAGTTGGGCCAGACACAGCCTTTTTCCAGTTGTGGCTCACTGGCTTGTTTTCACTACCCCATTGCTTATGCTGAGCACCAAGCACAATGGCAGTAGGTTCCATTTTTAGAGTCTTCGGTATGACGAAGTCTGGAGTTAATCCACACCTTCCAGCTGCAAGTCAGATACTCTATGCTATAAACCATGCAGTCAGTTTTGAGTTAGTTAGATGGAGCCCAGTTTCTGAATAATTCGTTTACGTAAAGCCAGTCACAGCCTTTTTTTCACTTGTGGCTCATTGGCAGTAAGTTCTGAATCTTTCATCAAATACTTTACACTTGGTTACTACCTTGTCATTTTGCGGCCTTGCTTGGTATGAGATATGGATGTGAACATAATTGCAACAATTTCAATTCAATTCAATTTATTTCTCATATGTACAACAATCATCAATGGAGGTATCATTTAACAAATACTAAAGACAAAGTACATATTATGGACACTAGAAAAACAGTACAGTTTATCAAGGCTAGTGACCATACAGATGGTATCCTTGCTTTTTCTTAGTTTGGGGATAACTTGTTATATTGTCATAGTAAACCAAACCAAGTTTTGGTAACAAAAAAAAAATAAAAAAAAAAAAAAATCAAATGAAAGAAAAAGGTTGAAGGAAGAATACATGGAACATGTAATTTTCCCTCAAGTTCCTTTCTGAGGTAAAAAATTATGGGAGAGGGGGCTGACAAAGACAGGTAAAATAGCGTGAACAGTGTGGTCTTTTAAAGACATCACCTCACCCTTACTCAATGGCATTGGAAAAAGTAACACAATTTAAAAGTGCCCCTCATTAACAAAATTACATGAAAAATACCAAAGAGACATTTTCAAAAACCCTCCCCCCTGAAAAAAATTAAATTAAAAGTAGTAAACATATTTTTTGGAATCAATGACATAGGAAGTATAAAAAAAAAGATTACAAGAATCCCCACGCCCCCCAAAAAAGAAATAAAGAAATAGATAAAGGTTATTAAACATTTTTCATGGAATGCCTGCAATTTACCAGATGCAAGCAGTAGTCTCCTTACGAAAGAAAACAAAAATTTATTGATATTACTTACGTATACAATCCCCATTAGGCTGTTCGATGAACCCCTCAAAGCAGTAACAGTAGAAACCACCAGCAGTATTGTTGCAACCCTGGGTACAGTTATCTAAGTTAAATAAACATTCATCCACATCTGAAGGAATACAAAAATCAAAAATAGTTTTATGTTTGCTCTGTGTATGCTGGATCGTACTTCATAACCATATACAAATTAATGTAGATGAAAGATTGCTGAGATACAAAAGTGGATTGCTGTTGATTCAGAGGGGAAGGGGAAGGGGGGGAGTAAAGCAAGGGGAAGGAAGGGGGGAGAGGGGATTTTTGATGATTTAGAAGAGCTAGTTAGTTAGATGGGGTTTTACGGCCCAGTTTCCAACCAATTAGTTCAAGTCAAGCTGGCCACGGACTTTTTTCCAGTTGCGGCACACAGACTTGTTTTGCCTACTCCACTGCTTATTGCTGAGCACCAAGCACAATGGCAGCAGGTTCCCTTTTTTAAAAGTCTGAGGGGAGGAGAGGGGGTGCTCACTCACAAATAGCATATCAGGAACAAAAGAATGCTCCAACAAGAATGCAGGTTTGACCAACAATAAGTCTCAATTTCAAAACAATGGATTTTCAAAATCTGTGTTCTTTCATTGCTCTCATGAAATACCACCTCTGACCATTCATACTAGTATAAAAGCTAAATTTTCCAATTTTCCCATACACCATGAAAGCTTTACCACTATAATTTTCAGAATTTACTCAAAAACACAGCAGAAAGGTGTGATGAAGCACTGAAAGAGCTGTCCACTTTGGGACACAAAGTCCATTTTGAAAATGGAATATGTTTAAAATGTATGAGGTGAGGATAATCTCAAGTGTACATGAGGAAGAGATAGATATATTGATATATGACAGATAAGTTAGGAAATCAAAATGACAAAATTCCATGTCTTTTCCATGACTTTCAAGGACCTTTACTGATATTTCCAGGACATTTAAAAACAGTCAGCTCCAATATTTCCCAATCTTTCAAAGATGTTTCTAAACATTGGGAAAGTTGGAACAAAGAGTCCACTTTGTAAAATTTCCTGACTTTTCCAGGATCTTTTAAGAAAATTGCTTGATTTGACTGACTTTCCAGGTCCAAAAACTCAGGTTTCGATTTTCCATGACATTCCAGGAATTCCAGACCCTGTTCAAACCCTGAATTGCTAGAAATAGTCTTAAAGGGCCAATTCTCTCACCCCAAACTACACTTCTTGTAGGGGGTTACAGAAACTCTCCATGGGTCCAGCTTTTTGATTGACTGTTTATTCAAACAATGCAGATTACCAAAGCTTATATTACACAGCATGAACTGTACTGAGAGTGTTTTTGTTATACACATACGCTTTTTTATACTCACCCTGAAGCAATAAACTGGGAATGTAACTGGATAAGGATGAATTTCAGTCAATTGTGGGAGGGGTAAGAAGGTTAGGGGAATTGGTACTGTTTGGGGTGAGAGAACCGGGCCTTTAATTGTAACTCACCAAGACAAATGTTTGGTTCCGATGGATCAAGTTCATACCCAGAGATACAGGAACAGGAGAATCCTCCGATGAAGTTGTTACATAATTGATTACAGTCATCACTCTCTGTGGTGCACTCATCAATATCTGAAATAAAGGAAATGTACAAAATTATCTTTCTGTTAGACTAATTTTGATACCTTTGTCCAATCTCATTTCCATGAATAACGGTAAACGACCAATGTTTGACAAATACTCCACAAGTTTAAAAAATTTACGCGACTGTGTCGCCTTCCCACCATTTCTCCAGTTTCAGTATTAAAACAACTGTGGTATAAACACATAAGATGAGAAAATTTGAATATTGCATTCATAAACACCTCTTGATTTCCAGCATTCGTATGAAACCATTGGAGACTGGTCTAAAATTGCATTCAAAAATGGTTCCTTCACAGAGGAGAGACATAGAATACCTTGCATGCTTTACACACACATGGCTTGAACCTTTTAATAAATTTCCTTTGTGTTTATGAGAGTAGGCGCACTCTCCATGAAAGGGTACACATCCCTCACAACTCCCGATATATACAGCAGTTCCCCCATACTACATGGTGTGTCACTGGGGGAGTAGCTAACTACTGCGTATGCTTGGTACTGTGTATAAGGTAATGTGCTATCCCCCTCAGTCTGCTCAGCCTCTGTGATGTCTTCGTAGGTCTTAAATTACGTTTGAGACCGGGGCACCATCTCATTTATCCCCTGGTAAAACTTCACGGTGAAACCCATATGAACATCTCACTTTTTAAAATAAACTTTTATAGTTGTTACCTTTCCCATGAAACTACTATTGACAGATTCATCTATAAGGCTGACATTGTTTGCAACAGATACTCAAATAAATACTAATGGAATCAATTTTTCTTCATTAAATATTCACCAATAAAGATTCACATATTTCTTGACCCAGGTTCAGCGCATCTAATTGTGTATTGGACTGTACGCATTCACTTTGTACACTTTGTATGATATATCCTTGCATACCTTATTGACCATGATTTGAATCAGTTACTCATTAATTGAATCAATGGTTTTATCCATTTAAATTAAAAAAAATTACTTAAAAAATCAACCTACCGGTACAGTTTCTTCCGTCGCCCTCGTAGCCAGTTAAACAGATACAACTGAAAGATCCTTCTGTGTTGGAGCAAGCTCCAGCGTCTGGGTCGCAGTCATCAGATCCAAGAACACACTCATCCACATCTATTAAGGTAAAAAAGGTTTTGAGGTGACAGTCTTTGACATTTTCAAAAATGCAAAAAGATTTTCTGTCATTATGGGATGTTAGCCTTTCAGGAGATCTGTCATGGTTACCACAGTTTTTAGGGAAAAACTGCGGTTCCCAATTATAGTACCAGACCACTGTTTCATTACTCCTATTACCTGCTTCAATGAGCAGCAGATTTGATTACCATTCTGGTACAATAGAAGCCCAAGAACTGTGAGGTTCAAATAACAACTTATAACAAATCCTGAAATAAGTGCTGGGAAAAGGGGAATCAAATTACTTAAAGTGCACTGAAGGGCTACATCCCCTTTCAGCTTATTCTGAGATAAAGTGCTATCAAATGTCAACCTTCATGGTCATTTTCAAATGCTTAAATGGGCATATAATTAGTACTAAGAACTGTTCCTGACGAGATGGTTCTAAGGGTATTTTTTCCAACATGGTTTGTGAGCTGAAAACTGCATCTCAAAAACAAACTTAATTATTAAAAGAAACCCATGTGTAGCACACAGCCATGCACCCTTTTTTGAGTGAAACTCTCCCTCATACCTTTAAAGAAATGTTTAATACCGATTTGTCCAATTGCTCTGACTCTGATACCTGTAATAGCTTTGAAATTCTGTCATTGGATTTGCCAGGGTAACTTTTTTATCTTCATAATGCAGGATCTCTGATATCACAACATCGTAATTTATCATACAAAAACTTCAAGCTACTGCAAAGTGCAACTTAAGTCAATCAATGTTTGGCTTTAAGCAAATTATTCCCTAGATGACCACTTTGCGAACCTGCATTCAAAGGGGGGGGGGGGGAGGGAAGGGAATCCCATAAAATTTTGCCACCCTACCTCACACAGAAACATTTCAAATATGCATTGCTAGACACATCTACCCCCTTTTGCAAATTACTTTCCCAAGCTTGAATGCATCTCTCCCCACTGCATTTACGACACGCTATATTCTGACTGATGGCTACCGGCCAGATGAAGCTATGGATTTTCTATTCTGAGTATGAAACTCAATTCATGCAAATTTTCCTCTATTCAAAATATTCCCCCTTTGTACCCTTTGTGTATAATTCACCCCCAATTCCCCAATTTTCCAAATTTCACCCCCGAGCATTTCGAATTCACTCCTGGGGGTGCACTTGGAACCCAGTTGAGAAGCACTGTTTTGAAAGAAGTCAGATAAGCACAATACCATGCCAATTTATTTTATACAACCTCAATGGGGCTACATACATGCATGACCAGCAGCAATGACAATAACGTTACAACAAAAGACATTTTTAGTAGCAGGCCTGCAGCCTGGGGCCTGTTCCAAAAAAAATTTCCAACAAAAATGCTTGCATTGGAGGCTAAACTACCAAACCTACACCTTTATGATAAATCTTGACAGAGTGGAAATCTTGCACCATTTTACACCCAGGCTTTGTGAAAAATGCAAACATTTTCAAAAGAGGAACACCCCTCCCCTTACACCCAAAATTCAGCCAAATTCATACTAGCCAAAATTCATGCCAGCCAAATTCATACAGGGATGTGCCCCTCTCCCCCTCCCCAATGGCTACAGGTTGCCCAATAGAAGATACAAATCCTACCCATGCAAGTAACTCCATCACCAGCATAGCCATCCTGGCAACTACAGGCATAGCTACCATATGTGTTCTCACAGTCAGCATTTTCAGAACACTGTGTTGCGTTCACAATATTACACTCGTCGATATCTGTAATACAAAAAGAAACATACAATGTGTTATCCACATCCATTAACCAAGAACAAATACATTAATATTTTCAAATTTGAAGGACTCCACCAGAGGGGTGGAGTCCGCCGGACTCGAGCCCTTAAAAGATGAAAAGTGCTGGACTCATGACTCAGACCATTCCGACTCGACTACAGCAATGATCAATAATAGCTGTAAATGGTAAATTGATACAAATCTGATTTGATCTGAATTTGGCTTTCGTTCAAATCATTTCCAACTGATTGTAACAATTAGAAACTTACCCTGACAAAAAGTGTCATTGGATGTAAAGCCTTCATTACACCTGCATTCATAAGATCCATGGGTGTTGATACAGACCTCTGAGGTGTCCAAGGCACAGTCACTCTGACCAAGCTCACACTCGTCTAGGTCTGATGAGAGGACAAACCATTATAAAGGTGTCAATATTTCGAATGTAACATATTAAAATATATCACACAGTACCACCTCCAGACACTGGTAATTGAAAATCCTTCATTTCAAAGGTTATTCTGTGACAAACCAGGAGTTACATTCCCCAACAGATGACAATAATTTTTTCGTACATATTTTTGGTGGTAGAATAGTTAAGAGTTTTACGGCCCAGTTTCCAACCAATTGGTTCAAGTCAAGCTGGCCACAGTCTTTTTTCCAGTTGTGGCTCACTGGCTTGTTTTCCTTACTCCAAAGCCTATGCTGAGCAGCAAGCACATTTCAGTAGGTTCCATTTTAAAAGTCTTCGGTATGACCAGGCCAGGACTGGAATGCCAACCTCCTGACTGCAAGTCTTATGCTCTAACCACTTGACCATGTAGTCAGTCTGGTGGTAGAATAGGAATAAATCATAGCTGTCAAACTACTGCTGACACATAAAACTACTAGACTCCAAATGAGGAAAATTAAAAACTAAGCTCTGTCTCATTCCTTATTTAGCCAAATTCATTTTAAGTGCTGTCCCTTCTAGATTTTCACAGAAACTTCAGCATGTAATGCTGATTTCCAGAAATATCTGTCCAATAACTACTTTTATTTCCTGCCAGCAGTTCTTATCTCTCGTTACCTGATAATCTTTTTCCAGAAAAGTTGTATGTACACAGGAAAGCATTGCATGACCGCATAGCTTGTTTTATACACAAGCCTCCGCACTTTGTGCTGAAGCTGCTAACACCATTCTGCTGAAAACCCGATCTAAGGTGCACATATTGGGATTTTAGGAGGTATTTATTTCTGTATTTGTAAAGGGACCTTGTCATTCCATGTTGGAATGTGAATTGCTTATTCACCAACAATTGTCCGTCAAATGCAGTTTATTCCTTAAATATCCTCTCAAGTCTTATTATAAAGAAAATATCATCATACATTACCATACAAAATCCTACATGTAAAGATGTAACATAATTTAAAATAAAAGTGACTTTTTTCTTACGTAATGAAATATTCAACAACAAACATGTTGCTTCTAGTATTCAGGATTCTCAATCTAACGTAATGTAATGCAGTACTAACCTTATAATGATGTAAAAGTGTTCTGGTATCTAGGATATTATATTCAGCAAAATGTAATGTAATACTCATGTGGAGCTTTTAGCCATTAGATTTAGGTAGTTTCCAAAAACCCACCATTTGACTGCCATGGTGGGTTTTTTAGTTAACTGGTTCAGCAACATTTCTCATAATTCTAAGCCTCTGCCAACTAGTTGATCTGCTGCCATTTTTGCCTTATGTGTGGCTAGTAGTACAGCTGTATCAGCAAGGCAGAGTGTCTTTTGAGTTAGTAAGTTAGTAACCAATTGGTTCAAGTCGAGCCTGTTCAGCTGGTTCCAGTTAGTAATCTCACACACAGTTCTATAAGGGCACTTACAAAAAAGATCAATTTTGGGGCCTAGGATGCTTGCAAAGGAAGCATGAAAGTGAACTAACAGTGATATGGGGAATTGAAGAGAGCCAAAATTTATTGTCTAAATCTGATGGCCAAAAGCTATTCATGTTAACATATGATGATGAATCTAGCACCCAGGATTCTATATACATCCAATGCAAAGTTTATACAAAATTCAACATCTTTCCACGAAGTATAAAACCTGATGAAATTACAATGTTCAAGCCAGTCTTACCATTACAAGTAACGCCGTCACCAAACAGACCAGGCGGGCAAAAGCAGATATAACTGCCCTCATTGTCTTCACACAGTGCTCTTGGATGACATTCTCTCAAGTTTTCATCCAAACATTCATCAATGTTAGTACAATTAATTCCATCTCCAGCCCAACCAGGCAAACAACTACAGGTAAAAGACCCCACTGTGTCGATGCACTCTGCATTGGTGTCACAGTTGTCAAGGTTACGAGTACATTCATCAATATCTGTTGAAAACGAAAGTTCATTCATAAGTTGATCTGAACAGCCTTGACTCTTTCATTCAGCTGATGGGTAAACTTGACAGATCGGAAGACAGTTGCTTTAGAACTGTTAACCACATACTCTGGGAATCCAGCATTCAGACGGGGACCTTGGATTTCTATCAATTACCAGATAGAGCTGAAAGTCACTCAAGCAGAAGCAAAGATGAGGAAATCAATTGTTCTGCCAACTGAAGCAAAGAAAAAATCTTTCTGCTTGCTGACGGGAGAGTGCAGAGGATAACAGGGTATAATTTTAAATGAATCATGGTTTGTAAACTTCAAAGGACTTATCCATCTCATGACATGGTATTTTCTAAAACTGCTGGAAGACTGGCACAGAGCTTTACATCTTACAACTGATAAATAATTGAATATTATCATTCTTTTTTTTAAATTATTGGTTTTATAGTACAGGAGATTTATAACAAGCTGTACAAGGGGGACAGAATGCACAGGATAAAATATCCTCTCTTTAAAGTATCCAAGTATTAAAAAATAATAAAAAATAACAAAGACAACAGTGTAAGAGAGTAACAAAGACAATGGTGGACAGGGGAGGGTGGGGGTGGGGGTGGGGGTGAGGGGGAGGGGGGGGTGAAGAGACTGCCTGACCTTAGGTTGACCTAATAAAAATAAAAATTTACTAAAGAATAACCACAGTCAGAAAATCACATATTATGTGTGCCCTTTCCAATATAAAGTGTATAAGTGAGGCTCCTTATTCCCTGAGTTAAGTGATGATCCCTGTATTGGCTGACCTGAGTGAAATGTGGCCCTTGAGATAAATTATTTAATTTAGGTCTAAAAGTATGCCAATCTGTCCATACGTTGCTCCTACACAGGGATCAATCCAGGAGTCAAATTGCCAGGGTTCTGAGGTATAAACTACTAACCTTGGATAAAGGGGAGTGGATCTAATTGTTAGGCCTTGAAAGGCATTTTTAGACCGCTTCCTTTCTCTTTTGTTCAACACTAAGTTAGGACATTTGTAAACAATATCATTTTGTTCCATTTTGTAATTCATATGGAAAAAGAGAAAGAACAAATAAACAAAACGAAACCTTCATCAGGGCTACAACAGTTCAGAGCAGTTTCCTAAGTCACAATTTACTCTTTTATTGGACCAAAATACCTAGATATACGTAGCAACTTACCTGCACAGGTCCTACCGTCACCTTCAAATCCTGTATTACATGTACAGATAAAGCTGCCATTGGTATTGGTACACTCAGCTCTGGAATCACACACAGCTGGGACCAAGCCACATTCATTGATATCTAGCAAAAAGAGACAATAAAATAAGAAAATTCAATTCTACCCCTAAAAATCAAAAGATTCGAGTTGTAAATGACAGGCTTGCAGTGCATTATGGGACAGGTATGCCTTAAAATGTTCCACCAGTTAAGATGGCAGCTTTGTACTAAATCAGACAATTTCTTTGAAATGACTTGTGGCTCTCTTTATATTTGTCTTTGTAGAAAATGATTTGGGTTTTGATTAAAAAGGTACTTTTGAAACAAATCTCTTTGCAGCTTTGGATTCAAAATTTGAGTAATATTACGTCTTTTCTTTCATTAGCAAAGGGATCAGCGGGTTGAAACTTCCAAGGAGTTTTTGAACATGAAACTCGTCTGTTTATTGGTACAGAGAACAATCCCAGAATGCTCTGCATAACCAAATGTTAAACTCACATTTAAATTCAAGACAGAAGATTTCAGGTTCATAAAAGATAGATATCAAAACAGTCAAAGTGAAGCAGTATGAAAGATTGGTTTAACTTATTTCACTAGTAGTGTTCACTACACTGAAGGTTCACAAGCATTCACAATCCAAAGATCAAATTTTATTAAGTCCTTAAATAACAGAAAGGTTCAACCTCATCCCTTAATTTTTAACCAAATTCTGCATCAAATTCAGAACCTAATCCACTCTTTAACCCAGAATAATTTTGGTCAAGCAAATCTTCAAACATTTGAACAAGTACTGACACATCAAACTCAAGGGTATGCTCCACTGCTCTGAAAGATTGGTAAATTAGTTAGCTACATGGAGTTTAACAGCACAATTTCCAATATGAGCGTTTGAAATTTGTGTAGACAATACATGAAGACGATTTAAGGCTGATGGACCCCACTGATGGCTCCCTACAGTCACTAAACACAAGCACTGATCGAATTCGTCTATAAGCTGTGATGCCTACTTCCTATTTACCTATGTATATTGTTAAAATTAAGTGTATTGTACCTTGACAGACCCTTCCATCACTGTTGACATCACGGTATCCATCAAGACATGTGCAGTTGAAAGATCCAGCAGTATTGGTACATTCAGCATTCTCAGAGCAATCATCCTCTTGCAGTTCACACTCATCAATGTCTAAAAATAAAAATTGATCAAAGGACACGAGAGATTAGGCTCGATCGATCAAAAAGGCAAATGATCCCTCTCCTCGTAACATTTGCTAACAGGTGAGAAATTATCCCAAAAGTAGTGAAAAATTTGTAATACTCCACAGGGAGTATCTCATCAAAAGTTTTAGATGATAAATCACCACACGAAATGTTGAGCTGACCATGCCTATTCTTTCCATTGACATTTACTGATGGGGGTAGGGAGAGGGGCTGAGGGCTGTGGCATCAAGCATATTTTCTTGCATTCATGGATACCTTTCTAAGGGAAATTTCATAACCACAGGCATAAATCACCTCCTCTCCAAAACATTTTACACCTAACTGCAAGATGTCACTATGAAACACATTCATGTGTGGCGTTTTTGTTTAGCCCAAGAGCTCTCAAGAGGGGCAATGAGCTCCCTAGATCTTACAACAGCCAAAAGACTAAAATTTGTCATAACAGTCCTTATTTTCCTTGGCATACTAAGGCTGGGGGAATGATATCCAGCCTACAAAAAGAAGTTGTGATGAAGAATGAAACAATAACAACTTTTGGTAAACTTAGTGCTTGTTCTGACTTCTTCCCAATAAAGGTACTGCTAAGTTTCTAATTGACAAGTTGTTTGCCTAATTTAACATAGCACAAGCTAAATCTGTCACAAGGTACCATATAGGTGACTAATGAATTGAATGGACACAATAGACCCTTTGAGATGGTCAGCTCTACTCTAATCATCACAGGGTCTAAGGAGGAAGATAAACCAAGCATACATGAAATGAAAATATCAACAAACTAGTGGACCAACTTATCCTGTTTTACAGTACACTGAGCACAAACTGCACAAAAAGAAACTGTGGGTGAAAAGACTAGCAATCAATTGGGAAATTTAACGACACGCAATTCAACGTATTAATCTTCACAGCCACCAATGGGTCAACTTGGTAAGGTAAGAAAATTGTTGACCATGTACATTGAGTGCTTTCAAACTCAACCACTTAAGCATGCAGGGTCAGGCTGAACACATACCAAAAACTCCTATGGCAGAAAACATCATGAATCAGGGATATTGTGACTGTGCAATGATTGAAAAAAAAAGGAATTTTGATTTACCAACACACTGGTACATGTCTGGATGTAAGTTATATCCACTGTTACAACTGCAGGTGAAACCGTTCAGTGTATTTGTACAAATCTGTTCACAGGCAGGTCCTCCCTCCGCTTCACTCCTGTTAGCGTAGGCAACACACTCATCCAAATCTGAGGATAAAAAATGTGAAGAATCATTTTCATTCTTAGAATGGACATGGAAGGAACGAAATATTTACTAACTAGGAAATAGTCCCATTCCCAGATAATATGGAAAGTGATCATGCTAGAGATGTCAGAAAGTTTAGCTTGGATGGAGTTTTGTGGTCCAAATTCTAACCAATTGGTTTAAGTCAAGCTGGTCGCAGCCTTTTTTCCAGTTGTGGCCCACCAGCTTGTTTTCCTTATTCCACTGTTTATGCCAAGCATCAAGCACAATGACAGTAGATTTTGTTCTTTAAGTCTTTGGTATGACCTGGCCAGGACTCAAAATGTCAGATAGAGTTTTATTAACAACACCCCATTTTTCAAAACTACACATACAATAGCTTCTTTGCATAAACAGTGAAGCAAGATACAGTTAGGAATCAATGTTACAAAAGATGTCCGTCAAACTACGTGATGTGCTTGAATATCCCCTTGCTATATTTGTCTCACTATATGTCATCCCAAAACATGAAACTTATTATACAACTTATTTCTTGGACTTTGGGCAACACTTTTGAAGATGGAGTGCACACACTCCTCGCCAAAGCATTTGAAGTAATCTGCACAACGATTCTGTATGGGTACCATAACTTCTGTAAGAAATCTATTAATTCAAACTAGCATTAAAATTCCACGACAGACCTCACTTGAAATCATTTGAAGCCATTGCAACAAAAACCCTCTGGACAGGTGCCATCCATTTATTAACACCACATAGTTATCTATCAATGCAAAATAACATCTAAAACAAACCTCCCTTAAACTCACCAAAGCACTTGAGGGCGGCATTGAGCCCCACCTCCAAAGATATTATAGAAGAAGATTCCAAACTCCTATCCCTACACTCTTCACATAGGCTCAATGGAGGGGCAGAAGTGGTGTTGATTTGACATGCACAGTGTTCTATTTGGTGATCTGCACACACAACTATGCATGCTTAAAAAAAATTCCGTTGTGACAATATGGCAGTGTGCATTAATTTTTCAAATCAAGCTCTGTAACTACATAATGCATTTTTCCATGTATAATCAGGGGTAATTGACGCGTGCTTGGAAAACAGATGCACTAGTTGATTTTTCGTTGTTAGCGCATATAGAATACAAAAGTGTGTATAGATGTGCATTTGTAACAATACCATAGAAACTGACCAATCAGTAAGTCTGTAAACTTAAAACCAGTCACAGTGCCTTCATTTTAATTGTTCTTACTTAAATTGGCTCGAAGCAGCAAAAACTTGTTCCATTTAAATGGAATTTATTGAAGAATGGTGTTTGCGTAATTTTCAATGTTTTCAAATCACATTTACCTGTTGAATATCAATTTACCTGTTGTCCTTCAAAACGACTGAACAGTGATCAGCTCTTCTACTCCTCCATTTTGGCTTCCAAAAAGGAGTTGCCGGGCCATTTTAAGTTTGGTATCTATGCTTGTAATATCTTTGCCACCATCCCAATAAGACTCCCTGGACAAGAACCACTGTATATAATAAGACCCATACTTATCCACAATTCAAACATAAATCCTCTACACACCCCTCTTCCCCATGGCTCTAACCCCCTTGAACTTACCAAAGCATTTGAAGCCATCCCCAATAAGACCTTCCGGACAAGTACCGTCACCACACCTGTTTCCTGTTAATGGTGCTTCGTTATCAAAGCAAGAAATCCCAGGAAAACATGGATCATCAAGACAGGCATTAAAGTCTTCATCACAAAAATCTCCTGTCCAGGCCTCTGTGCAAGCACATGTTGCTACCTGCAGGATAACAAATTGACAACAAAAGATTATAAAGATAATTTTAAATACTTTTTCTAATCTATTCAAAGGACTGTGATCATGAGGCAATGAACTGCTTAAGAACTGAATAAAGAAGAAAACCTTGTAAAAAGCCACTTGTAATAAGTTACAGCTGGGTTTTTGTCACAAACACCACCTATCTTCCAAAGCTAGTCCACCATCCACACCCACTCTGTTTACCACTAGAGACAATCATCGACTGCTACTGACAATCATTATCTTCTTGCCATATGTTATCCAAAGATAAATTCCCTTTCAATGACATCAACAGAAACAGAAACAGGCAATGAAGTGGGTCACAGCTTACACTTAAAAGGGTTTTGGGAAAGTTAATACACCTGGTTTAGAGAAAGCTATACACCCACGAAGACAATAGTGCGGTTCACTGAGAATCTCTCAAAAGGATGTTTATGTCATATAATATCAATGGAAATCTTCATAGGCAATCCTCGAGCTGAGATATAAAATGCTGAAGTTTATGCACTCAACTTTAAACGGTGTATTGCACAATAATTTTTGATGTCATTGTTGTACCACTCAAATTACAATCTTTGTATTTCTTTGTTTCTCTGAATGTTACTGCACATTGTACCAAGGTGTGATATCACTCTTACTCAAGTAATTAAAACCTCTCTGTGCAACATGCTGTAAAAGAAGCCAACAGGAAGTATTCAAGGTCATAAAAACATCTTTTCATTTTAAAAGGGAACAAAGCACGTTATGTGAGTTGTACAACAATGACATCACCAATTATTGCACAATGGACCAATTTGTTTTCAGTGAATAAACTTCATCATTTTATATCTCAGCTCAGAAATGTCCTATGAAGATGGGGGTTGGACTGTTAGAATTCATTTTTCATGACTTTAAATATATATTTTTCAATCTTTTGACTTGAGGTACACTTTAATGCATTAAAATATATTTCTTTGTCCAGAAGTTTTGGTTTTTTGGTAGTCTGACAGAAATTGATGTCATCTTGGATGGCAAGATGCCAGATGATTAAAATCCTAAACTAACTTA
Source organism: Holothuria scabra (assembly GCA_037179385.1). Classification (NCBI taxonomy): domain Eukaryota; kingdom Metazoa; phylum Echinodermata; class Holothuroidea; order Aspidochirotida; family Holothuriidae; genus Holothuria; species Holothuria scabra. Next base: position 31,319,729 of record CM074185.1, on the reverse strand, counting down.
AGCTATTTAATATGATAGTTGCTCTTGTAAGTTGGCAGGTATGTGAATGAATATTTATTCAGAGTAAAAATATTAAAGTCTCAATTGAAAACTGTTAGAAATTCACATTATAAAAGTTGTCTGCATTTTAATGTCCTACAAGGGTCGGAGAAACTACTTCACTTTGTGTTCAGTAAACTTGTGAAATTTAACTCCTACAGCAAGAAAATGAGACAAACTTACTGCAAATTTGTTGGCAACTAAATTTGAATCTTCTGTAAAAATGTCTTCCTGACAGGTTCCATTGTTCTGACAGTTACACAAAATGATATTAGGTTGTACAGCTGAGAGAGCTTCACCATCGCTGGCCTGGACAACCAATTGGACTTGGTCTAAGGTGACAGGATTCCAAATTACTAGACCATCTGAGAAAAAAAGTGCACATGTACAGAATCTGAAGACTTCTTTTAATAATACACATCGCATTCAGCAAACACAAGCAAAAACGGAAAAATGTTAAGCTATCTACAAATAGTATACAGCAATCAACATACATGCAAAACAATCAACAAGCATTTATACACAGCAATCAGCAAACATATGCAACAATCAACAAACATTTATAAATAGCAATCAACAAACATGCACAACAATCAACAAGCATTTATACATAGCAATTAGCAAACAAATAAAAATCAACAAGCATTTATACACAGTAATCAACAAACATACACAGCAATCAACATACACATACAACAATCCACAAACACTTATGCAAAGCAATCAACAAACATACACAACAATCAACAAATGTTTTTACACATCATTTAACAAACATTCACAAAAATAAACAATCCATACACAGCATGCAATCAACAAAATATACACCCCACTGAACAAACATAATAGTAATGATATTTTATTGCAAAACAAGTTTCAATAATACAACAGAAACAGTGGCATAGCCATGGAGAGGGTTTTGGGGGTTAGAACCCTTCCCCCTCCCCCACGACCCAACTTTGCAATGCAACATACACCTAAAAAAGCAGTTTTTTCTCTTTATCCTTAGACTTTTCCCTCATACTGTGCCCCAACACCTCCTCCATGACACCAAAACCCTCCCCATGACACAATCCTGACTAAGGGCCTGAACAATAAAACAAACAAACCTGATGAAACATTGGCTGTTATATTGTCATACAACAAAGAATAAGTGACATCCATTCCATCAGGATCTGTGGCATCAACCTGATAATAATACAACTCCCCTAATGTAGCAATAATGGTAGAGTCTGCAGTAATGTTTGGAGGAAAATTCTCTGTGGAGTTAAAAAGATGAAGAAAAACATTCTCAAAAATTAACAATTTTTCATGGTTATGACAGCAAAGTTAAGTGTATTTTGGTGTTTTTGCATTATACATATGCAGGTGTATGTGCAATTTGTATTTCATGTTATTGATTTATGTACTACGCCTCCATTCCTCTAAGAAGCATAAAAAAATGTGATGTTAAAAGTGACTAAGTAAAAAAGTTTGATGTGCAATTGGTGAAGAAATTCTATTCAAAGTGACAACAAATACTGTGTGTCACACCTGCAAAATACCTTCTAAGATTGTTATGGCCTAACACACAAAATATCCAAATAATTTCCAATGTCACTTCATCATCAACCTAATTATGACACAACACAATAGTGAAATGGAGTCACTGATGCTTTCTCAGTTTACTTAAAAAACAATACTTGATGCCAAAAGTGAGATTGCTCAATGTTGATGATGAACGAAAAGAGCTCTGCATATGCTAAGAACTTGTCATCTCTTCACAATACATTCTATGATACATGGGCACTTGACCCACTTCAAAATACACTCCATGATACATGGACACTTTTCCCACTTCAAAATACACTCCAGGACATAAGCACTCAACCAACTTCAAAATACATTCCCAAGATATAACAGCACTCAACCCACTTCAAAATACATTCCAGGACAAAAGGGCACTCAGCCCACTTCAAAATACATTTTCAAGGATATAACAGCACTTAACACACTTCAAAATACATTCGCAAGATATAACCGCACTTGACCCATACATTCCAGGACATAAGGGCACTTAATCCACTTCAAAATGCATTTCCAAGATATAACAGCACTTGCCCCAATTCAGAATAAATTCCAGGGCATAAGGGCACTTCACCCACATCAATGCATCCCAGCACATGATAACAAAAGTCCAAAGGACACCCTTTCTGACAAACCGACCTACCTAAAGTACGTTCATTTTGCTCGTTAGTCTCTTGCATTTCCCTGGTAGCAGCTCCAAGGTTTTCATTTTCAGCAGCCAAGGCATCAAAGAGGCATTGGTTGTTGGTTTCACAAGTACCCCTTGCAGATTGCAGGAAGGTGGGGTTGTTCTGCTCAAAGTCACTGACAAGGTCTGATAAGAACCTTGGTCGGAAACCAGACCCTGAAGCTACTTGGCGGCGTCTGCGAGATATCATTGCATCAAACAAGGAATCTTCTGCGTCAACTTTCCCTGAAAAAAAAAAAAAAAAAAAGATCAAATCTTGCATACTTACCAACCAATACCATCTCAACAACTCTCACCCCAAAAAATTTTCCTAAGAGGTTCAAGATAAAGAACAGTTTAAAGAAAGATTTATTCAAAATTTATTTCATATGTAAGGGATAATTATTCTACACAATTTGGTGGAACTTCCATTCAAATCTGACATCTGACTTGTATTTCTTGAGATATGAGTGAATAAAGTTCCTACATTTGTGACACAAAGTGGGCTTTTAGGCAAGCAAGGTTTATACCATTTCTAGGTAACATTGATGAGGAATGCATTGTTTCCTTTGTTCTTTCAGTCTGTACTGCTGACCTTGAAGTTATTAGGGATAGGGCCTTACTCTGCTGAATGTGAAGTTTGTAAATTTTCCAAGATGTCTTTGCAATCACATTGTGAAAACATGGGATAGTTGGGGGTGTTATTGGTTGTAAAGTTTAAAGAAACAGAAAGCCAATGGCTTAGTGATCCTTTGCAAAAAAGGAAATACAGAGATCAGACTTTGCATGTTTAGCAATTGCTTTATTTACTAGAAATTTCCAAGGATTTTGTTGTTCCATCTACACAGACCTCACATTAGGTGAATGTGAAAGAGCCCATCTTACTAACTCTGCAACCTGACACCCCAATTTTTTCTGACAAAGTGCTGTTACAGCGAGCTGAACCCAACTTGGGATTATTGGATCTGTTTCAATAGTAGCCACCTCTGTCCAGCATTGCAAACAAAGAGACCACTGCAGAACCTTACTTGTTCACCCAACCCAGCTTCAAAATCCTGACAATCCTCAAATACGATGTAAAGTCAGAGACAGCTTGTTCAGTGCAAGCTAAGTGGTGGCAACCAGAGTTGTTTCAACAGGCCAAAACAAAAGGCTCCTCTTTCAAGAGACCATCCTGAAGCATGATGAACTGGGTTAGGTCAGGTTAGATGGAGTTTTACTGCCCTGTTGGAATTGCTTTGATTCTAGCAGGCCACAGTCTTTTTCCAGTTGTGGCTCACTGGCTTGTTTTCCCTACCCCATTCTTTTTGCTCAACACCAAGCACAATGGCAGTAGGTTCAATTTTAAAATCTTTGGAATGGCCCAGCCAGGACTAGAACTCTTGACATCCCCACTGCAAGTCGATGCACTGATGGGTAATGACTTGGGACAACAAACATTGCCACAGTTGCAAAGAGGTAGCTTTGCCTAATGCATTCAACCTTTGACCTCTCTCCAAAAACAATGCAAAAGTATGTTGATGTTTCAATGATCCAGTACACACATTCTATTCCAAATAAAACAAAAGAGTGCTCATTAATGTTAGGATATGCTGTTGTATCTGCTTGCCTCAAGTTCACTTTGTGTTGAAAATGTTACAACTACACTAATATCTTGATAACCACATTATTTCACCAGATGGCTGTGGAAGCACCTCGATTTAACCAAGAGGTTATTAAGTTGAAGTGTCAAACCTCTAGACTAACCCAATCTTTACCAGATTGCTACAAGTTAATGTCCTCTAACATGTCCAAACTTGGTTTGTGCTTAGACTCTTCGTTCAAGTTGTCTGAAAAGTTCAATTGTGATGGTTGAATCCTGTCCTCCAAGAAAAGGGGTATGAATGTGAGGTCATCAAGATATTAGTGGTTGTTACATTTGTAACACTAGTGCTAGTGGGAGTTGAACAGGGGGGAAATTGTTCAAGCTGGAGTAAAATGGGGCAGTTGGAGTAGGGTGGGTGTTATCCTATCATGGAGAAGTGACCCATAGTTGATGTAAAACAAATGTTGTGTAGATCTTGTGAGTTTCTTGTGAATCAAAGTGAAAAGTTTCTTCCGAAAACACATCTATGTTTTCCCTTGTTCAAACTTATACCAAGTATGCCACTGAACACTAACATGATTCTCCAAAGTAGAAGAAATCTTCTTCAGTGTAGTTGCCATCACCACCACTAGGTTGAAGTAATGTTCCGTTACGTAACAGGAAATCATCAGAGACATCTCCATTCCATACACCTGAAATGAGATTCAAAAGTCAAAGTTAAAATATCTCTTGCATTTCCTACTTCATCTATGCTACAGGTCACTGGCTGTTCCTATCCCTGACTCTTATGAGTGAGACAAGACGGGCGAGGGATAGAAATAAGGGGGCAGGGTAGGAGCACAAGTCAAAAGAATTCCACTGGCAAAAACTAGTACACTTGGATAGTTAAAAAATATGCTTCTGAGTAATTAATAAAGGTCAGAAGCAGTCCCTCAAACCTATTTTGAAGCAACAATTAAAAACATCACAATTTCCCCTTATTTCTCTTCAAAGTATCTTTCATCATATTTTTTAACTTCAATATTGCATATCCAAGGTAAACCAAGCAGTTACTTCATGTAAATTTCACATTTGGAGAGAAAACTTGTTGTCACATAACTCTCAACAGCCAATCATGAAATGGAATAGTCTACTATACTACTTCAAGTTGAGGTGACACTGCTCTTGCCCTTTAAATGAGGAAGAGGTTTTCTTAAACAGACCCTGGCAATCAAAGTCATCATTTCCTTGGAACTTACGTGTTGATTCTCTCCTAGTGCCATTATTTTATACAAACATACATTCATGATATATTTTTGGTTCCTTCACCCCTTAATATGCTGAATTTATTTGAGGGTGCTCTTCAGTTTTGCTGAAACAAAGCCCCATTCTTTGGTTAAATACACCTCCCCCCCAAAAAAATAACTGCGATTCTAGTCGAGTGCCATCAAGCTCTTCAACGTGAGCAAAAGAAACAAATAAAGGACATTATTTTGGTAAAGATATAGCAGATTAAATACTGTATATTAATATAAATATAAAAAATACTATAGATAAATACATATAGTATAAATATTGTATATATTGTGTACATATGTTCCCCTTCCCATGATAGGGGTTAACCAGAACGTTATCCACTTTTGACAATTATAAACAAATTCTCTTGTCAGTCTTACCGACCAGTCCTCTTGTGTTGCCCTGATATTGTTCTGGTAACTGTATTACAAGATCCAAAAGACCAACAGACAACTGGACAATGACACTCATGTCCAAAAAGACAACCTTTATTTTGGTCAAATCATCATCCACTGCACTCAGGATGTAACCATCACCTGCTACGTCACCTGTAATCAGAAAAAAAATTGTTGACAATTTCTCAGTTGCAACTATCCGAGTTCTTACATTCTCCATTTATAATTCCATCATGGTAAATCTTTCATTCTTACTTTTTAAAACATGTTCCTTCTCTGCCTGATTACATCTCATCGTTTCAGGGAGAAAATGAAGCATACTGCGAATGTTAATTAGTTAGCTAGATGGAGTTTTACTGCCCAGTGTTCAACTAATTGGTTTGAGTCAAGCCGGCCAGGAACTTTTTTCCAGTTGTGGCTCACTGGCTTGTTTTTCCTACTGCAGATGTACTTGATGAAGTCAGGTTTGACATCTGATCAATTGATTGACAGTAACAGATATATTATACTACACAAAAAGTTACGTTCGATTAGCTAGTAAGTCAGCCAAGTATGTGTTAATTGCTTTTCACACAGTGTGAACACAAAGAAAGCATTGATCACTTTAGGGCACAGACCATGCATGTAACAAACTCAGACACCAGTTACACCCCACACCACCTTTGATCTACTCGGGTGTCTATGTTGCATTCTCAAGAAGAAAGGTCACAGCATGATGACCTTTCATGACCTTTTCATTCACTGGAGTCACTGTATTACTTCTGCAAGAAAAATTACGATTCAATTCCTTTTTGAACATTATTCCCCTTTAAGCTAAACATCAAGAAAATTCAGCTACTAACTGACCGCAAGCTATCTTTTGGGTCATCATGTTTATCTTTTGGGTCATCATGTTATCCTTTTTGTCTGCAAATTATTGCCATCCCAAGATTTATTTCATACTCTGTTGTAATCAAGTCACTAGATTAGTGACTCAAGTCACCAATTTTCAAACTTTTAAGTGACTAGAGTCAAGTCATTGACTCGAGTCATTGTACTATTTCAATGGGAAATTACTCATGAATTCTATCAAGTCACTATCATTTTAAGAGGAAGTGACTCCAGTCGTGACTTGTTACAACACTGGTTTCATACAGGCTTTTCCTGCTTCACTCATAAAGAGTGCACTCAAGCATGCAACTTGGCTCTATGTGTTCAAAGTAGTATTGGCTTTGACTGTACACTGCATACAATGTCCCATACAACCTGCTTTGTTATAGGCCTAGCATATAGGTGTGACGGCAAAACCAGATGCCGAGTCTCCACAACATATGCTAATCTTTCTTCCCCAAGCTATGGGGTATAGTTTGGGGGATTGAATGTTATGGGTGATTTCACAGCATGGAGTCATGACTGGATTAGGGTTGGGCGGTACCGTGAAAATATCGGTACCTGTATTGTAAGACAAACGAACCAGTATTGAGGCAGTACTGGTTCTCAACTCTCGGGTAGGGAAGTCGGGTGGGAAGGAATCTAAGGCATGCATGGCCCCAATGTTATCCTGCAAATTAATGTATCTGGGTGTTTGATTGGGTTAATTACCGTGCAGGAACCTCTGCTCTTATGTTTGTGTAAATATTTTAATATTTAAATCATCTACACATCCTAACAGTTATTTTTGTCAGCAAATATAATGAGTACCAGTAATTTTTTCCAGTACCGATATTTTCTCAAGAACCGGTATTAGTATCACACCAAGTATCTTCCGTATTTCTTCTAGTACTGGTATTGACCATGACTGGTCAGTACCGGTATACCACCCAACCCTAGACTGGATACAACTTTGGATGATCCTTACCTTCCAAGAGCTCTGTTTTGTTGAATTCTTGGCCATTATCTGTTATGTTGAAGTCAGTGCCATCATCATTTAAGGTAAAGGTCATCTGCAAAGTCAATTAAATGAATTCAAAAAGTTTCAAACTCCAGTATATTTTCAGTAGGCTAGCCTACTGAACTTAAAGGAAGTCATACATTACTCCAAACTACAATTTTTCTCATAGTCTACAGAAATACTCTATTGGTTCTTTGAATGACATCAAATTTAAAACAAAAAAGCAAAGTAGCTCATTTTAAATTCATGCACTGAGAGCTTACTGATTACATATTAGCACCTTGTAAGCTCACCAAGGGTTTGTCATGAAGCAATAAAGAGGAATGTGTCTGGCTAAGGATGGTTGACTTAAGATGGTTGTGGGAGGGGCTAGAAGTAAGTAGGTTGGAAAAATTTGAACTGTCTGGGGTGATGAAAAAGTGCCTTCAATCTCAAATTCCTTGAATAAACAAGAAATTTTTAAAGAAAATTGGAGAGATACATCAGACGTATAACAGCCCAATTCTTCAATATTCTACGTAATTTTATTCAATGGCAAAATAAAAAACACATGTGATGTCAGTTTCACAAACAAGGCTTTCTTTAACTCTGACTGGCTGTCACCATTTTACAAAGAAACCAGTTCAGTAATTCCTTGCCAAACGGAATTGTGGGATACAAGCTGAGCTCAGCACAGTGTAGCTTACTGTGTTCCCCTTGTTTTCACAAAGTGCGAAGTATACGTAGGCCTCTTTTCCAAATGAACAGAAATCAGGGTCTCAGTCCTAATTAATTCAAATGTGTTGTAGATTCGGGAATGTTTTCCACTGAAAAGGGATCTAACCTTTGTTTGATGTTATAAAACCTCCTAAGTTGTTGGACTTCTTTTGTACCAGTATGGTTTCCAAAACTGCTGCTCATTGAAGCAGATAATTAGGGAAATATAAACCAGTAGTCAAAGGGCTGCAGTTCTGATAAAACTGTGGAACACTTTATGCATGGACACATTCGACCTCCAACTCACTGATTGGAAAACAATACCATTCATACAAATGTAGGTTAGCTGGACTACTACTTTTTTCTATTTATTTTTTGGTTTTATTTTGGGGCTGGAGTCTGCAACTGGAGCAGTTTGAGGTTTCAGGTGCTAGTGATTCTGCACAAACAGGATAGAGTACCATACTTTGTAGTGCAACCTGGCTAATCAGTCAGAAAATGTACAAAGAACAACTTCTAGGCAAAATCTTACCTCTGATCCATTTATTTTCATAATTGCGAAGGCGTCAAAGAACGTAGCATCAGCTAATTCTCCAGTGTTCTCATTAACGATCTGTTTGGTGCGTCCTTGGATGTCATAAACCACAATACCCTCTGAGTAAATCAATGCCACTTGAAAATCTCCCAAACCATTGAAGGTATACTGATATCCATCAAGTGTAGTAAAATGAGGATCACCAATAATCCAAGCTGTGGCAAGAATATAAGACGTGAATGATTTTAAACCTATTGCTACAAATACCTGCATAGAAAATGTTTTTAATTGAAAATATCAAGAAACGAATCATAGAGTTAGTTAATAGTTAGATGCGAGTTTTATCGTTCAGTTTCTAACTTATTGGCTTGAGGGCAGAGTTGCTAATCTAACTGGCAATTATTGCCAAGTCACTTATTGCCAAGTCACTGTATTTTGTGCCCAACTGTCTGTTCAGATAAATGACTCTCCCCTAAGTCAGCTGGCCACTGCCATGAGTAACAAAGACTGCAAAAAAGATAATCTCATTATTATATAGAAAGACAAGTAACTGTTAACTACTAAAATGTTACACCACTGCACCATATGCAGAACCAACTGTACATATTTTCAAACTGGTAAATTTGAATTTGTGGCAAATTTAAAGATCCCCTCCTTCATTTAAGCCAGAAGGTTACAAGTGGATTCATAAATCACTTTTAACTAGAGCACAAATAAAAGAATGACTGTCAGTGTTTACAAGAAAGGCATGCAGTCACTTCACATGTTCATGAGTTTTGAGAAATTTGAATGCTTATACTAATGGGTTTGCATTTGGCACTTTCTAACTACACTAGAGCCAAATCTGGCCGACTGTTTTTCACAAATTCTGGCAACTCTGGTTTTGACAAGCCTTGGTCAATAAACCTTCACATGTTTAAAGGGCAGAACCTCTCACCCCAAACTACAATTCTGGCACCTGGGTACCGAAATTCTCAATTGGCTCAGCTCTTTGATTGACAGCTAATCCAAACAATGCAGAGTGCCAAGGCTTATATTTCACAGCATGAACAGTACTGAGAGTGTTTGATTATATAAATGCAGTTTTTCTATACTCACCCTGAAGCAATTAACTGAGATTGTGTCTGGATGAGGATAAATTTCAGACAATTGTGGGAGGGGCTTAAGTAAAAAGGTTAGGAGAATTGGTACTGTTTGTGGTGAGAAAATTGGGCCTTTAAGAGACATGACCTTAAATGTGTTGAATAGTTAGATGGGAGTTTTATGGTCCAGTTTCTAACCAATTGGTTTTAAGTTGAGCTGGCCATGGCCATTTTTTCAGTTGTGGCTCACTGGCTTGTTTTCCCTACTCCATTGCTTAGGATGGGCACCAAGCACAACGGCAGTAGGTTCCAAGTCTTCGATATGACCAGGCAAGGACTTGAACTTCCAACCTTCTGACTGTAAGTGGGATGCTCTAACCACTTGACCATTCAGTTGGTTGGGGTAAAGGGTAGGGGTTATATGTTGAATAAGACAAAATTGATACTTACATGTTTGAGGTGGCAAGTAACCAGTGCAAGAGCCAGCTGGTCTCTTTTCTGTGTAAAGCTCACAAAAGTATGGATCACTGGATAATTCACAGCAAGATAACCTTGGAAAGTAGTCTTGCACTGAATAAAAAAATTAAAAATTTTCCTAAATTAGGATTTATTTAAAACCCATTCTATTCTATATGGGGCTATGTCAATGTTCCCAGGGTACCCTGTTCCAAAGGTTCAATGTTCCCGAATATTGGGATCATACGCATTTCTGGGAACATCAAACTCAGGGAATATTGAACCTAATAATCATCACCAGATCATCGAGATATACAAAAATGGGGAACATTGAAGTTTGAACCTTGGGAACATTGAACTCCTGGAACACCAGGTAGACCCAGGGTTTTCCCTGGGCGTTTTGAACGTCGCGACCCGCGACGTTCAAGCTTCAAAACCAAGGAGGCCGCGACGTTCAAAAAACGGCCGCGATGTTCAAAATTGCTGCCAGCTAGCCTCCATAATTTTTCTTTTTCTGTCAACGACTGCTTTTGTTGTTTAATACAATAAATGACAAAATCATTGACTTATTTGTAAAACTGCAACTAACTTTTTTAATTTCCATGCACATACCACTGCATGCGAGTCGGAGCTCTGTATGTATATCCCATAGGGCCTACTATTGAACGAGAAACAACACAGTATTATTATAATTAACTAGCCTACACTTGCCGTCGAAGGCTTGTATCAGGAAAATGTTTTGCTCAGTCCGGAGCACAGCAGCTATGTGGCATAACACGACTTGCATGACCAAAACACATATGCCCGCCTTTGGCAGGTTAGAGGCGGGGTTAATGTCTCAGATTTGCGAAATTATCAATCAAACGAACGAACCATGTCATTGTATCTTCACGATGTAATCCCACATATTTCCTGTTACTTCATTCTTAAAACTTACGACACGATTGTTTTGCCCGGCTACAACCAAAGTTTGGGAAATTCGATCGTAGCAAAAATGCAATGGGAGTATTAGAATTCTATGCGAAGACGGTTGGTTTCTACATGTTTTTCCTACATAGAACCGTTGTTTTCCCAACATGTTTTCATGAAAAGATCGGGACACACACAATCTGTGATTGCTTGCAGCCACTTGCTCCATTGCTTTTATAAATTCTGGCACTCACTTGATCATTACTCCCGATTATTTGCAAACTGAAAAAGGGGTTAAAATATGCTTGAAACTTGCCCTTAGTTTCGTTAAATTCATGTAAACTCAATCCTTTAACTTCCCGCCAAAACTGGTTGCATTGATAATCACAAACGTAAAATTTTTACCCCTGCCATGGAAGTGATCGTTTGATATTTTCCGCTAAAACCCTGTAGTATTACATGGAATTAGATTTAGAATTGCATTCAATGTCTTTTCCTAGCTTATCGCAAAAAGCGCCGCGTAAGTTGCTGTACAAACTGTTCTGCTCAAAGCAGACTATCGAGCTGCAGTGTTTCGCCTCTTTTTAATCCCAAAGCTTGGCATACATGTCTGTGGACGTTTTGTACACGAAGCTCCTAGAATCTTGTGAAGTCCGGTGATTATTATCTTGCATAAATTAAGTAATTCCCAGCATTCCTTCCGTAATGTTATTTACAGTAGGACTTGTGCAATGTTGTCATGCAACGTCATTGCAAACAAAAACCGTGATGCACGTGGTCTCGTAGCAAAATTCTTGGCACACGCATGCAGTAGACTTCCGTGCGTGTCCGTTTTTTCCGCCAAACAAGGCACCATGTTTTGCTTGGTGACATCATATGCATACGACCCATTTCAAAATTTAAATTGGTCCCTGCATCGTGATTGGTTCAATTGCGTTGATTCTAGCCAGCCAATCACAATTCGTGCCTTCGCCTATGTGATTTAGTGTGTGAAAATACTCGGTCTCGAGACAAGTTTTCCCATTGAGTTTGTGTTACGACGATCGCACTGCCAATGCTTATATAGCCGGCTAGCGAAGCAGGGCGAGCCCCGTGCCAAATTCACCATGAAACGGCATCACAAATCTCTGCGTACGTGGATTTTTCGGGGATCTGTCCTACGTGCATTTCAGTTGCAGATTCTTTTTAAACAAGACGTAAGTTTTGGACAAGTACTGCTTAAAATTTCCGGGGATGTTTATACCCGAAAGGAACCATAAGATACGTTAATCAGGTGCAATTGTTGGCTGCCCAGAACTGCTAAGATTCTACTTCTAAGATTATCATGAATTGTTGCTCTACATGGGGTTCGTATTAAAGCAGGAGAGTCGCTTCAGTATATTATAGCAACTACAACCGGCCAGTGCAGAAAAGGAATGCAATAGTTCCGAAATGATTGGGGGATGAAAAATAGAATGAGCATGATGTTGGCCTAAGAACTAAATTATTAAAGCCTGGGGCATGTGACATCGACTGCAAACAAATCTATCGCATTAACAGTTGATTAACATCTCCACTTTTGAAGTGAAAATATATAACGCCTACAAAAATGATATCCCGTTCGTGAAACGAGCGGAAATTTTCCCAATATTTTCTATCCTGAACTGGTAATATTGCAAGCCGGCCCAATCACGTAAATTCTGGTGAGCAACGGAGGCGAAATAACGGCCAACCGGGGGTAAAAATCTTCTGGTGCCAGCGCTTACTAAAGGCCATGCCGATGAACCAAAACTTTTGAAGCAGAAATTATGGTGACATGGAAGCCAATGTGACCGCTACCAGTAGATCAAAATTTGTACGAATGTGAGTATCGGTGCTAATATTTTTGCGTCAACTTACAAAAATTGTGTTGACTAATTTGGCTCAAAAATGTCACCATTTTGCGTCTAGGGACTTGCATAAGTCACAAAATTTCCAAAAGGGGAGGGGGACACCCCCTCCCCCAGGCCAGCGATCCACCAATGGACTCATCAGATGCGCGACGTTCAATTCTAAACCCAGGGAAAACCCTGAGACCCCTTCTATAGGTGCTAAATGGTCAAGACTGGCATGATAAATGAGAATCTACAAAACTTATGGTTTACGAGTCTATGAGCGACAATACTTACCTCCTATTTACATATGTAAATAGGAGGTAAGGAGAAGTGAAATAACTATCCCAGAAGTTAAGCAATACTGTGTGTACACGCATAGAGGCCAGTTTTCAGTGTGGATGCAAGTGAGCTCAATAACTTTAGTTCCAATAAAACCTGACCTGCACTGACATAGAAAATTGCTTACTTTACCCCAAACCTGCCCAAAAATAGGGAAATAGGGTCTGTCTCAACTTTGGGTTAAAAGAAGTTTAAGGGGGAAGGCTGAAGCTCCCTAACTACCCCATCTGAAATGGCTATGACGAAACCTAGGTATAAATATGGGCTTCTGCTGTCTGAGCTCATATCTTTTTACCCATTCTTAAAACACAAGTCACAATATGGTGATCTGGTTGGGTTTTTGTGAGTTTCAGTTCAGAACCATCCCATCTCAGGTTGGCAAGAGCTAAAAAATTTCCCACTTTTGTTAATACAACATTTGTATCACAGGACTACAGATATCGAGTTTATAACCAACTATTTCAAGACAACACAGGGAAAGACAGCTTTTATTAGACAACACATCCAATAAAAAATAAAAAATGTCTGTCAATGTGAAGTCACATATTAATTAGCTATCTTTTCATTTTCATAGTCTTCTGATTCAAATCATTTATTTACACAAGTTGGCAAACTCAAACCTCTCCCCAACCAAAAGATGGAAAAGTTTGTAATTAAAAGCTCACAAAATCAGATCGTAATCTAATCTGAAATCGCTGTAATGCAACCCATAAATAAATACAGTTCATTCATTAGAAGTTGGGTCAATTCTAGGACCATAAGTGTGAGAAAATTTTCTTTGACACTTCTTTTATTTATTTTAAGAGGTGTCAACACCAGCAAACCATCTAAAATATGTAAATAGCAAACCAAAGCTGCTTCAACCTTCACGAGCCTACCCAGATCCAAAATAAGGAAAACTTTGAATGAATTGGAAATATTCTAAGGACTAAAGTTTCATAGTAAGTCTAAGATATGTAGGGATTTTGAAATGGTGGACCAAATTCTAAGCATTCCCTTCTGTCCAGCTGATAGAGGTATCTTCCTCACAAGTCAAAGCAACTTCGAAACTGTGAAAACTTCCTCATAACTTTACACCCCAACTCCTGTCTTATGGACACAAAGTTCTAGTAACATTTTAATTTCACTTACAAAGATAAGCCAAAAGGAGAAAAAAGTTTGTATCCAGCCCAAATCGGAACTGATATCTCTCCATAAAACTGCTCTCCAAAGCTGTGCCATATCCCTCTATGAGTGAACCGTCTCCTCGATAGCAGCATGTCATACCAGCTCCGTTGCCACTTGGAGACATAGCAGTCTGGAGGCAGAAAGATTCCCCAGCATCTTTAAAAAAGAATGAGAAGAAATTTCTATGCAAATGTCCTTTGAGGAAACCATTGAAGAGTCAAATTTAAAAAGCACTTATCAATTGTTAGACCCACCATCTGGCAGAGGTGTTGATCCAGGGGTGGGGGGTGGGGGGTGGTGGGGAGTGCCCCACCAATGAAAATATAAGGGGGAAAACATATGTCATTTTGTCGCCAAGTAATTCAGGCAGATTAAAGAAAACAACAGGAGGGATACACAAAATATAACATTGTGTTATACATATGACTTAAAGGTTTTGACAAAAAGTCAAATGATGCCAAATCTATGTTTTGTGTATACACATGTCAATGCGTGTGTGTATGCGTGTTTGTGTGTGTGTATACCTGTGCCCTCTTGATCATGAGGGTGGATTTTTTATAGAAGAATCCGGTCCAGGACACTATCCGGGGTTACGGCTGTTGGAAAATTTCTGCTGCCTCCCCCCATCCACGAACCAGATCAATGCCCCTGCAATCTGGGGAGTCAAATGTGTGCATGTTGGTCTGAGTTTATGTCAAAGTTCTCTTCAAATGTTGCCTCAAAGTAACCAAATTGGTTTCAGAAGGGTGCGTCATATTCTGCAGGAAACGTTCATCAAAGTTCTTGAAATGTTGGGTTAATTGCAAGATGGAGGGGTGTGTAAGTGCCCAAAATGTGTTTGACTCTCCTAACATTGATAACTGCTTTTTTCATCAAACTTGGGTAATAGAGGGAGTCCCTCTCTGTCCCTGCCTACTTGTCTGATTGATACTCTAATAGGTGCTAAAACCTAACTGTCCTTTAAACAAGGGCACCAATGGTGCAGTAGCTCATGCCTTGGTTATGTCTGCCATTGTAAAGTTGTACTAAGTGATGTGGTATGGAATAAATGTTCCATATTTTTTATGTATATGATCTTTGGTCGGTGTAAAGATTGGAAAACCCATTTTACTGTGATTGAGACTCAACATCAAATGAGCCATTTCGCCCAGGAGGGACCTTGGAACCAAAATTTCCAAGCAGTCCTAATGTACTAATACCAGAGCACTATTGTAACACAGTTTCAACATTCTTTCATGTTATATGTACAAGGAATTGCACATTTTCTTCAAAAGGACCATCTGGCCCTAGTGGGACTGTGAACTTGAAATTCCTGAACCCCCAAAGGTACCCCATCACAGTATCATTGTAAAACAGTCACGACATGCACTGTGTTATATGATCTGTAGGAGCAATATTTTGGCATGTTTTCACAAAAATGTGTCCAAATTATGGAGTAGGGCCCTTATGGTCCAAATTAGGTGACATCTGGCATCAAATTCTGAACCTCCTCTCATGGCCCAGCCTCTAAACAGTGGGAAAATATACATTAAACATACTCCATGAAATAGGCATGTGACCCATATGGAACTTGGGGGGCCTAATATTTCTAAACAAAAAAAACAAGTAATGATTCATGCCAGTACTGCTAATTATGAAAGTCTCAGCATTGGACAATACCATATGCAGAAGAAAAAGCATTGAGTGTAAATTTCATCAAACAAGCCGTATGCCCCATGTAAGGCCATGGGACCCCAAAGAACTTAAAGGCCCAGTTCTCTCACCCCAAACAGTACCAATTCTCCTAACCTTCTTACTGAAGCCCCTCCCACAATTGTCAGAAATTCATCCTTATCCAGACACAATCTCAGTTTATTGCTTCAGGGTGAGTATAAAACAACTCAATTTATATAATGGCAACACTCTCAGTACCATTCATGCTGTGTAGTAAAAGCTTTGGAACTCTGCATTGTTTGAATTAGCTGTCAATCAAAAGGCTGAGCCAATTGAGAATTTCGGTACCCGGGTTCCAAAATTGTAGTTTGGGGTGAGAGGTTTGGCCCTTTAATAAAGCACTTTTAGGTACACTTACCATAGAAATTCTGTGACACTGTTTCAATTCTGTACCAAGTACTGGGTAGGACCACATAAAGCATGATTTCATCAAATGGGACATACTGCCCATTTGGAAACTTAAACTTTAACAAGCATTGTCTTCTGCAGCCAGAAGAAAATAATGCTTTTTTAATTGGATTAATTCCAAGTTGTATCATCAAGTACTAAAGTGCACCTATTAAGTCAAATCATCTAGGAAACCTTCTGCATACTATCAATCTGTTACTGTGCTCTTACCTAAGCGCTCTTGAATTTCGGTCAGTAGTTCCTGGCCGAGACGTCTACTTGAACTACTACTGCCAACTGAGACTTGACGTCTGTTTCTTGGTCGCCTGTAAGAGTTGTCATTCCCACCTTGGCCAAATGTACATGGACATGTACCTAGGAATCGATTCCAATCATCAGGAGGAGGCTGAAGGTCATACCAATTCAAACAATATTGTTTTGGATTAACTGTCGTTTCATCATTTGCCTCTAACCTGTAAATCCAACGACCACCAAGTCCTGTGTTCCCTACAAACTGATCTGGGGTAAACTTAGCTGCCACAGAACTGAAGGGTGGATTTTCAAGTTGAGCGTTGACAAACATGCCACCAGCTCCAGTGCTGTATCCAATAATGAGATCTGTTGATGCTAAAGCCGCAGTGTTCCACAACATCTCATCTTGTTCATAGTTAAACAAAGCAAAACTGAAAGTTCCATCTGTGGCAAGACCAACCTGGAAAGTATTTGTCTGTTTGGAAAAGCAAAGTAATTGAAAAAAAACTGAACGATAGCAGCTGCCAGAACAATGTTGAACAATAATAATAATTGGGCCTTAGAGGCCAGTTCTATCATGGTGTTATGCAACTACAAATGACAGAGGACCCTGTAGTTTATGAAATTAGGCTTCGCTTTGGGTGGTGACCAACTCAACAATTTAGATCAAATTTGGTAACTTTTGAAAGACCTGTTCAGATGGGAACCCATACGATGCTCTTGGAGGGAAAGCCACCTAACTTTGACAGCCAGGTATTGAATTCCTGATCTTCTGATAGCTAAGCTTCATCACTTCAAATTCCACCCTTTGCCCCCTTGGACACAGTATCGATTGGTACAAAACTATTGGCAAAATTGATGAAAATTATGTGATATTGTCCTCCAAAGAAAAGGAATCACTAAAAACTGGACAGCATTTTGTTCATGCATTAAAGAGTAGACAATCACACACAAGAAATGCAATGCGTTGTTTGTGATGAGCGACTTCACGAAAAGCATGACATGTTTTATGAACCTATTTACATGTTCTGTGAAACATTACCTCATCTACTGCTACTACTGTGATTCACCTACAAGTGCATGATGATACTTACATGGGTTTTTTTTTACCTTTTAGCTTAATTTAAAGAAAATTCCGCTACTTACTGACTGCAATCTGTCTCAACCTATGTGTCATCTTTTGTGTCCACAAACCATGGTCATCACAAAGTTAATTGACGCAGGTGTTTCCTGCTTAACTCATGCAGAGTGAACCCAAGCCTGAAATTACTCTGTATTGTGGTCAAATTTGTAGTGGCTTTAAAAACACACCACTTCATACAAAGCCCTATAAAACCTGCTTTGTTATTGGCCTAGCAGATAAGGCAAAACAACAGATGCAGAGATTCCACCAGGACTGCTAATTAATCCCCATTCCCCAAGCTACAGGATACAATTCAGTAATGGAATCTTATGGGCAGTTTCGTAACATGTACCTTGATTGAGATGGTACTATCAAATAAAAAAATTAAAAACAACATGACTACTTACATCATCTGTGCTTATAAATGACGGAATTTCAAACCAAGTCACCACTAACACCCAGGTTGAGTTGAACTCTGGGAAATCAGGGTCAAAGTCTCTGATGCGAGAATCAACGTCATCAAGAACAGCGGTCTGATTTACGGTATTACTGTCTGATCTTTCATAAACCTGCAAAAGAAAAAAAAAAGATTATTCAAAGTTACTCACAGCTATGCTTCCAAAGGCCGACTTGAGTGCAAATTACTGGAACATCCTAACATGTGGGAACCATGTGATTGAAAATGTAGATACAGTGGAAAGATTGTACCACCACTGCTCTTTACTGTGCCTGAAATCAGTTGTACGTCAGTGTCAGGATAAAAGCTAGGGTCTAACCTTTCCCTTGTCCTAAAAATGTCCTTAATACATAGACATAGGGAATGAGTTAGAGTTAGATGGAATTTTACGGCCCAGTAACTGGTTCAAGTTGAGCCAGCCACAGCCTTTTTTCCAGTTGTGGTTCACTGGCTTGTTTTCCCTACTCCATTGCCTATGCAGGGCACCAAGCACAATGGCAGTAGGTTCTGTCTTTTAAAGTTTTCGGTACCACCATGCCAGGACTCCAACTCCCAACCTTTCGATTGGGGAGTATGAAGACTTTATAACAATGTGCACTACCTGTATAGTGTGGTATGTGTACTAAGATCATTGTGTAATACCATTGTCATTGTGTAATACCATTGTCAAGTTAAACACATGAACCCGGTCAAATCTATGACCTGTAAGTACCAGTCTACTGTCCCCACAGGGGGAGAGAAGTTTTCAGGACTGAATTTTAATAGCAGCAAGGTCACAGGACATATTCTACAAGATTGTTTGAACTGCTAGCATGGCAGTAGAGGAATGAGCTGGTGTCATATAGTTGGAATGGCTAGGGCACCACCTATGCAAAGAGTCTGCCAGATGGGTATTGTTAGGCAATTAGGGGACAAACGTATGTAAATAGGAGGTAAGGAGGTGTGAAATGAAAAACTTTTCAAATAATACAGCTGTCTATAAAGTCACTTACCTGATAGAAAACTTCTCCAGTGTCTGGTGCCAGATTGGCATCTGTCCAAAAGGGGGTAACGGCAACCAGTTGTTGAGTACCATCAAACCCACCTGGGTACGGGTTAGGGAAACCAAACTTTTCTGCATTTTCATTGATGAATACAACAATTCCATTGTCCATGAACTATAGAAAAGGCATTGGTTAAAGTAAAACAAATTAGGAGTTAGTTGTTAATGTTACATAGCAAAGCAAAGTTACCCAAAATATCTATAAAACATGTTACCAAGCAAAACTTGAAAAATGTACCTATGGAATTTATCCAGTAATGTTCCATTTATTGCTTATCCCAAGTTTAAAGGCGGGCACTTCTCACCCAAAACTAGAATTTTTGTAGTAGGTCACACAAATTATCAATTGGCACAGCTGTTTGACTGTCAGCCAGTTCAAAAAATGCAGAGTACAGAAGCTCATATTACACATCATGTACTGCAATGAGAGTGTTTTGACTACACACTGGTTTTTTGTATACTCGCTACAGAGGAATAAACTGAGATTGCGTCTGAAGGAGGATGAATTTTAGACAGTTGTGGGGGGACTTAAATAGGTAAGTAAAGAGAATTGGAACTGCTTGGGGTGAGAGATTTTGGGCCTTTAAAACCTGGTACCTGCAACTGTGAGAGGTAAGATCACCTTGTACTCCACACATTGAATTATACTTTGCCTTCTTTAGTTGAAAGAGGACACCTGTCAAAGCATGCACTTTTCTCTGATCAGTGTTGTAATTGAGTCATCAGTTTTCAAACTTTTAAGTGACTCCAGTTGAGTCATTGACTCGAGTGACTGTACTATTTCAATGGGGAAATTACTCCTGAATTTTATCAAGTCACAATCATTTTGGGAGGAAGTGACTCCAGTCGTGACTTGTTACAACACTGTCTCTGATGGATGTGATCCTAATTGTTTTGTAATAGACCTATTTCCAAATAGCAATTACAAAGGATTGTGGGATAGAGTTTTGGTGTTTGTCATTTTTGTCAATGGCATTTCACTGTGGTGAAAAATGACGTACACCCAATGTGAGGAAGAGACATAACTTTTGCTGCCCTCAAGCTCACTTTGGAACATAAATCTAGCGACTTTGTTTACTTATATCTCGAGAATTATGGGTCTGATTTGAATGGAAGTTTCACCAAAGTGTTTTGGTTCCATTTTCACACAGGAAAATACAATTTCTGCTTTTTAACTTCCCTTTCGACAAATATTTGGCCACTTACATATAAGCTGTAGAAGAAGTTATCACCAATGGGAAATCCTGCTGGAGGAACAAAGGTTCTGGAAATCTGTTCCCTCTCTCCGCTTTCACCAGCCGACTGATCTGCTGCCTCCGCTGTCAAAGTAAGACGCTCATCCATCTGATCATCTCCAAATGGGAAAAGACGAATTTCTGGAGACAAATATCAGGAATTCGAAGTTCAGAGCAAGTTTGTGTCAGTAGTGCCTTTCATAATTTTTTTATTTGATATAATCATCTAAAATTTACCTCCCTAACTCTTGACAAAAGTCTAGAATGTCACAACAGAGCAAAAACAATAGCCAAGAAAAAAAGATATCCTCTTACATTCTTCGAAATTTGTATATATGAGGGTTGATTTATCATTTCTTAGGATTTGACAAACATTCCAAAAAATAAGGAAAGAATAAATAGTGTTGGATCATAGAAAACTATTAAAAAGGGTTATACTTCAAGCATTAGAAATGTCTCTGTCATTGTGGCTCTACAGGTTTACGTGCTTTTAGAGAGGGGCAGACTATATCAATAATTCATTCTTTCTTTAGCACAGATTATTTTTGGCCATCTTCATTAAGGTACACCTAAACCTTAACATCAAATTTACATCATTTATCCTTACCTCTACAATAAAACCCATCTCCTGTAAAACCTTCATTACAGAAACAGGTGTATGAACCTTCAGTATCAACACATGTAGCATTCTGATGGCAGTCGTTCTCACCAAGGCACTCGTCTACATCTGTTTGTTAAAGGAAATATGACTCATTATAATGAAAAAGTACAACCATGTGCTTTGAAAGAAAACACCACAATGGGAATTTTTCTGCCTATTCCTGCCTATAAGAACTCTTTCCACACCTTTTTAGCTTCAGTGAGAGAAAGGTCAACAAAAACCAGGTAAGAAGTTGCCCTACTGCTTGGCTTTCACACCTCACAAACATTAGCACATCTGACCCGTATTATTCCAATTATCTCTTTAATAACCTGCAGACTCATCTTATGAACCATTCTAGTGAAATGTAACCAAATCCTATTTCCTCAATCTTCAATTACCTCAAGAGTGAATATGTATTCATTTGGTGAAATGGTTTTTTAAGTCATATTCTATGATAAATATGTTTCACATGATGAAAACATTCCTTCTTACTTTTTGAAACATTCCCCTCCTCTGCCTAATTACATCATATGGCCTCAGGGATAGAGGAAATGAAGCCTTCCTGATACAGTCAGGTTTAACATAACATAACATAACAGGTTGAAGGGCAAAGGAGGGCCAAGGCCCCATAAGATGCCCTGAAGTCCAGCCCCTAATCATTTGGCTCATCAAAGATCCTATGCCAGAAGGAGGGCACATGTTTGACTGTGCCACATATACCAAGTTACACACAAAGTTAAGCAACATTTGGGTTTAACTACGGGGCAGTCAAACATGTGTTATTTGCCTTTCAAATGGTGTGAACACAATGAAAGCATAGTCACTTGACGATACCCATCATACAACAAACTCAGGTACCAGTTACACCCCGCAATGTGGTGTCTTTGTTTGTTCTTTCTTCAGAAGCAAAGTCATGGCATGATGAGGGGTTTGTAACTAAATAATCACTGGCCCTCCCCATACTGGTGTTCAACATATAAAATGCCTGGAATTTAATCAGAATATTTCAGTCCATCAAAACGTTGAACGCATTATTCTCTTTCAGTGCACAGCTTTTTCACCAAATAATTTGGAGCTTGACAGGGATTGGTTAGATGTTCGTGCATCACAGAATAATCCAGTCTTTCTTCCCAACATTATTTCTCAAAACAAAACAATTCTACAAATTTACAACTTACTATCATCACATGTTAGGCCAGTCCATCCATCCACACAGAAACAGGTGAAGAATCCAATATCATTCACACAGGTACCATTGTTAGCACATGGGCCTGACTCACATTGGTCAATCACTGGAACATAAACATCAAAAGAAATGAGAACTTACACGATGCATTCAGTGTGTTAAATTGATTCTGCCAAAAGAACCATTTTGGATACCTTGCTACTCCTTTGTCATACTGGGTTATTACAATGGAACAAATTCCATTGCAAGAGACATTTGCAATGAAACATAAGGATTGCTTCTTTTAGATACGGGGGAGGGGGTGGGGGAGGGGGTTGTTACAGAGGGTGGGCCAACCCTACCTTTAAGAAGACATTAAGAAGCCAGAGCTGGAAACGAGATATCATGAGGACAAAGCTATTCTTTGTTAGATTTTATGGTACATATGCATCTCAAAAGGCACCAAGAGAACAAGTTTTCTGTTAACTGGTATATAAGCTTAATTGCATTTTGCTTTTGAGGACACCCCGGAAATTCCCCAAGGTCCAAGAGGCTTTAAAAAGTAGCCCATTTTGAAGGAGACCATGGCAGTTACCAAATTTGTAAAGGCCATGGTCTTCATAAAAATTTTTTTATTTCAAACCATGAGTAAACCAAAACTAGAGCAGCTATGATGCAGAATCTCGGTATTTTGTACATGCATGGTCAATGGTAATCTTGAAGCAGAGGAACTATGCATGAAGTTTTTATTAATGTAACAGAAACAGAAAACATTGTTGGTGATCAGGTACAGTGTTAAGCATAATATAAAATATGAGATGAACTTCCCATATTACATAGAGTACAAGTAGGTTGAGCTATTTTTAGTATGGTCATTCAAATGTATTTTATAGCAGAGATATGTAATATCCTGATACTGTACATTTTATGCTCAAAAATTGAAATGGTTATTAAATACTACAACAAATTCAATAATGATACTGTTATACTAAGTGCAAAATGTAGTCCTTGTAAAGCATATTGAAACTTCAAGCACAAACAATTACCCAGCTAAATGGAGATAAGTCTTATAGCTGTGTCCAACCAGTTCTACCAAACCTGATTTCCTACTGCCTTTCCCTCTACTTGTTCAACAACACTCTCCCTAACCTCTCATCGTCTTACTGAAGCTTGTTGGTGAAGAACACAACTTTTGAAGGTTGAAAGCTAGCATCCTTTTTCAGAAACTCAATCAACATCGTAAATGGACTTCTCCATCACAAGACAATGGCTGGGCAAACATCTTGGTCAAACCAAACAAGGTCATCTAACAGTTATCTTATGCTTGATTTACCAGAGGTATGAAGCCAAAGACAAAATAGCAGACTAAATACACACAACATTGCATTATGGGAAAAAGGAGCAATGGACTGCAATGACCCAGTTTTCTTTTGGATAAGTGTCTGGCCACTTTTCAGCCAAAATAACTCAAGTTATCAATTTATCAGATTATCAAGTTAAAATTCTGACCCCAACAAAATTATACCATGGTACAGAGCTATAAAATATAATGATGTAAAACCTCTCTAACAAGGCAATGCTGAAAAGGACATTTAGCTACAGCTAATGACTGGCTAGAAAGACAATATCTTAATTTATGTTAGGTATTGAGATAATAAAAACTGTCACATTCCAAAAATGAAGTGGAAAAGTTGAAGAAATACGACAAAATAAGGATAAATACAAATCCTCACAATTGCAAACTGATAAGTCTCCAATCAGGGTGCCGTTGTCACACTCAATGTATGATCCTGGCGTCTCTAGCTCATAGAACTCATCACACACTAAGCTGATAATAGACCCATGGGTATTGTCGGTGTTGTTGAAGGTAGAATATTGTGGCTCTGTTGGTAAATTACAGTCCTCTGTGTAGAACAAACAAACAATACAAATTGGGAGAAGGCTGCAGGAGTTTTTTGTCATAAACATGTAAACAGATTATTCAAAGCAGTGCATGATTTTGGTGGTGTAGAGCAATCCTGAAAATCATGAGGAAAATTTTGCCTTTGCTGAAACGAAGAGGGGATCAAGGTACTCACAGTACATAAATGGGTAACATTATCACCTTCCAATTTGATCCGAGATGAAATATCATCAAATTTAAACCTTGAGGACTATTGGAAAATACTTGATTGACAGCCATATTGCTATTGGTAATACCTCTTAGCGAATTTAGGTATATGAAAATCTGTATAATGTACAAAATTAGCATGTCAACTCCTAAGCAAAGAAATAAATTGGGGCCAAAAACTGGGAGTAAATTGTCTGAAGGCAAACAAGAAGACGAACAAAAAATAAAATTTAAGTTCCAAATGATTTTTCCTCAGGACAACTTACTCCTCAACTGCAAAGTCAGGGTTTTTTGTTGGCATGTCGTGCTGACCTTTAAACAATGCATAATGAGAAGTTAACTTAACTTGGGAACCAAGTTGTTGTCAGAATTCATAAATATGCTGGATATCATTTAAAATTACTCACGGTAACACTCAGGAAATGCTTCTGCCCCAAAGTCAAAGCCATCACACTCCCTTTGGCTAGTTCCCACCAAAGTGTAGCCAGATTCACAGAAAAATGTAATTGTATCATTTTGTCGATAAAAGCTATATATTGGTGTGTAATAACCATTAAGTAACCTTGCTGGTGGAAAGCACAGATCTGCAAACAAAAAGATACATGGCAAAACGTAAGAATGAGGTTGCAAGTTCAGCTGGAGTCTGAAACTGCAGGTCTATTACAAACAGGGTTCTAGCCATGTCTGCTGGCAACGGCTGTAACCAGCACTGACGGATGCTTGTTGACCAGCATGAAGAGCAGATTGTCTGACAACCTAGCCCAAAAGTCAATAAAGATGCCATGATAGATAATGTCCAAAAATCCATTGAAATATTTATATTATGGCAGTGTAGAACAACCCTATTTTCATCTCTGGTAATTTGATGCAAAATGAGGCAATCATATGTGTTCCAAAATCACAATTATTACAAACCCTGCTTCCTTCTCACTGTTAAAGATAACTTACAAGGTTCACTTGGGACAGGAACAATTTGCATTGGTTTTAGCTAAATACAATGACAAGGCCCTAGAGCTGCTACTCGGAATCAGAGCCATCAAGCTAGAACCCTTGTTACAACAAGGACAAGAAAAGTCCTTGAAATCACAAGCTATACATTGGTTCTAAAGGACCATAGCCCAAGGGGGGAGGGGGGCTTTGCTCCCTTGGAAAATTTTTTGCACCCCCAAAGACTGAAGTTTGTTCTAGACAGTGTCTACCCAGCACAAGCCCCTTGCTGTGCCACTGAATAAAATTCTGTATTAAATTGAGCAAATGCCTATCATAGCTGCTATGTTCGTGGCAATTTAAACTGTCTACATATAAGCATAGCTTACATCTGAGCTTAAGGTAACATTTTTTTAAGGTTATACAATTTGCAGATTTCAGAAAAGCAATATCTAGCTTTGTAAAATTCTTACTTGAACACAGCTCTTCAGATTCATCATAGTTATCACTGCAATCATAGGTATAGCCATCACACAGGTATGATACAGGTATGTACAGACCATCAGCTGGACATCGGAAATAGTCTGGTTTTGGACAGTGAGGTTCTGACCCCAGCTCATCTTGGAAAAGAATAGATCCAGAAAGAAACATTAAATTTCAAAAAATTCATCATACAGCGCTTAAAGTTCTACCAACCTTATTTCTACCACTTGTGCAAATTCTATAATACTATATATGAATCCCAACAATGTCCAGTTGCTCCAGGGACCTTCCCAAAGGCATACAGTTCTGCTTATTCTTCAAGTCCATTGCTTCATTAATTTTTGAACCTAATAGAAAAGCTTGATTGTTTTAAAGAAGCTCACTGAGTTGGTTCATGAAATTCAACAAATTTTTTTCCAAAACTGTCAAGTTGTCTTCACAAACCAATGACAAATGGTCAACCTAAGAAAATACCAATATCCTACATGCAAATAACTGCATTACTTAGCAGGCCAATTGGGTTTTCATATTATGCACAAAACTGCTTCAAGTCAGGACCCCACAAAATTCATAATTAGAATTTTTTCATAACTATTGAATACGAAACTTGACTCATTATGCTACGTATAGGCATTTTCAAGTGGTAGTGACCCTTCAACACTGTCATTAAGTTATGTATATCACCTCAATGAGTCCCTTTAAACCCCTCCAAAATTTCTAACTATAGCAAATTATTGACAGTCTAATGTGTCAATCTTTAAACACTTCAAATTTTTCAAATTTTCATTATACTATCTAAAACTTTTTCAACTTGCTACCTGTGCCAAAAACTATGTATTAGATATCCCTTTCAACAGCATGTCATTTTTAGTCAGAACATAATGTTGCCAGCCCATGTTTTCAAGGAGATCATTCCCCTAAAAAGTTCAACCTGGTTTTGCCACTCTTTGGTTAAATATGGAAGTAACACCACAGGAACTAATGCATAGTCATGATTTCATCATGGGTAAGGTTTAAAAGTGCGACTTCAGGAAGGGGTAAAGGGAAGGTCTTCTCCTTCCCCTTTTCATGAGGTCTCCAGATTCAAGATGGAGCAAGACTTGGGCATCAAACATGATGACGTTTTGCATTTTTGGCAATATCCTTTTTCAATGTGGGTCAAGGGGGTTTCACCCCCTCCCACCCCCAATCCCCCTCCCACCCCCAAGAATATGTGCCTACATGGTAAATAATGTGATACATACCACAACACATTGCTTCAAATTCATCAGAAAAATCAGGGCAATCAGGAAATAAGTCACAAATGTAAGATTTGTCAATACAGGTTCTATCTTCACAGGTGAATTCTTCATCAGAACAAAGCCCTGAAATGAAATGGTATAGACTCGCGCTCAGTGTTTACAAGCAAATGCTATCACAAATGGACATCAAAAGAGTTGAAAAGGCATGTAGGAAAAAATACCGTTAGAACAATCTCGTCAGGAACTGTTCTCAGTACTAGTTATATGCCCATTTAAGCATTTGAAAATGACCATGAAGGTTGACACTTGATAGAACTTTATCTCAGAATAAGCTGAAAAGGGATGAAGTACTTCACTGAACTTAAAGTAATTTGATTCCCTTTTTGCCAGCACTTATTTTATGATTCGTTGTAAGTTGTTATTTGAACCCCAAAGTTGTTGGGCTTCTATTGCACCAGAATGGTAATCAAATCTGCTGCTCATTGAAGCAGCTAATTGGGGTCATGAACCAGTGGTCGGGTACTATAATTGGGAACTGTGGTGGCCATGACAGATCTCCTTAAAGGCTTATATCCCGTAATGGCGCAGTTCCACTGTAGTTAAAATGGAAGTTAGTTTCCAATTCATCTACTTGCTGTGTGTAATCATTAACATGCACAACACCTTAAATACATTTAAGCATACATATATCTTTGAATTTCCCAGGATTCTGGATAAGTTGACTGAACGTCCGTTAGTTAGATGAGGTTTCTAACCAATCATTTTGAAATCAAGCTGGCCATGGTCTTTTTCCAGTTGTGGCTCACTGGCTTGTTTTCCCTACTACATTGATCATGCTGATTACCAAGCACAGTGACAACAGGTTCCATTTTCTAAAGTCTTAAGGATTACTGTGTGATCAACTTTGCTCATAAATTTGTGTGGAGCCAAAATTCCTAGCATTAAAATTTGATCGCTTCTGTAAAAATACGTTGTAGTATATTCCCATTATTGATCTACATCTCAAAAATTTTTCACCTACTAAATTACAAATATATGAAGAGAACCGTGCCTTAGAAGAAATGTGATGAAACCAGCCTTCCCATCAAGCTAAGGGATTGTGGGATTCCCTCAGCTGTTCTCAAAATGCCCCTAAAATAAAATGGAATGGGAGAATTCCCTCTTTCCCGCACAAAACTAGGAGCAAACTGATCGTCTTCTACTAAATAACTAGAACTGACTTTACAAATTGATCATCCATGTGATTGGTCACAATATTTGGAAAGTCAAAAAACACACATAGAATTTACTCTTCCAATAAAGGTATTGTCCAGTTTCTAATTTGAAATTGTTTGCTTAGTTAAACATAGCCCAGGCTAAGTCTGTTACTAGACATGTTAGGTGACTAATGGTCAGCTCTCTCAAGTCATCAGAGGGTCTGAGGAGGAAGATGAACCAAGTATGCATGAATTTGCAAGTATCAACAGACTAGTGGGCCAAATAGTCCTGTTTAACAGTACACTGAGCAGGATCATCAAAATACGGAACTTTGCAGGTAGAAAAACCAGTAACCTTTTTGGAGATTTTTGTGCATCTACTAATATAGACATATCTGGAGAGCAAGTGATGGTCTGATTTTAGTCCTCCATAACTGGGGTCTATCACCTTTCGATCTTTCAATTTCCTTGCTTGGGCTGTGCTATGGATGATTGTTCATTAAAATACATTCAATTTCACGGAACATGAGGGTTTGGAGTCCATGCAGACCAGGCTTCCTCCCCCTTGTGGCGTGCAACGTAATTTGGAGTGGTGCAAAAATTTACTGGGAGAATAGTTAAAAAATTATCTTTTTTCATAACCTTTTTGACAAGAATTATTCTGTCAATAAATATAATACCTCCCACAGACTGACATCACATACCGACAAGAATATCATAATATCCTATTTGTTCTCACATGAACCTGATAGAAATAAGATCACCATCACTGCTTACATTCATGAGAGTCAGGGCTTTGTCGATTCACTAGTGAATTGGCAAAAATTGTTAAGTGTGTGAAAAATTTTGGCTGGAAAAATTAAACACATTTTGCACCATTTTGCATGTAAATCCCTTCTGAAAAACAAAAATTTTCAAAAGGGGAGGGGGACATCCCCTCCCCCAGGACAGCGATCAGTGGCGCATTATATCAGTAACATTTAGCAATGTGGTGCTTCAGATAATGTAATTGAGGAATCCTGAGTAGACAATAAATGAAGACAATAAAAGGCTTATTGACCATACAGTCACTTAACACAAGCAAATCAGATTCGTCTATAGATGTAAAAGGCACAGCATTGCACAGATAACATATGCAATAGAAAAAGATCCCCACTATCCACATAACAGACTTGATGCAAGTTTAACAAAGAAATTTCACCACCATATCTCAATTCCCTCCAAAGCATGAATGAACAGAGAAATCCTCCTTACATTCAATTTTCAAAATCTAGATGAAATTCCACAAAATAAAAAAGCTAAAAGAGATCTTGCAAATGACATCATTCTTTGTTACAACACATTGTAACTGCAACAACAATGGAGGGCAAGTTTCTCATTGCAGGCATACATACACCACTGAGAATGGTTACCAATATCTTGGTATTTGATGAAAATCAGTTATTTTTTAATTTTTTATTTTTCCTGTCTCATCAAGAGGTTCTCCAACTAATGAAAGACTGAGCAGATGTCACAGTGGAATGAGTGATTTTGAAAGAAAAACAAAAGCTATACCATTCACTGACTATGACAGCTAGTGGTTAATCATGGCATTGCGACCTCTCTTGGATGTCATAAATACGACATTGGTACACAATCTCTACAGCTTGAAGGTTTTCTGCCAGGATTGCAAAAAAAAGGGGGGGGGGGGACCAAATGCAACATTCATAATTGCAATCACAATCCACAATTACATTTGATATGTACAGAAAGGGAGGACACCAAATGTTTTACATATTTGACTTAAATTTAATAATTCCATCAATTTGTAGAAACACTTTAATTTTAAAGAAAATTAGTTGGGGAATAATCATGAAAATGATACCAGAATTTTCAACCATAGCAAAAAGGAGAGGTTTATCCCCCCACTAATTTTATTATGGGGATAAACCCCCTCCCCTTCCCCCATTTACCACCTTGGTAGGATCATGAGCTTGATCTTATTGCCACTTACTGGTACATGTAAGGCCATCTCCTTCATATCCATCCAAACAGACACAACCAGTTGCTCCACACATGGCGTTTACATCACAAGTGATGCTTACACATGAGAGGTCATCATAACCATTACATGTACACTCCTGCGTACATGCTGAAGTTTGAAAGATGAGTCCCACCTGTAAGAGAAATAATGATGTCCATTTGTCGCAAATGTGAACTTAAGGTTACACAACTAAAGACTGAATTAGCAACGGCTGATAAACGATTGGGGGTAAATACAAGCGATGCATGGAGGGCATCCCATGTGCATTCAGCGATAACGGGATATCACCATAGAGGACATTAATTGTATTCTTAAACACAGGTCCCTAGTTATTAAATCTTGTTCATTCTTCATATATGTAACAAGATTTTGATTAAAGGGAGGGGAAACTTCAGTTTATACATAACCACTTTATTCAAGCAGAACTTCAAACAGAATGTAACTTCATATTTATGCATTACTGTAAACTATCCTGGGAAAATGAACAGTCATCTGACCATAATTGGCTAATAGGAATTATCTATTATTGCTAAACCATGAATATTCACTTTGGTCTATATATCTTCATACCATGTCATAAGATTTAAAGTATACAAGTTCTAAAAGTGTAAATTACAAACATCAAATCTGTCTCCTTGCCCATACATAAAGAATGCCATGATCAAAACCCCTATTAAGCCAAAAACAGCAAACTAAATATCTACTAAATTTAAAAACGTATAGCCCCGTTCAATGATCCACTGCACAAATTTTTTAAATAACAAAGAGTTGATTATTTTTCAGGAGTAAATGGCGACAATAAGGCTAAAGATAACACGCAATGCATGGCTAAAGTGAAACTGAATGACAGTTTAGTTACTTAGATGAGGTTTTACAGCTCAGTTTCTAACCCCATTGGTTCAAGTCCAGCTGGCCAAAAACTATTTTCCAATTTTGGCTCACTGGCTGGTTTTCCTGCATCCATTGCTTATGCTGAGCACCGAGCACAATTGCAGAAGGTTCCGTTTTTAAAGTCTTTGTTATGACGACTTATAAATTGACAAGGAAATTGAATGATGTGGGGCAGGGGGGTGTTGTTGTTAAATTACATAGTGACCAGGAGTCAAGGTAAATGCTACTTTGCTACTACTGGCAGCTCTTCACATGTCACATTCAGTGAAATTTTGGGCTGCATTTGCACTGGCTCATGACTCTTCAAAAAGGCAATTCAAAGTTAGCCCCTTACTGTACAATGTCCAGACCACAGTCTGCAGTTATTTCCCACAAAGGGAGTAGAATTTCCTGCAATTCTCCCTATATTTTCATGTAAAGAAATGGGAAATTTCTCTCCAGATGCCCAAATTTCCCTGGAAGGAGCCTCCAAGCTCACCAATTTTTTTAAACCTGGGTGTTGCCAATGCCAACCAGTAAGGTGAAAACTTTCTACAGTCACTGATGGAAGGGATTTTAGCTTAATGGCCTGCAAAATCTGTCAAAACTAACTCACAGGAGCATAGAACCCATCCAGGATACAGCCACAGCTGGTTGGAAGCACACACTCTGTTCCTTCCAAGACATAACCAGAATCACACTGACAGCCCTCGACCGTAGCAGTGTTGTCACATTGATTGAGAACAGATGGTGCAAGCATAGAGGTACAAGACTCAGGGCAAGGGTCGCCATTTGCATCAAAAGTAGAGTTGGAACCACATACCACAGCTAGAGAAATGAAAAATTTATATTTATAAATTTATTTATAAATATATATTTTATATATATGACACAGCCATAAAATCAGCATGTGAACAATAACACAGCATTAGAGACCAAAAGGAAAAGATACCTAAACTGGCCTTGGGAAGAAGGGAGGCTTTTGGGAAGAAGGGAGGCTTTTGGGGAGGGGTGGGAGGGATGGGAAGTTATATTGCCTCAGCCAGCACCTGAACAAAGAGCACAAAAGTTAAAACCAAAAGAGCTAATTTACCATGCCTAAGCGGGAGGGAGGGAGGGTAATTTGAGTTAAGCTGTGAAAGATTAATGATCAAGCTTTATTGGACAGAACGCAATCAAATGGCACAGGAGACAACAAAACAGCTGATTCTGTACCCTACCACCGGGATGGGAAGGGACCATGAAGCTGCAAGGAAAGTATTTTTATACAATTGCAAATTTTATTCAAGCTGCTAGGGGAAATCTGCTCCACCATGCAATGCTTCATTCCCAGTGCCCCATCCTACTGGTTCTGTCTCATTTGTCCCTGTGTATTTAGTCCCCAATCTCATTGTGGTCAACCATGAAATGGTAAATCATGTGAACATGTCCCCTAATTTTAGTACCTTAACTAAAACCTAACCCCTAACCCTACCTCCTTACCTTTACTTTACTAACATGGGGACCTTGAGACAAGGAATGATGAGATTGGGAGCAACTGAGACCGAAAAAAGAGTTTGGGGCCTGTTGGGGGTACTATTTTGAGACAGAGGACTAATGGGATGAATGATGCCAGTTGGAGGATCAGAGAGACAAAGGCCTGTAGAGCAGACCCTCGAAACAACATAAGCTTTTAATCCAAATAAAGTCAACTTCACATTCAGTTTTGAAATCTGGCAATTCCAATTTAAACCATCTCAGAAGCTGTCTTGAAATGTTTTCTTTTCCTGATGTAATTTGGATATTTCAATAACAATGAGAGTTATTCCTTGCTGAATATGTCTTGTTCCCAAGTCTAATTCAGTACAAAAGTTCAATACAAAGAGGAAATAAAGTGTAAACATACGACACTGTGAGTCACTCCTCCAATCTCCAACACTGTAATCGTTCTCCCTGCAAAAGCTGGCCAAAGATAGAATGACTGAGCATGAGCCTTCTGTATCTGGGGCAGTGCCACAATAGTCAAATTTGCAGTTCTCAAAGTATGTCAGGGCTATAGATGGATTACCCGCAATGCAGTCTGCAAACTCTCCTGTGCAGGGTGAAACAAACACAATTTGAAAATATGGATTGCTTAATTCTTTCCCAAGTTACAGATATCTTTACCACCACCTGAAGATAAAAGTATGGTTGTTGCACATGCAAATTTGGACAAATGAATATTCACAATTGAACTTATAATAATGCTTGTCAATGACAGCATTGTCTGCAAACTCCTGTGTGGGGTGAAACAAACACAATTTGAAAATATGGATCCCTTAATTCATTCTCAGGGCACATATCAATGCCACCATTTGAAGATAAAAGTATGGTTGTTGCACATGAAAATTCTGACAAATGAATATTCACAATTGAACTAAAAATTATGCTTGTCAATGACAGCATTGTCTGCAAACTCCTGTGTGGGGTGAAACAAACACAATTTGAAAATATGGATCCCTTAATTCATTCTCAGGGCACATATCAATGCCACCATTTGAAGATAAAAGTATGGTTGTTGCACATGAAAATTCTGACAAATGAATATTCACAATTGAACTTAAAATTATGCATGTCAATGACAGCAATGTCTGCAAACTCTTCTGCATGGGGCGAAGAAAACACAAGATGTATTGTCAATCACTCAATTCTTTCTCAAGACACACATTTCAAAACCTCCATATGAAGATAAGGATGCTATTTGATGCATATGTACAATTGAATTCATGAATATGCTTTTGCAGGTGGGTATGTGCAGAACCTGACTTTTTTCCAGGGAAAATAGGAAAATTCATTTCGATTGCAATTTCTGAAACACATCCATTTTTCCTGGGATAAAAATTCCATCACCCATCCAAAGAAGTCAGCAGAATTCAGCTTTGTTGTTGTGAATTATGGATACTTAATGGATCATTATCACATCATTGACATCAGCATCTCCATGTCGCGATATAATGCTTGGAAATTGAAACATCAGTATTTCAACCAATCAGAGATTAATCTTTTGCATGGGTCATGTGCAACAGTG
The DNA here is from genome assembly GCA_037179385.1 of Holothuria scabra. Taxonomy (NCBI): domain Eukaryota; kingdom Metazoa; phylum Echinodermata; class Holothuroidea; order Aspidochirotida; family Holothuriidae; genus Holothuria; species Holothuria scabra. The sequence continues at coordinate 31,285,382 of CM074185.1, read as the reverse complement.
TACTACATGCCATGTAACTCCCAATGAAAATTTTTTACAATCTACCAAACTACTGATACCTGGTCTGTTACATAAAATTTACCTTACAGAGCTCATCAATATTGATTGTCACATCACTTAAGAGCCAATAGAGTGCTTTCATTGACATCCTCAGCCCCACACCTTTTGGCAGGCAAAAATTAGTGTGGTAGGCTAGCTAGTGTAGATAGCTAAGGAGCAGCTTATTTTCCATGTGGAACTGTTGCACTGAAACACTGTCGATTTTTGCCTGTCAGTGGGTGTAGTATCAATTGTTATGTCATGTGAAGTACTCTATATTGGATGACCAATCAATTTATAAAAATTTTGATGTGGGCCCCTCCCTAGTACGAATGCAGCGAAAAAATGTCAACAGATCTGGCTGGCAAAGCAAACAAGAAAACAATTTGAGACATAATGTGTTGCATGGAGTTTAACCTACCACTAATGAGAATTAAATAAAAGCACACACTGGATATGTTAACCGTCACATGAATATTCATATTTATTGGTAGAAACTCATTATGATTAATTATAGCAAAGGTCACATTCTACTTACCAGTTGTGTTTTGTAGAATACCGCAAAATGACTCTGCATCAAGATTAACTTGAGCAGAAGCATTAAGACATGGATTGGCAACTGGAACAGCAAGATCATTACATTCAGAAGGATTTGTGATGTAGCTGTTTCCAAAATTCTGGACTGATTGCTGGGGAAACAAAAAAATGAATTGGCTTATAGACCTTGCTCACGATGTCAAAGAACAAAAAGTACGCCCTTGTTTGTGTACAATACAAACCAACACCGACAAATGCAGACACCTGATTTGTCAACCAGTCGAATGTGGCCATAGGGTGCAAAACATAGAGGTCAAATTCTTACGTGTGAGACCATGAGTTCCATTGTTTTGCCGGCAAGGATAACAGCAAAGTGTTGCCAAGGCATAAGTTCTATTGATACGAAGAAGCAACTCTGATAATATTAATGGGCATTTGCCTGGTTTGGACTGCATAAGGGCAGATTCATTTCCCTAACAGGCAGTTATTGCCAAGTCAATTACGTATTTCCTGTGCTCTACTGCCCATACTGCCCAATTAAATAAATGACTCTCCCTATATATGCTGAACGGGAAGTTTAAGCAAATATTTAATTTGGAACTATGCCTAAACAATTTGGTGAAGCTCCCATTCAATCAGACATGTATTTCTCAAAATATCAGTAAATAAAGATACTACAATCTTGGACAAATCTGTTGGGACACTTTGCTCTATTCTTGAATTTCAGTTCAAAGGTTTGCATGAGTCCCCCTCCCCCGCTCCCCCTTTCAATGTTGGGGTGAAAGAGTGACTGTATGCCGTGAATAGGCTAACTGTGCTCGACATTGCCAAGGGGGGCGGGGGTGTCCCAAGGAGTTTTGTCCAAGATTGTCTGAGCTCCACACGTGTTATTTATGAGAACAAGTTCAATAGATAATGGTTATTTTTTCATGCCGACTTTTTCGGAAAAGTTTTTTCGGAGGCTTATAGGTCTGAGGATTTTAGTATAATGAAAGTAGCATATAAAAGAGTTGTTTAAATGTGTTGTTTGATTCATTTGTTTACATTTATTCAGAGTCGGGACGATAATAAAAAAAAAGACTGTTGCCGGTATTCGCGTGGAGTTTGCAGCTTGTAAGCCATGGGCGGAGGTACCAGCTGAACACCTACCAATTCCACCTCTTAATCCAGATGCAAGCTCAATTAAAAACATGTTTAAACTTTGAGGAGACAATTTTAGAGCCAATGATTTAACATTTGAAATACGGAAGGAGACTTGTGGATATTTTTCAGACCCGGGTAATCGCCAGAACACTTTGTATTCCAGTAGATACTACATATACACATATATTAAACCAAAACAATTTCTTCCATGGATAGAAAATTCTGACTCCTATTGCAAACTGGTGGTAAGGAGACGAGATATTACCTAAAAGAGCGCCACGATCTACCATGAAATGTTAAAAGCACATCTGAGAGCCAAATTTTTAATTATAACGATGGTAGATCTTTAGTTTTGGCTGGTTTTTGGCATATTTTGAAGCAAATTGCACCCCTGTGACTCCATTTTTCACGTTACACGAAACTGGTTTAATACGCATTCTTTTTTCTCTCTTTAAACCGAAGCAATCTCATTGCGTTTTGCTTTCAAATTTGCTTTCAAAACAAGTGGTAAACTGTTTGATTAAACTTATATGTCACTGCCGCTCTCGTCAAGTTCGCATGTACGGCATATTTTTTTCTTGAGAGAACATGATAAACTACTTTAAAATGAAGTAATAGGCAGGATACAACAGTGCCTCTGTTCTCCGAAATGTACTTATCAGGTAACATGTCACTGTTTTGAACAAATCTAAATACATAAACACGAACATCTTTCCAATATGTCACTGTTGAGAACAGCTACCTGAACAATTGGCTGCTTAAACTTATTCCCTTTTGCAAATCAACCCATCAAGACAAAAGTGACACTTTCTACTGTGTGACACGAGTAGTTCTAACTTCTCGAAATTCTCAGACAATCTCGGACAAAACTGTTGGGACACTTTGCCATAATATTCTTGAATTTCAGTTCAAAGGTTTGCATGAAACCCCCTCCCCCACTCCCCCTTTCAATGTTTCGCTGGAAGAGTGACTGTATGCCGTGAGTAGGCTAACTGTGCTCAACATTGCCAAGGGGAGCGGGGGTGTCCCAAGGAGTTTTGTCCAAGATTGTAAATCGGTGTTCCAAAATGAGCTTGAGGGCAGCAGTGATTACATCACTTCCTAATAATTGACCAGGAATGTTTTTTTTTTTTTTTTTCAGTCTCTTAACCTTGAAGTCAATCAATATGCATAGGACCTCCCCATATGACACTTTATGCATACAAGTGTCAGATTTTATAGCTCTAAGCTAGAATGAATGCATTTTCTATTGTACAAAATGTGTGCATATGAAAAGTAAAGTTTGTTAAGTAGTCACGTAATCATATGTGCATGCTTAATGCTCACTTTTTGTTGAAAATGTATCAACTCTGCCTTGCTCATATCTTAAGCACCAAACATCAAATTTCCATGCAAATTGTACCAGAATGCTTAGAAAGGGTGCCTGTTAACATATAAAACTTGATCAATCTTGAAACCTTCTTGCATGATTAATTTGGGACCTCGTATCCCACCAACTTCACACGTATTGCAGCAGTTACATCTCACCAGGGTGTACATTTTCAAACATGGTAACACATTCCATTGTAACCTGAACTCTGATCTCCAGGCTAGCTACCCAACAAAACGAAATAATTCACTTCCACATATTGACATTGAAATTGGTGGAGTTAGTTAGCTGAAGTTTTATGGACCAGTTTCTAACCAACTGGTTTAAGTCAGGCCAGCTACAGCCTTTTTTCTAGTTGTGGCTCAAGGACTTGTTATCCATACTCCATTACTTCTGCCTGAGCACCAAACACAATAGCAGTAGGTTCCACTTTTTAAAGTCTTTGGTATGACCTGGCCACGAATAGAACTCCAGACATCTCAGCGGCAAGTCAGATTGCACCAATCACTTGACTATGTTTGCAGTCTGTCGAAATTGGTAGAAATAAATTCACATATCCACTTATCAATTTACAAGAAATCTATGTTAATAGAATTCATTCATTACAGTGATTCATCTTCAACTGCCAGAAGTCCACTGCAGAAACTTTAACTTGAAATAGTGGCTGTGCAACAGCAGCATTCAGTATGTTACTTACCACAGTGCCTGAGGCACCGGTGAGGTCATCTGAGGCTATGTTGTTAAAAGTTCCGCACATACCACAGAGTTCATCAAAGAATGCGTCACTGACACTAACAGAAAAATACGATTGATGGTCATATTGCACCACTAGTAAATCAAACGAACTCTCCACAACCTGCGATGCAAAGAAGATACAAATGTGGGAATTTCACAGTAAGAAATCAAATAGGAACAGGGCTATACACAGTATTTCCATGGTTGGATGTTCCCTGGCATTTCTGGGAACACTGAACCCTAGGAATAACAAACTTAATAACAAACCACATACTCATAATCATTATCAATCGCTGAAATTATATACAGAAACTGAGAGGATCAAAGCCTTGGAAACCTTGAAACCCAGGAAGCCCATAGACCTTGATAGATCTCATAGAAACAGGATATTTCAAAACTGCATTCCTTTCCAGCATACAGTATTATTTAAGTCAATTAGCATTTGGTTTACTAATCTTAAGGTAACAGGAAGCATTGACATAGATGGTACAAAGTAGCATAAATGGACATTTTCCCTCCTCTGCCCCTTCTATCCCCATCCCCACCCCTGTCCTCACCCCAATCACAATTAGCAAACAGAAAATCACATTTTGGGTCATTTCACAATTATAAAACAAAAGTTTTCTTACCGTGAAGGCTCCAGCTGTTCTGACTGTGAGAACATCAGGAACAAACATTGGTAGGGTGACTGTAACATCATCAACTACAACAGTGCCACCTTTTTCTAACAAAACAACCTATATTAATGTAAAGAAAAGGGCAAAAAAATATGGTTATGGGATAAATTGCTACTTTTTAAATTCTCTCAGTCAAAGTTCCATTTGAGTTCTTTTGATTTCAAACCACCACTTCAAACTTATAGCAGCATTATTCATCATGTTTTCCACACTCTAACAGAATATTACAAAACATGGTTTTTGATTGCCAACTTTTGACTTAATTACACACAATAACCAGCTACATAATTTAAGCACACAGTGTTTCATTACACAGCTCTGCCACAAATGGGACTATGTTACAAATTAGGCATTAATTCATCCTAATTCAGCCGAGTCTAACATGCAATATGGACTCTCTAACCCCAACTGCCTTTATTTTCTAACACCTTTTTTGTTGCTACTTTTTAATCTGACACCCATGTTCCAACTTTCAACAGTATACTGTATATTCCACACCAAACTTGAACTTAATTGCAAACCGTATGTTAACTTTACTTATAGATGGCACTATATAACACATTTGTGTTGATGTGTTGTTAAATCCCATCTAACTAACCTATGATTTGACAAACCTTTAGTCCTACTCGGACATCCTATTTAACACCCTTTATTCCAAATTTCCAATCGATCTATTTTCTAACATGCATATTTTCTGACAACCTGATTTTAGATAAGGCATTTTTAGGTGTTGGTTAGTTAGTTATATAATTAAATGAGACTTAAATAAAAAAAACACCAACAAGAATGTTTTATGTAGTGTCATCTAGCTTAAAAGGTTAAATTAAAGACTGGTTCCAAATACGCTTCTCGTTCATATTTTATACAGTTCAAATACGGTACTAGTTCTTCCATAATTAAGTCTCCTTTCACAACAAACAGGAAAAACCATGACCATGATCTACAACCCCCAGCCCGCTGGCAGCTTTTGAGGTGTCCGAACTTATGGGTGTCAGAATATCGGGCATGCTGCCACCATCTGCTAGACAACCATTATAGCAGTATAGTATAAAATGACACTGTCCAAAGGATGCAAGATGTTATATGGAAACCCATACAGTGTTCCTACCGTGTCACCAATGATGACTGTCACACTTGTAACGCTTGCTAATGATGTGCCATCTATGAGGCTATTCTCAGCTCTAACTTCAAACAATGGTACATCTGATCTGCAGTCTGAGGCTATCTTGTATTCACAGGTACCCCTGTAGTCATAAAGCCTTCCATCGAATGAATGATAGTGAGGGTCTCCACAGGTCCTACAGGTAACAACTGTATGAAATAATATCGTCAGAAAGGGCATGAAGTAACCCCAAGTTTCAAACATTTCAAAGGTGGATGATATTAAAAGTGAACACAATGAGTATGCAATTTCAAAAAAATTTGCTTCAAAACTTTGAAAATGGACACCAACTTAATTTCAAATCCCATCTTCATATGTCTGACCTTTATTGGGTGGAGAAATTAAATGTTAAAATTTTTCTATTTGAAATCATAGACATAGAACAATTCTGTGATGTATACCTTTTGTTGAGTATGGAAATAACTCTCTCTGGCACCTTGTAACAAAATGTGATCATAATTCTGTTAGGAGGTGACTTGGTTGCAAGCCTTTCCTGTACCACATGATGTTTCAGGAAATTTTCCAAGGTCATAAACATTTTATCTTAACGAGAAATAATGCATGATCCACAGGGAATAATAACTCTTAAAGCCAGTATTTATGAACACACAATAATAGATAACTTAGTGAGAGTCTCAAAGGGTCATTACCACATTACAACGTTAGCACAACAAGTCAAGTTTCAAGTCAAAAAGTCACAGAAAATGTTAAATTTTGAATTTGCTAGTGTCCTGACTTGACAGTAACAGTTTTGTACATAATTTGAAAAAGTGTCAGGTCACAAATTTTTGAAAACGGCATTGAACCATTAGTTACACACTCATAAAACAGTTATTTGTATGTAGGGTATGGGGATTGTCTAAGTTTGACCATTTGTCTTTGGTTTGTGAAGAAAACTTAATAGGTTTGGAAAATTTGTTGAATTTCATGAACCAACTCAATGAGCCGCTTTAAAGCCATTTATGAACACACAATAATAGGTTACTCACATTAGGGCCATATGGTATAACTTTCTCATAGATAAAGTTCAACCGTTTGTTGGTAAAGGTATAACTTGCTCATCCAAACTTTCAAAAATTGTAATGCATTAATGATTGATGCTTTGAGGAAATGAGGCTATCTCTGGGATTTAGTAGAATGACTGAACGGTTTGATCACCAGATACAGTTTTTTGAAAATTCTGCTTTTAAGGCAGTTATTCATTACCCCAGACTGTTACAATTCTCCCAACCTACTTGCTTCTATGCCCACCCACAACTGTCTAAAACTAATCCTTATCCAGTAGTTTGTTGTTTCAGGGGGTACTCTGCTGGTATCCTTCTGGTAGGCATAAAAGATACCAATGTGTGATAAAAACACTCTTGGCACATGATACGTAATATGAGCTATCCTACATATTTTGTGAATATGACATCAATCAAAGAACTCTGTCAATTGAGAATTTCTGTAGTCTACTGCCTTGAGGAGACAAATAACAACTGCCTTTGCCTGAAAGAGTAAAATGACTTACACGATAGTGTGATGCTATAGTACTATTTAACTACCCAACTTGACCCTGTAGCAGCCAAATACAGATCTATTGACAGAACTTCCTAATGACAAATACAGTATGCATAAAGGGCCTGAAATGCTCAACTTAAAAACCATCTTAGCAGTGGGGGCGCTCGGGGGGGGGGGGGGGGGGGGACCAGAACCGGTGGTTTGGTCTAATGGTAGAGTATCCACCTCTCAAGTGGAAGGTCAGCATTCGATCCCCAGGTCAGTTGTGCATGATGCTCCACATAAGCAATGGAGTAGGGAAAACAAGCCAGTGAACCACAACTGGAAAAAAGGCCGTGGCCGGCTTGACTTGAACCAATAGGTTGGAGACTGGGCCGTTAAACTCCATCTAACAACTAACTTCAGGAGGGAGCAAGGGGAGCATTTACCCCACCAGATTGTGTCCTTGCCCCCTCCCAAGTTTGCTCAGTTAAGAGTTGGGTTAATTGAAGAAATAAACTACCTACCTCTCGAGACTTAATTTTTCATCCAGAGATAGTTAAAACCTCAGAGCTCCCAGGGACGGGCACTTTGGCTGTTTTTAGTTTCCCCCCCCCCCACCCCCATTTTGATGTTCTGGCACCGCCACTGCATCTTGGACATCATTACTTCCCTTGACTAACTTCACTTTTTAGACTGATCTATCATGATGTAATGGTTGCGGTAAAAAATTGCAATTGATTTCCTTCCTTGCCCAATTACACAATTTGATGATTGACAGACATTAATACTCCATGCAAAGACATTTAATCCAAGTCAAGAAACCCTTGCCACAGTATGCAGAGCACATAGAGGGGGTTTTGATTACAATCCTGCCCAAAGAACTGTGAAATTTTTTGCAACCTAAGTGGACTAGGAGTTCAGTGAAGTGGTAATAATAGACCTCCAGCAGTGGGTTTGGAAACTTGATATACCTCAGTTGAACAATAGATTACTGAGGTTAGAAAATCAACTTTTTTACCGCAATCGGAACAGCATGTATTTCATTGAATAACTAAAAATGCCAATCACTAATTCATCTATATCATTCAGTATAAGGGGGGTGAGAGAGCAGTTGCAGTCCAAGAGGCCTAAAGTTCACAAAAACAAGGTTCACAAGAGCAAAAACCAAAAGGTCCACATACTGTAGCTGAAAATGAAATGAAACAGGATCAGTCAGACTGAAAATGAGAAATGGTTAACGAGACCAAAATGAGAAGATATCTTGCAAACCTTTCCTCTTTTTGTTTTCTTGCAAACCGTTTCTCAGTGAAGTATTTGAGTTAAAAAAACAAGCCAGTAAGACACAACTCGAAAAAAAAGCGGGGCCTGCCCAACTTGAATCAATTGGTTAGAAACTGGACCATAAAATTCCATCTAACTGAGTGAGGTCTCGTGCAACTACTGTCTCATGGACCCTTTTCATTTACCAATCTTGTGGACCTTTTGTCTAGTAAAGCTTTCACCTTGTGGGATGTCATTGAGTGATCAGGTCAGGGTACCCAACTATACTAATCATAGCAGCAAACTTACGGTCAGGTATAGGTAAAGGAGTCGTTATGCCTACTGTGGTGGCTGCAGGTGTTACGTCAACAGTAGACATGTCTCTTGCCGTCGCTTCTTCAATCGTTACAATAACAGTTGCTGGAGCAGTTGTACTTTGTGCTTCTGTGGTTACATCTTTAGAGCAAAGAGTCACAAATCATGTTAATATCGCAGTAAAATGTGCAAAGAAATTAAAAATTTTGCTGAAATTTTGCCCCAAGCCTTCAAAGCAAAATCCCCCAACTATCTGCTTTGTGAGTCTATGAGTCTGGATACCCACTTCCCGTCTACATACTGATGATTGAGATACATGTAGACCAGTGCTTCTCAACCTTTATGATCCACTTCCCCACTTGGGAAAAAATTTTCCACCATTCTCCCCTAGTACTATAAAACATCAAATGACTGAAATCTAAAACATGCTCGTTCGGATTTGAACAACTTTCTGTGTTTTTCGAATCATGCTTCATCTGCATGTTTAATTGAAAATGTTTTGAAAGGAAAGGTTGTATTCCTGTGTATTTCTCCGTGATGAATTTGCACATCAACAATGAACCAAAGTCTTTCACAACACAGCCAGTAGGCCTAATCAACTTGCACTACATTTGTAAGTAAGCCACATTCACCAGGTACTGTTATCATTTTGTTGACAAAATGACCCCTAATAAACATCCCCCTTTTGAAAAATGCAACACCCCAGGGTGTTTATTAGGATAAATACAATAAGCACCCTACCTCCCTCAGTCAAGACTTTCCTGCTATGAATTTTTCAATTGTAGGAATGTGCCATAACATAGATGATCATTGCCATCGGTAACTGTCCATTCATACAACTAGGGAGCTGATGTTTAGGATATCTCTCTGAACACCAACAATGTACAGTTATACACACTATATTCTGACTGATGGCTACTGGTCAGATGAAGCTATGAATTTTCAATTCTGAGTATGTAAACTCAATTCATGCAAATTTTCTCCAATTCATAAAATTCCCCCCTTTGTGTATAACTCTCCCCTAAATCGCCAATTTTCCAAATTTCACCCTGAGCATTTCGAATTCACCCCTGGGGGTGCACTTGGACCCCTGTTGAGAAGCACTGATGTAGACTGAGGTATGTACATATGGGATAAAATAATTAATCTTGTCCAAAAAGGGTACCTGACAAAATAGAATATTGTCCCCTTTTGAAGAAGGACACCTGCCTCTTACTAGGTACACAATTGTTGTTCTTGTTTGATACAATGAAAACCTAACCTTAACATGCATTGTCATGGAAGGATGTGCAATATACATGTTCACAGTACAAAAATACATCATTATTAGTTGCATTAAAATACAAGGGTTAATAAAACATCAAGGTCACAACAGCAACACTTTCATAATTATTTTGGGATAATCCTTTAAAGAGTAGAGTATCATTAGTGTAGACTTACGGTAAGAATGACTTGCAACAAAACTTGCTTGCAATGGATTAGTTAGGAGTGTTAACACTTCACAGGTTAGGACTAGGTGCATTTTATGGGCCATAGTGCAGTGAGGGATAAATTAGTTCATTTTTTTAGTATGTTAAACCCAATTTTTGGGGTTACAGTTTCATATTCCTACATCCCTGTTCTGATAGCGGTATGTCCTCCTCTCCCTTCTGACAGATCCATATATTTTAACACTCCTATTGTTTCTACGCCCCACATTCCTGACAGCGAAATGCTATGACAACCTGATTTATTCGTGAGTTGCTATTACTTCTGACAACTCAAACAAAATTTATAGGCATGTTGGAACATAGGGGTGTCAAAGTATAGAGCAGTATCACTACAAGAGCAACTAGCCGTTATAGCCAAACGTACAATCAAATTTTGACCCCAATTTACATACAATATTGATCTTTACATGAAACAATGTTATCTATGAATGCAATATTATGAAAAAACTACATCCCTTAAAAAATTGAATGACCAATTCAATCTTTCAACTAATGAATTATTCATACTATTACATTCATAAACATTGTTTACTTCTACATACTAGAATTGTGCAACTTTTTTGAACAAAAACTTCAAGTGTTAAATTCAAACTACTTCTGACACTGTTAATAGGTAATTGGACACTCAAATACTTTGTGCATGGTCAGTAGGTTACAAAAACTATTTTATTTCTTCAGATGCTGTCCATGAAGTTTTCTGAATATGAAAAGAAAAAATACAATATTGTTTAAGTAATTTCACTTGTGATCTAGCTGATAGGCTAAATTGACTTAGTCAAGCTGTAAGAATGAAAAAAGTTCTGTAATGATATTTTCACTATTAAATAAGAGCTGGGAGTTGGCAGGGCTTTCAAAAAAAACTACTCACAATTACATTTGAATTGAAGGAAGGGTTGATGAAACTTCCATCAAGGAATAGCCAAGGAAACAGTGACAGGTTTCCATCTCATTTTCACTTTGCTCTTCTGCTAAATTTCAGCTCGATTAATTGAGTGGTGAACCGTACCCTGACTCTGTAAAATCTATTCATTAAGCCATGACGTTGTACCTTTTGTTTATTTAATTTTTTTGGCGGGGGGGGGGGTCTCTAAATTAGCTATGAAGTTAAAATTAAGCACAGATAGTTATTTTACAAGGAAATCTTGCAAAAGACCTCAGTTCTATCAATTCACAAATTAAATATGAACAAGTGGAAGTGCCTACTCTAGTTTCTAATTTTTTTTAAATAAGGTTTTCAAAATGTTTCAAAACATTGTTATTTTGTGAGAATTGCATTAATTCATGGACACCATAGATCTTGATTGCAAGAAACCATTAATAATAAAATTGGGATAAAAATGTATACTAATTTAAAGCTACATAGCTGTCTCCAATTGTGATTAAGATAAACTGAGAAATATTTACGTATCTTACCTAATATGAGGCCTTGCGTTGTTGAAAAGGGACCCTTTGACTCTGCAGTTGTGACAATTCCACCTGGTCCTTCTATAGTGGTTGGATTTTGTGTTCCCAAATTGGTACCATTCTGTGTTTGTATTGAATCAGTAGAGACATATGCTTGGGTCTGTTTGTCTGTGAAGGTTTGTGTCGAATTTTCCGGAAAGAAAGTGATGGAATCTGTAATTAAACTGGTTGTTGCCATTCTTTCAGCAGTCAAAGTAGTACTACCAAATGCTTCTTCTTTTGGAGTGGTCACTTCAACATTTGTTGTAGAATCCACAACAACTGGTGTGGTCATTCTATTATCTGATGTTGTCATAATCTCACTGGTAATAATGCCAGTGCTTCTTGATGAGGGAACTGCAGTGGTAACTTCCTTAGAAGTGTCTGGTTTGGGTATGACAGTGGTTGAAGCTACTTTTGACAGTTCTGTTGTGCTTTCAGCTGGTTGAACAGTTGAAATACTGTAGGTACTTATATCATTGGTTGGGAAATCAGAAGTCACTTCAGGTGTGGTCACTGTAGTGGTGGAATAAACCAACTCACTGCTGGTGGGTGATAATACTGGTGAGGTGTTACCTTTAGAAGTGGCTGCAAGACTCATAAGCTCAGTTGGTGCTTCTGCTGTTGTCTCATCAATGCTAGAGGAAACACTTGATGATATTGTGACTTCTCCTGTAATGGAGCTCTCAGACATGATCACATCTGTAGTGCTGGGTAATGTTGTGGCCTCTTCCTGAAGAGTTAAAGATATTACAGGTGTAGTTGACAGATCTCTTGATGTATCTAAAGTTGTTTGCTCTTTGAAAGTTGATGCTTCCAGAGATGTTATCCCAGGGGCTAATACTTCAGTGGAGCTTGATTCAGAGCTACTGGCTTCAACTATTAAAGTGACCCCTTTGGTAAACTCCTCTGTTGTTGCCTTTGGAGCTGTGGCTATGGTGGGAGGTTCTGTGGTCACTTGTGCAGTACCTAACAACGTTGTGGGCTCTTCTGATGGAATTACAGATGCACCTGCAGCAGCAGTTGGTTTTTCTGTTGACAAATCTGTTGATGTATCTGAGGTTGTTTGCTCTTTGAAAGTCGATGCTTCCAGAGATGTTATCCCAGGGGCTAATACTTCAGTGGAGCTTGATTCAGAGCTACTGGCTTCAACTATTAAAGTGACCCCTTTGGTAAACTCCTCTGTTGTTGCTTTTGAAGCTGTGGCTATGGTGGGAGGTTCTGTGGTCACATCTGTAGTACCTAACAATGTTGTGGCCTCTTCTGATGGAATTACAGATGCACCTTCAGCAGCAGTTGTTGGTTTTTCTGTTGACAAATCTGTTGATTTATCTGTGGTTGTTTGCTCTTTGGAAGTTGATTCCTCCAAGGTTGTAACCCCAGGGGATAAAACTTCAGTTGAGCTTGATTGAAAGCTACTGGACTCAACCGTTAGAGTGACCCCTTTGGTAAACTCCTCTGTTGTTGCCTTTGGAGCTGTGGCTATGGTGGGAGGTTCTGTGGTCACATCTGCAGTACTAAGCATAGTTGTTGCCTCTTCCGAAGGAATCATAGATGTTATCCCAGTGGCTAATACTTCAGTTGAACTTGATTCAGAGCTACTGGCTTCAAGCATTAAAGTGACCCCTATGGTAAACTCTTCTGTCGTTGCTTTTGGAGCTGTGGCTATGGTAGGAGGTTCTGTGGTCACATCTGCAGTACTTAGCAATCTTGTGGGCTCTCCTGAAGGAATTACAGATGTAGGGGCAGCAGTTGTTGGTTTTTCTGTTGATAAATCTGTTGATGTATCTGAGGTTGTTTGCTTTTTCAGAGTTGATGCTTTTGGAGATGTAACCCCAGTTGCTAATACTTCAGTTGAGCTTGATTCAGAGCTACTGGCTTCAACCATTAAAGTGACTCCTCTTGTAAACTCCTCTGTTGTTTCCTTTGGAGCTGTAGCTATTGTGGGTGGTTCTGGTGTCACATCTGCAGTGCTTAGCAATGTTGAAAATATTGTGATCTCTTCTGGTGGGACTACAGATGTAGGGCTTGACTCAGAGGTGCTGGCTTCAACCATTAAAGTGGCTCCCATGGTAAACTCCTCTGTTGTTGCCTGTGGGGCTGTTGCTATGGTGGGAAGTTCTGTGGTCACCTCCTTGGTTGTTGCATGCTTACTTGAAACCATGGTGGTAACTGATCCTGTTTTCAGTTTCACTGTGCTTTCATCTGGAATTACAGAGGTAATACTATCTGTACTTGTTTCACGTGTAGACAAGTCAGAAGCCTGTTCAGATGTGTTTACTACAGTGGTGGAATATGCCAATTCAGTAGTTCCACTACCAGTAGTTGATAAGAATGGTGAAGTTTTACCTTCAGTTGCTACTTCAAGACTTGTGACCTCAGTTGATCCAACAGTTGTAACCTCTATGGTACTTGAGATAGCACTTGTTCCTGTTGTGACTTCTGTCTCAGGAGAGCTGCCAAATGGGGTTACCTCTACAGTACTGAGCAATGCTGAAGGTGTTGATGTCTCATCTTGAAAGACTGTGGATGAAGCAGGTTCTGTTGTGTCCCTTTCAGATAAAAATTCTGTTGAGACACTTGATGTGGATTCAACATCTGTGCTTGGAAATGAAGTCATCCCTGTTGATGATGCTGTACTGGAAATACCTTCGGAGGTTGATTCTAGTGAACTTAACACCGAAGTAGAATAAACAGGGCTTGTTAACATATCAGATGCAGTAGTTTCCCTCCCTGTAGTTTTCTCTAACACTGTTGACATATGTAAACTTGTTTGCTCCTTGGAAGTTCCTGCCTCCAGGGATGTGAAACCATGGGTTGATAATTCTGTTGAGCTTGCTTGGGGGCTACTGGCCCCTTCAGTTGATACAAACACTGTGGTCAGCTCCTCGCTTGTCGATTCTTCAGTTGAGACTGTGGTGGAAGCTGTTTCTGTAGTCAGTTTCTCTGTGCTTTCATCTGGAATTACAGAGGTAATAATATCTTTACTTGTTTCACTTGTAGACAAATCAGAAGTCTGTTCAGGTGTGGTCACTACAGTGGTGGAAGATGCCAATTCAGTAGATTCACTGCCAATAGTTGATAACATTACTGGAGTTTCACCTTCAGTTGTTACTTCAAGACTTGTGAGCTCAGTTGATCCTACAGTTGTAAGCTCTACAGTACTTGAGATACCACTTGTTTCTGTCGAGACTTCTGTTCCAGCAGAGCTGCCAAATGGGGTCACCTTTGCAGTACTGAGCAATACTGAAGGTGTTGATGTCTCTTCTTGAGAGATTGGGGATGAAGCAGGTTCTGTTGTTTCTTCTTCAGATGAAAATTCTGTCGATACACTTGATGTGGATTCAACATGTGTGCTTGGGAATGAAGTCATCCCTATTGTTGATGCAATACTGGAAATACCTTTCGAGGTTGATTCCAGTGTACTTAACACTGAAGTGGAATAAACAGGACTTGTTGACATATCAAATGCAGTAGTTTCAATCCCTGTAGTTGTTTCTAACATTGATGACATGAGTAAACTTGTTGCTTCCTTGGAAGTTGATGTCTCCATGGATGTCAATCCATGGGTTGATAATTCTGTTGAGCTTGCTTGGGGGCTACTGGCCCCTTCAGTTGATACAAACACTGTGGTCAGCTCCTCAGTTGAGACTGTGGTGGAAGCTGTTTCTGTAGTCAGTTTCTCTGTGCTTTCATCTGGAATTACAGAGGTAATACTATCTGTACTTGTTTCACTTGTAGATAAATCAGAAGTCTGTTTGGGTGTGGTCACTACAGTGGTGGAAGATGCCAGTTCAGTAGTTTCACTGGCAATAGTTGATAACACTACTGGAGTTTTACCTTCAGTAGTTATTTCAAGACTTGTAAGCTCAGTTGATCCTACAGTTGTTAGCTCTACAGTACTTGACGTAGTACTTGTTTCTGTTGTGACTTCTGTTTCAGCAGAGCTGCCAAATGGGGTCACCTTTGCAGTACTGAGCAAAGCTGAAAGTGGTGATGTCTCTTCTTGAGAGATTGTGGATGAAACAAGTTCTGTTGTTTCTTTTTCAGATGAAAATTCTGTTGATACACTTGATGTGGATTCAACATCTGTGCTTGGGAATGTAGTCATCCCTGTTGACGATGCTATACTGGAAATACCTTCGGAGGTTGATTCTAGTGAACTTAACACCGAAGTGGAATAAACAGGACTTGCTAACATATCAGATGCAGTAGTTTCCCTCCCTGTTGTTGTCTCTAACATTTTTGACATGGGTAAACTTGTTTGCTCCTTGGAAATTCCTGCCTCGAGGGATGTGAAACCATGGGTTGATAATTTAGTTGAGCTTGATTGGGGGCTACTGGCCCCTTCAGTTGATACTAACACTGTGGTCAGCTCCTCGGTTGTTGATTCTTCAGTTGAGACTGTGGTAGAAGCTGATGCTGCAGTCAGTTTCTCTGTGCTTTTATCTGGAATTACAGAGGTAATACTATCTGTACTTGTTTCACTTGTAGACAAATCAGAAGTCTGTTCAGGTGTGGTCACTACAGTGGTGGAAGATGCCAATTCAGTAGTTTCACTGGCAATAGTTGATAACATTACTGGAGTTTTACCTTCAGTAGTTACTCCAAGACTTGTGAGCTCAGTTGATCCTACAGTTGTAAGCTCTACAGTACTTGATGTAGTACTTGTTTCTGTTGTGACTTCTGTTTCAGCAGAGCTGCCAAATGGGGTCACCTTGGCAGTGCTGAGTAATGCTGAAAGTGTTGATGTCTCTTCTTGAGAGATTATGGATGAAGCAGGCTCTGTTGTTTCTTTTTCAGATGAAAATTCCATTGAGACACTTGATGTGGATTCAACATGTGTGCTTGGGAATGAAGTCATCCCTGTTGTTGACGCTATACTCGAAAAACCTTCGGAGGTTGATTCTAGTGAACTTAATACTGAAGTGGAATAAACAGGACTTGTGGACATATCAGATGCAGTAGTTTCCCTCCCTTTAGTTGTCTCTAACATTGTTGAAATGGGTAAACTTGTTGTTTCCTTGGAAGTAGATGTCTCCATTGATGTGAATCTATGGGTTGATAATTCGGTTGAGCTTGCTTGGGGGCTACTGGCCCCTTCAGTTGATGCAAACACTGTGGTCAGCTCCTCGCTTGTTGATTCTTCAGTTGAGACTGTGGTGGAAGCTGTTTCTGTAGTCAGTTTCTCTGTGCTTTCATCTGGAATTACAGAGGTAATAATATCTGTACTTGTTTCACTTGTAGACAAATCAGAAGTCTGTTCAGGTGTGGTCACTACAGTGGTGGAAGATGCCAATTCAGTTGTTTCACTGCCAATAGTTGATAACATTACTGGAGTTTTACCTTCAGTTGTTACTTCAAGACTTGTGACCTCAGTTGATCCTACAGTTGTAAGCTCTACAGTACTTGAGATACCACTTGTTTCTGTTGTGACTTCTGTTCCAGCGGAGCTGCCAATTGGGGTCACCTCGGCAGTGCTGCGTAATGCTGAAAGTGTTGATGTCTCTTCTTGAGAGATTGTGGATGAAACAAGTTCTGTTGTTTCTTTTTCAGATGAAAATTCTGTTGATACACTTGATGTGGATTCAACATCTGTCCTTGGGAATGATGTCATCCCTGTTGTTGATGCTATAGTGGAAATGCCTTTGGAGATTAATTCCTGTGTACTTGAAAATGAAGTGGAATAAACAGGACT
The DNA here is from genome assembly GCA_037179385.1 of Holothuria scabra. Taxonomy (NCBI): domain Eukaryota; kingdom Metazoa; phylum Echinodermata; class Holothuroidea; order Aspidochirotida; family Holothuriidae; genus Holothuria; species Holothuria scabra. Next base: position 31,268,032 of record CM074185.1, on the reverse strand, counting down.
TGTGGACATATCAGATGCAGTAGTTTCCCTCCCTGTAGTTGTCTCTAACATTGTTGACATGTGTAAACTTGTTTGCTCCTTGGAAGTTACTGCCTCCATGGATGTGAATCCATTGGTTGATAATTCAGTTGAGCTTGACTCAGAGCTACTGGGTTCAACCATTAAAGTTACTCCTCTGGTAAACTCCTCTGTTGTTGCCTTTGGAGCTGTGGCTTTGGTAGGAGGTTCTGTGATCACAACTGTTGTTCTCGGTAAGTGTGAAAATGTTGTGATCTCTTCTGGTGGGACTACAGATGTAGAGCTGGACTCAGAGCTGCTGGCCTCAACCATTAAAGTGATTCCTAAGGTAAACTCCTCTGTTGTTGCCTGTGGAGCTGTTGCTATGGTAGGAGGTTCTGTGGCCAACTTCTCCGTTGTTGATTGTTTGGTTGTGACCATGGGGGAAACTGATTCTGTTGACAATTCCTCTGTGCTTTCATCTGGAATTACAGAGGTAATACTATCTGTACTTGTTTCACTTGTAGATAAATCAGAAGTCTGTTCAGGTGTGGTCACTACAGTGGTGGAAGATGCCAATTCAGTAGATTCACTGCCAATATTTGATAACATTACTGGAGTTTTACCTTCAGTAGTTACTTCAAGACTTGTAAGCTCAGTTGATCCTACAGTTGTTAGCTCTACAGTACTTGATGTAGTACTTGTTTCTGTTGTGACTTCTGTTTCAGCAGAGCTGCCAAATGGGGTCACCTCGGCAGTGCTGAGCAATGCTGAAAGTGTTGATGTCTCTTCTTGAGAGATTGTGGATGAAGCAGGTTCTGTTGTTTCTTTTTCAGATGAAAATTCCATTGAGACACTTGATGTGGATTCAACATCTGTGCTTGGGAATGAAGTCATCCCTGTTGTTGATGCTATACTGGAAATACCTTTGGAGGTTGATTCTAGTGAACTTAATACTGAAGTGGAATAAACAGGACTTGATAACATATCAGATGCAGTAGATTCTCTTGATGTAGTTGTCTCTAACATTGTTGAAATGGGTAAACTTGTTGTTTCCTTGGAAGTAGATGTCTCCATTGATGTGAATCTATGGGTTGATAATTCGGTTGAGCTTGCTTGGGGGCTACTGGTACCTTCAGTTGATGCAAACACTGTGGTCAGCTCCTCGCTTGTTGATTCTTCAGTTGAGACTGTGGTGGAAGCTGTTTCTGTAGTCAGTTTCTCTGTGCTTTCATCTGGAATTACAGAGGTAATACTATCTGTACTTGTTTCACTTGTAGACAAATCAGAAGTCTGTTCAGGTGTGGTCACTACAGTGGTGGAAGATGCCAATTCAGTAGTTTCACTGGCAATAGTTGATAACATTACTGGAGTTTTACCTTCAGTAGTTACTCCAAGACTTGTGAGCTCAGTTGATCCTATAGTTGTAAGCTCTACAGTACTTGAGATATCACTTGTTTCTGTCGAGACTTCTGTTCCAGCAGAGCTGCCAAATGGGGTCACATTTGCAGTACTGAGTAATGCTGAAAGTGTTGATGTCTCTTCTTGAGAGATTGTGGATGAAACAAGTTCTGTTGTTTCTTTTTCAGATGAAAATTCTGTTGATACACTTGATGTGGATTCAACATCTGTCCTTGGGAATGATGTCATCCCTGTTGTTAATGCTATAGTGGAAATACCTTTGGAGATTAATTCCTGTGTACTTGAAAATGAAGTGGAATAAACAGGACTTGCGGACATATCAGATGCAGTAGTTTCCCTCCCTGTAGTTGTCTCTAACATTGTTGACATGTGTAAACTTGTTTGCTCCTTGGAAGTTACTGCCTCCATGGATGTGAATCCATTGGTTGATAATTCAGTTGAGCTTGACTCAGAGCTACTGGGTTCAACCATTAAAGTTACTCCTCTGGTAAACTCCTCTGTTGTTGCCTTTGGAGCTGTGGCTTTGGTAGGAGGTTCTGTGATCACATCTGTTGTTCTCGGTAAGTGTGAAAATGTTGTGATCTCTTCTGGTGGGACTACAGATGTAGAGCTGGACTCAGAGCTGCTGGCCTCAACCATTAAAGTGATTCCTAAGGTAAACTCCTCTGTTGTTGCCTGTGGAGCTGTTGCTATGGTAGGAGGTTCTGTGGCCAACTTCTCCGTTGTTGATTGTTTGGTTGTGACCATGGGGGAAACTGATTCTGTTGACAATTCCTCTGTGCTTTCATCTGGAATTACAGAGGTAATACTATCTGTACTTGTTTCACTTGTAGATAAATCTGAAGTCTGTTCAGGTGTGGTCACTACAGTGGTGGAAGATGGCAATATAGTAGTTTCACTACCAGTAGTTGATAACATTTCTGGAGTTTTACCTTCAGTAGTTACTTCAAGACTTGTGACCTCAGTTGATCCTACAGCTGTAAGCTCTACAGTACTTGAGATACCACTTGTTTCTGTCGAGACTTCTGTTCCAGCAGAGCTATCAAATGGGGTCACCTCTGCAGTACTGAGCAATGCTGAAAGTGTTGATGTCTCTTCTTGAGAGATTGTGGATGAAGCAGGTTCTGTTGTGTCCTTTTCAGATGAAAATTCCGTTGATACACTTGATGTGGATTCAACATCTGTGCTTGGGAATGAACTCATCCCTGTTGTTGATACTTTACTGGAAATACCTTGGGAGGTTGATCTCTGTGTACTTGACACTGAAGTGGAATAAACAGGACTTGTTGACATTTCAGATGCAGTAGTTTCCCGCCCTGTAGTTGTCTCTAACATTGTTGACATGTGTAAACTTGTTTGCTCCTTTGAGGTTATCTCCAAGGATGAAAGAGCATGGCTTGATAATTCAGTTGAGCCTGACTCAGAGCTACTGGGTTCAACCATTGAAGTTACTCCTCTGGTAAACTCCTCTGTTGTTGCCTTTGGAGCTGTGGCTTTGGTAGGAGGTTCTGTGGTCACATCTGTTGTTCTCAGTAAGTGTGAAAATGTTGTGATCTCTTCTGGTGGGACTACAGATGTAGAGCTGGACTCAGAGCTGCTGGCCTCAACCATTAAAGTGATTCCTAAGGTAAACTCTTCTGTTGTTGCCTGTGGAGCTGTTGCTATGGTAGGAGGTTCTGTGGCCAACTTCTCCATTGTTGATTGTTTAGTTGTGACCATGGGGGAAACTGATTCTGTTGACAATTCCTCTGTGCTTTCATCTGGATTTACAGAGGTAATACTATCTGTACTTGTTTCACTTGTAGATAAATCTGAAGTCTGTTCAGGTGTGGTCACTACAGTGGTTGGATATGCCAATACAGTAGTTTCACTACCAGTAGTTGATAACATTTCTGGAGTTTTACCTTCAGTAGTTACTTCAAGACTTGTGACCTCAGTTGATCCTATAGTTGTAAGCTCTACAGTACTGAAGTTAGTACTTGTTTCTGCTGTGACATCCGTTCCAGCAGAGCTGCCAAATGGGGTCACCTTTGCAGAACTGAGTAATGCTGAAGGTGTTGATGTCTCTTCTTGAGAGATTGAGGATGAAGCAGGCTCTGTTGTTTCGCTTTCAGATGAAAATTTTGTCGATACACTTGATGTGGATTCAACATATGTGCTTGGGAATGAAGTCATCCCGGTTGTTGATGCTATACTGGAAATACCTTTGGAGGTTAATTCCTTTGTACTTGACACTGAAGTGGAATAAACAGGACTTGTTGACATATCAGATGCAGTAGTTTCCCTTCCTGTAGTTGTCTCTAACATAGTTGATATGAGTAAACTTGTTTGCTCCTTGGAAGTTAACCCCAAGGATGTAAGACCATGGCTTGATAATTCAGTTGAGCTTGGTTGGGGGCTACTGACTCCTTCAGTTGATGCAACTGATGTGGTCAGCTCGTCAGATGTTGCTTGTTTGGTTGTTGATTTGTTATTTGAGGCAGTGGTTGAAACTGATTCCGTTGACAGTTTGTCTGTGCTTTTATCTAGAAATACAGATGTAATGTTATCTGTACTTGTTTCACTTGAAGATAAATCAGAAGCCTGTTCAGGTGTGGTCACTCCAGTGGTGGAATATACCAATTCAGTAGATTCACTAACAGTAGGTGATAAGAGTGGTGAAGTTTTACCTTTAGTAGTTTCCTCAGGACTTGTGAGATCAGTTAATCCTACAGATGTAATATTTTTAGGACTTGAGGTAGTACTTGACTCTGTTGTGACTTCTGTTTCAGCAGAGGTGTCAAATGTAGTCACCTCTGCAGTACTGAGCAATGCTACTAATGTTGTTGTCTCTTCTGGAGAGATTGTTGATGAAGAAGGTGCTGCTGTTTCTTGTTTAGTTGAAAATTCAATTGATGCAGTCGATGTAGATTCAACATGTGTACTTGGAAATGAAGCATTCATCCCTGTTGTTGATGCTTCACTGGAAATACCTTTGGAAGATGATTCCTGTTTACTTGACACTGAAGTGGAATAAACAGGGCTTGTTAACATATCAGATGCAGTAGTTTCTCTTCCTGTAGTTGTCTCTAACATTGTTGACATGGGTAAACTTGTCGTTTCCTTGGAAGTTGATGTCTCCATGGATGTGAATCTATGGGTTGATAATTCAGTAGAGCTTGGTTGGGGGCTACTGACCCCTTCAGTTGATGAAACCAATGTGATCAGCTTGTCCGTTGTTGCTTGTTTGGCTGTGACAGTGGTGGAAGCTAACCCTGTGGCCAGATTCTTTGTGCTTTCATCTGGAATTACCGAGGGAATGCTATCTGTGGTTGTTTCACTGCTTGATGAAGCAGATTGAACTTCAAGTGTGGTCAGTGTAGTGGTGGAATATGGTAATTCAGTAGATTCACTCCGAGTAGTTGATGAGACTTGTGAAGTTTTATCTTCAGTAGTTTCTTCAATACTCACAGACATAGTTGATTCCGTAGTTGGAATCTCTTCAGTACTTGAGGAAGTACTTGGCTCTGTCATTACTTCAGTTCTGGCAGATGTTGCAAATGAAGACTTTTCTGTAGAACTGATCAAAGCTGAAAATGTGGTGACCTCTTCCGAAGTGACTACAGATGTGAAAGCAGCAGTTGTTGGTTTTTCGGTTGACAGCACTCTTGATCTATCTGTGGTTATTTCCTCTTTCAAAGTTGATGCCTCTAGAGATGTAATGCTGGAGGTAAATACTTCATTTGAGCTTGATCCAGAGCTACTAGCTTCTACTGTTAAAGTAACTCCTTTGGTAAACTCCTCTGTTGTTGCCTTTGGAGCTGTGGCTATGGTTGCAGCTTCTGTGGTCACATCTGCACTACTAAATATTGTTGAAAATGTTGTAGCCTCTTCTGAAGGAACTACAGATGTTGCAGTTGTTGGTTCTTTTGTTGACAAATCTGTTGATGTATCTGAGGTTGTTTGCTCTTTAGATGTTGATGCCTCCAAGGATGTTAAACCATGGGTTGATACATCAGTTGAGCTTGATTCAGAGCTACTGGCTTCTACCATTAAAGTGACTCCTTTTGTAAACTCCTCTGTTGTTGCCTTTGGAGCAGTGGCCATGGTTGGAGCTTCTGTGGTGTCACCAACAGTACTGAATAATGTTGTGACTGCTTCTGAAGGGACTACAGAAGTAGCAGCAGCAGTTGTTTGTTCTTCTGTTGACAGATCTGTTGATGTGTCTGAGGTTGTTTGCTCTTTAGATGTTGATGCCTCCAAGGATGTTAAAGCAGGGGTGGATTTACCAGTTAAGCTTGATTCAGAGCTACTGGCTTCTACCATTAAAGAGACTCCTTTGGTAAATTCTTCTGTTGTTGCCTTTGGAGCTGTGGCTATGGTTGGAGCTTCAGTTGTCACATGTGCAGTACTAAATATTGTTGAAAATGTTGTGGCCTCCTCTGAAGGGATGACAGGTGTTGCAGTTGTTGTTTCTTCTATTGAGAAATCTGTTGAAGCATATGAAGTCTTTTGCTCTTTGGAAGTTGATGCCCCCAGAGATGTAACCTCAGGGGCTAATACATCAGTCGAGCTTGATTCAGGGCTACTGCCTTCAACCATTGAAGTGACTCCTTTTGTAAACTCCTCTGTTGTTGCTCGTGGAGATGTGGGTGAGGTGGGAGGTTGTGTGGTCACCTCCTCATGTGTTGATTGTTTATTAGAGACCAATATGGAAGCTGATTCTGTGGACAGTTTCTCTGTGCTTTCATGCAGGTTTACAGAAGAAATGCTATCTGTATTTGTTGCACTTGTAGATAAATCAGAACTCAGTTCAGGTGTGGTCACTCCAGTGGAGGAATACACCAATTCAGTAGTTTCACTACCAGTGGTAGATGAGAATGGTGAAGTTTTACCTTCAGTAGTTACTCCAAGACTTGTGACCTCAGTTGATCCTATAGTTGTAAGCTCTACAGTACTTGAGATAGTACTTGACTCTGTTGTGACTTCTGTTTCAGCTGAGCTGTCAAATGTTGTCACCTCTACAGTACTGAGCAATGCTGATAATGTTGATGTCTCTTCTGGAGGGATTTTAGATGGAGCAGGTTCTGTCGTTTCTTTTCCAGTTGAAAATTCCGTTGCTACACTTGATGTGGATTTCACATCCGTGCTTGGAAACAAAGAAGTCATCCCTGTTGTTGATGCTTTACTGGAAATACCTTTGGAGGTTGCTTCCTGTGTACTTGAGACTAATGTGGAATAAACAGCACTTGTTGAAATGTCAGATGCAGTAGTTTCCCTTCCTGTAGTTGTCTCTAACATTGTTGACATGTGAAAACTTGTTTGCTCCTTGGAAGTTATTTCATATGATGTAACACCATGGGTTGATAATTCGGTAGAGCTTGGTTGGGGGCTACCGACCCCTTCAGTTGATGCAACCAATGTGGTCACATCCTCAGCAGATGCTTGTTTAGTTGTGACCATAGTGGAAGCTAACTCTGTGGACAGTTTCTCTGTGCTTTCATCTGGAATTACAGAGGAAATGCTACCTGTGCTTTTTTCACTGCTTGGTGAACCAAATTGCACATCACGTGTGGTCACTGTAGTGGTGAAATATGGTAATTCAGTAGATTCACTATTAGTAGTTAATAAGACTGGCGATGATTTACCTTCGGTAGTTACTTCAATGCTTCCAGACATAGTTGATTGTGTAGTTGTTATCTCTTCAGTACTTGAGGAAGTACTTGGCTCCGTTGTGACTTCAGTTCTGTCAGAACTTCCAAATGAAGTCATTTCTGTGGTACTGATCAATGCTGAAAATGTTGTGACCTCTTCTGACGGGACCACAGATGTTGCAGCAGCAGTTGTTGGTTTTTCTGTTAAAAAAACTGCTGATGTATCTGAGGTTGTTTGCTCTTTAGAAGTTGATGCTTTCAAGGATGTTAAAACAGGGGATGATACATCAGGTGAGCTTGATCCAGAGCTACTGGCTTCTACCATTAAAGTGACTCCTTTTGTAAACTCCTCTGTTGTTGCCTTTGGAGCTGTGGCCATGGTTGGAGCTTCTGTGGTCACACCATCAGATGTTGATGCTTCCAAGGTTGCTAAGCCAGTGTCTGATACAACTGTTGAACTTGATTCAGAGCTACTGGCTTCTACCATTAAAGTGACTCCTTTCGTAAACTCCTCTGTTGTTGCCTCTGGAGCTGTGGACATGGTTGGAGCTTCTGTGGTCACACCATCAGATGTTGATGCTTCCAAGGTTGCTAAGCCAGTGGTTGATACAACTGTTGAACTTGATTCAGAGCGACTGGCTTCTACCATTAAAGTGACTCCTTTTGTAAACTCCTCTGTTGTTGCCTTTAGAGATGTGGCCATGGTTGGAGCTTCTGTGGTCACACCATCAGATGTTGATGCTTCCAAGGTTGCTAAGCCAGTGGTTGATACAACTGTTGAACTTGATTCAGAGCTACTGGCTTCTACCATTAAAGTGACTCCTTTTGTAAACTCCTCTGTTGTTGCCTTTGGAGCTGTGTCCATGGTTGGAGCTTCTGTGGTCACACCATCAGGTGTTGATGCTTCCAAGGTTGCTAAGCCAGTGGTTGATACAACTGTTGAACTTGATTCAGAGCTACTGGCTTCTACCATTAAAGTGACTCCTTTTGTAAACTCCTCTGTTGTTGCCTTTGGAGCTGTGGCCATGGTTGGAGCTTCTGTGGTCACATCAACAGATGTTGATGCTTCCAAGGTTGCTAAGCCAGTGGTTGATACAACTGTTGAACTTGATTCAGAGCTACTGGCTTCTACCATTAAAGTGACTCCTTTTGTAAACTCCTCTGTTGTTGCCTTTGGAGCTGTGGCCATGGTTGGAGCTTCTGTGGTCACATCAACAGATGTTGATGCTTCCAAGGTTGCTAAGCCAGTGGTGGATACAACTGTTGAACTTGATTCAGAGCTACTGGCTTCTTCCATTAAAGTGACTCCTTTTGTAAACTCCTCTGTTGTTGCCTTTGGAGCTGTGGCCATGGTTGGAGCTTCTGTGGTCACACCATCAGATGTTGATGCTTCCAAGGTTGCTAAGCCAGTGGTGGATACAACTGTTGAACTTGATTCAGAGCTACTGGCTTCTTCCATTAAAGTGACTCCTTTTGTAAACTCCTCTGTTGTTGCCTTTGGAGCTGTGGCCATGGTTGGAGCTTCTGTGGTCACATCAACAGATGTTGATGCTTCCAAGGTTGCTAAGCCAGTGGTTGATACAACTGTTGAACTTGATTCAGAGCTACTGGCTTCTTCCATTAAAGTGACTCCTTTTGTAAACTCCTCTGTTGTTGCCTTTGGAGCTGTGGCCATGGTTGGAGCTTCTGTGGTCACATCAACAGATGTTGATGCTTCCAAGGTTGCTAAGCCAGTGGTTGATACAACTGTTGAACTTGATTCAGAGCTACTGGCTTCTTCCATTAAAGTGACTCCTTTTGTAAACTCCTCTGTTGTTGCCTTTGGAGCTGTGGCCATGGTTGGAGCTTCTGTGGTCACACCATCAGATGTTGATGCTTCCAAGGTTGCTAAGCCAGTGGTTGATACAACTGTTGAACTTGATTCAGAGCTACTGGCTTCTACCATTAAAGTGACTCCTTTTGTAAACTCCTCTGTTGTTGCCTTTGGAGCTGTGGCCATGGTTGGAGCTTCTGTGGTCACACCATCAGATGTTGATGCTTCCAAGGTTGCTAAGCCAGTGGTTGATACAACTGTTGAACTTGATTCAGGGCTACTGGCTTCTACCATTAAAGTGACTCCTTTTGTAAACTCCTCTGTTGTTGCCTTTGGAGCTGTGGCCACTGTTGGAGCGTCTGTGGTCACACCTACAGTACTGAATAATGTTGTGACCTCTTCTGAAGGGAAGACAGATGTAGCAGCAGCAGTTGTTGGATTTTCTGTTGACAAATCTGTTGATGTATCTGATGTTGTTTGCTCTTTAGAAGTTGATGCTTCCATGGATGTTAAACCAGGGGTTGATATATGCACCGAGCTTGATTCAGAGCCAGTGGGTTCTAATGATGCAGTGATTCTAATGGTGGAAGTAGATTCACTGTCAGTAGTTGTGTGCTCAGTTGATTCTACAGTAGTAATTTCTTCAGTACTTGGGGTAGAACTGATCTCTGTTGTGATTGTCATTGTGGGTGAGCTGTCATATATGGGAATGCTTACTGATGTGAAAAATGCTGTGGTCTCTTTTGCAGATGACGTGGATAAATCATTTGCCCTTGTTGTTATTCTTGTTGATAACTCTGATATGGTTGTCTCTTCTTCTGTTGTAGGTTGAGATGGCATTGGAGTTGAAACTCCACTCTTTGTAGACAGCTCATCAGTTACTGCCTCTAAAGTGGTAGAAGATGTACTGATTGCATTTTGTTCATTTGTTGAGATCAATGCTGTCATGTTATCTGTTGTGATACTTGTGTAATATAAAGATTTTGTGGAGGATTGACTAGTGCTTTCCACGTAGAGGTCTCTTGTTGTGATATCTCCCACCTCTGGCTCTTGTGCTTCAGTTACCTCTTCCATATCCATAGTTGACATGCCAGAGTCTGTCGTTGCCCATGTCTCATCTGTCGTAAAATAATTCTCTGCTATTTTTTGACAAAAAACAGTACAAAAAAATAATGTTATGTAAAAATGTTACACGAATCCTCATCACTAAGTACAAGTTGGCTTCGAATATTGCACAAAGGATATTTCAGATATGATATACTTTGATACGCATGCAGTCTTCAGAATGATCACTGGAATATATGATAGGATTAAAGTACCTACGTATGAAATGGCAACAGCAGTGGCCCAAACCCTATTTGCAAACAAGAACTAAATCTCACAATTGTCTCATTTCTCTTTCATGTGATTTTTATTGAATCTATGGTCTTAAATACTGCATATTCAAGGCAAACTTCCAATGAAGGAGGTAAAATATTGTCACATGATTCTTACGAAACACTCATGAAGGAGGATAGTTAACTTGACTTGTTCAAGTTGGGGTGGATGGATTTTCCCTCAAATGTACCTTAAGTAAAACATATTCCAGTAATGAACCATGCAAAGTTCAGATAATTTCTTTGAAATGAAAACGAGAAACAGAAGAGCTATGACATGCATAAGAGGATGGTTTAAAACTGGTTTTTGTACACATAACAACTGTAATTGAAGTTTTTGACAGTGACCAAACACACTTTCCCCACCTTTTTTACCTTAAGTCATCGCTATTCTCTATTTTGTGAAAATCCTATCATGTCTAAGAAATATAAATTCATGCCATGTAGAAGAGAAAGCTGAAGGAAAGAGAAAATATTCTTACCCATGCAAAGATCCCTCGTAAGAAAAGTCTGAAGTCTGAACCATGCTTCTCAGTACTTCTGACTATCCGCAACTGTTTTCTTTTTCTGTGTATCTCTAGACTTGTCTAATCATACTGTGGTTAAAACCAAGTGCTACACATTTGTACAAGAGTGCACTATGTTAAAACATGCAAAAGAAACAGTACAACATGCTAAGATTGGTTAGTTGTTAGTTCATGCAGGGAAAAAAGATTTCAAATGTTAAATAAAATGTCATGCTTCAGTCATATGTAAAAAAAAATCCACCCTCCCCAAACCCCAAAATCTTTTAGAACCTGTAAAACATGAATTTTTGAGCAAAAGAAACATTATGTAAAATGTACCTTACCCAAACTGACTACCACTTAACAGTCTAAAATCTAACTTTTGGGCAGGAAGTCAAGACATTCCTTGACACTGGTGATTACTTACAGTTTACAGCCACTCATGCTTATAACCGGGTTCAATCATATTTTCACTGATTGCACAGAATTTTAAGCACTTGAAAGGCCAAAACTGATGGTGTAAGAAGTAGTTTGGGCTATTCCATGAAATGAAGGACAAAACACTCACCAACATTTCTCCTCTTTCTTGATAAAATAGTCAGATCATCTTGGCAACCTTCTGCAAATGCAAAAGTAAATAACACAAAAACATGTCAAAATATTTCCTTTTACATGTCATGGTTACAGCAGTTTTGATGGAAAACTATGGTTCCCAAATAAAGAACACTACCAATGGCTTATTACTCCAACTAGCTGCTTCAACAAACAGCAGCTTTGGTGACCATTATGGTAAATAAGTCCAATAACCTAGGACTTTAAAACAACTTACAACAAATTTTGTAATGAGTTTATGGTAAAATGGGGATCAATACTCATTGTGCATGTAGGGGTTAGATCTTCTTTCAATTTAAGATAAACTGGCACTATCAAATGCCAACCTTCGCTGTTTTCAAAATTTTAATGAACATCTAATTAGTACTGATAACAGTTTTTGACAAGGTGAGGCATAAGATGAACTTTTTAGATGATAAGAATTGTTTGAATTGCACAATTTCATATAATCTTCAAGCTGTGTTAATCATTGTTGATATGTCATTCAATGAAGTTTTAAGAGATACAAGTTTCCTTTACACCTGGTAAAGACTGTTAAATTGTTTTGTCCTTTTAACTGATGCACATTTTTCTTCATTTAAGTCTGTTGAAAGTTTTCTCCTAAGCATCTTTTACTCGGTCAACGCTATATTTTAATTACTTTTATGAAGACTTTTACATTGTGTTTTCCTTTCACCATTGGCTCATTAATACTAATGACTAGTCTTCTAAATATTATTTTTCCTTCTGGTCAGGATCCTTCCTCCTGGTTTGTGGACACTTTTTATCGGGCAGGGGGAGAGGAGGGGGACTGGGGAGGGGGCAGCAGGAGTGATGGTACAGGTCATACTTCTGTCCATCAGTTAAAGTACAAATCTGAGGAATAGGAGTAGGGCTGGAGGTTTAAAGGAGTCAATGAACTGTATATCAAGGTATACCTGTATAACTGTATATACCTAATTAATACCTTGCAATACTTGTTGCCCTTCCAATGATGTAAACATAACTTTCTTTAACAAATTAGCATTTTGAAATGAAAAAACCTTTCTTAAACAAATAATCATTCCTTGCAAAAAGAAATGGAATTTCTAATTGTGATTCCAAACAGGCTTTTGGCAGCAACAAGACACACCTTGTGGCAAAAAAGTTAAAGTCGGCTAACATACACCTCTTAAACTTTTTGTTCCTTTGACCAGAGCTGTAACAAGTCCATGACTTCAATAACCAATTTTCAAAGGGAAAGTGACATGAGAAATTGTATCATAATTTTGCTCCTAGAAATTGCATGCTGACTCAACTCTTAAAGTAAAAAAAAGGAAACAACTCTGGAGAAAAAAGGGTTCTTCTAATTACAAATTATAAATATCCTGCTGAGTGATAAATTAAAATCATTCAATTGAGAAAATTTCTGAGGGCACTGTAGAATCTTTGAGGATTTACATAGGAATATACATGAATCCGCTAAAGTAATCTTGAGATTTGTCAGCCCTTTTGTGGGTTCCATCTTTTCATTTTTATCGTCTCATGGAAAGTTGAAATTTTATTAAAAACCTGAACTTAAAGGCAGTCAACTCTCACATGTACTACAATTTTTGTAGTAGTCTACAGAAACTCTCATTTGCCAGGTCTTTGATTGACAGCAAATTAAAAAAATGCAGAGCACTGGGGGTCATATTACACAGCAAGTACTATACTGAGAGTGTTTTGATTACACACTGGGTTCTTGTTAACTCACCCTGAAGCAATAAACTGAGTTTGTGTCCCAATGAGCTACAATGAGTTCCAGACAGTTGTGTGAAGGACTTCAGTTAGTTTTTAAGGAGAATTGCATTTGTTTGGATGAGGGGATTAGGGCATTATTCTGCAAACCATGGGGTTTTGAATTGTTTGCAGCCATCTGCCCTTTTGATAATCAAAATGATTACTTGAATTCAGGCTGATGGATCCCACAAATTTCTCACCATTACCATACCTGGTGATCATATTTGTCTCTATGTTGTAGACACACCTGCCATGAAACGATTTCATAACAAACAGTCCTAACAAAACATGTCAACAAAATGGTATTCAACTTACCTGTATTTACATACAAGGTGACTGCTATCAGTTTTGATTGAAGTAATCCATATAAGTTTATCTCATACAAGGTGCCTGTTTGTAGATTGGCAATATTTACAGGACTGACCAAGCTTCTGGCAGTAGTGTTTTGAATATTCTGAAGTGGACCATCTGAGAAGACAGCTTGATAGACTATAGCAGCTTCCTGTAGAGTTGGATTGCTGCTCCATTTTACAATTAAAGAAGATTCACTCAAAGCTTCTGCAGAAACAGTAACTCCCTCTGTAAATAGAAAGAGATTTCACTTTTGAAAATGACTTAACCTGTGAAAAACTTTGGGGCATTTAATGTTCTTCTCATCAGCATTAGTATGAAAAAAGCCAGTTTATACTTTTGAAATTTTCACAGACCTTGAAGTTATAAAAATCATTGCCATAGTTCAGTCATGCCACCTACAGTAATGAAGGAGTGCTATACTAAGATGTACTGTAAACCTGACTACTCTATTTGTAATTCATCTTTCCTCCATGCAAGAATCAAAGCTTTCAGGAGGTTTTACTGCACTGTTTTTTCAATGGGAAAAGAAATTCTGCTTTGTTAAGTAAACATATGATATTGAAGCAGCTCATTGAGTTGATATCAATAAGTTAATGAGAGTTGTAAAAGGTCTCTACCACTTGACAATGCTTACAGATAGCTACAGAGTCAAGTTTCACATCCACTAGTTACTGAAAAAGTTAAAATTTTGAATTTTGTGATGCTCTCACTTGTAACATTGTTGTGCATAATTTGAGAAAGTACCTGGTCACACATTTTTGAAAATCGAATTGAGCTGTTGATTACTCACTCATAAAATAGTTATTTGTAAATAGGATATGAAGGTTTTCTTAGTTGGACCATTTTCCATTGGTATACAAAGAAAACTTAACAGGTTTGGAAAAAATTGTTAACTTCATGATTCAATTCAATGAGCCGCTATAACACAATAAACAAGAAATAGCAAACACCTTCAAAGTGTACCTCATTGTGTTTTAGAAAAATAGCATTTATTGCAATGACAGGATGTCATGCAACATTGCAAAAAATGATGACTTGTGGCAAATATGATATGATGTTGCCATGGAGCCACAATAAATTATGTATTGAAATGTACTTTTTAATAATGTTTCACAATGAATTCTTTAACACCCAACTGTATTGTAAATTTCTGCAGTAAATATTTATTCTTCAGGCTGTAATGGGTTAAAAAGAATGCCCCAAATTTTGAATTTTCAAAGGTGGACTGAGGTCTAAACACTTCTTATAAAGCAAGGGAAGCTTGGGAGAGGAAGACTGCCCTCTACTGTAGAACATTAGGCAAAGAGTGTACGTCCCCTACTCTATGACCTGTAGACCCAACATCAACTTTTCAGCAGAATAAGTTTCTCCCACAAGGTCAACCTGACTTCTCCAAGGATGAAGTACTGTGAGGGTTAGAATCTGTTAAATTTCATTTAAAATTGGACCCAACAAAATGTGCCAAATGGGTTTTCTTTTGGGGTGTGGGACTAAGCTGAAGTGGCAACCCCTCCTAATCCAAGGGTTTACCTTCAATAAATGAAAAGCTTGGTAAATCAATTTTGCCCTGTAATTGTAGTTATGGCCAGGTTTTCAAGTTTCAGCAAAAGCATGAATCAGAAATTTGCAAAAATTACTAAAAAGTAAAAATGATGATGAGAATGTCTTTTACTAAGTTTTTAATAAATGATTCCTATGCAAAAGAGACAATTCTGTGTGACTATTTGAAAAACTTACCTTAAATGTAACCATTTATAGGCTTTTACAGTATTTGTTTGTTTTATGAAGTTATTGACTTAAGATATCTTCATGTATATGCATTGCTACTTGTACTGCCATCTACATTCAATATTCATTTTCTGCAGATAACTCAGGGCCAGATTAGTGTTGTGTGGGGCCCCTAGCACTTTTTATAGCGGGCCCCCTTTACAAATTTAACCTCCTTCCCCCTCTCCCATCTGCTTACACAAAATTAATAACACACAACAGATCAAATTTTAGCTTTTAACCACTAATAACTAATAGTTGCTTTTAAACATTTTACAGTGATAAAGGCATGGCAAAAGTGCACACAAATGAAAACGTAAGCCTGACAACCAGTAAATCAAAATAATTGGCACTTTTTCATAACATCACTAAAGCACAGCACTTTGTGTGTAATTAAGCCAATAGCACCTGAATACCACTGTTGGTCTGTGGCATTCAAGTTCAGAAAAAACAGTCTTGGCTTGAATCAGTGGAACTAGGCTAGCTAGTACTAAAAAACTTATTTTATGTCACCTTGACTTGACAATGAGAGAACGGCACTGGGGCCCGCAGGCAGGGGCCCCAAAAGTGCAGGGTCCCCGACATATATGCCGGTTCTGCCACGGGGTTAATCAAGCCCAGGGAGTACTCAATCATCCAAACAACACCAAAATATAGCAAAATGAAGGAGACATAGGAAAAGATTACTGTCAAGTCTAATTGACCTTTACCCAGTTAGCAATATTTGGCAGTCCCCAGTGGCCTTCATGGCCAACAGGGAGCAGCCAAGATCTGTGGGAATTTGCAGACGTGCAAGGGCAGGGCTCGATTTTCATGGTTGTCTGATTGTCCAGGACAACTAAAATTGCATAAAGACAACCGAATTGAACCAAAAGTTAAAGGTTGGTTGTTCAATGGACAACGATTTTTCTTTTGGATAGGCTAGACTACAGCAGGTAGCTTGTAAGAAAGTTTGGGTTAAGAAATGTTGCTAAGCAGGAGGTAAGGACTGGAGATGAATTAAGTTACAGTATATGCTGCACAATTTTCATTTCATTGCCTATGATAGACTGATCAACAGTAGTACAGTAGGCCTAACATCACCCACATCCTGAAATAGCCCAGGCCTTGGTGTAGGGGGCAGGGCTGTCACCAGCACAATTTGAGTGCTGGCTAAACATCTGGCTCAATATTTGTACCTCACCCTACCCCCATGGGATCCACCTCATTTTTGACCCATTGAATTTTTCAGCTATAGCCTAATGTCAATTTCATTATTTTTCAGCATAAAAGATCATTTTTGTGCCAGTCAGAAGCCTTGCATTTTACGTGTTGTACCGGTCGGCAATGTCAAGTGCCGGTTAGTCCCGACCGACGCCGACAACCCTGGTAGGGGGGTATTTTTGTGAGGGGGCAAGTGCAATTTTGGCCCGAATGATGGCACCATTAGCCTACAAGCCCTAGGCCTAGGCTAGCCCTAAGTTAGGCCTAGGCCTAGGGCCTAGCCTAATTATGTTTTGCTCATGTTTCGGTCGAATGGTCCAACTATTTTTGCCTAAATTAGGAAGGCGAGTGCCCCCTCCCTTTGCAACCCTGCATAGTAGCCTATGCCAATGATCATTCACCACAACAGTCTCATCACTTGGACTCAGGTCTAGACTAGCAAGAGTAGCCTGGGCCTAGGCTATATGTTACGGTATCTCAAAAAAGGACATGTATGTTTGTTGGGACAATGTATGGACGGCCGTCGCATAAATGCTCCATACATACAACCTACCACAGCACGCTATGTATGTGTTTAATGCATCTAGGGCCTAGCTAGCGACCGGGGTCCGTTAGTTTCCGCCCTCGATAGTTTCCGCCCCGTTACTTTCCGCCCCTAAAAATCTTGGGGCGAAAAGTAATGTTTGAACTAACATGTGACAAAAATAACTGTTAACTTCAATTTTCAAATCCAAGTACAAGGCAGCAACGAAATTTATGGCTAGACCTAAAAAATTTTCAGTATCCTCATCAAAAATCATCGAAAAGAATGAATTTTACCACCTTTTTTCTAAACGTCAAGTCTAGTCACAGAGTTGTATTTTTTTACGTATAAGTAGTCCGCTTGTCTATAGGTAGACTTACGCTGAATGTGTGAACCGTTGTTCACAGCACTGAATACCATATACCTGTACGTAAGTACGTATAAGTATACTAAAGTCTACAGTAAGAATGTTGCTTGGAAAGACGTCAACATGGCAGTAACGGGTGTCGCATTGAATAGTAAAAGACATCGATGAAGTTTGAAACTTTAAGAAAAAGTTGATGGAATCTTCATTTGACGGAAGTACCACTGAAATCACATTCCATTCCATTACTTTCCGCCTCCCAAAAAGATGTTTTCTGCTAAAAATAAAAGGGACGGAAAACACCGTTTTTGAGGGGCGGAAAGTAGCGAGGTCGGAAACTAACTGTAACCGTAGCGAACGACCACAGTCCTTACCTAGGCTAGGCTACGACGTTCGCGAACGTGGGATGTGTGCCCCGTATGAACTTTCCTTATTCTTTCAGGGCCAGGTAACAGAAATACAGGATGACAGTCATCGCATGCTCGATGCCTTGAAATAATGGATCAAAAGTTTTAACACTTGAATTGAGTGTAATCTCTCACTGCTGTACAATTCAATCATTCAAATGCAGACGCCAACTCCATCTTAGTGACCATGTAGTTGTTGTGCATGCGCAGAGCGCGCTTAGGAAAGTCCGAGCTGCAGCAACTTTAACAAATATCATCGATGAGTGCATGAGCAACAGCGCCGTCAGCTGATATCCTTTTCCTATTCCTGTTTCCTGTTCTTTTTTCAAGGGACTTCCCCCTGTCGTGGCGGGGGTGGGGGGGTGCATTGATGACGGTAGGTAAAGCCGGTCACGTACTTTTGCTTCATATGCCAGCGAATGCTGCAATTGATATTCCAAAAAGTTTAAAATTTGTTTCGAATTCATGGTTACGGTTAGAAATAATCAGGGACAACATGACTAAACCTGGCATCAAACTCCATGATGTTTACAGGCTAACAGGCCTATAATATAAAAAAATTAGGGAACTCTATAAAGATTGTAATATTACAAAATATGCGCACCGTAAATACAGACAAAAAAGAATACGTAAAACGTGCTGCACTTTACATGCATACCTTTTCCTTTCGTTTTTTTATTTTCTGTCCAGCCTACATTTTTTCAGTGTAGTGGTCCTCAGTGTAAATTTGCAAATTTAAAATTACATGGACTGAAACGGAAAATCGATATAGTCCAACTATTTCCTCGGAAGGGTCACCGGAGGAAGCCTCCAAACAAATTCTCACCACTTGCCCCGCCCCCTCCCCGCCACTGTAAAATTCGAAGGTAAACAAATCATATTCGGCAAAATGTGTTTGGGGAAAAAGGTTTCGAAATATCCTTTGAACGCAGTGAATTTTAGTACTTTGTTTTGATTAAGGGTTGGGTCTGCTGAAATAAAGTTATCAGAGACCAAAATAGAAGTAATTGAAATGATTGTGTAGGCTAATTAAGTCCTAATTCTGTAAAAATTTTTAACAAGCTGCTCAAGCACACAAGCAAGAATTTCTAATTTTTATTTTTTTTCTCAGTAAGAAAATGCACAGATTCACGCATACTGAAAAATTGACTCGTGCAATGTTACTGGTTTTGCCAGACGGTTATTGCAAGAAATAATGGAATGCATAAGTAAACAAGAAAATAATGAGGGACGACATATGTGTACTTTACATTTGGGAAGTAGGTGTGCGAACATGGCCTTAACACGGGAAAATACACCCCCTCCCCGCCCGGGTTTAGTTAATAACAAGTTCTAAATAATTTATCATCTTACCTGAGGTTTCCTCCGCTTTCGTTTTCGCGCAATCAGCCTCTGTGTGAAAAAGAAAAAGAAAAAAAAAACGGTAAATTACGGTACTTCTGATGACTTTTTTGATGTTGACATCAGGGAATAAACAGTTATAATATTTGTTTGGTTAATGCTAAAAGGTTTGCATCAAAACTTCTGAACAAGCATTGCGTGGGGATGACGGACGCGTAGCCCCGAGTTTCCCAAGGGGAACGGGAAGTCGAGAGACTTGCTGACTGGCTGACGGAAGGCAGTCCGGGCCATGATGACTTTATAACCAGGATTGTGTCATGGGGGGAGGGGGTTTGTGTCATGGGGGTGTGGAACGACATGCGGGAAAAGTCTAAGGATAGAGAGAAAACGCGGCTTATTTAGGTGTATTTTGCATTGCAAGGTTTGGTCATGGGGGGGGGGGGGGGAGGGGAGGTTGGCTACGCCACTGATCCCGACTTGTAGAGTAGTACAACCAAATATAGCCTAATAAAAACTGTAGTGTACGGTGTAATTTGAATATGTAACATATACCAACTAATTCGCTCAATACAATTTTAAAACTATAAAGGCTACGCAGACTTGAAGGATGATGCCCTCCTTTCATAAAAATTAGTCAAAATTAAAGAAGAACAGTGGGCCTCCATTAAATAATGAGGGCAGAGAGGTTTAACCCACCCACACCAATCTTTAGTCTAAAAGCTATTCATTCACGAATGAAAATGTTTCAACTTTTAACTTATAATCTTTGCCAGGTATGACCCATTTACACGAATTTCTACATTCACATTGGTTCAATGTACAGTATCCATGAAAAGTAAGGGATGACTGTCTGTTGCCATGTCATTATCTGGGGTATGCCATAAGATCAACTTCTTATGAGGTTTTATCATTATTCAATTAACACCATCATCACATCGGCCACCCACCACCGTGTTCTATGGGCCAATGACCTAACAAGCGAACCCGGTCAGTAAATTGGCCTTCATAAAGAGCGCTTGATTATCCCGCACAATTTCATCGGTTGGAAAACCGATTTCAATTGATGGCAAAATTTGAAGGCTATTTTACTCTGAAAACAGGGAGTTGCTAGAGCCTCTCACTGATGAAAACAGGAGCAGAAGCAAAAGAGGCTCGGTTGCCTGTGTCTGCCCGATCCGGCCGGTTCAGTCCGGGCGCAACCGACTACATCGTCTGGGTAACATGGTATGCGAATTTAGTATTTATAAGCCAACGCTTTGTGCACATGTGGGGGAAAACCTGAGCACTTCGAGAAAAACACATACTGAACAGGCTACATCGATATAAATCCACGCACATGTGAAACACATAGGCTAGACCTATTTCCAAATAGCAATTGCAATGAATTGCGGGATAGAGTTTTTGGTGTACGTCAATTTTCACCACAGTAAAATGCCATTGACAAAAATGACAAACACCACAACTATATCCCACAATCCTTTGTAATTGCTATTTGGAAATAGGTCTTTTGATGCACAACAGCTGGAATAGACCACTGAGGGGACCCCGAAAACTCAAAAAAGGGGGGGGGGAATGGGAGAGAGGGGGGGGGGAGAGAAAAAAACCAAAAGAAAAAAATCCGGGGCACTCACAGGGATGCTTTAATACTTCGAGCGCACTTGCTAGACATATTGTTACACTGCGACGTAAACCACATTGTCACTAGGCGAGGGCCTCTGTCTGAGACTATACGGTCTTTAAACTAGTTCAGTGTAGCTTCTTTTGCCGGCTCTAATTCCAGAAGCAGCCTACGTACATTATTCTGTTTAGTTTGATGTTTTTTCAAGATTTGATTATCGCTCTTTCCTTCTCATACAAAGTCCTTTTGTAAATATACCACCATTGTTCGGTCACAAAAGCAGTTTGTCCATCGGTGTTTGTCAAAATTGGGTGGGGTGAGCTATGAAGTCAAGCAGGCGGAACGACAGAGCCGACTGACGAAAGAAGTTACGTAACAGTAGATCTTTTCACTTCATGAGCCTTAGCACACCAGTACTTTTCCAAAATAGGGAGTGAACGGCGTTTTGTAAGCCTATACTAAGGCTTCAGTCAGGTTCACATTTGAGAGGAAATGTAACATGAGGTTTTAAGGCTCGGTTTCTAACCATTTTAATTTAAGTCGGGCTGTCCAAGGCCCTTTTCCCCAGCTGTGGCTCACGGGAATGTTTCCACTACCCTATTGCTTATGCTGAGCCTTATGCTGAGCACCAATTCATTGGCAGTATGTTATATTTTTTCATGTCTTTGGTATGACCCGGCCGTATGAAAAGAGGGCATTTTTACCCTGATGTGCCATCGGAAACCGCTCATTTATATCTCATAGTCTGTTTCTACAGGATTTTGTATGCTTCTTTGGCAACCACATAAATTAACATTCGGTGCTAAGTCACAAACGGCCCGAGCTCCTTTTCAGTAACCAGGAGATGGAAGAAAGAGTTTTCGCTTGCCATTTGCAATCTCAAAAGAATAATTATGACAACAGGGTCAAAGTTATAAAAGATTTTCATCCAAGAGCAAAGTACGGTTTTCCCATCTGAAATCGCCTTCACGAAGAAAAAAATTTGGGGGGAGTTGGTTAGTCACCCCACGAAAAGTCGAAATTCCTAATCCAGGGAGGCAGCCTCTCCCTCCCTAATTTATTTAGCGTTGTAAACGTGATAGATTTTAAGACCTTAATTATAATTTATTAAAATGAGAGTAAAAGCTTGAATTAGAAACGAATCCAAATGTTCTTAATTTTCAGTTTCTCCTTGCATGTATCATGCCTCATATCAATTTTATAAACTCCTTGTACAGTCTTCTGATTTATTTGTTACTTCAAAACTCTTCGGCACAGATATTTGAAAATAAGAAATTCATACTGGAGAATACTTTGGATTTTCCCGGAAAAAATTGGTTTTAGTAAGGGATATGAAAAGGTGGGGATTTATTTATTTTAAAAAATCCCACCGTTCTTGTAACAAAATTTAAGCCAGTGATGATTCCCCTCGAATCAAATTGGATCTCTTCTCCAACGGAAACTCTTCTTGATCCCTCCCGCCTCTGCTGACACCACCCTTATACCTGTACTCTGAGATAGCAGAAATCTTCATTAAGTCCCTTTTATTCAATACTGCAGGTAATTTAATTTGATATACATGTGCTTTAATACCTCCAACCTTTCGCACTGTAACTTTTACGGTACTGTAAGAGCATCCGCCTCTCACTCGGACGGCCCGAGTTCTATTCCCAGGTCGAGTCATACCAAAGACTCTAAAAATCCGCATAAGCAAATGGAGTAGGGAAAACAAGCCAGTGAGCCACAACTGAAAAAAAAAGCCGTTGCGGGCTCGACTTGAACCAATTAGTTGGAAACTGGGTAAAACTCCACCTAACTAACTCAATATCTTTTAGTACAATATCTAGTGACCTACGCCAAGTAACATATGCGTTGTGTCTGTTGTCTGCCAAGTGGCGTCGAAAAATTCTTTTAACTTGGAAGTGGGAGGCATGACTTCGCGCCAAAATATAATGGCAATACAGTTACACAATTTGGCTACAAGTTTCTCCCACTTGCATGTTCGTGATCCCGTCCTGGATATCTTTTCTTCCCGCCTTGTACCTTTTCTAATTTCGCCAGGACCGGGATGATCTACGGTTTCTTGTTAGGGGCGCAGATGTCCGATGACCAGGATGCGGAGTCCATTGCTTAAGAGGAGTGACTTAATTATGTACAATCTGCCAAGGGGCGTTAGTTTTGGCTGGGGGAAGAAAAAGTTTTGTGCTACCCGGAAGATTTCTTTTGTGCAGCACCCCCATCCGTACAGGACTATTAAATACAAATCAGACAGCCACAAATGACACCTGTGAGCAGAAACTAAACAGTCGCTTTTCTTAATTATGACTTTGTTAGAAAGATGCCTATTTCCATAGACACAAAATAGCACATTACAAACTTGATCAGAAAATAACCAGATAAAATGTACAACTAAAATTTTTTATGGCAAGATTTTGCATGGTCACTTAATACACCTATATATCCTCCCGTCTGTTTTTTTTTTTTTTTTTTTTGCTTTGTCACCCTCATATTCTACCATTCTGGGCAAAGTGTTGCGCAAAATTATGATAAAGTGATGCTGGAGGCTTAGCGGAAATTGTTTTCCATGCATAGGCTGTCAAGTTGGATGCTACATTTTTGTAATTCCTTCTGAAATTCTACTGTCGGCTATCATCCTTCTTTTTTAGCAAAATTTTGATAGAATTGGGACACGCTTGAGAGTTTTCTGTGTTATTTAAGCAGATTTTTCAGGCCCTCTTCGAAATCTAGGTCTTGTTGAAGTTTAGGAACCAGCCTGTCCCCCTTCAGTCCTGCCTTTTATGCCTATGGTTAGACCTTTGATAACATCGGTAGTGTCATTTTACTTGAAAACCGATGCCGGGAGGTAATCTGTTGCTCGGGATTTGAATAATTTATTTTGGATGGGTAAGTTACTTTTTTTTTGAAGGAGAAATCATTAGTGCGCACGGGTAACCTACCAGGAACGCAAAATTTTTGTGTATAGCGGTCCTAGGGATGAGGTTATGCTACCCATACTGTACTATCATTGTACCGCGCTAACTTCAAATATGTAGAAAACGATGTGAGTGTCATATATATATCATAGGTATTATGGAAATCACGGTGTATATTATGACATTTTCTATGTTAAGTACTATTGCACTTCATAATTATGCAAGGATCATGACGGTGGTGGTAGAGTGTGTGTGTGTGGGGGGGGGGGCAGGGTGGGCAGGGCGTACAGGCAATATCAATAAAAACCACAGCGATTTCAGAAACTCAGATCGGATTACAGCCCAAAATTGTGAATTTTGCTGAAAATCGGTTTTGAAATTTTTTATTTGCTTAAAGCAAAGTCCGGGTACTTTTTTTTAAAAAATGTGGATCATTTTTACTAAAACACAAGAAAATCGGACATAGCTGTCTCGTTTTAAAGGCTTCTGTAAATGCAATCACCCCGATTAAAGTTAGTTTGGGTAGATTATCCTATTTCATGAGTAGAATTTGGGAGTCACGTGACAATATTTTCCCTACTCAACAGCGAAATACTTAGGACAACTGCTTGCATGATTTAGAATTGATTGAGAATGCGATATTTCATTAAGTCCAAAAAAATTAAGAAGAATACTTTAAAGAGAGAAATACTGTAAACAGAAAATTGAGAAATTTAGCTCTTGTTTCAAAAATAAGCTTGGGTCATTGCATTTACCCTTTAATCTTTCGCGTGCAGTAAAGAGACAGTCGAAAGAAAAAGTCTGAATTTTTCTCAAACAGCTTGTTGTCTTTGCATGTGAAAATTATAAAGTGTAGTGATTCACAATGTTAAGATTTTTTCTGTTGTTAAACCTTTGTTAATTATTTCTTAATCATTCATAAGATTGTTTTACATAAACAAATTATTCCTGGTTTGGTAATTTGCAGTGACGTAATCGGCGGGGGTCAAGCTGCCCGCCCCCCCCCCCCCCCGACACAAAAAACGGGAAGGGAAGAAAGGAAAAGAGGAAAAAAGAGGGAAGAAGAGAAAAGGAAAAAGAGAAAAAGGAGGGGAAGGAAAGAAACAAAAGGCAGAAGAAAAAAGGAAAACGGAAAAGAAGGGGAAAGGAAAGAAAGTGGGCCAACTATAACATCAAAAGCAAGTTTGATCTGCATTCATGGAACGCAAGTTTTTTTGTCAATATATGAATACTCATTTAGAAAAATATATCAACATTCATTTAGTAGCCTAAAGTTAACAAAATAATATCTGAAGTCCATTTAATCGGAGGAAAGACTTTCCTCTTTTGCTTTTTGCCAGACAGTCGGAAGGATTTTAGAAAAGCAATCATTCTCAGATTTGCCACCAATATTTGAAGGAAGTGCAGATTCTTCAGAAATCCCCCAACTCTTTAATCGTCCTCACAGGAAACCCAGAAACCAAAGCTTTCTGCAATATAAGCTTCATATCAACAAATTATTGTTTCAAAAGGGCGGAAATCCCTACATACATCCCTTATACAGTGGTGTTCTAATTTGCAAGAAAAAATGCAAACTTAGCTTCTACTTAAAAGCCCGAAATATGCCATTTCCTGAGGGGTCGCGATTTTTCAAAATTTTCTGCACGCTCCGCGCCAACTGAAGACAGTCTTTCTAGCAAGACGTCATATTCTAGGCCAGGGAACCATTGGCCTACCGTACTCAAATGCTCTCATACACACCTGTCATCAGATACCTTTCAACCCCGTCAGTTGTGTAGTATAAATGGATTCTTTAGTTATTGAAGTGTCAAAATTTCGTCAATGTTCAATGTTGCGGAGCAGTACGTGGCATAGCTACAGGAGGCAGGGGCAATTGCGGCCATGCTCGAAAAAGGGAAAGATTCGAAAATTTGCCATTTGAGACACCAGTCAAATACAGTGCGGTTTTCCTTCATAAAATTCCGAATTCTTCCTAATGAAAGTTCCACATTTGAAATTATTAGTTTTAAAAAAGGCATTTTTTTTCGCGCGCCTTAAATTGCAAAGCCTGAAAGCTGTAAGTGATCGCTCATAAAGCAGTCAGTGGATAATTTGTCCTAACCGCTACAGTGCCGTTTCCCTAAAATTTTCTTCAATACAGGCTTTCATTTTTGTCTAAAAAAGGCAACAAGTTTCGAGAGTTCTTAGTAATTTCGCCCAGAAGCCTTGATCCCTAATCCTTAGATAACACGATCTTCAGTCGACATGCTATCTCAGATATATGTTAATAGGAAACGCAGATTCTTCGATAGTCTACCAAATAGGCAAATTTCCTTACAGGAAATCCTGAATCTACTCCTATTTTCTGCAATACAAGCTCCATATTTACAAATTTGTAAAAGGACCCAAATTTCCGGTACGCACCTTAAACAGTAGTGTTCACACTTAAGAAAAAAAATAAGACCTATTTAAAAAAAGTTGTTTTTGCTCGTAGAAAAAGCAAAAAAACTCAGCATAAAAATGTACCTTTTGGTCAATGGGGTAGAGTGAGTTGCATGGTCTAAAATTGTCCACCCTTAATCCTCAATACTTCCCTTTCACTCTAAAATCAAAAGAGTGAACTTAGTCACTCTTTGATCGAGTGAAAAGTGTAAATTCACTCCATTAGAGTGATAATTCACTCCAAGAGGAGTGAAGTTCCCTCCAAAAAGAGTGAAATTCACTAGAGGAAGAGGGAAAATTCACTCTTCCATGAGTGCCTGCAATGATCGCTCTTTTTTTAAAGAGCGATCACTGTGGGCACTCCATCAAGAGTGAAACTTCGCTCGTTTCAAGGGAAGTTTTTGGAGGGAACTTCGCTCCTCTTGGAGTGAATTATCACTCTAATGGAGTGAATTTACACTTTTCACTCGATCAAAGAGTGACTTAGTTCACTCTTTCGATTTTAGAGTGTAAGGTCCTAAGACACCCACAAACTATCACAGCTCAACCATACAAAATAGGGATACCTCTATGCTCTCCCCCCCCCTCACCCCGGACAGTCAGGTCTGGTTACGCAACTGTTGGTAAGTGATGCCGATTGTTTTTAAGGACAAAATTTAAACCATCAAAATAAAATCCTCCTGAAGGACATGATAAAATGAAAACCGTTCTTGAAGTGAAGTGAAGAAACCAAAAGATAATATTACCCATATACAGTAAGACCGATCTCTCTCTCGAAGTCACAAAATTTGCATATTTAGCTCATGTTTATGTATTGTCAATTGTAAATTAGAAATTATGCTGTAAAAACGGTCATTGTTTGATGGTTTTCGATGAGAATTGTGGCTTATTTTAAGGTTTTCAATGCGTTTTACATAAAATAATCGAATCAAATCTTTACAAAAGAAATTACCTGTATCTTCTGCCTTCCTAGTTTATACATGATCCCATTCGCCATTTGCGAAAGTGTAACCCTAACTACCTATACAAACCGCCATTTCAATTTCTAATTGAACTAGTATTGTCCTTTACTAAGGCTAAAGTTTCCCTTTTGTGATTAAAATACCAAGCACCCTTGGTATCTAGCATTTCTTGTTTTCAGAGGTTGAGGTGGGGCGTGGTGGGGCAGGGATGGCCGATGACCAGCATTTGCTTGGAGATCGAATCTACCAATGTTTCAGACGAGTCCGACAAAGGGCGAATCCACTGGATCATTACCCCGCAGAACAGACTGTTTTCTCAGCTCCCCAGCTTCCAAAACCACCGTTTAGAGACATGGCTGAACAAGGAATATTCCGTACAGCCAGCTACACAGGTAACTTGATCATAGGATCAGCTTGAAAAGAAGCGACCGATTTTTTTGGTAGACAGCAAAATGATTTGCTGGCCGAAACATTATCTAAGCGGAGCGCCACCACTAGTTGACGCGAAGCGTGCAGAAAATTTTGAAATCGTAACCCCGTAGACAACCCGAAATGGCATTTCCCAGGGTTGCAAGAAGAATCTAATCAATCGTCCAGTGCCGTCATATTCATGCCATGATGCCATGCAGTGATTGGTTTGAGAGAACAACACTGAAGATGACACTGTCGATGTCACTTGATCATCTCGTTTCGAATGTGGCTGGGTTTCCATTTTTTTTCTTTCACAGACCAAGAGAATCTATCCAAACTTTGTTGTGTTTTTAAGACAAGTACATGAAAACTAAAACTAAATTGGAAAAATTTGTAATTTCATGAAAGGAAATTTAGGAAAACAGCAAAGTAGTTGACCGGTGTCACTTGATGGTCTGGTGTCGCTTACAGTAGGACACATCTTTTTTTATTTTCAGAGCTGGAAAAAGTTTCAAAATTGATTTATGAGCGAGCACTACTGCATTAAGGATTGCAATTTGCGGCGCAAGAAGCGAACGGAAAATTTTTCCTCTTTTTAACAAGTAATTAAAAATATGGATCCTGTATTGGATAAAATTCGGAATTTTACGGAAGAAAAGTTGGAAAACCGTTATGTAATTGAAGGGTGCTACTTGATTTTTTTATGTCACTCAGTGCAAAGTACCGATTTTGGTATTACGGTACCGTCCTTAGAGGTCGCACTACTTTGCGGCGTCGACGATTTTTTTTTTTTTATTTGACAACTAATTTTAACAAATATGGGGCTTGTATTGGAGAGAATACGGAATTTTACGAAAAAATGGTAAAATCGCTTTGATATATGACTGATGCTGCTTAATGGTCTGTGGTATCACATATGGTAAATTTTAGAATCTGTCATTTTTTTGGAGCCATGGGGCAATCGTCACTGACTACGCTACTGACCGTTCTATGCGGATCGTCACTATCAATTGGCGGAGCGCGCAGTGGAAAATGTTTGCCAAAGATACGCCCAAATCACCGGAAATGACATTTCCTGGCCCGTTTGAATATTTTTTTTAATTACACCTCGCACCAAATATTTCGCTTCAATACGTTTTTATTTACTTAATATACGTTAATTTATGTTTCGAATCAAACTACGAATCGCGGCACCCATGACGACCCCCTTGGCGGGACCATTGTCTAAACATATGTACACCATTCTATCTGCCCGTAAAATCTGGCAGTTGAAAACATCCAAAACTTCTTTTGCAACTTTCGTTCAAATATTCTTCCATTTCGGACACAGTGTTGTGCAACAAGTAAGAATGAATAGAATCATACTTTCATAGGCTGTCTGGTTGTATAACCATTTTTTTTTTTGTTATTTTTTGAATTTTTATAGAAATGTTGCCGTGAATATGATTTTTTTTATTTTCGAGCAAAATTTTTTAAGAATTTGGCCACGCTCGGGAGTTTTCTGAGTTATTAAAAACATACCAAATTCGTTAAGACTGAAATGGTTGATTGCAATTTTGCCATGTGGAACATTCGGGATTGCGGGGAGAATCTGTCCCTTACCTCATACGCATATGGTTAACCAACTGATTACATCTCAAAATATGACACTGTGCATCTTTAATTTGCTATTATTTTGTTACAAATTTACAATCACACCTAATTATATTCAAACAAGAAGACAAAATGGTTCCTTCTACGAAAGTGAAAATAATAAGCCTTGTTCTTTTTCAGGAACCCGTCACCTTTGCCGAGTCCGCGGTTGTTTAACCCTTTGCGGGGCTTTGCTCTGCTGTAAAAATTCTGAGGGTCTAGAGCGAAAGCTGTCAGAATTCTAAGGGTACTCGAGCGGTATTGTGGGGGAAAGCAATTACTATAAGGTTTTTAATGGGTGGCTGAATCCCAGATCCAAGTCATTGTAAAATTTTAGAGAATTGGTTAAAATTTGATGTCTTTAACTATATCTAGGCTTACTTAGCCTTCCAGGATGGTGAATGGGCGTTAATGTATTACAAAATCCTAGCAAGGAGAGAAAAAATGCAGTTGTCTCATTCTCCATTTTATGTTTCTGCGGTCTAATCCGTCTCGCAGAATGCGACCTCAATTCATTAACCCCCATTTAACAATACCTATTCACGAAAGTTTCACAGTTGATGGGTAAGTTCAATGTCTACGTAAATTCAACGTCTGTGTGGTTTGATGCAGAGAGGATGCATCTGGTGTAACTTCAGTGTGTTGTACTTTACATAATAATGGTAGAGTAATGTACTTTAAATAATAATTCTTTAGTTCTGAATACATCGGGCTTCCTGTAATAAGAAGATTTAGGACTCTACTATTTCCGAGTCGCTCTGCTTTGTCACAAGGTGTGTACATGTAAAGATCCTCATAAAAAGTAGGGTTTACACAATTCACGTGAGACACGCAAGATATCACGGTCCGTGAAAAGCCGACAACGATCAGGGTGCGGGCGGGAGTTAAAAAGCCTCTCTGGGGCGGAAACATATCGGCTAGTTTTACTTCTTTTTGAACCTAAAATAGATGGATTTATAACAAAAACTTTAATGTTGCCAAGATTTGGAGTCGAGCCTTTCCGATCGATGTTTATAGTACGCCTGTATGCGAGCCAAATATGCATAGCACTACTGCAGAATAGGTGGCAAATGAGGACCTAGGACCTCATAATATGGCACACTACGCAAACTGGACTGAGGTTGGTTTTGTCATCAGGTCCAAATTGGCCCCAACTGGGCTTGCCAGAAAGATGGGAGAGACGCTGTAAACTCTTTGGGGCCAAGTTGGGACCCAGTGGGGCTTAATTGGGCTACGTTAGCCCAATTGGGGCCTAATGAGAGCCCACTTACAAAACTGATTGGGCCCCAATCGAGAGCCTAATTTGACCCCAAATGGGACCCAATATGGTGTTCTGGCAGGGCATGATAATCCCAGTAGCAACGGGTGCCGTAGTGCGGGTGGACGCTATCAACCATATTCCCCGGCCATCGAGGAAAGTTGGCATACCGCCGGGGAAATGATCAGATATTGTCGTGGAGCCTTAAACCTCTTTGCTTCAGTACCCCGTCCCCTGACGATCTTTTTTAACTACAAGACAGCCTTTCATTTCAATGCAAACTGAGTCCCTTGGAAATACCCCAGGTTGGAAACTGGGCCGTAAAACTAACTAACTCCCAATCCCAGGACCGCCTACTGTAGTCAGGGTGTGTGAGACAGGAAGCTGAATAAAAACCTCTTCAATTTGTCATACGTACCCGTTCGGCCATTAATTTGCACCAATACTGCAAGGCAAGAAAGCTGGAAAAAGAAATAAATTAATGGAATATGTTTTCGGCTCATATCCTTCTCGGCATGTCTTCTTTTCCCAATGGTTCAGTTGTATCTTTCCGAGGGCTGAAGCTTGGGCTATACGGTAGGCTACTATATCCAGAGAGTAATATCCAATCCTTCCAAATCGATGCTATCTTGAAGTTAAATTTATCACCCGTCTCAGCTACCTAAGTATTCCATGTTATACGACGATTGGGTTCCAAAAATAAGACATTCCGCCCAAAATATGTAACTTCATGGATTTACTCCTGATAGTTCAGTCCTACAAACTTCGACACACCTCGTCCAGCCACAGACGGTTACTCTGCCGAGTCACACAGCTCCTCTTAGACATACCACCTTGATTAAAGCAAAGAGGCTATGATAATACCTATTTAAACATCCCACATTGTAATCACTCCCCTTCAATTCAGTTTTAACTTCCTAGAGGTTCGAACAACAATAGGACATGCATCAAAAAATCCCGGCTTTTTCCGTCAGAGCCCTACAGTGAGGCTTGCATCCTTACTATGTACAGAGGATAAGTGTAGAATGCCTGGCTTGAATAATGCCTGAGAAAAGGGATTTTTCGTCTTTGTGATGTTGCTAGTAAAATGAACACACGAATTACCATAGAATGACGTAGAAAGGAAAGTGTGCTAATCGATTAGACGAGTGATGTAAATATTGCAACTTTGCGTGAAAACGGGAACATTTAGCACTGAATGCTTCGTCATGTGATTATGGATTTTATACTGTCAGAACAGCTTGTCGGTTTGAAGGACAAACTGGTGGATGGGCGCAGGCATAAAGTGACGAACCCAAAGGAAGTGGCCCTCGGCCTGAAATTAGTTTTGGACCCTTAAAGATTAAAAATTCCATTGCAGTTAGTGTCTTGCCCCTCCCTTGGTAAGTTGCCTGTCGGTTTCACAGCTCAGTTTTAGTTTCTAATCAATTGG
Organism: Holothuria scabra; assembly: GCA_037179385.1. Taxonomy (NCBI): domain Eukaryota; kingdom Metazoa; phylum Echinodermata; class Holothuroidea; order Aspidochirotida; family Holothuriidae; genus Holothuria; species Holothuria scabra. The sequence goes on along the minus strand of CM074185.1, from coordinate 31,236,328 downwards.
TTTACATCGAACCGGCGGCCACGGCCTTTCCCAGTTGTGGCTCGGTGGCTAGTTTTCCCTACTCCATTGCTGCTTGGCACCCTCGGAATCCCCTACAAGCTTTTCCGCCGAGTTTTGACCGACTGCAAGGTCAAATGGTTAGAGCATCCGACTTGCAGTCGGCCGGGGGTCTGGGGTTCGACTCTTGGTCGGGTCATACCGTAGAATTTAAAAATGGGACCTGCCATTCAGTTTTGTACTCAGCATGGGGAATGGGGGCTCGGGTAGGAAAAACAAGCCACTGACCAACCGTGAACTAGAGAAGATACCATAACCGGCCTGTCATAAACCTTGTATTGCTTAAAAACTGAGCGTAAAACTCCATCGAACCTAACCTATTCTTCGACACATTATTGGACTATGGGTGGCTCGTTCGTGATTTAACGCCTTTTCAGTGAGCTGGAGCCCCAAAACTAGACACTTACCCAAGAACCAGATACAAATTCCTGAGGGCATTTTTGGGACCACATACCTGTATAATAAAGTATCTAGACCATGATAGACAGTGGCGTAGCTAGGATTTTTTCCATGGGGGGGGGGGGGCTATGGGGGAGCCGGACACTTTTGTAGGGGGGCGCAGGGCGTGCAAAGATAATTTTGGACTTTTACAACCTCCAGATGGCTGGAAATGGCATTTGCCAGGTTTAATTCTGGTGAGAAATTTTTTTTATTTTTCTCAGATTCCAACACACCTTTGAGACACTGATTAACTCAGTTCATTATTGCACTGGACTATGTATCCTCGAATTGCAAATCCGGAATCCTGTTGTTTGTTGCCAAGCAGCTGTTCCACGGTGCACGCCTGAGTAAGATATTTCCAAAGGCGTAGGGGGCATTTCAGTTTTGGGGCAGAAGATTTTTGCCCGAAAAATGTAATTCTGTCCGCTAGGCACTCAAAGCGGAGCGCCAACAGTGGTTGGCGCGGAGCGTGGAGAAAATTTGAAAACTCCTTCCTCTCAGAGAGTCGAAAATGACATTTCCCAGGTTTATACAGGTGATCCAAGCAGTCGTTACTTAAAGTTTCTATTGCAGATAAACGTTCACTCCATACTAAAATTCAGCCAGAAAGACCAAGCGGAGCGCCACCATTGGTTTGCGCGAAGTGTATAGAAAATGTTTGAAATGTCCAACTCCTCAGACAGTTGAAAATGAGATTTCCCAGGCTTGCAGGGGATCTAAGGAGTGGCTGTTTCGAGTTTCCTTTTGCAAAAAATGCTCTCATGAAACTTAAATTCTGCTATGAAGCGTTCTAAGTGGTGCACCATCATAAGTTGGCGCGAAACGTACTGGAAATTTTGAACAATCTGACCCTTCAGACAGTCCAAAATGTCATTTCCTATGCTCATAAGGGTCTAAACGGTAGTCCCTATTTCGAGGTTACGTTTGCAAAGAATGTTCACTTGGAACTAAAATTCTGCCACGAAAACTATCTACGCGGAGCGCCACCACTACTTGGCGCGGAGCGAACAGAAAATTTTGAAATTCGGACCCCTGAGATAGTAGAAAATGACATTTCCCAGGCTTATAGGTTGATCTAAGCAGTAGCTATTTGATTAGAAAATTACCAGATAAAATGTATCACTACCAATCGATTATATGGCCCCTAATATTTTCGGAGGAAAACTACAAAACGGAATTGAAAACATGCTGAAGAATTTCACTCTTTTCGACTCTTGGCTAAATTCAATAAATATTGATAAAATTGTGTGACTGACCGAACTTCCGACTTTATATGATTTTACTTTTGAAAAATGTAATATTACAAGGTGTGTTTACACGAATTTTCAAGCAGATTTATGGGAAGACATTCTCACATTGAGTCATTTAAGTATCGAAAAACAAATTACCAGATTTTCATAATCATTGCCCGCATTTGGCTCTAGAGCAGGATAGAAGGCAAACTTTTGGGTACCTGAAAATCCTCCTGTCTCTCCGTTGAATTAATTTGGCAATTGAAAACTTCCCAACATTGTCTTAACCTTTGCCTGAATATTTGACCATTTCGGGCATTTTTTGCAAGACTACAGTATGAAGCGGGGACGGTGAAAACCCTTTTTTCACATTCTACCCAATGTGTTGCAGATCTCTGTTATTTTCCATGAACAGATAAAAATTTCACTTTAAATATAGCATTTTCTGTTTTTCGGAAAAGATTTTAAAATAATCGGCCATTTCGGGTATTGTGTCACACAAGTTTTTTTTTTTTTTTAAAAAAAGGCTTAATAATGAATTGTTTTGTTCAAGCCACAGACTTCCCAAGTGTGTCGCAATTTTTTTTTTATCTGTTTGATTTTTCGTATCTATGTTACCCTTACGATGACACTTTTCCATTTTCGGGCAAATGCTTGAAAGAATTTGGATATTCGACAATTTCGGGCAGTAAGTTGTGATTATCTGTGAAGTTAAAGTCACGAATAATACCGTTTTGAGCTGCCCGAAGGTGTAGCGATTTTTTGGAATATTGATTTGGTTTTTCATGAAAATTTTATTGCAACTTTATGACGTTTCTTTCCTTTTTTCGGGCATATCTTTTTCAAGATTTCGACCACATTTAGGAATTTTCTGAAAAACCATCCCATTTTTTCTACATTAAAGGCTTGTCCAATTTTTTTTTTCCAAATTCCTGCCCGAAATCAGACTTTGAGAAAATCGTATGCCACTGGGTATGTCCACTCCACCAAGAGTTAAGTGAGGTCCTGTGAGGTAATAATAGTTGTAAGGTTGCGACCCTTGAGACTGCATTGACGCAACATGGGTTTGGTTGTTGCACTGGCCAATGACTGCCAGCGATAGTCGTGCAAAGTACAAATTCCTTTCAACAATATTTGACTCAAATATGCACCAAGTATGATTTGGAAACAAATTTGTGCATCCCCGGGAATTGAAAAGAAACCATACAGGAGATAGAAACAGGCCAGAAGGCCAGATGCTAGGAACACACTTTAATCCACACCAAGGTAGCCAATTTCAGCCACTACAAATCTGCTAGCAAATTATCCATCCAGAAACCCGACGAATAAAAAGTCAAAAGATTCCGAAGATATGAAGGTTGTCACAGTCTACCTGAATTTATTCCGAAACTCAGAGTGGGGCACACTTGCAGAATACCCTGAAACTGCGTGGATCTATCGCAAGTGTATCTATGTCATAGTAGCCGGGTAGCCAGGATTGATTATTATCATCGGCCAGCATGAATATATTTTTTCGCCCAGGTCGCCAGTGGAGGGGGGGGGGGGCTGCTGGGGGTTGGGCCATTCAGTGGGGGGGGGGGAGGGTAATCCAGCCCCACAAGCCCCCGTAGCTACGCCACTGATGATAGAGTGTAACGTTTGTATGGAGAATAGTTTAGGAGGGCCCTCCACTTGTGGCCTATTCACTATATGGATCATTTTTCTCAGTAAGGGTATTTATATGATAAAATAGTTTCAAAGGAGTGAGAATAAAGGGTTTTGGTAGAAAATTTATTCCGAGTGAATGCACGCCGGCCATACTTCACACTGAAACTAAACTTTCTTTATATTATTCTTGCAAAATATCCTGAACCAACTGGCTGGAAACTGAACCAACTGGATGGAAACTGGGCCGTAAAACTCCATCTAACTAACTAACTACGAAATATCCTCTATTTTTTGTTGTTTTTTCTTATCCCAACAGGTCCAGCTCCCCTGGGCTTGCTTAGGCGACCCTTAAAAAAGGACCTACGGGCAAGTATGTGGAAGGACAAAGGCGGTAAACAATTTAGCTGATGAGTTCTGAACTAATTGAGAAAACGTGTTTACTAAGTTTCTAAACGATTGTGCCTTTTTTGAAGCCTCTTCAAGTTTTGCTCGAACGTCTTTGATATTTCTTAAAGCATGAAACGTGCCCTGTTGCTGAAGATGTACTTAAAGGCTAAAATGACTCCTACAGTTTCCAAGTCTTCCCACCTATTAACTTATCTTCCTCCCACTGTCCAAATCTCAGTCTTCTCTGTCTACATCTTGTCAATTTTGAAGGGAAATGTCACCCCAACTTGAAGTGTAGTAGACTGACTTGTTTCATGATTGGCCCAATTGGGAGTCATGTGACAATATTTTTTTCCTCAAATGTGAAATGCACCAGGAGTCAATGCTTGGTTTGTCTAGTAAATACTTAAGGTATGCAATACTGAATTCCTAAAATATTACGAATAATACTTTGGAGAGAAATAAGACGGAAAACGGGGAGATTTAGCTGTTGTTCCAATACAAGTTTGGCGAGGCTGCTCATGCCCTTAATCAAAAATAGCTGCACCACTCGGCTGAAGGTTTACGTGCACACACGCAGAGACAGTGGCATCAGCTTTGCAGTAAACACACTCGACAGGCTTATTTTAACCCTTTACTGTTGTTTGGGTCCTTTTGGGCCCATGCGGAGAGCTCGGCTGTCACACATCTTTACTGTTTCACGCGGAGCTCGAAACTGCGAGTAGCTACCCGAAAATTCGGCCACAACAGCGAGGGAGACAATAGTTTAAGGTCACCTGGTCAATGGCCTACGGAAGCCGACGCGGGGCGGGCTACGTCCGCTTTTCCGCCCACTCCCGAGGCGCGCAAATATGCCCCGATCGGAGCACAACGGTAAAGGGTTAAATGTCAGTTATCAAAAAACAGTCCCATTTGAAAATGTTGCCAACTCCTGTTAACCCCTATGGAAAATGTAGTTTTGGGTGAATAATGTATGCATTTAAAGGCGGGAAAGAATTTCACGGCCTACAACAGTGATCCCTCATGACATACTGCATTGACGTTTCTCGTTCTGAAGGTCAGTGTGTACAGGATTATATATACGTGAACAATGGTGAACTCTGTGTCACACACACATAAAACTCCTCCATGCACAAAGCTACCTTTCCTACCAAACATCGTCCAGGTTTAAGTCGTGTGAATCATCCTTTCTCGTAAGGCAAAAAAGGCTTTATTCCGACGACCGTATAATCCAGTGATTGCTTACGTCACGCTCGAAGGGAACTCCCATCGGCTTTCGTTCAAAGGAACGGTACAGACGAATCCGATTAGCGCTTGTTTTTAGTGACTGTAGGCCGCCATTAGTGGGGTCCATCAGCCTAAAATCGTCTTTATTTATTGTTTACATGAATTTCAAACCCTTATATGTAGTGAAATTGGAGGATTTGAGATAAAACTTAGTGTAAAACCATTCATAAAAGAGGCAAGCAAGGAAATCGAAAGATTTTAAGGTGATGGACCCCAATGATGGCCGACTGAAATCAGACCATCACTTGCTGTCCGGATTCGTGTATAGGAATTATACATCTACGTCACTGCGTTGCGCGTCTTGCTATTACAACAATTGTTACTTAGGTGCTGTAGTGCGCGCTTATTAGTAATACAAGAACCGTACTGTGCATGATCAGTTCCAACCAGTACGCCGCGTGCATAACCTTTATAGTAGTGACAAACTTGTTGCAATATCAACAAGACTATTAAGAAATCAAGATACATGATGAATCAATTTTACCAGAACTTAACCTGAAAGTGATAAAAAAAAATGCATTCAACATATGTGGGCAGTTCTTAAATGTTTGAAAGTGCACCGATGTGGCGCAGAGCACCGCAACAGCGGTATATAAGTACTATCCTTCCGTTTTGTGCCATGGGGTGTTCGATTCCTAGGTCGAGTCATACCAAAGACTCATAAATGAACCTATACTGCCATTGCGCCTGATGCCCCGCACAAGCAATGGAGTAGATATAAAGCAACCCACAACTGGAAAGAGACCACTAGTAAACGAGACGGTTATACGGTGAGGCGTGAAACCCTATATCTAACCGACTGACTAGCTGACTGGCCAGCTTACTGGCTAACTTAAGAAAAAAAAACTTACGGTACTGACTGACTGACTGAGAGACTGACTTACTTCGCAACTAACCAAAGTGAAGAATTCGGTTTTGATGTTCGGGCCCACCTCGGCCTGGGACCCATGCACATAGTCGTGCGAGGCGGGGGGGGGGGGCAGGGGGCAGACTGCCCCCCAAATTTTCTCAAGACCTAAAATTCGGGCAGGGATCTGGAAAAATTCGGGCAGCCGTTTGAGTCTTAAAACCTGGTTTGTTTCTACTTACACAGAAAACTCCTTAGCGCGCCCGAATTCCTTCAAACACTTGGCCGAAAAAATAATAAAAAAACATCATAGTCACGGTACTATTTTCATGAAAACTCTAAAGTGGGTTGCAACTCCCTGAAGATACCAAAATTCGCGACACATTCGGGCAGCTTATGAAAAAACAATTTTTCGTCAGCCTCACTTCATATTCTTGCGCAAACCTTTGCCCGAAATGACACAATATTCGGGCAAAAGTTGCAAAAAAGTTCTGGGATATTTTTAATTGTCAGTTTACAAGGGGAGAGAGGATGTATACAGTCCCCAAAATTTTGCCCGAACAAATCAATCAAAAGCTATCTTTTGACGCACCATATTACTAAATGACAAACACCAATAGTCACCAGAAGGCTGAAACGTACTTGGTCGAGAGATATTTGGGCAGCATATGAATGAGATGACGATTTTGCACTTTTCAAAATGATCCTCTTAAAATTGTGCGAAACTTTTTAACCTGCAGTGCTGTGGAACCGAAATTCGGGCAATGGGAAACAAATCAGCTTAGCTTGTTTTCTCACTCATACGAATTTAGTGTGAACAAATCTGCAAGTAAGTCTGCCCACAAATTCATGTAAAAACATCCGGCAACGTGACAAGCCGGGTTTTTCTCAAACGGCGTTAGTAGAAAAATCATTTATATATATCGGGAGTTCGGTCCGGGTCATATAGACAGTTGTATCAATTCAGTGGAACTGGAATTCGGGCAAGAGTCGCAACCATGGGCGTCCGGAAGGGGGGGGGAGCACTTGGAAAATCAAACTTGTGAAAAAAATTAATTAAAACATGAAATAAAAAAAAATTAAAAATAAATCATCAAAATATCTTCACTCACAGCGTCAGTTTCTACTCTTGAAATATGCGGACATTTGACCAGGAATAGCAAAAGAGAAGATGGTATGCTTAATAGTGAAATCGCAATTTGGGGACCATCATTCGTGATATCTATTGGAAATTTGTAATTGTAAAAACTATGCCACAATTGTACTAGTTGTCAGGTGTGTAGTGTGCATATGGCATCCGACTATTGATGAATGTGTTGGTCTTGGTTTGGTCCCGTGCTGATCTCAAGTGGCGACGCGCGGATGTAACTGGGATATACAACGTGAATTTGGGGGAGGGGGGTATGATTCATAACTGGGTAACGGATATAGGCCTATATAGGCTGTTTGACAGTTGTAAGTTTTATCGTGCATAGGCGTGCGAGGACATGACCGAGAGGCAGATTTCCCTTCAACAATATTTTACACTGAAAATTCTAAAAATCTAAAAATTACAGACATGAAATTCCTGTTTCAGGGCTGGGTACATGCAGCTTATAACACTCGCCAAGTGTCGTTTCCGGCCATCTGGAGGGTTTGTAAAGCCCAAAATTTTCTTGTACGCTCCGCGCCAACCGATGGTAGCGCTCCGCTTAGATAGTGCACACAATTGAATCATCCGTGAATGACCTTGCCCCCCCCTTGTACATATTTCTGCGGACGCCCATGGTCGCAACAGAGTCACAGACATACGGTACTCATGTTTTTAATTCCGTTCTATAGTTTTCCCCCGAAAGATACGAGACCAGGTAATGTTTTATACATTCCCAGGTGCGGTATATCATCTGATCATTATATTATGTTTTTTCACATCTCAAATATTTTTAAGGACGAACCTCAGTTACCGATTGCTGGATCGGGGGAAAATGTATGAATAGCGCCTTGTCAACCTCCCTTTTTTATTTAATGGGTATGGTTTGTGGGGATCAAGTGTGCCAAAACCGTTGATATGGACTTAGGTCGTTTGCTTACTAGGAAATAATTTGCGCCATTGTTTGTTTAAATGCATATAAACAGGCTGCTACCTTGCTTGGGAATCGCGCGAAAATTGAGTTAATCGGTTTTTAAGGGTCAATTCTTTGCATGGCATCCCCACTCAGGTAATTTGGGCCTCTGAATCTGAGCTAAAAAGGCTGCTTAAACACACGGGATCCTTGTAAAGTTAGACGAAACTTATATTTAATAGGCAGCCGGAATGCGATGCAGTGCCATCCTCCCTTGAAGTTGAGAAGCCTTGAGATTTTCGAGGGTTTCTGGAATTTTTCGATTTTCAAAATTATATTGATGATAATCTCATGCTGCATGACGTAAAATAGTTTGTAGAACGCGCAAACAAACTCATTTTCCAATGATTATAGCTTATTGTAGTCATCCAATGGTAGTGCCAAGCGGTACATTTCATCTGGGAGTTTTCTGACCTTTTTGTAGATTTGCTCATTTTTGATGAAAATTTTATTGCAAACGAAAGTTCAAAATATCGACGGCTTTGATTCTGCTTATAAGCCTGGGGGAGGCCATTTCCGGCTGTCTGAGGGTTGCGATTTTCAAAATTTTCTTTACGCTCCGCGCCAACTGATGGTGTCGCTCCGCTTAGATAGTCTTTCGGGCAGAATTACATTTTTTCGGGCAGAGAATCCTCTGCCCCCCAAACTGAAATGCTCCCGCACGCCTATGCCCATGCATGTTTAAGTCTAAGGAGTTTAAAGAGAGTTATATGTGCAAGGGCGTATGGGGGGAGGGTAGATGGTTAAGTTAGGTTAGGTTAGGTTAGATGGAGTTTTGCGGTCCAGTTTCCAACCAATTGGTCCAAGTCGAACCGGTCACAGAATTTTTCCAGTTGTGGCCCACTGGCTTGTTATCCCCACTCCATTGTTTATGCTGCATAAGGAGGTTCTGTTTTAAACGTCTTCAGTAAATGTAGTAACTTTGCTGACATCTCGAGAAGTAAAGTTTGATTTGAAAGGAAGTTTCACCAAAATGTGTAGACTTCGATCTCCTCTAAAATGTGAAAATGAAATTTCTGCTTAAAATTCCCCTTTAAATTTTAAGCCTCAAGGAAAAAGAAAATAAAGTCTCTGGTGTGCGTTTGTATACCCCGGGCCGACATACAGACTCGTCAATGGCCTAGTTTGTTTTCATGTGGTAATATTTTTAAAGCAGCGTTGGTGGTGCGCCGTCTTATCATCTCATCATACCCCGTCGTGAACCTCGCTCAGTTTTTATCGTGTGAAATATAAACAAACTTTTTAAGGAAGCCGTCGTTGATTGTAAAAAGATTTTTTTAACCAAGCTATAGCATATGCCGTATTTGCTAGTGTTAAATTCATGCTATGGAACCTTGACTTCCCTTTCCTTTGTAGTAGCAACAATTTGCCATAGTACAGTATACTTTCTGCACTCATATCCAGAGTTTTACAAGAGAAAGGCACCCCAAAAAGTCATTTTAAATACATTCTTTCATACTTTACATCAATATACCTTCCAAAGATATACCGTCACATAGCCAACTTTCCCCTATTTAAATTTCCAGAGGGCTAAGTAATTTTGAACAACGATGATTCCCCTCATGGCCCTCTATTTTGGAACATAATTTACAGGGGCATTTGGGTCAATTGGATGTTCGCGACACGCATATTGTATATACATGCACATGCAACTGGAGACTTACATGTGAAAAGCTTACGGTGGGCTGGGGTTATAAAAAATGCACACGGTATCTATTTCCCGCCTGTCGTAAGAGACGACTGAACAGAAAGACTTGCATCATCTGAACGATGTTTGGGGCCGTATATACTTTCACCAACCTATAATTGAACCGTACGTATTTAAACTTCACCTTTTTATACAGTTGACACTACATAACGCATTCGTGTTGGCGTGTCTGACTAACCCAATGGTGAAGAACATTTCAAGTTGACCTGAATTAATCAAACGACTGATTACAAGTTCTCGGAGTCACATTTGCACCTAGACTTTCAATATTTTTCTCGGCGATGTCATCCCCGTACAAATTTTTTTAAAGTTTTATTCCGTATATCTCTAACTACTCTCAAACCACACGCCCTCCACATATACTCGCCCTCTATCAACGTCCGCCCTGTATCCACTTCCGCGAGGATGACACAGAAAGATGGGGAAACCGCAGTCCTGGGAAGAGCAACGATTGAGGGTATAATTGAAGAGGGTGTCAAATTACGACTAAGTGAAATAACTGACGAAAGTACTACATTGCGATCTGTGGTAAATTTATTCGAGCAAATTATCCGAGCAGACTCTGCAGAGTCTAATTTGCACCATGGAAGAGACCTATATTGGCAAGAGCAGTCACACCGACTTGGACAGTGTAGTATAGACTGTCTTGTTTTATGATTGGCTGTTGCGAGTAATGAGACAACATTTTTGCTCCTCAAATGTAAAATAACTGATTTTTGGGGTCACCTTGCATATGCAATATTGAAGTCATAAAATATTATGAAGTTACTTTTAAGATACTTTGAAGAAAAATTGTGACAGAAAGCTCTTTTTTTTCAAATTAAGTTTGGGGGATTGCTCTTGACTTTGAACCTCCGTGCCGTTAAGTTGTTTTTTTAGAAAGTAACATAGGCCTAAACACCCCAGTAGATCACAGGCGGCCTGGGGTGCAACTGGTATCTGAGTGCGTTCCATCAGATCTGTGCTCTCAAGTGAGGCTTTCCTCGTCATCACACTGCGTGAAAAGCAATTAACACATACTTGACTGACTAGCTAGCTAATCTAACATAACTGTTTGTGTATTTTAATATATCTGTTACTGTCAATCAATTGATCAGATGTGAAACCTGACGAAATTGAATGTGCGCGCAGTGAGCCTTCATTTCCTCCCTGAAGGGATAAAAGGTAACCAGGCAGATAAGGAGGATGTGACAAAAAGTTAGAAGGAAAGTTTCATTATGTCAATAAGATGCCCTACAAGTTGTTAGATTACAGCCTAGATGACTGACTTTAAAAGGACACGTGGTTCAGTGAACCAAGCCACTTCGTATAGACCTATAAACGGACGCGTGATTTTTATTCCCAGGACGAATGAGGATGTTAATTATTACGTTAACCCGACAGCTTACGTAAACCTGTTACTTTCGCCGTAACGGTCCAGTTGCTTTTCTTTCGGGTTATTTTTTTTCTTCATACAATTAACTGGACAGATTCTCACTGCTCAGTTCCATCTCACGATATGGCTACACTCTTGGATTCAACGGTTTCATCTTGACAAATAGTAAACTACTGTAGTGAGTTTGAAAGCGGACCTTCGGGTGAGAGCACCGCCTTCTGTAAACAAGCAAAGTAATCCTTGCAACTTAAACTTTAAAAGTCTCTTCCTGAAAGAGCTAACTCCATAGGGCCATGTGTACGAAATGTTTCCTGAGAGTACTTGAAAACTTTGAAGAGCCCAAGTTAGTAACACCAGTACACTCGCGGCGTATAGGTTGCAAAACAGGGAAACACTGACGTTTGAATATTTCACTGAGATATATGTAGTGCTTAGGTGGTCAAGTATCATGTATTACCGAATCTTAAAAAGATGTTGTACCAGGGGGCTGTTATTTGGAAAAACAAATCCCTGGTTGTACTAAGCAAGTTCGGTAATTCGTTGTTGCATAGAATTATTGTGGGGTACAGCGTGGGATATACAAACCTTGCTCATCACAAAGTGTACGAAATTCCCTTGTTTCTTCAGTGCGTGGATACAACGCTAAGTGTCTAGCCAACTCCAACGAAAATAGGGATCTCAGTCCCACGTACTTTACGTCAGATTAAAATGGAACTTGGATCACCAGAAGACAATTCAGACACCATCCACTGCACGAACCCACACTTTATGTTATGGATCATGGATGGATCGAGAAAGAATGATTTCACGTAATTTTTCATGTGAACTAAAATTTTGGACGTGTTTTTGGTTCGGGATCCGTCGTTTTGTTTATTCCGACGACTTGGAGGATGTTCGCACTGGCATAGCAAGCAAAACGAATTACCGAACTGGCTTATTGATAAGGGGCATTGAAAATACACGGGGGGGGGGGCAACTCGGCCGAAAAATTTCGCACCAGTGAATGTGAACATTACATAAAGAGCCTTAATAAGGGGGTTCAAAAAACTTTAGGACAATCTCAAAAAAATTGTTTTAAAAAAGACCATGGAGCCTTGCAGTTCCATTTCCCGATCCGCACGGCGTAATGCTGAAGAAAAAGTAAAGACAGTTTATTCCCAGTTTACATTCCCATATGGGATCTTTAATAACCCTATGTTGGCCATCTGATTGGGCTCATTGAGTTTTGCACGTATGCTTGGAAAACTGATATGTGGCTAAATATGGGTGAAGTATATGATCATTCCACATGCACTTGGGTTGCCCATGGTAGGACGTTACGAATCTCGGGTCCAAACTTGGAGTTTTACGTTTCAACTTCCGACAGTGCGTGGTCCGCATCCTTTTTACCATATAGGGACCAGATCGAGTCATGCCAAAGACTCTAAAAAAGGAACCAACTGCCGTTGTGTGTGATGCCCCGCATAAGCCATGGAGTAGGGAAAACAAGCCAGTGAGTCACAAAAAAGGCCGTGGCCGGCTCGACTTGAACCAATAGGTTGGAAACTGGGCAGTAAAACTACATCTAACTAACTAACACATAGGGTCCATACATAAGCTGGCATATGAGGCTGTTTAATTTTACACCACTAGTCCCATATTTCCCTGCATATCTTTTTAGGGAATGATATGGTTTGGTAAATTTTAAAATTCCCACTGAGCGAAAAGTCTCCAAATGTCTTGGAATGATCTGCTCTTGACGTTTGATCAGGAAGGTGTTCTAATAACACCTCCTTGATTTGATGATCTGATTTTATTGCGACAATTTCATTTTGCCGCCTTTATTCCAGTTTATTTTTTATTTTTTGAAAATATTTTTTCCTTTCAGTCCGTCAATTTCTGTTTAAGTATGTCTGGTTGGTTTTACTGTTTACTAATGTTTTTCATTTTCTTAAATTTGGCTCGCTTTCAGTTGTTGTCTTTTTACGCCTTATACTTCTTTTATTTTCTTTTACATTTTGTATTATTACAAAATTACTTTAGATTTACAGAACAACAAGACAAAGCGATAAATAAGTATTTCAGAAAAGTTCTAAAAAGTTATTTTTAAATTTGTTTCTGTAATCATTGTATTTCTGTTTTTTTTTTTGTTCTGGAAATTTACAGCGATTTGGGGCCATTTTGTACAGTGTAAATGCCTACTATTGTATCATAGTTGTGATGTTTTTGTAACAAGTACCCGGCTTAGATTGGCTCTACAGCTTACCAAGTTTCAACCCTGTTTTAAATGTTTAAGAAACCTCTATAACTTCCAGAAAACCATCTATTTACAGCCTGCAGTCAGTGCTTGTCGATACTACCTAACAGGTTTGGCCCTCGGCAACATGTCGCTCAGGCTGGTCCCTTATTTATTTGTCGTGTAGACATGAATCGGATGGATACACTAACTGATTGTTTTTCCTAAAAAAAAAACCCTGCTTCTCATATGTAAGTTTTACTTCACACCACTTTTTATCACATGGACCACAGATGACTTTCAACCTTAACCAAAAGCCATAGGCTTTTAAACATAATTTAAACTTTTTTATCTAGTTGACAGCGTGTTGGCGTGTCATGTAACTGTAACAATTGACTAAAATTTTTGTTCCTTCGATTTAGTTTTACATGAATTTGTTTCAAAGAAGTGAAAATATTTGCGTGGTCCCCCCCCTTTCTTTTGGCTTTAGTTGTTTGCTTCCATGCCAAGGAAAAATATGACGTCACAATAGAGTTAAAAATTAAGATTATTAAAATGTGATCTGTAAAACTTTGTCGAAAATTCAATGATTTTGTTGATTCCCAGCTTTCTAATTTTGAGTGTTTATGAATGGGAAAAAAAACAGGGTGTCACAGAGGCAGCAGACCTCAGCTATCGCCTCGGTCCGCTCAACCTCTGTGATGACGTCATCGTCGGTCTTAAATTACATTTGAGACCGAGGCACCTTCGACCTTTTCCCCTAATAAATACAAATGTAGGCAAAGTATGGAATCTTCCCGCAAGGTTCCTACCTTGAGATACCGCGTTATCAAGGTTTTCAAATTTTGACCTCCACGACCTCAGATGAACTATGACCAAGAAGGATGGGAACCATCTTCTTATCCTGACACATCAATCTACCAAGTATGAAATCTTTTCAAGCTCCATATCTTGAGATATCGTGTTAACAAGATTTACAGAGTTTGATCCCTGTTGACCTCAGATCACCTTTCCACAACCCACTAAGTATGGAATCTGTCCAAGCTTCCTACTTTGACATATTGTTAACAAGGTTTCCAGAGTTTTGACTACATGTTCCAAGATGACCTTTGACCCCCACCCAATACGACACTGACCATCTTTTCACTATGACACATCAACGTACTAAGTATGAAGTTTATCCACGCTTCCTAGCTTAAGATGTCATGTAAACAAGGATTTTATAGTTTGACCCCCGGTGACCCCCATGACAGTTGACCTCCACCAAAATGAAATGGACCATCTTTCCACTAAAACACATCTACATAGTAAGTATGAAGTTTATACTGTCTTCCTTCCTTGAGGTATCCTGTTAACAAGGTTTTCATATTTTGACCTCTAATGACCCCAGATGATCTTTGACCTCCATTAAAAAACAATAAAGACAACTTTTTTTACAACAACACCTCTACATACACAAAGATGACTTTATCCAAGCATCCTACCTTGAGATGTCGTGTTGACAAGGTTTTCATAATTGACCCCTCATGACCCCCAGGTGACCTTAACCTTCCTTTAAAACAATCGCAACCGTCTACAAACAAAGTGAGAAGTTTGCACAGGCTTTCTACCTTATTGTATTGTGTTAACAAGGTTTTAACTGACAGTTTGACCCTGGTGACCCCAAATGACCTTAGGGTTCTTCCTCTCAATGTGGGACATCTATGTAACAAGTCTGAAAAATGTCAGTTTCCCTTTTGAGATATCGTGTTAACGAATAAGTGTCACAAACGCACATACACATATATGCACCCACTCACACATACATACATACATACATACATACATACATACATACATACATACATACATACATACATACATACATACATACATACATACATACACACCCCAGCACAACTGCATAAGTTCCTATTGCATCAAACCCAAAATGAAGGAGCACTGAAGCTCATATTACACAACAAGTACCCTACTGTTCCGTCTGAGAGTGTTTTGGTCTCACATTAGGGTCTTGCATACTCACCCTGATCAATAACTCATTGTGTCTGGATGAAGACGAATTTTAAGCAGTTGTGGGAGGGGCTTCATTAAAGAGGTTAGGAGAACCGTTTTCGTGGGAGGATTTTGCCTCGTGAATGATAAAAGTGATTTTAATTCAGAAACAGGTTTCAGCGATTAGTACCGTTACCTAGAATGCAATCAACCGTAAATTTTTTATCTTCGTTTGCGGAATAAACGATACGCTTCACTACACGTTCCAATACACATTACTTTGACGTATAGAAATGCATGATGCGGGAAAAGACACTTTTAGGGTGAATTACACCACCTTCAATCCATATAGGCTAGGTGTCGGGTATTTTGGGTAGAACCTGTCGTGAAAATTCACGTTTTACGAAAAGCTGTTGGTATTATTATACCAGGGAGGCGTTACAACTCCATGATAATACCTGTCATCTGAGGTAGCTATACTGTAGAAAAAACGGACCTGCATGGGATTATTTGAGACGCTGCAATTTCAAACACAGACATGCCGTTTGTGGCCGCGCATGTGCCTTGCACCCAAAGGTATGCTAAAGCCTAGGTGCTTCAGGGGGTTAGTCTCCCCTGACCCCACCAATTCCTGGTCCCATGTAGGGTAATAGGGAATCTTATAGTAGGCATCGGCTTAAAGGTCAAGGGCAATCCGACCAAACTTATTTTGAAGCAATAGTTATACATCTCACAATTTCCTATTCTCTTCGAAGTATCTTTCATTACAGTCTATGACTTAACTATTGCATATATCTAAGTTAGCCCAGCAGTAACTTCTAGTAAATTTCACATTTGAGGAGAAAAAATGCGGTCACATAACTCTCAACAGCCAATCATGAAACAGGACAGCCTACAAGTACAACATTACTTTAAGTTAGGAGGACCGTTTGTTCTTGCCCTTCAACCATTATATACCTATTCTGACTGAGACTTAATTTTTCACTCAGAAATTTGCTAAAACGTCAGAGCTTCCGGGACTTCAATTACAGGACCCCCACCGGGACTTTTCTACTGGACCTCGCGAAAGACCCTGAGGGGTGCCTGTACCACGCCCGCGAAACCGAGAGTACCGCGGTCTCAGGCTTGCAAAAATATTTGCCCTCAACGTTTTCATTTGTCCTTCATCCCTCCTCCCATCCTAATATTTTTTAAATCCTAGTGCCGCCACTGATCACGGAGAGTGACATTTTTCTGCGAATGGGCGAGACTTGCGGCAAAGATGTGACAGGGCGCTTCTTGTCCGTCGATGGTACTGCTAGGGAGTGGGGGAATGAGGGTTATTGACCCTCACAGGGTTTTCTAAAGTAAAGTTTTGTATCATTCTTCTGAATATAATTCCCAACGTTTTTACATAGACCTAAGTATTGCAAGGATGAAACATGCACACCATGGTCAGTGTCATCAGTTTCGGCCAAAAGGGATGGGCGTGCAGCCAACTGGTGGGGTTTCTTAAAAATATTTTCTGAGTAATGTGCATGTTTTCACCACTTCTAGTCTAGTACAATATTTCCATTTCAGTGGCGTAGGAATCAATTTGAAAGTGTGGGCGGTGATTTGTTCTCAATATGGCGGCATTAAATCATTTAAAAAACAAAATACTAAAATCAATGTAAACACTGAGGCGAATGTTCGAAGACTGGAGAACGTGTCCCCCTAGATTGCGGTCCATGCTCAGACAACTAAACGTGGTTTCCATGAGTGCATATTACGTAACAATCGCCTTACACTAACCATAGCTCGCATCATTTATGCTTTAATGGTTAGCAAAGGAATGAGGAATTAGTTTCCAACCTATTGGTTCAGGTCGAGCCCGTCAAGACCCCTTTTCCAGTAGTGACTCACTGGTTTGTTTACCCTACGCCATTGCTTATGCGGAGCATCGCGCACAACGGCGGTTTTAGAGTCTTTGGTATGACTTGACATGGGAATCGAACCTGGACCTTCCGCGTGAGAGCCGGATGCTCTACCACTACACCGACCATACACGCTGTCAAGAAATGAAGAAGGCTAAGGCTATTATAGAGAAGGGTCCAGGACCGAATTTATTTTCAATTTGTTAAAAAAGTGGGACAATTTCTAAGCATTCTGGCTGAATTTTAATTCATTTCCGATATTTGGCTCTCTGGTTGAATCTGACAAATTATCTACATAAAATGAACTTGAGGAAGAAGGTGTGATGTCATCGATTCACAAAAGTGGCCATTTTTTGTGTTTCCTTAAAATTTACCACCAATTTTATGCATCTTAACTCTGATATATTGATACCATAAGCTAGTGCATCCTGAGGAATGGAATTTTCAAACTTTATATGGATTAGTTTAGGGCGAAGGCATCCCTAATAAATCCAATGTCAAAACAATAGGATGAAAAGTTAGGCACAACAAAACATTGGTCAACAATATGAATCCATGGCATCAAACTTGCTTGCTTAAGTTCACTTATTTTAAAAAATGCGTCAGGCTTCACTTGCCAATATCTCAAGAACCAAACATGGGAAGTGAATAAAACTTTAACCAGAGTGCTTTAAACATTTTTACCCGCAACATAATAACATATGAGACATAATTTTTCTTCTGGACTATTGTTATAATATTATCAGAAAACCACAAAACATGTTGAGATTACACAACGTTCACGCCGAATGTCCACCTCAGTGAGGCTATTTCTATTTTTAACCAGGCTTACTCTTTGGCTTTCGTTGCTACGCACAAGGGTGGGACTTCATTGGCAAACTTTTGTTGACAAAACGCCGAAAGGTACAAATTTAATTCTTGATTACGTATTTGCAAATGCTACCACAGGATACATAAGCACAAAAGCTGTTTGAAAGCTCAACAGTTTTAAAGCAGTCTTCATTGAACTGCAGGTGTTTAATCGGCAACTTCAGAAGTGTCATTGTTCCAGCGCAAACAAACACAAGTGTGTTTAACGTCGAGCACTGGACGTCTGAAACTTTCAGTACAAAATTTAGTTCAGCACCACCCATTATGTTGACGTGACGTTGACTGAGGAGTTTAGGCAAAGCGTGGGTTTATTTGGCCAAGGGCTGCGAATTTATTACAGTTGTTCATCACCCCAGACGGTTCAAATTCCTTCAACCACTTACTTTTGAACACTCTCACAACTTCAAAACTTATCACATCCAATCAAACACTATCCCAGTTTATTGCTTAAGTTGCGTAGCTAGGATATTTTCCGTGAGGAGAGGAGCTGTGGGGGCGTATACTATTATTTTTTTTTGTGGGGGGGGGGGGGGCTGACGTTTACCATCTAAGCGTATAGCGCCACCATCAGTTGGCGTGGAGCGTACAAAGAACATTTTATCAACACATCCCAGGTGGCTGGAAATGTCATTTGCCAGGTCAAATTTTTTAAATTCTGGTGATAAAAATTTGTGATTTTTCTCAGATTCAAACATACTTTTGAGGTACTGATTAGCTCACCCGATCACTCCACTGGACTATCATGGATCCTGGGATTACAAATCCGAATCCCTGCTGCACGTTCCAAGCAGTTGTTCTAGTGCACGTCCAGCTGAGTAAAGTATTTCCATTCCACCCAAAAGCTAAGTGAGGTCTCATCAGTACATGTCGCATAAAATGAGCCACTCAACGTTTTTTTTTAAATTTATTTTGAATCAAAGAGTAGCGCCAATTGAAAATTTCGGTAGATTACGGGTAAAATTGTGGTTGGGGTGATGAATGACTTCCTTTAATTTCACATGTACCTAGCTGATGTAAAAACCATTGAAACATTCACAATAGCAGTATAATGGAAATCCATGGAATCTTAACCATGTTACTATAGCGCTGTACAGTTTTTGCACTCAACGCATGACAACAGAATCACTTACATAGACGAATTGGAATTTGTGAACAGGGGCCATATTTACGAAAAGAAATGCAGACGTGAACCAGGGAGTTGCCTGAGTCTCTAGCAACTCCCTGCTTGAACAACACAACACCACATAGTTAAAAAATTTAGTTTACATAAATTTTAAAAAATTGTTTTACCTTAAAATGAAATGTATCGTTCATACACAAAGTTAAGAGAATTACAAGGATGTATAGTTTATTCTTTTCCTTCTCTTTTCACATTTTCTTCCGAATGTAGGTAGAGGTCAACCCTTCCTCATGACGCCGGCCCTGCATTTATCTAGTGTATGTAGTAATCACTGGTTCCATTGCTGAGAAATAAAGGAGTGACAGTTATTCACTTGAAATTATAACAGTTCATCGAACAATAATTTGCGACGTTTTTTTTTTATTGTTTTTTTTTGTTTTTTTGTTTTTGAGACCCAACATATATATTCAGTCGCATGAAACTGAAACATGCAACTGACAACAATAACGGACTTCCGGAATGCAGCCCATGAAGATCAGTTAATCGAAATGGACAGAACACAATTTTGTCTCTTCAACCTAACAAATTAAAAGTAAGTCAAACGTTAGAATTTTGCATGAGTCGCTTCATCGGACCTGCGACTTGTTGCATAATGTGGACACTATGCTCTTAAAACTAGTTAGTCGTCAGCCGCGCTCCACGAGAAGACACTCTTGTTGCAATAAGTCGCGTCGCTTAGTGTGGACGCAGCTTTAGGGTTTCCACGCTTACGTTGGTACTGATTGGAATAGAGCATGCACAAAAGTATATGCCTGTATAATTGCTGTTACGCTTGTTGGCCTTTGCTCGACTGTACGCAGAAACGTACGCAGAATTCGGAGCTCGTTTGGAAGAAAAATGGATTTTTCGACGGAAATTTAGCTTTTCGTAAGGACCATCAAAAATCGTAGTGTTTATTGCAAAACCTGCCTTTCATATAGGTGCTGCCACGTGTTCCATTTTTTGCCTCCAAGGGTGAATTTTGAGTCTCGTCAATGCATAAGTTCTCAGAGAAATCCAAAGCAAAAGAAGGGTGTACAAACCTATTGCTGTAACCACAAATTTACATTCCCGCGGAGTATGTCCTCCATTTTGTTATTGTGGGACGCTCCTTCCAGTAGCTGGTCATTTCAATCAAAGAGTTGCAACTCCCTGTTTCAAGCAACATGCCTACAAATCGTACAAATACAAATCTGATGAAAAATAAGATGCGTACCATCAAATTATATTGCACTTGACCCGACATCTGCGTTCGTTTTGACTCGTGCGTTTCCGTTGGCTTGTCCCTTTAAGCTAACCTAAGTTTAGGATTTCTATGATAAAGTCTATATGTTCGTGAGACGCGATGTGGTGGAGGTGCGACCACCACACACGCTAAGCCTACAAGGAAATAAGGCACAATGTTAGTGAAATAAACCCCCAAAAAGAACATTGTCGGTCATAGAAAAGGAATAAACCACATTTGTTCTCCTCGCCCGTCACGGTTTTCCCCAAATTTGGAGTTTTTACATGTCATCCATTCATTGTCCATCATCATGATCATCATCATGATGAATTAATGGTGGTGAATGGTGAATAAAAATTAATTTATATTCAAAAACAATATTCCGAATGTGCAATTTAGCCCTATTAAGTGGCGGCGATACGGGGGTGCAAGAGGGGACATTTCAAGAGGGGGAATTTCCCCCAGATTTTGTCCTTGCTCTCCCTCCACTTGTCCCACAAGTTAGGTCAGTTAGGAGTTTGATTAAACGGAAAATAACTAATATATCTCTCCAGAGACTTAATTTTTCATCCAGAGGTATGCTTAAAACTCTGAGCTTCCGGGGGCTTCGCCACCTGAACCCCATCCCCAGGAACGGGCGGTTTGGGCTCGGTATTGCCCTGCGCCGGAAAATTTTTGCCTCCAATATTATCCTTTGCCCCTTCTTTACCCTTGTGGCGCCGCCACAAGGGTCTATTACTTAAACATTTTAGCTACTGGGTTTATAAGTAAAGTGATATCATGCTAGATTGATGACATAATATCCTAATCTGTTTGTAATAGGCTACAGAGACGTAAAGAGGTTTTACAAAGTAAAAGGAGCAAGGCTACGATCACAATGCTACTAGGAACTACAGCTTTGAAAGTGCAAACAGCAGGTTGTCAAGTAGACTTTGTAAGAACGGCGAGAGAGTAAGGACTCTCACGGGGCAAGGTTTGCTTATGGTCCAGTACGATTCTGGTAAGTCAGAGGGAATTTCCCGAATGTCCGAGGGGACGTCGTCCAATTTGTGGGACGCTCCTTACAGCTAAAGCTTGGGAATTCTCTGCTTTATAGACGAATCCGATCAGCACTTGTGTTTAGTGACTGTAGGCAGCCATTAGTGGGGTCCATCAGCCTTAAATCGTCTTCATTTATTGTCTACATGAATTTCAAACACTGATATTCAGTGAAATTGAAGGAATCAAGATACAATTTAGTGTAAAACCATCAATAATACAAGCAAGGAAATTGAAAAAATTGAAAGGTGGTAGACGCCAGTTATGGCCGACTAAAATCAGAACATCACTTGCTTTCTGGGTTCGTCTATACCATTGGTTAAAACATTTCACTGAGTTCATGCAATCGACGTTAGTGCGTTTCAATTTGGTATATTGGCTGGAACTGATCATGCGCAGTCGTTGTGTACGTTACCGAAACGCGCGCACAACAGCACCTAGTAACAATTGCTGTAAAATGTACGCCTGGATGGCAAAATAGAGAGACGCACAACAAGGTGACGTCGGCCCATGACTTGCCAGTGAGCATTTACGAATCCGGACAGCAAGTGATGGTCTGATTTAAGTCGGCCATAAGTGGGGTCCATCACCTTTTAATCTTTCAGTTTTTTTGCTAATCTGTATCATGGATGGTTGCACACTAATTTCTATCTTCAATTCTTCAATTTCACTGAGTATGAGGGTTTGGAACTCATGTAGACAATAAATGAAGACGATTTAAGGCTGATGAACCCACTAATGGGGGCCTATATTCACTAAAAACAAGCGCTAACCGGATTCGTCTATAGTTCACTATGACCTAGTAGACATACCTCGATTGTGAGAATTGCACTCGTACAGTGCCAAAATTTCGCAGGGAATTGATTCGCCACTTAATAAAACTTGCTAACAGACTCAGCAAGGGGTGGTAAAAGGATATTATCCGATGAGAGGATCGAGCTTACCTCAGTTAGGGATTCAGCCAGAAGAGATGGCTTGCCGAAATATTGGCGAACGCGACAGTATGGACGCGCAAAACGAGTCGACTCAATCATTTGGTTCCGTTAAAGAAAATTTGAAAAGATATGGAACGTTTTAATTAAAAGTAAATTTGGGTTTCTAGCAATTCCCATTTTCCAATTTGTTCTTATACAATCCCTCCAAAACAGTCTTGACTATTCCTTGAACAGATGAAACCCGTTCATTGATATATTACATGGCTCATAACACCAGGGGTGGCGCCAGGATTTGCCCAATAGGGGAGCCAAGCTCCCCGACAGGGGGGCCAGCACCTCAAGGCCCCGACAAAGGCGATGAGTTAGTCCCGGCGGGACGTGAGTTGACAGAATTTGAGGCGAGCGTAGCGCGCCGAAATTTTTGGATTTCTTTTAAACAAATACTTAAAAATCTGGAGTGTATTTTGAGAAAAAAATTAAATTTTTGAAAGAAATTTGGCTTTTGTAAGGACCTTTAAAAATTTTGGGTGTTCATTGAAGAATCTGTTCTTTATATGGTAAAATACGTTATTTAGGCGACAGCCAAAATTCTTTCAGTCTTTTGGGTTAATGTATTAAATCTTACAAGGTCTACGTGTTAAGGCTTTAGACGATACTAGAAGTTTGCCCGAAAAGTTCTTCCCTTTTTGAACGAAGATTTGAAAAGTAAGAGCTTATTATATTGGAGAAATTTTGAAATTTAATAGAAGAAAATATGGTTTTTGATAAGGGTATAAAGAAAAATTTAGATTTTCATTAAGTGATATGCTTTTCAAGAGCAAAATTAGGTAGAATGTCGGGGTGATTAACAGAGTTAGCTTTGGTTTTTTATTTTACGGAGTATACATCGAAATTGGAAAATTGTGCCACTCTGAACAGTCTGAAGCTTACATTGGAGAAAAATTGTAATTTTATGACAGATTTTGTTTTTTTTTTAAGATTCTTTCTTATAAGAAAAATCAAGTAGGGGTTGATCTTTAGTTTTGTTGGAGTTACTGAATATCTTCATGCAGATTAAGACCCTCGGGTCATATTGGAAAACTTTCCCGCCGAAAAAGTTTTGCTTCCCATATATATTTAAAGTTTTATATTTTATATATCGACAAAGGCGCGCGAGAGCGTTTTGATTTGGGAGGCGGCAGAAGTGTCTTATTTGTCCGAAAAATGAAATCCTGCTCGAAATACTAAGTGGGGCGCACAGAATATTTTGAAAAATTGAGAACCCCCAGACAGCCGGAAATCGCATTTTCCCAGACTTGTAACTAGGAATGAAGTAGACGTTATTTTGAGCTTTCCTTTTAAAATGAAATTTTAACTTCAATAGAAAAAACCCAACTTGCTAAGTGATCAAAAAATTAACAGAAAAAGGGTATTGCTACATTTAGATGTAATGGTCTTGTCTCTTTGCGGGCGAAAACTATGCAACGGAATTACATCATTTTTTGACTCTGTACGAGACTTCGTTGCATTCAGTTGCAAGGGCCACTAAATAGATGAAATTTTCTACCTTACTGCCTGAACTCTAGACTTTCAATGATTCTACTTCTAACGAATTTGAAAATATGTTACGTTACAAGGTGGTTTCAAATGAATTTTCAGTCAGACTTATAGGAGAGGCATTCTCACATTAGTGTTTATCATTACGTGTAGCTGAAAACGGCCTGGCCGATTTTCATTACCGTTGCTGGTATTCGGCTGTCGGGGCAGGCCAGATGGCAGACCATTGGGCACTGCATGCACATGAACAACCTCTCGTCCGTTTTTATAAGGAAAACTCGGAATTCTGAGTTTCCTTGAAGAATATGGTCCTTTAGTAAGCAAAATTCAGAAGATCGTCTGGGTGACTGAAGTTAATCAGGCCCACATCTTTTATCGTGGGATGTAGATGAAGGTTCCCCGACGAAATTGGATTTTCTCAACAACAGGGGGAGGGAAGCTTTCCCCGACGGAGGCATGGCCTTGCCCGCACGGATTGAAGATGGGATGAGGAATAGAAGAGCTTGTAAGAAATGATTAAAAACCGATTCAGATATGAATTAAAACAGCGTTACAAAAGAAAAAAATAGTTAATAAAGAAAAAATAGTTCATGATCATCCATCCAGTAACTTCAGTCCTTTTTACCTTTTTCATTTTAGGACTCCCCGAAAAAATTGCCGTCCTTCCCCGGGGGGATGGGGGAAGGGAGATAGGAAAAGGTACATGAAATGAGGTATAGCAGAGTTAAAAAGCGATTTACAATCGATTCCGATATGTATTAAATAGCATTACAATACAAAAAATATGTTCACGATCACCCATCCAGTAACTTCATTTCTTGTGGGGTTTTTATTAATTTGTTTTATCATTTGTAGGCCTCCCCGACGAACCGTCGACCTTCCCCGACGAAAGGGGGGGGGGGCAGTGTTCCCCGACGGGGGCCATGCCCCCCCCCCCCCGCTGGCGCCACCCCTGCATAACACTATCGTGAGGGGCATGCATACATGCAAGTCGCAAGACTATAATATCTTATCAGAACACTCTTTGTGCCTGTTGCATACCGTGAGCTATAATCCATACGTGTTTGATGTCAATCAAAGATCATTAAGCAATAAAAAAATTTTTTTCTTGCCCACCAAAAATATACCGTACTTGCATAAGGTAAGGATGAGGTGATCACTGTTTGTCTTTAAAAGTAAACGCAAGACGCCGTTCGGTCTAGAACCAGTGAGTTATATTCGGACAAATCACAGCAATTAAAAACTATTGGCGATGATGTACTTCGTTTTAAGTGTACCAGGTCTCATATATAAACACAACATTAAGGAACCGAACGTAGAACGGTACGGTTACCCAGGCCTACCATTGTCAGTCATGAGTGAGTCCGTTGGTCCTGGAAACCTTGTAGAAAAGGGTTTTGAATAGCTAGATAATCACTCAATATAATCCTGCTTCTTTAATTGATGGATTATTTGCTACCTGACTTGAGAAGAAGTCTTTGCTCATTCTCCTTCTTTCTACTCTGAATATCTTTTTGAATTAGAGACTGGGCGTAGTACCAGTCATGCGCCTTAAATCTCTTGCTAAAGGTCACGGTGTGTAAGCACTGAGTGGTTGAACCAATACCGGGTACATAGAACGTAATATAGCCGATGGTTGGAATTGTCCGTTTTGACCCTGAAATGAGATAATCTCTGGGCTAGCAAATGCATTATCTGATTAAAAAGCTTCCTAAGTACATGGAGTTTTGAAAAACTGGAGAACCTGATATAACGGTAACGGGGAGACAGGGGACAGAATTCGGAAAGACAATGGGCTTATTCAAGTGTTGCACAATCAAATGTTTAAGATTTTACAAGAATGTTTGGGGAACTATTGTTTAATAGATTGACCTTTATGTTCACTACGGTTAAGGACTGTTTGAATTTAGTTTTACATGCTGAAAACAAATCTACTGTTCAAGAGTTTTGTTGGCATAGGATTATACCCTGTCATATATTCTGTTTGACGAAACAGCAAATGAGTATCGCACGGCAGAATGATCGCATATCACTTTGACAGTCTGTGTAAATAAAATACGTGCCTCTGATATAACTATACACTCTTCTTCCAGTTGATCCACTGTTCTCTGCCTCGACAGACATTATGCCACTTAACTGCAATAGCTCTTGCATTTTGGGAAGGATTATTCTTGCAGTTCCTATACAGTGTTGTTTTCAATGGATTTCTCCATGGTGACGATTCATCACTGTTGTGCAGCGTGCGGAAAAATTCTTTGCATGCAGTTTTGAGGCGCCCTCGTTTTAAATTGGAATTTGGAAGGTGTATTGATGTTAATAGCAATTGCAAACTTTAATTATTTAAATGCCGTGAGGAATTATGGGCACTGTGAGCAAAACAATCGAATCGTAACCTCATCTCTATTGTCCATACTCTCAGTTTTCATCTCTTTATGATATTTAGCAATATGATGCTTAAACAAATGATTT
This sequence comes from Holothuria scabra, assembly GCA_037179385.1. Taxonomy (NCBI): domain Eukaryota; kingdom Metazoa; phylum Echinodermata; class Holothuroidea; order Aspidochirotida; family Holothuriidae; genus Holothuria; species Holothuria scabra. The sequence goes on along the minus strand of CM074185.1, from coordinate 31,209,911 downwards.
CCAAAAATCTTTATGTCAAAAATAAAATTAAAGAAAAGATCACTTTACATTTTCAAACAATATTTGAGACATAGCTTTTTCACAATTTTGCATATTGAGACCTAAAAGACGATATTTCTGAAAGGACCTCTTCTCACGTTACACTTCCAAAGCCCTCCCCCCTCCCCTTTGTTAAAACCCCGTCTACGCGCCTGCTGTTGACAAGCCCCTTATCGGTAAGCCTCCTTCACACTGGAGCTACACCATAGACGTAGGAAACCGGGGCTGGGGCGACAGCACCCAGTGAAAAATGAGGGGTGAAGCATGCTTCCGCCTCTCCACTTCCCGGGTCAGAAAACCCCCTTTTCATTAGTCCAAATCTCAAAAACAGCAAAATTCCCGGCGTGCCGCAAAATGCAGTATAGAATGCATTAATTCTCGCTCATATATCAGTCTGATAAACTTTTCCGAGCTCTGGAAATGAAAAAATCGGATATTTACCAAATGCGAAACCACATCATCAAGAGACAACGGCAGCTATATTACTATTTTTTAAACTGTCTTTCATAGAATTCAAAATTTTCTTCAATTAAAGTTCTTGATTTTGGGAAAAATTGTCTAAAAAGGACAAAAAATTTGGGAAACCTTTGAAATGTCATCGGATCGAGAGTGTCAGTTCGTAGGCCTTAGATAACATTATGTAGCAACAACGATTCAGTAGTTGTGCAATCACTCTCAGATTGGCCACCAATATATGAAGGAAGTGCAGATTCTCCAGCAATCCCCCAACTCTTTAAATTTCCATATAGGAAACCCAGAATCCAAAGCTTTTTGCAACACAAGCTCCATATTTACATTACTTCGAGCGCCCAATACGTCCCTGATACAGTGGTGTTCACACTTGAAAGAAAAATCGGAAAACTTAGCTACTACTAATTACAAGCTAGAGATATGGCATTTCCGGATGTCTGAGGGGTGCGATTTTGCGAACTTTTTTGTACGTACTAAAGACAGTCTTTCGAGCAAGACTCCATATTTCAGGCAAGGAATTCATTGGCCGACCGAACTCAAATGCTCTCAGTCACACCTATCATCAGATACCTTTCAACCTTGCCAGTTGAGTAGTCTGTGTAGATGGAATCTTTAGTTATTGAAGTGTCAAAATGGTATCAATCTTCAATGTTGCAGAGCAGTGACGTAGCTACAGACGGCAGGGGCGAAAAAAATTCGGAAATTGCCGTTTGAGACACCAGTCAAATACAGTGCGGTTTTTTCACGTAAAATTCCAAATTCTTCCTAATAAAAGCTCCATATTTGTAATTAGTTCTAAAAAGACAAAACTTTCCGCTTCTCCCGCCATAAATTGCGACCCTTAATGCAGCAAGTGGTCGCTCATAAAGCAGTCAAGGGTATACTTTTCCGACCCACTTCAGTGCCGTTTTCCTAAAATTTTCTTCAATATAGGCTTTCAATTTTTAAATATTTTATCTAAAAAAGGCAACAAAATTTCGGGAGCTTTTTGAATGTCGCCGAGAAGCCTCAGTCTGCACTCCTTAGATAACAATATGTAACAAAACGATCTTCAGTCAACATGATGCTATCTCAGATATATGCTAATAGGAAACGTAGATTCTTCGACAGTCCCCATTTATTCTAATTTCTTCACAGGAAACCCTGGATCAAAACTATTTCTTGCAATACAAGTTCCATATTTACAAATGTGTAAAGGGACCCAAATTTTCGTCTCGCCTCAAATTACGTCCCTAATACAGAAGTGTTCACACTTAAGAAATATCAGATTTTTATTTTTTATTTAAAAAAAATTGTTCTTAGAAATTGTTTGTAGAAAAAAGCGAAATTTAAGCATCAAAATGTACCTTTGGTAAATGGGGTAGAGTGCGGTGCATGGTCCAAAATTGTTCCGCACCTCACTTTCACATTGCTTCCTACGCCACTGAGCTACACCTAAGTGGCGTTGTTGGCTAAAGCTGGCTGGGGCATCATACATGGAGGTGCCCGAAATTTCTTGAGGTTTTCCCGGCCCTCAATGCTGTCGTTCTTCCATACAGTGGCAACCTGCGAAGGTTTTTCTGAGGGGGGGGGGGGGATGCAGTATGTTGAGTGACCGCCTGCCTGGGGGAGTGGTAGATTTTAGATATTAAAGTAGATTTTTAAAATTTTGGCCTTTTCAAGGAGCCTAAATTCAAAATGGTGCACGACTGATTTTCGAATTTGACAGGAATAATCTTGAAAGTTGAATTGTGGTGGTTAATGGGGATGACTTTACATGCAATCTAATGCCACGAAGACCTTCGCTACCTTTTGAAGCAAGATTTGTTTCTACATTTGCGTACTTGTTTCCCCGTCAAACCAAAAGAGCATCTGTGATCGGCTTAGGCACATGAGAACATTTCACTATTCGGTTTTTCTTGCCCCATGAAACGTAATTCTGCCAGAAAGACTATCTTAGCGGAGCGCCACCACTAGTTGGCGAAGAGCGTACAGGAAGTTTTGGAAAATTACCATCCATCAAACTGTTGTCAGTTGCACATTTCAGTTTCATGCAACCAAACATGTTCGGTCGCATGAAACTTGGTTCCGCGTCTGCTGGCAACTAGTTGAAAGCATTCCACACTTTGCAACGCGTCTGAAAAATCTCGTTGCAATGCGTTGCGTTGCATCGAGTCGCATAGTGTGGACGGGGCTTAAAACAATCCGCCAGCTGATTCTTAACTGGCTACATTAAGTGCATACTACACCAGTTTTCACGTCAAAAAGGGCGGGAATTGTAATGTCAGTAAATACGCTTCTAATAGAAATCCATGAACTTCAGATGGAGTAGCACGCTAACGGGAACGCGCGAATCAAAACAGACGCAACTGTCGGGTCTCGTGCCGCGGGAATGTCCTTATCACATAAACCAACTGGTTGGCCTAGTAGTTGTGTCCCCCTGTGAGAAACTTTCTTTGCGTTAGATTTCCGAGATGCAAAATGGTCCTATGTTTGGCAAAACTTTAAACTGGTTATAGGCCTAAGTTTTAGGATTTTCCCTTTTTGGGGAGCATGAAAAATATCAAAATGTTTTTAGTTTTTGTAGAGATTTTACAAGTAACATACATACTCGCAAAGGAACAAGTGCAAAATGGTGCAGTATTTGTCCATCGGTACATTACATAGCCAAAATTAAAAAACTACGAATAAATCTCTCAAAATAATTGAACCGCAAAGCAGAAGTATGCATCTTGTGGGCAGTGGCGTAGCCACTGGGGGGGGGGGGGCAGGGGGGAAGTTGCCCCCCCTGGAAAATTTTTTGGGGAAATTTGATGAAAATGGGGAAATTTGATGAATCTTCTTACTATTACAAAAATTTCTCAAAATTTTTGTTAGAATAAGAAATTGTGAGACATTTCTCATACGTAATTCGTATTTTCATGCAACAAATTAACTCAGATTTCGTCAGTGTCGCATGAACCGGCCCAATTTGCGTTCCACAGAAAAGTCCTCTCCGCGTAGCAGATTGAATGTTCTCTTGTGCTTGTATACGCACGGGGGTTGTGATCAGTGCATTTCAGTGCACAGGGAGCTGTTATTTAGGTGATACTTTGGGAATTCAATAAAAGGATGTGAAAACTGACAAGTCGCTACCGTAGACCCCGAGGTTGTTATGTTCTTCTACAAGCTAGCAGTAGCTGTACGATTTAACTCTGTGTACATAATGATGGATGGGGCTGAAACATTCCATGGCCAACGATAAACTAGAAATTAGAATAAGCGGGATCCGTTGGCACACTTAGATTTTGTTGCTTAGCCTAATCCTTGGAGGCTTACAAGCTAGTTCGGGAAAATAGCTGTCTGCTCACTTTGAGTGTAACAATAAATGGACAATGAGTACCTTGTAGCCTACTACACTTAACAGACTGCTTTTCTAACAGGATATCCTGTGTGATCGAGCCACTATTAGGCCTCCTTAGTGGCGTGCGAAGGGGAGACCACTGGGCCTTCCCCCCTCACAGATGCCATTTTTTTCTTTGTTCTTAAAAATAAGTAGTCTAACTTTATTAACACAGATTTTACTTCAAAAGATAGCATATGTGGCACCAGATTGCTTATAAGGACACCCAATTTTCAGAAATTTTCAAAGGGGGAGGATTGTCCCTGCAAGGTCTTTCAGTGATGCCAACTTTTTTTTTTAATTCATACAAATAACTTCTGTCAAATTCCAATTTTTACTTAAAAAGGTAGAATCTGTTTCCCACTGGTGGCATCGATAAAAAAGACTACATGTTTAGATTCTCTTCACAAGCATAAGTACGCTATTTTGACTATCTGGGGGTCTGATTTTTCGAAATTTTCTTTACGCTCCGCGCCAACCAAGGTTGGCGCTTCTTTCGATCTTTTGGGCAAAATTACATTTTTGGGGTAAAATTAGCTCTTAACTCTCTGATCACTTTGCAGTTTGCGAACGACAAAAGAAGAAAGCGACTGGCTAGATTCTTCGTATTAGCCTGGAAAATGCTATTTCCGGCCATCTAAGGGGTCTGATTTTTCCAAATTTTCTCTACGCTCCGCGCCAACCAATGGTGGCGATCCGCTTAGATAATCTTCATGACGAAAAAACATTTTTTGGCCAAGAAAAACCACAAATACCGATCAATGCTCTCTTATTTTGACTAATAAAAGTGTGCAAATTTAATGACAAGTTTTTCTTCGCAAAGTAGCATAAATGGCAAAGGAAATGCATGTCAAGACACAAAAGTTTCAGTTTCATCCTCATGAACCACCACGATTCAACTTTTAACACTGTTCCTGTCAAAGTCGAAAATCTCGCACCATTTTCCATCTAGGCTCCTTGAAAACGTCAAAAAAATTCCGGACATCCCTCCCCTTAGACCATACTGCATGCCCCTCCCCATTCAGGGAAATCCTGCGTACGCCACTGCGTTAGTACATACAAATAAACCAGATATTGTTTACCCAAATAATATACTTTGTTATTTCCGATTGCTCTATGTTTCACTTTAAGATTAAAATGCAGGTAATATTACAAAATGACATGGTAGTGTTGTTATACTTGTAAGTTTGCATGTTTTATGTGAAATACATACACATTGACCGGGAAAAGTTTTGGGGAAATTTCATACCTTTGCCCCCCCCCCCCCTGAAAAAAATCCTAGCTACGCCACTGCTTGTGGGAAACACATGAAATCAGGACTTTGTGGACATTTTACAAATCCCCCGGACGTCAGTGCCAACTAGTAAAAAAGGACTTGTCGAAAAAAATCGTCCTACAGTGGCACCTTGCATGGGCAAGAGTGAGGCACGACATAGGCCTAGGCCTACTTGTTAAGGATGGAAGAGAAGTACCTAACCCTTACCTGCTTACGGCATATTTTGTGTATGGTATGACAAAGTATAGGAATGGTCGTGTAAAAGTGGTCTCCAGTGTACGATTGCCTTATTTTCAGTAAATCAATCAGCCATCCGAAAGGCAGAAAGGGTTTTGACCTAGGAAAGTCACATTTAGGTTTGTCGTCGAGACTTTCGGTTCAACTTCTAAGTGAAATGCAATAAACGACAGTGCAGATCACAAGCGGTATCTAATTTAGTGAAAGTAGGCATTTTGAAGTTATAACTTGATTTCATACGTGGGCACAAAATGTGTTTTACACACATTCATCCATGTTTTTTTTCTTTCACTTTTTACACATTTTATTTATTTACTGTTTTGAAGGAAATACTTCAAATTTTATTTCCGTTCAAAAATTTTACTTTTTTCAATTACTTTATCAGGACGCAAAAAATCTGGGGGCCTGAAGAAAATCTGGGGGCCTAGGTCCCCAGGCCCCCTGGCTACGCCACTGTGAGAATGTATAAAACATTACCTGGTCTTGTTTCTTTCCGGGGAAAACTGTAATACGGAATTGAAAACATGAGTACCGTATGTCTGTGACTCTGTTGCGACTCTTGCCCGAATTCCAGTTCCACTGAATTGATACAACTGTCTATATGACTCGGCTGCCCGATTTTTCCAGATCCCTGCCCGAATTTTAGGTCTTGAGAAAATTTGAGGGGGGGGGGCGGTCTGTCCCCCGCCTCGTACGCCTATGGAGATTGGAGCAGGGTAATAATACATATGGAGTGTTAAAACCTTGAGCACCGAAATGGCAGCCAGGTTTGTATGGTCCCCAGGGGCCTGCTGAGAAGGAGCTTTGGAGTGAACTGATTGTAAAAGATTCATGTTAAGTGCCTTGATCACTATGGATATGTGCGCTATTGTACATCGAATCGAACGCAATCGTGCCCAGCGCTGTTTTTATATGCGTATGGTGACGTTGTGCATATTGCTGCAAATGAAAGCGAGTCAAGCAGAATATTACCAAGTGTCGTAGGTATAGGTCTGAAAAATTGGCCTTTGCTTGCACGATCTTAAAACTGTTTTGTGGCAACAATATACGCCACCGTATGGAAAAAATTGTAACTTGTAGGTAAATTGCAATGGTCTTTCAAACAAATCTGTATGTGGGTTTGTGAGTTGAAATGACCGGCTACCGTTAATAAAAATGAAAGATTGCTGAAGGTTGGATACGATCGATGGCTTTGGCAACCAGAGGACTTACTATTGACGTAGCAGCAACGAGTAACGAGCGGCGCCAATCTAGAGGGGATGCATCGGGATCGTAAGAGACGTCGCTCGCTTCACATTCTGCACGTAGATAAAAACCAGCGGGAACTTCGTCGCAACGCAGAAGGAACCTAGGAGTGGTTTGGCACAAACGTAGCAAATTGAAAATTTACTTGGAGTATTCATGAACTCAAGAAGTTATAAACAGATGAAGACGTTCTGTTAATTTTGCCGAAAATCGGAGAGCGCACCTCGATCTTCGTAGAGAGTGAGGCGGTTTTACTTTTGACTATAACAAGTCAATTGTGACATCTCACAAATGACATTGGCGTCAAGGCAATAAGTCACGTCATCATTTTCTAGCAGAACTCCCCGTCCACACTATGCAAAGCGACTTACCACGACGAAACTGTTTTAACGGTGTGAGCGACTGACGACTGTATCTCGTGCAAACCCATTTAAAGAGCAAGGTGTCCCCACTGTGCAACTAGTAGTAGTAGCAGATCTAAAAACCGATCCCCCAAACTTTTGATGTTTAATATACTCCTCATCGGTTACGTCGAAAATACAAGGGTACGTTCTTCACACTTTGAATAGCTGATCGTCACGGGCTTGCTTCCAATGTTGTCAGTTACACGTTTAAGTTTCATGCGACCGAATATCTTCAGTTTCATGAGACTGGGTTGCGCGACCGACTTGCAACTATATTGCAAAGTCTTTCACACGCGTCTGAATTACCCCGTCGCAAGGGGTTGCGTCGCATCGAGTCGCATTATGTTGACGGGGCTTAACTGTAGGAATTTGAATATGCTCTAGAGTGCAGGGGAGGAACTAGCATCGCAGCACCTCATCACCGAGCAGTGCTTCTATTTCTTACCCCCGTTAACAATTATGGTCAAACGTTTCTGTGTATAAATGAACATTAAAACTACAGTATCCTTTAAAGCCAACCACTTACGACTAAATTTTATGCTGCTCTTTCCTTCATTCTTTTGCTAGTTCACCTACTTTTCATATGAGATTGCGCATACAAAACTCTTCATGCCATGCACAATTTTGTATTGACACGCAACAGTTCTGCTTAATTTTAGCTTCATACTGGCGGCGGCCCATGTAAGTAACTCATATGCAAGAACTGTTCCACATAATCCAGAATGAACTCTATAAACGCGAACCAATATGCCTCTAAATGACCACACGAAAGTGAAAACTCTGGCAATATCTCGGAAGCAAATTTTGCCAGAAAGCTGAAGAAAAGGGTAAGTATGATGATGAAATGACTTAAAACACAGGTTGCCGTGCATCTCCGTCGCTTTGTAACCTGTACTGGTAACAATAATGACTCGTCATCCAAATATTCAAATAGTTCAAGTACGTTGTTTTCATTGTCTGTTGTTGCTGAGGGTCCTTCATCATGTCTGGTATTTTTAATCCATTTTGTAACTTTTACATCTTTCTTCGTCGTTATTAATTTAGGAGTAATCTCTAATGTTGAATTTTGAGAAGAGTAGTTGCACACCGACTTTAAATTTGGTGCTGGGTCGTATTCCGTTTCACCTCCTAAACTTGTGCCTTCCGAATTTATTAACTGTGTGCTGTCCGGTGATAGCCTTTCGTCCAGCACCGGTTCGATAACACTTTTTGTATTTTGTTGGGGTACAGAAGTCAATTTACTTGACAACGTTTGACGTTTATAACTCAAATCAGCCTTCTGATGGCATGCTTCCACTGATTGGAAAGAAGTTTTCTTTCCTTCTTGTTTATTCAAATCCTGCTTTTTGTGCGAATTTTGGACAAAAGGCACCGCGGTGTGTGTATCTTTTTTTGCAACATCCCGATGTTGACGTGAAGACAACGGTATCGTCTCCACGGTTGGGGAAAAGGTCTGAAAATTAGTGACACAGAAATCATTAAGTAAAACTTGATTATCCTTTTCGTCTATTGAAGGCCCTTTGTTTTCATCCTTATCTCTCAAGGAGCTGTTGAATATGTTGCTACGTTGGCTATGGAATACTATGTGATCGCCATCTTTTAATCGAGTACCGTGCATAGGGAATTCGGTAATTCGTCCAGGGTTAAAACTGTCATCATTCTCATGGCTTAGTTGTCTTCGAATTTGCATTCGGACAATGTCTTTGAAAGACGAAAGTGGATCTGTTTTGAACAATTTCGATGGATCCTGATGTGCGGCATTCTGTTGATAAGAGGGAGAAAAAAAAAAAAACAGAATTAAGCCCGGTTCACACCGCCACGACGACCCAAGACACGACGGCGACCACCCAACGCGTCGGCTGGAGTATGGGCGGTGTGAACACTCCCACGACTACGATTCCGTCGGGTCGTATGCCGTCGGCAAGATTAAACATGTTCAATCGTAGTCGGGTCTAGGCGGTACTCGTTGTGTTGGTGTGAACTCGTCTTCGACGCGACAAACAGGCCTCATGCGGTTTGTCCAATCAGAGCGCAGCATTCACCCATGGTACACAGTTCCAGTTACGGCATTTTTTTTATTGCGCAACACCGAGAGCAGGTATTATCAGGATTTTAGTTGATGCAAACTTCTGCGTGCTCGGAAAACGAACGCACTTATAAAAGTGCGTCACTTGAAGATACTTTGCACAGAAAAAGACGGAACAAGTCCGTTAACTTCAAACCAGTCATTGTGCGTTCATGTTCAAGCATTTACGTAGGCCTAGAATACCGAGCCAATTAGAAATTACTTCCTTCTAAAGGGGAATATTTTTCTTTCTATATTTATTTTCAAAATAACAAGTGTTAATACCTTTGTAAGACATCCGTTCGCCTACAAAGGCTGGCAGATTAATCTGCAATAGCCGACTTGTATTCATCCTCTTGCATGTAGGCACAAGCATGCTGGGTGGAGACGGCGGTCAGAGCAGGGAGGTGTTAGAGGTCCTAACACCTTCCTGGTCAGGGAGTAGCACCGTAGTCTTCTTGAGCTTCTTTTTTCGCCTTATGTTTTTTGAAGAATTCTTTTGCCTCATTTTGAGCGGAACTCCAGCTGGTGCGGGGAGGTGCGTCCGCACGCACCCCCTCCTCCAGCCTACGTCCCAGGGAAATCACAGCCCTTAAGAGAAGCAAGCCAATGAGCCACAACTGGAAAAAAGGCCGTGGTCAGCCCGACTTTGACAATTCGGTTTGTAACTGAGCCGTTAAAGCCCATCTAACTAACTAATTCATATACCGAGTTCAATCTTTTAAATGACACGATACGCAAACTTTGGACAGTGTAAAAGGCCTACTTTAGAGCCTGTACACGCCAATAATTTCTTAATTGTGACCCAGAGGTCAAAATATGAACCATTTCAAATTTATTGTAGGACCTAAATCTCAAACCTGGAATAACCTGATTGATGGCGCGCCACGTGCAGCGTCGCTCCATCGATTAGTGTCGGAGCGGTGTGACATGGTATTTTCATGGGTTTAGGAAGGCGCCAGAATGTCTACGATTTATGCAGATTGTCTACGACAGGTGAATTCTTGTCGCGTCGTAGAGAGTCGTGGCGGTGTGTACCGGGCTTTAAACATACTTATACAGGGGAGATGCAGCTATCCAAATTTAAATAAGTCTAGTCGATCCTATTTCAAGAATGTGCTCTTGAGAATCATGTGAAAATATTTTTCTCACTGAATTGCCAAAATTTCTGAAGAGTGAGTCATGGCTGCGCTTATGATCGGACACGCAATGCTCATATTTTGAAATGTAATGGAGGATGCTTTATTGAGAGAAAAAAGAAGAAATTCGTGAAAGAAAACTGTTGTTTCAAGTTTGGCACAATTGTTTTTGCCCTTTAATGTGCTTCAAAGGAAAATATAAAATTAAAAAGAAGAAGAAGAAGAAGAAGAAGAAGAAGAAGAAGAAGAAAAAGAAGAAGAAGAAGAAGAAAAAGAAGAAGAAGAAGAAGAAGAAGAAGAAGAAGAAGAAGAAAGAGAAGACAAAGAAGAAAAAGAAGGAGAAAAAGAAGAAGAAGAAGAAGAAAAAGAAGAAGAAGAAGATGAAGAATAAGAAGAAGAAGAAGAAGAAGAAGAAGAAGATGAAGTAGAAGAAGAAAATGAAGAAGAAGAAGAAGAAGAAGAAGAAGAAGAAGAAGAAGAAGAAGAAGAAGAAGAAGAAGAAGAAGAAGAAGAAGAAGAAGAAGAAGAAGAAGAAGAAGAAGAAGAAGAAGAAGAAGAAGAAGAAGAAGAAGAAGAAGAAGAAGAAGAAGAAGAAAAAGAAGAAAAAGAAAAAGAAAAAGAAAAAGAATAAGAAGAAGAAGAAGAAGAAGAAGAAGAAGAAGAAGAAGAAGAAGAAGAAGAAGAAGAAGAAGAAGAAGAAGAAGAAGAAGAAGAAAAAGAAGAAGAAGAAGAAGAAGAAGAAGAAGAAGAAGAAGAAGAAGAAGAAGAAGAAGAAGAAGAAAAAGAAGAAGAAGAAGAAGAAAAAGAAGAAGAAGAAGAAAAAGAAAAAGAAAAAGAAGAAGAAGAAGAAGAAGAAGAAGAAGAAGAAGAAGAAGAAGAAGTAGAAGAAGAAGAAGAAGAAGAAGAAGTAGAAGAAGAAAAAGAAGAAGAAAAAGAAGAAGAAGAAGAAGAAGAAGAAGAAGAAGAAGAACAACAACAACAACAACAACAACAACAACAACGCCACCAGTTCAGTTCTTCAAGAGTTGGTCATATAGCTACCTACCTACCTAGGTGATTATAACCTTTGCTGTCCTCAAGATCATTTTAGAACACAAAATTAGTTATATTCTACACACTGATATATCGAGAAATACAGGTCCAATTCGAATGGAAGTTTCACCACACTGTGTAAATTTGGTTACTCTTTCACGCATGAAATTTCAATTTCTGCTTAAACTTTCCATTTAAGATTGAAGGTAGGGACCAACTTCAATAACAAGTGAAAACTTTTAATCGAAAAGAGTCATTCTTACTCTTGTATGGTTAATATTCGGTCTTAATTAAGATGTGTCACTGTATTTGGACGTGATGCCAGGATTGCACTGGGTCAGTACATTTTGTTTTCGAGCAAGATGCATTATCCTCAATACTTTCTCTCCACTTAGAGATTAAATGGGGGTATGGGTGTAGCAGTAAACTTTTTGTCAAATAACTCCAATTGTTAAACAACTCCATGGGTTAATTCTTGGGTGATGGCGCTAGACTGGATTTTTTGGGACGAGAGCAATTGGAGGTTCCTCGTAAGCACGAGAAGCACAATATAAGAACAAATTACTTCTCTGTGTTCAATGCAATTGCTTCATGCCCCCCCCCCCCCCGCTGGCGCCACCCCTGATAACATTCAAGGGAACGTCGGCGGCTTCGTCGGGTAGGCCTAAAATAATAATAATAAAAAAGAAAAAAAAACCTCCCAGGACTGGAATTACTAGATGTGTGAACATTTTTTTTGTTTTGAAATAATAGTTTAATTCATATCGAATCGATTTTCAATCACGTCTTCTTTACTCAGTTATACCACATTCCATGTACCCGTGTCCTATCTCCTACCCCATCGGGGAAGGACGGCAAAAGTCCTTCGCGGACGCCTAAAAATTAACGTAAAGGACTTAAAATTACTGGATGGATGATCATGAACTGTTTTTTTTTCTTTTTGAACTATTCCATTCTTTTGTAACGGTATTTTAGAGCCTATCTGAATCTGTTTTAATCAATTCTTACTAGCTCTGCCATCCCCCATCCCACATTCCAATCGCAAGGTCATGCCCCCGTCGGGGAAGGCTAACGGCCTTTCCCCCAATTTCGCCGGGGACCTTCATCTTCATGCCCACGGTAAACTGATAAAAGATGCGGGTCTGATAAACTTCAGTCACCCGAAAGTTCTTCTTGATTTTGCCCACAAGAAGACCATATTCTTCAAAAAACTCAAAATTCCGAATTTTCTTGACAAAAACAGACGAGAGGTTGATCACGTGCATGCAGTGCCCGATGGTCGACCATCTGGCCTGCCCGACAGCCGAATTCTAGCAACGGTAAAGAAAATCGACCAGCCCGTTTTCAGTTTCACTTACTGGAAAACAGTAGGGTGAGAATGTCTCCCCCATAAGTCTGACTGAAAAATTAATTTGAAAGTACCTTGTATCATGACATATTTTCAAATACGTTGGACCTTAACCCCCCCCCCCCCCTCCGAAAAGAGACAAAACCACTTCATTTACTTGTAGAGTACCGTTAATCTGGTACTTTTCTGATCATTTAGCAATTTGGGTTTTTTTCTATTGAAGTGAAACTTTCATTTCAAAGGAAAGTAAAAGGACGACTGCTTCATTTCTAGTTACAAGTCTGGGAAATGCCATTCGGGCTATCTGAGGGGTTAGATTTTTAACAATTTTCTGTACGCTCCGCTTCAACTGATGGTGGCACGCCGCATAGATAGTATTTTGGTCGAACAGATTACTTAAGAGAACAAAGCATGCTTGTAAATTATTCTTCGTTTTGGGGCAGTATTATGAAGTGAAAATTTTATTGCGAAAAAAGCTGGAAAGCTCTCAATTTTTCAAAAATTTTTGTGCCCTCGATTTAGATGGTCTTTCGGGGAGTATTACACTTTTCGGACGAAAAACAACTCTGCTCCCTCCCAAACTGAAACTCTCCCGTATGCCTATGACAATAAAATAGAATATGAAACTTCGAATATACTCGAAGCCAAACTTTTTCATCGGGAGAATGTTCCAATATGGTGTGAGGGCATGAATCTGCATGATGATATTCAGTAACCCCAACAAAATTACAGATTATTCCCTACTTGATTTTTCTCATGAGAAGGTAAGATTCTTCCATAAAACGCCCAAACTGTCATAAGCTTTACAATTTTTTCTCCAATATAAGCTTCATATTGTTAAAGTGGCAAAATTTGCCAATTCCGATGGATACTCCATACAACAAATAACCAAAACCAACGCTGTCAATCACCCGGCATACTACCTAATTTTGCTCTTGAAAGGCATAGGCCTATAACTTAAAAAAACGCAATATTCATCATAACCTTACCAAAAACCAAATTTTCTTTCATTAAATTCCAAAGTCGGTAATTTTCAAATCTTCGTTAAAAATGAGAAACCTCAAAAGAATTTCAGCTGTCGCCTATATAACGTTTTCTTATCTTTGCCACATGAAGGACAGATTCTTCATTAGAGACCTAAAATTTTTCATGGTACTAACGAAAGCAAAATTTCTTTCAAAAAATTCGAGATTTTTAAGTATTTGTTAAAACGAAAGTTCATAATTTCGGCTGGCTACGCGCGCCTCATATTCTGTCAAGTCACACCCACCGGGACATAACATTACCTTTGTCGGGGGGCCATGAAATTCTGGCCCCCCTGTCGGGGAACTTGGCCCCCCTGTCGGGCAAATCCTGGCGCTACCCTGGACGTTATGTGACAGACCTAAAAAAATGTAGGAATCGTTCTGAAGAAACTGTCAAAATCTATAAAGGAACAGGAAATTTCCGTACAATGCCCATGCCAGTCCCGCGATCGAGGTACTGACGAGGGCGAAAAACTAATAGGGACTATGTTCTTGGGACTAGACAATAGGACAGTAATAATTTTGAATTTGTGTACGTAGGGGGGAAAATTGTTCACGAAAGCCTCTCATAAGAAATTTGACGGAGACGGGTTTGATCCACTCCTAATTAAATTGGACTCTTGTTTTCACAGTTTTCACTTAACTACGGTAAAGAAGGCAACGGTAGATCCGTGCAAGTGTCTGTCTGTTCAAGATGATAAATTTACCGCCCGACACTGGCCCAGGGTAAGTGTAGTCCTTAGCCTAGCCTATGTAGCCTACCGTTCTTTAATTACATTAGAATTGAATTTCTTTCTCAAATTAATTATTTCAACACACTTGAGGCAAAACTTAGTAGCCGAACATACGACCGTCTTGTTATACATTACCCAAAACGATATTTCCTTTGTCTACTTTGCAGGGCTTTGGTAATTTTAAAGGTCGTGTGAAATGAAAGTAGCAAAATTGGGAATTTGATGTAACAGCATAAAAAACAAGAAAATAGCCGCAATATCCATCAAAATCCATCAAAATTTGACCATTTTACAAACTACAGGGCAATTTCTGATTTGCGCTTATGAGCACAGAATGCAAATCTTGCGATGTCATGAGAAGGACATACCATATATGGCTAATGTTATTCTTTGCTTTTACAACTTTCATTTCAAGTACCCTTGTAACAAATGTTTGTCCTGAGGATTTTATTTTTAAAGTTAATTTTTTCCCTTGGAAATCATCAGTACCAATTATCAAACAACGAACTATCTAATAAGCATATAGGACTAACAAAGGTAATGCTTATACTATGCAACGCTCAGCACAATTTTTTCAAGTTGCTTTAGAAATATTCAACTTTGATTACACGAATCCCTTCCACCAGACGTACCTTCACATTCATTATTAGCAGTAACGTTTGATCTGGCTGGGCTTAACAAATGGTAGTTAGATGCATCCAGTCTAAAATTCTTGGTTGGTATGAAACTCCGCGACCAGCAGTCTTTACTTGACAGTATCAGAATACCGTTGACTGACTGACTGGAAAACAGGAGTGTTATACGGTACGGTACTTCAAACACATGCTACCAAATTATTTATTTTCCTCATCTTCGGTTCCGGTCATTTGAGATCTCAGGTTTTTAACAAATTCAAATGGCGTGCATTCTTTACGCGCCGCACTTACTCGTACGCGGGGGTTGTATCCTCGCTCCTTTGTATAGTAGCATCATTTTGGAGGTACAAAATAAAGCGCGCTGCACGCACTGCGTGGATTGCCAATGCACGTGAATACTTTCAAAGAGTATCCGACCACATTCTAGTCGGATTATTGCGTCGATGAACTATTGAACTAGAGGAAAAGAGTTCTGCGTCAGTGTTGGTTAGAATTCGAGAAAGGAGACAAATGAAGACACCGTCAGGTAGACAAGATATTTGCGCAATCTGCATCTTTTTAAGGTACACTGCGCAACTGCATTTCATACACATTGTTATGCGTGTCATTTGATTGTCATTTGTATAATCGTTAACATCACTTGACAAAGGATTATGACCGAATCATTTATCCCCTTTCCCTGATTGGGTTCCGTCTGTCTTTCGGTATTTTCCTTATCCTAGCCACGCTAAAGTAAAAACCATTCCTGCTCCCGTGACAAACAGTGTCAGTGATGAGGACAACGTTTTCGTGAGGTAAGAACTTTTTTAAAGTACGGTCCCGGAATTAGGGTGTTCATGCATTCTTCGAGTCTATTAGAGATTATGCACGTGACGTAAGTGCGTTCCACTGGATGGAAAAGCTCAAAGGTAGTCGTGGCGTTACCGAAACGCGCGCACAACAGCACCTGAGTAACAAGTGTTGTAAAAAAGACGCCTGAATGGAAAAACGCGAAAAGATACGCAACGCAGTGACGCCTAAGCCCTAATAGGGTTGACATAGGCCTACAGCAGGCGCAAGAACATATGCATGTATGTTAAGTCACGGTTACGCTTGTAAACGCTTGCGCGATTGCACGGGAAAAGAAGAATTGGAATCTACCTTTCGTTGTGACGACATTGAAAGGGTAGCGCTTTATAGACTCTTTTTCAAAGATATTATAAACATAGATACCAAACTTAAAATGGCGCGGTGACTCCTCACGGAGGCCGAATCGGAGGGGCGGAAGTGCTGATCACTGATCAGTCGTTTTGAAAGCTAACAGTTACTTGATATCTTCCGGTAGTATTAATACGTGCGATTTTAAAACATCGCAATTATTGCAAACACCGTTCTTCAATAAAGTTTACTTACATGAATTGTTTTATAGGCTTCTTCGCCTGCTTTTACTTAAGAACATTTGAAAATTAACGCACAACGACTGGTTTGAAGTTCATTAGCTTACTGATTGGTCAGTTACTATGGTATCTGCGCAAGCGCACATCTATGTACGCGTTTGCATTCTCACGCGCTTACAACACAAAATCAACTACTGCGCTCTTTTTTCAAGCACGTGGAAGTGAGCGTCAATTATTCCGGACTCCACACGAAGAAATGCATTGTGCGCGTACAGAACTCCCTTTTAAAATGCACGCACGCTGACATCTCGTCACAGTGGGATTTTCTGTTACGCATGCATAATTGTGCGCGCAGATCACCGAACAGAACTGTGCGCATGTCCAATCAATACATCCGCCCCTCCGATTGAGCCTCCTTGAGGAGTGAGCGCGTCTAACAGTGTAGGGATAGGAGTTTGGTATCTACGTTTATAATATCTTTGCTCTTTTTGACTACAGACCGTCCTTTCATTTTTTTAAACACTAAATGAGTCTTCAAAATGTACACCAACTAGCACCATAGAAATCCTACAGATTTCTCTGCTATAGACATGGCGGTTGCTAACGGCCTAGCTTTGACTTCGCTGAGAACTATCTCAATGATGCGCACTAGCAATGGTGTGCACGTTTGCCTCCACGGAATAGTGCTTTTTATACCATGTAACGCCCAGAAAAACCCTCTTTGTTAATGATCAAGTGCAGGTGGTGTGGACCAGGAGAAGAGAGAACTTGTCACTTTGCGTTAAAAATTATTGAAAACGATCATCACACAAATATAATGAAAACAATCATATGCATCAGAAGCGTGATTTCAAGGCGCTTCTTTATATGATCATGATATTTTCCTCCACCGTATATATGCTTGTGTTGGGAACGGAATATATTAAAGTGTACCTCATTTCAAAAAATAAAAAATATATGAAACAGCCTGAAAAATGAATTCTTACAGTCCAACTCACATCTTGGGCAGAGATATAAAATGCTGAAGTTTATTCACTCAGATTAAAATGGTATATTGCGCAATACTTGGTGATTTCATTGTTGTAATACTCAAATTACAATCTTTGTATCTCTTTGGGTTTTTTTAAGTTACTGTACCTTCTACCAAGAAGTGATAGCACTCTAACTTTTATGGGGTGATGTCATTAATCAAGTCCTCTTTGTGCAGCATAACTATGTGCAAGGAAACAGGAAGTATTCAAGGTCATAAAAAAGTTTTTAATTTTAAAGGGAAGCAAAGCAGGTTGTGTGAGTTGTATAACAAGAAAGTCACAAATTTATTGCGCAGTGAACTAATTTGTTTTAAGTGAATAAATTTCAACATTTTATATCTCTGCTCGAAAATGTACTATAAACATGGAATAGACTGTAAGGATCCATTTTTCATGCTGCTGAATGTAAATTTTTGATGTACACTCTAAAGGGGCCAAACTCTCACCCCAAACTACAATTTTGGTACCCGGGTACCGAAATTCTCAATTGGCTCAGCTCTTTGATTGGCAGCTAATTCAAACAATGCAGGGGTACTAAAGCTTATATTACACAGCATGAATGGTACTGAGATTGTTTTGATTTTATAAATGGAGTTTTTCTATACTCACCTTGAAGCAATAAACTGAGATTGTATGTGGATGAGGATGAATTTCAGACAATTGTGGGAGGGGCTTCAGTAGGAAGGTAAGGAGAATTGATACTCTTTGGGGTGAGAGAACTGAGCCTTAAAGGTGACCACAGGCCTCCGAAAAGTTCTAGCTTCAGGCCAAGATTTTCGTTTGGGATTTAGAATGGCAAGGCTCAAATGAAATTTCAGTGCTCCTGAGAAGTGAATAACATGCAAATCAGGTGCACGACCATTACGGGCATGTATGGTACCGTGGGTTAGGTGTAAAAGAGTAGACCGAGGGTCACACTACAACGAATTAGGATAGGATTCCGATCCGATTTTTTCGGGTTTTCGTTAAAACCTTTTCCATCTCTGGTCGGAAAGAGCAAAAAAAAAAAAAATTAAACCAGTGTAAGTATATGATTTGCATCGGATGTCCATGAAAATAAAATGCCAACTGACTTTATCGTGACTTTATCACACTGACATAGGCCTACATTTTTTTTATCGGAGAGCTCGACTTGAACCAATTGGTTGGAAACTGGGCCTCATAACTACATTTAAAGGCATATTTTGGAGACAAAATTCGTTAACTTTACAATAAGCAGAAAAATTTTCTCTTTCAGGAGGTGAAAACGGCATGCCCATAGCTTATAGCGTTCGAAAGATACAAATTTTTCAAGTATTGCTTAGCACAAAGTTTTCAGTGTTTGACCTCCGGTGACCTCAAATGACCTTTAACCTCTACCAAAAACAATAGGTTTCTTCCTCTCTATATGGGCTACCCACACACCAAGTTTGAACTTGATGGAAGTTTCCGTTCTTGAGATATCACGTGCACGAGCTAAGTGTCACAAATACACACACACACACATACATACACACGCACACACACATATACATACACTCATGCACGACCGCATAGGTTTCTCTTTCATCGAAACCATTAATTGGATGAAACTCGCAAGGCCAAAAAGACTTGTCAGTGGCGCACCCAATATGGGGTTGGGAGCTTGAGTCCCCGAAGGGTCTTCAGTGGGTTTTATCAATCTGAAAATTGATTTAAAGGCAGTCATTCGTCACCCCAAACTACAGTTTCAGTGTACATATATCAAAACTCTCAATTGGTGCAGCTCTTTGATTGGCATTCCATTCAAACAATGCATCATATGTAATTACACAGCATGGGCACTGGAAGTGTCTTGATTACACATTATGGACTTGTATGGCCACTGGGACAAGCCATGAAGCAATAAACTAGGATTGTGTCTGGATAAAGATGAGTTTTAGATAAATGTGGGAGGGGCTATAAGTAAGTATGTTGGGAGAATTGGAACTGTTTGGGATGATGAAAATATGCCTTTACGCTTTATTTTTAACAGAGTCAGAGGCCCTGGTGAATCTTCCTGTCTACAACGTAACCAACCGGGATCGACTCTCCAATCAAACTTACGATTGCACGTTGCACGCATCAAATATATCACAAAAAAAAAGAAAAGTGTGAATATACAGGTAGATATTCGTAAAAACTGGGAATCCTCTGTGTGACGTACTACATTAGGCCTACTCATGGAGGCATTAAGTTACATCGGGGGGGGGGGGGGGAGGGTTTACATGAAGTGATGTGAGCGTGGACGTACACGCATCCGTTCACAATAAAGTAATACAGTATAAACTGCAAATAAAGTGTAGTATACGCAAATTGACAATCTAGCGTTAGGAATGAAGTTGAACGTTCTTGTATAACTACGTTTGGAAAGTTTGAGCATTACAACAGATCAGTGTGAACAATCAAAAGAGAGTTGCTGAAGCCATAAAGAAAGTAACAGAAAGCCTGTTTTGGCAATCTGCCAATAATGTCAAAGGAAAATGGTTTTCCATCTAAAATTCTGACAAAACCATTTGTAGGAGCTTACTTCTGAACCACGGGGAGGCGAATCCCCGCGATCTAGGGGGTATTTTATCCGAACGTGTCCTGGTACGCTCCAGGTCATCTGCACGGCTCTGCTCAGATATTCTTTCTAAAATATTTGCCCCCTCCCCAGTCCAAAATCCTGGGTGCGCCACTGGACTGCGGAGTGCCATTAACGGCAATCTGAGGGGTATTTTTAGCAAAATGTTGTCGATAAGCTAAGTGTCAACCAATGCTGGCGCTCCGAGTGGATAGTGTTACTGCTTGCACCACCACCTTTTGGGTGGGAGGAAGGATCTGAAGACTGATCGCCGTTCTGTGGGAGGGGTCTAAAATTTTTACATTTTCAAGGACCCCCCAGACACGATTTGGTGCAATATAATAATTTCCCATATGAGATTTTTCTAACCCAGAATGTTAGCGTTGGCGTGGAACGTACCAGAGAGTTTTTGGCTTTACAAATCTTCCAGCTGGCCCGAAACGGCACTCTCCCGAGTGACAAAGTACGAAAACTGGTACAAATATATTTGGTCTTTACGTGCAATGACTTAACAAAAATGTCATATTTTGAGACTAACACTTACAATTGTCACTTATTTAAATAGAAAAATGCCTCTAATGTCGAAAATATATTTATGTCTCAGGTGCTCAACTTCATAGGTATATTCAGAATTTTGTCACTAGATTTTATCTCTGTGTATGTCGCCCTTAGAGGGTATACACAAGTACACGGGGTCATTTCAATATGGGGACACAAGGTTCTCTGCCCGGAAAATGCAATCCTGCCAGAAAGACTACAGTATCAAAACGTACCGTCACCATCAGCTGGCGCGGAGCACAGAGAATACTGTGGAAAATCACTACCACTCACCGGTTCGCGCGGAGTGCATAAGATGGTATGGAAAATCGTGAACCCTCACGCAGGCAGAAACTTGCAACTCCTTACATGTTGGCCAGAATGTCATTGCCCGAAAGTTTATCTAAGCGGAGCGCCACCATCAGTTGACGCGGAGCGTCCAAAAATTTTGGTAAGTGAAACCTCACAGACAGCCAGAAAAGGCATTCACCAAGCTTTTACTTCCACCCCCACATTTTTCACTAGGGAACTGTCACCCGCAGTTTCCCTCTCCGGCTGCTGTAAATGATACGACTTAAACCAATTGGTTAGAAACTGCGCCATAAAACAACTGCCAAAGTCATGTTACTTTTAGTGTTGAGCAATTTTCACCTTATCCCCTCACGATAATTAAATAAACAATATCCCGATAATTCGATAATGACGATAATTTTATGGAAACAAGTTTCTTGGAAGTTTCTTTACTTTGAGTGAAATTAGAGAGAAGTACATGGGTCGATGACAGTTGATTAATTAAATGGAATTTTACGACCCAGTTTCCAACCAATTGGTTCAAGTCAAGCGGGCCATGGCCGTTTTTCCAATTTTGGCTCTTTGTCTTGTTTTCCCTACTCCATTGCTTATGCTGAGCCTCAAGCACAATGGCAGAAGGTTCCGTTTTTAAAGTCTTCTGTATGACCCGGCCAGGAGTTGAACTCACAATCTCCCGACTGCAAGTCCGATGCTCAAACCACTTGACCATGCAGTCGGTCATATAAGTCGATGATAATCATAAGTCAATGATAAACAATGAATCTTTTGTTTGTCTCATTTTGTTGTTCATTGACTTTTTTAAGTGGCTGAGAGATGAATAGAAAGATCACATGGTGACAGAATGCAGTTGCATAAGATCAGTGCAAGGTAACAGAAATTTGCAAGCCACAAAATAAAAAAGATCACAAAAAGAAAAAAAACATTCAACTCACTTTTCTCACAAAAATAATCGCCACATTTCAATCTAAATATTATATCGTCTCGAGCCAAAATTATCGCGATAATAATAATTTTTGATATATCGCACAATACCAGATGCTTCTCATCATCTGTACTTGGTTTGCACTTTTGTGTGACATTTTCTGCTAAGTTTTGCGAAATGTCATCTCTTTAACTCCCAGTACGCAAATTTTCAGCACTACACTGACCTACAGTTCCTTTTTATTATCCCTGACCATGTGGGCTTATTCCGCTGACACAATAAAAAATGATCGAAATTCAACAGTATTCTCTGAAAGTTAGACTTTTATATTTTCTTCCTGAAAAAATGGCAAGCATTTTACTAAACACAAAATAAATAAATAAATAAATATTTTTTTTTGTCTTCCATTTATTCAAATATTTTCAAGAAATAATTCAATGTAATACATAGTTGTTAATGTAATCCAATTATTAAATGACGTTATCATCAATTCAAATTTAAAGAAAACATTTACAAGTAGGTATCTGTCCGAGTCGCACTCAATAATACAAACGCAGATAAGATAAATTTTGCATCTTCTTACAACAATCGACTCCATCATATATTAATTCCTGTTAAATTTTATACATCATACTTAAGAAATCATAAATCAAAAAACCTCATTATCGATACTAATAAACCATTACACATATCAAACACTCCTTTCAGTTCTACGTAGGACACCATGATGCTCTATCTTAATCCTTTTTGTTGACTATTCTTTTAAATTCTCATTGCAAATTATTGAAATATAAAAACAAATTACACAAATTTATATACATCTTCCTACTTCGATCGACCCCTATATGCCTACATATGTACATGTGGGCTTATATACTTTATATTCAAATACTTTATATAATAATAAATCATTAAACGAAAAAGCTAATTATCAAAATCAAATAAACCATTACACATATTGAAAGCTTCTTTCAGTTCTACATAAGACAACATATTTTTCTTTCTAAACTTTTTGTGTTAATAATATCTTTCAATTCTCATTGCAAACTTAAATTTGTGAAAAAATACATCGATATTTGGCAACTCGCCTTGTTTCTTACAATGGTAAATATAATTCTTCATGTTTAAAATGAGATAATTAAATGGGTGAATAGAACCTTTCCCGAATCCAAAGAAAACATCATATTTAGAAAAAAAAGAATTGTTTCCTTAAGAAAAGAAATTCAACATCAAGAATGAAGGCTGAAGTAATACTGCAGTCCCAAAAAGGTGTTCGAGGCTTTCTATTTCTATTTTACAAAAGGAGCATTGGTCACATTCCACCTTCCCCATGGCATACAAGAGCTTATTCGTGGCGATAATCCTATGAAGAAAACGGTATTGAAAGTACTGTAACTTAACATCAGAGACGACCTTTCTAGACATGTTGAAAAAACTCTCCCAATCTTTTGTTCCAATATCTACGTACACTGTTAAAAATTTCTGTAAATTTACAGACTTTTTTTAACTTAAACTTTTTGTATTTTACTTTTAATAGAGATTTTCTGTATCTTTACAGACACTTTGTATTTCTACAATAAAAAAAGGTTGTTTAACATGTATTTTCTGTTTATTTGAAAAACCATTTCTGTCTGCTTTTTTAACCAAATTTTACTGCTTTGTAAAACTTTTTCTGTAAATGTACAGAAATTTTAACAGTATTTTGTATTTTTCTGATTTCACATAAATATACTGTCATTTGACAAACATTCATTTTGTTTTTACGCTGAAAAAGAAACAAAAATAAGCCCAAACAAACAAACAAATAAGAAATAGCCAGAAAATTTTCAATATATAACATGCATCGTTCTGCGAAGTTTCAGTTAAAAAAGAAAACATTTTTGGCAAATTTATGGCCCTATTTGAAAATTAACTTACATTTATTATACTGACAATTGGTATACTGATGTCAACTCATCGCCACAGGCGCTCATGCACTTGATCGAATTAAAAACGTTTCACAAATTTACTTGAAAGAGTCTGTAAATTTACCACTTTATGACGTAAATCTCATTTTGCATAAATGGGTGGAGCTTATTTTGTAGGCATTTTCCTAACAAAAGGATTGCTGTTGCTTTGAATAATATCTTTTTGGCTTTTTTTAATCAGGAAGTGATAAACTTATTGTTTACCTTGTCTGGAAATGTTTGCAACCAATGTATTTGCATTCTTTGTCATATTTATTTTAAAAACAATTATTATATTGTACCAAAAATGTGACTTTCCATTACAAAGTTCCTAGAGATAGCAGTCTACTGGACAACAATGTGATAACAAAGTATCCTCATTGTGTTTTGATTGAAAATAACTTCGTAACGACACATTACGTTGATAAGCAAATACCTGATCTACGTAATGGTGAAGTGTATGTTACGTAATAACATATGAAAGGAAAAAAGCGATATTATAATAAATATTAAAACGCCGAGAATGAAAACAGTAGGCTGTAAATTCACATAAAATTAAGGTAAAAAAAAAAAACAGGACAATTCTGTAATTCGATTTTACAGTAGACATTTGTAAACTAATTTACATGCAAAAACTGTAAAGAAAAAACAAACACTTAATGTTTTTTCATGATTACAGTCTGGCTGTAAAAAAAACATTATTTGGTTGGAAAAAAATGTGCCATAAAAATTATGTAAATTTTACAGAGAAATTTCTAACAGTGTATTGTCCCTTCCATTTTTTAACAGCTGTTGGTTCAGTGACATTTCGCTTAGCTTGTAAATTATATATGTATTGTGAAACCCGTGGTGCGTGTAATATTCTCTCTAACAAATTATCATTACTTTCTGGTTCATCAAGCTGAAATCCAGCCATTTTCCAGCTTCGTGGTATACTATGAATTAAACCAAAATATAGGGGAAAGGAGAATCTCTCAATCTGGAAACGGTGGATGAACCTATTAAAATCTAGTGGTTTTCCTTCTTGATCAAAAAGGTCTCTTACATATAACACATTTTTCTTATAAAGCTGGTGATATATAACAACAGAATTATTAATACGGATAAAACTATTATTCCAAATAATCTGATTACCGAAATTTTCAGTCGGCTCAGTAAATGAAACGCTACACCACGCAGTGACGACCTCCTTTATAAAAGTATTGCGAATATCAGCGACATCATTTTTTGAACAATTACACTGAAAAAATTGCTTTCCTATAGCAGATAGATATATGTCCCAAAACAATTTCCAAGGGCTCTCTGAAGTAGAACAATACCTTTTGACCCATGTACATTTAAGACTATTAATAAAACTGTGAATATGAGTGACTTTTAAACCACCTTCTTTAACAGGATTCACAATTACGGAACGTTTTATTTTGTCTGGATTTCCAGACCAAATGAAATTAAAGATTGCGCTCTCAATTTCTTTAATAAAGGGTATTGGTGGACTGGGTAATACAAGAAATAGAAAAACAAGTTGGGAGAGTGCAAACGTTTTAACAATTACGTTTCTTCCAATGGGTGTAATGTCTCTTAAGGACCAACCGTTCAAAATAGTTTTCAGTCTTGAAAGTTTCGGCACAAAATTTAAACGATGAAGGTCTTCTCTATTTGTAGTGAAAGTTATACCTAGGACAGTTACTGGCCCATGCGTAGAGATAATATCGAGGTCACTAACAAATGCAGGATTACGAATAACATAAGGGCCAAGTGGAAAAAAGACTAGATTTTGAAATATTAATTGTGAGGCCAGAGGCCTCTTTCAATTCATTTAATACATGGAGAATCGTCTTTAGGGACTCCTCGGTACCATCAATAAAAAAAGAAGTGTCGTCAGCGTATTGTAACAGTTTAACCTCATTATTAGCTATGGAAATGCCTTTATTATTATTATTATTTATTACTTTTATGGCTAAAATTTCGGCTGCTAGTATAAATATGTACGGGCTGAGTGGGCAGCCCTGTCTCACACCACGTTGTACGTCAAAAAACCCTGAAGAGAAACCATTATTACAAACACAAGTGGAGGATCCCGTACAGAAGACCTCCACCCACTTACTAAAGGAAGTATCAAGTTTGAAAAAAGTAAAACATTTATGAATAAAGTTCCACTTAAGCGTGTCAAAGGCTTTCTCAAAATCAGCTAGAAAGATGAAGCCAGGAATATTCTCAATTGCACAGCAATCTATAAGGTCTAAAACAAAACGTATATTTTCTCCAATAAACCTGTTACCTAAAAACCCAGTCTGTTGGGGGACTATTAAAGAAGGTAATAGTAATTTTAATCTCGAAGCTATTGCCTTTGCACCAATTTTATAGTCTGTATTAAGTAAGGTTATTGGTTTATAATTCTTTAATGAAGAGGAATCTTTTTTCGGCTTCAAAATTAACGTAATGATACCTCTGGTTTGTTCTTTTGTCAGTCTACCAATCCTGTAACCATAATTGAGGGAATCGACAACTAATTGCCCAATCAAAGGCCAGAAAATTGTATAGAAATTACAAGACAAGCCATCACTTCCAGGGGTTTTATCATTTTTCATTGCCATAAGGGCTTGGAAGCACTCATGAAAGTAAGATTGCCCTCGCTGGCCGGGCCGTTTTCATTAATTGGCTGAGGGGGGAGACCATCAAAAAAGGGGTCTGGGGTACATGCTGTGGAAGTACATAAGGAAATGTAAAAGCTTCTGATGTGATGAGTAATACCCTCGTTACTTTCAAGAACATTATCGTTTTCATCCACTAATTTGAAAACCACGCTTAGAGATTTGTTTCTCTTTTCTAAATTTAAAAAGTACTTGGAATTTTTTTCTCCCTCCTCAACCCACCTGGCACGAGAACGTATTATTGTACCTTGTAATTTGAAATTATAATAAACAAGTAAATCGTTTTGGGCCTTTTTTAACTCATCCCTCGTAACTCGGTCATCACAACTATATGGCTGTTGTTCAAGCTCAGCAATTTTATCAATAAGCTCACGTTCTTTTTGACGACGTTCAGCTGCCTTTTGCTTTGAGTACAACATACTTTTATTTCGAATTCTAAACTTTATAAACTCCCATCTAGTTGAAGGGTTGTCACCTATGGTGTCAGCAACAGTCATAAGAATAAGGTCATTGATCATGGATACATAGACAGTGTCATTCAAAAGTGAATTATTTAGCTTCCAGTACCCTCGGCCTCGATCAAATGAGTGAATAGAAATAGTTAAACTAACAAACGAATGATCAGACTGAGTACCAGGAGAGAACACAATATCCTTAACAGTGTGTATAACATGCCTAGAAACAAGAATATAATCTAACCTACAATGTAAGCCTGGGGTGACATTGGAAGTCCAAGTGAAATTCTTTACATAAGGATTGCGCTCTCTCCAAACATCAGCTAGGTCATAAGTATATGCATTAATTCCAAGCATTTGTAACGAGCTTTAAAATTAGTTTTTAAATTCCCTCCCTTTTTATCAAACTCAAAATTGAAAACAAAGTTGAAATCCCCCGCCAAAATAATGGTATCGTCATGAAAGTTACTTATACGAAGAGACAAACTCTCAAAGAAATTCGGATCGTCTAAATTGGGGGCATAAATCCCCACCAAAGTGAAAATACGATCACAAAATTTAAGATCCACTAAAATGGACCGCCCGTGTGGACAAATATCAGTCTTCATTAAATCGAATGTGAGACTTGGTTTTATAAGTAAACAAACCTCCCGACTCGTAGTAAGTCCATGCGAAAAAATAATAGTTCCTCCCCACTCATGCTTCCAATACTTCTCGTCAGCTATACAGCTGTGTGTTTCTTGAATAAAGCTGATGTCAATGTTGTGTCTGTGAATGTATGCAAAGAGTTGTCTGCGCTTTTTGCTTTATCTGAGCCCCCGAGCATTAAATGAGATAAGAGTTAAATCAGATACCATTTCATAATACAAATACTTAAAAAATGCAGGTGGGCTCAATAGTAAACCTGAGAGTACAGTATACTTGCACTGAAAACACAATCATTATATACAATGTATACAACGTTGATAAATGGAGGTACAAGAACAAGAAAAAAAATAAAGAAACAAGCACAAACACACATAAGAGCACAGGAAAAACACAAAGAGAGAAAAAAAAAAAAAAAAAAAAAAAAAAAAAAAACGTCAATCCAGCTGTAGGAATTAACAAGGCAATAGTATAAGAATCCTATTGCCATGAACACACCCCAGATGCAAATGGCCCAAGGAAAGGGCGATAGATTCATAGCACTAACCAGCGGCTAACGGGCTAAAATGTAAACAAGCGGATATAACTACAAACTAATGCTCGACAAAGGAAGGCATATAGAATAGGTAACACTGATGTATGCTCAGTGTTGAAAGTACAGTAAAAAAAAAACGGTGTTATACCAACCATATCACATATGATAAACCATCTAGATACAAAATAATCAGATGTCTCGATCCAAACGAAACAAAATCGTCCACTACAGTACAAAAGTTATCCTTGTTAAATAACCAACTCTTCCTCATCACAAAGGGCGAAGATGGAGTAAAAACTGAAAGAATCGGTTGAAGATCGTTAACAAAACGTAGGGAATAATATGAATTTGTGCAAACCACATTGTAAGTTCTCTCCCTACAGTAAGAAATGAAAATCCAACCCAGCATAAGAAATAATTTGGCTATAAGTTGAATGATCACCTGATATAAATTATTTGTCGGCAAATTTGTACGGGCGGCCATCAGACTGTCTCCAGACCCCTCCAGCAAAACGAAGTTTAGTGCCCGTACGATATAACTGAGAAACTTGAATTTTCCACTTCTTCTTCTCCATCAAATCCAATCGGGTCAGGTCATCAGTGAGGAAATATGGCTTCTGTTGCAGCTTTAATCTGGCATGTTTCAATAAGAATAGTTTATCTTGATGAAATGAGACCTTCGCCAGTATATGTTGGCTCCGACCCTCCACGATCTTGCCGTCTCTGTGGGCCCTCTCAATATGGCAATCATTTAGGCCAATTTCACGAAATACTGACTTGGCGATCTGAATACAGTTCTCGTTTTCTGAAGTGACGTGCCCAACTATACGTACATTATTACGTCTAGAGAACCTCTCTTGCTTATTTATCAGGGCAAACTGGTCACGATTTTCTGATTCCAACTTAGAAACTCTTTCTTCCATAGACTGACACCTTTCTTTGATTCCTTGTTTTTCTTTTCCAATTTATTAATTTTACGTGTCTGAGCTGTAAGTTCCTTCTTAAGTTCACTTTTCAAATTTCTTAAGTCAGAAGAAAAGGCACTAATAGCTTTACCGATAGCTTTCTCAAGTTTTTTGGCTAACTCTTCACCAATTTCCGTTTCAGAAGGAAAATCTCCTTCAGTAATAGATTCCACCTCAGATTCATCGTTGTCACGTGATGACACGTTGGCGGGTGCGGAAGATGTCTGTTTCTGTAATTGTGCCATGGCCTGTCTTTTTCTTATGCCCCAACTTCCAACCGGCCGTCCTCGTTTTCGGATCATAACTCGCAAAAAGTGAAAGTGTAGATGAAATCCTACCTCTTCAGCCCAAATTCATGGTATATCAAAGTAATTTCACGTGGATAAATTGAAATTCGTCGAGAGCCCAAAACAACACCTTCGTTTACACCGCCATGTTAGGCTCGTTAGGCTCAAAGTTGCTTTTTTTATTTTGAAAAGACCAGTCATCCCTACAATTTTTTAGCTCTCCATATGAAAAACTATATTTTTAATTGTAAAAGAATGAAAAGTATACCTGAGGCAAATGAATTTTTCTATAAGTTTAAATTTGTGGTCAAAGTGGAAGAGTATAAAAAAGTAAGGAAAAAGAAAAATGGTAAATATTCATAATATCAGAGAGGCATTTGCCTCCTGTCCTAGTTTGTTTGATTAATATATTGAAGGGACTGTTTTCTAGCTTTGGTGTTTATGTAAATATATCTCGATTATAATAGGGTTATCACAAGATTATTAAGTTTGCAAATTTTATTTGAACATCATTTTGTAACACAACGATTGTTTTTGGAGAACTTGAAATTGAAAATGAATAAATGGAGATAAAAAAAAAAGGCTCGAATAAATAAATAAATAAATAAAATAAATATATATTTTTTTCCTCCATCGGTTTATTGAAACTTTAATCCATTTTCTTTTAGAGAAAATATATTACAATATTTACAATGATGTATGCTGACGTTACATAACATTTAATACAAACGGTCTTATTATACAAACATACTTCATACAACACTTCACAATACAACACCTCTTCACAAGTATACATAGTGCTCCTATGTGTAGTTTAATACACCTTTCGAATCATTATTTATTATACATGACATTATTTCAAATATGCATTTTTTACTAATACATCGTTATCTGCACTGTGCTTTGAGCATTTAAAAATGTAATTATGTGGGAAGAAACCATTATTGTACCCATTTTTAACTCTATACCTGTATTGATAAGATCATGAAATTTAAAAGTTGTAATGGAATCACTGGCAGGTACGCTGAAGCCAAAAATATCGGACAATGAGTTGTACTATATAATGACAGGCTGACTTAACCAACATTCTAACGTATTAAATGGTAGACCAATACTCCTGTACTACATTTACCGTAATAAACAACATATACATCTCGAAGTGAATAGAAGCACACTTTACAGCCTGGGTTCAGGATGCTGACCACAAAAACACTTAATCGAGCCATGTGATGAAAGAATCCTTCAGAGCATTGTTATTGACAGCATTGTTTTTTCTAAATCGTGCGTGTAAGTAATTGTACTCCTCAACTTGAATGGCAAATTTAAATTTATAATAAAACTCGTTTACATCTGGCAGAGACTGCTGAATCTTTTTAGTAAATATGTAATACTTCAAATGGATAATTAAAAAATCGTACGGGTGACGCTTGTTATCATTGAACCCAAAAAAGATATCGTCTTTTGAGAAGACGAATTGCTTGTTCAGGAGTTTTAATTCTACATTAATGATAAACTGGGAAACATAACTGCAACCCCAAAACAGGTGGTCGAGAGTTTCTTCCTCCTGCTTACAAAAAGTACATAAATTGGTTTCAACCTTACCCATAAGAAAGAGAAGTCTATTTGTTGGTACGATTCTGTGGAGAAACTTGAATTGGAAATAGGCAAGTTTTGTTTCACGAACGGAATTCCATGGCATGCTCCAGATATTTTTCCAATTATGTTATTCAAAATTGACCACATCTTTTTTCCATTTTTTCATTGAGGTTGCTTCAGTAGCTATAGTTTTCAAGAAAGTATTATAGACAAATTGAGATAGAGAAGATGCATTAAGGGCCCGTTGAACCCACACTGTCGTACTATTTGGAGATTCCGTCGGGCCACACCCTGCCTCTCTCCAGTAATACGGGATGCTATTAATCATCCCCCAATACACAGTAAACGGGAAATTTTCTAAATTAAATTTCTGCTTAAATGATTGCAGTGAAAGTGGATTTCCTATGTGTTCGAAGAGGTCTGACACATACTTAATACCTTTCTTATGTAGAAATTCATAGTAAATTATCTTATCGTTAATACGTATGTGATGATTGTTCCATATAATTTGATTCCCGAAACTGTCCGTGGGTGTATGATAAGAACCCTCTACCCATGCGCTGACAACCTCCTTTACAAAAGCATTAGGAATACCATTGAGATCAATTGCTCTACAGTTACAATGGATAATTAGTTCTTTACCAAAGCTGTGTAAATTCTTGTCAAAAAATAGCTTCCACATCCCACCAGACTCATCAACGTACCTACGAATCCATGTACACTTCAAACTACTCACAAAACTCTTTATATCCTTAACTTTTAAGCCCCCGTCCTTAAAGGTGTTAAATAAAGTTGTTCGCTTTACCTTGTACGGGTTACCCGACCATATGAAGTCAGCAATAATCGATTCCAGCTCTTTTTCCCACAAAAGTTTGGGGTGGATTCGGTAAAACAAGGAAAAGGTACACTAATTGGGACAGAGCAAGAGACTTCACAATAGTATTACGTCCTACGGGGGATAAGTCCCTTGAGAACCAGACACGAAGGCAGTTTTTCAGACGTGAAAGCTTGGGTATAAAATTTAGGCGAAAAAGATCGTCCCCATTATTAGAAAATGTTATTCCCAACATTGTTACAGGACCCGAGGTCACATTAAAAATGCAATCATCAAGAAAGGCAGGCTGGTGATTAACTAAAGGTCCAAGAGCAAACAGCTTACATTTTTCTGGATTAATTGTGAGCCCTGAGGCTTGTTTAAAAACGTCTAAAATTCTTATAGCTTCATTAATCGACTCTTTACTCCCGCCAAGAATAAAGGTAGTATCATCGGCGTACTGCAAAAGCTTAGTTTCAATACCACCAACTGTAATACCTTTTAAAATCCTACTTTTATTTGTGTAGAGGTTGAGAATCTCCACACAAAGAATAAACAAATATGGACTAAGGGGACAGCCCTGATGTCCCCCTCTCTGGATACGAAAAAACCCGGTTGAGAAGCCGTTATTACATACACAAGCAGAGGAGTTTCTATAAAAAGTACTAACCCAGCTTTTGAAGCTATTACCAAACTTAAAAAAGTCAAGTGTTCTACCAATCAAGTTCCACTCCAATTTATCAAAAGCTTTTTCGAAGTCAATAAGCTTCAAAAAGCCTGGAATTTTGTTCGAGGAAGCATGATCAATCAAATCTAAAATGTAACGGACATTTTCCCTGATAAATCTTCCGTGAAGAAAACCAGTTTGGTTGGGACCAATCAACAAAGGAATAACATTCTTTAATCTGGCAGCAATGGCCTTGGTAGCAATTTTATAATCTGTATTCAGGAGTGTGATAGGACGATAATTTTTCAAATAGGTATCATCTTTATTACCTAGTTTCATAATGAGGGTAATGATACCTCTAGACTGCTCAGGAGACAGATTATTATTGTGATATGCATAATTTAAAGCGTCGACTACTACATTGCCAATCAAATGCCAGAATTTCTTATAGAAATTGACCGAAAGGCCATCGCTGCCAGGACTCTTATCATTTTTTAAAGACATTAATGCATTTGTACACTCATCAAGCGTAAGAATACCATCGCATCTCATGGAGTCATCTCGACTTAAGCATGGGGTATTGAGTAAATCATTGAAAACTTCATTAGGAAAGCAAGTGTCGGATGCATACAGCTTTTCATAAAAAGACTTAATTTTTTTTTAGAATAGCCTTATTGTCGTTACAAACATTACCATTACTGCTTCTCAGTTTAAAAATGGTGTTATTTGATTTATTGCGTTTTTCAAGATTTAAAAAATAGCTTGTATTCTTTTCACCCTGTTCAACCCAGCGGGCCTTGGACCGAATAATTGTTCCTTGTAACTTTTGGTCATAATGTAACAGTAACTCATTACGAGTTTCACTTAACAGAAGCTTAGTTGCAGGTGAGTCATGGTGAAAAAGATCGGCTTCTAGTTTTGAAATCTTTTCGATAAGTTGGTTTTCCTTATAGCGTCTTTCCTTTGCCTTGGTCTTTGCATAGCTCATGCTGACTTTACGAATTTCAAATTTTAACCTTTCCCACAATCTCTGCGGATTATTATCAAAGTCGTTCTGTAAAATATCAACAATGGTAAAAGTAATACAATCAACGAAATCATTATCGTCAAGTAAAGAATTATTCAGTTTCCAGAACCCTGGACCTCTTTTTTCATTTAACAAACCACAGGATAGAATAATCAAGGCATGGTCTGATTGAATACCGGGCGTATGACACAAATCATTTACAGTGTGGACCAGATGACGGGAAATAAGAAAAAAATCTTGTCTGCAGTGCAGCCCTGGAGTAATATTTGAGCTCCACGTAAAACTTTTGGACAGGGGGTTCCTCTCTCTCCAGACATCAACTAAATTAAAATATGTCATAAGGCTAATACATTCATTTCGGGCTCTAAAATTTGTTCTAGGCTGCCCTCCCTTTCTGTCACAATCTTAAGTTGAATACAAAATTGAAATCTCCACACATGATAATATTTTCACAAGCAAAACTTTGCATTCTTTGAGCTACATCCTTAAAGAAACTAGGAGTATCAGAGTTTGGACCGTATATACCAACTAACGTAACCAGATGATTTACAACTTTTAAATCTGCAATAATGAATCTACCTAGATTATGGACTTCTAATTTAAGGATGTCAAAATTTAATGTAGGCTTGAATATAATACATATACCGCAGGAATCCGTGGCTCCGTGAGAAAAGCATATACTGCCTCCCCACTCATTTTTCCAAATAGTTTCATCACTTCGAGAACTGTGAGATTCCTGAACAACCACTATGTCTGCTTTTCGTCGATGAAAATAGGAAAATAAACGCCTTCGCTTTTTTGTTTGTCTCAGACCTCTTGCGTTGTAAGACAGAACATTCAAATTAGCCATTTGCACCAGTATACGATTGCACTAACATCCATTGGATTGAAATAAGATAATGCCATGTCAACGAAGTGGAGGAAAAAAAAAAAAAAAACAAGAAAAGAAAACAAACATCAATCCAAACCAAGAGTAGTGAAAACACATCCAGTTTGGAAAAAAGGTGTATAAACAACGACACCAGGAAATCCGTTGCAAACCAAACAGGGCGAAAAAGTGAGCTACACAATGTTTTTCTCTAGAGCTTTATCCCAGTTGAAAGAATTTTCCTTAATTTTTGGATGAGAGATACACAAATATCACAGTTACTGGCAACAAGGTGTATGGTTGTTGATCATCCCTTCGCTTGACTCAACGGAAACGGAAGACACCAAAATAAAAACAATACGAAAGGCTTTGTTTCAACATCTATTGGGTATGACTAAAAACATGAGGCCGGCCATCATTCCCTCTCCAACAGCCACCAGAAAAACGCAGTTTCGTACCCCGATTGAATAAATCCTGAACCTCTTTCTTCCATCGTCTCTTTTCGATAAGATCTGCTTTAGTTAGATCATCTACGATATAGTAGGGCTTTCCTGCAAGGGCTTGCCTGGCATTTTTCATGACGGCGATTTTATCTTGGTAAAATGATAATTTGACTAACAGATGGCGGTCCCGGCCGGGAACTAGTCTCCCATCTCTATGTGCACGTTCCAACTTACAATCATGCACTCCAACCTCCTCAAGAATCTTAGATGCGATGTCCCGACAGTCCTCATTTTCCTCAGTTGCAAAACCCACTATTCTGATGTTATTCCGTCTTGAAAATCGTTGGTTTTTGTTTATATCTTGGGCTTGTTTAGCCTTGTCAGCTTTCAGTTGCTGTACTTTCCTTTCCAATGATTCACATCTGTCTTTCAAATCTTCAGTCTCTGTATTTAATTCCTTTACACTGTCTCTAAGATCGTCAATAGCCTTTGAAAATTCTTCTTGTAAGCTTTCGAATTCTTTTAACAGCCTCTCTTTGACTCGCTGGATTTTCATTCCCAAGGAATGTACAGTGTCTCTAGTATGACTGGCTTCAATGTCAGACTCCGAGTCATCGTCTCTGTCTCTAGCCTGCGATAGGATAGAGCTTAGGCTTTGTTGGGATGCAGCCTCTTGACGCTTTTTCTTTCCTAGGCTACCTTTGGGTCTTCCAGGTTTTTTTGATTCAGGCATGTTGAGAGCAATAAGTGACAAGTTACAGATTCTTGGAATGAAAAGGCTTAATCTAGCAGGACATCTATCTTTTAGAGCAATATCTTGAGCTCACGTGAAATACAGTTGTTGCTACTCCGCCATGTTAGGCTCGAACTCTAAATAAAATAAATAAATAAATAAATAAATAAATAAATAAATAAATAAATAAATAAATAAATAAATAAATTTCTTTTTTCCTCCTGTTTATTATTTTCCAAACTTGGTGTAAACATGTTATGTCACAATGTCAATATATACACAAATTAATCGAGTATCAAAGTCTTCTTAACATCATTATAGAGCTTTCGATTCTTACAATGTTGTAAAACATTTAGAGCAAACTTAAATTTGTAAAAAAATATTTCCTTATCCAACTGATCATTTTTCCTTGAGCAAACATAAATGTAATACTTCATGTGTAAAATCAAAAAATTATATGGGCTGTACTCTTTTTGGTGAAAACCAAAGAAAATATCGTCTTTTGAAAAAAAGAATTGCTTGTTGAGGAACCGTCTTTCTACTTCTAAAAGAAAATTTGAAACGAAGCTACAATCCCAAAATAAATGTTCAATTGATTCCTCATGTATATGACAAAATGAACACAATGGCGATTCCACTTTCTTCATATAAAAGAGCACTTTTTTAGTTGGAATAATCCTGTGTAGGAACTGAAACTGAAAATATTGTAAACGTGCTTCAAAGATACTTTTAAACGGCATTCTAAAGTGAGTAACCCAGCGATCCTCATCCACCTGATAAATATTGTTCCACTTGACACGAGAAGTGGGGATGGTAACAACCCTCATCAGTAAAATAGGGTAGATGATGTGAGATACTGAATACTTCCCTCCCATAATTTTCTCTATTAAAAGTTCCCTCGTCGTCGGCTCAATAACAGTATCCTTTACACTTAATCTCCAATGCCCAGGTATAGCTTTAATTAAGCCCCAATATAATGTAAATGGAAAATTGGAGACATTGTATTTCCTGGTAAAAGTTAAGTAATCTAAGGGTACATTGTGAACATTAAACAGGTCACTGATTTTCATCACTCCTTTTGTATATAAATTATCATAAAAAACAATTTTACCATCAATTTTTATATTAGAGTTATTCCAAATGTACTCATTTCCAAAATTTAATTCAGGTGTAGCAAAAGTAACCTCACACCATGCTTCTACAACTTGACGGAGAAACATGTTCTTTACACCTTTAACATCAATCTTAGCAAAATTACAATAGAAAAGGAAACGAGATCCATAAGCTTTTAAGGAAATATCAAAAAATACTTTCCATGGGCTCGTAATATCAGAAAGGTAACTACGCACCCAAGAACATTTTAAAGATCTTATAAAGCTACTGACATGAATTACCTTTAAACCACCATTATCAATGAGATTAACCATAGTACTTCTCTTAATTTTGTCAGGGGCGTCTGTTCCAAATAAAATCAAAAAGTATTCTTTCAAGTTCTTTTACAAAATACGGTGGGGGATCTGGTAAAACCAGAAATAAATAAACAAATTGGGAAAGGGCAAAGGTCTTCACTAAGACATTACGAAATAAATAAATAAATAAATAAATAAATAAATAAATAAATAAATAAATAAATAAATAAATAATCTCTCCTTATAGATAATAAATTAAACGTTGTACTTTAGTTAATGATTTTGATGCTGGTGGTTTAAAAGCCCCGCATTTGTATTCTTTTATTAGAGGTTTGAAATGTTCGTGGGTTAAGGGGTATTCTGATAACAATGATGCATTGTGGAAACTTTTTTTTGATCACCACCTTAAGGCCTACGGCAAAGCTTTTTTATTTCAGTGTAATTTTAGCTTCAGAGATGTCTCAATCTCAAACGATTTTATTTATGATATTTGCACAGCTTGGTCGTACTATGCCTTTAAGAATCCAAGAAATGACTTTAAAAATCAGATCATATGGAATAATTCATTCATAAAGGTTGATAAGAAGATTATATTTTGTAGGAAAATGTTTGAAAATGGCATTATTTTTGTAAAAGATTTATATGATGAGGAAAACAAACTCCTTTCTATTAGTAATATAAACCAAGCATTCTCATTACATAATCTTCCCTTTACTTGTATTCACGGTATAATCAATGCAATTCCTCTGTCCTGGAAAAGAGACCTCCCACTGGACAATGATCCTCACACACCATTCAAATCCTTTTGTAAGTCTGCTTTTGTCTCCCAACATGTGTACAAGTCTTTAATAAATGACATCTGTTCCCCTCCGACAGCTTTGATTAAGAGGGAGAGTGAATTTAATTTCACCGTCGACCAATGGAAACAGATTTTTAAAATTCCCTTTACCACTTTACGTGAAACAAAAATTCAGTACTTTCAATTCCGTTTTCTGCATCGGTTACTTGGCACAAATCATTTATTGTTTCTAATGAAAAAGAGTGTAAATAACTTGTACTTTCTGTAAATTAGAAGACGAAACGATTTCTCATCTTTTCTAGGAATGTAGAATTACTTCAAGTTTTCTGTTAGACATGGAGCAAATCATTCTTGGTAAGCAGTTTACTTTTTCAAAGCAAGATATTTTCTTTGGGTTCAATTTACATCTAAAGCATCCTTATAATTTTTTAATTTTTCACTTAAAATACTACGTTTTTTGCAAGAAAATGACTGATGATGTGCCTAACGTTGATGAATTTCTACATAAATTTAAATTTCTTTTACAAGTTGAAAAGTCGCTCTCGGGGAAGAAAACAAAACGTTATGTATCTTTTGAGCGCTTACAGAGCGCATTTAGTTTTTGTAATTGGTTAATGTTATGATATGACCTGTGAATTGTTTTTATATATTATATAACATAAAGATCAAAATGTCGAAGGACAATTTTCCCTATGATGATTTAGGTGTTTTCTTTCTTAATCATGATTGCTTTCAAGTATTTCAATATTAATATGTTAAAGTTGTTAATTGTTTTGTACATAGTAACTGAATGGTTGAGTTCAGGGAAATTTGTTTCTCTTGATTGTATGTATTGCTTTTGCTTTTGAAATTGAATAAATGATGGAAAAAAAATAAATAAATAAAAAATAAATAAATAAATATATATATTTTTTTTCTTTTTCCAACTCTTTTATTGATTTTTTTCATATTTTTTTCACGTTCTGATTCATAACCATTTTTTTCTTCACCGCAGTGTAATCGAATATACAATAGTTAAGGTTATCTACATAATTATAAGAGTTACATATAACCAAAGAAAAAAAAGGAGAAATAAATGCACAATGTAGATCAACAAATATAGTAGAATAAAGATTTAGTATTAACATGTAGGTTGCATGCCACGATAGATAACACTTCTTAAATACCTATCTGTGATAAATCTAATCGGCTACAATGGAGGGATATAACAGGCGTCTTTTAAAAGGGCAACAGAGAGCAGGACAAAGCAAGCAACGGAGCAAAGCTAATTCATGAGTTGCGGCAATGAATAGGAGAAGCATTTTTTAAGAACGTTAAATCTAGTGCGAAAAGATACGGGGGAATTTCTTTTCAGTGCAATACACTTTTCTACATTAAAAATAAATTTAAACTTGTAAAAGAACTCATTCGCATCGGGTTTTCTGTCGTCGAGCTTACAACTAAAGATATAATATTTAATGTGAAAAATGTAGAAATTAAATGGATGAAAACTGGTCGTCAGTTTACCAAAAAAATAATCTTGCCTTGACAACTTAAATTGTGAACCAAAAAAAAGTTGCTCGCAATCTAACAAAAACGAAGAAGTAACATGACATGACCAAAAGAGATGTTCAATTGACTTTGTCTCATTAACACAAAATGTACAAACCGGGGAATCTTTCTTACGCATTAAGTGCAATAACTTATTAGTACCTAATATACGATGGAGAAATCTGAACTGGAAATAATGAACTTTAGCTTCAAGATGAGTACGAGAGGGGCTAGTAAAAATTAGTGCCCACTCATCCTCACTAAAATCAAATGAAACTGCCCACTTCTTACAAGCAATTGGAAAATGAGAAATTTTATTAACAAGGTGGGGTAGAGTAAACGAGAGACTGAGGTTATCGAAAAAATCGCCTCACTAAAATCTATATCCTCACTTGTTTCCTTGGGATCATTAAATAATTCATTCTTCCAAGACCTAGGAATTGCAGAGCAAATTCCGTAAAATTTTGTAAAAGGGTATCTAACTTTATATTTCTGAATGAAATGCGATTACCATTACGCATATACAATTGTCTAACATATGATAAACCTGCTTGGTGAAGCATTTTATGGTATAATATAACATTATCGACTTTAATGAAACTATTATTCCAGATCAACTGATCCCAAAACTTACGAGAAGGTGGCTTAAAAGTGACATGACTCCAAGCAATACAAATTTGTCTTATAAAAGTATTACAGATAGATGATACATCATTCTCCTGAAAATTACATGTAAATAAAAACTCATTACCAAAAGACGCGAGTGAGTTATCAAAGAAGATCTTCCAGTACCCTGTTTGATTGGGATCACAATATCTCTTAACCCAAGATGTTTTGAGTGCATCGGCAAAAGATGGAATGTGAACAATTTTTAACCCCCCTCTTTGAACTAGATTTATCATTGTTAAGCGTCTAACTTTATCAGGATTGCCGCTCCAAATAAACTCAAAAATAGCACTCTGAACCAGGTTTAGAAATGAAGTAGGAGGGGTTGGCAACACTTGGAAAAGAAAAACCAACTGACTAATTGCAAAAGTTTCACAATTGTGTTCCTGCCAATGGGTGTAAGATCCCTGCTATTCCAGACTTTCAATTGATGTTTAAGTCGTGACAATTTCTTCTAATACTTCAATCGAAAAAGGTCGTCGCCATGATGTGAGAAGGTAATACCCAAGTAGGTTACTGGTTCCCTCGAAATAATCAAATTAAGTTTGTCGATGTAACGAGGATAATTTATGACAAAGGGGCCCAGGGGGAAAAGTTTACTCTTATCATAATTAATTTTAAGACCAGATGAACCTTTAAATTTCTTAAGACAATTAATTAAAGCACACATACTATCCTCGTCTCCATTTAAGAAAAACACCGTATCATCAGCATACTGAAGTAGCTTATATTCATTACCCAAAATATTAATACCTCTTATTTGCCTGTCATATAAAACATAATCTAGCAAGAATATCTGCGCAAATTATAAACAAATAAGGACTTAGAGGACATCCCTGTTTCACTCCCCTCCCAATAGGAAAAAACCAGTGGCAAAACCGTTATTGAGAACACAGGCAGTGCTTCCCCCATAAAGAACGCCGACCCACCGGCAGTTCAGGCTATCAAAAGCCTTTTCATAGTCAATGAAGAAGAGAAAGCCCGGAACCCTATGATGAGATGTAAAATCAATTAAATCAAGTATGAAACGGATATTCTCACCTATAAAACGACCTTTTCTAAATCCAGTCTGGTTGTCTCCAATAATGTTTGTAAGCACAGGTTTTAATCTAGAAGCCAGGACCTTTGCAGCAATCTTATAATCAGTATTGAGGAGACTGATAGGCCTGTAATTAGTAAGAAATTTATGATCTTTGTCGGGTTTAGGAATTAGTGTAATGATACTTCTACTTTGCTCAGAAGAAAGTGAGAATCGATTGTAGGCATAATTAAGAGAATCAACTACACATTTTCCCATTAAAGGCCAAAAGTGTTTGTAGAAGTCTATCGAAAGACCATCACTGCCCGGGGATTTTTCACTCGGCATGGACTTTAACGCATTCCAACATTCGTCAACGGTTAAAAGGCCATCACAAACACTGGGATCGTATTCACTTCCTAAAGGATTGAAGGCTGGAATAGTACTAAAAAAAGAAGAACCTGTGCTAGGTTTGTAGCTATAGAGATTACGGAAAAAAATTAAAATTTCATGGAGAATATCCTTTTGATTTGTGATGTCGGAATCACCGTTGCCTTTCAGACAAGAAATACTGTTGTTTGCTTTGTTCCTACGTTCCAAGTAGAAAAAATACTTGGAGCTCTTCTCACCATTTTCTACCCAACGGGCTTTCGATCTGATAATAAAACCTTTAAATTTGTCATCGTACAACTTAAGTAATTTATTACGAGCGTCCCTTAACTTATGTTGAAGGTCCTCAGAGTTATTTTCATACATCTGCCTCTCACGTCCTGAGATAGTACTTAGAATAAAATAAATAAATAAATAAATAAATAAATAAATAAATAAATAAATCGGTCCATAAACTTGCATGCATTCAGAAATTGAACATTGAAAGTTGAAATGTTTGAACAAAGTTTCACAATCAGACATGTATTAGAGTACCCCAAAAAGGTAGTTAAATAGGGGAACCTATCATTCTTTAAATATATTTTTTAAAAACAAACGACGGCTTTCGTTATTTAATTTCTTAAGTATATTACATTCCACCTGTAAGTAATATTTAATTCTGTAAAAAAATGTAGTAGGATCTGGTGTCTTACCATTTAATTTGCAGCAAAAGATATAATATTTCGCATGTAAGATGAAAAAATTAATCGGATGTTTAGCATAATCAAAGAGGCCAAACTTAACATGATCATAGTTTAAATCGAAGTTGCTCTTTTGGCAAAGGTTACAACATTGTTCCCAAAATGTTTTAACAAATTCACAATCCCAAAATAAATGTCTTAACGTTTCATCATTATTATGACAGAAAGTACATAAAGAGCTATCCTTTACCTTGATCTTAGTTAAAAACATGTTTGTTCCAAGTATTCTATGTAGGAAGCGATACTGAAAATAATGAATTTTTGTATTGCGAACAGCCAAATAAGGTAGAATGAAAATCCTGTCCCAGTCATATGTTTCATTATCAATTTCTTGCCATCTCTGGATTGCCTTTGGTTTTTCTCCTTTCTTCTCAATTAAATACTTGTAAATATACTTAAATATTTTAGGTGACACGACAGCCTTTATGAGGCGTTGCTCATTACCACTGAGATTTTGATCAAGAAGAACGCTTTCTTTCCATTGTCTTGGAATAGCCGACAAAATACCAAAATAAACAGTGAAAGGAAGATTATTTAATTCGAACCTAGCACAAAAACGATTATACTCAATAGCATTTCCATTGGTATTGAAAAAGTCACGCACTCGGTAGGCATCATTTACTCTAAGGGAATCTGAATAAAAAGCTTGTTGTCAATTTTAAGGAATGAATTATTCAGAATGTACTGATTACCACAATCATAAATATCTGGCGTTCTAAAGTTAAAATCTGACCAAGCATAACAGACATCACGTATGAAGTTATTTGAGATATTAATGTCATTTTTGCGATAGTTGCACTTAAACAAAAAACCTTTACCGTAACTTTTAAGTCCTTCATCGAACAAAACTTTCCATAATCCTTCATTATCATCAAGGTACAGTTTGACCCATTTACACTTTAAACTTGTTGCAAATAACCTTATATCGATCATATCAAGGCCTCCTTTACATTTAGCATTAACCAAAACATTTCGTTTTACTTTATCGGGCTTTTTAGACCAAATAAAATCATATAGAAGACTTTCAACATCTTTAAAAAATTGCGTACTCGGGTTCGGTAGAACAGAGAATAAGTAAACAAGTTGTGAAATGAGAAAGGTTTTAATAAGAACAATTTTACCGATAGGAGTAAGATCCCTGGAAGACCAGAGGTTAATAATACTTTTAATACGAGAAAGTTTTGGAACATAATTCAACTTGAAGAAGTCCTCATGATGATGAGTAAAGGAAATACCTAAGTAACTGACAGGTTCATTGCTTATGAAAAAATCTAATGTTCGGAAATAACGGGGTGGGGTCGAAAATAATGGTCCAAGCGGGAAAAGACAAGATTTGTCCAAATTTACTTTTAAACCAGAGACTTTGCAGAAAGTGTCGAGCAGTTTAATACTCTCCGAAATATCGTTCAATGAGCCATTGGTTATAATTACAGTATCATCAGCATAAGTCGAAATTTTCAGAACACAGTTCGCAATAACAATACCTTCAATATTAAAATTAGACTTAA
This sequence comes from Holothuria scabra, assembly GCA_037179385.1. Taxonomy (NCBI): domain Eukaryota; kingdom Metazoa; phylum Echinodermata; class Holothuroidea; order Aspidochirotida; family Holothuriidae; genus Holothuria; species Holothuria scabra. The sequence continues at coordinate 31,166,467 of CM074185.1, read as the reverse complement.
TCAAAGCACTGAAAATTTCAGAGCAAGTTATAAATAAATACGGGCTAAGAGGGCATCCTTGGCGGACACCTCTGGAAACATTAAAATAATCAGAAAGAAACCCATTGTTAATAATACAAGATGAGACATTACTATAAAGAGTTTTAATCCACCACCTGAAATCCTTGCCAAAATTAAAATAGGAAAGAGTGTTCTGGATGAAGTCCCAATCGAGGCAGTCAAACGCTTTTTCGTAATCAAGAAAGATAAGGGCACCGGGGATATCATTTTCATCGCAGTAATTAATGAGATCTAAGATTAATCTGATGTTTTCACCGATAAAACGTCCTTTAAGAAAACCAGTTTGCTCGGGACTGATAAGGTCAGAGAAAACTTTTTTCATGCGTACAGCTAAACATTTGGCAGCAATTTTGTAGTCAGTGTTAAGCAGAGCGATCGGTCTCCAGTTTTTTAAATAGCGGGGGGACGAGCCTAAGGCATGCTAGGCTAAACACACTGCCTATCTGGGTCTGAGATTTCTGCGAGATTTTTACGGTGAATTGACGGATTTTGGAAGTCACAGGTCTTTGACTCTGTTTTTGGACCTCTAACCTGTATTATGTCGAGTAGAGGAAGACGGGGTAGACCCCCTCTTTCCCAATTTTCTACATCAACGAGATCGAGGTCTTCGAAAACCACACCCACGTTACTGCACTATACACTGGATCCCGAGAGCCAGTTCCACGAAGAAACTGACAGCGAGTTTGACGATACAGACAACTGGAGATCCGCCATAGACTCCTTTCAAAAAGCTGTCGAACGCTCTATGAAGGAACTCCAGAAGTCGGTGGCTAAGCTAGAGAAAGACCTTAGTAAAGCTGTGGAGTTCCAGGGTAGGAGAATTGACGATTTGGAGAGAGTTGTTGAGGAAAGGGGCCAATTATGTGATCAACTCGTTGAGAGAGTAAAATCATTGGAAAATGCTCTTGATGTGAAAACCACGGATACTAACAAATTGGAGAGGTTTCCACGTAGGAACAATTTTAGAATTGTTGGTATACCCGTTACAGACCATGAAAACTGTGAAAAATTGGTAAAGGAGAAGGTTTTCCCATTATTCAAAGATGCACCTGACTTACACATTGAGAGATGTCATAGAGATGGCAGAGCCCCACCCGGAAGACCCCCTCATATTCTTGTTCGCTGTTTGTCGTACAAGGCGAAGTCTTTTATCATGAAGTACAGACGATCAGCCTTAGAAGGTCAATCCTTTTTCATCGTGGACGATTTAACTAGACTGGATCTAGCAGAGAAGAAGAAGAAGTGGTCGTCCAACGTGAAGGAATTGTATGAAAGAGGGATTAAACTCACTTTCAGCGGAGGAAAGTGGAGGGATGCTTCAGGAAAACCCTATGTTTTCAGCTGAGTTTTCCGTTAATCTTTTTGGACCTTTTTAGTAATCACCTCTCATCACTATTTACTTTGGTAAGATTTATCTTTTCCACGCTTTTAGTTTGGAATGATTTGAGTCTTCTCTACTCATTTCTGACTCTGTTGTTCATGGACCGTACATTACTTTAGGGTGAAGGGCACCTATCCGGGTGGCTGTATACTACTGCCGCCCAGAAAGGATACCTAATGTCACACAAACTTTATAAAAATGCTGATAGCCAGCTACATACGTACAAACGTAATACAATAGATACTTAAATTTCACCGGCTTTCGAACAAAATGAAAACGGATGTATACTAGACATGCGAGAGTTATTTAAGAAACGAGTATTATTGAATGCTTACTAAAACAAGTCAATAGAGATTCAATTTCAATTTTGCGGCACAACAACAGGTTAAATACACCAAAATTAACATGTTAAATAAATCTTGATAATTACTCAAAAAGGCGTGGAAGGTGATGAAAACATTCTTTAAGCATATTAAAGTTTCTTAATGCATTTCTGGAAGTGCCGGCTTTGGAATTGATATAAGCTTCTACTTTTAAAATAAATTTCAATTTATAAAAGAACTCATTACATTTCGGTAAAGTCTCGTTTAACTTGCAGTTGTATACATAATATTTACAATGCAAAATAAAAAAATTCATGGGATGATCTAACAATAAATTGTAACCAAAGAAGAAGTCTTTCCTTGACAAAATAAATTGCCTCCCAAAAAATAGTTGTTCGGAATCTAAAAGAAAACTTGAAGTAATATGGCAATCCCAAAATAAATGTTCTATGGTCTCAGTACCCATTTTACAAAAGGAGCAAATAGGGTTGTCAATTTTCTTCATTAAATGAAGTAGTCTATTGGTAGCAAGCAATCTATGGAGAAATTTAAATTGAAAGTACTGGACTTTGGTTTCTCGAAGGGTACGGAAAGGGATTCTAAAAATAATTTTCCAGTCCTCCTCATTAAAATTAAAGAGTAGGTTCCACTTGTCTACTGCACGTGGAGGTAGAGAGACGTGGGGTATCAAAAGAGAATAAATTTGTTTTGAAAGATTTGGGTTATTAGGGATAGCATCAACGAGGTGATCGTCTGGGGGGCTGGCTACGTCAAGCCGCAACGAATTTTTCCACATAACAGGGATAGCCGAAAGCATCTCCCCAAAAATTGTGAAAGGGAATCTTCTTACATTAAATTTATTACAAAACTGTGCATAAGAAATTGGTAAACCATTGTTTCTAAATAAATCTCTAACATACAATAATCCTGCCTCATGAAGCTTCTTGTAATAGAAAATCGAGTTATTGATTTTTATAAAATGGTTGTTCCAAATAATCTGATTTTCAAAATTTTGGGACGGCGAAATAAAGGACGCCCTTGACCAGGCAATACAGACTTGTCTAATAAACACATTTTTAATTTTAATAACATCACTTGAGTTAAAGTTACACTTAAAAAGGAACTCTTTCCCAAAGGGAGATAGTGAAGCACTAAAGAAAATCTTCCAGTGACCAGTATTAGAATTATCTAATAAACGCTTAATCCATGAAGTTTTTAAAGCATTTGCAAAACTTTCAACGTGAATAATTTTTAGACCTCCAAGTTCTAAAGGGTTAATCATTGTATTTCTCCTGACCTTGTCGGGAGAACCACGCCAGATGAAATCAAATATAATACCTTGAACCTCCTGGATGAAATCCTTTGGAGGGTTAGGGAGAACCTGAAAAAGATACACCAATTGGCTAATGGCAAAAGATTTTACTATAACGTTACGCCCAATAGGAGTCAAATCTCTTGCATTCCACAGCCTAAGCTGATTCTTAAGTCTGGACAGTTTTTGCAAATAATTTAGCCTAAATAGATCATCACCATTATGAGTAAAACGAATACCTAGAAAATCAATGGGTCCAAAATTGGGGGTCAACTCAAACTCTAAAAAAAAATCCAGGGGAGCAGTAATAAGGGGGCCTAATGGAAAGACCTGGGTCTTTTTGAAGTTCACCTTGAGTCCAGAAGACACTTTAAATTTATTAAGAATATTAAGCATTCCAGATATGGAGTCTTGACTACCGTCTAGAAGAATGACGGTATCGTCGGCATATTGTAATACTCTAATTTCGTTACCAAAAACACTAATACCAGTGATGATATTGCTATAAGTAATGGCTCTTGAGAGAATATCGGCACAGATAATGAACAAATACGGGCTTAATGGGCAACCTTGTCTCACGCCTCTATGTAACTTGAAGAAACCAGTAGAATAACCGTTGTTGCATACGCAAGCACTACTATTGCTGTAAAGAGTAGACACCCAACGACGAAAGCTTTCACCAAAGTTAAAATAGGCTAACGATCTTTCAATAAAAACCCATTCTACTGTGTCGAAAGCCTTTTCAAAATCTATGAAACACAAAAGACCAGGTATCTGATTGTCGTTAGTATAACTAATAAGGTCAAGAATGAACCTTATATTTTCACCTATAACTCTATTTGCTATAAACCCGGTTTGATTATCGCTAATACAATATTTAATAATACCCTTCAATCTACTAGCTAAGGCTTTCGCACCAATTTTGTAGTCGGTGTTTAACAAGGATATCGGCCTATAATTAGTAAGCAAACAAGGATCCTTGTCAGGCTTACAGATGAGGGTGATCACACCTTTACTCTGTTCCTTAGATAAAGAATTAGTTTGGTATGCATAGTTTAAAGAATCAACCACCAGTTGTCCAATACTGGACCAAAAATATTTATAGAAATCTGTTGAGAACCCGTCAGAACCAGGTGATTTCCCATTTGGCATTGAAACCAGAGAGCTATGACACTCCTCCATTGTAAGATCCCCCTCACACAAATCAAAATCAATATTGTCAGAGATAAATGGAGGAATAGTGGAGAAAATTTCATCACTAAAGTGGGAACTAGATGAATACAAGCTACAATAAAAATTACGAATTTCAGACAATATATCATCATGCTTCATAGTATAATCATCACCAATCTTTAATTTGTTAATAGTATTATTGACCCTATTTCTCCGTTCTAAATTTAAGAAGTACTTTGAATTTTGCTCACCAAATTCGACCCACCGAGCTCTCGAACGGACGATAAATCCGTCCAGTTTATGCTTGTAAAGTAAATTAAGACTATTTCTGGCTTCGTTTAAATGATGACGGGTATCAGCTGAGTTGTCACTAACGAGCTGTTGTTCAAGTGTTGAAATTTACATAAGGATATCGCTTTCCTGCTTTCGCAGTGCGCGGGCTATTGATTTACTATAACTGATTGTGTGCTTACGAATTTTGTACTTAATAAATTCCCAGCGGAGAGCAGGATCTAAGTGAACTGTACTGTTAATTTCATTCTCAATCAGACACTTGGTTTCACTTACATAATAACTATCAGCTAAGGGTGAATTATTAAACTTCCAATAACCCCGGCCTCTTGGCTCAACAGCTAGTTGCAACATCAAAACGACTAAAGAATGGTCAGACTGGATTGGGGGTTGAAAGTTAATGTTTTGTACTTTTGCAATCAAAGAACGAGAAACTAAAAAGAAGTCGAGTCTACAATGGATGTCAGCAATGTTAGAATGCCAGGAAAAAGCTTTAGTTAAGGGATTTAGTTCCCTCCAAACATCCATAAGATTAAACTCAGCCATTGTGAGGAGACATTCATCTCTAGCTTTAAAATTTGTCCTGGCTTCACCCCCTTGCTTATCAATAGACAGGTTAAAGACGAAATTGAAGTCACCACCCCAGATAATAGGACTGCAATTGAAGCTATGTAAACAATATGATATACCATTGTAAAACAACGGGTCGTCAATGTTCGGCCCGTACGAGCAGATTAAAGTTAAAGCAATAGTACCCAAAGTAATATCAGTGATGATATACCTCCCATTTTGATCACAATGAACCTTATGTATAGTAAAATGAAGTTTAGGATTGAAAAGAATGGCAACACCTTTGCTTGAAAATGTACCATGAGAAAATAAAATAAATAAATAGATAAATAAATAAATAAATAAATAAATAAATAAATAAATAAATAAATATGGCGAGTTATTTTTAAGATCCCTTTTGTGGCTTCTAGAGAAGTCAAGATGCGTTACTTTCAATAACGTTTCATTCAGCGAATTTTAGGAATAAATACACGCTTACGTCGAATGAATATAAGGAGAGATTCTCTGTGCTCACTGTGCGGGGAACATGATGAGACTATTGGTGTTGACTAAAGAACAAGATTCCTACCCCTTTTATAAAATATGAAATATGTCTTCATTCCCAGAGAATATGATCTGAAGTTTCTTCTCCCTCCTCACACCAAGTACAATTTGCAGATCCGGCCTTCCCCATTAGAAAAAGAAATGTATTCAGCGGAAGAACGCTTTGTATGAACCTAAATTGAAAATATTGTAATTTGGCTTCGGAAGTAGAAAACCATGGAGTACAATAAAATGCGGGTCCAGACGCAATCTGTTCAGTTAACAAAAGAAACAGCCCCTTTTTAATATATGTTGGTTTCTCTATTATAGATAGTAAATACTTATAGTAAGTAAATTGTGAAGATCTGTGTGCTCTCGTGTAAGTTGCAAAAAAATCTTTCGTTCACTTTTCATTGCCATTGTCATAAGTCAACGACTCCCGCCGACAGGCAAGTATACTTCGACTTATACCATTATACAACTTAAACGGTAAACTCGTTATGTTCATTTTACCTTAAAAGACGTCATATGGTAAAGGATTTCCTTGTCCGTCCAAAATTTCTTGACGTACTTAACATTCTTGTTATGCAAGAATTTATTAAAAAAAATCCATCAGTAATCTTTATGTTTGAAGTGGTCCAAACGATTTGTGCGCTACAGTTTGTATTATGGGGAACATACGGAATCTCACACCACGATCCTCGGCTGCTTATCAACGCGAAATAAGTCATCTCCATTACGAGTGAATGCGTTTTGGAGATTTGCATAATAGGGAAATCTCCAAAACGAAGACCGAAAAACGAAGACCCGCAAGTAATGAGAGAAATATGCGTCCCTCTTCGTTGAATGCGTCAAGTTAGATCTTCGGGCGCACCTTGAAAACAGATTCGTAAAGTAACTAGTTAGTTGTCAAATATTTTGACTAATTTCTGGTTAAATTTAGTGGCAGTTGGGTAATATTATGCGTGCCGTTTATGCGACGCGTAGTTTCCAGGGTGGGCAAACAAGTCTTTTCGTTATTACCAATTTAAAAATTACTCGACGCAATGCTGTTTCCTCCCTTGCAATTATTTCTTTTGAATTTATTTATTCACGATCCTGCTGCTAATCTCCCGTTTTTGTTTAACACCAAATACGGTAGCACATACTACCCATTCGTTTCACATATGCGTGCTTCTTACACCTTGAGAAAAACGAAGTATTATAGTTCGAAATCTGGTTCGATTGGGGTGCTACAAAACCTCTTGGGTGACTAAGACATTAACTGAATATGAGTTTTTGACATTTGGCTTTTTACAATGACGCAATAGAAAAGTCTTCGTTTTATAGTCTTCGTTTTGGAGATTGCCCTATTATGCAAATCTCCAAAACGAAGACCGAAAAACGAAGAGCCGGAAGTAATGAGAGAAATATACAACAGGTTGCTATGCAATGTGTTTAATAAGGAAGAGGATGTCTTCCCGTGCCTGCACTAGCATGCATACAATTATTCTACCAGTAGGGACGGTGCAATCGAAAAGTCTTCCTTTTATGGTCTTCATTTTGGAGATTGCCCTATTATGCAAATCTCCAAAACGAAGACCGAAAAACGAAGACCCCCAAGTAATGAGAGAAATATGCGTCCCTCTTCGTTGAATGCGTCAAGTTAGATCTTCGGGCGCACCTTGAAAACAGATTCGTAAAGTGAAATATACAACATGGTGTTATGCAATGTGTTTAAAAAGGAATGGGATGTCTTCCCGTGCTTCTACTACTAGAGACTTTGGTCGTCGGTCTTCGTTTTGGAGGCATTCGTTTTAGAGTTTTTTTCATGTCTTCTGTCTTCGTTTTGGAGGTCTTCGTTTTAGAGTTTTTTCATGTCTTCTGTCTTCGGTCCTCCTTTTGGACCCACCCATGATGCCTCTGCAGGCAATATTAAGCAACATTGGTGGTTTTACTGTATGTATTTTGAAGGGTAATCCTAGATCTACAGGAAAAGATATTCAAACATCCCAACAGTATCAAATTTCAAGGACAAACAGGGTGTTCAATTATAAAGAAAAACAAAAGGGTTTTGAAGCAATGTGCCCACATTACATAACTTTTTGTGGAATTGTTGAAAAGCAGAGGTACTTTTAACGAAAATAACCAGTCTTTAAAGTGAGATATCTTGAATTAGGAAAATGGTATTGTGATAGGGTTAGAAGGACATGGTGTGGAATATTTTTGTTTTTCTTTCAAGACATAGGCAAAAATCCACCAGAACATGTCTTTAATAGAAATACCTTTAATATGGATTGACATGTTGACTTTCAAAGAAAGTACTTCTACACAAAGAATGAATAGGAACGGACTCAATTACTACTCAATGTCATGAGCAACCTATAGGAGAATTAGAGTGACTTGAGAATGCAACGTAGACACCTCAGTAAATCAAAGGCGGTGTGGGGTGTAACTGGTATCTGAGTTTGATACATGATCTGCGCACTCAAGTGAAACCTGACTATATCAAGTGTGTATGTGGTGTGCTTCATTTCCTCGCTGAGGCTATAGACGAATCTGTAGACAGCAAGTGATGGTCTTATTTAGTCAGCCAAAACTGGGGTCTATCATCTTTTAATCTTTCAATTTCCTTGCTAATGTCTGTATCATCGATGGTTGTGCACGAAAATGCCTCTTGATTCCATCTATTTCACTGTAAAGGAGGCTTTGAAATAACATTTTGACATGACTATATTAAGTGTATGTAATGTTATTCATTTCCTTCCTGAGGCTAAAAGATGTAATCTGGCAGAGAAGAACGATGTTTAAAAATGTAAGAAGGAAAGTGTTATCGAAAAAATTTCAACATAGAGTAAACTTCTTTTAATAAGCACCAATTGCTGCAGTTTCCCAACGACCCTAATGTTCTTAATTTATTGTAAACACAATCCTAGTCTAAACTTAATACATACATACCTGTAACCCATGTTAAGCTAACCATGATGTAACACTTTGCGCCTAGCATTGGACAGTGTTAAAGTTTAGATGTAGACAGTACTGCTTGGTAAAGAGCAAGAGCAGTCACCCGAATCTTATTTCAAAGCAACAGCTAAATCTCACAATTTTCTTTTTATTTCTCTTCAAAGTATCTGTCATAATAGTTTTGGATTTACTTGTTGCATATTCCAGCAGTGGCGGATCTAGGGTTTTAAAAAGGGGGTGGCTAGGATTTGGGATTTGAATATTTCAGAAAAAATAAGTATTTCGCCTGTAATACGGTTGCTTCTTCAAGCTCTATTCTATGTTCGTAGCAGACTGCCAGAATTAAATTAGTCTTTGGTGTTGCTGCATTTAACATTTTAATTAATCCACTTTTATATATGTACTTTTAAAATTGTTGTTCGCGTTCCATAGGAAATAATATTAAGAAGACGATAGCATGTGAAAACAATGCCTACTTTTTATTAATTTTTTTTTGTCAAAAAAGGGGGGTGGCTAGCCACCCTAGTCACCCCCCTAAATCCGCCACTGTCCAGAGAAACCAACCAGATAATCCTAGTTAATTTGATTTCAAAATTCAGGAGAAAAATATTGTCACATGATCCTTATGAGACAATCATGAATTAGGACAACTTACAAGGCTACTATACAGTTCAAATTGCAGTGACTGCACTTCCCATTTACAATGACATTATCCCAAGCAATTAATTTCTTAATTGACACTAGGCTTTGAGTAGTCTTGTGTTAAGACGATGCTGTTGTATCTTCCAGTATCTTATTGTAAAATACCATACCTACAGCCCGCCCTTATTCCAATTTCAGATTCTAACTGTTCACCATAGTAACCCACAATGAACGAAACCCACAGTCTAGATGGAAAGCGCCCTTATTATGAAAAATCTGAGAAGTGGAAAATTTACTAACATCTTGACCAAGACTAGGCTTTAAATGAACAGTGAACAAAGCAAAAATCTTCAACATTCTTCAAGTCCGCTTCAACTGCACCATGAAAACAAGTGACAATGGCCAAATATAGGAACTTGCTCATGCTGGATAAACAATGACCCATCTGTATCCATTGTCCTCACACAGCAAAGGAGTGTAACAGCTACTAGCATAGCTGTAGGATCAGTTTGCTTTCAGCATGAAAGTCCCAGGAAGAGCACTACTCTTTCTAAAACTCTGCCATTATAGTACATAATTTGTAAACTAAGGACACTGGAACAATGAAATATACCATGCTTTAAGTAGCAGTCAAAACAAAGTACTGAACACAATATGGTCTCATGCAGGGTCTTGCATTAAGGGTGTTTATTTCATTTGGTGAGCATGTCGCTACAGATTAACAAATTTCTAGCTGAGTAATGTGTAATATTTAACCAAAATTATCCAAGGAGTGAGACTTCAAAAGGAATACACCTAAAATATACAGAAATACCAAAAATGGTCAAACACGACCATAGTTTGACCAATTGTGTAAATAATCGTAACATCGACCTATATTGCAGGCCTTGGATTTTGAGGCATGTGAGTGCGATCACACACCACCAGTAGCCTCAAATCACTGTGAGGGCTGAGGAGTGTAATTTTTGGCACACCTAAACAAAAATTGGGAACTTAGACAAATCTATCAAATTTTAATAAAATAGCACACCTACTGTACCACATGCCTCAATTTCTTAAGGAGTGTGATTTGTAGCAGATCAAGAATATCTAAAACTAGAGGTCTGGTTTTTCCACCCTTCTGTGGCACCTTCACTGCAAATTTCACAAAAATTGACCAGCAATTGCAGATGATGAAAACTTCAAAGGGAGACAGACATTTCACCTCAGAGTGCCACATAAGCTCTACCACTTCACAGGCTGAGCTAATAATAAGACCACACTTTATGGGCTGAGCTAATGATGAGACGAAACTGTACCTCTATTTAGATAAGAACTTCCTTTACATCTATTTGGCAGCATAGCTCAAGCATGGTGGCAGCAAAATACAAGCTAAGTTAAACTGAATGTAGCAAGAGAGTGAACTGCTTAAGAATAAAAGACTCAGCGTCCACTGCAGATACTTTTTGCATCGGTAATGTGTTATATAAAATGCTTCAATGTTTGAAGTGGGGGTGCGGGAGTTTCCTTGAAAACAACGCTTAAAGTGAAAAATTTTTTATGACTGCATCTCCTGTCCATAACAATTTGATTTTATAGTCAATCTCTATTTTTAAATTTAGCCAAATCAGAAACCGCATGGAAGGATATTTTAGGGCCAGATGACCACTTTCTGTACCTATGTGACAATGTTAATTGCTTAAAATAAAGCCAGAATTAACATTTGGCCATGGAAATAACCGAATGGCAGACCTGGATAAAACTACCAACATCATTAGGATGTAATATCATCACCTAACTACAACACAATTTCAATAAGGAGTTGAACTTTCATAATTACAACCTTCAACGGCAATAAAACAAAAGAAAATCAACAAAATTCATTGGCACTTCCACAGAGCATTAAGATACGAGACATCAGGTAACTCTCACTTTAATAAAATAACATTATTAGCAATGTTACTCAGCACTGCATCAATCATCCCTGGTGTTTAATCCTCTGGACAATCTTTCCACTTTTCGTGAAATATACTACTGACCGCTTTTTCCAAATCTGCAGATCTAGGATTTGAGGGGAGTTTTTCTTTCGTACCTGCTACTGTAAAAATAAAAGCAACGTTTTTTTGGAGAGCATCTTTATTGCAATAATTTTGAGAAGTAAGCACCATGGGCGTCCGGAAGGGGGGGGGGGCAAGGGGGGCACTTGCCCCCCCCCCGGAAAATCAAACTAGTGAAACATTATTAAAATTTGAAATAAGAAAAATTAAAAATAAATCATCAAAATATCTTCACTCACAGCGTCATTTTCTACTCGTGAAATATGCGGACATTTGACCAGGAATAGCAAAGAGAACATGGTATGCTGAATAGTGAAATCGTAATTTGGGGACCACCATTCGTGACATCTGTTGGAAATTTATAATTGTAAAAACTATGCCAAAATTGTACTAGTTGTCAGGTTTGTAGTGTACATTCGGCATCCGACTATTGATGAATGCGTGGTCTTGGTTTGGTCCCATGCTGATCTCAAGTGGCGACGCGCGGATGTAACTGGTATATACAAGGTGAATATGGGGGGGGGGGTATGATTAATAATTGGGTAACGGATATAGGCCTATATAGGCTGTTTGACAGCGTAAGTTTTATCGTGCATAGGCGTGCGAGGCCGTGACCGAGAGGCAGATTTCCCTTCAACATGTTTTACATTGAAAATTCTTAAAATCTAAAAATTACAGACATGAAATTCCTGTTTCAGGGCTGGGTACATGCAGCTTATAACACTCGCCGATTGTCGTTTCCGGCCATCTGGAGGGTTTGTAAGGCCCAAAATTTTCTTCTACGCACCGCGCCAACAGATGGTGGCGCTCCGCTTAGATAGTGTACACAATTCAATCATCCATGAATGACCTTGCCCCCCTGTAAATATTTCTGCGGACGCCCATGGTAAGCACTGAACATGATGGTAACTTATCAAAATCATGGACTATTGCCACCTTCTGACCTTTGTTCTCAAATCCGTTTTCCAGGATATCCTGAATTTGCTTCTGTGTTTCCTTTGGGGACGAGTCGATAAAAAATGTCCCAGCGATGATAATATCACCGTTATCATTGAACGGTGGAAGCACTGAGTCATAAGCCCCACTATATCTTCCAGAACTTGAATTGCATGCGGACCATCTTTAAGTCTGTAGACCATGATGACAATAGGCTGTTTAGGATTGGGCTGATACCTGACATGATCATGAGCGGCTGTCTAAAGGGTAACCCATGTGCCTGAACTCTGTTCATTGTATTTGAGGGCAAGATTCCTCAATTTTTAAAGTAAGAACTCATCACAGGTATTGTTGATTTTAGGGTTGCAGAAACCAGCATTTGTGGAGGATGTCAAAAAATTAAAAATACTTGAACAAGTATTACTTGATGCAATAAAATTGCAAATGATTGAACAAGTATCACTAATGGAATTTGCAAATGATGAAAAAAAATTAAAAATGATTAGACAGGTTTCACTGATGAAATTTGCAGATGATGACAAAAAATTAAAAATGACTGAATAAGTTTTATTAATGGAATCTTTAACAGATTCAGAAAAGGAACCAAAGTCTGCACTTTCAGTAAATACAGCAACAAGGAGAGCTACAGCAATTATAACAAGTGACACTGTTGCTATAGGCGCTAAAGGAAATCCAGGTGGAGAATCCTGCAATAGAACAAAAAAGGAAATCTCAATGAGAAATCTTCTCTATAACTTATCAGGTTTACACAAAATGCTGCCTATCCCATTGTATACTCCAGATAGAAATGAACACATGTCTCGATCAACATTTAATCATTGTGAAGGTAGGTCTCATTTTTGGAACAGTAAATGTCACTTTACTGTTGAACCTGCAATAGCCTTACTTGCCTGCACCATACATAATATAAAAAAATCTTCTCTTGCAAGGCACCACAGTGTAAATAGTTCTCAAAGTTTCCTTCTTAACTCATATCCATTGTCAGCTTTGGGGATATACCAACAGGAATCATGCACAAGATTACACAATTTACCCACCCTTTGTTTAAAGTCAAAACCAGAATAACTACATTTAGGTAAGGTAGTGGAATCGTTCTAAATTGTTGTCAGTTCATTCATTCTGTTCGATTTGCATATGCAGTGCCGCTACAGTATACGGAAATGAAAGAGATTGACAACATGAAAAATAAACAGGTTTTAAACCCTATGCAGACCTAGTTTTACATGCTGGCCAAGCAGTATGACATTAGCATTTCCTACTCAAAATATGAATTAAGACCCCACTACAGAACATTTGCTCCACATGGTAGTTTGTGCCTGCATACTATGCTTAGTGGAAATGGTCATCCCCTGGAACCATTCATAAATTTTGCTTTGATTCAAGCAGGAGTCATTTCCCTCTTGCTATCTCATACATACTTACTATAAACTTCCTATATTGGCAGAAATTTACATGAAATGAAAATATTAATACACTAGTATGGGTCAAAAGGTGTCATAATCCACTTATAAAATATGGATCTCAGACTTAATTTACTCATTTGATAAACAGCTTAGTACAGTACTACTGTAATGTTATCTGACTTTTAAATTTGCAAACTCCATCTGTGAAAGAAACTTCCGTAGTGAAGCATGTAAGTCAGAAGATAGTAAATGTTACTATATAGTTTGCATGTAGTTACTCAGGACTGGACAGTTTATCCAACAAACACTGAAGTGGGGGGAAGGGAGAGAGTGGCTAGCATATGCACTGAAGAGTTTTGTTCCATTCACTTTGGTGGTGATTGTAGGCTTTGCTGTGCATGTACACATTGCATGGGAAAAAATTTGCAGAACACAGCACTCTCGAGAAAAGAGTAATTGCTGTGCCCCCTCTCTAAAGAAACCAAACTGAACTGAACACATACCAGAAGAACAATAGCGTATCATTTGCACCAGGCAAGCCACTCATTGAAGCTAACCCACATCCTAGACTACTTTTACACATGTATTGCATGAAATGTACTTATTTTCAGAGTATGGACCTAACTTTTTCAGCAACACAAAATTTAGCTTTGAAGGTGGGGAGAACTCAATTCTGTTGAGAAAGTGTATAAGTCACTCTACACTAGTATGGTCCTTGTAAGCTCTATGCATGGGCTCATGCTATGATGAGATGCAATCATGTTTTAACTTTTGTAACATTCCTATCAGGTGCCGTAGCTCCCTCAGCTAGGCTGCAGTGGCCTCAGCTATGCCTTGTGAGGTGCAAACCTAATACAATGGCAGCATTAGGGACCTATGTAGAGGTGTAACAAGACAAAACCAGAAAGCCAAAAGGCTTAGTGATTCCTTGCAGAAAATGTGTGCTTTGTTGTCCCCATAAACCACTGAAAATGGAGGGGGGGGGGGAAGGCCCAGTGGCGGATCCAGGATTTTGAGACGCTCCTACCTCCAGATATCGCGATTACAAGGTTTTCGGTCTTTGATCTCTGGTGACCTCAAATGACCTTTTACCTCCACTAAAAACAGTAGGGTTCTTCCTCTCGACATAGCAAATCTATATACCAAATATGAAAAGTGTCAGTCATTCCTATCTCAAGATATTGCGATCAAAAGGTTTTCGGTCTTTGATCTCTGGTGACCTCAAATGACGTTTGAACTCGCCCCAAAACAATAGGGTTCTTCCTCTCAACATAGCAAATCTATATACCAAATATGAAAGGTGTCGGTCATTCCTAACTCAAGATATTGCGATTACAAGGTTTTCGGTCTTTGATCTCTGGTGACCTCAAATGACCTTTGACCTCCACTAAAAACAGTAGGGTTCTTCCTCTCAACATAGCAAATCTATATACCAAATATGAAAAGTGTTGGTCATTCCTTAATCAAGATATTGCGATTACAAGGTTTTTTGGTCTTTGATCTCTGGTGATCTCAAATAACATTTGACCTATACCAAAAACAATAGGGTTCTTCTTCTCAACATAGCAAATCTATATACCAAATATGAAAATTGTCGATCATTCCTAAATCAAGATATCGCCATTACAAGGTTTTTGGTCTTTGATCTCTGGTGATCTCAAATGACATTTGACCTCCACCAGAAACAATAGGGTTCTTCCTCTCAACATAGCAAATCTATATACCAAATATGAAAAGTGTCGGTCATTCCTAAATCAAGATATTGCGACTACAAGGTTTTCGGTCTTTGATCTCTGGTGACCTCAAATGACCTTTGATGTCCACTTAAAACAGTAGGGATCTTCCTCTCAACATGGCAAATCTGTATACTAAATATGAAAAGTGTCGGTCATTCCTAACTCAAGATATTGCGATTACAAGGTTTTCGGTCTTTGATCTCTGGTGACCTCAAATGACCTTTGACCTCCACTAAAAACAGTAGGGTTCTTCCTCTCAACATTGCAAATCTATATACCAAATATGAAAAGTGTCAGTCATTCCTATCTCAAGATATTGCGATCAAAAGGTTTTCGGTCTTTGATCTCTGGTGACCTCAAATGACCTTTGAACTCGCCCCTAAACAATAAGGTTTTTCTTCTCAACATGGCAAACCTATATACCAATTATGAACAGTGTTGGTCATTCCTTGATCAAGATATTGCGATTACAAGGTTTTTTGGTCTTTGATCTCTGGTGATCTCAAATAACATTTGACCTCTACCAAAACAATAGGGTTCTTCTTCCCAACATAGCAAATCTATATACCAAATATGAAAAGTGTCAGTCATTCCTAACTCAAGATATTGCGATCAAAAGGTTTTCGGTCTTTGATCTCTGGTGACCTCAAATGACCTTTGAACTCGCCCCTAAACAATAGGGTTTTTCTTCTCAACATGGCAAACCTATATACCAAATATGAACAGTGTCGGTCATTCCTTAATCAAGATATTGCGATTACAAGGTTTTTTGGTCTTTGATCTCTGGTGATCTCAAATAACATTTGACCTCTACCAAAAACAATAGGGTTCTTCTTCCCAACATAGCAAATCTATATACCAAATATGAAAATTGTCGATCATTCCTAAATCAAGATATCGCCATTACAAGGTTTTTGGTCTTTGATCTCTGGTGATCTCAAATGACATTTGACCTCCACCAGAAACAATAGGGTTCTTCCTCTCAACATAGCAAATCTATATACCAAATATGAAAAGTGTCGGTCATTCCTAAATCAAGATATTGCGATTACAAGGTTTTCGGTCTTTGATCTCTGGTGACCACAAATGACCTTTGATGTCCACTAAAAACAGTAGGGATCTTCCTCTCAACATAGCAAATCTCAATACTAAATATGAAAAGTGTCGGTCTCTCCTATCTCAAAATATTGCGATAACAAGGTTTGCATCTTTGATCTCTGGTGACCTCAAATGACCTTTGACCTCCACCAAAAAATGAATTCCTCTAACGAACTGTTGTTACCTCTACAGATTCCTAAAACAGCAAACTCCAATGTAAACATGAAGGTACAACAGACTGCCAAAATGAAGTAATGCAAGACTAAAGCCCGGTCTAACTACAGCACATGATGAAACGTTCCTTCTTACTTTTTGTTACATTTTCCTTCTCTGCCTGATTTCCTCTTATCGCCTCGGAGAAGAAATGAAACTCACTACACCCAAACTTGATATAGTCACATTTCATGTCTGATTAATCAATTGACAGTAACAGATATATTAAAATACACAAAAAGTTACGAAACATTTGAGGTTAGCTAACAGGTCAATCAAGCATGCGTTTCACGCAGTGTGAATACAGTGAGAGGTTATCTCATTTTAGGGCACAAATCATGTGACAAACTCAGATATCAGTTATACCCCACACCGCCTTTGATGTACTGGGGTGTGTATGTTGGTTTTCCAAGAAGAGACGTCACAGCATGAATATCGGATCAGACAACAGTCTGATTTTTGCAAGTCTCAGTCAAAATCTTCTCCAACTTTGGTCAGGAAGAACCCAAAATACCCCAACCTGTGTAAATATACGGTTTGTATCACAGGATTACAAAAATAACACCAGTTGACAGCTTTTATAGCACAGAATGTGTCCCCCCCCAAAAAAACTCTCTTACACTGTAACGTCATGAAATAATTAGTATAAATTTGTTTTCTTACTCTTGTAATGCAAATGACATTTACTGCACAGGGTAGTAAATTTGGGTTGCCTTCCAACCGGATAAAGAGAAGATATAGCTTTAACTCACAAAATCAGATTGTTATATGATCTGATATCACTGTAGTGTGTGATACATGCATACTACCTACCGTTTTGTCTTTCTTTCTGAAGCCTTTCTTGGGCTGATCGCTTGCTGTGTGTTTTACAGGCCCATTAGTCTTACTGGTTTTATCCTCACCCTAGAAGAAAATATAATAAAATGATTAACACTGTACAATAAAATTATAGCTTCATTTGTATTATAATGGTACATTATAGTGTGAAGTTACAGCCTGCAACTTTTGGTGGTGGCCAAAGGCCATTCGGGACCAACAGAGGTCACTGAAAATGTTACAAACAAGATACATCCTGAGGTAGGAAGCTTGGATAAATTTCAAACTTGGTATGTGGAAGCATTATGGTGCTAAGATAATGCCTCCTACGTTTGGTGGATGTCAAAGGTCATTTGTGGGGCAACTTGGCTACTTTGATGAGCCTGTACTTTGCAGCTTTGCTTCTTTAATGAGTCTGTACTTTGTAGCTTGGCTACTTTGATAGGTCTAAACTTTGCAGCTTGGCTACTTTGATGAGTCTGTACTTTGCAGCTTGGCTCTTTTCATGAGTCTGTACTTTGTAGTTTCGCTAATTTAATGAATCTGTACTTTGCAACTTGGCTAATTTGATGAATCTGTACTATGCAGCTTGGCTCCTTTGATGTGTCTGTACTTTGCAACTTGGCTAATTTGATGTGTCTGTACTTTGCAGCTTGGCTCCTTTGATGGGTGTGTTCTTTGCAGCTTGGCTTCTCTGATGAGTCTGTACTTTTTAGAAGGTTTTACTACCGTCTTGGATCTGTGTATAGACTTCACCAATCTCAAGAAAACTTTTATTACCACTACAGATTCCTAAAACAGCAAAATCCATCCAAGTTGAACATTAAGGTACAACAGACTGCCAAAATAAGATTATGTTAGAATAAAGCATCACTCACACCACAGCAATATTGGACTAATGACAGCCCTACTTTTGTAAGTCTCAGTCAATCAAAATCTTCTCCAACTCTGATCAGGAAGAACCCAAAATTTCCCAACCTCTCTAAATATATAGCTCGTACCACAGTTTACAAAAATAACATCAACAGAGAGCTTTTATAGCACAAAACGTTACCAATAGAAATTCCCTTAAATAATCAGTACAGTTTCATTTTCCTAGTAATGTGATTCAAATTAATGACATTAATTTCACATGACTAGGAATTTGAGATGCCTTCCAACCAGATAAAGAGAAGATTTAGCTAAAACTCACAAAATCAGATTGTAATATGATCTGATATCACTGTAGAGTGATACATGCTTAATGCCTACCATCTTGTTTGCCTTTCTGGAATTTGTGTTGTGGTCATCGCTTGCTGTTTGATTTCCCGCCATTAATACATTCCCATCAGTCTTACTGGTTTTATCCTTAGAACCATAGAAGAAAATATAACCAGAATGCAAAAATGCATTGAGGTTTCGATAATACATAAATGTTCCGTTTCAAAGAGTGCCATCATGCACCATTATCTTCTCATTCAAATGTTATACTAGCATGTACAAAAAATAATTTTGTCATTCCAGATGACCTTTTGACCTTCATAAAAGCCATACATAGCTAGACATACAAACAACAGACAGACAAATGGACAAACAGCTATCTTGAATGATCATATTTAAAAATGTTCCGGGCTTTGACCTCTGGAGACTCCAGATGATCTTTCACAACTGCCCAAAACAATGTGGACCATCCTCTGACCATAATGCATCCACATACCCTATATGAAATCTATCCAAGCTTCCTACCTTGAGATATCGTGTTAACAAGGTTTTCAGACTTTGACTCCCCGTGACCCCAGATGACCTTTGACCTCCGCCAAAAACAATAGGGACCATATCCTGACCATAACGCATCTACGTACCAAATATGAATTATATCCAAGCTTCCAAACTTCAGATATCGTGTAAACAACATTTTCAGACTTTGACCCCCGGTGACTCCAGATGACCTTTGACCTCCGCCAAAAACAATAGGGACGGTCTACTGACTATAACGCATTAACATACCAAATATGAAATCTATCCAAGTTTCCTACCTTGAGATATCGCATTGACAAGGTTTTCAGAATTTGACCCCTGGTGACCCCAGATGACCTTTGACCGCCACAAAAAAAAACAAACAAACAGGAACATCTCCTGACCATAACGCATCTACGTACCAAATATGAAATATATCCAAGCTTCCAAACTTCAGATATCGTGTAAACAAGATTTTCAGACTTTTGACCCTGGTGACCCCAGAGGACCTTTGACGTCCACCAAAAACAATAGGAACGATTTCCTGACCATATCGCATCCACATACCAAATATGAAATCTATCAAAGCTTCCAAACTTGAGATGTGTTAACAAGATTTTCAGACTATGACACCCGATGACCTTTGACCTCCGCCAAAAACAATAGGGACCATTTCGGTCTATAACGCATCCACGTACTAAATATGAAATCTATCCAAGCTTCCTACTTTGAGATATCGCATTAACAAGGTTTTCAGACTTTGACCCTGGTGACCCCAGATGACCTTTGACCTCCGCCAAAAGCAATAGGGACCATCTTCTGACTATAACGCATCCACATACCAAATATGAAATCTATCAAAGCTTCCAAACTTGAGATATTGTGTTTACAAGATTTTCAGACTATGACACCCCAATGACCCCAGATGACCTTTGAACTCCGCCAAAAACAATAGGGACCATTTCGGTCTATAACGCATCCACGTACTAAATATGAAATCTATCCAAGCTTCCTACTTTGAGATATCGCATTAACAAGGTTTTCAGACTTTGACCCTGGTGACCCCAGATGACCTTTGACCTCCGCCAAAAGCAATAGGGACCATCTTTTGACTATAACGCATCCACATACCAAATATGAAATCTATACAAGCTTCCTACTTTGAGATATCGTGTTAACAAGGTTTTCAGACTTTGACCAGTGGTGACCCCAGATGACCTTTGACCTCCACCAAAAACAATAGGGTTCTTCCTCTCAATGTGACTCATCTATATACCAAGTTTAAAAACTGTCAGACATTCCCATCTTGAGATATCGTGTTAACGAGCAAAGTGTCACAAACACACACACACACACACACATACATGCATACACACACACGCCATCATGAATGCATTGGATTCTCTTATCATCGAAACCAACAAAGTGATTAACATTGCACAATAAAATTAGCTTGATAAGTTCATATGTTCTATCAAGGAACACTATGCTGTGAAGTTACAGCCTGCAACTTTTGGTGGTGTCCAAGAACCATTTGGGACCAACAGAGGTCAAACACTGAAAATGTTATAAACAAGATGTATCTCGATCAAGGTAGGAAGCTTGGATAAATTTCAAACTTTGTAAGTGGAAGAATTATGGTGCACAGATAATGCCTCCTATGTTTGGTGGAGGTCAAATGTCATTTGGAGGCAGCTTGGCTACTTTGATGAATCTATATGTTGCAGTTTGGCTACTTTGATGCGTCTGCACTTAGCAGCTTGGCTACTTTGATGAGTCTGTACTTTGCAGCTTAGCTACTTTAAGAGTCTGTACTTTGCAGCTTGGTTACTTTGATGAGTCTGTACTTTGCAGCTTGGCTTCTTTGATGAGTCTGTACTTTTTAAAAGGTTTTACTATTGTTTTCAATCTGTAAATGAACTTTTCCAATCTGCAGCAAACTTTTATTACCACTACAGATTCCTAAAACAGCAAGTTGAACATTAAGGTACAACAGACTGCCAAAATGAAATTACGCAAGACTAAAGCACCGCTCTCACTATGGCAATATTGGACATTCTGCTACAATGCCCATTACTGAAATTCAGCACCTTCTGGAAACTCAAAATCTCGTCATGTAGATGTCTCAGAGGGTTTTTTAAATAAGTTTATATGGAATGTTTATTCTGAAAGCTTGTGCAGTGGCGTTTATCTAATCTCTTAAACAATATGCTCAACTGATAGTAAGCATAAAGTGGCTCTAGCAAGTTGTTGATAAGGAACATGTGTTCAATGGGGACTAATTGCTTGTTATTTCAATATAACAACTCTAGAGATAGTTGGAGAGAGCTATAGGGGTGCTGCATTTGGCTAATGGGCCCTCCTGCGATATGGATCAGACAACAGTCCAATTTTTGTAAGTCTCAATCAAAATCTTCTCCAGCTCTGATCAGGAAGAACCCCAAATTTCCCAACCTGTGTAAATACATGGCTTCTATCATAGGATTACCAAAATATCATCAAAAGAGCTGAGCTTTTATAGCACAAAACGTGTCCAATAAAAACTTCCTTACACTGTAATGTCATGAAATAATTAGTATAGATTAATTTTCCTAGTGTCGTGATGCAAATGACAATGACATTAATACACAGGGTTCTAAACAAAAGCAATAGAAAAGACTTAGCTAAAACTCACAAATGAGATTGTAACATGATCTGATATCATTATAGTGTGATACATGCTTTATGCCTACCCTTTTGTCTGCCTTTTTGGAGTCTTTCTTGGTGTGATCACTTGCTGTGTGTTTTGCAGGACCATCAGTATTACTGGTTTTACCCTTACCCTAGAAGAAAATATTACAAAGTGATCGACATTGTACAATAAAATTAGTTTCATATATGCTCTATGAAGATACATTAGGTGTGAAGTTACATCTTGCAATTTTTGGTGGGGGCCAAAGGCTATTTTGGGTCAACAGAGTTCAAACACCTAAAACTTTATAAACAAGATGTATCTCCAGCTAGAAAGATTAGACAAATTTCATGCTTGGTATGAGGATGCCTTATGGTGCAAACGTAATGCCTCCTATGTTTGGTGGAGGTCAAAAGGTCATTTGGGGTCACCATGGATCAACCACTGAAAAACCATGTTTAAGTGACATGTCAAGTTAGGGAGCTTGGATATAATTCTACTTCCAAGTACCTTTCATATTTCAGGAGTGAAACATTGCACATTCAAGTCTAAGCCAGACCTTTTCTGCTCTTGCTCTTCATCCCTACCCCCCTACCCCCATCACCACCCCACAACCACACCTTTATCCTTCCCATCATACAATGGCCTGCCTCTCACAGGGTTCCATGCTTTTAGGAACCTCTGCTATTATAGTACATAAATGCAAACAAAGGTCACTGGGCAACTGTTAGAAATACTAGCTGAACATGCAAGGTTTTGTGTTGATCCTGTTCATTTCAGTTGGTGAGCAGGGCCCCTCCAGATTAAGATATGTGAGCTGAAAACCAGGTATTATATAGCCTAATTAACTGAGGAGTGAGACTCCAAAAGGAACACCAAAATAAACAGAAGTGCCAATCATGGCCAAATGTGACCACAGCTTGTCTAATCGTGTATTGTGTATATATGCCAATCTTTACATGTATTGCCATCCTTTATGTGATACAGTACAGTACCTTCACTTCAAATTTCACAAATATTAATAACCAGCTATTGCAGATGATGAAAGATTTTGAAGAGAGAGGCAGACTTTTCACCCCACAATACCACATACTGTCAGTCTAAGTTCTACTCACTTTGTCGGTTTAACTATTAATATATACTTCTCAAGACGATAACTTTAAACGGTATACCACATGATTTCGACATACAAACTTTCAAGCTATAGTAACCTCTAATCTGACAAACCTACGGTAATCATACATAAAGTTGTATTCAGTCACAACCTAATGAGTATTGCCACATAGTAGGATATTAGGGGGATAGGTACAGTGTTGGGGCTACAGATACTGTAGACTGAGCCGTATTGTATTGTATCTTTGTCCAGTTTCTAACTTTGATGAAGTGGGTGTACAAGAATAGAACAGTTTCTTTGAATCAAAACTCTAGCTGAGGAGAGACATGTATAACTGGCAAGTAAGGATAAACAAAGAATACAAAGTGAGGACAATGCCAATATCTTGTTCTACATAATGTGACTTTTGATTTGCAAAGAAGGCCTTAGTTCAACAGTATCTACAATTACAGCACCATGCACAGAGCAAACAGTTTTTAAGTAATCAAAGAGTTCTTTACATTCTTAACTTCTTTATATTACCCTGTCACTGGGTGTGGTGATACATAGTTTTGCACAACACCAGGTAGACATGGAAGTTTCATATTTATGAAACAAACATGCCCGACAAACAAAAATGTCTAAAATGCATAGTTTAACAAACAATTAAGATAAGAGCAATGTGTGTGTGTATGTGCGACTGTAAAGGAGGGCGGTCAAAAGTCAAAATCAAGTTATATACGTGACTTTTACTTCCTGATGAAGCAGGGACATTCCTCTTTTCCTTAGGTGCCATTGTTTCAGATCCTGAAAATTGATTTAAAACGAAATATAGAATATAAAGGTATTTATTCTTTCAAACACATTCATAATTTATCCGAATTTATACCGTGACCTTACCTGATGCAACAAGTATGATTAACTCAATTTTTCCTGACAAAGTTCTTTTTCATACTGTATTTTTGCAAACAAATGTAGCAACATGCGTCAGCTTGGTCATTTCACAAGACTTTGAAATTACACATACATGTACATGTATTCAAAAGAGTACTTACCTAGATGCCATACTGTAGTGACCAAGTGAGGTCCTCCCTGAGATGCCCCGTAGTCCGGCCAACCCAACAAAAAAGAGACAACCAAACCAACACCAAGCGAGACCAGTACAATTAGATTATACAACAGGCATGGGAACACTTGTCAATGTCCACCTTAAAGCAGTGACGTGAAGTGGAGTTGACAACCCACTCAGGCAGACTGTTCCACCCATTTACAACTCTGTCTATGAGAAAAGCTAAACTTCTTAATGTCAAGCCTAAAATACTACACTAACGTCTTACCATGGCAACGAACATGAGAATAACTTTGAACCTTCAAGTAGCTACAAGATGTCAAAGGGTTACTATCAGAAAGAAGCTTGTAAACCTGGAGCATGTCCCCCTAATCCTTCTTAACTCCAAAGTGGTAAACCCAAGATTCCTAAGTCTTGCACGCCAGGCAAATTTCTTACTTCAAGGATGAGACGAGTGGCCCTCCTCTGAACTTGCTCAAGGCAAAACTTATCTTTTTCATAGAAGGGACTCCAAGCCTGAGAAGCATAGTCAAGATGAGGCCAACTGCTTATACAAGTTCAGAACAATTCCTTTACTAAAATTAGGCTTACTGAAATTTCTCTTGATCTGTCCAAGCACCCTATTAGCCATAGCAACAGAAGCTGCACACTGCCTAGATGGCTTAATTCAGGTCACCTGTGGTAACAACACCCAAATCTTTCTCAAAAGTAATTTCACTTAAAACACTACCATTCATTTTACAGTCATAAATGACGGTTTTAAGACCAAAAGGAAGGAATTTGCACATATCAACATTAAAAGACATTTGCCAAGTCTAAGACCACGAAATTAACCTGTCCAGGTCCTTTTGCAATAACATCATCCTCATCACTAACTTTCCTCAGTATAAAGCTTAGTATCATCAGTAAATTGGAACGAGAACAGAACCCTGAGATACTCCACTTGTGACTGCCTTCCAAGACGAGAACTTCCCATTAACAACAACTCTCTGGGATCTACCATGGAGCCATGTACTGTATTAATCCAATCAGCACATTTGCACCTGACCCCTTACCCACGCAGCTTAAACATAGTGTTTTGTAGTATGATGCACTCTCCATGACCTTTAGCAGACGCCATCTTGTTGTTTACGAGCAACTCGCCCTTCCTTTTGTTCTAGATTCCTAGGGCCCTTCCTGTTTCCCGTCACGTGTTACCGGTGGACGCGACATATCACATTGCCGTAGTTCCACGTGCACGCTGTAACCCATATTTCCAAGGTGTGGCCAATTTCACTCACTTGCAGCCTCCTCATTGGTTGATATGATTTCATCATATTTATTAATATTCATTTTAGGTGTGCGTCACAACTTTTATCCAATCGGGTTACAGCTTTTAGTTCTGTCATCTCGCATGGCCCTCGTGGCTCGAACGCACTAGGAAACCCCGCAGCCCGCAGCTTGTCAGTTGTGCTGCAGACCTCTAAGACGATGCACTAACTCACCTGTAAATAGTAATTGTCACCTTTTTGCCGGCTTCTGATTAAAGATAATTTTTGAAGGAAGAAGAAATGGAATCAATAATAATCAAGAAGAATTAATCAACTTTATGAGTTCTGTGAACCTTTTTTCTTGTGCGGAGCTAAACAACTTCAACGCCTATCAGCTAGATCCCCTACCTAAGCCTCCGTTATACGATTGGCCCATTATCCAACAATAGGTCTACCTAATGGCACTTTGTCAAAGGCCTTTTGAAGAGTCAAGAGATAAAGATACATCCTCAAGAAAGCACAATGAATCAGAAACGCAGGATATACTGGGTAGGAAACCATGCTGTGACAGATTGAGTAACCCATTGTCTAAAAGATACTTCAGCCAATATTCCTTGATTAAAGATTCCATAACTTTACACACTACACTGGTTAAACTGACTGGTCTGCAATTGCAAGGTGAACAGTCCGATCCCCCCCCCCCTTTTTTTTGAATATTGGAGTGACATTACCTACCCGCCAATCATAAGGAACAAAATTTGCATTCAAACACTTCTCAAAAATAATGCAAATAGGAATTGACAAGATCTCAGAGCATTCATGCAGGATGGCCGGATGAGTCCCATCAGGTCCAGGGGCCTTGCTGGCTTTTAAACTTCTTAACTTACAACAGACCAATTTCTCACAGAAGAAAATATCCCCCATTGAAGATTAGCAATCAGATCCCCTGCCATTCCCCCAAATTGTAAAAAACAGACACAATAATCATTTAACAAATTTACCATATTCTGGTGATCACTAACTAATGTGCCATGATAGCCTAGGAATTGGGGCGCAACTCTTGTGTGTTGAAATTTTTCTACTTAGACGAATCCGAGCAGCGCCAGGGTATACAGTGACTGTATGCAACCATAAGTGGGGTCCATTGGCCTGAAATCCTCTTCATTTATTGAATTACAAACCCTTATACATAAAATTTAGGGAATCAAAAGGCGGTTCAGTGTACAAGCATCCATAATACAGTAATACAGGTAAGCAAAGAAATTGAAAGATTAAAGGTAAAGGACCCCAGTTACGTCCGACTAAAATCAGACCATCACTTGACCACCGGATTAAGTTATAAGATGAGGATTTTAACAATTTAATTCAATTTCCATTTCTGTTCTTTGTTTTAATTCCTGATTTTAATCTGTCTCTTTATTTTACAGTCACCTTTTATGATCAATGCAAATACTTGAACACTCCCTTCTGGAAACGCGTCTATGAAAATAAGGGCAAAGTGCTTCCAGTATTGCAAACAAATTTGTTGAGAAGATGCTGAAATGCTGAAGTTGTGAAAGAACAATAGCGGCGGGTGAGTAGGCTACATTGCGGTTCCAATATGATTTGAAGTCACATCTGCATTTATGGGGGGGGGGGGGGGGGCGTTATCACTGCACGCTTTCCTTCACTTCTCAGCATGGCCCAGCCAGTGTTGTATGCGTGTGTCAATTTGAGCAAATTCCTTGTTTAAAGTTACACGGCTTGTATTGTAATGAGAGTGTTTCCATTACACATTGGGGTCTTTTATACTTACTCCGAAGCAATAAACTGAGATTGTGTCTGAATGAGATTGAGTTTAAGACAGTTGTGGGAGGGGCATTAGTGAGTACGTTAGAAAAATTGGAAATGTCTGATATGAGAAGATTTAGCCTTTAAAGATAAATTTAGGGATAAAATCAAGCTACCCAATCTCATCCAATCTGCTAAAGGCTTACGACCATAAAACTTTGGGTGAAAAACAACCGGCCCTTCACGTGCGATTTCTTAGTTTTAAAATAATTATCTTAGTATTAAAGGCATATTCCGGAGAAAATAATTCGCTAACTTCAAAATATTCATAAAAACTTTCTCTTCCAGGAGATGAAAACTGCATCTCAATAACATTTTTCCCCTTTACTCCTTTCGAGATAAAACTTTACAAATTTTGAATCATGCAAGTATAAAAACACTCAGAAGTAGGCCTATTGGGGCTGCCGAATCTTCACATCGCGTGATGCCACTTGTTCCGTGCTGCAGCCGCTTGGAAAAACTATATGATTATTGATAACTAACATCCTCAATCAACCTTTCAACCCTTACACTAACGCTACTTCACCTGGCAATTCATCAAAACGACATCTTGGTTTGCATGGCATGTGAACACTTCCGTTAATTACTTTAGCGCACCAAAAAAAGGAAGCTGGGAATCCCCAAATTGAGGATAGTTTTCACACCTTAAATCTGAAAATATGACGTTATAACGACATTTTTTTTTTCTTTTTTTTTTTTGGCTTGCTCCGTACTTTTCTTTCGTAGGTTGGCGAAGGGAAAACTTGTATCAAGAGAAGTAGAATTTATTTCAATATCAAAAAAAGGGCTAGATATTTATGTAAAAAAGTTCATGAGATATAAGACCTCATCTTTCATAATCTGGAATCGGAATTGCAAATATGGGGTCGGAATGCTGCTGTGGTTTTTGAAGTAGGGTTGTAGCCTACTTCGAAGATTCCACGGAAGCTGATTGGTCCTTCACAGCTCCGGTCCATGGTCATTATGCGTGAAATTCTCTGGCTGTTCTACGATAAAAAAGTAGTTCAAATGGACTGGGCATAATAAATTCCATAGACATTATATACTTACTAGACAGAGAGCGTATGTAAAAAACAGAGACCCAACTGTTAGTGGGTTCTTTTCCATCAGGGGGTTGGAACCCGGCCCAAGAGTGTTGTGTCGTTTATCGTTTTAACTATCGTGTAATTTTACCCTCCCAAAGTTGAAATCAATGTTTTGTAGGAAACTTGGTCATGACCCAGTTCGGGGTTCTCAGCTGTAACAAGCTCTCCTAAAATTTCGTTTCAAAGAGACTTCTGGGCAGGGGGCTAGGCTGCCGATATCTAAGCAGACTTGAACGAGACAATAAGTCGGTGTTTACCTATTAAGAAAATTTCAGATTGCCAGAATTGAAATGGCGCGTTCCTGTGGCTAGGTTTAAGGTGGCATTGTCGTAAATAGCATAATAGGCTGAGCAAGTGTGTGAAAATAAGTTATACAGCTCAGTATTTAGTGTTCAATAACTGCTCAAGAGTGGCCACGAACTCGGAGGGCCGACGGAAAGCCATTCGGGTAGGTCCGCTGGCTTAAAACAGAAGTGCGTGGTGGGTAAAATGTTGTTAACCAATCAGACCACGCCCACTAACAGACCCTCTTTAAACCACGGGACATTTTTTCCAAGTGGTCGACAACGGTCCGACAAAGACCCAACTAATATTTTGTTGACTGTGCTATAGCATCTGTTGGTTTCAGTTTCAGTTTATTCTCCATGTGTCCACTTGGAGACTAATATAACAGTATCAGTGAGTGGTGGCGTCAGGATTTGCCCGACAAGGGGGCCAAGCTCCCAGACAGGGGCGCCAACATTTAGAGTCCCCGACAAAGGCGATGAATTAGACCCAGTGGGACGGACGTGACTTGGTAGAACCTGAGGCGTGCGTAGCGCGCCGAAACTTTTTTTTCAACAAATATTTTAAAATCTGGAGTTTGCTTAGAAGAAGAAATTTATAAAAAATTTTGCCTTTGTAAGGACCATTAAAAAGTTGCGGTGTTTATTGAAGAATCTGTCCTTCATATGGGCAAAATCAAAAACGTTACATGGGGAGAGCTGGTTTTTTTTTTTTTTGGGGGGGGGGGGGGTACGCATGCCATCGTACTAGGCCTAGGTAGCTCCTGGGTTTTAGCGTGTTTGTGAGGTATTAAAGACGTTATTTAAGGGTAATTTTATTGACTTAACACTGGTCTAAAAGTTACCTCCAGGGTAACTTCAAGTAAGCCTCTCGGTAAAAAAACCACTGACTCAACTACTAAGAGCTTATCCGGCTGAAATTTTGAAAATGGGGTAGATGATCTATAGAGAAAAAAGTTGATGGGCACTTCAATGTGAATTTTGGTGGGGGTCCAGGGGGCGAAGCCCCCGGAAGCTCCTGGGTTTTAACGTGTTTTTGAGGTATTATAGACGTTATTTAAGGGTAATTTTATTGACTTAACACTGGTCTAAAAGTTACCTCCAGGGTAACTTTCAAGTAGCCTAAGACTTTCGGTAAAAAACCACTGATTCAACTACCAAGAGCAGATCCGGCTGACACTTTAAAAAAGGGGTAGATGATCTATAGAAAGAAAGTTGATGGGCAATTCAATGTTAATCTTAGTGGGGGTCCAGGGGGCGAACCCCCTGGAAGCTCCTGGGTCATTAGCGTGTTTGTAAGGTTTTAAAGTTGTTTTTTAAAAGGGTTGTTTTAACACTGGCCTAAAAAATTACAGGGCAATTTCGAGTAAGATTTTATTTTTGGTTTTGGTAACAACACAAACGTTAGTGAAACTACTCTCAAGAGCGTATCAGGCTGACAATTTGAGGAAGGTGAGCTGCACCGTGACTATAAAGAGAAAGAAAGGCAGTTGATGGTCAAATAGATGTGATCCTCTGAAGGAAAAATGTAGGCGTAATCCTGCTTGAAGGGTTACCTGAGCTGTGCGCCACCTCCAATTGACGTAGTCGGAAGTGTGAAGAAAATTTTGAAAAAATGTAACCCCTCAGACAGCCGGAAATGACATTGCCAAGGTTTTTTTTGGGCGATATTTTCATTTGGAAAACATGAAAATCTACTGCCTTTTCTTTTCAACAGAGGAATCGAATCCTAAAAAATTCATAGTCACACTCTGACTACAGAAGACATATTTTTTTTGGAAAATCTCAAATCTCAGTTGGGGGGGGGGGCACACGGGGGGGCACACGATTTTTCAGGGGGGGGGGCACGTGCCCCCCCTGGCCCCCCCTTGGTGACGCCACTGGTCAAGAGCAAAGTCGGAGTGATGAAGCGCCTTGGCTTGGGTGTTGTAAGGAGTATCTATCGAAAATGAAAAAGTTTGTCATTTTTAACAAATATTAGAGAATCTGAAGGTTATATTGGTGGAACTGTAATTTTATGACAGATTTTGGGGGTTTATCGAAGAATCTGACTCTCTTATGAGAAAAATCAATAAGGGGTGATTTGAAGTTTTGTTGGGGTTTCTGAATAACATCATTGAGACTAAGGCCCTCGGAATTTTCCTCGCGGAAAAAGTTTGGCTTCCCATATATTTCAAGTTTCATATTTTGTATGTTGAAATATTCGTACGAATAATAGTCTATTTTATCTGAAAAATGTAATCCTGCCCGAAAAACTAACTAGAAGTGCCCAGAAATTTTTGAAAAAAATAAAAACCACAGACAGCCGGAAATGGCATTTCACAGAAACAAAGCAGTCTTTATTTTCAGCTTTTTTCGCTTTAAAATTTTCACTTCATATTGCACTTAAACGAAAAATAATTTGCAAGCATGCATTGTTCTGTTGAGTAATCTGTTCGACCAAAACACTATCAAAGCGGAGCGCCACCCTTACTTGGCGCGGAGCGTAGAGAAAATTTAAAAAATCTAACCATCAGACAGCCGAAAATGGCATTTCCCAGACTTGTAACTAGGAATGAAGCAGTCGTTATTTATGAAAGTTTCACTTCAATAGAAAAAACACCAACTTGATATGTGATCAGAAAATAACCAGATAAAAGGTACCGAATGAAATGGTCTTGTATTTTCTCGGGGGAAACTATGCAACCGAATTAAAAACATACCAATGTTTTTACTGTATTGAGACTCCTCGTTGTATTCAATTGCGTGGTCCACTAAATTTATGTAATTTTCTGTGTGCCTATTTGAACTTCCTAAAATAAATGATTTCACTTTCGACGTCTTTGAAAATATGTCACGAAACAACAAGGTGGCTTCAAATGAATTTTCAGTCAGACTTATCAGGAGACATTCTCACACTTCTGTTCATCATTATGTTTAACTGAAAACGGCCTGGCCGATTGTCATTACTGTTGCTCGAATTTGGCTGTCGGGGCAGGGCAGATGGCTAACAACTGGGCACTGCATGCACCTGAACAACTTCTCGTCCGTTTTGTAAGGAAAACTAGTAAAGCAAAATCAAGAAGATCGTCATGTGACTAACGTTTATCGGGCTTATATCTTTTATCGTGGGCCTAAAGATGGAGGCTCTCCGACGAAACTGTATCTTCCCAACGACAGGGGAAGGGCAGCCTTACCCGAGGCGGGGGATTGCTCCTGGTTCCCCGCTGGTGCCGCCCTTGGTTACGTCTGCACGTGGAATTTCCAGGTCCCTAACACAAGTGTTGGTTATGGGTGACCTTGCGCGCACGGACAATAGGTACATATGAGTTTTAACAGAGCTGTGAACTATGAGCTGAGAAGAAATTGAAAATCGATTCCACTATGTAGTAAAATAGTGTTATAAAAGAAAAAAATATGTTCAATGTCAGCATCCAGTATTTTCAGTCCTTGCGGATTTTTTTTATAATTTTTTTAAAATTTTTTTTAGGAAAACGAAACCACCGACCTTCCCCGATGGGAGGGGGGCAGTATTCCCCGACGGGGGGTTGCATGGCCCTCTCGTCCCCCCCCCCCGCTTGCGTCACCCCTGAACAGTGTACGGCCTAAACGAAACAAAAATAAGAAGTAGGTAGAGGGCAGTCTGGCATATGAGAAATCATGTATACGACAGGCAGAACCGAGGAACTCATTGTGAATTAATAAATTAGGACCAACTTTATATGTGGTACTTTGCACCAGAACCACCACAACCACTTAATGCATGCTGGTCGGTGTAACTGAAGATAATTTATGGAAGTCTTTCCATGTTGAAGTACAGAATTAGACATCGATTGCCAAAAAGGTCACGCATTCAAATAGACTGGAGTGGGGTCGGTTGTTCTGCAATGATGCTCAACTTGAAGAACAGATTTCTTGCTGGACACGGATAATGAAACCCGTCTCCTAAATAATTGTTACTCTTACAGTACGTAAGTTACATATTCGATCATAAAATACAATATTGTGATATCTTCCTCTGCAGTACTGTTGGTATTTGAACAACGACAGGCCTATTTCCATAAATAATTAGCCAATACCATTCCGGGGGTCGAGGATACACAGATTCAAGGTTATATACTGCTTTACAATAAGAATTTCAGCTAGCCAATCCTGCTTTATACATATCGCTGGTCTTGAGATTAAAGGAATAGAAACCGTAGCTAGTTTACACGTTTGGAAAATTCCAAGCAAACAGGCCGGTGTTGTCAAGAATATTTTGAAGCAAAAATAACCATATAGACTCACCCAGTAGGAACTTAAAACATAAAAATCAAACTCATTCTCTCATTAACAATTCTAATCTACGCCTGAAGTTAACCACTCTTACATCAATTATTATTTTTTTTTTTATCAACATCTCAATTCACCCATATGTCATACAACTCGGAGTATACTTATTATTTGCTTACAAAATTTTATCAGGAAAGGTTCAACCTGTTTATAATTACTGCATCCTCAAATCCCGAACTCATATAACAAAAAAGAAAGAATCAGTTGGTAAGGGATTGTTGTCTAGCCTACAATATGTCGATGGTGGCAACTGTATCGCCCGCGCCTTACGGATGCCTTGCTGTTTCCGTGCATGACTTTCCCTGTGCCGCTGCTGAGCAGTTACAGACTTCCAAGGCAAGTGGGCTGCTCGTGTCTTTATCTCTAACGTAAATCACACTGGCAGATACAATTTTAAACCCCCAGGCAGTTTCTTTTGATGGGCGATTTTACAACAACTTTCTTGTGGATCTTGTCTTCCTCGCTGTGTTCAGTCAACTTTTGTCGTAAGCCTATATAGGCCTATGCTTAGGCATATGTCCCTCACGTTACGTTGGGTCTAGTTATGCGAAATCGTGTCTAAACAGTTTATCATGGTTCAAAGACAAGTGAATAGGCTAGCAAGATTTAACCATGTCAAGCTGGCAACTAGTAATCCAGAATCTATCAGAGAACTTCCTGTTCGGTTATCTTGAAATCAATAAATTTAAAGGCGTTTTCCCCTTCAAAGACTAGGCTATTTGCTCAATATAGCAACAAGGTTGTTTTAAAACCACAGGTTGTCCTAGCGCTATAGGCCTACAGTATATAGCCTAGGCCTAGCCTAGGCCATAATATATATAAAAAAGAGAAGGTAGGCCTAGGTCAGATCGTCATACACTAACGCAGTGCCTTGCACAAAACTCTTCATGATTTCTCACCTTATACTACATTTTACACCTTCAGATCTCATCTTGGTTCCAAAAGGCATATGGGCAAAAGGGCTGTGTAGGGATGTGACGTCATGAATTGGAGGTAGTGATCCAGTCTGTGGTTAACACCAAATCAGATGAGAAGATTTTTTGCATTTGATGTGAGGTAGGCCTAATTTTGTTTAAGACAACTCAACGTTTGTTTTGTTTCATCAGAGAAAGATGAAGGAATGTTCTCGAGAGATTTGAAGGAGTAAAATGTGGTGTAAGGTGAGAAACCATGAAGAGTTTTGTGCGAAGCACTGTGTTGGTGTATATCTTCTTCTTTTTTATATATACTGTATAATGCTGGGACAACCTGTGGTTTAAACTAGGCTAACACAGTTACATATAGTCCTTGAACAGGACCGTGTACTAGTACTTAATGGTACGACCTACTCCATACACAGCCCTTGCCCATATGCCTTTTGGAACCAAGATGTTTGCGTGCCAAGCTTGGCCCACAACTGCCTAACATCTTCAAAAATGCACCTACTGTATACTTACCATACTTGCCATGAATGATCTTTAACACCACATTTAGACTTGTCAATCAGCTTTTCTTCAAAGGGGGGAATAAGTTGGTGAAATTTGGAATTTGAAAGTCTACTCTATCACGAAGTATGTGACATGATCTAGAAATGCCTGTAAGTGTAACTGTAGTGTAAATCATATGATGCAGTGCAATCACTTCATGTAGTTAGGGTAACCCTTCTGTGGAGGTGACCCTGCCTTATTATACACCTTGAGGTGTATGAACAAGGCAGGGTTATTACTCACACAGATGAGCTATTTATGCTGTAATCAATTTTCCTCTTAAGTCCTGATATTGTAATGGCAGTGTTTGTGGGGCAATGTAGCCATGCAAGGACTCTGGTGTGGAGTTAAACAAAGTGGAGGTACCACAGAGTCCTGTTGCAGGACTACAGTAGTAGCTCAGATCTGGGCTCAGACCAAATTTTGGTGCTGTAGCGGTTCAGTTCATCACAAGGTACTAATTCAGTTTCGGTACCTGAAAGTAGCATACCTATGCTATTTCTTTGCTATTTCTTTTCAGAGAGCTCTAACCCACGGGCTTCTTATATGCATGGACAGAGCATGTAACATGTACATCTTATCCATAGATTGTCACCACTGACTGGACCAGCCATCCTGCTACGCCTATTCTCACACCTACGATTGTGACAATTTAATGCACAGTATGCTCTGTCCATGTACTGTATATAGGAAATCCGTAGGTTGAAGCCCTCTGAAAAGAACTAGAATGAAAGTGCTCCGATGGGAGAAAATTGCCCCAAAAATCTTAAAATACAGCAAGCAAGCCAACTACATCAATCAGTACTTACCTTTGAACTAGAGAGACGCCTTTGTAAACTTTTTTCAGGTAAATAGTAATTGTGATGAACCACACCGATATTAAGGGTGAAAATTTGGTCGGAGCCTGCCACATTTTCCTTTTGTTAGAGGCTTAGATTTTCAGAATCATTTTGTTAAAGGACAAATAAAGTCAACCCAATTTAAAGTATTATAGTAGACTGTAATCTGAGTGTACTGTTTCATGATTGGCTCTTGAGTTTGACAACATTTCTTTTCCTCAGATGCGGCAGCTACCTTGAATGTATGCATTATATGGAGATCTTAAAATAATGTAAAAGATACTTTGTACTTTGAAGACAAATGAAAAGAAAATTGTGAGATTTAGCTGTTGTTTCATTCTCAGCTTATCCTAATTGACCCTTCATTCAAAAAATTGCAACCTTCATCCAAAGTCAGTGTTTTAAGTTCCTTTTGTTATTCTTTTACAATAGAGCCTATGGTTAAGGTTAGGGTTCAGAAAGAAGATACAATAAAGAAAACAATGAAATCCTTAAAAAATTTGAAGTCAGCTTGTGTGGGTATGTGTGTGTATTGTAGCACCCCTAAAATGAAGTGGGGTCTGGGGCCAAGCAGTGGCATGGGTATTCTGGGCAACTAGAGGTCACCCAAGGTCAAGATAAAAGGGCAAGATTGAAATATAGTACTGCTTAGCTAGCACAGGAAGGCAGAACTACAAAAAAAGGAGAAGGAAAAACTGACTGATGACACAAAATAAATATAATTTAGCAAAACCGCTCTCAGAGCACCCAAACGAATCTCCAATAAATAAACAAAGATAAGAAAATAAAGACTGTTATCCTCCTGTCACCAACTCTGGTTCCCTTGGAGCAAATAATAAGTTTATAATTAACAATGAAAAGTGAATATTCACAAACCTGCCGTGGTAGGAAACAAGGACATGGCTGTACCTTGTACAGACACTGAACACAGGCACAAAACGTTCCAAAATGTGCTTACTATGGCAGGGGCCCTCCCTGTTTGGGGCACGCCAGTCCAAAAAACCCAAAACATCCCTAAAACTAGGATAAGAAAATGTGGTGGGGGGTGGGGAAACCCCAGTGTTCTGTGCTCGCACTCAACCTCAGATCTGCTCCAAACTATAACCAAATTTTACTACTTACATTACAAGAGCCACGCCAATGGCCTCTGGAGCTGCCTTGAGCAGACTTCTCAACAACACACAAAATTATACTTGTTGAACTTAACGGTAATATAAGCAAGGAGTGAGGGACTACTTTTCTCCAAGGCCAACACTTGCTCCCACAAGAAAGGTATGATAACTAGCATGCAGGTGCTCTTGCCAACATCTCTTCCTGTGGTAGCCTGCGGCACAGACTCTGTAGTAGCCTACGTACAGATGGAGCTCTCTCAAAATCATAATACACCCAGGTCTCTTTACAGTATAATATACAGTCTGCAAACCTTTGCAGTTTCCACTTACAGGAATCCCGCATTTTGAGGAACGAATTAATATACAAACATGAGATGGTCATGTGCCTGAAACAAGTATAAATAGTGTATTTTTGTACATACAACTGATACAACGACGGCTAACAACCTAATTAGCTTTTGAACATGGAAAATGTGTACCAGGCCCTACATTGGATGCACATATATTTCCTATTACGTGAGTTATTTCAGTATTTTAATTTTTGTTGTGACGTCATTTTTGGTCATCGTAAAAGAAAGTTGGCAGGCTATTGTAGGCTAAACTGTAGGTATGCCATATGTAACTTTAATAGTTGAAAACGTCGACTGCTCATCAATGAAGCTGTTGAAAGACTCATATTGTATTATTTATAGCAGCAAAAGTAAGATTTTTGATTCCTTGCCGTAGGCAGGCAAGGAATCTATGCGATGGTGATGTCGTGTGTATGTGTGTGTGTGTGTGTGTGTGCGTATGTATTTGGTAGCAATCGGGGACATTTTTGTGGTTACATACCTTCCAATAGGGGACATGCTACCAACCGGGGACGTCCCCAGTTAGTTAAACTGTTGCAATTTGTTTTTTGCACCCTTCTGATTTTCCCGCCAAAAGTCCCAGCAATTTCGGTAACTGTGAAAAAACTCAGGTCAGGTGATAAAAAGATAGGCGTGGCATAATGACCCCGCTTGGTTGAAAAGGTGTGAGTGTGTCTGACCATCATCGCCTCACCGGGGACATTGTGTGCTTTGCTATGACGTTAAAATGTGGTTTACTGTTCACTAGCATGGTCATGCACAAAGAATAACGTTGGAACTACCTGACATGACTAGACTAAGTACCAATCTATCTTCTATCAGTTTCGCGAGAATGAGTCTCTCAGAACGCCCTAACCAACATCAAGTAAGTAGATTTGCTGTTTTATTCAGAATAATTGAATTATTTCGATTTTTTGCTCTAAAAAATCATGCCCCCAGTTGTTAAGTGTAAAACTGGAAAATGTGTCGGCTGCATACCAATTAAGGACAAAATAATTTCAATGGATGTTTTTCCAGATCTCCAGTCAGCGTATCGGCCGTATCATTCGACGGAGACTGCGTTGCTCAAAGTTACCTCAGACATCCTGATGTCTATGGACAAAAAGCAAGTCACACTTCTAGTTCTCCTAGATTTAAGCGCCGCCTTTGATACCATAGATCATTCAATACTGGAGGTGGTACTGGAAAAAGATTATGGCATCACTGGTGATGTACTTGCCTGGGTGAGTTCTTATCTTAGGAATCGTACTCAGCGTGTGCAACTTCAGTCAGGTGTTATGTCTGAATCGCGACCACTCCATTATGGTGTGCCCCAGGGAAGCTGCTACGGTCCCGTGGCTTTTTTGTTGTATGCCAGCCAATTATTTGCTGTTGTGCAGAAGCATTTACCCCAAGTTCATGTGTATGCTGATGACACCCAACTTTACTTAGCTTTTAACCCCAGTCAAGACACAAACCAATGGAAAGCAGTTGCTGATATTGAAAACTGTGTGAGGGATTTGAGAGCTTGGATGTTGTCAAATAAACTAAAAATAAATGATTCAAAGACTGAATTTATGCTGATTGGCTCCAAATCCAGTTTAGCCAAAGTACAAGTGAATTCAATCCGAGTAGGAGAGTGTGTGGTGCAAAAAGTCCCGTATGTGAGGAATTTAGGGGTGTGGTTTGATGAGCACCTTGACATGCAGCTACATATTACCACGCAATGTCAAAAAGCTATGATGCATCTGCAAGCCATTCGTTCTATTAGGAAGTATCTTTCTATAGAAGCCACTCGGAGTGTATTGCATGCTTTTGTGACATCATGTCTTGACTATGGAAACAGTCTTTTAATTGGTGTTCCCAAGATACACATAAGTAAATTACAGATAGTGCAAAACATGGCAGTTCGTTGCTTGCATAACCTTAAAAAATATGATCCTGTTTCCTCCTACATTTCATCCGAGCACTGGCTCACAGTTGATAAAAGAATAAAGTTTAAATTGATGTTAATAGTCTACAAATGCCTAAATAATCAAGGGCCAAAATATCTCAATGACATGCTGATAAAAGATTTTAATGCCACTCACAATCTCAGATCTAACACTGACACATTACGATTGGTAGTTCCACGCACCACTTCCAAGTCGTATGGTGACCGTGCCTTTATGGTTGCAGGTCCTAGACTCTGGAATTCCCTTCCTTTCTCTCTCAGAAGTGTCTCGAATACCTCAAAATTTAAAGCTGGACTAAAGACTTACCTTTTCAACCTATAGTATTATCTCTCATTTATTACTTGTAAAGTGCACGTGAATGACTATGTCACATCGTGCGCTATATTAAGTCTAATCTATATATATAATTTCTCACATAGCCTTGCCAAGGCCTAACGTTAGGCTAGTAATAATTTTTCACAAGGTATGTAACATATAGTATGGTTTTACAGAACAAAGTATAACGTTAGGTTAGGCTAGGCCTAACCTAACTTAGGCTAGGCCAAGGTCTAAATTGTGCAAAAAAGTGGCGCAGTGTTTGAAGTTCAGTCCCCAAAATGAGCAATGGGAACTAATAAAGACTCTCAGGGTGATGATGAGCTGAAACTCCCGTTTATCTGTAAAAGAGCCCTTGGAGATATAACTGTAACGTTAGTATAGGTTAGGCTAGGCCTAACATATGTACATATGTTAACATGTTAGGATAGCGTAAGGGCTATGGCAAGCAACTCGGAAGTAAAAAGTATGGAACGACAAAATAACTTGGGGAAAGCTCTCAAAAATGTTAAAGAGTGCTTGCTTGGAATATTTTACACATGGTTTTAACTCTTTTTATGAAATATTTGCCAACTAGGGGTAAAGTCTAGATTATTTTTGATACCTTT
The DNA here is from genome assembly GCA_037179385.1 of Holothuria scabra. Taxonomy (NCBI): domain Eukaryota; kingdom Metazoa; phylum Echinodermata; class Holothuroidea; order Aspidochirotida; family Holothuriidae; genus Holothuria; species Holothuria scabra. Next base: position 31,127,058 of record CM074185.1, on the reverse strand, counting down.
CAATCTGTCTTTATACCCTGACTCCTGAGCCTCAGGCCCCACTTGTTGTGTGTAGCCTTCTACAGTTGTGAAATCGAGATTTCATCGGATTTTAGTGATATCGGAGGCCAACATTTCGGGATTAAAGAGCTTTTTGTTGCAGTAGATCAGCTGAAATTGAAACAATAGGACTATTAGAAAGAACAGTGGTGCTTCAAAAAAAAAGGCCTAGGCCACAAGGTCTGGTGTACAGATCTAGCTACACCTAGCCCATAAAGGGTCAATTTTAAGTCTGAAGATTAATAGGTCATGATTAGGACAAGAAAATAGGAAAGCATAATTAGGTGCCCGCACGGGTTATGTCCCTTTTGGTTTAAAATAAGAAACCCATGACAAGTTCAGACTCCTGTCGAAAAAGTTCATAGAAACACTTGCATGGTAAATGTTACAGCCATATGACAGCAGTTAATCTGGTGGAGGCTACAACTGCATAAGGTCCTAGCAGTTAAATCCAGAAAACACAAACCAGGACAAGATAATGTCATTTGATCCAACAGCTGTTTTTGGACACTTCATAACACCGTCTCTAGAAGTGCTAAACAAAATTTTGTATTTTTGTGGACAATTTGGAATTTTTAATGTTTATGAATACTGCAGCTTTCTAGAATCATGGTGCATTTTTGTTTTTACGCCAACTGATTTTCACTGCATCCGCCTTTTTACCATCACGAATGAATTGCTTTGTGAAGATGCCCATATAACTCAGGCTTAACCTGTACATTACTGGCCTAGGGTGAAAATACTGGCCAAGGGGGACAAAATTTTCAAGGTAATTAAACCAGCTAGGCTCTTATGTGAATATCTAGCATTTCAATGCTAAATGCTATGTCTGGTACAAAGTTTAAAACTGCTGTAGGGCATTAAGCAAAGGTCTTCTCAAGTCCTTTTATGTAATGTGAGATCGTGGTACAAATTTACTAGAGGGTCAAAATGAATTTCAGTTTAATGCTGCAAAAATTATACCTGTTAAGTGTTTATTTTCTGTACCATTTCTGATGACTGGGGTTTGTGCATTTGTTTTACCAGGAGATACAGAACAGTACTTAAAGTACTACTGTACTGTGCCTGTGCATCAAAATCAAGTTTTGTGTCATTGACTCAGAATTGGAGTCAGTGAAATCATGCACTGACTATGTAACCTGAAACTTTCTCAGAAATTTATGCTCAAAGATAAGAAAATTTATGATTTCTTTCCACAACTTTTGAAGAATCAAACTTGTACTTCCTGGTTGCATTGTAAATTGTACATGGACCAATCCTCTTACCCCAAACTAGTACAACTGTTATAGGGGTTTGCTGAAATTCTCAGATGGTTCAGCTCTTTGATTGACTGCTAACTCAAACAATGGAGAGTACCAAAGCTTAATTAACACAGCATGAACTGTACTGAGAGTATTTTGATTATACACATTGAGCTTTTTTATAGTCACCCTGAAGCAATAAACTGAGATTGTGTACGTCTGGATGAGAATGAATTTGAGACAATTGTGGAAGGGGGCCTAAGTAAGAAGGTTAGAAGAGCTGGTACTCTTTGGGGTGAGAAAACTGGGCCTTTTAGGACTGTAGTAACTAATCAGGATCTATATGGTTCAACTCAAAATGGCAAAATTATGTGACTGTTAATAAAGGAATTGATATATTTTGTGTTAATGTAGGCATGCAGTGGATATCCAGAAAACGCCGTAAAGCCCATACTGACTTTGAGTCCTTCATTGAAAAGGAACCCCCTGGATTTGTTGTGAAAAATTCCCCAGGAAAAGGTAAGCTATATTTGTTGTTTTTATTCCATAAGTGCAAAGAAAAAAGCTGCAACTTTTTTGGTAAAAATCATTCTGGTGAATAACGACTTGAAGTACAGGAAGCATCTACGTTCAAACATTGTGGAAAATTAAATCAAAAGCGATGCCCTTCAGATAGATTGTGTTACAGTGATCATTGATTGGTAAAAGTTCATCTTCTCCAACTACTGTACCAGGTGTTAAAACAAAAAATGCTACAGATGGTCTATTCCCCTCTCACACAGAAGGTCGGGGTTTGATTCCCAGGTCGAGTCATTTAACCAAAGACTCAAAAAATGAAACCCGCTGTTGTGTGTGATGCTCGACATAAGCAATGGAGTAGGGAAAACAAGCCAGTGAGCTACAACTGAAAAAAAAGGCTGTGGCTGGCCCGACTTGAAAAACTTGGATTTTGACTGAAGTTGGCTTGGTCATGAAATGATCACCAAACATGTGATATTCTCAAAATATGATAAATGCAGTCACCCCAACTTGGTGAAGGACACTGTCCTATTTTATGATTGGCTTGTGGGAGTCATGTGATAGCATTTTTTTTCTCCTAAAATGGGAATTTACTAGATTTTGCCACTTGGTTTACAGTACTTTAAATGCATTTAGCAATAATGATATCAGGACTCAAAATACAGTAAGTATGGAATGATTTCTAAATCAGTGTTTGTTAGGTAGCTGAATATTCCTTAACTTTTTCTCCAGGGAGAGGTGTCTTTGCAAAGCAGACATTTGAGAAAGGTGCATTTCTGCTGACAAACCAAGGAGAATTGATTTCTGGGATAGAAGGAAACAAAAGAGAAAAGGAAAGCAACAGTGTGTTTCGACATTTCTTCCACTACCATGAAAAAAACTGGTGGTAAGCTATTATTTTTTAATAGTTAAGCCTTCACAGTGACAAATCTCAGAGTTTGTTGGCTGTGCATGAACATTACCAACATCAAAACAGAAATGGTAGTGAGTATGCAAAGTACTAAAATTTGAATGATAATTAAAGAGAGTATACAATGCTGCTTTTGACAGTCATTTTATTTGTACTATATCTGATGATTGCTTATTAGAGTGGCTCACTGAGTTGGTTCATGATATTCAACAAATTTTTCCAAACCTTACAAGGTTTCTTCACAGACCAATGACAAATGGTCAAACTTAGACAATCCCCTTATCCTACATATAAACCATTGTTTCATGAGTGAGTACCTAATAGTTCAATCAGGTTTTCAAAAATTCAGTTGTGTCCAAACCCTTTTTTAAATTATGCACGCAACAGGCTGCGACAAATCCCCCGCTCGACAGTCCGGGACAAGTAAAAAATTACTCGGACAAGTGAGCAGCTCAATATTATAGCCCGCTGGGCAAGCAGCACAGAAGTCTTCTTCACATAGGAATTCAATGGCTAGTACTAGATAATTAGATATGGACTCAGTGCATATTCATGTGGACAAGTAGACTTTGGGAAACCCTAGCCCGATGGACATTCAAGTAATAAGAAATGAATTTATCAAAGCCTGCATGCAACCATTACAAGTCAGGACATTACAAAATTCAAACTTATAACTTTCTATGCAACTTTTGCATGTGAAGCTTGTGTGATTATGCTAAATATAGGCCTGCATATTCATGTGGCAGTTGCCCTTCAACTCTTTCAGTTATTGATTTCAACTCACTGAGCTTCTTTAACTGGTCCTAGATTATGTTCTAAGTTGTTAATGCCCATAATATGTTATAAAAGACATATTTTTAGGTCTTTAGAAAGAACAGTTCCTGTTTGGTCAAACAGTGATAGAGATGCCAAACAAATTAATAATAAACAATCATATTATAACCCTTTTCCTTTGCCTTGTAGTGATGATGCTACCCCTGAACCTACACATGGCCCCAAACTTGGTCGTCTCGTCAACCATGGTTCGAGAGATGAAATGAATGCCAAAATGTGTGTGAAAAACTCAAACAATTTGCCCCTTCTTTGCTTATATGCTACCAAAAGAGTTGGGAAGGATCAGGAAATCTTATACGACTACGGGATTGACGAACAACAGATGCCATGGTTGAATAAGGTATTAACAGTAAAGCGTTCTCTTCAGTGCCATTTTTTCAATGTTGTAGAAAAGGGAATATTCTTCTAAATGGGTTGCCAAATTTGAAGTTAGTCTACAGTATAATGACACTTGTTATATAAAATACAAAAAGGAAATGTTTATATAAAATACAAAGAAGGAAATGCCTTTTAAAGAAACGGTCCATATAACAAGATCAACTGTCTCTGTGAGGGAGAAACTATTCATTAACACTCAATTATTAACTAATGATACAGAAGAAATTCCTCTAGAGGACACAGTAAGGATCTGGGTCATGATGAGTGGGTGAAGTTGGTCAACTACTTGAGGGCTAAGGCACAACCTGGATAGACATGACTTTTACAGTACCATGGTTCTATTGAAGTTCTCGATGAAAAATCTACATTCCCCCCAAAAGCAAATGAAACAAACCCTTTTCCCCTGTTTCAATGTTGTTATACTCGGCACTGGTCAGTTTTTCCTAACCAACATTAAAGTGGGTGAAAGGGGGAGAGCAGCTAGCTCGTGAGATGGATAAAAGGCAAAGTAACAAGTCGCTACGGGGGGATTTTGTTCATTTGTTTTTGCAGCAGTTGTAATTAATCAACAGCTGTGGATCAGCTAACAACATCAAAATCATGAGTTGAAAAGGTGCTGACCTTTTTGGCAGTACTACACATTCAAGCAAATATTTATGACATTTTTAGTGTTGTCATGGACAAGATTATGTTATTCGGAGAATATCAAATTCCAGTTTCCAATTACAGTTAATACTGTTGTGTTTTGCAAGAAATTCATATTTATTTGCAAAACTGGGGAGCCAAACTTAAGTTCTTCATACAGTCAAAAGGATTGTGTTATTTTTGAGTTAAAAAGAATTTATTACAGTTTCAGAAGTGAACTAGATGTGGCAATGCCACTAGGAAATAAGGTGTGATTCTGTGTATTAAGTTGGTTCAATACAAACTGAAACAGTCAATTTTTTTTCTCATTCCAGGCACCTGCCTCTACACCAAGTAATTCAGGTTAATTTTGTCTTCCTCCATTTTAGCCCTTTCTGCTTTCGTTTAGTTTATTCTTGAAAAGGCATTTATGTGATAAAATGTTTGCAGTTGCCTTGTTTTTTTTATTTAAAGATGAATTTTGAAGACTTTTGGAATGTTTAAAATATTCCCATTTGTGTAGTTTTAGCTTTCTTGGAATTAGGATTGTCAAAATTAATGCTACGTGCAAAGAGCACTAAAACTAATCGTTGTCAGAAGCAAAAGAGCTGTACTTACACAATCTTTCTCAGCCTATTGTAATAAACAGCACAGTGTTGTTGCTATTCTGTTGCCATGTCCAGAACTATTTTTATTCTACCTTGGATGCAGATGGATAGTTGCCTTTAAGAAAATTGATAGTACCCAAACTGGTCACAAAATGATACAGTACTTATTTAACTTAAACATACCCTTCAAAATTATAGCCAATGGGCCCTGACATTTTTGTTTAAGATACACAAGTTTTAATATACAGGGAATAGTAAATTCCCTATTACTTGTTTTATGGAGGAACTGTTGTGTTTCGCCATGCATTTTGGGTTTTTAAGACTAACTTTTTTATGTGTTACAATTACTCACTTTTTGTTTTATTTCGCCCTTTTATTTCCGAGTCAGAATTGTTTGTATGAGGATAAAGCAAAATTTCTTGGATACAGTACCAAAATTAAAAGAATATGTCATCTACCATGACTTCTGTCAGATTTATCATTGTATTTAACATAAGACTGTCAAAGATTCAAAGATGATAGTCTGATCCCCCTTTTTTGATCTGATCTCCCACTTTGTCTTGGTATTTTGGAACTAGATCTACTTTCCTTAAGCCAGGAAATCCAGGAAATAATAAAATGCGTTGCTTCAAGTTCATTCCTGACTTAAAGGTTTGAGAAATGGCCAGCCATGTATTTTGAGGCAAATGAGGTGATAAACATTTGGGGCCATTGACCAAACTTTCCAGCTCTCCTATTTTTAAAGTTAAAATTGATCTTGCTGTAGAATAACTGAGGACAAGAGAACTGGCAAGATCCAGTCTTTCATAAATTTCTTTATTTCTGAATGTAACTTTGTGACAATTTTCTGGTCCTTTTATCAGAAGGAAATTCAAATGCAAACAAAGATAAAGGAGGAGATGAAACAGAAGTGACCATTAAGTCTTGCTCACCATTAAACTTTGTGCAAAACTCTGTTGGAACTGAAGTTATTTTTAGCAAAATTCTGTTACTTATACAGTCTTAAATACTTGGTCAAACAATGAAAGGGGAGGTGAATCTTCAATAGACTTTGGTTGACAATTTATTTCTCCAACAGTTTACATACCAAGAGGGACACTTCCAATATTGTACATTGACATGAAATCTAATGTTTTTTTTTTTTGTTTTGTTTTTAGATATTTCAGAAAGGAACACAAGTAATGCAATCATCGATAAAGAAGCACATGAGGCCATTTTGCCCAATGATTGCGACTCACCACAACTTCAAGTTCCAGACTCTATGGAAACTGAAGAAGGTACTATTATCAAATAAGTGACACCTATTTAAGTCATATATTGAGATTCAAAATTGTAGGGAAATGAAAAAAGGAGAATTTTTTGTTGACACTTTAATTCTCTGACTCATTTTATGGTTTGTAATTGAAAATACTAACAGTGTACATACTGTACCAATAGGGGACAACTTACAGTACAATTATAAAGTCCCATGGTTAATGCTCTTCATCATATCAGAGTTTTATTTTTATAGCTAGAGGTCTTTGACACATCCATTCTCTGACTCATCTTTTGGTTTATAATTAAAACTACTTACAGTGAATATACCAAGTGGGTACACTTACTTTGTCATACACCTATACAGTTGTACATCAGTCCTTGGGATTCATGGAAACCCCAAATTTTGCCATGAAATGTTTTGTCTGTCTTAGAAGGTTGCTTATTGTGCTATACATTTTTATATGTATTTGATAATGACTACAGTACCAAAAACAAGATAAGGTGTTCACCTTCATCTTGATTTTTTAGTTTTGCTATTAGCATGAAATAAAAATTCTTTTTGTCTTAGTAGATATTTCAGAGGGGAACCAGAGTAGTGCAACTGTTGATAAAGAAGCACAAATAGCCGTTTTGACCAATGATTGTGATTCACCACAACTTGAAGTTGAAGACTGTGGGAACTGAAGAAGGTACTATTAACAAATAAGTGGCACGTATAGGGCTCAACCGATAATCGGACGGGACATCGGATCAGGCCGATATTCGCCAACATCGGTAAAATATCGGATCGGCATTTTTCAGCTAAGCCCACTTGCCGATGTTTACCGATGTTCCATATCCTGCTAACTTCGTTAAAATTACAGAGCAATTTGTTACTGCGTGTTCTTGTGCCTCCATATGCAAGCCATTCCCAAAGTCTCAGCTGCAAGATGTTTCTTAAGGTCCCCTCCACTCTCTTTTTCATGTTCACTGTGTATACAGTATGATTCTCTGTAAATCCCCACTGAAGGATAAGAAAACATCAGTAATAACAAGCCATCAAAGTTGTTATTCCATATGTAATATTTTACTTATTTCAGTCGCATTTTCCCTTCACTTTTGTCCAATAGTTGTTTGATGACAGTTTCATACATTCCTTTTGCTCAAATAAAGAACAAACCTGCAATACATAAAATGTATGATTAAATTCCTTTAAGAGTTACTCCGTTGTTGTTACAAACTTTGCCTCGCCTTTTCATGATGGAATGATCCAGTATTGGCATGGGTTAGACCTAGTGTTTGCACGTGGTGTTAAAAAAAAAGTTTCAAAAAAAGTCCCGATTGCAACACCCCTCAGGTTCGGTGATAACACATTTTTTTTAAAGTCCTCCCAATTTTCTGCTGAAGAGCTTGTTGGGGAAAACACGCAATACTCCCGACCATGAATCGATAAATCAAGTTTTATTTAAATATACTATATTATACCTATAGCGATGATTTGTTCGTGCTCCATTGGGTACTGTATATGCATGATAAATTTACAGCTGTATCGGAGAGGTAGCGATCACGTTCACAAACTTGTTCAAATCAAACGAACAGATATTAGAAAAAAAACCTTTCTAAGAAAATCGATACTTCTTTACACCTTTGCCTTTTTCATATTTTAATTTTTGGACGTTTTTGGACTCAAAAAGCAATCCTGCTAACTCCACCTTGAAGCTGTTTCTGTTACATCTTTCCAAACGTTAGTTAAAAATATCTACCGATCCCAGCCTTTGTTTACAGTATTCTGGTTCATGTCCGAAAATGACGTCATTCTTGTGAAATTTGCATCTGTCGTACATGTGAGCCAACACCCACGCTATCGTGGCCTTATTAGGAAGTTGCGTACCTAGGAGTACTACCTCGGGTCATTCATAACCGCCCTGCCGTTGAGGTTAGGACACCCATCAAATTCCTGTCGAAAAGAAACTCTCCATCACAAGTGGGTAAACGGCGCTATTTTAGTGCTTTTAAAATAATGAAATTTTGCATAGATCATTATTTTTCCCAAACAATTTTGTTGTTGGTAGTTACATCCTAGTTATTCATACATAACACGAGGTTATTTTGCTTTGTGGTGAAGAATCAAACCAACATTCCTGGTGTCTTAAATTATCGTCAATATTTACGAAATCATTGCTGTCATATCTTGGCACTAAACGTATAGTGCAAAAGTGTTGGTTTGCAAAATATTGACAAAATAAACCATTATATCAGCCTACGTATACAAGTCTCGAATTTATTTCAAGGTTTGATTTTCATTTCGGTATACCCAAGGTAGCATCCCGTATTGTTTTTTTTAGGAAGTCATTAGTATTACAGTACGCAGGGTCGGCTCGGTTTAGACAGTTGTTACAGATTCTTGTAGAATATACGGCACGCAGTAGGCCTACATCTTGCTTGCAACTTTATACATAACTTGAAAACTGACTTGCAGTGTTGGCGCGCCCATTTCTGGTATGAATCACTGTAGCTTGCATGCAGAATTTAAAGATAGTGTACGTTATAGCATTCACTGATCTGAGAAGCAACACTACCTCAGCATGATCGGCCCTCGCACCGGTGAAACTTTCAATTGAATGAAACAGAATACAACCAACATTCAAACTCAAATATAATTTCAGGTGATCGGTTCATTCACAGTCTTAATTAAATTCATACTTACTTGCAAACTATTAGACATTTTTAAGTGACTTTAAACAGGAGTAAATGCACAGGCGATGTACATAAAGAGGCATTGCTTATAGTTACAACAAGGAAATCTAGAACTACTACTAGTAAACGGGGAAAAATTGTGGGCTTAAAAGCACAGATACGGCGGGGTGGCGAAAATATCGGATCGGATGGGATATCGGCCGATGTTGGGGAAAAAACATCGGACATCGGATCGGCAGTGAAAAACCACATCGGTTAGGCCCTAGGCACGTATTTAAGTCATATCTAGAAGTTCAAAATTAAAGGGAACTGAATAGAAAAGGAGAATTTTTTTTGTGGACACTGCCATTGTCTGACTCGTTACGGTTTGTTATTGAAAGTACTAACAGTGTAAATACCAACTGAGGATAGCTAACAGTACAATTTTTAAGTTCCATTAATCTTATTAATGTGCTGATTGCTCTTCATTGGAAAAAAAAGTGTTAATAGTTAGAGGTTTGTGGCACTGCAATTCACTGACTCTTTTATGAGTCCCATTAATTTTATTAATATGGTTATTGTTCTTAACCATAAAGGAGTGTTTTCTTTATAACTGGAAGTTTGCGGCACTGCAATTCTCAGACTCATGTTTTGGTTTGTAATTGAAAGTAATTACAGTGAACATACCAAGTGGGGACACTTATAAATTGTCATATACTTATACAGTTTTATGTAAATCCTTGATTTTCATTGAAAAAGTTCTGCAAATTTCGTTATGAAGTGCATTGTTGATCGTAGAAGGTTGCTTCTTGTTCAATAAATTTTTAAGCATTGTTTGATTAGTGGTATATGTTTTTACAGGGGATATTTAATATTAGTAGGGTTGTTAAACTGCAGCCTGAATTTTTAGTTTTCCTGTGAACATAAAATGTTTATTGTTTGACTTTGACATATTTCAGAGGGGAACCCAAGTAATGCAGTCATTGATGAAGCAGAACATGAAGCCATTTTGACCAATGATTGTGACTCACCACAACTTGAAGTTCCAGACTCTATGGAAACTGAAGAAGGTACGGTACTGTTATCAAATAAGTGACACCTATTTAAGTCTTATATAGAGATTCAAAATTGAAGGGAAATGAAAAAAGGAGAATTTTTTGTTGACACTGGAATTCTCTGACTCATTTTATCATTTGTAATTGAAAATACTAACAGTGTACATACCAATAGGGGACAACTTACAATACAATTATAAAGTCCCATTAATCTTATTAACATGGTTATTGCTCTTCACCTTAAAAGAGTTTATTGTTTATAACTAGAGATTTGTGGCACTGCAATTCTCTGACTCATCTTTTGGTTAATAATTGAAAGTACTTACCAGGAACATACCAAGTGGGGACACTTTATTTTTTTCACTTATACACTGAGTTGTACATCAGTCCTTGGGTTTCATTGAAATTGCAAATTTAATTATGAAATGTTTTGTCATAGAAGGTTGCTTATTGTGCTATACATTTTTATACGTATTTGATAATGGCGATTAAAAATTAGATAGGGTGTTCAACTGCACCTTGATTTTTAAGTTTTGCTATCATGATGAGACGTTCCCTCTTACTTTTTGTTACATCTTTCATTTCTGCCTGATTAACTCTTATCGCTTCAGGGAGGAAAAGAAGCCCTCCACGTGCAGACTTGATAAAGCCAAGTTCCATATCTATTTTATTGATTGACAGTAAAAGATGTGTTTCAAAAGCTTCCAAAGCTTATATTACACTGCAGGAATGGTACTGAGAGTGTTTTGATTAGTTTTTCTGTACTTACCTTGAAGCAATAAAGTGAGATTGTATCAAGATGAGGATGAATTTCAGACAATGGTGGGAGGGGCCTAAGTAAGAAGGTCAGGAGAATTTGTACTGTTTGGGTTGAGAGAACTGGGCCTTTAAGTTATAAATGGAGGTTCAAATTTCAGGGGAACTCGAAAAGAAAAGGAGAATTGTTTGTTGACTTTGTAGTTCTCTGACTCATGTTATGGTTTGTTATTGAAAATACTAACAGTGTAAATACCAATTGAGGACAGCTTACAGTACAATTATAAAATCCCATCTTCGTATTAGTTTTGTTTATAGCAAGAGGATGTTGGCACTGCAATTCTCTGACTAATGTTGTGGTTTGTAATTGAAAGAACTAACAGTGAACATACCCAGTGGGGACACTAAATGGTCATACACTTCTATAGTTGTACATAAACCCTTGGGATTTATTGAAACTGCAAATTCTGTTATAATGTGTTTTGTTGATCATAGAAGGTTGCTAATTGTGTAATTTTTTTAAAGCATTGTTTGATTAGTGGTATATATGTATTTGATAATGGCTATTAAAATTAACCAAGCTGTTTAACTGCACTAGTTTTTTATGTTTGCTTTTAGCATCAAATGTTAGTTGTTTGTTTCATTTAAATACATATTTCAGAGGGGAACCCAAGTCATGCAGTCATTGACGAAGAAGCAAATGAAGCCATTTCGAGGAATGATGGTGACTCACCACAACTTGTTCAAGACTCTATGGAAACTGAGGAAGGTACTATTATCAAATAAATGACACCTATTTAAGTCATACCTGTATGTAGAGATTCAAAATTGAAGGGAAATGAAAAAGGAGAATTTTTTGTTGACACTGGAATTCTCTGACTCATTTTATGGTTTGTAATTGAAAATACTAACAGTTTACATACCCATTGGGGACAGTTTAGAGTACAATTATTAAGTCCCACTAATCTTATCAATGTGGTTATTGCTCTTCTTCACAAAATAGTTTATTGTTTATACCATAGCTAGAGGATTGTGTCATAGCTCCCAATTTACAAGCAATTAACTGATGAATAATTGGTTTATGTTAATCAAGTCAGTCTACTACATAAACAGTTCCAAAGCTCTGGGATTGGAATTTGTTTTTCTCTCAATGACTGCAGGGTGGGAGATAGCACTGTTAATATGTTATCAATGAAATAATTTAATGCATGTTTAAGTAAATAATAGCTTTTATGAAGAATACATTGAAGCAAGTATGACACACTAACGCTCTTAGCTCTATAACTCTTATGCAACTTTTGTTTTGAAGTTGTGAATTTGATGCAAGTTATTCCTTTTGTCTTGACAAATGCTTTAGTGGAAAATTCAACTGAAGCTTCAAGTGATGAAGAAGAAAATGAAGCCGCTTGGGACACTGAACGCGACTCACCACAACATGAAATTCAGGAGTTCATGGAAAAAGAAGGTATGTGTTCCCCCTCCCCCCCCCCAAAAAAAAAAAAAAAAAAAAAAAAAAATTACCCATTTGTAGTCAGTAGAGACAGTTTGAGACTCTCACAGTATCTCATGAGAGTGATTTTGTTTCACTTTGTAAAGCAGTGGCAAGGAAATATATTTGAAGTGTTGAGTGCACTGACAATTTTTCATAGACAAATTCCTAATAAGACAGCACTATTCAAGTAAAGGAGTTTGCATAGCATAACCACTGTTTTTCCGTGGTCAGAAGGCAGGAAGGAGTTGCCGACTGAAATAGTTGTCCAGTTTGTACAGCTGTAAACACCAATCATAGTAATTTTTATTAAGGTATGATTAGTACTTGGAAAAGGAACTTCTTGCTCATAAGGGGATGCATTCAGGGCAGTCAGATTTAGTGTGTGAATTGCATGCTCCGTTTCGCAGACCTTTGTCTTTTTGTTCACCTTCAGTGTTACTTGTCCAGCTTCCTCAATAGCAACAAATATTAGTGCTGAATACTTGGGTACAATTGTTTTTAACCCTTTACCGTTGTTTGGGTCCTTTTGGACCCATGTGGAGAGCGCGGCTCCCACCCATCTTTACTGTTTAATGCTGAGCTTGAAACAGCGAGTAGCTAACTGAAAATTTGGTCACAACAACGAGAGAGACAATAGTTTAAGGTCAAAGGGTCAGTAGCCTACGGAAGCTGATGCGGGGCGTGCTATGTCCACTTTACGGCCCACTCCCAAGATGCGCAAATATGCCCCGATTGGAGCACAACGGTAAAGGGGTTATCTGAAGCATCTGCAACACGGTGCTGTGCACACAGGCAGAGACAGCGGCATCAGCCTTGCAGTAAACACACTCCACAGGCTTATTGTTACACTTTACCATTTTTTGGGTCCTTTTGGACCCATGCGGAGAGCGCGGCTGTCACCCATCTTTGCTGTTTCACGCAGAGCTCGTAACTGCGAGTGACTACCCGAAAATTGGGCTACAACAACGAGAGAGACAATAGTTTAAGGTCACAAGGTCAATAGAGCTGCGGAAGCTGATGCGGGGCATGCTACGTCCACTTTTCGGCCCACTCCCGAGACGCACAAATATGCCCCGATTGGAGCACAATGGTAAAGGGTTAATCTTAAGTATCTGCACCACTATGCTGTGCACACATGCAGAGACAGCATCATCAGCTTTGCAGTAAGCACACTCCACAGGCTTATTTTGACCCTTTACCGTTGTTTGGGTCCTTTTGGACCCATGCAGAGAGCGCGGCTGTCACCCATCTTAGTAGCAAACCCAAAATTCGGCCACAACAACAAGAGAGACAATAGTCTACGGAAGCTGATGGGGGGCGTGCTATGTCCGCTTTTCAGCCCACTCCTGAGACGCGCAAATATGCCCTGATTGGAGCACAACGGTAAAGGGTTAATTGTGTAACCATCATGATCACAAAAGGCTTTCAGTTGGAAATATCTTACACAAAATTTTACTCTGCACATCTGTTGGTTATTACTGTTCTCCTCAACTTTGCCATTTTGCATTTATGGCAAATTTTGGAAAGTATAGGAACTGTATTCATGCAGGGAGATCCCTGTTGTTCATTATACTAAAACTGAGAAAGAAGGAGCCAGGGGATTTCAGGAAATGAATTTTCCATCAATGAACCCAATTCAAGTAAAAGTGTTCATAACATACAAAATATATGTAGGTACTTAAGCTGAATGAAAGAAAGAAAGCTGAATGAAAGAAAGCCACAGTCCAAACTTGCTAGACACCTTAGAAGTATGCATAGTGACATGAATGCAGTATCAGATTGGATGGCAGAAAGCAGTGCTCACCTTAAAGATGCCAAACTAACAAAACTGAGGTATTTAGGTAACCATATTCATAACTGCGAAGTTTTAAAAGAAGGTCAGGGTGAACTTATTGTAAAGTACAGACCAACTGAGGGAGTTCTTGCAAAAGAATTTGTGCCTTGTTCCTTTTGCTATGCATACTTTACAAAGCGTTTTCTTTGGAAACACAAGTGCCCTTTGGAAAGTGATGAGAAGAACAAACAAAGAGGGAACAGGTTGAAGGCTGGGTCAATGCTTCTGTCAAGTCCTAGCAATGCTGATTCTGATGTGGAGGAAATATTGGGAAGATTGAGAGGGGATGCTGTGTCCAGATGTATTAAGAGTGATGATTTGATCATTCAACTAGCTAAAAAGGAATACATGAAACTGGGACACGACCCTGAACAGCAACGTTATATTCGTACAAAACGCTGCGAGGTTGCTAGATTATTGATTGAAGTGCGTGCTATTAGTGGTGAACCAGATGGGAATTTGAGTGACTGTATCCATCCAACCAAGTACCAAGATGTTGTCAGTGCTGCTCGAACTGTTGCTGGATTTGACTACAACACTCGTCTGTACAAAGTTCCTAGTCTGGCTCAAAAACTTGGCCATTCCATTAAGAAGTGTGCTATGATTTTGAAAGGAAACGCCCTTCAGTCAGGAGACGATGTTACTGTCAAGCTATCCTCTAACTTCTATGAGCTTTGTGGAGTCGAAGTGGACCGACGATATTGCTTCACATGCTCATCGCACACTTTCAGAGTTGCACAGAAATAATCCCAAGAGACTGCCTCTGACTGAAGATATTATGTGTCTCACATCTTACTTGAAGAAAGTTGGGGAAGAAGAGCACAAGAAACTGAACAGTGGAACTCAAGGTGTGCCATCAGCATGGAAAATTCTCATTGAAGTAGTACTCACACAGGTCATGCTTTTCAACAGACGTAGACAAGGGGAAGTGTCTAAAATGACAGTAAAAGACTATGAAACTAAGTGCTTGGCTCAAAACACTGACATACTTGCAAATGCTTTGACCACTTTTGAAAAAGAATTGATGAAGAAGTTCAAAAGAGTTGAAATTGTAGGAAAAAGAGGCAATACAGTTCCAGTGCTTCTCACAGAAGAAATGGAACAGTCCATTGATCTTCTCCTTTCAAAGAGGGAAGAAGTTGGTGTTGGTAAAGCTAACAAATATCTGTTTCCACATGGTTTTCACAACTCGGGGTTCGAGGTTCTGATTGTATCAGAAAATTTGCCATTTTTCACATTGCAACGTTAGGTCATTGAGATGTTCTAACCCCCCCATTGAATAAATGAGATTTACAGAAAGGAACATTTTATCGCTAGCAGCATAACATTTCAAAAAGAACGCTTAAAACAAAAGTGAACCACGCTTTACCTCCCAGAAGTGAAGCTGTTGTCATGTGATACCTTTAATAACTTGCATGTTGTCATTACTACAAAGGTCACCATCCACTCTGGTAAAAAGTTCCTGTTTTCACTCTTTAAAACCTGACCTGGTAGTTACAAAAGTGTTAAATTTTTCCAGTAGGTTTTCTTTTGTCATACTTCATACTTTATAAGAGTCCCATTAGACATATTTGTCTATTGTGTTTCTTTTGTAGACATAACAGATGAAAGCAATGACGAAAGCAGTGACGAGGACATAGATGAAGAAGTACCCACAGCATCTACTACCCCATCTACCTTACTGGCGGTTGGAGGTCATGGTTCAAAGGAAACTGAAGATCTCCTAAAGGAAACTAAAGGTATTGAAGTGTTAACATCAGTAATTACAATAACTTTATGGCTCCAAGTTAACTTAAATAGTATTGACTTTAGTGCAGTTCAGGTGGGACAGTATTACTTTATGTAGAGGTAGATGTGTAGCACATACATAATGGTGAACATTCACAGAGGGATGTCCCACTTCCTATTTGCAATAGTTAGCCAAATCAACCTCTTTCCTAGGGTACTAAGCAATGCTGTCATGTTTTCAACCAAAAATAAGTACATACTTCCAGAATTGTACAACAATAATTTGTTTTATTTAATCTGTATTACAGTACAAAAGAAGACCTTGGTCTGAAGAGGAGGTTTGTGCCGTCAAGTCTGCATTCAAGAGACAAATTCTTCTCAACAGACTGCCGGGAAAGGCAGAAATTGAAACTGCTCTGAAAGCTTATCCATGTCTGTCTGGACGTAAGTGGACAAACGTCAAGGACTTGGTCAGGAACAGGTTTAGCAGAGATGCAGGGAAGAAAGCATTTTGGATGGAGAAATAGTATTTTGGAGCAAAAAAGGATAAGAGGTTGTTTGAAGTGAAGTCAGTAGATTCTGCATCACATATCCTGACACAGACTTTGGAAATGGAAATAAGGCTGCATTTTTCTAAATTATCTAGGCTCAAGTTTCTTGGTTGATCACACCTCAGATTAATGATTGACAAAAGAGGATATGGAATAGGTGGGGGGGGGGGGGTTGCTTGTAAGGATGAACGAAGTAGTCAATTCTGTATCACATAACCTGACCCAGACTTTTAATGGAAATGAGGTTGCATTTTTCTTTGCTTAGCAGGATCAAATTTCTTGGTTGACCACACCTCAAATTAATAATTGACAAAAGAAGATATGGAATAGGTGGGGGGGGGGGGGGGGGGGGGTGTTGCTTGTAAGGATGAACGAAGTAGTCAATTCTGTATTTATGTGGAAATAAGGCTGCATTTTTCTTTGCTTAGCAGGATCAAGTTTCTTGGTTGATCACACGTCAGAAAGAGGTAGTCTTTATTTTGCTAACTATTATTTTCTGAATTTTTGCATTTTAAACATGACACCAACAAGATTCCACAGTATTTTCAATTGGAAAAGGGGTACAAAAAGGAAGGGGTTGGTTGGAAAGGGGCTCGATTGGGAAGGGATTGGTATGTAGGGATTGGTTTTAGAGGGAATTGGAACAAACAAAATTTGGATGGGATGGGTAGTATTGAGGTAAAATGAGGGTGGTAATGTGAGGTGTAAATATGATGAGGCATAGGGCAAGGGAGTTTTGCTTCTTAGAATTTTATGCATGAAAATAAGATATTCATGTCAGTGTTTTTTTAATTCTTTTTATGTTCAAAGTGTGACTTGCGTTTTTTGAAGTTTTGTAATATCATCAGAATACCAAATGAATTCAGGTAAAATACTAGTTTGGTTCCAAAAGAATCATCAGCACTCTGCTGTTTGTCTCCTCCATCTGATTGATAACACCCAAATTTTCTGACTAAAGTTTTATATCCATGCCAGGTTGCTTCTTGAA
The DNA here is from genome assembly GCA_037179385.1 of Holothuria scabra. NCBI lineage: Eukaryota > Metazoa > Echinodermata > Holothuroidea > Aspidochirotida > Holothuriidae > Holothuria > Holothuria scabra. The sequence goes on along the minus strand of CM074185.1, from coordinate 31,109,589 downwards.
CAAAAAAGCCTAGCCTTACTTTAGATGTTGTCAAATGTTTTCAAATATTGTTATACAAGATTCATCCTTTCCTTCAGTTTCAAGTTTGAATGTTAGTGTTTGGTATCATTTGCTGCAAAGTTACCGAGTAAAAGACCTTGTTTGGAGGTATAATGGAAGAAAGTGACTTTCAAATGTTCCATGCAGCTTGATTAGAAAGATTGTAGTCAAATCTTACTACAGCTTTTAAAAAATTTGTTCCTATACCTTTTTAAGATTAATCTAACTTGACAAAGGGTTTTAAATATCAGCACATTTCAGTTTTTGCAGAAAGAGATATGATTTACAGGTTGGTGGGATGATGGCATTTTTCAACTGTTCCATGCTCCAACCTAAATGAGATGTCCCCTTACTGTGCGTGTGGTGTCAGATTGTCAGGTCTGCATCTTGAAAGTCAGCACTTTAGGTCTGGTCCTCTTTTCATTATTCAAGAAGTTGTCAATTCGAATGAGAGTTAAAGTTATCATCAAGTACCAGAGGTACCAAGGTAGGAGAGCTGGTTTGGTTCTGTGGAAAGTATGAGTAGCCAACAGTTTATGCTTTTCTATTAAACTGCTGTAACTTTCAAAGTGTTTCATGTTTATTGGACAGGTTGTTGTTGCTATTGTTGTTGTTAAATTGAGATGGTTATGATCAGATGAAGAAAAATGTTTTGCCTGCGATTGTTTCACTTAATAAATTAGTGTTGACTAAATCATGTTTTTTGTTGTTATTACATCCTGTTAAAAGGATAACCTGATTTGTTTTTTGTAGTTAGTTAGTTAGATAGATAAAATTTTACTCTAGAGATTTGTTTTTTGTAAACTGCTAGTATCAACAGTGTGGGGTCCAATGCACCAGTCTACAATCTTCAGCTCACTTTTTTGTTTCAGTTCTGCTTTGTCTTAAAAGGCAATATGCCCCTTCCCAAGGAAAAGAAAAACTTTTTGACTGCTTGTCATTGTGTGGAATACATGCCAATGAGCATTTCACTCCAACCCTACTTAGATGCTTCCTTTTGTCACCTCACTGCTTGAATCATGCAATCACTGGTATCCATTCGGACCTTTGTCAGCATTCCCCTGGTCAGACCACATGAAAGTCTCCAGTTAAAAAAAAAGCTTTGTATTCTTGTGTCCCCAGTTAGAAGACACATAAATCCAAGTCCCCAGTTGGAACACACATGTGTGTAGGACTTGCCCCCAGTTGGTATGTACATGATACATTATTAAATTCCAACAATTAAGGAGGGGAAAGACATTTAATTAAATATAATTACTCAGATTGATATCATTGAGTAATTTTAGTACAATTTCAGATGTCTCTGAGCTTAAAATAGTATGTCCCCACATGGTGGTTCTGTACAGATGTCCCCGGTTGCAACCCGAAACATGTATGTGTGTGTGTGTGTGTGTGTGCGTATGTGACGCTTTGGCTTGTAAACACGATATCTCAAGAAGGGTAAGTCCGAGGGATCTCATACTTGGCATGTGGATTGCCCATATTGAGTAGATGATCCCTATTGATTTTTGTGGAGGTCAAAGGTCATTTGGGGTCACGAGAGGTCAATAGGTAAATTCCTTAGAAATTGCTTGTAAACACGGTATCTCAAGAAGGGTAAGTGTGACTAATCTCATATTTGGTGTGTGCATTGGCCATATTGAGTAGATGATCCCTATTGTTTTTGGTGGAGATCAAAGGTCATTTGGGGTCACGAGAGGTCGAAAGGTCAAAACTTCGTAAACACGATATCTCGAGAACGGTACATGTGACTATGCTCATATTTGGTGTGTGGGTTGGTCATATTGAGTAGATGATCCCTATCGTTTTTGGTGGAGGTCAAAGGTCATTTGGGGTCACGAGAGGTCAAAAGGTCAAAACTTCGTAAACACGATATCTGGAGAACGGTACATGTGACTATACTCATATTTGGTGTGTAGGTTGGTCATATCGAGTAAATGATCCATATTGTTTTTGGTGGAGGTCAAAGGTCATTTGGGGTCACGAGAGGTCAAAAGGTCAAAACTTCATAAACATGATATCTCGAGAATGGTACATGTGACCATGCTCATATTTGGTGTGTGGGTTGGTCATATTATGTAGATGATCCCTGTCGATTTTCGTGGAGGTCAATGGTCATTTGGGGTCACGAGAGGTCAAAAGGTCAAAACTTCGTAAACACGGTATCTGAAGAATGGTACATGTGACTATGCTCATATTTGGTGTGTGGGTTGGTCATATTGAGTAGATAATCCCTATTGATTTTCGTGGAGGTCAAAGGTCATTTGGGGTCACGAGAGGTCAATAGGTAAATTTCTTAAAAATTGCTTTTAAACACGCTATCTCAAGAAGAGTAAGTGTGACTAATCTCATATTCGGTGTGTGCCTTGGCCATATTGAGTAGATGATCCCTACTGTTTTTGGTGGAGATCAAAGGTCATTTGGGGTCACGAGAGGTCAAAAGGTCAGAACTTCATAAACACGATATCTCAAGAACGGTACATGTGACTGTGCTCATATTTAGTGTGTGGATTGGTCATATTGAGTAGATGATCCCTATTGTTTTTGGTGGAGGTCAAAGGTCATTTGGGGTCATGAGAGGTCAAAAGGTCAAAACTTCGTAAACACGATATCTCAAGAACGGTACATGTGACTGTGCTCATATTTAGTGTGTGGATTGGTCATATTGAGTAGATGATCCCTATTGATTTTCCCAAAGGTCAAAGTTCATTTGAAGTCAGCATGTTCAAAGCCTGACAAGCTTTCCTGCACAGTCTTTCAAGAAAGGTCACTTGTAGGGTGCTGTAACTTGTCATGTAGATGGCACATAGTGAATACATGTTCCCAGAAGTTTTTCGTAGAGGTCAAATGTCATTTGGGTTCACAACGGGCAAGGGGGATCTCAGTGTAGGAAGATTGGATGCCTTGCATGTGTACTTTGTGGGCACATTATGGAGCCCTGTTAATTGAAAAACATTGCCAAGCAATGTCAATGTGAAAAAAGGCCTTACATTTCAGCGGCAAGGAATCACTAAGCCATTTGGCTTTCTGGTTTATTTTTCAGTGTAGTAGTTGAAACACAAAACACAATAGCCTGCTTGCAGCAGGCTATTCCTGTGGAGGAGAAATCGAAATAAAAATCAAAATAGAAAAATTTACGGTAGGAGAAACACAAAAGCGACCTCACTTGGTCATTACAGTATGGCATCTAGGTAAGTACTCTTTTGAATACATGTACATGTGTAATTTCAAAAGTCTTGTGAAATGACCAAGCTGACGCATGTTGCTACATTTGTTGCAAAAATACAGTATGAAAAAGAACTTTGTCAGGAAAAATTGAGTTAATCATACTTGTTGCATCGGGTAAGGTCATGGGATAAATTTGGATAAATCATAAATATGTCTGAAAGAATAAATACCTTATTCTTTATTTCGTTTTTAATCAATTTTCAGGATCTGAAGCAATGGCACCTAAGGAAAAGAGGAATGTCCCTGCTTCATCAGGAATTAAAAGTCAGGTATATAACTTGATTGTGACTTGTGACCGTCCTCCTTTACAGGCGCACATACACACACACATTGCTCTTATCTTAATTGTTTGTTAAACTATGCATTTTAGACATTTTTGTTTGTCGGGCATGTTTGTTTCATAAATATCAAACTTCCATGTCTACCTGATGTTGTGCAAAACTATGTATCACCACACCCAGTGACAGGGTAATATAATAAGATTAAGAATGTAAAGAACTCTTTGATTACTTAAAAACTGTTTGCTCTGTGCATGGTGCTGTAGTTGTAGATACTGTTGAACTAAGGCCTTCTTTGCAAATCAAAAGTCACATTATGTAGAACAAGAGATTGGCACTGTCCTCACTTTGTATTCTTTGTTTATCCTTACTTGACAGTTATACATGTCTCTCCTCAGCTAGAGTTTTGATTCAAAGAAACTGTCCTATTCTTGTACACCCACTTCATCAAAGTTAGAAACTGGACAAAGATACAATACAAAACGGCTCAGTCTACAGTATCTGTAGCCCCAACACTGTACCTATCCCCCTGATATCCTATGTGGCAATACTCTTTAGGTTGTGACTGAATACAACTTTATGTATAATTACTGTAGGTTTGTCAGATTGGAGGTTACTATAGCTTGAAAGTATGTATGTCGAAATCATGTGGTATACCGTTTAAAGTTATCGTCTTGAGAAGTATATCTTAATAGTTCAACCAACAAAGTGAGTAGAACCTAGACTGACAGTATGTGGTATTGTGGGGTGAAAAGTCTGTCTCTCTCTTCAAAATCTTTCATCATCTGCAATAGCTGGTTATTAATATTTGTGAAATTTGAAGTGAAGGTACTGTATCACATAAGGATGGCAATACATATAAAGATTGGCATACACAATTAGACAAGCTGTGGTCACATTTGGCCATGCGTGGCATTTCTGTTTATTTTGGTGTTCCTTTTGGAGTCTCACTCCTCGGTTAATTAGGCTATAATACCTGGTTTTGAGCTCAAATATCTTAATCTGGAGGGGCCCTGCTCACCAGCTGAAATGAACAGTCTCAACGCAAAACCTTGCATGTTCGGCAAGTATTTCTAACAGTTGCCCAGTGACCTTTGTTTGCATTTATGTACTGTAATAGCAGAGGTTCCTAAAAGCATGGAACCCTGTGAAAGGCAGGCCATTGTATGATGGGAAGGATTAAGGTGTGGTTGTGGGGTGGTGATGGGGGTAGGGGGGGTAGGGATGAAGAGCAAGAGTAGAAAAGCTCTGGCTTAGACTTGAATGTGCAATGTTTCACTCCTGAAATATGAAAGGTACTTGGAAGTAGAATTATATCCAAGCTTCCTAACTTGACATGTCACTTTAACATGGTTATTCAGTGGTTGATCCATGGTGACCCCAAATGACCTTTTGACCTCCACCAAACATAGGAGGCATTACGTTTGCACCATAAGGCATCCTCATACCAAGCATGAAATTTGTCTAATCTTTCTAGCTGGAGATACATCTTGTTTATAAAGTTTTAGGTGTTTGAACTCTGTTGACCCAAAATAGCCTTTGGCCTTCACCAAAAATTGCAGGATGTAACTTCACACCATAATGCATCTTCATAGAACGTATATGAAATTAATTTTATTGTACAATGTTGATCACTTTGTAATATTTTCTTCTAGGGTAAGGGTAAAACCAGTAATACTGATGGTCCTGCAAAACACACAGCAAGCGATCACACCAAGAAAGACTCCAAAAAGGCAGACAAAAGGGTAGGCATAAAGCATGTATCACACTATAGTGATACCAGATCATGTTACAATCTCATTTGTGATTTTAAGCTAAATCTTTTCTATTGCTTTTGTTTACAACCCTGTGTATTGATGTCATTGTCATTTGCATAGCGAGACTAGGAAAATTAATGTATGCTAATTATTTCATGACATTACAGTGTAAGGGAATTTTTATTGGACACGTTTTGTGCTATAAAAGCTCTCTGTTGATCTTATTTTGGTTATCCTGTGATAGAAGCCATATATTTACACAGGTTGGGAAATTTTGGGTTCTTCCTGATCAGAGCTGGAGAAGATTTTGATTGAGACTTACAAAAATTGGACTGGTGTCTGATCCATATCACAAGAGGGCCCAATAGCCAAATGCAGCACCCCTATAGCTCTCTCCAACTATCTCCAGAGTTGTTATCTCTACTTAATCTATTGAACTAACAAGCTCCAAATTAGTAACCATTGAACACATGTTCCTTATCAATATCTTGCCAGAGCTGCTTTATGCTTACTATCAGCTGAGTCTATTGTTTGAGAGATTAGATATACACCACTGCACAAGCTTTCAGAATAACATTCCACATAAACTTATTTAAAAAAACCCTCTGAGACATCTACATGACAAGATCTTGAGTTTCCAGAAGGTGCTGCATTTCAGTAATGGGCATTGTAGCAGCATGTCCAATATTGCCATAGTGAGAGCGGTGCTTAAGTCTTGCATAATTTCATTTTGGCAGTCTGTTGTACTTTAATGTTCAACTTGCAGTTTGCTGTTTTAGGAATCTGTAGTGGTAATAAAAGTTTGCTGGAGATTGGAAAAGTTCATTTACAAATTCAAAACAATAGTAAAACCTTTTAAAAAGTACAGACTCATCAAAGTAGCCAAGCTGCAAAGTACAGACTCTTAAAGTAGCCAAGCTGCAAAGTACAGACTCATCAAAGTAGCCAAACTGCAAAGTACAGACACATCAAAGTAGCCAAACTGCAACATATAGATTCATCAAAGTAGCCAAACGGCAAAGTACAGACTCATCAAAGTAGCCAAGCTGCTAAGTGCAGATGCATCAAAGTAGCCAAACTGCAACATATAGATTTATCAAAGTAGCCAAGCTGCCTCCAAATGACATTTGACCTCCACCAAACATAGGAGGCATTATCTTTGCACCATAATGCTTCCACATACCAAGTTTGAAATTTATCCAAGCTTCCTACCTTGATCGAGATATATCTTGTTTATAACATTTTCAGTGTTTGACCTCTGTTGGTCCCAAATGGTTCACCACCAAGAGTTGCAGGCTGTAACATCACAGCACTGTGTTTCTTGATAGAACATATGAACTTATCAAGCTAATTTTATCGTGCAATGTTAATCACTTTGTTATATTATCTTCTAGGGTTCTAAGGATAAAACCAGTAAGACTTATTGGAATGTATTAATGGCGCGAAATCAAACAGCAAGTGATGACCACAACACAGATTCCAGAAAGGCAAACAAGATGGTAGGCATTAAGCATGTATCATTCTACAGTGATATCAGATCATATCACAATCTGATTTTATGAGTTTTAGCTAATTTTCTTTATCTGGTTGGAAGGCATCTCAAATTCCTAGTCATGTGAAATTAATGTCATTTGAATCATATAACTAGGAAAATGAACCTGTACTGATTATTTCTTAATATTACAGTGTAAGGGAATTTCTATTGGTAACATTTTGTGCTATAAAAGCTCTCTGTTGATGTTATTTTTGTAAACCTGTGGTACGAGCTATATATTTAGACAGGTTGGGAAATTTTGGGTTCTTCCTGATCAGAGTTGGAGAAGGTTTTGATTGACTGAGACTTACAAAAGTAGGGTTGTCATTAGTCCACTATTGCTGTGGTGTGAGTGGTGCTTTAGTCTTACATAATCTTATTTTGGCAGTCTGTTGTACCTTAATGTTCAACTTGGATTTTGCTGTTTTAGGAATCTTTAGTGGTATTAAAAGTTTGCTTCTAAAAAGTACAGACTCATCAAAGTAGCCAAGTTGCAAAGAACACACCCATTAAAGGAGCCAAGCTGCATAGTACAGACTCATCAAATTAGCCAAGTTGCAAAGTACAGACACATCAAAGGAGCCAAGCTGCATAGTACAGATTCATCAAAGTAGCCAAGTTGCAAAGTACAGACTCATTAAATTAGCGAAGCTACAAAGTACAGACTCATGAAAACAGCCAAGCTGCAAAGTATAGACTCATCAAAGTAGCCAAGCTGCAAAGTATGAACTCCTCAAAGCAGCCAAGCTGCAAAGTACAGACTCATCAAACTAGCCAAGCTGCAAAGTTCAGACTCTTAAAGTAGCCAAGCTGCAAAGTTCAGACTTATCAAAGTAGTCAAGCTACAAAGTACAGACTCATTAAAGAAGCAAAGCTGCAAAGTACAGACTCATCAAAGTAGCCAAGCTGCCCCACAAATGACCTTTGACATCCACCACACGTAGGAGGCATTATCTTAGCACCATAATGCTTCCACATACCAAGTTTGAAATTTATCCAAGCTTCCTACCTCAAGATGTAATTTGTTTGTAACATTTTCAGTGACCTCTGTTGGTCCTGAAAGGCCTTTGGCCACCATCAAAAATTGCAGGCTGTAACTTCACACCATAATGTATCTTCATAGAACAAAAGAAGCTTATTTTATTGTACAATGTTAATCGTTTTATTATATTTTCTTCTAGGGTGAAGATAAAACCAGTAAGATTGATGGGCCCGTAAAACACACAGCAAGCGATCAGCCCAAGGAAGACTTCAGAAAGAAAGACAAAATGGTAGGTAGTATGCATGTATCACACTACAGTGATATCAGATCATATTACCATCTGATTTTGTGAGTTAAAGCTATATCTTCTCTATTTCTGGTTGGAAGGCAACCCAAATTTACCACCCTGTGCAGTAAATGTCATTTGCATTACAAGAGTAAGAAAACAAATTTATACTAATTATTTCATGACATTACAGTGTAAGAGAGTTTTATTGGACACATTCTTCGCTATAAAATCTGTCAATTGGTTTTATTTTTGTAATCCTGTGATACAAACCATATATTTACACAGGTTGGGGTATTTTGGGTTCTTCCTGACCAAAGTTGGAGAAGATTTTGACTGAGACTTGCAAAAATCGGACTGTTGTCTGATCCGATATATCTGTAGTGAGACCGGGGCTTTAGTCTTGCATTATTTCATTTTGGCAGTCTGTTGTACCTTCATGTTCAGCTTGGAGTTTGCTGTTTTAGGAATCTGTAGAGGTAATAACAGTTTGTTAGAGGAATTCATTTTCAGATCAAACACTACAGTAAAACAGTATAAAAAGTGCAGACCCAGCAAAGTACAGACTTGTCAAAGTAGCCAAGCTGCAAAGTACAGACTCATCATAGTAGCCAAGCTTCAAAGTACAGACTCATCAAAGTAGCCAACCTGCAGCAGCTACAGCAATGCTTTGTTTCTATACACATCACAATAGCATACTACCTAGGTTGTAAGGAGTCATGACAGTCACCAATTTTTAAAAAGTGCAATGACTTGAGGAGCTGTGCCATGATTTTCCTCTTCCATTAAATAGTTCAGTGGCATGAGTCTCTGACACAACACAAGTCATAATTTAAAGTTGAAAATGACTTGACTGCAAAAGTTTTTGACTCATTGCAGTTCTGCATACTACCTGAGTGCTGCTATTGTATTAGGTGTGCACCCCACAAAGCATAGCTGAGGCCACTGCAGCCTAGTTGAGGGAGCTGCAGCGCATGGCAGGAATTTTAGAAAAGTTAAAACATGATCGCATTTCAAAGCATGAGCCCATGCATAGAGCTTAAAATGGCTATACTAGTGTGGAGTGACTCTACACTTACTCAACAGAATCAAGTTCTTCCCACCTTCAAAGCCAAATTTCATGTTGCTGAAATCGTCAGGTTCATACTCGCAACAATACCCCTTGACCCATACCAGTGTATAAGTATTTTTTTTCATGAAAAGTTCTGCCAATACAGGAAGTTTTATTGTAAGAATGTATATGATAACAAGAGGGAAATGAATCCTGTTTGAATAATAGGAAAACTTATGAAAAGTTCCAGGCAATGATCATTTCAATCAAGCATAGTATGCAGGCATGCACTACCATGTGGAAGAAATGTTAGAAGTACTTTAGTGGAATTGTAATTCAGGTTTTGTGATAGGGTTTAAAAACTGTGTATCTGTCATGTTGTCAGTCTCTTTCATTTCCATGTACTGTAGCTGCACTGTATATGCAGAATAAATGCACCGATAAACAAGTCATGCTTCCACCTCACCTGAATGTAGTTATTCTGGTTTCGACATACACAAAGGGTGGGTAAATTGTGTAATCTTGTGCAGGATTCCTGTTGGTATATCCCCAAAGCTGACAATGGATATGAGTTTAGAAGGAAACTTTAAGAACTAATTGTAAAAATTAAGAGAAGATTTTCCTATATTATGTAAGGTGCATGCAAGTAATGCCAAAGCTGACAACAGGTGTTCCTTTTTAGAGATGTATAGTGAAATGGTCTCACCTCCATTAACGAAAAACTCTAATACCAGGGCCGCAACAAAATGGCGTCACTGTAAGGACCTCGTGCTCGGCGATGTAGTGGAACTGATATTACCGCCGCACGCAACACCTCAGTCCCAAGCAAAATTGTTGAGCTGCCAGCTGCTGCCCGACTACACAGGACTGATGTGTTGGTGAGACGAATAATTTCTTGTAGATATCTCCGAGATTTTGGTAGGTAATTTCAAGTGCAGTAAGTACTGTATTGTCAAAGTCGAGAACGGTCAATTCGGAACTTCGGTGTAGTTGGTGTCCACGTCTTTCCTGCGTCGCTGACTTGATGCTAGTGAGGACCTCCTGACCGTTACATGCCTGCTCACCACGAGAGTCGTAAGCGTGATTGGTCAGTCTGGTCCACTGCACACGTAGCTTATGCAAATAACAAGTTGCACTGGGACAACCTATGAATATGTATTATTTTGCACTCGAATGCAATTATTTGAAGTGCAAGTGCTACACCTTCACCAAAGGTACAGTGACATTTGTCACTTTGAGGTTGTGGCAGGTTCATTGCAGGTTCAACAGTTTAGTGACATTTAATGTTCCAAAAATGAGACTTACCTTTACAATGATTAAATGTTGATCTAGACAAGTGTTCATTTGTATCTGGAATACCATAGAGAATGGGGTAGGCAGCATTTTGTGTAAACCTGAAAAGTTATGGAAAAAATTTCTCATTCAGATTTCCTTTTTTGTTCTATTGCAGGATTCTCCACCTGGATTTCCTTTAGCATTTATAGCAAAAATGTCACTTGTTATAGTTGCTGTCGCACTCCTTGTTGCTGTATTTACTGGACGTGCAGACTTTGGTTCCCTTTCTGAATCTGTTATAGAACCCATTAATAAAGCTTATTCAGTTATTTTCAATTTTTTGTCATCATTTGCAAATTCCATTAGTATAGCTTGTTTAATCATTTGCAATTTTATTGCATCAAGTGATACTTGTTCAAGTATTCATAATTTTTTGATGTCATCCACAAATAGTAATTTCTGCAACCCTATAAACAACAAAACCTGTGATGAGTTTTTATATCAAAAATTCAGGAATCTTGGCCTCAAATACAATGAACAAAGCTTAGGCACATGGGTTACGCTTTATGCAGCCGCTCATGATCATGTCAGCTATCAACCCAATCCTCAGCGGCCTATTGTCATCATGGTGTACAGACTTAAAGATCTACCTAATGCAACTCAAGTTGTGGAAGATATAGCTGGGGCTTATGACTCAGTGCTTCCACCATTCAATGATAATGGTGATATCATCATCAATGGGTCGTCTTTTATCGACTCACCCCCAGAGGAAACACAGAAGCAAATTCAGGATATGCTCGAGAATGGATTTGAGAACAAAGGACAGAAGGTGGCAATAGTACATGATTTTGATAAGTTGCCAGTTCAGTGCTTACTTTCCACAATTATTGCAATAATGATGATGCTCCCCACAAAAACGTTGCCATAATTCTCTCCGTAACAGGTACAACAGAAAAACTCCCCGCAGATCCTAGATCTAGAGATTTAGAAAAAACAGTCAGTGAATTATTTCATGAAAAGTGGAAAGATTGTCCAAAGGAGTTACCGCCAGATATGATTGATGAAGTGCTGAGTAGTATTGCAAATAATGTTATTTTATTGAAGTGAGGGTTACCTGATGTCTTGTATCTTAATGGTCTGTGGAAGTGCCAATAAATTTTGTAAATTTTAAATTTTTATTGCTGTAGATTGTAATTATGAAAGTTCAACACCTTATTAAAATTGTGTTCTAGTTAGGTGATGGTATCACATCCAAATGATGTTGGTAGTTTTATCTAGGTCTGCCATTTGGTTGTTTCCTTGGCCAAATGTTAATTCTGACTTTATTTTGAACAAATAACATTGTCACATAGGTGACAAAACTTTTCATTTGGTCCCTTAAATTTCCTTCCATGTGATTAAATAGGTATTGGGATCTCTGATTTGGCTAAATTTGAAAATAGAGATTGACTGTAAAATCAAATTGTTATGTACAGGAGATTACAGCCATAAATAATTTTCACTTTAAAGGCATATTTTCATCATCCCAAACAGTTCCAATTGTCCCAACCTACTTACTTCTAGCCCCTCCCACATTTATCTAAAACTCATCTTTATCCAGACACAATCCTAGTTTATTGCTTCATGGCTTGTCCCAATGGCCATACAAGTCCATAATGTGTTATCAAGACACTCTCAGTGCCCATGCTGTGTAATTTAGCCATGATGCATTGTTTGAATGTGATGCCAATCAAAGAGCTGTACCAATTGGGAGTTTTGATGTATGTAATCTGAAACTGTAGTTTGGGGTGACGAATAACTGCCTTTAAACTTCTTTTTCGCTTTATTCACTGTTCAGTTAAAGCCTAGTGTCAATTAAGGAATCAATTGCTTGATGTATTATCAATGTTAAAGGAAATGTGGTCACTGCAATATGAATAAGTACTGTATAGTAACCTTGTAAGCTGATTGTCTCATAAGGATCATGTGCAACATTTTTCTCCTGAATGTGAAATCAAATTTACTAGGATTAACTGCTTGGTTTCTCTTGAATATGCAGCAAGTAAATCCCAAACTATTATTACAGATACTTTGAAGGACAATAAAAAGAAAATTTGTGAGATTTAGCTGTTGCTTTGAAATAAACTTGGGGTGACTGCTCTTGCTCTATACCAAGAAGTACTGCCTACATCTAAAGTGTAACACTGTCCAACTGCTAGGTTCCATGTCTTACATCATGGTTAGCTCAACATGAGTTAAAGGTATGTGTAAGGTGTAGATTATGATTGTGTTTAAAATAAATTAAGAACATTAGGAATGTTGAGCAACTGCGACAATTAGTACTCTAGTAATTTAATACTGAAATTTTCAAGATAACACTTTCCTTCTAACACATCCTTGTTCTCTGCGTGATTACATCTCATAGACGAATCCGATCAGCGCTTGTGTTTAGTGACTGTAGGCAGCCATTAATGGAGTCCATCAACCTTGTATTGCTTTCATTTATTGTGACAATGTAATTTCAAAGCCTCATATACAGTAAAATTGAGAGAATCAAGAGGCATTTTAGTGAACAACCATCCATGGTACAGAGATTAGCAAGGAAATTGAAGATTAAAAAATGATAGACCCCAGTTATGGCCGACTAAAATCAGACCATCACTTGCTGTCTATAGATTTGTCTATAGCCTCAGCAAGGAAATGAAGCACACCACATACACACTTGATATAGTCAGGTGTCACATTTAATTAATTCATTGGCAGTGCCAGTAACATTTTGGGTTAGCTAACAGGCAAGTCAAGCATGTATTAATTGCTTTTCATGCGTTGTGAACACAATGAGAGCATAGATCACTTGAGTACACAGATCATGTTACAAATTCAGATACCAGTTACACCCCACTTTGCTTTTGATTTACTGGGGTGTCTATGTTGTATTCTCAATAAGAAAAATCACGGCATGTACATTCCTTGTTTGTCGAGGATTAGCAGTATCTACCCTAAGAATGGCATACTTGAAGAGAATTACTTCAGGCGCAATCCGAGTCACTCTAATTCTCCTATAGGTTGCTCATTATGTGAATATCAATGAAATCCATTCCTATTCATTCTTTGTGAAGAAGCACTTACCTTTGAAAGTCAACCAGTCAAGCCGTATTAAAGGTATCTCTATAAATGGTGTTGAGACTCGTGTTATTCAGTATGCGGATGACACTTCATTCTCTTCTCGTCTTGATAATTTCAATCAAACATCAGGGGTAAAGATTAATTTTTTAACATCTCATTTCTTTCCATTGGGATCTTTTGTTAGTGGAGTGCCACTCTTTCTCACTGATTTTAACAAAGATGTTACTTTGGGTCCTGTAAATATGTTAGGTATTGCATTTTTTTCATAATGGAGATGACTTATTTCGCCTTTATTACCAGCCGACTATCATGGTGTGAGATTTCGCCTGTTCCCCCTAATACAAACTGTAGCGCTCAAATGGTTTGGAACAAACCAAACATTACGATTAGTGGTGAATTTTTTTTTTTTTTTTTTTTATAAATTCTTGCTTGACAAGAATGTTAAGTTTGTCGAAAATGTTTGGACGGACAAGGAAATCCTTTACCATATGATGTCTCTAAGCGTGAAATGAACATAAAAGAGTTTTCTGTTTTCGCTGTATTATGTTATAATAGGAAGTATACCCGACTGTTGGCGAGACGAGTTGACCTATGACAATGGTAATGAAAAGTGAACGAAATATTTTTTGCAAATTACACGAGAACACACAGATCTTCACAATTTATTTATAATAAATATTTACTATCTGTAACTGAGAAGCCAACATAATTTATAATAAAAAGTGAGCTGTTTCTTTTGCTACCTGAACAGATTGCTCCTGGACCCGCATTTTATTGTACTCCACGGTTTTCTACTTCCAAAGCCAAATTACGATATTTTCAATTTAGCTTCATACATAACGTACTCCCGCCGCTTAATACATTTTCTAATGGGGAAGTCCGGATCCACAAATTGTACTTGGTGTGAGGAGGTAGAAGAAACTTTAGATCATGTTGTCTGGGAATGAAGACATATTTCATATTTTATAAAAGGGGTAGGAATCTTGTTCTTTAATCAACACCTTGTTTTCTCTAAGCAAAGTTTCTTTTTTACATATGAAAAAGCAAAACATCTTTTCAACTTTTTGGCGCTATACATGAAACATTATATTTTTAAATATAAATTGGTAAAGAGCAAACCAGAGGTGATTGCTTTCTTTTGTTTATTTAAATATAATGTTAAAGTGGAAAAACATAAAAAAGTAAAAAACAAGAATCTTGTAAATACTTACGATATCAGAGAAGCATTTGCTCCCTGTGAGAACTTATTTTTAGAGTAGTTCTGCAAGAACAAAAGAACTCTGGCATTGTATAATATAATCTTTGAGATATCTACATTTGTGTTTGAGAAGGACATCATATCTCTGTTATTTGTGTATATCACGATTGATTTACAGTATGCATATAATTTGAACACTTATAATGAAGAATAAAATGAGATAAAAAAAAAGGAATATAAATTGCAAATAATGATAGAAATTGTGTGTATGTATGGTTCCAGGGTTCTATGTTTTTGTATTAATTTCATTAGTTAGAATAACAGTCACCAACAGTTGCAAAGTTTTTTGTGTTGCCAGGGTTTGATATTTCTAGATTAGAAGTATAGGTGATCACACGACTCCATGGAACACTGGCGTAGAAAGTATAGCCAACAGATGGTCAATCAATATTCATTGATGCTGATCAATGTTCATCTTGTTTTCAGATCTTTTTGTAAGTCAGATAAGGGTGAACAAAGTATGGAAGGAATACGTTACTAACAACTCATTTGTATCATTAATAGTGTCATGAGTGAAGTGCAGATGTCACCGTCCTTGTATATGAAGTGACAGGCACTGTTCCTTTGACATATGTGAGCAGGCGCATAGCCAATGTGTATGTGTGTTGAGTTCCGGGGGAGATGGGGACATCTGGATGGCAAAATCATCCTCCCTGAAATTACACTCCACCCTCTGCACATCTTTTTGTAGACTTGTACTAAGCCCACAGACTCGAATATCAGCAAAATATAGGGACTGCGGAGTCGGGGAGGGGGTATCTGTGGGGGAGGGGGTGGCTCCCCTCACTTTTCTGCTGTGGTCATTTTGACCCCTTATGTGAGACTGAGGGACTTCGGCATTTGTTTTCATGAATATATCAATCCGTTTCGATGGTATTTTCCGATATTCTATTTCAAAATTGGTCCAGTGCTGTCCATGAAGCAAAAAGAAAAATGAAAGATGTACTTACACTGTACTTATACCTGTAAGAGTGTATATGTCATGTACTGCAGGCCTAAAGTACATCACAGGACATGTGTTAAAATAGAGTCACGGTTGAGATTAAACATTCGTTTTTACAGACTCTTAATTAAATGTGTATAATTTGAGTTCTTTCATAATGTAAAATGACTTCAGTTCTTATCCATTCCACATTGTACATCTTGAAGTTAACTAACATTGGAATATTTCATCAATTCGTTGGATTTAAAAGGAAATATCTCACTGCTGGTTGATTGAAAGGAAATGACATTTTTTAAACGAAATTTTAAAGTTTTTTTTTACTTAAATGTAAATGTAATTAGCGAAATATATTTATTTTGTGTTAAGCCAAGCACATGTAAAATTCTTGCCATTTTCAGGAAGAGAATATAAAAGCCAAACTTTCAGAGAATACTGTTGCATTTCGCTCTTTTTTATTGTGAAACATGATTACTCTTCAGCGTCAGCGGAATAAGCCCACTTGGTCAGGGATAATAAAGGAACTGTAGGTCAGTGTAGTGCTGAACATTTGCGTATTGGGAGTTCAAGAGATGACATTTCGGAAAATTTAGCTACGAATGTCACACAAAAGTGCAAACCCAGTACAGATGATGGAAAGTATCTGGCATTGTGCGATATATCGAAAATTTTCATTGCGATAATTTTGGCTCGAGATGATATGATATTTAGAATTGCAACATAGTGATTATTTTTGTGAAAAAGGGGAGTTAAATGTACTATTTTTTTTATGTTTTGTGATCTTTTTTATTTTCCGGCTTGCAAATTTCTATTATCTTGCACTTATCTCAAGCAACTGCATTCTGTCACCTTGTGATCTTTTTACTCATCTATGAATCGGTTACAAAAGTCAGTGAACAACAAAATGAGACAAGCAAAAGATTCATTGTTTATCATCGACTTATGATTAAAATCGACATATATGACCGACTGCATGGTCAAGTGGTAAGAGCATCAGACTTGCAGTCGTGAAGTTGGGAGTTCGACTCCTGGCCGGGTCATACAGAAGACTATAAAACGGAGCCTTCTGCCATTGTGCTTGGTGCTCAGCGTAAGCAATGGAGTAGGGAAAACAAGCCAGTGAGCCACAACTGAAAAAACGGCCGTGACCGGATCGACTTGAACCAACTGGTTGGAAACTGGGTCAAAAAACTCCATTTAACTAACTGACTGATTGACTGACTGACTGACCGACCGACCAGCCGACCAACCATCGACTCATGTACTTTTCTCTTATTTCATTCAAATTAAAGGGAACTTTAGAGAAACTTGTTTCCGGAAAATTATCGTCATTATCGAATTATCGCGATATTTTTTATTTGATTATTGTGAGGGTAAAAGGTGAATATTGCTCAACACTTAAAGTAACATGACCTTGGCAGTTTTTTATTGGCTCAGTTTCTAACCAATTGGTTTTAGTCGTACCAACCACAGCAGCTGGAGAGGGATGCTGCGGGTGAATGCTATTTCCGGCTGTCTAAGAGGTTGCAATTAGGGTGTTACCGGCTGGGGACCAGGGGCCATGCTCCCGTCGGGGAAAGCCGCTCTCTCCATGAGAAGATCCAATTTCGTCGAGAAGTCTTCATCGACGTTGCCCACGATAAAAGATATAAACCCGATAAACTTCAGTCCCCGGATTTTCTTCTTGATTTTGCTTACTAGAAGACCATATTCTACAAGAAAACTCTCACACAATTTGCAATTTTCCTTACAAAAACGGACAAGAGGTTGTTCAGGTGCATGCCCAACCGTTTACCATTTGCCTTGCCCCGACAGTCGAATTAAGTCTGACTGAAAATTCATTTGAAGCCACCTTGTAATGTGACATATTTTCAAAGACGTTGAAATTAAAATCATTTATACCAGTGAGTTCGTGTAGTCACATAGAAAATTTCATCAATTTAGTGGACCTTGCAACTGAATTCAACGAACAATTTCAATAGTGTCAAAAACATTGGTATGTTTTAAATTCGGTTGTACAGTTTTCCCCCGAAAAAAGACAAGACCATGTCATCTTATTGAAGTGGTACCTTTTAGCTGGTCCCTCTCTGATCAAATAGCAAGTTGGGATTTTTTTTCTGTTGAAGTGAAACTTTCATTTCAAAGGAAAGCTTAAAGTAACGACTGCTTCCTATCTAGTAACAAGTCTGAGAAATGACATTTCCGGCTGTCTGATGGGTTGGATTTTTCAAAAATTTTCTGCACGCTCCGCGCCAATGGTAATGCTCCACTTTGTAAGTGTTTTGGTCGAACAGATTATTTAACAGAACACTGCATACTTGCAAATTATCCTTCGTTTGGGTGCAAAATTATGAAGTGAAAATTTTATTGCGAAAGAAAGCTGAAAATAATGACTGCTTTGTTTCTGGTTACGAGTCTGGGAAATGACATTTCCGGCTGTCTGGCGTTCTCATTTTTTCAAAAAATTCTGTGCGCTTTTAGTTAGTTTTTCGGGCAGCATTACATTTGTCGGACAAGAAAGTCAATTCTGCTCCCCCCAAACTGAAACGCTCTTGTACGCCTATGTCAATATATAATATAAAACTTCCAATATATGAAAAGCCAAAATTTTTCCGCGGGGAAATTTTCCAATATGGTCCGAGGGCCTTTAACTGCATAATGATATAACTGCAAATCAACCCTATTTGATTTTTCTCATGAAAAGCTCTGATTCTTCCATAAACCCCCCCCCCCCCCAAAAAAAAAAAAAAAAAAAAATTGTCATTAAATTACACTTCTCCAATATAAGCTTCACATTCTCAAATATTTGTTAAAAATGCCAATTCCCATTTTCGATGGATACTCCGTAAAATAAAAAACCAAAGCCAACTTTGTTAATCACCCCGACAATTCTGCTCTTCAGAGTCACAACTTAATACAAACCCCCAAATTTTTCATTGTAACCTTACCAAAAAAAAAAAAAAAAAACTAATTTTTGTCAAATTCCAAAGTTTCTGCAATATAATAAGCTCGTAATTCTCAAATCTTGGTTCAAAAAGGGAAAATTTTTCCTAGCCAATTTCTAGTGTCGTCTGAGAGCCTTATTACCTAGGCCAAGTACGACGAACGTAACCCACAAAATATTCAGCTGTTAACTATATCGCATTTTTTATATTGCCCATTTGAAGGGCAGATTCTTCGAAAAACACCCCAATTTTTTAATGGCCCTTACAATAGCCAAATATCCTTCAAAAATTTTAAATTTTCTTCTAAAAAACTTATCTTTTCCATAGAAGGGACTCCTAGCCTGAGCAGCATAGTCAAGATGAGGCCTAACCAACGGCTTATACAAGTTCAGAACAATATCTTTACTAAAATTACTGAAATATCTCTTGATCTGTCCAAGCACCCTGAAAACCCTGGCAGCAGAAGCTGCAAACTGCCTAGATGGCTTCAGGTCACCTGTGACAACAACACCCAAATCTTTCTCAAAAAGTAATTTCACTTAAAACACTACCATTCATTTTATAGTCATAAATGACGGTTTTAGGTCCAAAAGGAAGGACTTTGCACTTATCAGCATTAAAAGACATTTGCCAAGTCTGAGACGTGGTAAATAACCTATCCGGGTCCTTTTGCAACAGCATGATCCTCATCACTAACCTTCCTATAGTACAGAGCTTAGTATCATCAGTAAACTTACTTAAAATAGATGAAAGGGAACTATCAATGTCATTGATAAAAGTTAAGAACAGAACTGGACCGAGAACAGAACCCTGAGGTTCTCCACTTGTGAATGCCTTCCAAGACGAGAACTTCCCATTAACAACAACTCTCTGGGATCTACCAAGGAGCGGGAGCCATGTATTAATCCAGTCAGCACATTTGCACTTGACCCCTTACCCACGCAGTTTAAACATAGGTCTACCTAATGGAACTTTGTCAAAGGCCTTTTGAAAATCAAGGTAAACCAGAGTCAAGAGATAAAGATACCTCCTCAAGAAAGCACAGTAACGCAGGACCTACTGGGTAGGAAACCATATGCTGTGACAGATTGAGTAACCCATTGTCTAAAAGATACTTCAGCAAATAATCCTTGCCTAAAGATTCCATAACTTTACACACTACACTGCACAGTCCGACCCCCCCCCCCTTTTTTTTTAATATTGGAGTGACATTAGCTACCCGACAATCATCAGGGACAAAATTTGCATTCAAACACTTCTCAAAAATAATGCAAAGAGGAATTGACAAGATCTCAGAGCATTTATGCAGGATGGTCGGATGAACCTCATCAGGTCCAGGGGCCTTGCTGGCTTTTAAACTGCTTATCTTACTACAGACCAATTTCTCACAAAAGAAAATATCCCCCATTGAAGATGAGCATTCAGATCCCTGCCAGTCCCCAAAATTGATGATTCCTTTGTAAAAACAGACACAGTAATCATTTAACAAATTTACCATATCCTGGGGATCACTAACTAATGTGCCATGATTGCCTTGGAATTGGGGCGCAACTCTTGGGTGTTGAAATTTCTCTAGACGAATCCGAGCAGCGCCAGGGTATATAGTGACTGTAGGCAGCCATAAGTGGTGTCCATTAGCCTTAAATCGTCTTCATTTATTGAATTAAAAACCCTTATATACAGTAAAATTGATGGAATCAAGGGGCGTTTCAGTGTACAAGCATCCATAATACAGGTAAGCAAAAATATTGAAAGAATAAACGTAATGGACCCCAGTTACGTCCGACTAAAATCAGACCATCACCAGATTTGGTTATGAGGATTTTAACAATTTGGTTCAATTTTCATTTCTGTTCTTTGTTTTAATCCCTGATTTTAATCTGTCTCTTTATTTTCCAGTCACCTTTTCAATGCAAATACTTGAACACCCAGTCTGGCGACGTCCATGAAAATTAGGGTAAAGTGTTTCCAGTTTTGCAAATAAATTTGTTGAGAAGATGCTGAACTGCTGAAGTCTTATCACTGCACGCCTTCCTTCACTTCTCATAATGGCCTCAGCCAGTTGTGTATGCGATTGTCAAAGTTGAGCAGATTCCTTGTTTAAAGTCAGTCAATTCTCACCCCAAACTACAATTTTTGTAGTAGGTTTACAGAAATTCTCCATTGGCGCAGCCATTAAAATGGCAGCCAATTCAAAAAATGCAGAATACCAATAGCTTATATTACACAGCTTGTATCGTAATGAGAGTGTTTTCATTACACATTGGGTCTTTCATACTCACTCTCAGTGAAGCAATAAACTGAGATTGTGTCTGAATCAGGTTGAGTTTAAGACAGTCGTGGGGGGGTGGGGGGGGGGCTAAAGTAAGCAGATTAGAAAAATTGGAAATGTCTAATGTGGAAGATTCGGGATTTAAAGACAAATTTAGGGTTTAAATCAAGGTACCCAAGCTCACCCAATCTGCTAAGACGTAAGACCATAAAACTTTGGGTGAAAAACAACCGGCCCTTCATGTGAGATTTCTTAGTTTTACAATAATTATCTTTGTATGAAAGGCATATTCCGGAGAAAAAAAACGCTGACTTCAAAAAAAGCATAAAAACCTTCTCTTTCAGAAGGTGAAAACTGCATCTCAATAGCATGTTTCTCTTATACTCCTTTCCAAATAAAACTTTATAACTTTTGAATCATATAAGTATAAAAACACTCAGAAGTAGGCCTATTGGGGCTGTCGAATCTTCACATCGCCGTGATGCCACTTGTTCCGTGCTGCAGCCGCTTGGAAAAGCTATGATTATTGATTATAATCAACCTTTCAACCCTAAGACTAACGATCTTAATCATGGGAGCATATCCCAATTAGCAGGTGTATTAATGCGTCCGTTTGTTCGCCCTCAGATAGAGCCCCTAAAAGGAGTACTTTTTTGATATGTTATGGAATAAGCTGGGGTTTTCTGTAAGTTTCTTTTGAAAGTATATCAAATGAAGTACCATTGGTGAAAAAATGGGCTTAATTGAAGCAATTTTGTAGAAATTATGGGCCGTAGAAGCTGGCGGAGGCATACCGAAATTTTAGTGAAAAACAAGGCTTGGAAAAGGTGGTTTGAACTTTGAGGTGAAATAGCAAAATCACGGTCATCATATGGTAAATTGAAAGTGCCATGAATGGCCAACTTGTCAGTTTTCATATGAGGGGTAGCTTGACCCTGGCGAAAACTTCGACAAGCTTTTAGAGGCCCGTTTACTTTTTTGGATTTAGTGTGTAAGTCAATGGAGGAATTAATTGTGGTATGCACCCTCATACGCTACTTCCCCCACAATTCATCAAAACAACATCATGGTTTATATGGCATGTAAACACTTCCGTTAATCAGTTTTGCGCGCCAAAAAGGAAGCTGGGAATCCCCATATTGCAAGATAGTTTTCACACCTTACAATCTGAAAATATGACGTCATTTCATCTACAATTTTTCTTTCTTTGGCGTGCTCCGTACTTTTCTTTCGTAGGCTGGCGAAGGGAAAACTGGTATCAAGAGAAGTTGAATTTATTTCAAAATTAGAGCTAGAAATTTATGTAAAAAAAGTTCATGAGATATTAGACCTGATCTTTCATAATCTGAAAACGGAATTGCATGTATGGGGTCGAAAAGCTGTTGTTTTTGAAGTAGGGTTGTAGCTATTTCGAAGATTCCACGAAAGCTGATTAGTCCTTCACAGCTCCATGGTCCTTATGCGTGAAATTCCCTGGCTGTTCTACGATAAAAAAGTAGTTCAAATGGCGTGCGCTCGATAAATTCCATAGACATGTTATACCTACTAGACAGAGAGTTAGTGGATTCTTTTTCATCAGGGAGTTGCATCTCGGCCAAGGTATGAGGAGGGTTGTATCGTAGGTTATACCGTTTTAACTATCGTGTAATTTTACCGTCCAAAGTGGAAAACAATGTTTTGTATGAAACATGGTCGATACCCAGTTCGGGATTCTCAGTTGTAAAAAACTCTCTAAAATTTCTAAAATTTCTGGGCGGGGCCAGGCTACGGATATCTTAGCAGACTTGAACGAGACAATAAGTTGGTGCTTATCTATTAAGAAAATTTCGGAATACCAGAATTGAAATGGCGCGGCCCTGCGGCTAAGTTTACCGCCGCGTTGTCGTAAATAGCATAATAGGCTGAGCAAGTGTGCGAAGATAAGTTATACAGCTCAGTATAAGCAATATTTGGCGGCCCGCTGGCAGCCATGACGGCTCAAGAGTGGCCACGCATTCGGGCGGGCCGGCGGAAAGCCATTCGGGTAGGTCCGCTGGCTTAAAACAGAAGTGCATGGTGGGTAAAATGTTGTTAACCAATCAGAATCACGCCCACTGACAGACCCTCTTTATACCACGGGACATTTCTTCCAAGTGGTCGACAACGGTCCGACAAATACCCAACTAATATTTTGCTGACTGTGCTAGCATCTATTGGTTTCAGATTCAGTTAATTCTCCATGATGTATCCACTAAGAGAATAATACAACAGTATAGGGCCTAAACGAAATAAAAATAAGAATAAGTAGAGGGCAGTCTGGCTTAAATGAGAAATCATGTATCCAACAGGCAGAACTGCAGAATTTAAAATTGTGAATTAATAAATTAGGCCTAACAAAGTGGTACGTGGCAATGAGTCTTTCCGTGTAAAATTATTTTTAAGATAATTAGACATCGATTGGAAAAGGCCACGCATTCAAATAGAGCTGGGGTTGTTCTGAAATGATGATTAAAGAACAGATTTCTTGCTGGACAATCTAAAATATAATGAAACTTGTCTCCTAAATAATTGTTACTTTTACATAGGCCTAAGTTACATATTTGATCGTAAAATACAATATTGTGATATCTTCCTCAACAGGAATGTTGGTATTTGAACAACGATAGGCCTATTTCCATAAATAATTAGCCAATACGATTCCGGGGGTCGAAGATACGCAGATTTGAGGTAACACAGGGGTTATTACAGGGGTTTAACCCTTTTAAGTTGTATTGGTAAATTGTTTCCCTCTATCCTTTGTGAAAGGATTCAGAATTACTTAGAGTGGTCACGGACTTTAGGAGATGAAAAGCGGACTTCAGAAGTGGTTTATGGTTAGACCATATTTTTAATTATTGATCTATACCTTAAGGATAAAAAACGTATTTATGGGTACATTCGTCGATTATAGTAAAGCTTTTGACTCTGTCAATCATACTTGTCTCTGGCAGGGAAACTCATTGCAAATAATATTAATGGCAAAGTCCTAACAGTTATTTACAGTCTTTGCAGAAATGCAAAATCTTTCGTTAGAAATAATGGGGTTAAATCTGATTTTTTTTTATTGCGATATTGCGTTGAGACAGGGAGAAAATCTTTCTCCGATTCTTTTTGCCACATTTATTAATAACTTTGAAAAATTTGTAAGTAGTAATTATAGAGGATTGATTGAGTTGTCTACTAGTAGAAGGTGTCATTTAAGCGATGAAGATATTGAACTCTATGTGAGGATCTTTTGTTTATTGTATGCTGACGACACAGTTGTTTTGGCTGAAGATGAAAATGATCTACAGACCGCGTCAACTTCTGTAAAACATTATTGTGACACATGGCACTTGATTGTAACACTAGCAAAACTAAAGTTGTTATATTCTTTAGAGGAAAGGCGAGGAGGAAGCCCGTCTTTTATTTCGGTAAAGATAAAGTCGATGTAGTGGACGATTTTACTTACTTAGGAACTATTTTCAATTTCAATAACAAGTTTAAAAAGGCAGAAGCTAAGCAAATTAATCAACCACGAGGACCTCTTTTCAGCCTTCTCTCCAAATGCTGTAATTTACATTTACCAATCGATTTACAACTCCAGCTCTTTGATCAAGTTGTTTTACCCGTGCTTTTATATGGTTGCGAAGTCTGGGGGTTTGAAGACACTTCTGCTCTTGAAAGTTTTCATGTTAGGTTTTGTAAACAGTTGTTGAAAATAAATAAATCTGCACCTAACTGTATGGGTTTGGGGGGAAGTGGGGAGGACAAAATTGGCCAAGTTTATTGGATTAAGAATGGTTATGTTTTGGGCTAGAATTGTCAGTGGTCATCGTAAACTGTCGACCCTTTGCTGTATACCGACTGTTGAGAATACTTTACGAGAAAGATATTCATTGTTGCAAGTGGTTTCTTAAGGGTAAAGAGCAGTCGATCCCCCCAAACTTATTTTGAAGAAAAAGCTAAATAACTCAATTTTCATCTTATTTCTCTTCAAAGTATCTTTACTTACATTTTAAGAGTTTACTATTGCATATTCAAGGTAAAGCAAGCAGTTATTGCTGGTAAATTTGACATTTGAAGAGAAAAAACATTGTCACATGACTCCCAACAGCCAGTCATGAAACTGCACAGTCTACTACACTTTTTCAGTTTGGGATGACTGCTCCTGCCCTTTAAGGTAAAAATATTTTGGATAATGCAGGAATATATTTCGTTTGGACGAATGCAAATCGAGATCATTTTCCCGTTAATTTAAATGCACTAAAGCAGATGCTACTAGATAGCCGGCTAATCGATATTCATGAACAGCAATGGCCTTCTGAGGTAAATAATAATTCTTGTTGTAAAAACCATGGTATATTTAAAACTTGTTTTGTCCTAGAAGATTATATTCATAAGCTGAATTTTAATGTAAGGAAAATCATGAGTAAATTTCGTTGCTCCAATAGTAGGTTACCGTCAGTCACTGGAGGTACGAAAATGTTGATTTAAGCCTAAGGTTTTGTGTTTTATGTAATGAAGAAAAACTTGGAGATTAATTTCATTATTTATTTCAGTGTCCCGCTTTTACTTCAACTAGGAAAACATTTCTAAAACCCTATTTTAGAGCCAGGCCAAACACCTTAAAGATGCAGCAACTATATCAAGGTAAAAACAAAGGTATACTCAAGAACCTCACCAATTTTTGTAAAGAAATTTTAAATTTGTTTTAATTTTAGTTAGAGAGAGTTTTACGGCCCAGATTGCAACTTATTTTGTTTTACAGCAAGTGCTATTCATTCAATTGAACGTACTAAAAGTGAATCTATGATTTAAAAGTATTATCATTGTTCCCTTTATTTATGGATTGTATTAATTGCTATGGGCTGATGCCATTTTTTTCTTTTCTTTAATTCCTTCTTTTATTTCTATTTGTTTCACTTTCCACATTGTTTTCATATGTTTGTTGATTTTATTGACTTGTATACCTCTGACGAGGTGAAAAAAGAATAAAAGAACAAAGAACATCATAGGCTATATACTTTACCATGAGAATTTCAGCTAGCCAATCCTGCTTATACATATCGCTGAGTCTTACTCATAAAAGGGTTATAATATATTACAATATAAGAATTAAAGGAATAAACCGTGGTTTAAACGTTTGGAAAATTCCCAAAAAATGGGGCCTACCGGTGTTGTCAAGAATATTTTAAACCAAGGAGTGTAGAGACTAACCGTGACCCTTAGGAAATTAAAACTAAAATCAAACTCATTCTTCCATTAACAATTCTAATCTACGCCTGAAATTAACCATTCTAACCTCATTTATTATTATTTTTTATCGACGTCCCAATTCACCCATATGCCATACAATTCGGAGTATAATTATTTGCTTGCAAAATTTTAACAGGAAACCTTTATCTTGTTTATAATTATTGCATCCCCAAATCCAAACTCACATACCAAGATAGGAAGAACCAGTTGGCGTGAGATTGTTGTCTAGCCTACAATATGTCGATGGTGGCAACTATATCGATCAATATACGTACTCCATACGCTGCATTGCTGCTTCCGTGCATGAGTACTTTCCGCTGCTGAGTATTACAGAATTTAATTTCAAGGCAAGTAGGCGACTCGTCTCCATATCTCTAAAGTACATCACTTTGAAAATTTTAAAGCCCCGTGCAGTTTTTTTGATGGGCGATTTTGAACAGCTTCTTGTGAATCTTGTCTTCCTAGCTGTGTTCAGTCAACTTTCGTCATAGGCCTAACGTTAGGCCTATGCCAAGGCATAAGTTACCACTAGGCCTACATTGGGTTTAGTTATGCGAAATCGTGTCAAAACAACTTATTACATTAAGGTTTTATATCTTTTGTCGTTACTTTTATGGAATTTGTATTAAGTTTGGTAGAATTCTTGAACTGAGGATTGTTCATTCGCCCCATTGTTCCAATGGACTATTCTAGGCCTAGCCTCTACGTGGTCTGTGAAAAGTTTGGGAAGAATAATTTAGCCTAGCCTACGCCTAGGCCCCCTAACTTTAGGCCTAGGCCTAGACCAAATCCTGTAATGTAGGCCCAGTCCACAGGCGCAGGTGCTAGTAACTGTTATGCTGACCAACACTATACATAGCCTATATAAAATATGGAAAGGTAGGACACCCATCTGGGCTCCCACCAAATTTTGTGCTTTAGCGGTCCAGTTCATCACAAGCCAAGTCTAGGCCCTAGCCTTGGCCAATTTACTTAATTTAGGCCTAGCTAGTCACTGAACATGACCGTATAATCCGCTCCTTCTAGTCACTCCTTACTACGGTCACTGGCCTACATGTACAAAGGTAACAATGTTTTAAGCCAAAACAACAAACTGAGCTCTAATTACGATGGTATGGCTCATAGAACAGATTTGAGTTAAAATAATGATTTTGAGCACTCTTAAATACCACTTATACCTTCTGGAATGTTTAATACCAGCGAATTCATAGCAAAAGGCAGGAAAAATGTGGTGCCATCCTTCGCAGTAACATCGACATGTTGATCGTCTGCTACTGTGTTGCATGATGGGAAGGACTTCCGCTCGACAAGCTATCGGAGACCAATTAGTAAGCGCGGCTAGTCAATACTTGTACTTCATATAGTAAGCTCTCTGTACATTACGAAATTGTACAGTCACTGCGTAGGCTTTCCCGTTTTATATGAGATCACATGACAAACACCGACTTCTTCGACTGAAAAATTACTCTGCACAGACTTAACGTTACTCACAGAATTATCCAGCCAAAATTTCCCTTTTAAAGGTCTTATTTCGTTAACAGACTTGTGTGGACGGTGAATGTGATGACAAAGATCATCTGTGGAAAGTTTGGTGAGAAAATGTATCTTTTTGGGGACGTGAGGGATGCCTACTCACGCGTGAGTAGGCAAATGAGCTGTGTTTTTGTGTATACCGGGCAAGGGCCCAGAAATGAAGTGTATAGCATAGGAACGTAATGCTGGGTCCTGTTCAAGGGCTAAGCCTAGCCTAGGCTACCTGGAAAAAGTTTACAATGGCTTCTCTCTAGTTCAAAGGTAGCCAAAGTACTGATTGACGTTTTAGGCTTTCACTTGCTGTATTTTAAGATTTTTGGGCAATTTTCTGTCATCTGGACACTTTCGTATTTTCAGAGAGCTTCAACCGATTGACTTGCTACTGTATATACTGGGCTAATCATGAGTCAATCACTTAACAAACATTTTAAAATAAAAATATGAGAACATCTATAAAAATCAGTGAAACTTTACAGAAATGTTTTGTAATATTTCTTCCTCTTTGTGATATATTTCGTTGTTGTTCGGATTGAGTAATCTGTAGAAAATGCATCTTGAATGGGTGGCAGTACAAGTAGCAGTGTTTATGAAGTAATCTTGAGTCAATCACTTCATAAAGCAAACAAATAAAATCCCATTAATTACCACATTTATGGCAAGTTTTTCTAATAATGATACAGAATAATATCTTTTCTATCAGAATTCTTATTTAGAACTTAATAAAAGACATTCTCATCATCGTTTTTAGTAATTTTTGAAAATTTTTGGTTCATAGGCCTACGGTACTTAAAAATCTGGCCAATACTAACATTTCTGCTTTAAATATCAAAAAAATGATGACAAATAATTGATTTTGATGTTGTTTGAAGAATATGCATCGCAGGTTATCCTAGCATTGCAATATCACATCACACTTACATGCTGCATTGGCATTAGGAAGGCAGTGATCGACTCATGATAGTGATCAACTCATGATAACTTCAGGCCTCAAATTTAACAGCAGATATGACAGCCAATGCCGTTGTACATTTACTTTTTGCCATGATGCCCTGGTAAAATGGTTAAAATTCACAGCCAAAGTTGCTGTTCTAAATTATCACTAAAATGCAAGTAACACATGTTTGGTGAACATACATAGAAACTCAAAACTCCTAAAACTCAGCGCTTCCTACATAAAAATGCTACATTCTAAATTCCTTCAGTTTTAACAATGAGACATATGCCATGCAATACAGCATTATTAAAGCTAAAGCTACATAGCTTGCTCCGTAGTTGCATACCAAAATACAACAGCAAGTCTATGTGAAAAGCAATGGGCCAGTCACAACTGGCGATATAGTCAATGAAAGTTTAGTGTGTAAAAATCCCCCCACTGAGGTCAAGTTACGTGGATCATGTGCATACTGTACTGCACTGGGGTGGAAGACTTTCGTTTCCTTTGCTGCGTGTGTGGATACTGACTCTGGTTTTCTGTTAACATACATTTTGTTCCAGGCCCGGTTGGGTTCATTTGTTTCTCAGGGTCTGTTTATATGTACTAGAAAAGCTCACAGGCTACACACACTGCTGTTTTACATTATTTCGGTAAGCAATGCAATCTGTTCCGTTTTGTATGATGCAAATTATTTTGCGAATAGTATTTAAACCAAATCAGTCTGTAACTGAAGTTGAGTCTTTCGAAATGTGCCTGTGCACCTCCAATTTGAAATTGATATTGAAGTACATTGGGACAAGAGAATTCCCGGGGGCTTATGGCCAAGCCAGGCTTTGAGCAGAACAAAGATTGTACGGTGTAAGTTCTACAATTGCGAACCGTCTGAGAGGCAATTGGTGCATCTAAGATGCAAGAAGTTGGGTTAGAAAATCTCTTGAGTTGGTGCTTGCTAAATTTGTTATGTTTAGAAATTGCCATGGTGCCCTTATTGAAATTTGAAAATGGCCGTAACGCCATGACCTATTACCTTGATGCCCTCAAAAATGGAAAGTAAACGAAGGCCAAATGGCCATGCCCCTTGAGATCTGAAGTTTGAGGCCTGTAACTTACTGCATACAGTACATGGACAGAGCGTGTAACATGTAAGTCCTATCCATAGATTGTCGCCACTGACTGGGGAAGCCATCTTGCTAAGTCTGTACTCACACGTACAGTAGTGACAATTTAACGTGCAGTATGCTCTGTCCATGTACTGTTATAGGAAGTCTGTGGGTTGATGCTCTTTGAAAAGAACTAGAACGAAAGTGTCCAGATGGGAGAAAATTGCCCAAAAAATACAGCAAGCAAGCCTATGACATAAATCAGTACTTACCTTCAAACTAAAGAGATGCTGTTGTAAACTTTTTTCAGGTAAATAGTAAGTAATTGTGACAAACTGGACCGCTAAAGGGTGAAAATTTGGTTGGAGCCCAGACTGGTGTCCCAATTTTCCGTGTTTTATATGTATAGTGTTGACCAGGCTATACTAGTACCGAGTACCTGGGGCCTAGCCTGCCGTATATTCCTTTTGTTAGAGGCTTGGATTTTTAGAATCACTTTGGTTTAAAAGGGGAAATGCAGTATTATAGTGGACTGTCCTGTTTCATGATTGGCTCTTGATTTTGACAACATTTCTCCTCCTCAGATGTGGCAGTTAAAAGTAAATGCTTGGTTTAGGCTACTTGGAATGTATGGAACATATTGAGGTCTTGAAATAATGTTTAAGATACTTTGTGCTTTGAAGAGAAATAATAAGAAAATTGTGAGATTTAGCTGTTGTTTCAAAATAATTAAATAATTGGGATGACTGTTCTAGACCTTTCATTCACAGCTTAGCCTAATTGACTCTTTATTCAAGAAATTGCAAGCTACTTCCAAAGTCAGTGTTTTAAGTTCCTTTTCTTGTTCTTGTACAAAAGAGTCTATCGTTAAGGTTAGGGTTAAGAAAGAAGATACAACAGAGAAAACAATGTAGTCTTTAAAAAATTGAAGTCAACTTGTGTGGGTATGTGTGTGCGTGTGCATGCATATACAATGCGTGTCACTACATATTACAGTACTGTAGATATCTTACAAGTAAACATTTTGTGTATTCCAATGTATAACATAGGTGAGTACTCTTTTGAATACATGTACATGTGTAATTTCAAAGTCCTGTGAAATGACCAAGCCGATGTGGGTTACATTAGTTTGCAAAATGCAAAGTGAAAAAGCACTTTGCCAGGAAAAACTGAGTTAATCTTACTTGTTGCATCTGGTAAGGTCATGGGATAAATTTATTAATATGTTTGTAAGAATGAATACCATAATCTTTGATTTGTTTTTGATGGATTTTCAGGACCTGAAGTAATGGCAAAGAAGGGGAATGTCCCTGCTTCATCAGGAAATACAAGTCAGGTACTATATAACTTGATTGTGAATTGTGACTGCCCTACTTTACACTCACTCACACACATTGCTCTTATTGATTCCTTGCCATAGGCAGGCAAGGAATCTACAGTATGCAATGGTGATGTTGCGTGTGTGCGTGGGCTTGTGTGTGTGTATGTCAGGCTTGGGGCGATTACATCTCAATGTAATCGATTACGATTGCGATTACTTCATATTTTACGATTGCGATTATGATTACGATTACAGCTAAGATTGAAAGTAATTGATTACGATTGCGATTACATTGCAAGGTAATCATGATTGCAATCATGATTACATTTTGTTTCCACATAAAAAATGTAGTAGGCAAAACAATCCAGTGCCCACAACTGGAAAAAAGGCCATGGACATTGCTCTAGATAAGCCCGGAAGGACAGAATAATAATAATAATACATTGAACTTATATAGCACCAAATCAGGAACAAAAGTGTAGCTGCTCTAGGTGCTTGACAAAAAATAAAATCAAACAACAAATTCATTTCAATCAAAGAAGGAAGCAAACAAATGAGTCTTGAGGTTACGCTGAAATGTAGAAAAATTAGTACCTAACCGAGTATGTTCGGGTAACTGGTTCCACAAGTAGGGAGCAGCATATGCAAAGCATCTGTAACCATCTGATTTCAAATGTGGATTAGGAAGAGCAAGGTAAGCCTTCTTAGAGGAACGAAGAACACGAGTAGGAGTATAAGGAGACAAGCTGAGAGATTTAAACAGGCTGTCGTGCTGCAAATGCTGAGCACGAAAAGTAAGCAGCTGTATTTTAAATTTGATTCTCTCACTATAAATAGGAAGCCAGTGAAGTTCCTTTAAAAGTGGGGTTGTGTGACAACGTCTACTTTTCCTTTTAACAATGTGTGCTGCAGAGTTTTGAATTTTTTGAAGTTTTTTTTATGGAAACATCCAGCAGACCATAAAACAAAGAATTGTGAAAGTCAATCCGGGAAGTAACAAATGCATGCACTAAAATTTTACAAGTTTTATTATCAAGGTACTTTCGCAGAAGGCTAAGGTTTCTCAACTGCCAATTTGCCGTTCGACAGAAAGTACTAACATGATTTTCCATGTTCAGGTTTTGATCAAAATATGCACCCAAGTTTTTAACAATTTTTGAAGCAAAGATAAGGTAATTACCCACTGCAAGAGGAGGAAAATCAGAGTTTTCAACCAAAAGTTTTGAATGAAAGAAAATGCACTCAGTCTTATCACAATTAAGTTTCAACTGGTGAATTGTGACCCATTTGTTCACATCCTGTAGACAAGCTTCCATTGCCTGAAATGTTGTTTTTGTCAAATGAATTGAGTATCATCAGCATAGTGGTGAAAATTAATACCATGATGATGTATAACATCACTTAGACCTACCAAATACATTGAAAACAGAACAGGACCAAGAACTGAGCCCTGTGGCACTCCAGTATCTAAAGGCTTTGCGGAGGAAAGAACATTACCAATTTTTACATGCTGTTGCCTGCCTGTGAGATAAGATTTAAACCAATCTTGAACAGTGCCCCCTAGTCTGTACCTTGACTGCAGTTTGTTCAATAGAAAATCATGACTGACAGTATCAAATGCCAAGGACAAATCTAAAAGAACAAGCAAAACATATATTCCCTCATCCAGCTAAGATGCAGTAAAACTGTATAGAAAGAAGGGCAGTCTCAGTACTGTGTCCAGGCTTGTATGCAGACTGATAAGGTTCAAGTAGATTTTCGCTCAATAGATGGTCCATTAACTGAGACAAAACAACTTTTTCAATAACCTTTGCAATGAAACTCAAATTTGAAACAGGACGGTAATTCTGGAGGTTGTCCTTTTGCAAAGTACTCGTTGAGGCAAAAAACCCTGTCTAACTGACTACGTTTTCTTTCTAACATTTTCTTATGCAAATTTTGTCATTCCAACAGAAGAACCAAGCACTAAAAAAATTGTTTATTAACTTTAATTTACTTCTTTGTTCAATTCAACTTCAATGTAATCAGAAATGAAACCACGATTGCGAATACTTTGCCATTGTAATCGATTACGATTGCAATTACTTTGCGATTTTTTTCAAAAGTAATCGATTGCGATTACAACTACTTCAAAATGTGTAATCGATTGCAATCGATTACGATTACTGATTACGATTACCCCAAGCCTGGTGTATGTATGTGTGTGTGTGTGTTTGTTACACTTTGCTTGTAAACACGATATCTCAAGGTAGGAAAGTCCAATGCTTTTCATATTTGCAATATAGATTTTTCATAGTGAAAGGAAGAACCCTATTGACCTGCGGTATAGTTGCGAAAACGTCGAAAAAGTCTTGTAAACACGATATCGCAAGATAGGAGTTACCGATACTTTCCATATATGGTATATAGATTTGTCATGTTGAGAGGAGGAACCCTATTGTTTTGGTAGAGGTGAAAGGTCATTTGAGGTCACTAGTGGTAAAAATGCGAAAACATCGAAAGTGGCTTGTAAACACGATATCTCGAGATAGGAGTGACTGATACTTTTCATATTTGGGATATAGATTTGCAATGTTGAGAGGGAGAAACTTATTGTTTTTGGTGCAGGTCAAAGGTCACTGGAGGTCACCAGAGGTTAAACTACAAAAACCTCTCAAATGGCTTGTTAACACCAGAAGAACCTTCTTGTTTTTGGTACAGACCAGAGGTCATGTCAGGTATTCATTTCGTCAGAGAATCGAAGAACCCTTTTGATTTTGGTTGAGGTCAAAGGTCATCTGGGGTCACTGGGAGTCCGTGCTTGTTGGGATCTATAGGTTATCAACATGATACTGTATTAGTGTATTTTGATCTTTGTTAAATGAATCTTTGAGAATCTGTGCGTAAATTGTAAAGACAAATCTATCAAACCCCCTCAATTTGAAAGAAGGAAGGTTGAATGAAAGAAGGCATTTCAGGGGCAAGGAATCACTAAGCCTTTGGGCTTTCTGGTCTTAATTGTTTGTTAAACTATACATTTTAGACATTTTCATTTGTCTGGCATGTTTGTTTCATAAATATCAAACTTCCACGTCTACTGTACCTGATGTTGTGCAAAAATACTGTATCACCACACCCAGTAATACAGGTAGGGTAATATAATGAAGTTAACAATGTAAAGAACTCTTTGATTACCTAAAAACTGTTTGCTCTGTGCATGGTGCTGTACTTGTAGATACCGTTGAACTAAGGCCTTCCTTTGCAAATTAAAAGTCACATTATGTAGAACAAGAGACTGGCAATGTCCTCACTTTGTGTTCTTTGTTTTTTCTTACTTGCCAGTTATACATGAATTTCTGCTCAGTGAGAGTGTTGATTCAAAGACACTGTTAAAGTACTATTCTTGTGCACCCACTTCATGGAAGTTAGAAACTGGACAAAGATACAATACAATACAGTTCAGTCCTGACTTATACATTGTCCCGGCCTATCCCCTTGATATCCTATGTGGCATTACTCATTAGGTTGTGACTGAATACAACTTTACTTATGATTACTGTAGGTTTGTCAGATTTGAGGTAACTATAAGCTTGAAGGTATGTATGTCGAAATCATGTGGTGTACCGTTTAAGGTTTAAAGAACTTAGACCGACAGTATGTGGTACTGTGGGATGAAAAGTCTGTCGCTCTCTTCAAAATCTTTCATCATCTGCAATAGCTGGTCATTAATTTTTGTGAAATTTGCAGTGAAAGTATCACAAAAGGATGGCAATACATGTAAAGATTGGCTACTGTACACAATTAGACAAGCTGTGGTCACATTTGGCCATGCTTGGCATTTCTGTTTATTTTGGTGTTCCTTTTGGAGTCTCACTCACTGGTTAATTGGGTTATATTACCTGGTTTTCAGCTCAAATATCTTAACCTGGAGGGGCCCGCTCACCAACTGAAATGAACAACCTCAACACAAAACCCTGCATGTTCAGCTAGTACAGTATTTCAAATAGTTTGCCCTGTGACCTTTGTTTGCAATTTATGTAGTACAATAGCAGAGATTTGTAAAAGCATGGAACCCTGTGAGAGGCAGGCCATTATATGATGGGAAGAATAACAGTGTGGTTGTATGGTTGGGGGTGGGGGGGGGTGGGGGGTGGGGATTGGTGGTAGGGATGAAGAGCAAGAGTAGAAACGGTCCATAGCTCAGACTTGAATGCACAATGTTTCAGTCCTGAAATATGAAAGTTACTTGCAAGTAGAATAAGAATTGTGTGGGTTCTTCTGCTTTTCTTTTTTGGTTGATGTGAGCCCTCCTGGCAAAAGTTGTATTTATGCAGATACTGTATAATACAAAATTACAGAATATTACAGAGTATAGTACATGTTTAATTGTATAAAAGTATCATCTGAATGCAGCTCATGTCTTTTAGCCCCTTTGATCAGGGTTCGATTTACCCGGGTGCACGCGTGCACGGGTGCATGTAGAATTTCCTACCTGCATGTAACTGTGCAGGCTTACATGCACTTTGTGCATGTAGACTTCAGACCTAGCCTACAAACTTCATGGTCAAATACATGTTAGAAGTCAAGTTGCAGCACAAAGTTATCCTAATATAGCTGTCCCAACTGCCCCTTGCATCGTTATTTCTTGCATACTGTCAGTTAGACAAGCAGCCTCATTTTGCCAAAAAAATTTTTTAGCGTGTCTCCTTTTGCACCGCAACATCTGTGTCAACGATCATCACTCCGCACATGTACTTCTCCAAGTAATGTTGCATGTGGCTGCTTTAACTTGAAGGTGACTTTAACGTTACAGGCTAGGCTTTCCAAGTATTCATATAGACAATGTGTTAGGATGGCGAGTGAGCTGGTGCCAGCAGCTCTAAAGAAAAAAGTATGGTACATCAAAAGTAGCGTAGTAAAAGTTTTGAAAATGTTGGTAAGGGCAAATTTTAAGTATTTTACACATGTCTCACTCAAGTATTGAGAGGTAAATGCCAACAACATAATTTTGGCATCCTGTAATTTTTACGATGTGGTTTGCCTCTAAGACCTCAGCCTTTCACATTCAGTGTGTACAACAGTGGCATTGAAATTTGAAAGGACTTGGATGATCGGAGACTTGAACTTTTTAAACCACAATGTCAGAATTTTAGTTGCATGTTAAACTGGCGAAACCTTATAATCAAAGAGTTGAATAACTTAAAGATTTTGTAAAATTTTAGCTGTAGCTTATAATGGATTATTTTGCGATAGCTGATGCAAACTCTAGGCTTGAGACCTCAAGTACAGTATATAGCCTGGGCTTATTTGGGTAAGGTCACTTGCTGCCTTCTGTCGGCCCAATGTATTTTCTAGCTTAGCTCTGCTAAATATACGTAGTCTATGCAGAAAACATGAGCTTTCCTTCAGAATCAGTGCTGATAGACAAGGTCTGGTTGTTAATTAACTTGTGACGATTACTAGTAAATGGTCAAAATGTCAAACTGGTTAAATTGGAATTATAGCTACATGTAGAAGGAAGAAATGGGGGGTGGGCCAGTATGCATGTGTTACAACACTCTTGGTCTATGCCCAGGAAGGCATGTGTCATTTTTTCCAAGATTTGACTTTGTTCAAGTTTCCCTGCCCCCCCCAAGATTCAAAATTTTAAACCAAAGGGGGAATACTCCCCTGAAATTTTTGAGCTGTCTCTAACCCTGGCTCCTACAATCCTTTAATTCACACAGTGAGGTAATGGGGAAATTTTGCCCTTGAAGCAGACAAGAACACATGCTTAAGGCCCATTGACATTGCTCGCAGCGTGCGAGCGTCAGTTTTGCTGTGGAACAGGCTGGTGGAACATGCCACGTAAGAAAAGGGTTCAATAAAAATCTGCACATTTGTTTTTACTCAAAACAGAAAAAATGCAAATTGTGCTTTTAGACCCTTCCTAGGCCTAAAGTAGAGCTAGGTGTATAAGGTGTTTTTCTCGTAGGCTTTTCTTTAAATTTTCAGATTATTTGGTGCATGTAGAAATTTTGCTGTGCATGTAGATTTTCTGACCTACATGCACCAGTGCATGTAGAAAAAAAATTATAAATCGAACCCTGCCTTTGATTACTATGCATCCTTCATCTTGTGTGTGATGAAAGTTTACAGTGTCAAACTCAAACTCAAATAATGGCAAAAGCTAGAAACTGATGTTAAGCCTTCATAGACCGGTCTCATCTTACTGTATGGAATATATTTTGTTTTGCCAGCAGAAAAGGATGGCCAAGCCCAAGTCCAGTGGAAAGAGGAAAGGGAAACAAGAAGAAGAAAAGGAAAAGATGGAAGACCATGATGTATCATATGACAAGGTTAGTGTCATGGTTTGATTTTCATGGTAGTCAAAACTTTGCTCAACTTGGACAACCATTTCTTTGGCGATGAGAATAAGAATCTAAAAACAGCTTGTTTTTGTTTGATTTGAGACTACTACAGTACTACAGGTAATAATGGTCTATTGACTTTTATGATCAAACTTCAGTTTTAATAATTACTACAGTTTTTGTCTTTCGAACATCACATATATTTATTTCTGTAACTAAGTTCATTGCATCCCACCAACAAAACATCACAATATAGGTACTCACACAGCACATTGTTTTTTAGTTGTGCAAAAATGTGTTAGACAACGAAATGGATGGACTTTAGACAATAAAAATAGTGAAGTTGTTGCCAGAAGGGCCATCATGAAATTTTCTCAAAATCAAGGCCTCAGCCTCAGGCATGAGTGGTGATATTAATATTGATTCCTTGCCAAAGGCAGGCAAGGAATCTACTGTATGCCATAGTGATATTGTGTGTGTGTGTGTTTGTGATATTGTTCATTAACAAGATATTTCAAGATAAGACAGTTTTCAAACTTGGTACACATAAGCCATATAGATATTAAGAGGAAGAATCGACTGGTTTTGGTGGAGGTCAAACACTATCTAGAGTCACCAGGGATCAAACACTGTAAACCTTGTTGTCATGACATCTCATGATGGGAAGCTCAGATAGCTTTCACATTTAGTATATGGATGTGTTGTAGTAAAGCCCAGGTCACACTACAGCGATATAGGACCAAATTCCGTTCCAATTTTCGTGAGCTTTACTTCAAATATCCTCCATCTTTGGTCAAAAAGAAACAAAAATTTGCCAACTTGTGTAAGTATGTGATTTGTATGGCAGGACTGTGAAAACCTAAGTTATACTAATTATTCTGTGACATCACATCCACAGACAGCATTTATCCGATACAAGTAGTCCAATAAAAGCTCTTTGTCAATGTGAAGTCACGAAATAAATAGTTTACATTTCACTTCCATGGTCGTCTCATGCTGATCATATTTTTACACAATATGGCAAAGTTTTGGTTCTTTCCGTCAATAGATGGAGGAAACTTTAACTAAAACTCACAAAAATCAGATAGTTATCCCATCCGATATCACTGCAGTGTGACCTGGGCTTAAGAGGTTAGGTTAGATTACTGTAGGTAAGGTAAGTAAGAGAATGGTCCATATTGTCTTTGTTGGAAGTCACTGGTTATCAGGGGTCACCAGGGGTCAAAATGTGAGAACTTTGTTGACACAATATCTTAAGATAAGAAATCTGAGGAGATTTTATGTTTGGTATATGAATGCATTTTAATACTGTAAGCAAAGATGGTCACTATTGTTTTTGGTGGAGGCTAAGGGTCATCTGGGGTTACCAGGGGTGAAAACCTGAAAACCCTGTAAACACAATATGTCAAGATTGGAATTTTGAGTTAGATTCCATGTTGTGAACTGTGAATGTGTTGTGGTAAGTTGTTGGTGGAGGTCAAAGGTCATCTGGGATGACACAAAATTATTCTTTGAACAAGCAAGTACAGTGTAACATTT
Organism: Holothuria scabra; assembly: GCA_037179385.1. NCBI lineage: Eukaryota > Metazoa > Echinodermata > Holothuroidea > Aspidochirotida > Holothuriidae > Holothuria > Holothuria scabra. The sequence goes on along the minus strand of CM074185.1, from coordinate 31,070,627 downwards.
GACAGAGGATATGAGGGAAATCTTTATATTTTGAAAAGAACATATTTATTTCATTGAAACTTCAATGCATTTTTGCAGCCTGGTAATCATAAGCCATTCTTATTGGACAATGGCATACATGACGCATGTACAGATTTATAAGTGAAATTTTAGATGGTAGAGTAACCTGCACTGCACAACACTGCTCAGCCTGGGTGGGATTTTCCCACCTCAGAATTATCTTTTTCAGGAACGGTGCTCAGATTACAATAAGATGGTAGGTGTGCAGTCTATTGTCAGAATTTATACATGGGGAACAAACTGGTGTATGTTAATGTCTAAGAGATATCAGACAGAACTTTGGGGTTGGAGGTCACCAAAGATTTCCCCAGAATTTGAAATGCAAAATAGGTGAATGAAACCATGCCTGGCCCAGACATTAGATTTGGCAAGAGATGTAACATTTGATGTATTTTGGTTTTCTTGCAGGAGGACCAGATTACGATCGAAAAGTCAATAGACAGCCGTGTCCACAGCTATCTGATTGGCTGTGAGGGTGAAACCATTCACAAGATAATGGACAAGTTCGAGGTTGACATTCGTTTCCCACCGCCAGAGGATCCTTATCCAAACATCATCTCCATCACTGGGTTGGAGGATAACTGTTATAAATGTGAAGACCATCTTCTCAACCTGGAGGAGAAATATGTAAGTATTGCATTCATATTGGCTCCAAGGGAAAAAGGGACGGAGCTTTGGGGGCATCTGTAAGCATTCACATACTGGTCAAAGTATTAAATCTAAACTTCCTACCTGGAAATACCATGTTAACAAATTTTCCAGAAGTTGACCCCTGGTGCCCAAAGTTGGTCAAAGTTGTTGTTGTGCTGAATGTTGTCTGCTGTACATCCACCAATGAGTAGAGCTAGAGGTTATGGACATTTTCCTCATAGAGCTTAACAGGGTATGCCACACCAAGGAACTCTCCCATTCCACTAGGGCTCTGAAGATGTAGCCATTAATTGCTAAACGATCGCATGTGGAATAAACGTTTAGTACAAAGCTACAAGCGGTTAATCCCAAAACCGTTTTTTGACAATTTTGTATTCATTTGTATTCTCTGATGATCCCTTGATTTTGTTAAATAACATTCTGGGCATATTTGAACCATATAGTTTCAGAATAATTTGATTTTACCATGCAAGATAACAGCTATTACTATTTCTGCCTTACATTTAGTATCAATCAATACATACTGAAATTATTTTTTATTTGTGATAAGGTAATCGCGATTAATCGCTAAACGATCGCAAATTTTTGAGGTTAAACGTTTAGCTATTTTGCTAAAAGTTCACAGCCCTACATTCCTCCCACATTTCATTTTAGCAAGACCCCTCCATATTTACATGCCTTTCTTGAAAGATATCTGTGTTGTTAAAATGTTAAGCTACTATACAGTAGACTTACGTAATGTAGTGGGGAAAAATTAGGAATTAAGTAATGCCATCTTTGACAATGATCCTTTTTGCAGTACACAAGCCTAGCTATGTCCCTCTTAAATAATATGCCAAGTTATTTGTAACATGAATTATTTAATTTACTTTTTTACTTTGTTATTAATAAAATCTTATTTGAAGTGCCCTGGAAGTATTTTTTAGACCAGTGTAAAGACAATAGAATTACCCTTAAATTATGACTGTACTACCACACAAACACTTTAAACCCAGGAGCTTCTGGGGGCTTCACCCCTAGACCCCCAACAGGACTTACACCTAACTCCCTTTTTTTAAAATGTCAGCTGGATCCGCTCTGGTAGTTTTTTTTACCAATGGTAAGTCAGTAGAATTACCCTTAAATAATGACTTTCATGCCTCAAAAACACCCTAAAAACCAGGAGCTCTGGACCCCACCCAAAAAGCCTTGGGCTTACTGTAGGTCTTGGTGGCTCCTACAGCGCCATGAGTGAAGTCTAGCAGTGCCTTCCTGCGAAATTGTTGTGTCCCCCCACGTGCCCCCCCCCCCCCCCTAGAATGAAAAGTCTGGTGAGGCCACTGAGTAGGACAGAAAACTGATGACAGGTGTATCCGAATTAGGCACAGCGAATTCCCTGTGTCTTAACTGATCTAGTTTTCCCCAAAATATCTAGTTTTCCAAAAGTATCTTGTTTTCCAAAAAAGGTCATAGGCTATAAATTCTTTACTCTATTTATGCCAGTGGCTAACCCCTATCCATTTTAAGTTGTTAAGCTTCAAAACTATTCCAAACTTGGGGTTGGCAAAAATGACTAAATGTAAAGATAAATAGGCTACTAAATTGCACTGTTTCAATAAATTGATGTTAATGAATGTCAAGTTCGAAAAAAAGCAAAACTGTTAAAGTACACATAAACTGAATTATGGTTTTGCCATTCATGGAGTCAAACATCAACACTTTTACCATACCTCTGATATCTCCTGGATAGGATGGAAAAGAGAACATTGTGCTTGGACCCTTCAGAATCCATCCCCCTTCCCTCCCCCCTGAGTCTTTTGGGTTGTAGAGTATGCCCAAGGTATTCCCCCACTGTCATAAGAGATGACTTATGAAAATTATTTGAAAAGGATCTGAGCCATGTTTGAAATCATAATTGAACTGTATCTGAAACCAAGTTGAACTTCATTTTTATCTAGCTGACACTATACGTAGGCCCAAAACACATTGTTGGTGCTTCATAGAACACCACCTAATTAACTTACCCTGCAGAAGTTCATCTATTATATATTATCATTGGAAAAATCTGGTCTGGCTGGATTTAATCTTTTTTTCACTTTTTCAAATTATGTACGAAACCGTTACAAGTCAGGACACTAGAAAATTCAAAAAGTTGACGTTTTCTGCAACTTTTGGACTTGAAACTTGACTTGTTGTGCTAACTATGTGGTAGTCACCCTTTGAGACTCACATTAAGTTATCAATATTAACTCAATGAGCCTCATTAAGGTAGGAAGCTTAGGTAGATTTCATACTTTGTATATGTACGTATTCATTGTGGTTTACAGAAGATAAAGCCTACTTGGTTTCAGTTTAAGGTCGTCTGGGTCTTCTTTATCGCCACATGTCCAAAGCAAAATTTCCCCATCTTGAATTCCCATGATCCTTTTCTGTTGTTCGCAAAAGTCAACACTTAATTTTCCAAGAATAACCAACACCAAATTAGAGCACAGAACTGTTATCCCAACATGCAAAAGTAGCATTTGACATGTGACTGGAAGATGTAGAAAATTTTTGACATTATTTGGAATAAAACTTGTATTGTATCGTCAAAACCTCAATGCATTTTTGCATTCTGGTTAAAGTCTTTGATATGACCTGACTGGGAGTTGGACTCCAGACCTCCAGGCTGCAAGTTGGAAGCCCTAACCACATGACCATGCAGTTGGTCCTTGTTGCTGGGATTCCTTACTTCAGAGGCCACCACCTTTATCCACTCAGCCACAGCACCAATTTTGAAACTAGCAGGTAGTGTTAGCTGGTATATTTCTGTTTCTTATGTTAGATGTGACAATCTGCAACAAAGATGATGGTGAGAAGAGGTTGTGAAAATATGGGGAAAAAGACCCATTATTGAGTGTCATTAGTTAGCCTGGTGGGCACAGGAGAAGTCTCTGTCAGTGAGGTCTTCAATGCCATTTTTATTTCGTGTGGGGCTGAGGTCTCTAGAGCTTCTCCCAACTTCTCCCAATTCAAAAATAACTCATATTTCTTGCCATGCTTTTTGTGTAAGTTGTTTCATAAGAAGTTGAATATGTACATGACAGAGGTACTGTTTTGTGCAATGTTGATCACTTTGTAATATTTCCTTCCAGGGTAAGGATAAAGCCAATGAGACTGATGGGAATATCTTACAGAAGACAAATCACATAGCAAGCAATCACACCAAAAGAGGCTCCAAAAAGGCAGTTAAAAGGGTAGGCATTAAGCATGGATCACACTACAGTGATATCAGATCATATTACAATCTGATTTTGTGAGTTTTAGTTTAATCTTCTCCATCTCTGGTTGAAAAAGCATTCCAAATTTACCATCCTGTGTAATTTATGTCATCACATGACTAGGCTAATCAAGTTTATACCAATTATTTCATGGCATTACAGTGTCATAGTTTTTATTGGACATGATTTGTTCTATAAAAGCTGAGATGTTATTTTTGTAACCTTGTGATACAAACCATTTCTTTTAATACACAGGGTAGGAAATTTTGGGTTCTTCCTGATCAGAGTGTCATGGAGAAGATTTTGATTAATCCTTATAAAAACTTGATTGATGTCTAATTCGATATTTCTGTAGTGAGACGAGTGCTTTAGTCTTGCACTAAAGTCTATATCAGCAGTCTGTTGCACTTCATCTTCAACTTGGAGTTTGCTGTTTTAGGAATCTTGAGAGGATTTAACAGTTTGCTGGAGAGATTCATACCCAGATCCAAAACAACAGTAGAACCTTCTAAAAAGTACAGACTCATTAATGTAGCCAACATTAGACTAACTCCTCTGATGCTCCAAAAACCCTTTTTCAGGGTATTTCCACTTCATTTATCACGCATTAAGATAAAGACTCCCTGGCCCAGTGGACCATGAAATTGCAGATAGGGTGCCAGAAGACTCGTCTCCTTAAAGACATAGTGTGACTACATAAGGAAGCTTTGTACTGTTATCTCAGTGTAGTCAGTCAATGAGCAGATTGGTCAGTGGGAGCTGAGAGCATTATTTACCCTTCACTTCAGCAACCGTGAAGGTGCTATAGCATCGGGCTGGATTTCATCATGAGCTGCGAGGCATAGACTCTTCAAAGCAGCCAAGCTGTAAAGTACAGACTTATCAAAGTAGCCAAGCTGCAAAGTACAGACTCATCAAAGTAGCCAAACTGCAAAGTACAGACTCATCAAAGTGGCCAAACTGCAAAGTACAGACTCTTCAAAGTGGCCAAGCTGCAAAGTACAGACTCACCCAAGCAGCCAAGCCGAAAAGGACAGACTCATCAAAGTAGCCAAACTGCAAAGTACAGACCCTTCAAAGTAGCCAAGCTGCAAAGTACACACTCATCAAAGTAGCCAAACTGCAAAGTACAGACTCATCAAAGTAGCCAAACTGCAAAGTACAGACTCTTCAAAGTGGCCAAGCTGCAAAGTACAGACTCACCCAAGCCGAAAAGGACAGACTCATCAAAGTAGCCAAACTGCAAAGTACAGACTCATCAAAGTAGCCAAGCTGCAAAGTACAGACTCACCCAAGCCGAAAAGGACAGACTCATCAAAGTAGCCAAACTGCAACGTACAGACTCTTCAAAGTAGCCAAGCTGCAAAGTACAGACTCATCAAAGTAGCCAAACTGCAAAGTACAGACTCATCAAAGTGGCCAAGCTGCAAAGTACAGACTCCCCAAAGCAGCCAAGCCGAAAAGGACAGACTCATCAAAGTAGCCAAACTGCAAAGTACAGACTCTTCAAAGTAGCCAAGCTGCAAAGTACAGACTCATCAAAGTAGCCAAGCTGCAAAGTACGGACTCATCAATGTAGCCAAACTGCAAAGTACAGACTCATCAATGTAGCCAAGCTGCAAAGTACAAACTCATCAAAGTAGCCAAGCTGCAGCAGCTATAGCTATGCCTTGTTTCTATACACATCACAATAGCATACTACCAGAGTTGCAAAGAGTCATGACTTGAGTCACCAATTTTTAAAAGTGGAATTACTCTAGGAATTGTATCATGATTTTCCTTGTACATAGAAATATTACAGTGACATGAGACACTGACACATTAAAAGTAGCAAATGACTCATCTTGACTGCAAAATTGGGTGACTTGTTACAGCTCTGCATACTGCCTTAATCCTGCTGTGGTAGGTGTGTTGCCACAAAGCATGGCTGAGGCCACTGCAGCCCAGCTGAGGTAGCCACAGTCTTTGGCAGGAATGTAATAAAAGTTAAAATGTCATCATATCTCTTAGCCTGAGCTCATGCATTAGAGCTAACAACCACCATATGTACTTGTATTAACCCTTTACCGTTGTTTGGGTCCTTTTGGACCCATGCAGAGAGCGCGGCTGTCGCCCATCTTTACTGTTTCACGCGGAGCTCGAAACTGCGAGTAGCTACCCAAAAATTCGGCCACAACAACGAGAGAGACAATAGTTTAAGGTCACAGGGTCAATAGCCTACGGAAGCCGATGCGGGGCGTGCTACGTCTGCTTTTCCGCCCGCTCCCGAGGCGCGCGAATATGCCCCGATTGGAGCACAACGGTAAAGGGTTAAGTAGCACTATACTTGCCTAACAGAATAAAATTTTCCCAACCCTCAAAGCTAAATGTCATGTTGCTGCAAAAGTCAGAACCATACTTAGGAACTAGGTAAATAGCATGCAATAAATAATGTGTAAAAGTGGTCTGGCATGTTTGATGGCTGCACATGAGGGTGTGACTGGTGTAAACTTGTCCATTATTCTGCTGTATGTGTTCAGCACAGTGTGTTTAATTTTCATACATTTTTTTTTCACATATTTGTTCTCAGTTGTTATCTTGTAAAGCATATGAAAGATAAAAGTGAATTGAACTGTTTGTTCAAGTAGGCTGATATGACTCATTTTGCATGGTAATTTACCTGTTACCTATCTTCTTTGCGACTGCTGTTGCATAATGCCTTCACAAAGCGTTGCCACCCTCCGTGTCGACTGCCACGGCTCCCTCCTCATTCCATATCCTCCATCCAGCTTCCCTTCTCTACAGTTCACCTCCATGTCGTCTTCAGTCTTCCCCTTTTTCTCCTTTTTTCTGGAGCCCAAGTCATTGCTACATTACAGTCATTGTTTGGATCCTGCCTAAGGATATGGCCAGTCATCTTCCACCTGCAGTGCTTTATTTCTTTACTCAGTGGTGTCATCTTTGATGTTTGGATAATTTCTTCACTACTGATGTGATCCTGCCATTTAATTTGATGGATCCGTTGCAAGCACTTATGGTTAAATAGTAATAAATACATCTATTGTTTTGTCATCTCTTTTGTTCATTTTCCATGTCTCACACCCATACAGTAAAACTGTGATAACAAGCATTTTATAAAATCTCAATTTTGTTCTTCTTGAGATTTTATTGGAACTCAAATGAGTCTCTGGCCTTTGACAGTCTATTCCTAAGGTCCATCACACAACCTCATTTTTAAACACAGTAGCTCCTAAGTACATAAACTTCTCCACTTCTTGAATGGCTTTACCACCAGTGACAATACTCTCTTGGTTGCTAGCATTAATTCTCAGCACTTTTGTCTTCTCTATATTGATTTTGAGCCCCACTCGCCTGGCCACTGTATCCATTTTTGTTGTTTTTTCCAGCATCTGTTGCTTGGTGGATGAAAGTAGTGCTACGTCATATACGAAGTCTAGATCATCAAGTTTTGTCATGAAATTCCACCTTATTCCATTTTCACCATGGCCAACTGTTCAGTTCATAACCCAATCCATGATAATCAGGAATAAAATACCAGACATATTGCACCCTTGCTTGTCACCAGTTTTTATGTCAAACTGTTCACATGTTTCTCCCTTGTCTTCAACTGCACACCTGAAATCTTCATAGAGTAAAGGCTACCATTCTAACTCCCTTATCAGGGATTCTATATCTCTTCATGATTGTCCACATAATACCACGATGAACTGAGTCAAAAGCCTTTTCGAAGTCGATAAAGTTTAGACAGAGTGTAGCTTACAACTCATTGACCTGCTCTATGGTATTGCGTAAAATGGATACTTGATCTGCCTTTCCTAAATCCTTCTTGCTCCTTCCTTAATCTATTGTACAGTCTACTCCATTCCTAATCCGGTCAGCGATAATCTTACCTAGGATTTTCCCTACAACAGACAGTAGAGTTATCCCTCTCCAGTTCTTATATTCTTTGAGGTTTCCTTTCTTCGCAATCTTGATAATAATACCTTGCATCCATTTCTCTGGAACCTTCTCATGCTGCCATATTTTCTTCATTATTTGGTGTATTTTTGTTGAGGAAAAATGTCTGCCTTCAGTAGCTCTGCTGGGATCGAGTCAGTTCCTGGTGATTTACCATTCTGTAGTCTCTTGATTGCTGCTTTGACCACGTAAAATGTTGTTTCATTGACATCAATCCCTCCGATTGCTTCGAAGATTTTTCTTTCCTCTTCTATGACTGGGTTTCCTGGTTCGTCTCTATTCAGAACCACCCTGCAGTGTTCGGTCCATCTCCACTTCACTTGCTCTCTTGAACTGATGATTACAGTAGGTTCCCATCTCTGTCTAGGACTGCAGTGCTTTGCCTTGGTCTATCATTGCACAGTGTCTTTGTGATTCTATAAAGAGTTTTCATGTGCTGACTCCTGGCAGCTTCTTCTGCTTCACAACTACAACTTTGATGCTTGTTTGTATTGACAATCAGTTGTTACCATCATTATGCACAGGAAGATGTGGTCCTGAGGTCCATTTTGTTTGATAAAAGAGAAATATTACAAAATGGTTAAGCCTGCCTTTGAATTATTTTTAAAAGAATTGACAGTCTAATTGACAGTCTGGAATAAGGGTGCTTGGTTGGTTATCTTTGAAAGGTGTTTTGAAATTGTAGGTCCAAGGCCCTATGTGGGCCCTTGGGCCCTTTTTATGAAATTCTGCAAAATGCTCCACCTCATACAAGTTGTCTTGTACAACTTTGATGCTTGCCTATATTGACACTAAGTTGTCGTTACCCTCATTATGCACAGAGAGTTTGATAGTGATCTCTGAATGGTATTGTAACGAATATGGGGGGTTGCTTCAAGGATGGGTAGCGTGAGGCCAGCAGGGTGGGGATCTTGGCCTGAGTTGTTGTATTTTGATCGGCCAGAAACAGGAACGCCGGAAAAATGACTCCAGAGAGTGATAAACGGTTGGTCTGTATATTCTTAAAAACTTAATTACACAAAAATAATGAAGGCTATTTCTTAGAAAACAGGGTGAAAACTCCTCGAAAACTTAAAAACCTGCCGGATGGAGATAAAAGTTGGCGACTTCAGGGCGTGAAGCCTGCCATCCAACTCAGAATTGTCCTCCTTGTCTCTACTTAAACGCGTCTTTACTAGACACCAGCTAACTGGCTTTCTCCCCGAGTTGTTTACGACTTCCCCTTAAAAACCAAACCTTAACAATACAGCTTAACGTCTGGGCCAGAGACACCCAGACGAGTGCACAATACATCCAATTAGTGCACCCATTCAAGTCTTGTGATGCACGGAGCACTAATCTGGAGGCTTACGCTAACACATGGCCAGTACACGTGAGTTGAATAAAAGGTGACCATGACTGACAGAGATAGAATAATCGCCCAAGTACAAAAATAACTTAATCCCCCTGACAAACAACTTTAAGTATGAAAACAACCCACTCCCAGGGTAAAACTGGCCTGCACAGACTGACGAACGAAATCTTACATACAGACTGTGACAACTTGCAAGTACTATTACAAGCAAAGCTTAAATAACAAAATAACAAGGGCTTTTAGCCCGCCGTTACAGTATGCTGAAATTTTAACTCCAAGGCCCCATTTGGGCCCTTTGTATGAAATTCTGCAAGATGCCACCTCCTACAAGTTGTCTTGTTCAACTTTGGGTGTAAGGACCAATATGTGGCCTAAGGGTCCATTTTGTTAAATAAAAAGTCTATATAGCTCAAAATTCTAGATCCTTCTCCATAAGTATCTGCTACACTGCTGCAAACTGGTTTCTACCTGTGGATGTAATGTGTGGATCATAGGAAGTCATGAATATTGGTAATGTTTCTAATTTAGAATGCTAATGATTTTTGGTTTCGATGAAAGAGAAACCTATGCATTCATGATGGCGTGTGTGTGTGTGTGTGTGTTTGTGACACTTTGCTCGTTAACACAATATCTCAAGATAGGAATGTGTGACAGTTTTCAAACTTGGTACATAGATGCACCATATTGAGAGGAAGAACCCTATTGCTTTTGGTAGAGGTCAAAGGTCATCTGGGGTCACCAGGGGTCAAAGTCTGAAATTCTTGTTAACATGATATCTCAAGACAGGAAACTTGGGTAGATTTCATCTTTGGTATGTTGATGCGTTATAGTCAGGAGATGGTCCCTATTGTTTTTAGCAGAGGCCAAAGGTCATCTGGGGTCACCGGGGTCAAAGTCTGAAAATATTGTTAACACGATATCTCAAGATCAGAAACTTGGGTAGATTTCATATTTGGTATGTTGATGTGTTATGGTCAGGAGATGGTCCCTGTTGTTTTTCAAGGAGGTCAAAGGTCATCTGGGGTCACTGGGGGTCAAAGTCTGAAAATCCCGTTAACACAATATCTCAAGATTGGAAATATGGATAAAATTTCATATTTGATATGTAGATGCGTTATAATCAGGAGATGGTCCCTATTGTTTTTTGCGAAGGTCAAAAGTCATCTGGCGTCACCAAGGGTCAAAGTCTGAAAATCTGGTCAACATGATATCTCAAGACAGGAAACTTGAATTGATTTTATATATGGTGTGTGGACGGGTTATGGTTAGGAAATGGTCCCCTTTGTTTTTTGTGGAGGTCAAAGGTCATCTGGGGTCACTGGGGTGAAAGTCTGAAAATATTGTCAACATGATATCTTAAGATAGGAAACTTGGATAGATTTCGTATGTGATATGTGGATGGCTTATGGTCAGGAGATGGTCCCTGTAGTCTTTGACAGAGGTCAAAGGTCATCTGGGGTCACCAGAGGTCAAAGTCTGAAAATCTTGTAATCACAATACCTCAAGATAGGAAACTGGGATAGATTTCATATTTGGTTTGTTGATGGGTAATGGTCAGGAGATGATGCCAATTGTTTTTGATGGACGTCAAAGGTCATCTGGGGTCACCGGTGTCGAAGTCTGAAAATATTGTTAACAAGATATCTCAAGATCGGAAACTTGGGGATAGATTTCATATTTGGCATGTAGATGTTTTATAGTCAGGAGATGGTCCCTATTGTTTTTGGCAGAGGTCAAAGGTCATTTCGGGTCACCGGGGGTCAAAGTCTGAAAATCTTGCTAAAGCGATATCTCAAGATGTCTATCTATGTGTGGCTTTTGTGGAGGTCAAAAGGGCATCTGGAATAACAAAATTATTTTTTGAACATGCTAGTATAACATTTGAGTGAGAAGATAATGCTGCATGATGGCAAATTTGAAAGAGTACATTTATGTATCATCCTTTATGTAACCTCAATGCATTTTTGCATTCTGGTTTTAATGTTAATGATTAGTTCAGGCCATTATCAATGATTATTAAGGTGTAATTATCTGATACTCTATTCCCAGTTGTAGTTTTAGTTCTTATTGTAACTCTGAGGGCAATGGGAATAAATTTACACTGAATAGAGCTTGGAACATTTTGGTGACATTCTTTAGATTGCCTTCAGAGTGAAAGATTGTAATTGTGGTCTTATGTCTGTCAGTTGAGGTTATTTAAACTAGAATAGACAGCCTAGGGACTCTTGGAGGTATGAGCTTCTGCACCATTGGTGTTCTAGTTTGTATGTGGAGCATAGAGAATAGGGTGGCAAGCATTGTTTGTAAACCTGTTAATTTCAGAGGTTTGTAAATGTGATTTTTCTTTTTGTTCTATTGCAGGATTCTCCACCTGGATTTCCTTTAGCACCTATAGCAACAGTGTCACTTGTAATAGTTGCTGTAGCTCTCCTTGTTGCTGTATTTACTGAAAGTGCAGACTTTGGTTCCTTTTCTGAATCTGTTAAAGATTTCATCAGTGAAACTTATTCAGTTGTTTTCAACTTTTTGCCATCATCCGCAAAGTCCATTAGTGAAACTTTTTCAGTCATTTTCAGTTTTTTGGTATCATTTGCAAACTCCATTACAGGTATGCTTTCAATTATTTTGAATTTTTTGATGGCATCCACAGATAGTAATTTCTGCAACCCTATAAACAGCAAAACCTGTGATGAGTTTTTATATAAAAAATTCAGGAATCTTGGCCTCAAATACAATGAACAAAGCTCAGGCACATGGGTTACGCTTTATGCAGCTGCTCATGATCATGTCAGCTATCAACCCAATCCTCAGCGGCCTATTGTCATCATGGTGTACAGACTTAAAGATCTACCTAATGCAACTCAAGTTGTGGAAGATATAGCTGGGGCTTATGACTCAGTGCTTCCACCATTCAATGATAATGGTGAAATCATCATCAATGGGTCGTCTTTTATCGACTCACCCCCAGAGGAAACACAGAAGCAAATTCAGGATATGCTCGAGAATGGATTTGAGAACAAAGGACAGAAGGTGGCAATAGTACATGATTTTGATAAGTTGCCATCGTGTTCAGTGCTTACTTTCCACAATTATTGCAATAATGATGATGCTCCCCACAAAAATGTTGCCATAATTCTCTCAGTAACAGGTACAACAGAAAATCTCCCGGCAGATCCTAGATCTAGAGATTTAGAAAAAACAGTCAGTGAATTATTTCATGAAAAGTGGAAAGATTGTCCAAAGGAGTTACCACCAGATATGATTGATGAAGTGCTGAGTAGTATTGCAAATAATGTTATTTTATTGAAGTGAGGGTTACCTGATGTCTTGTATCTTAATGGTCTGTGGAAGTGCCAATAAATTTTGTAAATTTTAAATTTTTATTGCTGTAGATTGTAATTATGAAAGTTCAACGCCTTATTAAAATTGTGTTCTAGTTAGGTGATGGTATCACATCCAAATGATGTTGGTAGTTTTATCTAGGTCTGCCATTTGGTTGTTTCCTTGGCCAAATTTTAATTCTGACTTTATTTTGAACAAATAACATTGTCACATAGGTGACAAAACTTTTCATTTGGTCCCTTAAATTTCCTTCCATGTGATTAAATAGGTATTGGGATCTCTGATTTGGCTAAATTTGAAAATAGAGATTGACTGAAAAATCAAATTGTTATGTACAGGAGATTACAGCCATAAATAATTTTCACTTTAAAGGCATATTTTCATTATCCCAAACATTTCCAATTCTCCCAACGTACTTACTTCTAGCCCCTCCCACATTTATCTAAAACTCTTCTTTATCCAGACATAATCCTAGTTTATTGCTTCATGGCTTGTCCCAGTGGCCATACAAGTCCATAATGTGTAATCAAGACACTCTCAGTGCCCATGCTGTGTAATTTAGCCATAGTGCATTGTTTGAATGTGATGCCAATCAAAGAGCTGTACCAATTGGGAGTTTTGATATATGTATACTGAAACTGTAGTTTGGGGTGACGAATGACTGCCTTTAAACTTCTTTTTCGCTTTGTTCACTGTTCAGTTAAAGCCTAGTGTCAATAAAGGAATCAATTGCTTGATGTATTATCAATGTAAAAGGAAATGTGGTCACTGCAATATGAATAAGTACTGTATAGTAACCTTGTAAGCTGATTGTCTCATAAGGATCATGTGCAACATTTTTCTCCTGAATGTGAAATCAAATTTACTAGGATTAACTGCTTGGTTTCTCTTGAATATGCAACAAGTAAATCCCAAACTATTATTACAGATACTTTGAAGGAGAATAAAAAGAAAATTGTGAGATTTAGCTGTTGCTTTGAAATAAACTTGGGGTGACTGCTCTTGCTCTATACCAAGAAGTACTGCCTACATCTAAAGTGTAAAACTGTCCAACTGCTAGGTTCCATGTCTTACATCATGGTTAGCTCAACATGAGTTAAAGGTATGTGTAAAGTGTAGATTATGATTGTGTTTAAAATAAATTAAGAACATTAGGAATGTTGAGCAACTGCGACAATTAGTACTCTAGTAATTTAATACTGAAATTTTCACGATAACACTTTCCTTCTAACACATCCTTGTTCTCTGCGTGATTACATCTCATAGACGAATCCGATCAGCGCTTGTGTTTAGTGACTGTAGGCAGCCATTAATGGAGTCCATCAACCTTGTATTGCTTTCATTTATTGTGACAATGTAATTTCAAAGCCTCATATACAGTAAAATTGAGAGAATCAAGAGGCATTTTAGTTAACAACCATCCATGGTACAGAGATTAGCAAGGAAATTGAAAGACTAAAAAATGATAGACCCCAGTTATGGCCTACTAAAATCAGACCATCACTTGCTGTCTATAGATTCGTCTATAGCCTCAGCAAGGAAATGAAGCACACCACATACACACTTGATATAGTCAGGTGTCACATTTAATTAATTCATTGGCAGTGCCAGTAACATTTTGGGTTAGCTAACTGGCAAGTCAAGCATGTATTAATTGCTTTTCATGTGTTGTGAACACAATGAGAGCATAGATCACTTGAGTGCACAGATCATGTTACAAATTCAGATACCAGTTACACCCCACTTCGCTTTTGATTTACTGGGTTGTCTATGTTGCATTCTCAATAAGAAAAATCACGGCATGTACATTCCTTGTTTGTCGAGGATTAGCAGTATCTACCCTAAGAATGGCATACTTAAAGGAAGAGAATTACTTCAGGCGCAATCCGAGTCACTCTAATTCTCCTACAGGTTGCTCATTATGTGAATATCAATTAAATCCATTCCTATTCATTCTTTTTTTAGAAGTACTTCCTTTGAAAGTCAACCAGTCAAGCCATATTAAAGGTATTTCTATTAATGGTGTTGAGACTCGTGTTATTCGGTATGCGGATGACACTTCATTCTCTTCTCTTCTTGATAATTTCAATCAAACATCAGGGGTAAAGATTAATTTTTTAACATCTCATTTCTTTCCATTGGGATGTTTTGTTAGTGGAGTGCCACTCTTTCTCACTGATTTTAACAAAGATGTTACTTTGGGTCCTGTAAATATGTTAGGTATTGCATTTTTTTCATAATGGAGATGACTTATTTGGCCTTTATTACCAGCCGACTATCATGGTGTGAGATTTCGCCTGTTCCTCCTAATACAAACTATAGCGCTCAAATGGTTTGGAACAAACCAAACATTACGATTAGTGGTGAAATTGGTTTTTTTTTTTTTATAAATTCTTGCTTGACAAGAATGTTAAGTTTGTCAAAAATGTTTGGACGGACAAGGAAATCCTTTACCATATGATGTCTCTAAGCGTGAAATGAACATAAAAGAGTTTTCTGTTTTCGCTGTATTAAATATAATAGGAAGTATATCCGCCTGTTGGCAAGACTAGTTGACCTATGACAATGGTAATGAAAAGTGAACGAAATATTTTTTTGCAAATTTCACGAGAACACACAGATCTTCACAATTTATTTATAATAAATATTTACTATCTGTAACTGAGAAGCCAACATAATTTACAATAAAAAGTGAGCTGTTTCTTTTTTTGCTACCTGAACAGATTGCTCCTGGACCCACATTTTATTGTACTCCATGATTTTCTACCTATGAAGCCTTATTACAATATTTTCAATTTAGGTTCATACATAACGTACTCCCGCCGCTTAATACATTTCTTTTTCTAATGGGGAAGTCCGGATCCACAAATTGTACTTGGTGTGAGGAGGGAGAAGAAACTTTAGATCATGTTGTCTGGGAATGAAGACATATTTCATATTTTATAAAAGGGGTAGGAATCTTGTTCTTTAATCAACACCTTGTTTTCTCTAAGCAAAGTTTCCTTTTCTACATATGAAAAAGTGAAACATCTTTTCAACTTTTTGGCGCTATACATGAAACATATTTTTAAATATAAATTGGTCCAGAGGTGATTGCTTTCTTTTGTTTATTTAAATATAATGTTAAAGTGGAAAAATAAAAAAGTAAAAAACAAGAATCTTGTAAATACTTACCATATCAGAGAAGCATTTGCTCCATGTGAGAACTTATTTTTAGAGTAGTTCTGCAAGAACAAAACAACTCTGGCATTGTATAATATAATCTTTGAGATATCTACATTTGTGTTTGAGAAGGACATCATATCTCTGTTATTTGTGTTTATCACGATTGATTCACAGTATGCATATAATTTGAACACTTATAATGAAGAATAAAATGAGATCAAAAAAGGAACACTTATAATGAAGAATAAAATGAGATTAAAAAAAAGGAGTATAAATTGCAAATAATGATAGAAATTGTGTGTATGTATGGTTCCCGGGGCTCAAGGTTCCAGGGTTCTATGTTTTTGTATTAATTTCATTAGTTAGAATAACAGTCACCAACAGTTGCAAAGTTTTTTGTGTTGCCAGGGTTTGATATTTCTAGATTAGAAGTATAGGTGATCACACGACTCCAGGGAACACTGGCGTAGAAAGTATAGCCAACAGATGGTCAATCAATATTCATTGATGCTGATCAATGTTCATCTTGTATTCAGATCTTTTTGTAAGTCAGATAAGGGTGAACAAAGTATGGAAGGAATACGTTACTAACAACTCATTTGTATCATGAATAGTGTCATGAGTGAAGTGCAGATGTTACCGTCCTTGTATATGAAGTGATAGGCACTGTTCCTTTGACATATGTGAGCAGGCGCATAGCCAAGGTGTATGTGTGTTGAGTTCCGGGGGAGATGGGGACATCTGGATGGCAAAATCATCCTCCCTAAAATTACACTCCACCCTCTGCACATCTTTTTGTAGACTTGTACTAAGCTCACAGACTCGAATATCAGCAAAACACAGGGACTGCAGACTTGGGGAGGGGGTGCCCCCCCTCACTTTTTCTGCTGTGGTCATTTTGACCCCTTATGTGAGACTGAGGGACTTCGGCATTTGTTTTCATGAATATATCAGTCCGTTTCGATGGTATTCTCTGATATTCTATTTCAAAATTGGTCCAGTACTGTCCATGAAGCAAAAAGAAAAATGAAAGATGTACTTATACTGTACTTATACCTGTAAGAGTGTATATGTCATGTACTGCAGGCCTAAAGTACATCACAGGACATGTGTTAAAATAGAGTCACGGTTGAGATTAAACATTCGTTTTTTACAGACTCTTAATTAAATGTGTATAATTTGAGTTCTTTCATAATGTAAAATGACTTCAGTTCTTATGCATTCCACATTGTGCATCTTGAAGTTAACTAACATTGGAATATTTCATCAATTCGTTGGATTTAAAAGGAACTATCTCACTGCTGGTTGATTGAGAGGAAATGACATTTTTTAAACGAAATTTTAAAGTTTTTTTTACTTAAATGTAAATATAATATTAAGCGAAATATATTTATTTTGTGTTTAGCCAAGCACATGTAAAATTCTTGCCATTTTCAGGAAGAGAATATAAAAGCCAAACTTCCAGAGAATACTGTTGCATTTTGCTCTTTTTTATTGTGAAACATGATTACTCTTCAGCGTCAGCCGAATAAGCCCACTTGGTCAGGGATAATAAAGGAACTGTAGGTCAGTGTAGTGCTGAAAATTTGCTTATTTTGAGTTAAGGAAATGACATTTCAGAAAACTTAGCTGAAAATGTCACACAAAAGTGCAAACCCAGTACAGATGATGGAAAGTATCTGGCATTGTGCGATATATCGAAAATTTTCATTGCGATAATTTTGGCTCGAGATGATATGATATTTAGAATTGCAACGTAGTGATTATTTTTGTGAAAAAAGGGAGTTAAATGTACTATTTTTTTTATTTTTGGAATCTTTTTTTATTTTCCGGCTAACAAATTTCTATTATCTTGCACTTATCTCATGCAACTGCATTCTGTCACCATGTGATCTTTTTATTCATCTATGAATCAGTTACAAAAGTCAGTGAACAACAAAATGAGACAAGCAAAAGGTTCATTGTTTAGCATCGAATTATGATTTTAATCGACATGTGAACGACTGCATGATCAAGTGGTAAGAGCATCAGACTTGCAGTTGGGAGGTTGGGAGTTCGACTCCTGGCCGGGTCATACAGAAGACTTTAAAACGGAGCCTTCTGTCCGACCGTCCGACAGACCGAGACCGACTTGGTATATGGATGCGTTATAGTCAGTAGATGGTCCCTATTGTTTTTGGCGGAGGTCAAAGGTCATCTGGGGTCACCAGGAGTCAAAGTCTTAAAATCTCCTTTGCACGATATCTCACGTTTGGAAGCTTTGAAAGATTTCATATTTAGGTATGTCAATGCGTTAGGATCAGGAGATGGTCTCTATGGTTTTTGGTGGAGGTCAAAGGTCATCTGGGGTCACCTGGGATCAAAGTCTGAAAATCTCAATAACACAATATCTCAAGGTAGGAAGCTTGGATAGATTTCATATTACAGTATGTGGATGCGTTATGGTCAGTAGATGGTCCATATTATTTTTTGCGGAGGTCAAAGTTCATCTGGGGTCACCAGGAGTCAAAGTCTGAAAATCTCGTTAACACAATATCTCAAGGTAGGAAGCTTGGATTGATTTCATATTAAGTATGTGAAGGCGTTGGTTAGGAGATGGGTCCCTATTGCTTTTGGTGAGGTCAAAGGTCATCTGTGGTCACCGGGAGTCAAAGTCTGAAAATCTCGTTAACACAATATCTCAAGGTAGGAAGCTTGGATTGATTTCATATTTGGTATGTGAATGCGATATGGTAAGGAGATGGTCCCTAATGTTTTTGGTGGAGGTCAAAGGTCATCTGGGGTCACCGGAGTCAAAATGTGAAAGCCTTGTTAACAACACGATATCTCAAGGTAGGAAACTTGGATAGTTTCGACATTTAGTACGTGGATGCGTTATGGTCAGTAGATGGGCCCTGTTGCTTTTGTCGGAGGTCAAAGGTCATCAGGGGTCACCGGGAGTCAAAGTCTGAAAACCGCATTAACACAATATTTTAAGGTAGAAAGTTTGGATAGATTTCATATGTACTATGTGGATGCGTTATGGTCAGGAGATGGTACCTAATGTTTTTGATGGAGGTCAAAGGTCATCTGGGGTCACTGCTGGTCAAAGTCTGAAAATCCTGCTCATGCGATATCTCAAGATACGAAACTTGGATAGATTTCATATTTGGGTATGTGGATGCATTATGGTCAGAGGATGGTCCCATTGTTTTTGGCAGATGTGAAAGGTCATCTGGGGTCTCTAGGGGTCAAAGCCTGAAAACGTTTTTAAATATGATCTTTCAAGATAGCTTTTTGTCCATTTGTCTGTCTTTTGTTTGTCTGTCTAGCTATGTATGGCTTTTATGGAGGTCAAAATTAAAGTCATCAGGAATGACAAAATTATTTTTTGAACATGCTTGTATAACATTTGAATGAGGAGATAATGGTGCATGATGGCACTCTTTGAAACGGAACATTTATGTATCATCGAAACCTCAATGCATTTTTGCATTCTGGTTAAATAAAGGGACATTGTTACTGGGGCAAATGTGTGTCATTGGGGCCAATAAGGGGACTGGGGTTATGCCCCTCGCTCAGTATGTTTAAAAGACCCAGATTTGAGAAGAAGAAAGATAATTTGAAAAAGAAAGATAGCTTGCAAATTTTTTGTTTTAACTGTTTGAAGGGCGAAAGTTTACTCTCCTACAGGTTATCGTTAATGAAGGGTCGAGGGGGGAAAAGCCCCCGGAAGCATTGCAACTTTTGCACTCTGAAAAGTAATAATTGAGCCAAAGAATAACCGAAATGTAATAAAAGCAACTTAAAATTTATTTTGCGACATTCAGTTATTGGGTGGGGTGCACCCTCCACCAAAACCTCATAAAAAATATTTTTTTTGGGGGGGGGGGGCAGGCCCCCTGGCCCCCACTTCCGCCGCCTATGTAAAACTAGTGACAAAATTCTGGATATACTTAAGATGTTGAACACCTGAGATATAAATATATTTTCGACATTAGCGGCATTTTTCTATTTAAATAAGTAACAATTGTAAGTGTTATTCTCAAAATATGACATTTTTGTTTATTTATTGCACGTAAACACCAAAAATATGTGCATCATTTTTCATTCTTTGTCACTCCGGAAAGAGTCGTTTCTGGCCAGCTGGAAGATTTGTAAAGCCAAAGTTTTCTTGTACGCTCCACGCCAACTAATGATGGCGCTTTTCTTAAATAGACCTGATGGCACTCACCCTATCCCCAACATTTTTTCCATTTTTCCACGACTGACCTGGCCGCCCCTTTTGGCAAATCCTGGATCCACCACTGTCATAACTTCTCCTCTCGTCTTAGTCTTAGAGACGGGTGTGCTTTCATGGTACACCTTACACGGTGCTCAGCACAAGCAATGGAATAGGGAAAACAAACCAGTGCCAGTCACAACAAACTGGAACTATGGTCATGACCAGCTCGACCAATTGGTTAAAAACTGGGCCTTAAAACTTCATCTAACTAACTTCATTGTGCATCTAATGCTGTGCCATTGATTGGGTCCTGCTGTGGAAGCACCCTTAATGAAAGTCATCAACTGTGGAAGATTTGTCGTACCGACTAGCCATGTTTGAGGGCCAAAGACACTCATGAACTTCACATTGCAGAACTAAATACAACATGCTCTAACACTTTTGGGTAGAAAACAAATCTCATACGGGTAATTACTATATACTGCACCAAATCGCATCTGAGGGCCCTTGAATATGTTAAAATGTTAGATCCCACCCCAGAACGGCATTCAGTCTGAGAACCCCACACTCAAAAGTCGGTGGTGCAAGCAGTAAAACTATACAAGCGAACCGCCAGCATTGGTTGACGCGTGGCATAAAGACAAAATTTTGGGTAAAAATACCCCTCAGATTGCCGGTGGTGGCACTCCGCAGTCCAGTGGCGAACCAAGGATTTTGGTCGGGGCGGGGCTAAATATTGTAAGAAGGCTATTTAAACATAGCCTCACCATGCAGATGGCGTGGAACGTACCGCGAAATGTTTGGATAAAATACCCCTAGATCGCGGGAATTCGCCGCCCCGTGGTTCCGAAGTAAACTCCTACAAATTGTTTTGTCAGTACTTTTGGATGGAAAACCATTTGCCATTATCGGCAGGTTGTCAAAACAGACTTTTTATTACTTTCTTTATAGCTTCAGCAACTTACTTTTGAATGTTCACACTGATCTGTTTTTAAGTTAATCCTTATACTTTCCAAACGTAGTCACAAGAACGTTCAACTTCGTTCCCAGCGCTAGCTAGTAAATTTGCGTATACTACACTTTGTTTGCAATTTATACTGCATTACATTATTGTGAACGGATGCGTGTACGCGCATGCTCACATCACTGCATGGAAACCCTCCGCCCCCAATGTAACTTAAGGCCTCCATGAGTAGGCCTAATGTAGTACGTCACACAGAGGATTCCCAGTTTTTACGAATATCTACCTGTATATTCATACTTTTCCTTTTTTTGTAATATATTAGATGCGTGCAACGTGAGTTTGATTAGAGAGTTGGTCCGGGTTGGTTACGTTGTAGACAGGAAGATTCAACCCGGCCTTTAACTCTGTTAAAACATATAGCCCAAATCAATTTTCAGCTAATAAAAACACTCTGAAGACCCTTCGGGGACTCAAGCTCCCATCCCCATATTGAATGCGCCACTGACAAGTCTTTTTGGCATTACGAGTTTCATCCAATTATTATCTCATCGCTCCGTGAGGAGGATGAGATATTGTAATCACTTTGCCCGTTGAGCTATAAATGGGAATACCAGCTGAAATTGGCACTGTTGCCATGGTAATGGTTGGTGCTCCCAAGTTACTAGTCCAAGGGTCTAACCTAAGGTGGGGTCCCCCAAGGTAACCAAAACTCCATTTCTGTGTGAAGGGTCAAAACGTATCCGTGTGTGTGTGTGTGTTGGTGTGTGTGAGTGTGTGTGTGTGTGTGTGAATTTTTGTTTTGCTAATATCTCCTAAACGGCTCAGCGGATTTTCTTCAAATTTTGTAGGAAGGTACCCTAGGTGGAACCACTGTACATATTGCATAACCGGAAGTAAAGGTCAGAGGTCAAAGGTCAAATTTGATGATAATCATATATTTTACTATATTTCTGTAATGGAACATCGCATTGACATAAAACTTTGCACGTGTCATGAGAATATATAGAACTACCAAAATATATGGTTACCATGGCAACAGGTATCAAAGGTCACGTGATGGAAGGGGGAGTGTCTATTTTTACGCGAGGAAAGAGGAAATTTGTGACTGTAAAGCCCGGGTCCCACTTACGCGATTCAACTTGCGATTCAACTTTCAACAAGTTGCGCGATTCTTCAAGCAACTTTCTTCGCAACTGTGTGGTGTTCCCACACGCGCAACTCTCGTGCAACATTAGTTTGTGTTGCCTATGGAGAGGTCACCCGACTGTGATAATAATATAGGTGATGGTGAAGATTCCCGGAAGAAGGCATTTGTTCCCCTCCTTGTCATTTGACGAAAAGAATCTGAGAGATTTGATTATAGGCCTACGAAGGTGCGTGGACAGTATCATAGAAGTAACACCTCTCTGGAAGAACTACCTCGGATAAATCATAGAACACATGCCTGTCATGACATGTCGGACGAACTGAGTTGAATAGAACATAATTATCAGACTAGTGGGCATGCATGGCGTACGAGGCGCGGGGAATTAAGAGGGAAGGCCACTCCCAATATTTACAA
This sequence comes from Holothuria scabra, assembly GCA_037179385.1. Classification (NCBI taxonomy): domain Eukaryota; kingdom Metazoa; phylum Echinodermata; class Holothuroidea; order Aspidochirotida; family Holothuriidae; genus Holothuria; species Holothuria scabra. The sequence goes on along the minus strand of CM074185.1, from coordinate 31,048,130 downwards.
AATATGAGTTTTGTGGAAGTGTCTAGAAAAATTCGCGTCTAAAAAAATTTGGCATGTTTAATTATCCGTATATTCTAACAGCTTATGAAAAGCAATCATCACTGAGCTTAACTTCATATTCCTGCACAACGTACTACGGTAATTTCTCAAAATGGCTGAATTTTCAAATTTCATCAAAAATTTGCCAGAAGAATAGAAAAAGCATCACAGTCAAGGTCAGATTTAATCATGAAAAATCAAGAAATAAACCTTCGTGAGACATTAGGTGAGAAGCTTATAAAAATGATTATTTCTCAGTTCTTTGTCATCTATAGTGTTGCGCGACACAATTTTCTAAAATATCCTAACATCGTGCTTTTAAAATTTACCCCAAAATGAAATGTCATCCTTCATAGTCACATTTAAATCTTCAAGAAAAATAGAAAAGATTATACAAAAATTCGACACAGCTTAAAATGGGTAAAATCAAATAATTTTTCTCACCCCACTTCATTAACGTGGGCACAAATTTTTCGAAATGGTAAACAGAACATTTGGGTGATCTTTGCAAAACTGTTGGACGTTGTTTTCCAATGTCAGATTACAAGGAAGAATGAAATGGCCGCCCCTATAGGTGATATTAGTTGTTAAGATTATGAGACTCGGGACTCATTTTCAGCCTGAGTTCATGAATCAATGAGCAAAATATGGTAGTTTTTGCATCAAGACCCTTCGAGACGGCAAAGAAAAAAAAACACCGGGAATAAAGTTCCTTCATACCCCTCCGTGCATCAGGACGACGATCATAAATGGGGACCATTCAAGGAGTTATGATGAAGTAAAGAAGTCATAGGCCTAAAGCTAAAACTGGGACCATGCATGAAAACCTGGAAAATGAGAATAACATTGTCTATAGACACAAAGATTGGAAAATGTCATTCACGCAAACTTGAGGTTGGGAGGTCAACGATATCACTCATACACGGCACCACGGTGAGGGAAAATTCTTTGCTATAAGTTCAAGTATATGGGCAGATATAGGCGGATCATTGAAATGGTGCACAAGATTGGGGGTACATTAGCCCTCAACAGTGCCTTGTTATAGGCGTACTACGCTCCATAGACTACGCTCCGAATGCACGAAGCAAAGTTCTATTGGAGCGTAGTGTGTAGGGCCTTATTGAGGACTAGGGGTACATTGATTATCCTTGCAAAATTAACACTTTAAAGGCTCCATTAGTTACCTAATTCTTTGCAGTGTAGACAAAAGAAGAAATATAATTTTAACGTGCCGTGAAGCGATTGCAAAACTATATTTCTTTTTTACAGTATATGCATTGGAAATGTTCAAGCCCTGACTGTTCCAGTTTCCAAATTACAACAAAATGTCGATTCCGGTGCACCCGCGGTCGATTCTTAGGCTAACAGGGTAAACTGGGGTAAAAACGCCCTTATTGTAAAAAGAAACCATTGTGATCTAAATTCTGAAAGATCACATTCACACCCTATAGGTCTACATTCAGTTGAAAAAAATTATTGGGACACTTTCGGACCTGTCGCAACTTTTATTCACCCTCAAAAACAACATATATTTCGGTTGGGCGTTTGAATTTGCCCCAGATAATTTGTCCAGGATTGTAGTCTCTCTGTGAATATTAATTAGTTTTGACTTCACTTGTATGCCGTCCTCTTGCCGACAGTACGTACTGTAGTCTGGCGAGTACTACTACTAGTACTAGCCTAGTCTTATCTCACGTCTAACTAGTAAATTCTAAAGCTGACTTGAACGCTATCTAGTGTTATCAAGTTTGCTTTCATGCACTTGAAAACACTAGTGTTTTGTGTGACTTCAAAAGGTGACGTGTAATATGAAGAACGTATTTTCATAATGATCATGGAAAGTGACGTTGTGATACTGTAAATAACAGTCCCCCTTCATGACCTAACGTTACACACTCTCCATATTTATAAGCATAACGTAGGCACGTACGACTGAGTGCTAACTGTTAGGCCTAACTTTAGACCTAGGCTAAGTAAATTCCACGACTGGTTTAGGTTCTGCCGATCGTCAGGTTTACTGTATCATCATATGATTGTAGACCCTGAGGTAACCTGTGACGTTGGTAACATAAGATGTGTGTTCTGATGTCAAGATCGGTCATAGTCGCAAGGTACAACGTGTAATTAACAGTTAATGTAGCCCATTGCCAAGCATCACAAAAGTCATCCACCTATACTAACGTTAGACTGAGTCTACACTGTAGGCCTAGGCGAGGTGCAGTAACGATATAGCTAGTGCTGGCTTGATATGTTTTAAACAACGACAACGTTACAATAGCTAGGCTGTACTGATCATTATGTACACTATGTATGTACACTGTAAAAAATGTCTGTACATTTACAGAAAATAAAATAAAGAAAAACAAAAGAATACATAAAAAGTGCTGTCAACTCATTGACAGCACTTTTTATGTATTCTTTTTGTATTTCTTTATTTTTTCTTATGTTATTCTACAAAAATTCTGTAACATTACAGACATTTTTTACAGTGTATGCTAGGCTGTACACTCGATCGCTACTCGAACTCACCTTTCGATCGCATTTGTACCTGCTGTACCAAATTTCGTGGCAAAATTTTCCAAAGCTTGTCTTTAATAGATCTGTTAACTGTTAATCCTTCGAGTCCGTTTGCCAGAGAAATTGTTAAAGCACACACGCCTTTTCTAAATGCGAACTTAATGGGCTGTCTTTACTGCCATTATTACCAACTTTGTGTTCGCTTGATCAGTCAAATTTCGCGGAAAGCACAGTTCAACGCATGCGCAGTTCGAAAGTTGATTGTAAAGTTGCAGCAAAATAGAACATGTTCTATTTCCTGCAACTATGAATCAACTCGACCGAGTTGAATCGATTGTAAAGTTGATTCCCGGTCCCACTAAGCAACTTTTGTATCAACTTGGTTGAAAGTTGAATCGCAAGTTGAATAGCGTAAGTGGGACCCGGGCTTAACTCCTCCTAGTGGGCTGGACCGATCTTTTTCAAACTTGGTGGGAAGGTACTCCAGGGTTGGAACTTGTGTATCCCAAATTTCCAGAAGTGAAGGTCAAAGGTCAGAAGTCATATTTCGATAGAATCGTTTTTTGGGGATTTTTTGGCTGTATTTCTGGTTTTTTACCGTATTTCTGTGAAGGAACATGGCATTGACGTGAAACTTTGCACGTGTCATTAGGATATCTAGAACTACTAAAATGCATGGTTACCATGGCAACAGACATTTAAGGTGATGGAAGTGAAGTGTTTATTTTCAAGTGAAAAAAGCAGAAACTTTCAACTCGAACTCCTCCTAGTGGGCTAGACCGATCCTTTTCAAACTTGGTGGGAAGATACCCCAGGGTCGGAACTTGTGTCTCGCAGATTCCCAGAAGTGAAGGACAAAGGTCAGAGGTCAAAGGTCAAATTTAGGTAAAATCATACTTTTGTCTGTATTTCGGTAATGAAACATCTTGGTGACATGAAACTTCCCACATGTCATGAGGATGACTAGAACTACCCAAATATATGAATATCATGGCTCTGGAAGTGACGGTCTAAGGTCAAAGGTCAAATTGAGTCAAAATCGTTTTTTGTACATAATTCCAGGGGAAAACATTGCACCGATATGAAACATGAAACGTATAACAGGAGCGACATGTTCTGCCAAAATATTTCGTTGCCATGGCAACTCAGGTTTGAAGTCGCGTAACAGGAGGTCAAATGTACGGTTTTACTTCAAAAAGTGCTGGTTGTTGGCTTTGGTTTAAAGGTGGTGAAGATGTGCCCCGAACTGAGAAAATGTGTCTCGTAGAGCCCGGTCCAAGGTGTAGCTAACCTTTTCCATAATTGTCTTGTGTATAGAAATCTTCTTTAGTTGTATGGGGTTTGAAAGTACTGTGAGTCAATATTTTTTACCGTTTCATAAGATCTTAAGACGGAAAATAACGCCTCGTGGATTCACAAACATCGGTGCACACGGAAGTGACAATTTGACTTGCGCATCGTTCTTTTCGGCAATGTGCTTATACTAAAAACGAACTACATAAAATGCTGTTAATAGCTGAAGTTCATAAATTCATCGTTGTCCATGATATCAGTTCAATAACCACTGCAATTGCTTCACGAACTTGATGGTTTTTCACTCTCCAACATAGCCTACATAATTAGTTAGTTTGACTCACACATTTCCGCTAAATACTGTTAAAATTAACAGATCGGTTTGCGCGTCTGCTACTCAAACGAAGTTCGAATATCACCACGCGACTTTCATGCCGCATCGTAGAAATCTACAGCGCAATATTTTCAGGGCGAGGACGTCAGATCGAAGACGTGAACTGTGGGCTAAAATCTAAAGCTCCCTAATGACGCGTGTGGCCGCACGCAGTAGACTTCGTAATGCGTGTGTGGCAGGCTAAGCGCGCCTGTCTGATTAGTTAATCTGCTGTCCGAATTTGTTGGTGTAACAAGCAACGATATGCGTTTTGTTCGTATCGGCCTTACTTTAGGGAGCTTACACGCGTGTAAACGCCAACTAACGCAACCACCTTCTGGAGGACAAATAACACACATGGAAGCTAAGTAAAGAAATGTGGTGCGTGGCGGGATGTCTTTTAGAACAACTAGTGCGTCCGCTGAATTTGACCTTTGGGGCAAGCTCCTCACAGAGGTCATGTACCGACGTCACTGCGTTGCGCTCTTCTCTATTTTTTCATCCAGGAGTACATTGGGCAACAATTGTTGCTAAGGTTCTATCGTGCGCGCGAATCGGTAACACACCTACTGCTTATGATCAGTAACATCCTGTAAGCCAAATTAAAACACGCTGACGTCATTATTTTCACTTCTGGAACGCGTTTCTAGAACATCAAATTTGGCATGAGGTTTTTGTAGCTAAAATCCCCAAAGGAGCTTGATAGAATTAAGTCCCACGTTTACTAGCGATGAGATCAGCAACTCCGCGGATTGCCCTCTTGTTCTTTATTTTTTAGAAGCCAGGGATGGAAATTTACAATTCCACCATAGCACTATACTGTTTGTGGAGGTATGGGCAGAAAATTTTAAAGGTGGGCTGTTTATTGCACAATTTGAGGGCCAGACTTTCATTTTGTTGTACATATTTGCTTCACTATTATGCCCGTAGGCTATCAACCTGCCATCTGGTAATGAGCTAGTTTTGATTCATGATTTATATGAAAGCAAAAGCTGACTCATTTGCTTATAATTTCGCTCTTCTTTTTATACATCACTCTGTGCACTTTGTGAATCAGAATAAGTATTTAACATAACAGGTTGAAGGGCAGAGGGCCAAGGCCCAATAAGATGCCCTGTAGTTCAAACCCTAACCAAGTCATTACTTATCTTTTTCATAGAAGGGACTCCAAGCCTGAGCAGCATAGTCAAGATGAGACTTAACCAATTGCTTATACAAGTTCAGAACAATATCTTTACTAAAATTACTGAAGTTTCTGATCAGTTCAAACACTCTAATAGCCCTAGCAGCAGAAGCTGCCCACTGCCTATATGGCTTCAGGTCACCTGTGATAACAACACCCAGATCTTTCTCAAAAGTAACTTCACGTAAAACACTTCCATCCATAGTCATAACAGACGATTTTAGGAACAAAGTGAAGGACTTTGCACTTATCAGCATTAAAAGACATTTGCCTAGTCTGAGACCATGAAAATAAGCTTTCCAGGTCCTTTTCCAATAATAAAGCTTCATCCTCATCGCTATATCTTCTTATAGAGCTTAGTAACATCAGCAAACTTACTTATACAAGATGAAAGGGAACTACTGAATGTCATTGATAAATATTAAGAACAGAATTGGACCGAGGACAGAACCCTTAGGTACTCCACTTGTGACTGCCTTCCAAGACGAGAACTTCCAACTAATAACAACTCTCTGGGATCTACCATGGGGCCATGTATTAATCCAGTCAGCACATTTGCCCTTGACCCCTTACCCACGCAGCTTAAACATAAGTCTACCTAATGCAACTTTGTAGGCCTTTTGAGAATCAAGGTAAATGACAACACTGTGACTAGAGTCAAGAAATAAAGATACATCCTCAAGAAAGCACAGTATATTAGTAACGCAGGATCTACTGGGTAGGAAACCATGCTTTGACAGATTGAGCCTAACCCATTGTCTAAAAGATACTTCAGCAAATAATCCTTGGTTAAAGATTCCATTACTTTACACACTACACTGGTTAAACTGACTGGCCTGTAATTGCAAGGTAAACAGTCCGATCCCCTTTTTTGAATAATGGAGTGACATTAGCTACCCACCAATCATCATGAACAAAATATGCATTCAAACACAAAGAGGAATTGACAAGATTTCACAGCATTCATGCAGGATGGTCGGACAAACCCCATCAGGTCCAGAGCCTTACTGGCTTTTAATCTTAATTTACTGCAGACCAATTTCTCATAGAAGACAAAATCGCCCATTGAAGATGAATAATCAGATCCGCTGCCAGTCCCAAAAATTGGTGATTCCTTTGTTAAAACAGACACATCAATCATTTAACAAATTTGCCATATCCTGGCAAATAACTAACTAATTTGCCATGAATACCTTGGAAGGGCAACTCTTGTGTGCTGAAATTTCTATAGACGAATCCGAGCAGCGCCAGGGTATTTAGTGACTGTGGGCAGCCATAAGTGGGGTCCATTAGCCTTAAATCGTCTTCATTTTTTTTAAATTAAAAACCCTTATATACAGCAAAATTGAGGGAGACGTTTCAGTGTAAAAGCATCCATAATACAGCTAAGCAAAGAAATTGAAAAATTAAAGGTAATGGACTCCAGTTACGTCCGACTAAAACCAGACCATCACTTGACAGCCGGATTTGGTTATAAGATGAGGATTTCAACAATTTGTTTCAATTTTCATTTATGTTCTTTGTTTTAATCCCTGATTTTAATCTGTCTCTTTATTTTCCAGTCACCTTTTAATAGTTTTATCAATGCAAATACTTAAACACCCCATTCTGGTGACGTCTATGAAAATTAGGGCAAAGTGCTTCCAGTATTGCAAACAAATTTTTTGAGAAGATGCTGAACTGCTGAAGTCTTGTAAAAAACAATTGCGTCGGGTGAGTAGGCTATATTGCGGCTCCAGTCTGATTTGGTTATCACTGCACGCCTTCATTCACTTCTCAGAATGGCCCAAACCAGTCGTGTATGCGATTGTCAAATTAAAAAGTTGAGCAGATTTCTTATTTAAAGTCAGTCAAATCTCGCCACAAACTACATTTTTTAAGGTAGGTTAGAGATACATTTAGGGTCAAAATCAGGCTACCCAAGCTCACTCAATCTGCTACTTGAAGACTTACGACCATAAAACGTTGCTTGAAAAACAACTCCTTTCTAGTTTTACATTAATTATCTTAGTATCAAAGGCATATTCCGGATAAAAAAAAAATCGCTAACTTCAATGGAAAAGCTATGATTAATGATACTTAACATGTTCAATCAACCTTCCAACCCTAAGATTAACAAACTCAATCATAGGCTACTTCTAGGAATATACCTTCAATTCATTAAAGCAACATCATGGCATGTAAACACTTCCGTTAAACACTTTTGCGTGCCAAAAAGGAAGCTGGGAATCCCCATATTGCAGGTTAGTTTTCACACCTTACAATCTAAAAATATGACGTCAAATCATCAGCAATTTTTCTTTCGTTGGCTTGCTTCGTATTTTTTTCGTAGGCTGGCGAAGGGAAAATTGGTACCAAGAGAAGTAGAATTTATTTCAATATCATAATTAGGACTAAAACTTTATGTAAAAAATTTCATGAGATATTAGACCTCATCTTTCATAATCTGGAATCGGAATTGCAAATATAGGGTAGGAAAAGCTGTTGTTTTTGAAGTAGGGTTGTGGCCTCTTTCGAAGATTACACGGAAGCTAACTTGGTTCTTTACAGCTCCATGGTCCTTTTGCGTGAAATTCTCTTGCTGTTCTACGGTAAAAAAGTAGTTAAATGGAGTGTGCTTGATAAATTCCATAGACATGTTATACTTACTAGACAGAGCGCGTATGAAACAAACAGAGACCCCACTGTAAATTGGTTCTTTTTTATGAGGGAGTTGCATCTCCCTTTTATAGAGGGCTGTATCGTTAGGTTACTTGAAATCGTTTTAACTAATAACTATGGTGTAATTTTACCGTCCAAAGTTGAAATCAATGTTTTGTATGAAACATGGTCATGGCCCAGTTCGGGGATTCTAAGCTGTAACAAGCTCTCTAAAAGTTCGTTTCAAAGAGACTAATTCTGGCGGCTCAGAGGCTAGGTATAAGCAGACTTGAATGAGACAATAACTAATTTTGCTGACTGTGCTAGCATCTTTTGGTGTCAATTTCAGTTTATTCTCCATTAAGAGACTAATGCAACAGTATGCGGCCTAAACGAAATAAAATAGGAAGTGAGTGTAGACGGAGGGCAGTCTTGCATATGAGAAATTATGAATACAACATCATGATGCAGAACTGCAGAATTCAAGATTTTCAGTGAAATAAATTAGACCTAACTCTGTATAATAAAAGGGCCATTCCTCTCACCCAAAACTACACTTCTTGTACGGGGGTACAGAAACTCTCCATTGGCCCAGATTTTTGATTGACTTTTAATGCAAACAACTGGCGAGTAAGGTTAAGGTTGCAAACTTGATATAGCGCACATTACTGAGATGAAACACACTCAATGGCGCTTTACAAAGAACAAAAATCAAGAAAAAGATTTCCTAAAAAGATAAGTGAGTGAATACCAAAGCCTATATCACACACTGCAGCATGAACTGAAATGGGAGTGTTTTGATCTGATTGTGACATAGAGCTTTTTTATACTCACCCGGAAGCAATGAACTGAGATTGTGACTGGATAAGGATGAATTTCAGACAATTGTGGAAGTGGCTTTAGTAAGAAGGTTAGGAGAACTGGTACTGTTTGGGCCGGTGAGAGAACTGGGCCTTTAAAGTGTTACATGGCACCAGAACCACGCAATGCATGCTGGTCGGTGTAACTGGAGATAATTTATGGAAGTCTTTCCATATTAAATTATTATTTACGGAATTATAGACATCGATTGAAAAAGGTCACGCATTCAAATAGACTGGGGTTTTTCTGAAATGATGCTTAACTTGAAGAACAGATTTCTTGCTGGACACGTAATCCAGTAGGACTCAGAACACTATAGACTCAAACTCATTTTAACTATTCTAATCTTTGCCTGAAATTGACCATTCTTACCTCAATTATTTTTTTTTTTATCGACGTCCCAATTCACCCATATGCCATACAATTCGGAGTAAACTTGTTATTTGCTTGCAAAATTTTAACAGGAAAGGGTTCAACTTGTTTTATATTTATTGCATCCTCAAATCCCACTCTCATATAACAAGACTGGAAGAACCAGTTGGTGTGGGATTGTTGTCTAGCGTACAATATGTCGATGGTGGCAACAACTATGTATCGATATCATACTAGCATGCCAAGCCTCCTTGCCATGTTGTTTCCGTGCATGATCACTTTCCGCTGCTGAGCGACTTTCAAGGCAAGTAGACTACTCGTCTCTTTACCTCTAACGTAAATCACTTTAACAGATACAATTTTAAAGCCCCAAGCAGTTTCTTTAGATAGGCGATTTTACAACAGCTTCTTGTGAATCTTGTCTTCCTCGCTGTGACCAGTCAACTTTTGTCATACTCATAGGCCTAGGGCCTAGGCTATAGTACCATAGGCCCATACCAAGGCATATGTCACTATCGTTACATTGGGTCTAGTTATGCGAAATCGTATCAAAACAGCTAGCTTATCATGACGCTAGGAGTAAATAGCAAGTTTTAACGGGGTCCGTTAGTTTCCGCCCTCGGTAGTTTCCGCCCGTTACTTTCTGCCCCCAAAAATCTTGGGGCAGAAAGTAATGTTTGAACTTACATCATACATGTGTTAAAAATAACTGTTCACTTCAAACTTCAAATCCAAGTAGGGCCTAGGCTAGTCACTGAACGTGACCGTATGATCCACTCCTTGTGGTCACTCCTTACTACCAGAAGTGAAGTGTATAGCATAGGAACGTAATGCTGGGTCCTGTTCAAGGGCTAGCCTAGGCTAGGCCTATAAGACAACAATGGAATTTATGGATAGGCCTAAAACTTTTCAGCATCCTCATCGAAAAGAATGAATTGTATGACCTTTTTTCGCTTACCAGTCGAAACCAGTACCAAAACATCCCCGCCATTGGTCAAAACGTCCCTGCGTCAAAATGTTCCCGTTGTATGTTGTAAAATGAATTGAGTTGTTTAGTTTAGTTTACCTGTTGCACGTGTAGCTAATTGATCATAAATAAATTTATTATACATGAGGTCCTGCCTATGCATCAGAATGTTATTTTTTTTCAAAAAGAGAACAGAAGTCGTATCAAAAGGTATGTCAATTATCCAGCCTTTGCTATAGCTATTTTCCCAGTGCATGTAATCTTCCAATAACAATATAGACTCCTTTCACCTATACTCCTATTTCTAATTCATCCCTCACATTTCCATCTTATGTACCAGCTTTCAATTTTCAATTGGACATTCAAACTCTTTATGTGGGGATGTTTTGGTGTAGCCTACCATACATAATATTACGGGGATGTTTTGGTAAAAAGCGGGGATGTTTTTGTCTGGGGATGTTTTGACTGGATACCCTTTTTTCTAGAGGTCAAGTATAGTCACAGACTTATATTTTTTAGGTATAAGTAGTCTGTGTGTCTATAGGTAGGTGTATGGTGAATGTGTGAACAATTGTTCAAAGCACTCAATACCGTATACCTGTACGTAAGTACCTATCAGTATACTAAAGTCTACAGTGAGAATGATGCTTGGAAAGATGTCAACATGGCAGGAACGGGTGTCGCATTGAACAGTAAAAGACACCCATGAAGTTTGAAAAAAAGTGGATGGAATCTTCATTTGACAAAAGTACCATTGATATCACATTCCATTCCGTTACTTACCTCCCCCCAAAAAGATGTGTCCTGCTAAAAATATAAGGGGCGGAAAATACCGGTTTTGAGGGACGGAAAGTAAAGAGGGTGGCAACTAACGGTAGCCAGTTTTAACTATCTCAAGCTGGCAACTTATAATCAAGAATCTATCAGAGAAGTTCCAGTTCGGGTACAGTATCTTGAGATCAAAAAGTTAAATGACTTTGCCCCCTTCAAAGACTAGTCCTAGCCTAGGCGTAGGCATAACTTCTAGGCTATTTTCTCAATAGAGTAACAAGGTTGGTTTAAACTAGGCTAACACAGTTACATGTAGTCCTTGAACATAACCGTGTACTAGGCTTAATGGTGCTACCTCCTCCGTACACAGCCCTTGCCCATACGCCTCATGGAACTAAGACATTTGTGCGCTGAGCTCGGCTTGCAATTCTATAACATACTGCCTCACATGCAGCTTCAAAATGCACCTTTAAATATAATTACCTAGTCCTTGAACAGGACTGTGTACTATGCTAAATGGTAGGACCTAGCCTACTCCGTACACAGTCCTTGCCCATACTCCTCCTGAAATCAAAACGTTCACACTCTGAGCTCTGTGCGTAATTCTACACCTGCCTCACAGCTTCAAAAATGCACCTTTAATTACCATACTTGCCATGAATGATCTTTAACACCACATCTAGGCTTGTTAGTCGGCTTTTCTTCAAACAGGAGGGAATAAGTTAGTGAAATTTGGAATTAAAGTTGAATTTGTCACGAAGGAAGAACACTATCCAAACATGCCTGTAATTGTAGATGTAGTGTAACAGTTGTGTTCCGTCCCAATTTAGACTCGTCCGCGTCGCGGACGAAGTGGACAGATTAGGGACGTTTTGGTCAGAAAAGGGACGAGATGGACGGAATAAACAAGTGTAGAAAATGCAGGGCAAAAATGGAACAGTCCAAATAAGCCCAAAAGGGACGAGTCACTGAACAAAAGCCAGCTGTGCCTAGTAGCTAATCCGATTACCCGATTTTACAGAACTGCTGTCACCAGCTTTGAATGCATATGTAGCAAGACCAAACTGAGGCTAGAGCAGTGAAAAAGAAAGAACGAGTACAAAAGATTTGGTTGAATAGCATTGAATAGATATTTTTAAAGATGGTTAAGTTCATGTTAGATTATCGATCTCAATCCAAATGTAACAAAAGCCTATCGGAGACCGTGTTTTTTTACCGTTGGGAAAGCCACACTTTTGTACCTGCTCGTATGTGTATTCTGAATACATAGATCTGTGAGTCAGTACATACCGTTTGCTGAATGAACTCGTGCATCATTAAATAACATCTTAAATGCCCTTTTTCTCATCTAAATGCACAAAAACTTGATGACATAGCCAATCATGTTCATGGAGAAAGCGCGTGATACTAATTATTTGCACCGGCCGCACAGAAGTGTTGGTAGCGCTATCAACGCTCCCGTGTGGCCGGTACTGGTCTATAACAAGACGTTGCAGCACACCAAAATTATTTTGCCGTTGATTGCTAGCTTTGATTTGAAAACGAAGCGCTATCTGCTTTGTGTTTTCATTTAACGCAACTACCCCTTTCGGCTTCTGCAAAATACTGTAACAGGACAATCCTGTTAATTGAACATATACCAGGTCATACAGTTGTGTCTCGTCCCAATTGTGAATCGTATAATTTTTTTTGTGTTCCGTGAGCAATTGCTTGAAATATTTTATGCTTCAACCCGCTGGCACTTAAAATATTAACTCCCTTGTTTCGCAACATACTTGTAACCAACATCCGAACTTGTTGACGTTACAATAAAAAAAATATTCAACGCTGGAAGTTGGAAAATAAACTGATCACATCCTTGTCACTATGCCTACTATCTTTCAAAATAGAAGAAAATCGTCTCTTTGCTATATACCGGCAATCACAATCGCTGTTGCCTGCGGAATTTGTTTTACGCAACTCTCTGGTTTAACATAGGATATAAAAGGTCAAAATTACACTTGTCGGGAAAGGTGGACTTTAGGCCTAAATAGTGCTACACCAATTTATCGCCCCTTTACAAAATCCACAATTTTGAGAGTGATGCCCTTTTCTGTGTCAATTCGTAAAATTTCAAACTGTCCCGATTTCCGTAATTCCTTCCCCTATCACGAGTTTTGTTTTTTCGTTTTCTTCTGAAAAATTGTAACAACTATTCTAATTACGAGTGAGTGTGTTTTGCACTCGTGGATTAACCAAACCATACTATGGTTGGACTTGACGTGAATACTTAAGCCTGTTACGTGATAATAATGTTAAGCTCACACTGGCGTAAAACCAGCAAGGGTTGAAGGAGAGCACAGTTTTATTTTATACTACTACGTGAAGACCCTTGGGCTGTGGGCGAACGTACGAGATGAAAAGTGAACGGGCACATGGCAATCCCGTCGGCCAAAATTTTACGTCGCCAAGTTTTTAAATTGTTCAAAAAATCGCAACGTAAAATTTTACAGCAGTTTATGCAGGGATGCGTTGTGCAAGTTGAGGGACTGCGACTGTAAACTTTATGCCGTCGTTTCTAGTTTTACGAAACTCCCAGTTTAATAAATACGTTGCCGTTTTTTTTTTTTTTTTTTTTTTTGCGGTCAGCGGTCGCCAGTGTAAGACTGTAGCATAAGCCCACATAGAGAAATGACAACTTGCAGCTCCTTCCCCTTTAACAATATCTGTGAGGCCCGTTGGTTGACAACGGGCCGTCAAAGGGACAGCTCGAATTATGCGGCCCTGGGTGGGCTTATTGTTTACCGTAAACTGGCCTCCGTAATGAAAGTATGTATTGCACATAACTCACCCTTTCCACTAGTCAATGACAACTCAAACACCCATTAATTGAAGGTCAAAATCAAAATGCAGAATGGATCCGAAAACTCGGTATCAACAAGTTAATTTTACGGCAAAATATATTTTGGAAATACGAGAGTATTGCTTTTTTTACAGTGGGTAGACACCAGTCAATACACGGTAAATTACTGTTGAATAATTACTGTTAGCCTATAAAACCCGGAATCTTCTCCCGAAGGACATGTGTAAATCCTATGCTCCTTTTAAGCGTGAAGTAAAACTATACCTTACCGGTCAGTATGCAAATTGAGTTTTGTCTTTCTTTTTTTTACCTTTGTACTATTCTTATACTTTTTCTGTGCGCTTCCTATTTTCTACTTCTGTAAGTTCTGGGTTGGCACTAGCTCAATAAACGTACTATTTCTCTAGTGTCCAGTCTATGCTATAGTCGTTTTACCTGAATGTATAGACGAAATGAATGAATGAATGAAATATACCTTCCCCCCATGGGCCACGCCTCCCCTCCCTCCCCCCCCCCCATAACGCACGTTACTGCCCTTGACTGTACAAAAGCACATAGTCGGTTTGTGAATTCGCGTGAATGTACAGTAGGCTATTAAGCACGTTCATCCCTGTGGGCCTCAGGAAACTTGCGATATAGACTAACTGGGAAAAAAATTTCTTACCATAGGTGGAGCTAATATATTCCGCACGAAAAGCTTGTATGATCCAACTTAAAATCCAAAATCATCTTGACAAATCATAGCATACAGCAAGACCCTGTACTCTGGAACTTATACTGCTCATACAACTCAAAACTACCACGCGTCTGGTCTAAAATATTGTCATCTCTTGGCATTGTTTTCAAAGCATGTTTGCAAATCCCGATTATCCAGGGTTCAACTTGAACTTCTCAGAAACTGTCAATCATATGTCATCACTTCACGCAGCTGGGTCAATGACCAGCTCTTTCTCACCGGCGGAATCTTTTATCTTCCACAGCGTGTAGACAGGTTGACGCGACGCGTAAATTCTGCCGAGAAGTGGCAGACATCATGGCGCCGCCTGAACTACCTGACCTTGCCCTGTATTTTCAAGTTCTATCGAGAACGTATGCTCACTAACATGATATTAAATATTGATTAGCGAAAATGTCAGGCCCGTAGTCAAGAGGGGGCTGAAATTTTTTCGTTCGGTTTAACTATTGTCATTGACCCACTTCTCTCTTATCGGAAGCAGACTTCGGCAAAACCCACGCCCCAAATTCTGGGACAAGTTAGAAGTTACTCGGGCAAACAAACTTCCAATTGTCGTATGGCTTACCGCACGACCAAACGAAGAATACTCAATCCCGGCAATAAATTCGCTTTGAAAAAAATGCCTCTCAAGCCTTGCGATGAAATCACGTTTCGGAGCCCTCCCCCTCTCCTCCCCCTACCCCAACCAACATAGCAAGATCGAGTGTTTCTAGTTCTATCTTGGTTTTCAGAGCGTAATCCCGCCTATTTGAAATGCACGTTTATTTATCCGCGACGCGTTATAATTAAAAAAATAATAATGATGTCCCAATTTTGACTGCTCGAGCTTCCGTACAAATTACGAATATCTGGGTCTCTTTTCGTGAACCCCAGGTTCATTTACTGGACAGACATCGAACCAGATGTAGCGCACTTGTCACTGCTCTGTTTAAAAGAACGGCAACAATGTTTGAATAAAATTTCTGAGAAATATATGTCCAGCTCATACAACTTGTCAATCACAACAAACGCTCAAACTTCCACACACTTGTCACAACTTAGTGACTCCGGGAGTACAGTAAATGTTTGGGTTTCGCCCTTTGGCTCTTCGCTAGAGAGTCGAGAGGACTTCTAGAAAAACTGTAGTTTGGTCTGTAGAACTTTCGTGGGCACCCTCGCTGTGCATTCATATTGTGGGATTGGAGTTGGAAACTCTCCGACTGCGGGGGCGGGTGGGGTAAGGAGCCTGAAAAGGAGAATAAGTACACATTTCAATTGTGGCCTACCAAATTTTACTGCCCCCCCCCCCACTACTGTAGATAATATACAATGTATCAGGCATTAGACAAGGGGGGGGGCGGGGGATGATGGGTAAGCGCGAGATAATATTGAAATCACTTTAACTGGGATAGGTGGATCCGATTACTTGGTTCTTGAGCAGTTTGCTGCTTTCTTTTCTTGTTGTGCTTTGTGCTATCCTCTTTGTGGAATTTATACGGATTACCTATTTTTTTTTTTGGACGCACAATTATAACGGTAAGGTTAAAAAATTTTTTAACTGTAAGTGGTACATACTGTACAGTACCCCATCAATAACTGTAGGCCTACTAGAAACGTAGGCTGTTTTGGGCTGTTCGGTATTTTGTAGCCTGCTGTATGACTTCTGCCAAATTAAGAACAACCTTGACCCTAAGAGGTTTAGAAAAAAGTGTGAGTTACAGTAGTCCTAACTTAGGCCTACTGTTGTTCAACGGACCACGTTTGTAGTGAGGAGTACTTGCCACCCCTCCGCCGTCTACGGGATGTTCACATGAGCACAATGTGAAGGTAACCAACCAAATTAGTGGGCATAGGGTACGGGAAAGAATTGTTTTAAAAGTATTCTTTTCTTTCAACAGCTAACGATTTTTTGGACTATTTGTATCTTGATTCCAATTTAATTGACAACATTGGTATTGGATTGATCAAACTGGGGCCTACCTAGGGCTACTTACTCCTCAACTACAATACAGTAGGTCCACTATCTCTAAGTCTCCGACCATCGGAACTTAGAATTATTTAAATGGCCCGACGTCATAAGTATTGTATACTACTAAAATTTTTTCCCGTTGACACCGATTTGTGTATTTTTGAAAAGGAATTTAAAGGCACACCCTTAAAAATATTATTATGTGCTAACAATTTTCACTTGTTTAATTTCTTGTGTAAACCTTTGAATCATCATTATCTCACGGTGACCTTTCAACCCTATTTGGCTGGAAGCGGTATAATACAGAAAACATCGCTGTAGAAAATTGTAATCTTTAAAATGTGCCCGATGTTATGCCTGACATTTGCCTGTATGCCTAACCTATTACTGTATCAAGAACCTGGTATTTGGCTTGTAAATTTATGCTCTAGCGTTAGAGCAGGGAGTTCCCAGCCCTGGCCTGGTTAGAGGAAGGCGGTGCTGTGGCCCGGCGGCACTTCAATTGTAAGCTCTCGTACCATACTTACCCGGCCCGGAAGTATCCGTGATCACGGAAAACCAACTACGGTACAAAGTGATCATATCGTCAAGATTTAAGGGTGTTACAAGGGTTAGGTTTCAGCCTACGAGACCGAAAATGTTTGCGTGATCGAAATTATTATTTTATTTTCCCGGTTCGTGAATCTCCTTTCACGCGGGTTTCCCCCGTTGCAAGTAGGCTAGTCCAAATGCGCTATTGCAGTCTAGGTTATTCGGTGGGTTGCTGCTTATCCTACGGCTCCGCTAAAGACAAAACGACATAATATATATTTCATATTTTGGACTGTTTCAAGAAACCTGAGGTGAAATAAATTTCGTTACGGTAAATTTCGTGTACAGTAGGCTACTTGTATTGCAATACGCAGGGTAAGGCAAGGGTGATTTGATTCAATTTTCGTTTTTCTAAAAGCGGACAGAATCTCGGGGTCGGGAATAATCACTTACTGTAGGGCTACCCAGCAAACGAACAGAAATGTGGAAAGCACTCAGAACTTTCCAAAACAACCTGTACATTTACAGTTGAAGTGATTTTGGTGTAGCTTTCCTCCAGATTATGCACGGTCAGTGTTGACTCTCCAACAATCCTAAGCCTTCAAGACTGCCAACGGCTAACAATACTGTTTTGTGAAACATCGTGTCTCTAAAAGAGCCCATGGTACCATGTTATATACTATCGGTCTCTCGTGTAACGGTATTAAGTACAAAACAAGTTAATATCTACTGCGAAATTTAAAAAGAAGTTCAATGAACGCAAATCTGTGTAAACGAATTTGCCATCTTAAAAGCTGCCCAATCCCGCGAAAAACATTCAAGTTGGAAGATATTCTCTGTGCACTTGTACCACTACTTGTTCGTTGTTTGCCCCACTAATCTCGCTACAAAGAACACACTACATATAAGCTTTACAATTCGCCGCTGTAGATTTTGTGGTTTTGATTTGTCCAGTTGCTCATTGTTTGGGAAGGTCTACGTGATACTAATACTCCTTTTGTTTAGGGGGACGTTTTTCCGTCCGCGGAGACGAGTTTTTGTCCTTCAACAAAAGGACGATGTGGGCGAGTATTTGTGTGGTTTTCGGAGGGGGAATTTTGTTGGGAACTAGAAGGGGACGAATTGGACGGGAAAGGGACGAGTTGGACGGTTTAGGGACGCTGTAGACACTTTAGGGACGCGGACGAGTCTCAGTTGGGACGGAACACTACTGTAAGTATGGAAGGGCTACCCTGATCACACTTTATGTTATTACAGAAGATTTTCCTTTCTTCTTTATAAAATGACCTTATTTCCAGAAAATTTTGATAAATTAATTAAATTGAGGTATACATTTTTAAATTCTGGAAAGTATTTATTGATATATCTGATAGAATGTACATCTTTCTTGTCAAGTTTTAGAAATATACAACAAATCTTTTGTTATTTATGAGAGAAATTGCACTTTTGTAACTTGTCCACTGATGTGGAAGTACGTGTAGTGCCATTATTTGTCAAAACAACAAAATGGCTGCTGCTTAAAGAGGTCTCCAAGTACGTGTTCTGTAACATTTTGCCTCAAAAAGTGACCTAATATTGTATGTATGCATATTTTTGTTAAATAAACCCAAAACCGATTTCAAGTGTTTAAGGATAGTGATGGTAAAATTAGCTGATGAAAGAACTATTTATGCCGTGATCAAAACGGCTAGGTTACTAGAGCACTGTGGCCAAGGACCCTAGTGTGGAGTAAAATGAAGTGGACGTAGCATAGAGTCCTGTTCAAGGACTAATAATTACCATACTTGCCATGAATGATCTTTAACACTGCATCTATACTTGTCAATTGGCTTTTCAAATGGATGAATAAGTTGGTGAAATTTGGCTATCACAAAGTATGTATGTGACACAATCTGGAAATGCCTGTAACTGTAGTGTAAATCATATGACGCAGTGCAATCACTTCATGTAATCAGGGTAACCCTTCCGTGGAGGTGATCCTGCCTTATTATACACCTTGAAGTGTACAGTATGAACGAGGCAGGTTCACTCACACCAATGAGCTATTTATGCTGTGATCAATTTTCCTCTTAAGTCCTGATATTGCAACCTCAGCGTTTGTAGCGCAGTGTGGCCAAGGACTCTTGAAAAAATGAAGTGGACACAGGGTAGAGTCCTGTTCAAGGACTAGAAGGACACAGATGTGGGCTCCCACCAAGTTTTCAGGCTTAAGCTGTCCAGTTCATCACAAGGTACTAATTGGGTTTCTGTACCCAGAAGTGGCATACCTATGCTATTTCTCTTCAGAGAGCTTCAACCCACAGACTTCCTATATATACATGGACAGAGCATGTAACACATACTGTACGTCCTATACATAGATTGTCCCCACTGACTGGATCAGCCATCTTGCTACGCCTATTCTCACACCTGCAGTAGCGACAATTTAGGAAGTCCGTGGTTGAAGCTCTCTGAAAAGAACTACAACAAAAGTGCTTCGATGGGAGAAAATTGCCCCAAAATCTTAAAATATAGCAAGCAAGCCAATGACATCAAACAGTACTTACCTTTGAACTAGAGAAACGCCTTTGTAAACTTTTTTCAGGTAAATAGTAAGTAATCGTGATTAACCGCTAAAGGGTGAAAATTTGGTCCCAGCCTGCCATATTTTCCTTTTGTTAGAGGCTTAGATTTTTAGAATCACTTTGTTTAAAGGGGAAATGTAGTCAACCCAGTTTAAAGTATTGTAGTAGACTGTAATCTGAGTGTACTATTTCATGATTGGCTCTTAAGTTTGACAACATTTCTTTTCCTCAGATGTGGCAGTTAAAACTAACAAACTGCTTGGTTTAGGTTACCTTGAATGTACAGTATGCAACATATTGTATTTAAATAATGTAAAAGATACTCTGTACTTTGAAGACAAATAAAAAGAAAATTGTGAAATTTAGCTGTTGTTTCATTCTCAGCTGAGCCTAATTGATCTTTCATTCAAAAAATTGGAACTTACATCCAAAGTCAGTGTTTTAAGTTCCTTTTCTTATTTTTATACAATATAATCTGTGGTTAAGGTTAGGTTTAAGAAAGAAGATACAATAGAGAAAACAAGGAAGTCCTTAAAAAAATCTGAAGTCAGCTTGTGTGGGTATGTGTGTGTGTGTATGTGAGTGTGTAAACGAGGGCAGTCACAAGTCACAGTCAAGTTACAGTAGTACCTGACTTGTATTTCCTGATGTTGCAGGGACATTCCTCTTCATCTTAGGTGCCATTGCTTCAGATCCAGAAAATTGATTAAAAATGAAATAAAGAATATGGTATTTATTCTTACAAACATATTTATGATTTGTTATCCCATGACCTTACCTGATGCAACAAGTATGATTAAACTCAATTTTTCATAACAAAGTGCTTTTTGGTTTCGATGAAAAGAGAGACCTCTGCATTCATGATGGCGTGCATGTGTGTGTATGTGCGTGTGTGAGTGTGTGCGTGTGTGTGTGTACTTGTTTTGTATTCAAACAGAGGACCTGAACAATGGATTTTAGGTCCTCTGGTGGAAATTCAATAGACTTCTGGGGTCCTCTCCTGTGTGAACAATAGAGAGTCTATTGTTAAGGTTAGGGTTAAGGAAGCAGGAACAAAGGAAAACACAATGGGGTCCTCAGGTTGTGTGGAAAAAAAACCTGTGTGTGTGTGTGTGTGTGTGTTTGTGACTTTGCTTGTTTACACAAGATCTTGAGAAGGGAAGATCTGACAGTTCTCAAACTTGGTACAAAGATACCCCATATTGAGAGGAAGAAACCTATTTATTTTGGTGGAGGTCAAAGGTCATCTGGGGTCACAGGGGGTCAAATCCCGAAATCCTTGTTTACACGATATCTCAAGATAGGAAACTTGGATTAATTTCAAACATGATATGTTGATGCATTCCTATTGATTTTGGTGAAGGTCAAGGGTCATTTAGGGTCACATGCGGTCAAACCCTGAAATCCTTGTTTACACGATATCTCATGGTAGGAAACTGGGATTAATTTCAAACTTGATATGTTCATGCATTCCTATTCATTTTGGTGAAGGTCAAGGGTCATTTAGGGTCACATGCGGTCAAACCCTGAAATCCTTGTTTACACGATATCTCATGGTAGGAAACTGGGATTAATTTCAAACTTGACATGTTGATGCGTTATGATGTATGAAAGAACCCTATTGATTTTGGTGGAGGTCAAAGTTCATTTGAGGTCACATGGGGTCAAACCATGAAATCCTTGTTTACACAATATCTCATGGTAGGAAACTTGGATTACGTTCAAACTTGACATGTCGATGTGTTATAATGTAAGAATGAAACAGACTTATTTTGGTGGAGCTCAAAGGTCATTTGGGGTCACATGGGGTCAAACCCCCAAATCCTTGTTTACACGATATCTCAAGGTAGGAAACTTGGATTTATTTTAAACTTGATATGTTGATGCGTTATAATGTAAGAACCCAATTAATTTTGATAGAGGTCAAAGGTCATTTGGGGTCACAAGGGGTCAAATCCTGAAGACCTTGTTTACACAATATCTCAAGGTAGGAAACTTGGATGGATTTCAAACTTGATGTCGATGCATTATGATGTAAGGAAAAACCCTCTTGATTTTGCTAGAGGTCAAAGGTCATTTGTGGTCATGGGGGTCAAACTCAGAAAACCCATTCCACGATATCTCAACGTAGGAAGCTTGGATTGTTTTTACACTTGGTTTGTTGATGAATTATGATGGGAGGGTGGATCCTATTAATTTTGGTAGAGGTCAAAGTTCACATGCCATTATCCAAGGTCAAATCTTGAAAACCTTTTGTATTTTGTATTTCAAGGTAGAAAACTGGGATAGAGTTCAAAGTTAGTATGGGATGTGTTATGGTAGGAAGATGGTATCAGCAGGCCTTGGTGAAGGTTGAAGGTCATTTGGGGTCACTAGAGGTCAAAGTAGAAAAACCTTGATTAGGATAGCTCAAGGTAAGACACGTGAATGGATTTCATAATCAGTATGTGGATGAGTTATGGTGAGAAGATGGTCTGTATATGGTTTTCTTTGTGGAGGTGAAAGGATATCTGGGGTCATGATCAGTCAAACTTTGAAAACCTGCTCAAAATGGGATATCTCAAGGTAGGAAACTTGGATGGATATCAAGTTTCAAGATTATTTCTACCATAAACACATAAAACAAAAACAGAATTTCATAATTAGTACAGTACAGTATGTGGATGTGTTATGGTAAGTTGAAAGTACTGTACATGTTGTTTTTGGTGGAGGCTATCAGGTATCACCTGGCAACAAACTCTGAAAACCTTGTTTGCAGAATAT
Organism: Holothuria scabra; assembly: GCA_037179385.1. Classification (NCBI taxonomy): domain Eukaryota; kingdom Metazoa; phylum Echinodermata; class Holothuroidea; order Aspidochirotida; family Holothuriidae; genus Holothuria; species Holothuria scabra. The sequence goes on along the minus strand of CM074185.1, from coordinate 31,025,730 downwards.
CTTAAGGCACAGTATGAAATTTGGCTTCTAAGTGTGTTGGTTAAAAGAAAAACCAGTTACAAACAGGTGGAGTCAAAGGTCACTTTGGGTCAGTCATTCCAAGAAATGTAGTATTTTATTGAAAAGAACATGTATGTATCATCGAAAATTCAATGCATTTTTGCATTCTGGTTCATGTTGCAATTTTCAAACAAATGTAACAACCCATGTCGGCTTGGTCATTTCACGATAGACTTTGTGTACAGTACATGTATTCAAACAGTACTCACCTATGCCATACTGTAGTGACCAAGTGAGGTGTTGTGTTTCTCCTACGGTAAATTTTTCTATTTTGATTTTTTATTCTGATTTCTCCTCAGCAGGAAGAGACGTTGACACAAAGGCAGAGCACCTGCATGCTATAGTTATCGTACCTTTCTATTTTTCTTTTAACGAGTACTGTTGTTTTGTCAATTAGGTCTTGCGGGAGCGGGCGTTGGCCTTGGAGAATTGGCCTTGGAGAAAAGTATTCACTCACTCCTTGCTTCTTTTACTGTTAAGTTCAACAAGTTTAATTTTGTGTGTTGTTGAGAATTTCATCCAAGGCAGCTCCGGAGGCCATTGGCGTGGCTCTTGTAATGTAAGTTAGTATAATTTGGAGCAGTTCTGGGGTTGAGTGCGAGTGCAGGATGCTGGGATTCCCCCACCCCATTTTCTTGTCTTAGTTGTGTTCTTTTTCTTGTCCTAGGGATGTTTTTGGTTTTTTGGACTGGCCTGCCCCAAACTAGAGGGAGGGCCCCTGCCATAGTTAGCAAATTTTGGAGCATCTTGTGCCTGTGCTCGGCATCGTTACTAGGTAGAGCCACGTCTATGGGGTCCCCGAAGGCAGGTTTGTAAATATTCACTTCTCATACTGTTAATGAAACGTATTATTTGCTCCAAGGGAACCGGAGTTGATGACGGGGGCTAAAAGCCTTTGCTTTCTTATGTTTGCTTATTTATTGGAGATTCGTTTGGGTGCTCTGAGAGCGGTTTTGCTAAATTATATTTATTTTGTGTCATCAGACAGTTGCTCCTTCTACTTTTTTTGTAGTTGTGCCTTCCTTTGCTGGCTTAGCTTTACCATATTTCAATCTGTATCTTGACCTCTGGTGACCTCTAGTTGCCCCTAGTACCCATGCCACCGCTTGGCCTGGGACCCGATTTTATTTTTGCCAGCTAAGCACGTACATTTACAAGTTCCAAACATTTCGGTAGTCCGCTAAGCACGTACATTTACGTGCTTTTGCAACTCATTTTTGCAAGGCTCAGCCCTTCACCAAAATATCACAAAACCCCTCAATCTACCTACCATATGAAAGCCAGCAAAATAAGCTAGCAAATGGTGGCGCTATTACACAACAGTTGACGGTATAGGGTACGATTGCTTTTAAAACAAAATGGCAGCGACCATGAAAAAGAGTGCAGAAGTTCAAAGATCAGTGAAATTTCCTGGAGACTCAGAAGATTAAAAGGGAGATGAAAGTGAGGAAGTGTTTTATTTGTCAGATATATTCCTGGAAGATTTGGAGGAAGTTCAAGATCAAAATACAGATAATCACAGCAGTTTCAAAGTCTGCCAACTACCTACACTAATGTTAGGCCTAGCGTTAGTGCTACTACACTCCAGCATATAGGCCCAACAACAGCGTTCTGTATATGGATATTGCTTCAGCGCCAAGCATACACACACACAATATAGCATTAGCTGGCAAAGGGTTAAGGGGTGCTACAATACATTGGAATACACAAGTTTGTAAGATATAAATATACAGTGCTGTAATATGTAGCATTCACACATATTTACATACACACGCGCATACCCACGCTTACTTAACCCTAACCTTCACAATAGACTGTCTATTGTTAGACAACCCAGGACTTGAGAAATCAATTCAGTTTTAATACTACGGAGGACCTGGAAGTCTATTGTTTAGGTCCTCGGTTTTACACAAAGACAGAGCCACACACGCACACACATTGCTGGGCGATTCCATGGAAATGTCAACCTGGGGGTTAAATTTTTATTTGTGCCAAATGGTTAAAAACTTGTTTGCATATTCAATCAAGGTAGATGTCTCAAATTTGAAAAACAGGCATTTTTGATGAAAAAATTATGATTTAACCTGGAAAAGAAGGTCAAATTATATGACGGGAGGCTAAATCAACTATTTTTTTGAAAAAAATACCATTAATATCTTTCTTGTTGCAAATGTTACAGTTTATGAACATTTTGGTTTTAGTTACCATTCATAACATAAAAAACTGTTGCTTAGTGTACTTGATAAGTAAAATGTGAATAGCTGCTATCTTTTGGCTAGAAAAGGGAAACTCATGTAGTTATTATGGTTATGTCAGTCTGTTACCGAAATAATCAAAAAAGTTTTCTGTTAGCCTTGCAAGATATCATAGGAACACTCTCTCTGGTATTCTCAGTATTTATCATGAGATGTAACTAACTGTCATAAAAAGATTTGAATTAACTCCTTCTTCCCCACAGAAATCTATAACTGAAATGGTAACAGATTGACGGTAACAGACTAATGGTAACAGACTGACAGCAAGAAATGTTTAGTTGCACACCAGTACATATCCATAAACTGAGATAGAACCATTTACCTATCATACTCATAGTAAGTAAACAGTTATTCTTGTTATGTAAGGGAGATATTTTGTTTGGGAGAAAAGGGAAAGTTGAGGTGGTTATTGTGGTTATACTATACAGTATGTCAGTCTGTTACCGAAATAAAAGTTTTCTGCATATGCCCTGCAAGATATCACAGGAACACTACAGTATCTCTGGTATTCTCAGTCTGTTCAGTATTTATCATGAGATGTAACCAATTGTCATAAAGATTCAGAAATCTGAGGATATGACTTGGTAACAGACTGACGTTAACAGACTGACAGCTTAGAAATGTTTAGATGCAAACGAATACAAATTGATTAACTGGGTTAAAATCATTATCCTATCATGCTCACTGTAAGGAAACTATAATACTTCTTTTCTTTTACTTTTTTTTGTGATATTATGATATTATGATATTATTTAAGGGAACTATTTGAAGGGCAGACATGATTTAAAAAAAGTAATAGCAACAATATTGGTAATATAGGATCATGCCAACTCCTACGTACAGTATACTAACCCTCTCAGGTTTAATTTACAATCCTTAACTACTGTATGTATCTTTATGGTGAAATTGAACCCCCTCCCCCATCTCCAATAAAAAAAAAAAAAAAAATTCTGCTCAAATAAGGCACGTTGTCTTGCCCCGAGAAAATGAATTGACTGACCATCACATTGCTGTAACATGTACAGTTGTGAAATATTTTCAGTTTTGAGAGATTCATAGATTTTGTTTGAAACTGAAATTTGTAATTTTAATTCGCAAGTCTTCAGAACAAAGTTACTGCACAGTTCATTTGTTAGCCTTTTTTCTGGCCAAAGACATTGATAGCTATTGTAGATTCTGTGAAGAGGGTACAGTAATTTTAGACCAGCCTCTGTTTGAAAGAATAATGGACCAGTTTTGGCAAACAGCAGAACGGTGAAGACTGGACATCAAAATTTCATTCAAAGCCAAGCAGAAATTTAAAGTTTCAAGCACCTGCTGTATAGACTTTGCAAAAGTCTCATTTGATACAGTACAGTATGTTCACAATTTTCTTGATGTTTTCTCTTTGTTAGTAACAGGATGCAAGAGCTTTTTGGTAGAGTGTAAAGGGGTTAGCTGCTAGTAGTGTACATGTATCATTTAGATTGTTGAAACAGTGAAGATGGCATGGCAGTGTGGTAGTTGCAAGATAAATGTACATTTATGTGGTACTGTATGGTATTACATCTGCAAGACATTACTGAACCTAATTAAGGTCAAAGTTTCTCCCATTTTGCTCCTCTCTGCAAACAAGTTAACAAGTAAACAAGTTAATGCCTAAGATTCTAGGATTAGTTCAACTCAATCAAATTTCATTTTTCTGCATGGTACATTAAACAAGGATGACACTGAACTTTATTATTCAACAAATTTCAGGTTTTGTAAGACCAGATTGTACAGATGAATTTCACATGTAACATCCATGCTCCAGAATGTTAAGTTTCACAGATGGCACCTCTTTTTAATTTTGCTAAGTTATTTGAAATATTTGTGCTATTGTAATTAATATTGAAAGAAAAGTTGCTTCCTCATTCACAGATTTTGTCCTAAAATTCAGAGCATGTCAGTCTGTTAGCGAGGGTGTCAGTCTGTTACCGAGCACATTATGCATGACAGGACAGTAACCATGCATGGCAGTCTCAAAGTTTTGTATTTTATTTGTTGTATGCTCCCTTGCATAAGTAAAAGTGATAACACTTATTCAGTGGAATGTTCACTTTCAGAGCATTTTGGGAGATGTGACAATGCAGAATGAAAGGTTGCATAAATGTCAGTCTGTTACTGTGTCATTAGGTGATCATTTCTTGTGTTCTCAATGCAGCTGATCAGTTAACATTGGGTCACTGTGTAGTTTTACTGGTCACATTAGTAAATATAAATAATCATCATTTACTTCTGTTCAGTGTATGAGATAGAGCACAAAATGTTTCAAAAATGTCTTCCAGATGTCAGTCTGTTACCGATGGAATTGCCCTGCTCTTATCTTAATTGTTTGTTAAACTATGCATTTTAGACATTTTCATTTGTCAGGCATGTTTATTTCTTAAATATCAAACTTCCAAGTCTACCTGATGTTGTGCAAAACTACTGTATCACCACACCCAATAGTACAGTAATATAATGAAGTTAACAATGTAAAGAACTCTTTGATTACCTAAAAACTGTTTGCTCTGTGCATGGTGATGTAGTTGTAGATACTGCTGAACTAAGGCCTTCCTTTGCGTATTAAAAGTCATATTAGGCAGAACAAGAGATTGGCATCGTCCTCACTTTGTATTCTTTTTTTCTCTTACTTGCCAATTATACATACTCATGTGCATCCACTTCTTGGAAGTTAGAAACTGGACAAAGACACAATACAATACAGCTCAGTCTACAGTATCTGTAGCCCTAACACTGTACCTGTCCCTCTGATATTCTATGTTGCAATACTCATTAGCTTGTAACTGAATATACAGTAACTTTATGTATGATTACTGTAGGTTTGTCAGATTTGAGGAAACTATAGGCTTGAAAGTATGTATGTCGAAACCATGTGGTGTGACAGTACTGTTTAAGGTTTTCACCTTGAGAAGTATATCTTAATAGCTCAGCCCATGGGCGTCTGCAGGCATGGGCAAGGGGAGACACTTGCCACCCCCCGCCCCCAGGAAAATCAAAAATGTGAAAAAACATAAAAATCAAAGAAAAAATCGAACAAAACGCGTTTTCCAAGTTTCTATGCGAAAAAAAAGGCTTTAGAAATGCCATTTCCAGCGATCTGGGAGGCATTTTGGGCCGAAATTTTCGCACGCTTTGTGTCAATTCATAGTGACTCCGAGCTTTTGCCCCTCCCCCCAGAAATTGTGCCCCCTACCCAATTTTTTCTGCCGACACCCATGGCTCAACCCACAAAGTGGGTAGAACTTAGGCCTACAGTATGTGGAACTGTGTGGTTAAAAGTCTGTCTCTCTCTTCAAAATCTTACATCATCTGCAATAGCTGGTCAATTCTCGTGAAATTTGCAGTGAAGGTATCACATAAGGATGGCAACACATGTAAAGATTGGCTACTGTACATGATTACACTGTAGACCAGCTGTGGTTACATTTGACCATGCTTGGCATTTCTATTTGTTTTGGTGTTTTTTTTGGGGGAGTCACACTCCTTGGTTAACTGGGTTAAAAGGTACTTTGAAGTAGAATAAGAATTGTGTGGGTTCTTTCTGTTTTCCTTTTAATGGTTGATGTGAGCTCTCCTGGAGAAAATTGTATTTATACAGATACTGTATAATACAAAATCACAAAATATTACAGAGCAGAGCACATGTTAAATAGTATAAATAAAAGTATCATTTGAATGAGGCTCCTTTCTTTAGCCTCTTTGATTACCATGCTTCCTTCATCTTGTGTGTGATGAAAGTTTACTGTGTCAAACTCAAATAATGGCAAAAGCTAGAAACTGATGTTAAGCCTTCATAGACCGGTCTCATCTTACTGTATGGAATATATTTTGTTTTGCCAGCAGAAAAGGATGGCCAAGCCCAAGTCCAGTGGAAAGAGGAAAGGGAAACAAGAAGAAGAAAAGGAAAAGATGGAAGACCATGATGTATCATATGACAAGGTTAGTGTCAGGGTTTGATTTTCATGGTTGTCCAGCTTTTAAACAGATAACCATTTCTTTGACGTTGAGAATAAGAATGAAAAAGCAGCTTGCTTTTATCTGATTCAAGACTACTGTTTACTTAAGGACTGTTTTGACTTTCATCATCAAACTTTAGAATTAATCAGTACAGTATTTGTCTCTCAAATATCACATGTATTAATTCTGTAACTAAGACCGATATGAACACACACGACTGAAATCCAGCAACAAAACATCACTATATAGGTACTCACAGAACACACTGGTTTGTTGTTGTGCCAAAATTGTTTCAGAAATAGAGAGAATAGATCCAGTTTTTTTTAATGGAGGTCAAAGGTCATCTAGGTTTACTAGAGGTCAAAGTCTGAAAACATTGTTCACATAATATCTCAAGATAGGAAACTTGTTTAGATTTCATATTTGATATGTAGATTTGCGTTATACGTAGTTTGTAGATGGTCATTATTGTTTATGGTGGACAAAGGTCATCTGGGGTCACCAGGGGTGAAAATCTGAACCCCTTGAAACATTCAATATCTCAAGATAGGAAATTTGGATAGATTCCCTATTTGATCTGTGGATGTGTTGAAACTGGGTTGTTAAACTCTGACTGACTGACTGACGGACTGACTGACGGACGGACGGACGGATGGACGGACAGACAGGGTGTATGTTTATTCTAAGAGGTGTCATGGGTGGGAAGTCACCACAGATTTCCTCAGCATTGGAAATGCAAAATAGGTGAATAAAACCACTCTTGGTTCAGACATTAGATTTGACAAGAGATGTAACATTTGATGTATGTTGGTTTTCTTGCAGAAGGACCAGATTACCATCAAAATGTCACCTATCAATAGCCTTGTACGCAGCTATCTGGTTGACCGTAAACGTGAAACCATTCAAGGGATAGGGGACAAGTTCAAGGTTGAAATACATTTCTCATCGGCAAAGGATCCTTATCCAAACATCTCCATCACTGGGTTTAAGGATAACTGTTATAAATGTACAGACAAGCTTGTCAACCTGAAGAAGGAAGATGTAAGTAATTTATGTTGGCTATGAGGGAATTAGGGATAGAGCTTTGGGGACTGTTGGTGGGCATCATTTGGTAAGCATTCACATACTTCACATAATTAGCTCAATTTGTCTGTATAGTAGTGGACAGATGGCACAGTTTAATACATTCAGCAAGAAACCACAGTACCCATTGGAGTCTTGCTTATGGAGTCAAAGGTCATCATTAGGGGTGAAACTCTGAAAACCTTGTTGAGGCACGACATCTCAAGATAGGAGGCTCAGTTAGTTTTGACATTTTGTATGTGGATGTGTTACTGTGAGAGGATGGTCCATATTGGTTTTATTGGGGGTCACAGGTAAGGAGGCCTTCCAGAGGTCAAAATTTGAAAACTTTGTTGACACAGTATCTCATGATAGGAAACTTGAATAGATTTCATATTTGGTATGTGGATGCATTTTAGTGAGAAGATGGTTCCTATTGTTTTTGGTGGAGGTCAAGGATCATAAGGGGTCACTAGAGGTCTAAATCAAATGAAAAAAAAAACTTTTTAACAACATGGTTCAACTTAGCAAGGCAGGATGTGTTTCACATGCCTCATGTGGATGGCTTGCTGAGAGTTTTTATGGAGGTCAAAGGTCATCTGGGGTCACTAAGGGTCAAAGTCTGAAAACCTTGTTAACACAATATCTCAAGATAGGAAACTTGGATGGATTTTATATTTGGTATGAAGATGTGTTATAGTGACTAGATGGTCCCTATTTTTTGGTGGAGGTCAAATGTCTTCTGAGGTCACCAGGGGTGAAAACCTTGTGAACACAATATTTCAAGATGGGAAATTTGGATAGATTCCATTTTTGATCTGTGGATGTGTCGTGGTAAGAAGATGAGCCCTCTTGTGGTTGGTGGAAGTCAAAGGTCATCTGGGGTGACACAAAAGTATTCTTTGAACATGCCAGTATAACATTTGACTGAGATAATGTGGGGCATCTTTAAATTATTTGGAATAGAACATGTTTATTTCATTGAAACCTCAATGCAATTTATCAGTGTGGTAATCATAAGCCATTCTGATTGGCAAACGACATACATGTATGTACAGTTCAGTGAAATTTTAGGTGGTAGAATAGCATGCACTGCACCACACATCAAAGGTGACAATTACCACAGAATTTTCCTTTGAAGGAACAGTGCTCAGATGACAATAAGATGGTAGGTGTGCAGTCTATTGTCAGAATTTCTCTATGGAGAACCAACTGGTGTATATTTATGTCTAAAGCTAGCCGCACACTACACTACTTTGCACGCCGCAAGTCAACTCGATCGTCAGATCTCCAACGGTCGTGTAGTGTGTGTGAGTTTACGACTGCGACTGACAGTTTTAAGACCAGTTTTAAGTAAGTTGCATCGCCTTCAGTCGGGATGAAAGAACATGATGATTCTTCCCAACTCTGTAGGGCGACAGTCTTGACTGAAAAATGTGACCAATCAAAGTTCCTGATTTATATGCGCGTGATATAAATACAGTGGAAGATGTCTGATGCTTGTTCCGGTGACAACTTTTGATGTAACTTTGTGCAAATATTCAGTTGGAAAGATGGATATATGGACCGAGTACGGCGAGTAGAGAAAAGACAAACTCGTAGAAATGTGGGAGCAAAGACCTGTACTATATAACTGCGGAAGAAAAAGCTATTCCTGTAGGAATGCATGGAAAAAACCATTGAAGAGATTGTCGAGGCAGTGGACATCACTAGTGAGCTGTAAACTTGCATAGGCCTAGTACGCTATCTACCCACTGAAAGTATAGTTGCAAACTGCGTGCTGTTCTGTGCTGTTGTATTGAATATGTATAGCAGTAGTGTGCACGTGCCAATCGTGGGTGTGCTTGCCCTAATCGTTAGACTGACAATGTGCGATAGCCAGTCGTATAGTGTGCGTGGCCCTGTCGTGCGACTAAAGATGGTGGGGACGACTGTTTAGTTGAGTTGCGATGTGCAAAGTCGTATAGTGTGGGGCAGGCTTAAGAGATGTCAGATAGAGAACTTTGGGGTAGGAGGTCACCACAGATTTCCTCAGCATTTGAAATGCAAAATAGGTATTAAGAAACCATGTTCTGTTCAGACATTGGATTTAACAAGAAATGACATAATTGATGTATCTTGGTCTTATTCCAGGAGGATCAGTTTAAAATCACAGTGTTAATCAACAGTCATGTGAACAGCTATCTGGTTGGCCTTAAAGGTGAAACCATTCGCAAGATAATGGACAAGTTCAAGGTTGAAATACGTTTGCCATCGGCAGAGGATTCTAATCCAAACATCATCTCCATCACTGGGCTGAAGAATAACTGTTATAAATGTACAGACCATCTTCTCAACCTGGAGAAGGAATATGTAAGTAATTCATTCATGTAGGCTCAGAGAGAATTAGGAATAGAGTTGGGGGCACATTTGAGGGGCATCTGTAAGCATTCACATACTGTTTAAAGTATTAAATCTAATATTCCTACCTGGAAATGTATTGCTGACAAAGTTTTCAGAGTTTGATCCCTGGTACTCCCAGATGACCTCTGAAATGTTGACCTCCATAAACAAGAGCCCAATGGGCACTGTGGTTCCTTGCTAAATGTATTGAACTGAGCCATCACTTCATTAGCATACAGACAAAATTGAGCTAATTATGTGAAGTTTGCCTGTTACCCTGGTAACCCCTATGTGACCTTCAAAGTTGCTGGGGTACTGAATGTTGCCTACTGTACATCTACTAAGTTTATATGGTTTCCATGTTTGACCTCTGGTGACCCCAAATGACCTCTGACCTCTCCAAAAATAAATATGAACCCCCTTTTTGCCCTAATGCTTCTGCATCCTAAGTATGAAACCTATCCAAGCTTCCTAACTTGACCTGTCACTTTTACATGGTTTTTCAGTGGTTGATCCATGGTGACCCCAAATGACCTTTGACCTCCACCAAACATAGGAGGCATTATCTTTGCACCATAATGCATCCTCATACCAAGCATGAAATTTATCTAAGCTTCCTAGCTGGAGATATATCTTGTTTATAAAGTTTTCGGTGTTTGACCTCTGTTGACTCCAAATGGCCTTTGGCCCCCACCAAAAATTGCAGGCTGTAACCAGTAAGACTGATGGGCTGGTAGATCACACAGCAAGCAATTACACCAAGAAAGACTCCAAAAAGGCAGACGAAAAGGTATATAGGCATTAAGCATGTATCACACTACAGTGATATCAGATCATATTACAATCTAATTTGTGAGTTTTAGCTAAATCTTTTCTATATCTGCATGGTTGCTTTTGTCTACCACCCTGTGTATTAATGTCATTGTCATTTGCATCACGAGACTATAGGAAAATAAATCTATGCTAATTGTTTCATGACATTACAGTGTAAGGGAGTTTTTATTGGACACATTTTGTGCTATAAAATGTCTCTGTTGATGTTATTTTGGTAATCCTGTGATAGAAGCCAAATATTTACACAGGTTGGGAAATTTTGGGTTCTTCCTGATCAGAGCTGGAGAAGATTTTGATCGAGACTTACAAAAATGGGACTGTCGTCTGATCCATATCGCAAGAGGGCCCATTAGCCAAATGAAGCACCTCTATAGCTCTCTCCAACTATCTCCAGAGTTGGTATCTCCACCTAATCTATTGAACCAGGGTGGTGTTAGGAAGGAGACACAACGTTCTATTGACTCTTTGGGGCAATGTTTGTTGTCGACAATAATCTTCCTTTTCTTCCCAAATATTTTATCTCAATACCTAGACCAACTAGGATCAGTGATACGTTGTCAAAATTCCAGTGAGAGGGCTCGCCCTTACGTTGTATCTCGTTAACTTTTCGTTGCCAGCCGTCATGAAAACATATGATATTTTACACTTTCGTCCTTATTCGTCCCAATAAATGTAAATTCTGTTTATTTCTTTGGGGAATTTTAACACTATATATATTTCGAGTTTGTTTAGGAGTTATGCGGAAAGTTGCGAAAATTGGGTAAAATGATTTAGCCTTTAACAATGCCTATAGCAGACGACTCATCGAATTCGTTGCAAAATAAAGAAAAGTAAACTATTTTAACTTTCATTGACAGTCGTTTAGCTAAAACTTTTGATTACAGTTTGAAACGTGTCGGAAACAAACCTCATTTCAAAGCATCTTTTAACAAAGACAATTGTTTCAGGATTACTTGGGTGTGAAAGAGGCAAATCCTCCTAGGCATGGGACAGGTCAACAAGGCTTAACAATAGGAACAAAGAAAACTGTCAATCAAAGTTTGATGCTTGAATGGGAATTACTATTTTTGAAGTACCTATTGTGTGACAGATAAGGCTGTTGTGTCTCCTTCCTAACACCTCCCTGATTGAACTAACCACCTCCAAATTAGTCCCCATTGAACACATCTTCCTTACCAACATCTTGCCAGAGCCGCTTTATGCTTACTATCAGTTGAGTGTATTGTTGATTCCTTGCCGAAGGCAGGCAAGGAATCTATGCGATGGTGATGTCGTATGTGAGTATGTGTGTGTGTGTGTGAGCCCGTAAACGATACCTTGCCGGATACAAGCTGCTTACGAGAGCTCACGCCTTGCACGTCTTTCCTCGCTCATGCGGAGCTCGTAACTAGCGTAGCTACCTGAAAATTCGGACACTGCAATGAGCTCTGTCACGTGATATGCAAGAGCCTGCCCTTGCTTGCGGCATTCACGTGCTGCATGACTTAAACGGCTAAAGGGGAATTCCGACCATTTCCTTATGGGGAACAGTTCTGTGTACCCTGTAAGGCATTGAATACGGTTATGTGCTGTGTGTGTGTGTATGTATGTGTGTTTGGGACACTTTGCTCATAATCGCGATATCTCAAGATAGGAATGACCAACACTTTTCATATTTGGTATATAGATTTGTCATGTTGAGAGGAAGAACCCTATTGTTTATGGTGGAGGTCAAAGGTCATTTGAGTCACCAGAGGTCAAAGTCTGAAAAGGTTGTAATCCCAATATCTCAAGTTAGGAATGACCGACACTTGTCATATTTGGTATGCAGATTTGCCATGTTGGGAAGAACCTATCATTTTTGGTGGACATCAGAGGTCACATGAGGTCACCAGCAGCGAATCTGCGAAAACCTCCTAGAAGGCTTGTAACCGTGATATCTCAAGTTAAGAATGACCAACACACTTCATATTTGGTATATAGATTTGTCATGTTAAGAGGAAGTACCCTATTGATTTTGGTGGAGGTCAAGGGTCATTTGAAGTCACCAGAGGTCAAAGTCTAAAAAGCTAGTAATCGCTATACCTCAAGTTAGGAATGACCAACACTTTTCATACTTTGTATATAGATTTGCCATGTTGAGAGAAAGAACCCTATTGTTTTTGGTGGATGTTCGAGGTCACCAGTGGTAAATCTGCAAAAACCTCCTAAATTGCCTGCAATTGTGATATCTATGATGTAAACTGTAGGTATGCTATCACCAGAGCAAGATGGAGTCTAGATCAAATAAAGAGTTCAGACTCTTTTGGCAAGGAATCACATCAAATTAGTGTAGCTGCTGAGTACAGACTCATCAAATTAGCCCAGCTGCGAAGTACAGACTCATGAAAGGAGCCAAGCTGCATAGTACAGACTCATCAAAGTAGCCAAGCTGCAAAGTACAGACTTATCATAGTAGCCAAGCTGCATAGTACAGACTCATCAAAGTAGCCCAGCTGCAAAGTACAGACTTTATCATAGTAGCCAAGCTGCATAGTATAGACTCATCAAAGTTGCCAAGCTGCAAAGTACAGACACATCAAAGTAGCCAAGCTTCAAAGTACAGACTCATCAAAGAAGTCAAGCTTCAAAGTACAGACTCAGTAAAGTAGCCAAGCTGCAAAGTACAGACTTATCAAAGAAGTCAAGCTTCAAAGTACAGACTTATCAAAGTAGCCAAGCTTCAAAGTACAGACTCATCAAAGTAGCCAAGCTGCAAAATACAGACTCATCAAAGCAGCCAAGCTGCAAAGTACAGACTCATCAAAGTAGCCAAGCTGCAGCAGCTATAGCTATGCCTTGTTTCTATACACATCACAATAGCATACTACCAGAGTTGCAAAGAGTCATGACTTGAGTCACCAATTTTTAAAAGTGGAATTACTCTAGGAATTGTATCATGATTTTCCTTGTACATAGAAATATTACAGTGACATGAGACACTGACACATTAAAAGTAGCAAATGACTCATCTTGACTGCAAAATTGGGTAACTTGTTACAGCTCTGCATACTGCCTTAATCCTGCTGTGGTAGGTGTGTTGCCACAAAGCATGGCTGAGGCCACTGCAGCCCAGCTGAGGTAGCCACAGTCTTTGGCAGGAATGTAATAAAAGTTAAAATGTCATCATATCTCTTAGCCTGAGCTCATGCATTAGAGCTAACAACCACCATATGTACTTTTATTAACCCTTTACCGTTGTTTGGGTCCATTTGGACCCATGCAGAGAGCGCGGCTGTCGCCCATCTTTACTGTTTCACGCGGAGCTCAAAACTGCGAGCAGCTACCTGAAAATTCGGCCACAACAACGAGAGAGACAATAGTTTAAGGTCACAGGGTCAATAGTCTACTGAAGCCGATGCAGGGCGTGCTACGTCCGCTTTTCCGCCTGCTCCCGAGGCGTGCGAATATGCCCCGATTGGAGCACAACGGTAAAGGGTTAAGTAGCACTATACTTGCCTAACAGAATAAAATTTTCCCAACCCTCAAAGCTAAATGTCATGTTGCTGCAAAAGTCAGAACCATACTTAGGAACTAGGTAAATAGCATGCAATAAATAATGTGTAAAAGTGGTCTGGCATGTTTGATGGCTGCACATGAGGGTGTGACTGGTGTAAACTTGTCTATCATTCTGCTGTATGTGTTCAGCGCAGTGTGTTTAATTTTCATACATTTTTTTTTCACATATTTGCTCTCAGTTGTTATCTTGTAAAGCATATGAAAGATAAAAGTGAATTGAACTGTTTGTTCAAGTAGGCTGATATGACTCATTTTGCATGGTAATTTACCTGTTACCTATCTTCTTTGCGACTGCTGTTGCATAATGCCTTCACAAAGCGTTGCCACCCTCCGTGTCGACTGCCACGGCTCCCTCCTCATTCCAGATCCTCCATCCAGCTTCCCTTCTTTCCTTCTCTACAGTTCACCTCCATGTCGTCTTCAGTCTTCCCCTTTTTCTCCTTTTTTCTGGAGCCCAAGTCATTGCTACATTACAGTCATTGTTTGGATCCTGCCTAAGGATATGGCCAGTCATCTTCCACCTGCAGTGCTTTATTTCTTTACTCAGTGGTGTCATCTTTGATGTTTGGATAATTTCTTCACTACTGATGTGATCCTGCCATTTAATTTGATGGATCCATTGCAAGCACTTATGGTTAAATAGTAATAAATACATCTATTGTTTTGTCATCTCTTTTGTTCATTTTCCATGTCTCACACCCATACAGTAAAACTGTGATAACAAGCATTTTATAAAATCTCAATTTTGTTCTTCTTGAGATTTTATTGGAACTCAAATGAGTCTCTGGCCTTTGACAGTCTATTCCTAAGGTCCATCACACAACCTCATTTTTAAACACAGTAGCTCCTAAGTACATAAACTTCTCCACTTCTTGAATGGCTTTACCACCAGTGACAATACTCTCTTGGTTGCTAGCATTAATTCTCAGCACTTTTGTCTTCTCTATATTGATTTTGAGCCCCACTCGCCTGGCCACTGTATCCATTTTTGTTGTTTTTTCCTGCATCTGTTGCTTAGTGGATGAAAGTAGTGCTACGTCATATACAAAGTCTAGATCATCAAGTTTTGTCATGAAATTCCACCTTATTCCATTTTCACCATGGCCAACTGTTCAGTTCATAACCCAATCCATGATAATCAGGAATAAAATACCAGACATATTGCACCCTTGCTTGTCACCAGTTTTATGTCAAACTTTTCACATGTTTCTCCCTTGTCTTCAACTGCACACCTGAAATCTTCATAGAGTAAAGGCTACCATTCTAACTCCCTTATCAGGGATTCTATATCTCTTCATGATTGTCCACATAATACCACGATGAACTGAGTCAAAAGCCTTTTCAAAGTCGATAAAGTTTAGATAGAGTGTAGCTTACAACTCATTGACCTGCTCTATGGTATTGCGTAAAATGAATACTTGATCTGCCTTTCCTAAATCCTTCTTGCTCCTTCCTTAATCTATTGTACAGTCTACTCCATTCCTAATCCGGTCAGCGATAATCTTACCTAGGATTTTCCCTACAACAGACAGTAGAGTTATCCCTCTCCAGTTCTTATATTCTTTGGGGTTTCCTTTCTTTGCAATCTTGATAATAATACCTTGCATCCATTTCTCTGGAACCTTCTCATGCTGCCATATTTTCTTCATTATTTGGTGTATTTTTGTTGAGGAAAAATGTCTGCCTTCAGTAGCTCTGCTGGGATCGAGTCAGTTCCTGGTGATTTACCATTCTGTAGTCTCTTGATTGCTGCTTTGACCACGTAAAATGTTGTTTCATTGACATCAATCCCTCCTATTGCTTCGAAGATTTTTCTTTCCTCTTCTATGACTGGGTTTCCTGGTTCGTCTCTATTCAGAACCACCCTGCAGTGTTCGGTCCATCTCCACTTCACTTGCTCTCTTGAACTGATGATTACAGTAGGTTCCCATCTCTGTCTAGGACTGCAGTGCTTTGCCTTGGTCTATCATTGCACAGTGTCTTTGTGATTCTATAAAGAGTTTTCATGTGCTGACTCCTGGCAGCTTCTTCTGCTTCACAACTACAACTTTGATGCTTGTTTGTATTGACAATCAGTTGTTACCATCATTATGCACAGGAAGATGGGGTCCTGAGGTCCATTTTGTTTGATAAAAGAGAAATATTACAAAATGGTTAAGCCTGCCTTTGAATTATTTTTAAAAGAATTGACAGTCTAATTGACAGTCTGGAATAAGGGTGCTTGGTTGGTTATCTTTGAAAGGTGTTTTGAAATTGTAGGTCCAAGGCCCTATGTGGGCCCTTGGGCCCTTTTTATGAAATTCTGCAAAATGCTCCACCTCATACAAGTTGTCTTGTACAACTTTGATGCTTGCCTATATTGACACTAAGTTGTCGTTACCCTCATTATGCACAGAGAGTTTGATAGTGATCTCTGAATGGTATTGTAACGAATATGGGGGGTTGCTTCAAGGATGGGTAGCGTGAGGCCAGCAGGGTGGGGATCTTGGCCTGAGTTGTTGTATTTTGATCGGCCAGAAACAGGAACGCCGGAAAAATGACTCCAGAGAGTGATAAACGGTTGGTCTGTATATTCTTAAAAACTTAATTACACAAAAATAATGAAGGCTATTTCTTAGAAAACAGGGTGAAAACTCCTCGAAAACTTAAAAACCTGCCGGATGGAGATAAAAGTTGGCGGCTTTAGGGCGTGAAGCCTGCCGTCCAACTCAGAATTGTCCTCCTTGTCTCTACTTAAACGCGTATTTACTAGACACCGGCTAACTGGCTTTCTCCCCGAGTTGTTTACGACTTCCCCTTAAAAACCAAACCTTAACAATACAGCTTAACGTCTGGGCCAGAGACACCCAGACGAGTACACAATACATCCAATTAGTGCGTCCATTCAAGTCTTGTGATGCACGGAGCACTAATCTGGAGGCTTACGCTAACACATGGCCAGTACACATGAGTTGAATAAAAGGTGACCATGACTGACAGAGATAGAATAATCGCCCAAGTACAAAAATAACTTAATCCCCCTGACAAACAACTTTAAGTATGAAAACAACCCACTCCCAGGGTAAAACTGGCCTGCACAGACTGACGAACGAAATCTTACATACAGACTGTGACAACTTGCAAGTACTATGACAAGCATAGCTTAAATAACAAAATAACAAGGGCTTTTAGCCCGCCGTTACAGTATGCTGAAATTTTAACTCCAAGGCCCCATTTGGGCCCTTTGGCCCTTTTTATGAAATTCTGCAAGATGCCACCTCCTACAAGTTGTCTTGTTCAACTTTGGGTGTAAGGACCAATATGTGGCCCAAGGGTCCATTTTGTTAAATAAAAAGTCTATATAGCTCAAAATTCTAGATCCTTCTCCATAAGTATCTGCTACACTGCTGCAAACTGGTTTCTACCTGTGGATGTAATGTGTGGATCATAGGAAGTCATGAATATTGGTAATGTTTCTAATTTAGAATGCTAATGATTTTTGGTTTCGATGAAAGAGAAACCTATGCATTCATGATGGCGTGTGTGTGTGTGTGTGTGTATGTGTGTGTGTTTGTGACACTTTGCTCGTTAACACAATATCTCAAGATAGGAATGTGTGACAGTTTTCAAACTTGGTACATAGATGCACCATATTGAGAGGAAGAACCCTATTGCTTTTGGTAGAGGTCAAAGGTCATCTGGGGTCACCAGGGGTCAAAGTCTGAAATTCTTGTTAACATGATATCTCAAGATAGGAAACTTGGGTAGATTTCATATTTGGTATGTTGATGCGTTATAGTCAGGAGATGGTCCCTATTGTTTTAGCAGAGGCCAAAGGTCATCTGGGGTCACGGGGGTCAAAGTCTGAAAATATTGTTAACACGATATCTCAAGATCAGAAACTTGGGTAGATTTCATGCTTGGTATGTTGATGTGTTATGGTCAGGAGATGGTCCCTGTTGTTTTTCAAGGAGGTCAAAGGTCATCTGGGGTCACTGGGGGTCAAAGTCTGAAAATCCTGTTAACACAATATCTCAAGATTGGAAATATGGATAAAATTTCATATTTGATATGTAGATGCGTCATAATCAGGAGATGGTCCCTATTGTTTTTTGCGAAGGTCAAAAGTCATCTGGCGTCACCAGGGGTCAAAGTCTGAAAATCTGGTCAACATGATATCTCAAGATAGGAAACTTGAATTGATTTTATATATGGTGTGTGGACGGGTTATGGTTAGGAAATGGTCCCTTTTGTTTTTTGTGGAGGTCAAAGGTCATCTGGGGTCACTGGGGTGAAAGTCTGAAAATATTGTTAACATGATATCTTAAGATAGGAAACTTGGATAGATTTCATATGTGATATGTGGATGGCTTATGGCCAGGAGATGGTCCCTGTAGTCTTTGACAGAGGTCAAAGGTCATCTGGAGTCACCAGCGGTCAAAGTCTGAAAATCTCGTAATCACAATACCTCAAGATAGGAAACTGGGATAGATTTCATATTTGGTTTGTTGATGGGTAATGGTCAGGAGATGATGCCAATTGTTTTTGATGGACGTCAAAGGTCATCTGGGGTCACCGGTGTCGAAGTCTGAAAATATTGTTAACAAGATATCTCAAGATCAGAAACTTGGGGATAGATTTCATATTTGGTATGTAGATGTGTTATAGTCAGGAGATGGTCCCTATTGTTTTTGGCGGAGGTCAAAGGTCATTTCGGGTCACCGGGGGTCAAAGTCTGAAAATCTTGCTAAAGCGATATCTCAAGATGTCTATCTATGTGTGGCTTTTGTGGAGGTCAAAAGGGCATCTGGAATAACAAAATTATTTTTTGAACATGCTAGTATAACATTTGAGTGAGAAGATAATGCTGCATGATGGCAAATTTGAAAGAGTACATTTATGTATCATCCTTTAAGTAACCTCAATGCATTTTTGCATTCTGGTTTTAATGTTAATGATTAGTTCAGGCCATTATCAATGATTATTAAGGTGTAATTATCTGATACTCTATTCCCAGTTGTAGTTTTAGTTCTTATTGTAACTCTGAGGGCAATGGGAATAAATTTTCACTGAATAGAGCTTGGAACATTTTGGTGACATTCTTTAGATTGCCTTCAGAGTGAAAGAGTGTAATTGTGGTCTTATGTCTGTCAGTTGAGGTTATTTAAACTAGAATAGACAGCCTAGGGACTCTTGGAGGTATGAGCTTCTGCACCATTGGTGTTCTAGTTTGTATG
Organism: Holothuria scabra; assembly: GCA_037179385.1. Taxonomy (NCBI): domain Eukaryota; kingdom Metazoa; phylum Echinodermata; class Holothuroidea; order Aspidochirotida; family Holothuriidae; genus Holothuria; species Holothuria scabra. The sequence continues at coordinate 31,006,403 of CM074185.1, read as the reverse complement.
TGGAGCATAGAGAATAGGGTGGCAAGCATTGTTTGTAAACCTGATATTAAGTTGTAGAGAAAGTTTGTAAATGTGATTTTTCTTTTTGTTCTATTGCAGGATTCTCCACCTGGATTTCCTTTAGCACCTATAGCAACAGTGTCACTTGTAATAGTTGCTGTAGCTCTCCTTGTTGCTGTATTTACTGAAAGTGCAGACTTTGGTTCCTTTTCAGAATCTGTTAAAGATTTCATCAGTGAAACTTATTCAGTTGTTTTCAACTTTTTGGCATCATCTGCAAAGTCCATTAGTGAAACTTTTTCAGTCATTTTCAGTTTTTTGGTATCATTTGCAAACTCCATTAGTGAAACTTTTTCAGTCATTTTCAGTTTTTTGGTATCATTTGCAAACTCCATTACAGGTATGTTTTCAATTATTTTGAATTTTTTGATGGCATCCACAAATAGTAATTTCTGCAACCCTATAACCAACAAAACCTGTGATGAGTTTTTATATCAAAAATTCAGGAATCTTGGCCTCAAATACAATGAACAAAGCTCAGGCACATGGGTTACGCTTTATGCAGCTGCTCATGATCATGTCAGCTATCAACCCAATCCTCAGCGGCCTATTGTCATCATGGTGTACAGACTTAAAGATCTACCTAATGCAACTCAAGTTGTGGAAGATATAGCTGGGGCTTATGACTCAGTGCTTCCACCATTCAATGATAATGGTGATATCATCATCAATGGGACCTCTTTTATGGACTTACCCCCAGAGGAAACACAGAAGCAAATTCAGGATATGCTCGAGAATGGATTTGAGAACAAAGGTCAGAAGGTGGCAATAGTACATGATTTTGATAAGTTACCATCATGTTCAGTGCTTACTTTTCACAATTATTGTAATAATGAAGATGCCCCACATAAAAAAGTTGCCATTATTCTCACAGTAACAGGTATGGAAGAGGAGCTGCCCTCTAATCCAAAATCTGCAGATTTGGAAAAAGCAGTCAAAGAACTATTTTATGAAAAGTGGAAAGATTGTCCAAAGGAATTACCCCCAGGGAAGATTGATGCAATGCTGAGCAGAATTGCAAATAATGTTATTTTATTAAGGTGAGGGTTAGCAGACCTCTCATTTCTTGCTCTGGGGAAGTGCCAATGAATTTTGTTAATGTTCATCTGTGGCTGTGGATGGTTGCAATTGTGAAAGTTTAATTCCTAATTCAAATTATGTCATAGGTGATACTATCCATCCAAATGATGTTAGTGGTTTCATCCAGGTCTGCCATTTTGTCATTTTCATGACTAAAAATTGCTAATTCTGGCCCTATTTTAAACAAATAATTGTAATTGTAATCACCTAGGTATGTCACATGGGTATAAAAGGTGCTCATTTGGCCCTTAAATTACCTTGCATGTGATTAAATATAGCTATTGGGGATCACAGATTTGGCTAAATTTGAAAGAAGAGAGTTGTCTGTAAAATGTGAATTTACAGGGTCAGAGTTGTAAGGAGTTATGACTGTGGTCACTAATTTTCAAAGTGAAATGTCTCGAGGAAATGTTTCATGATTTATCTTGTAGGAATAATTCAACGACTTGAGTCACGTTTAAAGTAGTGAATGATTGGCTTCAAATGCAAATTTGAGTGATGCGTCACAACTCTTCAAACGGCAAAATGCCCTTTTGTTTTTTGTTTTCTGTGTTATAAAGTTGAGCAGGGTGAGGAGTGGAAATGTGGAGAGTAACAAAAAAAATCATCACAAATGAAATTTAACAAAAAACAAAGCATACATCATCAATTTTGAATGTTGTGGTGTCATTCATCACTAAAAAGTGACAATTATGGAAGTTGTGTCATGTTCAGAAAAAAAAGGAGAAAAAAGTCTTCTCACATTTTTTTCTCTCAGCCAAAGGGATTTACTCAAATTGTAAGAGCTTGAGAATAATATAGCTCTCAAATATTTCCATCCAATATAGTATATATTTTGTTTGTCATGTTTGCTTTGATATTAGGTGAGGCACTAAGTGCAAATACTCTTGAGGTGCAAATATAGAGTTGGTAATATGAAAGTTTAGTACGGCAAAGATGAGCTTCTTTAAACTTGTGGGTAGTCTTTCTCAAGGCCCAGTATTAGTGGTATAAAGGACACAGTGTCCATTTGAATGCACTGTAAAAGCGTCTTCTACAAGCATGCAACTTTCAGCTCAGTGCTACTGAGATTTAAAATCAACGAAATGGCGCCCTCATTTTGTAAGAACTGTTTCAAGAATTTCAAGAATGAAATTCTTAATTGAGCCTTTTCCAAGTAGCAATTACAAAGGATTGTGGGATAGGGCTTTGACTAAATGTATTTTGCCAATTGACCTATTTCCAAATAGCAATTACAATGAATTGTGGGATAGTTTTGGGTGTGCATCAATTTTCACCACAGTAAAATGTCTTTGACAAAAATGACAAACACCCAACTCTTTCCCACAATCCTTTGTAATTGCTATTTGGAAATAGGTCTATGGCATTTTCCTGTGGCAAAAAGGATACGCACAATTATCCTATCCCACAATCCTCTGTAATAGCTTTGTGTTAACGAAGGTTAGCTTGTGGCCTACGTTCATTCAACCCTTCAACAATCTTCTGCAGCCAGTGAGGTTATTTGGAGACACATTGAGACGGTTTTCTTGCTAAACCTCACAACTGCAAATTTAGTATTTTACTTGATACTTCTGAAAAGTGATGGGTGTACAGTTATCTCACCTTAAAAGTAAATCCCTAACTTGCACTGAAGAGTAATTTGAATACTTTTTGGTTTTGATGAAAGAGAAACCCATGCATTCATGATGGCGTGTGTGTGTGTGGGTGTGTGTGTGTTTGTGACACTTTACTCGTTAACACAATATGTCAAGATAGGAATGTCTGACAGTTTTCAAACTTGGTACATAGATGCGCCATATTGAGAGGAAGAACCCTATTGTTTTTGGCAGAGGTCAAAGGTCATCTGGGGTCATCCGGGGTCAAAGTCTGAAAAGCTTGTGAACACGATATCTCAAGGTAGGAAGCTTGGGCATGTATCATATTTGGTATGTTAGTGGGTTGTGGTCAGGAGATGGTCCCTATTGTTTTTCGCGGAGGTCAAAGGTCATCTGGGGTCACCGGGGGGTCAAAGTCTGAAAATCTCGTTAACACGATATCTCAAGATCAGAAACTTGGATAAATTTGATATTTGGTACATGGATAAGTTATGGTCAGGAGATGGTCCCTGTAGTCTTTGGCGGAGGTCAAAGGTCATATGGGGTCACCAGGGGTCAAAGTCTGAAAATCTCTTAAACAAGATATATCAAGGTAGGAAGGAAACTTGTATCGATTTCATGTTTGGTATGTTGATGGGTTATGGTCAGGAGATGGTGCCTATTGTTTTTGATGGAGGTTAAGGGTCATCTGGGGTCACAAGGGTCAGTCTGAGAATATCGTTAACACGATATCTCAAGATCCGAAACTTGGATAGATTTCATATTTGGTATATAGATGCATAATGGTCAGGAGATGGTCCCTATAGATTTTGGTGGAGGTCAAAGGTTTTCTGGGGTCACCGGGGGTCAAAGTCTGAAAATCTTGTCAAAGGGATATCTCAAAATGTCTATCTGTCTATCTATGTATTGCTTTTGTGGAGGTCAGAAGGGCATCTGGAATAACAAAATTATTTTTTGAACATGCTAGTATAACATTTGAGTGAGGAGATGAAGGTGCATGATGGCAAATTTGAAACAGTACATTTATAAATCATCGCAACTTCAATGCATTTTTGCATTCTGGTTCTTGTTGTCAGAAGCGTAACCAGCGGGGGAGGGGGGGGCAGGGGGGAAACTGCCCCCCGGATGAAAAAAAATGGGAAGAGAAGAAAAAAACGGGAAGGGAAGGAAGGGAAGGAAAGAAAGGTAGAAGAAAAAAGGAAAACGGAAAAGAAGGGGAAAGGAAAGAAAGGGGAAAGGAAAAAAGAGAGCAAAGAGAAAAGACAAGAAAGTGGGCCAACTATAACATCAAAAGCAAGATTAATCTGCATTCAAGGAACACAATGGAACGCAATAAATCACTGATATAGTGGTGTTCACTTTGCAACAAAAATCGAAAAACTCAGCTACTACTTACAAGCCCGTGACATGCCATTTTTTTGAGGGGTCGCGATTTTTCAAAATTTTCTGTTTGCTCCACGCCAACTGAAGATAGTCTTTCTAGTAAGACTTCATATTCTAGGCAGGGGAACCATTGGCCTACCGTACTCAAATGCTCTCATACACACCTGTCATCAGAGAGCCTGCGTTGCGCCTCTGTGGCGGCTATCCCCTTTAGGCTGCCACCCCTTCGAAGCGATGAGCTGGACGAAAAAAGTTTGTCCGCCCCGTGGGCTAGTCATCAGATACCTTTAAACCCTGTCAGTTGTTTAGTCTTTGTAGATGGATTCTTTAGTTATTGAAGTGTCAAAATTTTATCAATGTTCAATGTTGCAGAGCAGTGGCGTAGCTACAGGAGGCAGGGCGATTGTGCCCTTTCTAGAAAAAGTGAAAAATTTGAAAATGTACCATTTGAGACACCCATCAAATACAGTGCGGCTTTCCCAAGTTTTCCTTCATAAAATTCGGGTTCTTTCTAATAAAAGTTTCATATTCAAAATAATTATTTTAAAAAAAGGCAAAAATTTCCGCGCGCTTCACGCGCCTTAAATTGCAACCCTTAAAGCTGTTATAGCAGTCAGTGGATAGTTGATCCTAGCTGCTACAGTTCCGTTCCCCTAAAATTTTCTACAATATAGGCTTTCTTTTTTGTCAAAAAAAAGGCAACAAAGTTTCGAAAGTTTCCTTAATGTCTTCGAGAAGCCTTAATCCGCTCTCCTGAGATAATACGATCTTCAGGTGACATGCTATCTCACATTCATGCTAATAGGAAACGCAGATTCTTTGATAGTCCCCTCCCCCCCCCCCCCAAAAAAAACTGCAAATTTTCTTACAGGAAACCCTGAATCTAATCTATTTTATGCAATACAAGCTCCATATTTACAAATGTGTAAAAGGACCCAAATTTTCGGTACATATCTTATACAATAGTGTTCACACTTCAGAAAAAAAGAATCAGATTTATTTGAAAAAATTTGTTCTTGTTCGTAGAAAAAGCGGAAAATTAGCATAAAAATGTACCTTTTGGTCAATGGGGTAGGGTGAGTTGCATTGTCCAAAACTGTTGCTCTCCCCCCCCCCCCCCAACACTTCTCTTAAGGCCCTAAGACACCCACAAACTAACACAGCTCAACTAGTACAAAATCGGGAAACTTTTGTGCTATTGCCCTCCCTCCCCCCGGACAGTCAGGTCTGGTTACGCCGCTGCTTGTTGTAACTTGTAGGACATAAATATCAAGGTCACTCAAGATTGATTTAGTATGTACCTATGCTAGTCAGGCCAACCCTTTTACTTGTTCTTTACCCTGTGCCTTTGAGCTAGGGAGCAAAACATGAAAAAACTCACTACAAACAAAAAAGTGAACTGCCAATCTGAATTAGAATAAAGAATGCTCATTATGTGCTCACAAAATTTTGAACTTGAAGCCAATATTGAAAACGTTTCTGCAATATAATTTTCATGTGACTTCAGAGGAGCTTTTCACACATAGTATGTCAGCCATGTTTTAGGGCAACCCTGATGTGTACATACCAGCTTAGCCTCAGACATGGTAGCTTCCAAGCTCGAGGTGTGACGTCACTGAGAACTGTCTACATGTAGTCAGAATTGTGGTGTCAACACAGCAGTATACTGGTTTAAGAGCGCCACAAATGTCATGGACTTCACTATTTTCATTACACTTTTCATTTATTAAAGAACTAATCAAGACAATTATCTTGAAATATTGATGGGTAGTTAGAGCTACACTCAAAGTGCGGCAGTTCTAAAAAATTTTTGTTTATTCATCCTTGAAGCTATTTTTCCAGAGAATTTTATGTTATGGTCAAGAAGACTTGATGTATTGAATCATGTCAGAGAAATCTAACCCTTTCTGTGTTAACATCAAACCGCGTTTTTGGTCTTGCGGTAGAGCATCCGCCCTTACGGGGAAGGCCCGGGCTCGATTCCCAGGTCGAGTCATACCAAAGACTCTAAAAATGGAACCTACAGCTGTTGTGCGCGATGCTCCGCATAAGCAATGGAGTATGGAAAACAAGCCAGTGAGCCACAGTCTGGAAAAAAGACCGTAACCGGCTCGATTTGAAACAATAGCTTGGAAACTGGGCTGTAAAGCTGCATCTAAGTTAAGTTAGAGATAACATCAAATTCCATTCAAGTTCAGCTTTTCTTTTCACTCACATGCTTTGTCTACTTCAGTCAATAATGGCCAAGAATAGTTTGCTGCATCCCTGGAATGACTCCTTGTTTTCCCCAACCCCTGCAATGGGTCAATCGGCATGGGTAGAATTTGATAGAGACTCCTTTCCAGACTGAAAATACAAAGGATTGTGGGATAGAGTGTCGGTTTGCATTGTTTTTCTCTATAGACGAATCCGGACAGGGAGTGATGGTCTGATTTCAGTCGGCCATCACTGGGGCCTATCAGCTTCTAATCTTTCAATTTCCTCGCTTACCTGTATCATGGATGGTAGTACAACAAATTTATCTTGATTGCCTCAATTTCACTGAATATGAGGTTTAAAATTCATACAATGAATAAAGACGATTCAAGGCTAATGGTTACCTACAGTCACAAAACACCAACGCTGATCGAAATCGTCTGTAGTAACTGGACATTGCCAAAATTACGAGTAGCAAAATGCTTTCTCCCAATCGTTTGTAATATGGAAGAGGGTATATGGACGACAGGATCAGATCTTCAAGGCTTATAAGTTGATTCCCTTAAATAGAAGATGTAGTCTCTGCAATTTGAAGTATCATATCCATCGTTTTACTTCATCAATGGTTCCTTCCAATCATTTGGTAGTATTTCTGTTACTCATCTGCATGGTAAACTGGTTATAACACCTGACTGGCAACCAGGAGGTCGGGAGTTCGCGCCCTGGCCGGGTCATACCAAAGACTTTAAAAATGGAATCTACTGCCATTGAACTGCTAGTACTGAGCCAAAGGCCTACAAGGCGGGGGTGCGGGGGCTCGCGCCCTCTCAATTCGGACAAAACAGTTGGTCTATTAGGGCAAAACATAATAAACTGTGACATTATTCGGGCAAAAAATGGTCTTACCCCCTCGTAGAAAATTACCCGGTACACAGCATAAGCAATACAGTAGGAATAACAAGCCAGTTTGCGACAACTGGACAAAAAAGGCCGTAAGCGGCCTGAATTAAACCATTTGGTTAAACTAATACCTCATCTAAGTAAATAACTACCTGTTTCTCATTCGCAAAATTCAGGGAGTTCTATTTTTTCAAAAAGAGAAATATAGATGAGCCAAAGGTTCCTAGGAACATTGACTAAACCCCCTATAAAACAGTTTGTCTTGTGTGAAACTTTTGCCAAGAGTGGACGCACTGCATGTATTACCAATAAATATTGATCAATATTCATCTTGTATTCAGATGTTTTGGGAAGTCAGACAAGGGTGTACAAATTATGGAAAGAATATGTAACAACTCATTTGTATCATGAATATTGTAATGAGTGAACTGCAGGTGTTACTTGCCTTGTATATAAAGTGGCAGACACTGTCCCTTTGAAAATTAATATATGTAAGCAGGTCTACAGCCAAGTGGTGTGTGCGTTGGGTTCCAGGGAGGAGGAGGGGAGAGGGAGGGGGAGGGGTTCCAGGGTTAAATGAGATTGAAACAGCCAAAACCCTCCCTCCCTCGAGTCATACTGCAACCCCACCCCAGTGCATCTGCTTGTAAGGTTGTGCTCAGCTCACAAACCTGAAATTTAGCAAACCACAGGGGCTGTGGAGTTTGGGGAGGGGGATGCGAAGGGGTCTCTAGTCCTCCACTTTTTCTGCTGTGGACACCTCCCCCCCCCCCCTCTTAACTGTGAACTGGGGTATTTGTTCTGAGCATATCGAATCGCTTCAATGATAAGCCCTTTTATATCAAAATTGACCCTGTGGTCCATAAAACACAAGATGATTATGTTAAACCTGTAGAAGTGCCCTTTTCATGGACTGTAGGTATAATGTAAGCCACGGGGAGTAGTGTGTTTAACTGAGTCACCTGTGAGACAAAACATTTCTTGTTTTCAGATTCTTAATTAAAGGCCTTATCTTCTCACACCAGACATTTTTTATTTTGTTGTCAAGACAAAGAGTTGTCCCAACTGAATTTTTTTTATAGATTTCTACAAAACCGTAGTTTGGGTGAGGGTTGACGGGCTTTAAATGTGTATATCTGAGTTCTTTCATAATGTAAATTGACTTCAATTTCTTATGCATTCCACATTGTACATTTGAAAGTTAAAAAAGTAGCCTAACATTGGAATGTTTCTGCCATTCTTTGGATTTAAAGGGAAATATCCCATTGTAGGTAGATTAAAAGAATGTAACATTTTCTAAAAGGATGCTAAGACTTCCTACTTATGCCAAATATGTATATGCTTCTTTATAATAACCTAAAGATGTTTCAGTTTGTGTTTAACACAGCACATTGTAAAATTCTTGCCTTTTGAAGAAGAAAATATAAAATTCTAACTTCCAAAAAGAGGATTGTAACAGTTCGGAATGTTTTTTTAATTGTCAAAAGTGATCATTATTCTTCAGCCAATGACAGCGTCAGGGGACAGGGGAGAACGCCTCCTATATTCGCAAGAAAATTTGTTGAGAGAATGAAACGAAGGGAAAAAGAGGCATTCAACTCATGCTTGCCCCCCTCCTATCAAAATACCCGTTTTCAGGGTAGGCTGGCCCACGGGGTTAGAGATAATGTAATGACTATTTGCAGAGTTCTCGTCAAGGTGTGAGGGGTGATGGGAATTTTGCCCTTCTTTCTCAAAAAGGAGGGTAATATCCCCACTTTTTCCTTTCCATTACAATTAAGTATCTCTGTGTCTTACTTAAGAAGAGGACACTTTTTCAGTAATGTTTGAACTTGAATAAACGACCTTTAAATCCCTTCAGATAACATGTACATTAAAGGGACCCTGAAACAAGCCTTTGCCCACTCCTCTGAGACCACCTGTATCTTTGGCCAAGGACACCATCAATTTGGACTTGGGCTTTGGCAGTATAATCCCCCCTTTTTAAGTGTCTAGTGGAATCTCTCGTTGGTCCAGTCTGGTGCTGAAAATTTGCTTATAAGGAGCTAAAGAGGTGCCATTCGGGACACCGCTGCTGAAAACGACAGTCAAAAGTGCTAACCCAGTACAGATGATGAAAAGTAACACGGCTTTGGTAGATTTTCACCGTAAAATACTAAATTATACTGTATTTCAATGATGAAAAAGCTCAGAAAAGTAAGGAGTAGTTACAACTTCCAAAACCAGAGCAATTTTGCCCCATTCGACGAACGCCAATGCCAAGTTGTTGATTTGCCTGTTTTCATTTATCACCGAATTTTACGGTAACTTATTGTAACGTCTTTCTTTCGGAGGGAGCTTTTACGATATCAACACATTGATCATGGAAAATCAACGCCTCTGAGAACTGATTATTTCATGGAGTGACCATGCGCAGGAATTGAGGTGTCGATCATTTTGTAAAACAGGGGCGTAGATCTGATTTGAAAATGAGGGGATAAATATTTTCTAAAAACCGGTCGAACTCTGGATCGTGCGTGTCCCGGACCGGAATCGTCTGTAAGCAATCCACCCTTACACAACGAGCGTACAGTGTATACATAGACCATTTCCAAATAGCTATTGCAAAGGATTGTGGGATAGAGTTTTGGTGTGCGTCATTTTTGTCAATGGCATTTTACTGTGGTGAAAATTTACATATACACAAAACGTATCCCACAATGCACTGTAATTGCTATTTGGAAATAGGTCTATACCACGGACTTATATACATGGACTTAGCATGTAACGTGTACTCCCTATCCGCAGCTGGTCGCCACCGACTGGGACAAAAAAGGCGCACCAAGATGGCCGCCGTGAAGCTATAAATCGTCTGATTTGACGACGACTCTGTAATATTTTGAACAAAAGTTAAACGTAAATGGAAAAAAATATCATATTGCTGCAATAGGTGAAGTGATTTTGACCTTACCTTGCCATATTTCAAAAATATTCCAACTTTCTTGCAAAATATGGCGATATACTTGAGCAAGTCCAAGCTTTCACACAAACCCATATCAGCGGCCATTTTGGTGCGCTTTTTCTCACACGTACGGTAGCGACAATGTACCGTGCATTATCCTCTGTCCATGTATATAGGAAGCCCGTGGCCTATACTCAAACTAGCATGCATACACATTCACAGTGATACGCACATACACTCAAATTGACGTTTTCTAGAAGCCTTAAAGTTATCTGTATACCACAATGTTTTACTTTGTTTATTCTGCCTGTTGTTTATTTTTAATCTGTGTGAATTTTTATGAGCAAAACGATATGTTTGTCACCAATATTTTCATTGGGGTGGCAATTGCCTCCCAAGGATCGACGCCGCTGTTGTAAAATCCATGATTTTTCCAGGTCGAGTCACACCAAAGACTCTAAATAAGCAATGGAGTACTGGAGTAGGGAAAACAAGCCAGTGAGCCACAATTGGAAAAAGGCCGTGGCCGGCTCGACTTGAACCAATAGGTTGTAAACTGGGCCGTAAAATTCCTAATTCTAACCGACCGACCGACCGACCGACCGACCGACCGACCGACCGACCGACCGACCGACCGACCGACCGACCGACCGACCGACCGACCGACCGACCGACCGGCCGACCGACCGACCGACCGACCGACCGACCGACCGACCGACCGACCGACCGACCGACCGACCGACCGACCGACCGACCGACCGACCGACCGACCGACCGACCGACCGACCGACCGACCGACCGACCGACCGACCGACCGACCGACCGACCGACCGACCGACCGACCGACCGACCGACCGACCGACCGACCGACCGACCGACCGACCGACCGACCGACCGACCGACCGACCGACCGACCGAAAGGGGCTTCGCGCGCGGTACATTGCATTCCTATAACTAACGCGGATAGTGACCACACTTAAAAAAAAATTCAGAAAATTTGGATGCTTGCGATGGAAAAAATTCGGGCTACGTACGCAACTGTTTATAAGGTAGAGTTAATATGAGTAAAACAATCACAAAATGAAAGGGGGTTGTCATAATTATTTTTTCGTACAATATTCGTCACCGTTTTAAAGCTCACACAACATCAAATATTTCACAATTTGTGATCTACCTTCCAAAATGACAATTTTTTCACCTGCTGCTCAGAAACCCGTGTACGACCTTGCACTCCGCTTAGATAATCTTTGAGGCGATCACTCAACATACTGGATGCCCTACTTGTAAAAAAAAAACCTGGAGACGCGCGGTCACTGTTGTCAAACACTTGAGCCAGATCTTTGGTGTACTTCCTTCTGGTTACTTATAATTCTGTCCAACCAAAAGTCACAGTCTTTATTTGAATTTACATATTTTAAAGAGAAAAAATATTAAATGAAAGCAAAAAATATGCTTCAACGTGTGACAAATATAGCACCATTTTGCATTCCGGCTCTTAAAAAATACAAAACACACACACACACACACACACAAACAAACACGCACAAAGAAACAAATCAAAGGGGGAAGGATACCCTTCCGTTATACCCTCCCAGGAGAGCGATCACTCAAACAACCCTTCCCTTTTACTAAACTAAAACTTCCTGGATGTAACCTTGCATATGATTTTTTTGTGGAAAATGGCAAAGAGAACTTATAAAAAAAACACACACACATACGATAAGTGGCGTATTAGGTCACCTGAATTATTGGAGGTGGAAACGAGAATCCGATTTTTGGACCACATTGTTTTTGCTTATTAACATGATATTTCCATTAGATAGGCCTATTCGTATACTGCCTGAAACTGACCTGGTAGCTCCTTCCTCAGTTGGAACACACTTCCAGCCAGTCGAAATTTTGAGCTTAACACTCCCAAACATGACCCATAGCAACGCCATATGTATATGATATAAGTTTGAGCGTGTAGCAAATTACGGGAGCCGTTTTTTTTTTTTCATTTATGGCTTGCCAAAATAGTTTTGAACCTGCAGTCACGTTTATCTCACTCCAAATATCACCCCCCCCCCTTGCAGGGCTAGGGACTGGTAGAATATATCCACGGTACGGTGTTTTCCACCTGTCGTAAAAGGTGATCTACGATAAGGCAATTTTGTCAATTTCTAAACTGTATAAATGACGCTTACACTATACTCCTGAACTTGTTCTAGCCTACGTACCTCCTCTGTGTCGGCCGCCCCTTTAGGTTGATTTTTTTTTTGTAGCGATGAGCTGGAAGAAAAAGTTCGTCCGCCCCACGAGTTAGTCTTGTTCACGCCTTTGTTACATCCCGACTGATTCTTGCAAGTAGGAACTCACTTCTTTATGGATTAAAGCTATTTCGAAACTATAACGTGTTCAAAGGACATCAGCTTGCTTCGTTCTCTTGTTCCTCCGTCGTTCGCATCATGTTTCATTCATATTACGTGATTTACACTGGTTTCCCATCAAGTGGCAAAATAACTTCAAGGTTCTCCTCCTTACTTTCAAAGCTACTCGCGGTCTCGCCAGTTTATTTATATGAACTTAATAATCTATATACTCAGGGACCGCGGAGACGGGGTTGCTGGCAGAGCACGCGGAGCAAATTTTGAAGGGTCGGGCGGGGATGGGGTGGGCCACCTTACTTTGCTATTTTATTGTGGAACATATTGGGCCGCTTTGGTGTTAGCCCCCCTCCCACTTAAAAATTCGCTGTGACCAACCAGAACACTGACATCGTCTAACCTCTCTCTCTCGTTTCACTGTTCCAGACAATATTAATTAAGCTTATTTTAGTCACAGATCATTTTGTCACACCTCTGCCACTTTATGGAACAGTATCCTTCTCCATATTCACCAAGCTGAAAGTATTAGCATTTTTAAATCTCCCCTTGAAGGCTCAATCCTATCAAACAAACACTTCCAATTTTTCCAACCTTACTTATTCCCCTCCCACAACTGTCTAAAATTCATACTCATCCAGACACAATCTCAGTTCATTGTTTTTGGGTGAATAAACGTACAAGAGCCCAATTATTGTAAAACCAAAATACTCTCAGCCCAGTACATTTGTGTAACATGAGATTCGGTACCGTGCATTATTTTAACTATGTAAATCAAAGAGCGGGGGCCGTTCCACAAAGAGTTACGCACAATCTTAAGTTTGATTCACCACACATAAGCCAACAGTAAATCATACTTAAGATCGTGCGTAACTCTTTGTGGAACGGGCCCCTGAGCCAATTACTTCAGTGGACAACTGCAAAAATTGTAGTTTGGAATGAGAGGACAAGCACTTTAAAGCCCACTTACTTAGTATTGTTGTATAGTTTAATGTAATGTTGACATTTTCTCTTCTTTATATGTATCAGTCTTTTCATTTCAGCGTTTCTGTAGGTTTTTGCACTTTGCGCTTTTCTATTATATTTTGATTATTAAATGGAAGGATTCTCAGTGTATATGGACTGTATCTGTGACCAAACTTGAACCATATTTGAAACTTTGTTTCAACTTTTACCTTTTCATCTTTTTGACACAAAATAACACATTCGTGGTGTGTCGATAATCTAATCTAATTTACTAAGTGCAACTGACTAACTTCCTGACTAACTGACAAACTGACTAATTGACTAACTGACTAATTGACTAACTTACTAACTACTTCAAATTTGTGAGATCCAAACTCCAAGTAATTCATATCGGGTGCAAATATTAACTCCCTCTTCATATCCGACTTTTTAGTTGGTGTGCTTAGCCGGCTCCATTCGCGAGTATGAATCCCTTTCATTTTGGTTCACATATATGCTGGTATTTTACTCAATTTTATAATGACATATGAGGGTTACAAATTTGAAAAAAACCCACTCAGTCTAGTAACATGTCAAAAAAGCAGCCAACTTCGTGATGAAGGGTTGATTTGTGAGCTCATTATAATATATTTTAATGAGGATGTGCTACCAAACCAAAGGTAACCTACAATTAAGCTGTTCAGTCGCCGGTATCAAACAAACTTAATTGAAGTTTGACCACAGTTGAGGGAGCTGTATTGTAGGAGCTGTTATTGGGATGAAGATAGAACCCCTTTGCAGTGAGGTTTGTGTATTCAAGGTTTGTCGTCTTTAGAAGAACTGTGCCGGTTTTATACGATTCAATTGCCAGTCACGCTTCTCGGCCTTTTGGCTAAGATCTTGTGTAGAATCTTTTCTTTTCATCCAGTCTAGAAAAGGAGCCATACGTGACAGACCAATGATGGTCTGAAGGCCGTGAGGTTGGTCACGTGTACTGTCCTTGATCAGTGGACGTAGTAGCTTCTTCGGGAAGCAGTTAAAGTTTGGTTTCGCCGAACGGCCCTTTTCCAGAAGGTAGGGAGGACTTTAGAAAAAAGATGCAATTGCCAATCGCCTGAAAAATAAATGTGATTTTTTTCTCCTGTGTTTGGTGTCACAGATGAGATAACATCGACTTGACTCTTATATGCAATTGTGATCATACAAATTGTGAATACAAATTTATGTTTGCTTCATATCTATAAAGTTGAGGAAATCTTCCAGAATGTTATGTTAAAGAATAAGGATCTTCATTCGTCTCCATCTTTTGCCTATGGTCTCTCTTTATGTATTGGCACAGTTTGTATAAGATATTTCTATTAAACAGCCGTTCTAGTTTTGTAGCACATGCTGTGAAAGACTAATAATCTATCAAAGCATTGTTCTGAGCCACACTGAACCGTTTCTGTTTCGAGATTAAAAGTTGACCTGAATTTAAGTTGTTTCATCGTGGATGATGTTGGACAGGAGTTGCCTATTAAAGAAAACAAATACCCTTGATCCAATTAAACATCATGTTCTCCCTCGATTTAATGGGTCTTAATTTACTAGTAGCATAAATTGAAATTTTCGAGCTATCTCCACCTACTCATGACTCATGACTCACGACTCACTGGCGCTTGTGCAGTATACAGTGATATGGATACTGGTACCAATTAAACTTCTGCTTAACCACATGCCAACACATATTCGGCTTTATGAAGATATAGTACGTGATATTTAATCCTGATAACAGACTCCTTCAGCAGTTGTCAGGAAGAAAACAAAAAAGAGATGTCTTCGAAGGTTGTCAGGATAAATGCCTTTTTGGTGTTTTTTCTTTTCAATTTTTTCTCTTCTGGCAACATCATTTTAAACAGTGTTTTGTACGAGAACGTTAAAAATAGTGATGGATTTTCTAACACCTTAACCGGATTGTTATTTATGTTGCCGTACACAACAACTCGAATTTTCGGTAAGTTTCATTTAGTAAAGGTTTGGTTTTAGATGAGGTATATGACCCCAATTTCTAACTAATTGGCTTGAATCGTACCAGCCACGGTCTTTGTACAGATGTTTCCCCTATTTAATTGCATTTGCTGAGAACCAAGTAGGTTCCATTTTTAAAGGTCTTCGGTATGATCCGGTCAGGAGTCGAACCCCAGACATTCCAGCTGAAAGTCGGATGCTCTAATCATAATCATGTATTTGAACGTGCTTTTATTTTTTTTATTTTAGAGGGCGCATAGGCTACACAGACGGCACCAGCATGGGCAAGTGAGGCACATTTGTCCTCCAGTCAGAACCTTTCCCCTGTTGTCCCCCACTCACCTCCCAAAGTGCCGTGGTCGTGGGTTTTCTAGTGATGAAAAAATAATAGACCCGACCATTCCCTTAATTTTCAAAGTAAAACACTTTTTTATAACTTCCTTATAATTTTCTTCACCATAAGTATCTGAAATGATTTCGCTCATTTTAATTCAGCAGTCAATGAGTTACAAAAATGATCATTCACTCAATTAGTTCGGGATTCAGTGACGCAGAGAGATGATTTATACTGGGCGGGGGGGGGGGGGGTGCAGCTTCTTTACCCTGACCCCCTATCTACACCAAAACATCAGATTTGATCGCCTTGATGTTTTCGAAATTGGTTTGACAAACAAAAAATGAAGAAAAATTTCGAACATTGACCGAAACACATACGTCAATACCAGATTCAACAATGGAGGGGAAAATGTTTCATATAAGCAGTGTAAGATTTAAGTAAGAAATTTTGGACGGGTCTGACTGTATATTTTTGTTGAGATACTTGGATGTCTGACGCTAACGGTCCGTCATCTAAGCGACGCCCCACTATCAGTCGAGGCGTTAAAGAAAATTTGGAAAAATCACGACCCATCCGACAGCCAAAAATGGGATTTTCCATTACAGTATATAAGAATCTTACGTAGCAGTTTTTATTTTGAATTTTTCCACCTGCACTTCCGGTCTGTCTGTTGAAATTCTGACTTCTATAACATCATGCCTGACCATGATATACAGATATATGTGTTATTGATGGATTTCACTTGTGAAATAAAATATTGTAAAATATTGTGAAAGGGTATGATGCGGGTACGATCGTTTCTTCATGACATCAGAAACAGACTACAAGACATGTTACTTTATTACAGCACATTTTATACATATTGAAGATTGTCCCTAATTTTTTTTGTTTTCTTGAAGGATTAGGGAGACAAATGGTAAGTTTGGCCCCCTTTAAGTTTTTAGGGAATATGGTCCTGCTATCGGTTTCAGTGGCGGAGCTGCCATATGGTCAGGGGGCGGTCGCCCCCCCCCCCCCTGACGGACCAAAATCGTCTTTTGGCGCCCTTTTTAGGTTTTTAACATACTTTACTTTTGCACCATTATTGGCAAAAGACATAATTTAATAGCGTTGTTTTAAGGTCCACATAACAAAATGCTCAAACAGCCACCAGTAACTGTACTATCTGCACTTTATTCTGATGAAAAGGGTCTCTGGTAATACAGGGATAGGTTTTGCCGAAACGTATCTTCATGCTTTCTTGATACCCACTAATGAATGTTGTCGCTGTGCTAAGTTAATTGCTTCCACACCAAGCATAATTATAAGCTTACAAATTAAAATACACCGACTGACATTAAATTCACCCCCGGCCAATAAAAGATGTTGCAAAGGGCGCAACAATAATTGTAGTGCAAATAGCCCTCTTGTTGTCAACATAGACAATAAAAAGAGTTTATAAAGATACCAAAATAGCTTCCACAACATTTTTCAAAATCATTTGAAGAGAACTTCCAGGTTAAAATAAAATAAAAGTGTTATCCTAGTAGTATTGATATAAGGGTTTTAATGAGCCGCTTCCATTTTGCTTTTCTTCAAATGACCATTCTCATGATAAATGGTTATTTCTCACGCTGCACGATAATCCCATGAAAATGCTTTTTTCTGTACTTTCGTGGTCTCAAAAGCCAGAAAAATGCATCTAATAAGACTAGGTTTAGGCTTCTTTTATTTATTATGAATTCGGTATCTATGAGCCAAGCAGACCTTTTTCTTGACTATTTCTTTCAATGTACCGGTACTTAATTAATGGCTATTTCAGAGTGGTCACATGATGTAAATTACGTCAATTAATGTTTATTCGTGTACCTATCTTGATTCCCAAATGCCAAATATGTACACCGAACGGTGATTAATTTCCATAACTTTTTCCCCCTGTAAGATTGCTTGCTATGTAGCTCTTACTAGCAGGTTTAATCTTTATCTTCAAAATGTAGCCCATTATTATAAAATCTTAAATCGAGACCTGACAATAACACAAAATATAATGACCGCCTTCATACTAGAATGTGAAAGAGAGGAATAGAAACATGGGTGTCCGAGTCCGCATGTAGGGGCAAGGGGGGGGGGGGAACGTGCCCTCCCCTGGAAAATAAAAAGCCTGAAAAAACGAAGAAAACACGGAAAAAGATGAAGAACAATTAACATCAACATTTCTTAACAGTTCACTCAGTGTTTTCCCTATCTATATGTGGTAAATAGGCTTTAGAAATGCCATTTCCAGCGATCTGAGAGGCATTTTGGGCCAAAATTTTCTTGCGCTCCCCGCCAACTCATGGTGGCGCGGAGCTTTCCCCCTAAAAAAATTTTGCCCCCCCCCCTCCCGCCCTACCGAATTTTCTTCTGCGGAGGCCCATGGATAGAAAATTTAAACATGTTTTATTAGAAAAACTTGCTGAGGAGAAATGACAAAGAAGTCTTCTACCAGGTGCGGAAAATCAAATGAAAAGTCTGAAAAGCCGTGGCTTCGATCGTGCTGAGACTCAAGGAATTTACTCCTTCAAAGCTCCCCTGCAGACTATTTTCGCCCCCTCTGACCGAAATCCCTAGCTCCGCCACTGATCGGCTTCCTACGTCCACTGGGATAATGTAAAAGCCAAGCTTGTAACAAGTACTAAAAATAGAAAAATTTCAGCTTTATACTATTTTTGCGGAAAAAAGTATGAAGAGGAGAAGAGCTTTGCGTAAGATTGTAAAGTATTTATAAATTGGATTCATCTATCTAAAGGACCTTACTGGGAACTGAAGTATCAATGTATGTCCTAACTAGTGCATCGCGAGTGTGAAGACTTCCTTGAAATAAATAATATCTGCATTTTAAATTGAAAACATTAGGAAACGATCCCTGCAAATGCCTGTGCGCTCAGGCAAGGTGCTAAAGAGAAAGAAAGGAGACAATATTTGTCATGGTACATGGAAAATGGATTAAGTGAGTTGCAACTTTCAACTTTTTGGAAGGGGGGGGGGGCAAAATTTTGTTGGTTACGGGGTTATCCAGACAAAGAATACAAATACTTAAAATTCATTATTATGAATATTCATGATGATTTTCATTTACCAGGACCAGCTGTGAGTGTCTTTATGAACTACATAAACCCGAGAATACTTGCCACCTTCGGAAGTTTTCTGTTTGGTTTAGGATTTTGTTGCTGCGGGTTACTACCACTCCAGCCTATTTACATGTATCCATGTTTCATATTGTCAGGTGAGATACATGCGTTACCCATTGCATGATGGTATGAGTTTTATGGTATGAACTAAATAATATAACTTTGGGGATGGCTGTATGAGATGGTTGGTTATTGAGGTGTAGGTAAGGTTATGGCGAGTTGTAAGAACTATACTGAATGTATACTTGAAAATTTTTATTAGAAAGGGCGGGATCATTTAGCTCCGATCCTTACTGAGTGCATAGAAGTAGGAAAGAGTAACCCAAACTCGCCCGACCAAAACAAATTTAATTACACAACTAAAGTAACTTAAAGTTTGCAGAGTGTGCAGAACTTACTGAAAAAGTACTGCCCTTATGAGCCAGTTCGGTTATTTGTTTTGGTGGCTATGCACATGGGCACATCCTCCCCATTCGTACGGATAAACAAAACAATCCCGCACCTACAACACGTATTCAAAATATTTTAGTTTTACGTGAAAGTTTCGATAAATCATTATTTTTAATGATTGCATCCATAACCTAAGAACGGACCTCAAGTGTGGTTTTGAGACCCCTATTTTCGTTCGAGTTGGCAAGACACTTATGTCGTGTTGCATGCAAGTACTGACGAAAAAAGGGAACGCCATACACTACGTGCTGAGCTCGGTTTGTATATCTCAGCACGCTGTGTCCCACGATTACATGCGGTAACGCATTGCCGAACTCGCTTATTGTTGTGTTTTTTTCCTCACACCGATTTTTAGTTTTCAGCATGTTTGACAAAAGTAGTCAGTGAAGGGAAAGAGTGCCCGTCTCCCATGACCCGAGTCCATAGATAGATAATGTAGGTTATGGATTTGTATATGCACGTTTACAATTACATTTTAGTTCTTTCGAAGAAAAAACGCTTGTTTTCTAATGGATAGACTAATTGCGTCAACAAAATAACCTGTAGGTATCCCTGTATTTATCAATTGAAAGAAAATAATGGTTCTGTGAATAGCTGAACCTTGGGCCACCTCACCAGTCACCTGATTCCAGTTGCTAAGGTTCCGTGCCAATTTAGAAAACAGCATTTCGAGATTCCAGGCCTTTTCCTATTATGCGAATTTCCACCAGGTTAAGAGGCCGTGGTCGTCTCGACTTGAACCAATTATTTGGAAACTGGACCGTAAAATTTTATCTAATCAACCAACCACACAAGTTAGTGGACAGATCATTCATGTTTTAACCTGTACATCCATTAAAAGAGTCCCGTGGAAACATTTATGCTTTATTATTCTCGAGCTTAATTGGCCGTAATTGGACCGAAGTCTGAGTCCAGCTGCCGCCCATTTGAGACCGATTCCTGTAGATTTTCAGGGCAAGTTCGAGTCTATACAGAGAAGAGAGTCGAGTCGAGAGTTGGGGGTGGTATCTCTGTTGACACCTTGTAACGGTGAAATTAAACATTGTCGTCTCTATTTTGGGTTGTTTTACATTCTGGTGAATAATTTTGGATCGTTGTCTTTTAACTGCAAATTGATTCTATTGATATTTTGCTTTCATATTCAAATTTGTTGGTTTCATTTTTTGTCATCGTCTTTGGGCAATGCTAGCGACTATACTTTTTTCATTCTTGTTCATTACTTCAATTTTCCTGGCAATCGACCCAAAATGTTGTCTCACAATATGTATTAGAAAATGTCATTACGTTGTTTTCAACAGGAATAGGTCTAGCGTTCCTAAATTTACCAAGCATCTGGTTCCTTGAGAAGTCGTTCGGAGTCAACTTTCGGTCAGTTATGCCGCTTGCGCTGTTGGGTTCTTTCGCTGGCATGGTTATTATTCCAAACATTGCCGCTTTCTCCGCGGAAGAATACGGGACAGGTCCCACTTTGCTTCTGTTTGGGGCGTCAGGATGGCACCTCATTCCTTGTGGGTTACTTCTCCCAAAGTCTGTTTCATTGGGCCCAACCATTTCCGACAACCAACACAGAAACATGAAGGCAGATGGAAGTCAATGCATAGGTTCCGTGACGTCGGAGGCTGAAGAGAAAGAGGGTCGCTTTTCAATTTACATGACGTCACTCAAGAAAGCGATAAGGCGCATGCTTTCCGTAATGACCGATGAAATATTTATTTTATTCTTAATAGCGGCAAATTTAAGAAAGCTACCAAATGACGTGTGGACTTTGTTTTGGATTCCTAGGGTACAAGAAGTCGGATTATCGTTACAAATTGCATCAGCTGTAGGTAGCATAGGGGGAATCGGAGGTATCGTAGGCAGATTTGTAGCAGCATTGTCATTTAAAACCTCGGAGGATGTTTCTTTGATTCTTTTCTGCTTTTATTTCGTTATTAATGGATTTACTTTTATAATCACCGAGCTACTACTGATAAATTTTCAGGGTGCCGTACTACTTTGCTTTGCAAGCTTCTGTAATGGACTGTTCCTCTCCGCTCAGTCTGGAATGGCTGCAGGTGTACTTCACTTACTTATAACATCTGAGCAATATGTTGGTGCGTACGGATTGGTTGAGCTGGGGAATGGCATATGCACAATTTTAGCTGGCGTAGTTCCGGGTAAGTACAGCAAGAAGTGTCATCGTTTTCGTCCTGAAAGGAGGAACAAAACCACTTCTCCATCTCTCTATGAGTATAAACAGCAAACTAGTACTCGAGTCTTTTCGGGGAGTCGATGCGGTGGTGGTAGAGGGGGGGGGGGGTTGTCATGAAATAAGGTCCATTCGATTTTATGAAATGGCTCGCTGCATCCCAAACATTCAACAATAATTCTTAGATAACTGGAAGAGGCCTGGTTGTGAAGGGAAAGTTAATTATTTCACAATTGATGGGCCTACCTTACTCCCCAGGCCTACTCACCTGGGTTGTTGTTAAACATCATTTACGCTTGTACATCTTCACCAAATTCAATTACGTGCAAGGTACACGTATTCAGATATACGATGGATAGAAGTTAGTTCGTTAGATAAGATTGAACGACACATCAACACGAATGTGTTATATAGTGTCATAAAGTTCAAATACTGTGCAAGTGCTCCCGTTTAATCGCCTCTTACGACAGGCGGGGACAGACGCGTAACCAGGATTGTGTCATGGTGGGGGGGGGGGTGGGGGGGTTGGGGCACGATATGAGGTAAAAGCCTAAGGATAGAGAGAAAAAACCGCTATTTTTAGGTGTTTTTTCATTGCAAGGTATGGTCATGGAGGTTTAAACCCCAAAACCACCCGTAGTGTGACGGGGAATACCGTGGGCATATTCTAAAACCCCAGCCCACAGGGGATACAATAGATAGAAATGTACTGTTTCAGTATGTATGTACGTATTTACAAGTATACGCCGCTACTGGTGCGACGGGTGCGTATTTGGGGATATAGTAACGTATACGGTTCGCTATTGTCACTACACAGTTGGAAATTTTTTTTTTGTCTATGTTTGGATTTATTTCCATATCTTAGAGAGGTGGTTGAGCGGAAGGAAGGTAATTTCAAGCGGGGATATAAAATTTGGGCGGGAGACTAGTATTCAAACTCAAGCGGGATGTCTGAATGGTAAGGCAGGTGGTGGTCCAAGTTGAGCCAAATTTAAAGGCCAAACTGGGATTAAACACTAACTCTGTTCGGGTATTATGTAAAAATAACACATTATCACAGTAACGCTATATCTGGTTTTGTTTTTTCCCCTCAGGTCTTCTGAAGGATTCTTCTGTCGGATTCCAAACTATCTTTATCACTTTGGGACTCATCGGATTAGTAAATGGACTTTTTGTGGTAGTGATGATCATACTGATATTTTGCAAGAAACATCCAAATTACGACACGAAAAAGTTATGTTGTCGCTGAGTATGCATACCTATGTTATAATATGACTGCCATTCAAGCCCGGTTTTCCAGCCACGGGCTGAGAGAGGCGCTGCATCACCACGCCTTCCTGTTCGTAAGACATCTTCTCTGGTAGAACGTTTGAAAAACTGAATGACTTTGTCGGGTAATACACTGAGGTTTTTCTGTGACAAAGAAAACAAATATCTCGTTTTTGTAGGACTGTAACGAACGTTTACTTTGGCAAGATCTAATAGGCAAACGTTTTCATTTTCACCACAAAGTTGAAACTCGCAAGCTCAAAATTGCGACTGCTTCTTTTTGTTTACAACTTTGGCAAACGCAATGTCCTGCTGTGTGAGGGATTCGAAATTTTTAAAAATTTTCTGTACACTCCGCGCCAACTAATTGTGACGCTCCGTTTAGATATAGTCTTTC
This sequence comes from Holothuria scabra, assembly GCA_037179385.1. Lineage (NCBI taxonomy): Eukaryota > Metazoa > Echinodermata > Holothuroidea > Aspidochirotida > Holothuriidae > Holothuria > Holothuria scabra. The sequence continues at coordinate 30,983,143 of CM074185.1, read as the reverse complement.
TGTCCAACAGGTTACTTAAGAGAAGAGTGCAGCCTTTTACATAAGTTTTCGTTTTTTGTCAATATTGGGAATTATTACTCATTGATATCAAGAAAAATTAATGGCAGTTGCACATTTTAGGTCTGTCTGGTAATTTTTTCATCACTTAGCAAGTATCTTAAATACTTCTTTTTTACAGATTTTAACTGCAAAGAAAGCTCAAAGTTGCCAATGATTAGATTCTATGAACAAGCCTGGCAATGTCAATTCCAGCAGTTTGATAGTTAGCAATTTTAAAAATTTTCTGTGCGCTCCACTTAGATAGTCTCTCCGGCAGGCCTACACTTTTTCGGGCTAAAACTCCTCTGCCCCAAGGTGAAAAGCACATGTACGCCTATGTCTGGGAGGTGTCTTAAAACGATTTTGTCAATACTGAAGGAGGGGCTAAGAGTTAATCATGTGGAGACAACATTTACTTTTGGGAGCAAGGGCATGGATCCATCTGCAAAGGTGCAGGACCGGGGGATATTTCATATCATTCCATTACAATCACTTAACCAGTCCTAATCTTCAAAACGTTCGTAAATTATTTTGCGACTAACTGATCGCTCAGGGGGAGTAGCCAGATTTTCTTGTGGGGGGAGGGGGGCAAAGTCGACTCATCGTCCCCGATCTTGACCGACAGGACTATCTAAGCGGAGCGCCACCATCGGTTGGCGCGGAGCGTACAAGAAAATTTTTGGTTTTAGAAACCCCTCAGATGGCAGGAAACAGCACTTCCCGAATGTTTTATGCTGAATGTTCCCAGGCTGGAAATATGGATCTCTTTTCTGAAATTTCTCAATTAATGCAAAAAAAAAAAAAAAAAAATCAGTCTATGAAAAATGTTAATACATGTTTCTAAGCGGAGCTCTACCATCGATTGGCGCGGAGCGTACCAGGAAATTTTTGGCTTTACAAACCCCTCAGATGGACGGAAACGGCACTTCCCTAGTGTTCTAAGCAAGAATATGTTCAGCCCGACTTCGAATTTTAATTTGAGCACTTGTCAAATATGAGGGGCTGAACATACCTTTAGCCCCCACTTTTCCATTTTTCATCGCCGCCACTGGGGTGCGGCATTTTCTTGAGGGAGCGAAGCGCCCAAGTGAGGAGTCGAGCGACCGAACGGGGAGAGGGCGTGGTTCTCCCCCTCCTACCCCAAGGAGATTTTGCATTTTTACATCAAAATTGAGCGATCTGGTGAACACCTAAGCTGGAATTTTTGGACATTTTCAATCTTGTATCAATGTTTTCCTTATTCCCTCGGGAGTTAGTATGTGGCTGTAAGAGGGTTACTGTACGAGTCAATGGGGCCCTAGGGAATTGTGTTGTACTGAAACAAAACAGCTACTCATAAGGCTTACATTGGCTAAACCGGCGGAATTGACATTTTGCCCTGAAAAACGCCAAAACACAATTTAAATTAAAAAAAAATAAAAATTAGGTCTGGGAGGGAGTAAGTGCGTACCCCTTGGCTACGGGCCTGTCTCCCTGGGTGTCCCCCTCCCCTTTTGGAATTTTTTGCTGTCTCGAAGAGCTTAGATGCAATATGGTGCTATATTTTGTTCTTTTATACTAGATTACAGTGTTCTCCACAGGGGGTTTTAGAGGGGCGACACGCCCTCCTAGTGAAATTGGCCGCCCCTCCAAAGTAGTTGCCGCTCTCCAAAAAATGCAGCTTCCATTTTTAGTTCATTGCTTCATTACACATATACAAATCATAACTGGAAAATGTGTCTTCCCTCCAGGCTTGGCGCCAGGATTTGCCCGACGAAGGGCCACTCTCCGAACGGGGGAGGGGTAGGGTGGGTGGCGACCCCAAGCCCCGACAGCCAGGATGCCATCGATGTGTTGGTGAGGGAGATTTGAAGAAAACCTGTGCACTATACCTGCCATTGCGAGTCATATACGACATAAAATTTGTATATGCTAGAGGAAGATATTTCCGCACTGATTTAACCGTGGAAAAGCGGGCGAAAATTTTTTGGGTTAGCCTACAGCGTACACTAAAAAGAATCTGTATTTATTTAAAGCTTACATAGGTCAATTGTCCCGGCATTTGAGCCCTATCGGGCACAACTTATATTGTACTTCCTTCTTCGAGTCCGTACTGCACGACTGACACAAGAGATTATTAACTAAGTTTAGCGAAATGAGATGAAATTCCCGACATGTACATTAATCCATTTATTCTACTTATTAATTTACTTGAAAAGATGGGAAGGGTTTGTACTTTATTAGCTCTAGGTAACGGAACTTAGGAAGAGTGTGCAAAGCGTACCGAACATTTTGGGTTTTATTGCAGAAATAACTCTTTTGAAAGCCAAAATAACTAAACCGACCATGCGAAGGCGACAGATTATTCCCGACAGGAGACGGGCCATGCCAGCGACCACAAGTTCCGACAGCCCCTATGTCGAATGGGTGGTGAGAAGGGAATATGAAGGAGCCTAACTATCCCGTGTCATTGCAGCCTGGGGCACATTTTGCACAATATCACTTAATATTTTAAAAGCCGAGTTGCACACTGATAGTGTTCTTTTGAGTCTGAATCGTGAAATTGCAAAGAGCGCGAACGCGCGAAAATTTTTGGTAGGCTTACAAAAATAACATAGCCTACGTGTATGTAATCATTAAGAACAAAAAGGAAAAAAAATAGAAACTATAGGGGTTATAGACCGTATCGGGGATAACATACATTTGTGTTGAAACCACCTGGAATACCCGATAAAATAGCCAAACTATGTTCCGTGAGTCGCTCACCAACTGACCTATCGCATGACATACACAAGAGTTACAGCAACTAGGATTTGTGATATGGGATGAAATTTACGACCTCTACATAACCTGTGTACTGTGCCAACCCGTTACTTGGTAAGGTTGACAGGACTTACACTCTCTAGATATGTGGAATGGAAGTATTGAAAAAAGTGGAGCGAGTCCTACAGCCCGCGTAGCGCGCCGAAAATTTGGGGTTCTTTTTAGGGAAATTGTCCCTTGAGAGCAAAAAACAGGTAAACCATCGGGGAGACTAGTCGTCGTCGGGGACTGCATACTTTATCGTAACGACTAAGAGCCCCCCCCCCCGAAAAACTGTAAAAAATACCCCCGATTCCCTCCCTCCTCTTGCCGTTTATTTTTTTTTCTTATTTTTTTTGGCTCTCCTTCATTTTTTCAACATCGCCCATCGCGTCCCCAAAATTTCTGTGGGGGGGGGGGGGGGCACTCTGCCCCCCCCCCCCCCCGCTGGCTACGCTAGTGTGATCGCTCCAGCACTAGTTGTGATGAAGCTGCGAAAGCTTAAATTGCGAATTGCCTGTATCATAGATGTCATTCGGTTACAACGTAGAACACAATTTCGTGTATTAGTATTTTATATTATTTGTACCCGCATACTATAACATAAAAGGTTTTGGTGATTGCTGTAAAATTGGCAGATGTTTATTTACAGTAAATCCAGTGATGAACATAAAAGTCAGATTAAAAATTTAAGGGTAACTAGAAGTTATTGTTGGTGATGTAACACCATGCACGGGTTACTCACGTCTACTACTACATACATATATTGTGCTACAATGATTAACAATTTGAACCCACTATTGCTGTTCCCATCTCCACAAAAAACTTTTGGATCAAGCTGACTCTGCGAAAGGGGATGATTTATTTTCTTGACTGTCTCATTTTCCCGAATGGATTATATATTCAGTATAAATTTGTGCCCGAATTGGGGGTGGCATTATCCCCTGCCACCGTCCCCATCTCGTACGAATACATTTATGTCAGTCTTGTTGTAAGGTGATCATATGGGTTTCTTCCTTTTCTTTAATTTGCCGTTAAGAAAAAATCTGCAAAGGTACTCAATTAGTTTGTATTTAATTTGATGAAATCTTTTTATACTTTCTCCATTTACCAGCATCTTCTTCTATAGAGGCTTTTCACATGACGTCATAATACTCTCCGGCGGCCATGTTGGAGTACATGTAACTACGTAGTAAACCATACGGGACGCGCATGCTCGTTGAATTTGTACACACCGTGCATATCACAGTGCACACTGTGCAGCGTTCGGCACAAAATCACGTGTATTTGGCATAAATGTCCTCCAGCATGGCGGTTACGTGACGTTATTGCAAAGCCTCTATAGTGGGAGGCAAATATTTAGCTGGGTCTGGATTGCGGGATTTGTGGGATATGTGGAATAATTTGCCTTCGTTTTAGCAGGGAGTGTCACTTTCCTGCCATCAGGGTTGTACCGTAAGAGCACCCTTTTCACACAATGTGGTGTTGATCAGCTTCAGTTTCGAGTATTTGTTAAATTTTTTCTGTGAATCAAAATAAATAAAATAAATTTAAATAAATTTTTTTTCAAATTGGTTATCGTCTAACTGAATATCAGGTGCCATATCAAATGCCTCGGAGAGTACATTGTGTTTTTGTTCATCAATGGACCGTGTCGCACGTTTACTTACGTATTCTACTTCAGACATGGGAGGGCTCCCAGTTTCGTCATGACTCGAGTCGTTTCATACATCTATACACATCTGCCTACTACTTGAACAACAATTCAAAATTTGGAACTAGGAGGTTATACATTCATTCACAAATATCCTATTCCCACATTCCGTTCGTTAAAGTTTAACTTGCCATCACATTGGTACAGTGGCGTAGCCATGGGGTGGTTTTGGGGTTAGAACCCCCCCCCCCCATTACCCAACCTTGCAATAAAAACACCTAAAATAGCGATTTTTCTATCCTTAGACTTTTTCCTCATGTCGTGCCCTCAACACCCACGCCCCCATGACATCAAAACCCTTCCCATGACACAACCCTGGCTACGCGTCTGCATTGGTACATAAGTTCTGCTAATCGATGGGAGTCGAAAGATCATGTCGTCACGAAGTCTGAATCTAAAACATGAGGTAATAAGCAATCACCACATGTATCTACAGGACAACAACAGTACAACAAGATTTAAATTTGGTTAATGATGTCATATTTTAATTTCACTTTTGTGTGTACTTTTATGTCATATTTTCTTATTTCCACTGGATTATCAGTGGGGGGGGGGGGGGGGAGGGAGCTGTAGGCTGTAAAATTTTTATGGAGGTGGACTTGAAGGCTGCAGCCCGGTAGCCTCGGTCGTAGCTGCCGGTATTTACGCCACAGCTCTTAGACTACGGTACACTAATTAAAGCAATCTTAGTGGAAAGAGTTGTTACAATTCAATGTGGGATGAGAGAACTTTTTAGAGTGATAGGTTTCTCTTCTATGGTAGTACCGTACATTTTTCTACAGCGAAAGGATCACATAAAAAAGACAGCAGATTACTGCACAATTACGTCATCTGCCTAGGATTAGCATAAAAATTGTGTAGGCTGCATTAGTCCTAATAGGTCAAAGGATATCAAATAATGAGGTGAATTGCCCTTTAAAATCTCTGGTTTCATACGTTTCACGACTTTTAAGGTTTCATGATCTGGACGACGTCGAGAGGGTGTCTCTCTTCAGGTTTAACGGAATCACCCCTGTGGGACCAGAAAAGTAGAGTAACTTTAGGGACGTGTCCGGGAAGGAATTGTTCAGATATCCACCCCGCCATATTGGACACAACACTCTTATGACAGTCAGTCAGCCAGTCAGCCAGTCAGCCAGTCAGCCAGTCAGCCAGCCAGCCAGCCAGCCAGCCAGCCAGTCAGTCAGTCAGACAGTCAGTTAGTCAGTCAGTCAATCAGTTAGTCAATCAGTTAATTTTTTTGGAGCTTAGGGGTCCTAAATGCGAAATGGGGTGATCCTCGGGAAAGTTTGAACTGTGTTACTTCAATTATAGTCAGGAGAAAGGGTACAAACAATAACGAATGCGCGCAATGCGTGCTGAAATAATTTTTCATTCTATGTCGCTTCTGTAACAAAACTTGCACTCAGGGTCTGCATATGGAGACAATTTTATCCCCCATCAAAGCCCATCTGCAAATTACAAGGCTACTTTTCTTCCAGATAATTCGCACACAGCTTTAAAATTTTGCTGCCGTGCTTCACCGAAAGTTGTTACCAGAAGATTGTTTTTTAAAAAAGACAACATTGAGATAAACTTTTGATAGTTCGAGAACCGTTTGTGTTAGAACACGATCAAAATAAACCCATGACTTGGTCTGAAAACACACCTTACCCGGCCCCAACAGAAATAAAGCTTAAAACTTTTGGGAAGTTTGACTGGGCACCTGCATCAATTTCATCATGATATTGTCACTCAGATATAGAGTGTAAACCGTGGCACTTGAACTGACTGCAAAGCGAGTCAAACGTTTTGCTTTAGGACTTTTGTAGAACTTACAATACCGTTGCACAATCTAAATGCGATTTAGAGGGAACAAAGGAATAAAACAATTTGATCGTAACAACCGCAGGCAAATGTTGTATGGTAATTTGAGAAAGATTTTTGATAGAAAAATGTTAAAATACATAATTTGTTCGAACGACATAACACCCCCCGCAGACCGAGGAAGGAGATAATCTAAAAGTTTCAGAGAAGCAGTGGTGTATGAGTCGGGGATGGGCACGGGCAGGACTAATCCCCCCCCCCCCCAATTTTCACAAAATTAAAACTTCGGGCAATAATTTGGAAAAAAGTCGGACAGGACTGGAAAAAATATCGGACAGCCACTTGAGTTTTAAAAAATGGCATGGTTTTTAGAAAGTCTCTAAGTGCGCCCGAAATCTTAAAAAAACATTTTCCGAAAAAAGGGAAAGAAACGTCATAGGTGAGATTTTCATACAAAATCAACAAGATTTGAAAAATAGCTACACATTCGGCAATGCATAAAGCTATTATTGGTGAGTTTTACTTCATAATCTTTCACACACAATGCTAGAAATGGTCGAGTATCCAGTCTTTCAAGTTGAATAATGTGAATTTGTTGAGAAGCTGTAGAAGATACGTCATACATGATGCGCGCACAACGCGCGAAAAGTTTGGTGATTGGGAAATATCCGAAAAAGTGCACCCGAGTTAAACACACTGAAATACGGGTGAATGTTTACGACAAATGCAGTGGAGTAGCTACGGGGGGGAGGGGGTTGGGGTGGGGCTGGAGCCCCCACCGAAGCGCCCAGCTCTCCAGCAGCCCCCCACTGGCGACCTAGGCAAAAAATTACATTCATGCTGCCTGATGATAATAATCAATCTGGGCCACCCGACTACTATGACATAGATACACTTGCGATAGATCCACGCAGTTGCAGTGTTCTGCAATTGTGGCCCAAATTTCGGAATTAATTCAGGTAGATTGTGACAGGCATCGTATCTTCGGAATCTCTTGACTCGTCGGGTTTCTGGATGGATAATTTTCCAGCAGATTTGGAGTGGCTGAAATTGGCTACCTTGGTGTGGATTAAAGTGTGTTCCTAGCATCTGGCCTGTTTCTATCTCCTGTAGGGTTTCTTTTCAATTCCTGGGGATGCACATATTTTTCCAAAATCTTACTTGGTGTAGTGGGTAGAATATTTGAGTCAAATATGGTTGAAAGGAATTTTCACTTTGCACGGCCATTGCTGTCAGTCATTGGCCAGTGCAACAACCAAACTCGTGCTGGGTCTATGCAGTCTCAAGAGTAGCAACATTACCACTATTACCTCACAGGACCTCACTTAGATCTTGGTTGGAGTGGGACATACCCAGTGGCGTACGGGACGGGGCAGTGAGAAGACTGCCCCAAATTTCCGCAAAATCTATATTCGGGCAGGAATTTGGGGAAAATTCGGGCAGCCCTTTAAATGCGAAAAAATGAGATGGTTTTTCAGAAAATTCCTAAACGTGGCCGAAATCTTAAAAAATGTCCGAAAAAGGAAAGAAACGTCATAAAGTCGCAATAAAATTTTCATGAAAAACCAAGTCAAGATTCCCAAAAATCGCTATACGTTCGGGCAGCGCAAAAAGCTATTATTCGTGACTTTTACTTCACTGATAATAACACTTTAATGCCCGAAATTGTCGAATATCTAAATTCTTTCAAGCATTTGCCCGAAAATGGAAAAGTATCATAGTGAGGGTAGCACAGTTACGAAAAATCAAACGGATAAAAAAATCGCGACACATTTGGGAAGCCTGTGGCTTAAAAGAAACAATTCATTCTTAAGCCTGCTTTTCAATCTTGTGTATGCAATACCCGAAACAGCGATTATTTTAAAAGCTTCAAATCTTTGCCGAAAAACAGAAAACGCTATATTTAAAGTAAAATTTTCATGGGAAATATCAAAGATCTGCGACAAATTGGGTAAAATGTGAAAAAAAAGGTTTTCATCCTCCCCACTTCATACTGTAGTCTTGCAAAAATTGCCAAAAATGGTCAAATATTCAGGCAAAGGTTAAAACAATGCTGGGACGTTTTCAGTTCGAGTAATTAATACGAACGGACAGGAGGGTGTTCAGAGGCACAAATGTTTGCCATCTATCCTGCTCTAGAGCCAAATACGGGCAATGGTTATAAAAATCGGGTAATTTGTTTTTCGATACTTTAATGCGTGAGAATGTCTTCCCATAAGTCTGCTTGAAAATTCATTTGAACACATCTTGTAATGTTAAATTTTTTTCAAAAGCAAAATCATACATAGTCGGAAGTTCGGGCATTCACACAATTTTATCAATATATATTGAATTAATCCAAGAGTCGCAATAGAGTAAAATTCATTAGCATGTTTCCAATTCCGTTTTGCAGTTTTCCCCCGAAAATATGAGGGAGCATTTCATCGATTGGTAGTGATACATTGTATCTGGTAATTTTCTGATCAAATAGCGACTGCTTAGATCCCCCTCTATAAGCCCGGGAAATGCCATTTTCAACTGTCTGAGGGGTCGGATATTCCATAATTTTCTGTACCCTTCGCGCCAACTAATGGTTGCGCTCCGCTTAGTCTTTGTGGCTGAATTTTTAGTTTGGAGTAAACCTTTATCTGCAATTGGAACTTAAAATAGCGACTGCTTGGATCCCCTTTATAAGCCTGGGAAAGTCATTTTCGACTGTCTGAGCGGTACGAATTTTCAAATTTTCTTGACGCTCCGCGCCAACCAGCCAGTGGTGGCGCTCCGCTGTGACTGTCTTACGGGCAGAATTATATTTTCGGGCAAAAATCTTCTGCCCCCAAACTGAAATGCTCCCATACGCCTATGGAAATACCTTACTCATGCGTGCACTGGAACAGCTACTTGCAACAAACAGCAGGATTCCGGATTTGCAATCCTAGGATCAGGGGTGGCGCCAGGATTTGCCCGACAGGGGGCCAAGCTCCCTGACAGGGGGGGGGGGGCAGGATTTCAAGGCCCCGACAAGGGCGATGTTATGTCCCAGTTGAACGTCATTTTGCAGAATTTGAGGAGCGCGCCGAAATTTGGGGCTTTCTTTTTAACAAATACTTAAAAATCTGGAGTGTAATAAAGTAAAAATTAAAACTTATGGAAGAAATTTGGCTTTTATTGGTACTATAAAAAAATTTGGGTTTTTATTGAAAAATCGGTCCTTCATATAAGGGAAAAATCAAAAACGTTACATGGACGACAGCTGAAATTCTTTTGGGTTTACGCATTGAATCGTACTAGACCTACTTACTAACTGACTAAGGCTTTGAGACGAGACTAGAAGTTTGCCCGGGAAGTGTTTCCCTTTTCTGAACGAATCTTTCAAAATTAAAAGCTTATCATAATGGAGAAATTTTGGATTTTAGTGAAAGAATATTTGGCTTTTTGGTAAGGTTATAATGAAAAATTTGGTTTCTTTTATTAAGAGATATGCAAAATTTGGTAGTATGCGTAGTATGTGATTAACAGAGTCGGCTTTGGTAATTTATTGTACGGAGTATCCATCGAAATTGGAAAATTTTGCTATTCTTAACAATCTTATGCTAATATTGGAGAAAAATTGTAATTTTATGACAGTTTGGGGGTTTTATGGAGGAATTTGACGTTCTCATGAGGAAAATAAAGTAGGGGTGATCTGTAGTTTTGTTGAGGTTTCTGAATATCATCATGCAGATTTAGGTCCTCGGACCATATTGGAGTAATCTTGACTTCGCATATATTTGAAGTTTTATATTTTATTTACTGTCATGGGCGTACGGGAGCGTGTCAGCTGAGTTTGGGAGGGGCAAAATTGTTCTTTTGTCCGAAAAAATGTAATCCTGCCCGAAAGATTATCTAAGTCGAGCGCACAGAATTTTTTGAAAAATGGAGAACCCCCGGTCAACAGGAAATGGCATTTCCTGGGCTCGTAACTAGAATTAAAGAAGTGCTTTCTTTCAGATTTCCTTCGCAATAAAAATATTTTCACTTCAAAATACTTCCCGAAACGAAGAATAATTTACAAACACGCATTGTTCTGTTCAGTTATCTGTTCGACTAAAACACTATCTATGCGGAGCGCCACCATCAGTTAGCGCGGAGCGTAAAGAAAATTGTTAAGAAATCTAACCCCTAAGATAGCCGGAATGGCATTTCCCAGACTTGTAACTAAAAAAGGAAGCAGTCGTTATTTTGAGCTTTACTTTAAAATGAAAGTTTCACTTCAATAGAGAAAAAAACCCAACTCACTAATGATCAGAAAAGTACCAGATAAAAGGTACTGCTACAATTAGATGTAATGGTCTTGTCTCTTCAAGTTTTCGGGACGGGGGGACTATACAACGGAATTGAAAACATACTAAAATGTTTTTGACTGTATTTAGAATCTTCCTTGAATTCAACTGCAAGGTCCACTAAATAGATGAAATTTTTAACGTGACTGCCCGAACACAAGACTATACATGGTTTTGCCCCCAACGTATTTGAAAATATGGCACGATACAAGCTGCCTTCAAATAAATTTTCGGTCAGACTTCTGGGGAGATTTTCTCACACCACTGTTTATCATTATTTGTAGCTGAAAACGACATGGCCGATATTCATTACCTTTGCGAGAATTCGGCTGTCCGGGCAGGCCAGATGGCAGACCATTGGGTACTACTCGCACATGAACAACCCCTAGTCTGTTTTTGAAGGAAAATCCACATCTCCACATTTTTTATTGTAGGTCTGTAGATGAAGTCTCCCGACGAAATTGGATTTTTTCGACAACATGGGGTAGGTAGCCCGTCCCCGACGGAGGCATGAACTTGCGCGCACTGGTTGAAGATGGGATGAGGGATAGGAGAGTTAGTAAGAAGTGATTAAAACCGATTCAGATATGCATTCAAATAGCGTTACAAAAAATAGTTCAAAAAGAAAAAAATCATAGTCCTTTACGTTTTTCATGTTCAGGCCTCCCCGAAAAATTGCCGTCCTTCCCCGACGGGGGAAGAGATAGGACAAGGTACAAAGAATGGGGTTTAACAGAGTTAAGAAGTGATTTAAAATCGATTCCGATATGTATTAAAATAACAATTCAAAACAAAAAATGTGTTCTATATCACCCATCCAGTAACTTCAGTCCTTGTGTGGTTTTTTATTATTTTTTTTTATTTTTTAGACCTCCCCGACGAAACCGCCGACCTTCCCCGACGGGGGGGCCGGCAGTATTCCCCGACGGGGGGGGGCATGGCCCCCGGATCCCCGCTGGCGCCACCCCTGCCTAGGATACATAGTCCAGTGGAGTAATGAACTGACCTAATCAGTATCTCAAAAGTGTGTTTGAATCTGAGAAAAATAAAGGATTTTTCTCACCAGAATTAAAGGCAATTGAACCTGGCAAATGCCATTTCCAGCCATCTGGGAGGTCACGTAAAAATCCAAAATTTTCTTTGTACGCTCCGCGCCAAATGATGGTGGCGCTACGTTTAGATAGTAAACTCCACCCCCTACAAAAGTATCCATCCCCCATAGCCCCCCACCCCACGAAAAAAAAACCAAGCTACGCCACTGGACAATATTATTGTGGAAATATTCATAATACAAATACAAATGAGAGATAAGCTTGGAACACCACCTGTGTAACATCTTTTTTTCAGTTACCACAACAAAGGAAAAGAAAAATCAGGCTGAATTCGATTGCAAAGACCCCCTCTGAATACGCCGATGCCTCCATTCTTTATGACGAGTAAAATCACAATGGCAGTATAGGTTTCATTTCAAAGTTGTTGGCATGACCCGGTTAGGATTTGGACTCTAAACTTCCTGGCTGCAAGTCGGATGCTATTTTGACAAATTTTCGCCGAACTACCGTTGCTCAAATTTCTTTCTTGGAAATTGGAGGCACCGCTGGAATAAACCTTGTTGTTTTACCGCATGTACAAGCCTCCGTAGTTATGTGGTTGACGTGCAGTCTGATCTGCAAAAGCAATTCACTACGCACGAAGACATACCCTCATCATATATTATAATCTATACTTTGACTAATCATTTCCGTGTTGACTGCAGTTTGCCATGTTGTTCATGCACACATGTCACCTTCAATGTATTTACATAGTTCAGACCGTAGCTGTTTGGACTTTTGAAAGGCAAATACATTAGTAACCCATTATACTAGACTTGCTTTTCCTCCACTATCATCAGTTACTATAAAGTTGTTATATGTCGTTCGAAGAGTAAACTGTACTGCTCTACGACGTACGGGAGACGGTGAAGCAGCAAAGGCTCGTGGAAACATTTCCGTCCGTACCGAAGGTAGGCAAAAACCATTTTTGTATATCCTTTTCTAACCTTTCAACAAGTCGACCTGTGAAACAGTGTAGACTTCAGAGAAAATCGCCTTCTATTCTATATCCGGGGTTTGGGTAGTCTAATCTTGAACTAGGCTATCTGCTCTCCGTTTGGCATTAATGAGCAATTCAAGCCATGTATCAAATCATACACGCCTGAGCTAGAAAACGACAAAAGATAACTGCATGCCAGTGAAATGTGAAATGAATGTTACCCCATGTAGGCTGCTCTGGATTGTTGCACATTAGATCATTGAGCAGATGTGAACTTTCTTAAGTCCTCCCTACTGTACGAAAAGAACAAATACTAACATGGAGCTTTTTCTTAAGTCCCCCGACCAACGCCCTGTTCCGACCAGGGAGTTGCAACTCCCTGTTCCGACTCACTGGCAAAGAGCCGTTCGACGAGACCAAATTTTAAAGGCCAGTTATCTCATCCCAAATAGTACAAATTCTCCTCACCTTCTTACTGAAGCCCCTCCGACAATTGTCTTAAATTCATCCTCATCCAGATACAATCTCAGTTTATTGCTTCAAGGTGAGTATTGAAAAACTCAATTTATATAATCAAACTTCCTTCAGTACCATTAATACTGTGTAATATAAGCTTTGGTACTCTGCAGTTTGAATAAGCTGTCAGTCAAAGAGCTGAGCCAATTGAGAATTTCGATACCCCCTCACAAAAATTGTAGTTTGGGGTGAGAGATTTTGCCCTTTAAACTGCTTCCAGAAGAAGCTATTAGTATTACATCCACTGCAGGACGACACTTGACCAACCTCGCGGCCCTCAGACCATTTACAGTACATCATTGGTCTGTCATGGTGCCCTATGGCTTTGTTGAATTATTCTAGATGGATGAAAGGAACAGAAACTACACGTTTTCTTAGCCAAAGGCCAAGAAACAGTGTGACATAAGGACTATCTGAACATAAATGGAGCAGATGCGCTCTGATCAAGTTAGTGAATCCTTGCTTAGATTACAAGAGGAAACTAAACCAATTACAAACTGAGTACACATTAAAGAAGCATTTCTTAAACTCTGGAATCACAGCATATCAAAGTTTTACATTTGGGATACCCTATCAACATTTTGACTTTAACCTAAAAATGCAAAAAAGATTATTTCTTACACAATTTTAAATTTAGTACAAGTAATTAAAAATGACAAGTCCGTTATAATCATGCAATGCTTTCCCGCCTGAAAGCCTATTGCTTAGCCCGCGGAGTAGACGAAGCTTTTTCGTTCAGCTTTTTTCGTTCAGCTACGAAAAACAGGGGTGGCAGCCTAAGAGGGCGGTAGCCACAGACGGAAGCGCTATTCGGGCTAGCCTGATTGGATATGTACTTTAGCTAAGGTGATATAAAATGACTTATGGCCCACCAAAACTAAAGACCTGTTTTAAGCAATGGGGAGCATCAATGCATTAATAATGAGATCATGTCTTAAGGTTTAACATAGCCTATCTTGATTCTTGGTTTTTGGTGCCCTCACATGACTCTTGACCTCCATAAACTACGCGGTTCTTATAAAAAGTAAGGATTTCTCCATGAAGTAGGTCCATCATTACCCAAGTAGCAAACTAATAGGCCTATAACCCTTTTGTGGGTAAACTTATTTGGGATCCATTTAATTTTGCTCATTTGATTAATAGGGGTTCCATAAGGGTAACCAACATGCATGGGGTATATCATGGTTGACCCTTATTTTCCCCACATATCTTGGGCACCAAAGCCATCCCATTGAACCATATCGGCAAGTAAAGGCGCCTTTATGGACCCCTAATTAATTCTCGGTTGAGAACCATATGAGTGCTGCAAAGATCTCTTATGAGAATAATAACTGTTATCGATTTCTTGATGTACCGCGTTTAACAGACTTACACAATTTGCTCTCTCGTAGGTCCTCAAAACTCTCTAAATGGGTAGATTTTTTTTAACTCTGTTTGAGTCATCCGCATACGTAAGAGGTCCCTTGGTTACGCTGAAAGTAATATCATGTATACAAGTTTTTTACCCGATGGTCTCCTGCGCTACCAATATGGTTTTATAATTTGATCCACAAATGTAACACTTCTTAAACTATTAATGTAAAAATCAATTTGGCTAGGTTTTTTGAACTCTCACCAACGCCTTCTTAACTGGGCCAATGTGCACACTGTTAAAGAGAAAATTTCCAAACTGGCTAACAATTACAGCAGCGCTAATGCCTTGCCTAATCCGTACTCCTTAATTGAAATACAATTGATACAATACAATGGCAACAGCCAATCAAGAAACACTCTAAGACAGCCTCCCGTCGAAGAACCGTTCCGCGAACCCAAACGTAAATTCCCGAAGGGTTTTTCTGCTTCCCAAGGAAGCTTCAAAGGACAACACTTAAGAATTGGCTGTTTAAAGTATACTTCAAGTCCAAAATATTTAAAATATATATATTAAACATCATAAAAAATTAATTTTAACAGTCAAACTTCCACCTTCATAGGACATTCTTGAGCTGAGATATAAAATGTTGAAGTTTAAAATACGCTCTTCAATTTTTCGACTTGAGGTGCCGGTACACTTAAGAAGAAATTCCTTACTAGATAACGATAGCACTCATACTTAACGTAATCCCTAACCCCAGCGAAGAATACAAACGATGCAATATATTAGCGATAAGCAATAAAATACGCTTTTCAATTTTTTGACTTGAGGTGCCGGTACACGTAAGAAGAAATTCCTTACTAGATAACGATAGCACTCATACTTAACGTAATCCCTAACCCCAGATAAGAATACAATCGATGCAATATACAAGCGACAGCCAATCATGAAATTGCTTGACGTTACAACGAAACTTTTTTTTTCTTAGTCAAAGAGTCAAGAAATATTCTTCAGCCTTGTAGGGCCTAACCAAACAGTGGTCTTAAGTTCAATGCCAATGTATCTAAGCTATCATAAAAGGTAAAAGATGAACTGTTAGAACTCACTATCAAACTCCTTGTACCTTGTGCTATGATACCATACCACCCCCCCCCCCAAAAAAAAAAAAAAAAAGAAAAGAAAAGTGGCGATGACACATTTGAATTGCGTGGTAGGTATGAATGATTGAAAGTGCTGCTGAACTTGTAAAGGCAATATCTGAATAACTGATGGTAACTGCACTCATCCGACGCAACTTTTTCGTTGAACGGTGGAACAGAGCACGGGAGTCCTTTTAGTTTCAAGCTCCCCCATGCATCCGAAGGAACCTATAAAGAGGGGGAAATACACTTTAAGTACGGCGGGAATATTTTGAAGACGATCAAGATATGTATTGTTTGCTCTGTATCAAAAATTTGCCCAGGGTACTTGTTTTCCTAAGCCTTATGGTATAGACAATTGTTTTCTGATGTGTGGCTCTCTGGTAGGAATGTACCGTACTGGTAGTTTTCTCCTTTAGGCATCTGACATTAATGACATAAAAAAAAATTATTAGCGTTGTATATTAGGCCGACATGTACCCTTAGTAAACTTGGAGGATAGTTCAAACCCTTTCATTATACCTCGGCCTCCCTCTCACTTTTCAGTTCATTAGCCTAGCTGACGAAAAGCTGTCTGCCTCAGTAATCTGGGACGGAGTTGCCCCCACGGTTAGTTGTTATTAAGGAATAGCTATGCTAGTGCACATACGCACATCATTCAAATTGTCGGTAAAAACAAACCAATCCCTCACCTTCAACACGTATTCCAAAATTTGATTTTAGATGAAACTAATGTGAAATCAATCTTTCTTACTCCATTTATAGCATAAGAAGAGATCTCATGTGTAGTTTTGTTCATTAGATTATGTCTAGATTGTCTTTTTGGTGTAAAAATTTGCATTTTAATCTGCCGTTGACTACGACTGAAATCCTTATTTTCGTTCGAGTTGGCTATAAACTAAGGTAAGTGTGCAATGCTCGTACTGACGAAAACAAGCGAACGCCAAGCTGAGCTCGGTTTGTATATCACACTCTGTGTCCCACAATTCCATAAGGCAGAGAATTACCGAACTCACATATTCTCCTTCCGTCTTACTTGGTGGCACGTATAACATTTTCCGAAATGTAAGCCCCGAAACGGATACATCATATCGTAATTTTTCTATGTATGCTCAATGGATTGATTTGTTTTTGAATACCTCGCAAATACCGGTTTTATTTCGTTTAGTTATTTTCATAAGGAGTACAACATTTTATTCCAGTCGTGGCTCTCTGGGTGGTTTTCTTTCACAGCATATTTTATCATGTAATGTGATGAAACAATATGGAATGTTACAAAGCACATTACCCAGGCAAGTCCGTATCCAAGGGGAATTTTTCCCATAAGATACTGCAAGCAATTACCTTTACCTTTTTAAGTGTGAAATGAAATACAATATCCTGGTGGAATCTTCTAGAAAAAAATAAGTATCTGCACAACCATTATCGCATAAGGTAGAATCCCGATGATTCGAATGCTCTTATCGTAAATTCAAGATTAATTCTTTAAGTGCCTTCTTCAGGAAAAGACGATCAAACATATAGCTGTATAGTGAAAAACATCACTATACATTTGTATGGCGATGCCAATGGACAAACGTACCATTGTGCAGACTGTTTTTCAAACCAAAAACCCTTGAAATATAGTCCAACGTGAAATGTATTCAAATATTTGATGCATGTTTCACTTTTGTAATAAATTTCCCAACAAATATTTAAACATTTATATAAGGATGTCTGTAAACTATTGGTTGATCGTGACGACAGGCTTCAAGGATAAGTCACGTGCCCACGTCTGAACAATCATACCGTTTGTTCATGAACATTGACTTGCGAGAAAATAGGTGATAGTCTTGATGGGGCTTTAGACAGTTGAACTTCCTCTTTATTTAATGTGAATTCTGTATTATCTCAGAAAGCTAGTCTTTCTTTTTCATGCGACTTATCGGCAGTCTTTTGCG
The DNA here is from genome assembly GCA_037179385.1 of Holothuria scabra. Classification (NCBI taxonomy): domain Eukaryota; kingdom Metazoa; phylum Echinodermata; class Holothuroidea; order Aspidochirotida; family Holothuriidae; genus Holothuria; species Holothuria scabra. The sequence continues at coordinate 30,965,522 of CM074185.1, read as the reverse complement.
TCACCCAACATGTGCTCGTTGAACTGGAAGAAAAGTTGACACTGCTAGGGAAATTCCCGACTTTATATCGGGTTTGCCAATAACTTATGTAACTCAAAGCTTCACATTGAGTTGGTTTGTAAAATCCATCAATTTGTTCCAACTTCATAAAGTTTTCTTCACACACTAATAGCAAATGGTCAAATTCAGATGTCTTAACTAATAAAAGAGGATGTTTCCTGTTTGAATACTATTAACAATTCAGTTTGATTTTCGGAAATCGTGACCAGACAGTACATATTTCAAAATATTTACAAAACCGTCACAAGCCAGAACACAAACAAATTCAAAATCTGAAGTTTTTTGTAACTTTGGATCAAAGACTTGCTTATAACCATTCGTATAATGCGTCATTCATGTTTTAATAACCCTCAAAAACCGATGTAGAATTACCGATATCAAATCGATGTACCGACCCTTTAACTTAACCAAGGAGCGTATTTTCCTGCATGAGGAATTCGATTCTGTACATCATATGAGTTAGTGTGGGATTTTGCGACACAACAACACAATGTGTCATTCAGTGTCACCGAGCGGAAAAGAACCAGGTGTATTCGAGGGGTAACTTACCTAAGAAAGGTAAAAAATCCGAAAAATGGGGACAATTTCTTCTACAATCTTTTGCAAATGCGGTAGTCATGTGAAAAATCAAATAAAAGTCTACTTTCCTTGAGAAAGCCCAGAATAAGGGAAGAGTCTGAGCTACTGTAAAAATTTATATCTCCCAGTGACAAGAATGCATCAAATTTGAAAGGGAAACTCTTTGGAGTTAGTTAGATGGAGTTTTAGGCCCGCTTTCCAACCACTTGGTTCAAGTCGAGCCGGAAAAAATGGCATTGTTCCAAAAGTGTAAATAATATATAGTTTTGTTGTATAAAAATAAAAACAGTCGCTCCATGAATTTGCATCCGTGCATAACATAGGCAGACTCGGTCTGTTTCACAACAATATCCTGGGTTGCAATTCACATACACCTTGTTACTTTCATGCGTAAAGTGGGTAATATCTTACGCGATACGTGTCTACGTCGGCGTATACTTGTTCGCCTCCACGCATACGTGAAATAAACATCCATTTGTGGGTGAAAACTTGAGTGTGTGCCCAAGGACGATTTTAAGGCCTTGACGGAATCCGGGGGCAATGTCCCGGTGGGTCCAGAGGGCAAGGCCTCTGAAGAGGCTGCAACTTGCAAGGGTATTAAAGCTAAACACGTGATGATTAAAACTTCAATTTATACAATATACCGTCACTAGCACACCGTTCAAAGTGGCGTACGGTGAATTTCAAAAGGCATTTTACATGGTTCTTACTATATCGTGAACGCCTTTTAATGTTCAAAATGTGTTACAAAAAGGTTCAACTTCATACTCAGTGTACTCACGCTCAATTTGCCAGTAGTAAAGCATTACGCATTTGTTGTCCCTCAAAATGTGAACAGTTTGTGGCTCAACATGTATGGTCATCGTAGAAATTTCCTGAAACAAAATTGATATCATTCTTAAAGCTAAGGGATAGAAGTTTTTCCTGCATTGTTATTTAGCGGTTGTCGGATACAGTCTGACATGAATGAATTCTTCATGAGAACACATGCTGGATATAACCTCGGTAACGTCCATACACTATTGAATACGAGCTACATCTTTCGCATAACTGCAGGAAATGTTCCGTGTGAATACTTTTGATCTCCATCCTGATATTATGAAATTATCCTTCAACTTTAATCTAGTGCACTGAGTGGCTTTGTATTGCAATAGATCCGTTCTCGAGGTTTTCCCAAAAGAAAAATATCTCAGCAGAGGAGTGCGGTCGGAAAAGTCTACGGTGGCAATTCAATGCCATCGGAAAGGGAAATAAGCCAATCTTACAATTGCTGCCGCATGAATCTTTCGTGTTGGGCGGTGTTCTTCACTTGCAGGAACTATTGAGTTCCCATACAAGCCAGGTTGTTCACGCTGCAAACGTGGACACGAAACTCACTCAGGGAGATAATACTCTCGAATCCAGTATGTCGTCTGAATGAGAAGGTTTAGTGCATGCTATATTGTGTCGGTTACGTTGGGTTAGATAGGGCAGGGAGTTGCATCTGTTGCAACTCCCTGCATGGATAGAGTTATACGGCTCAGCTTTCAACCAATTGGTTCAAGTCGAGCCTGCCACGGCCTTTTTCCAATTGTGGCTCACTGGCTTATTTTGCCTACTCCATTACTTATGTTGAGCACCAATAGATTGTGTCGGAAAACCACAAATTGACAATGCAGAAAGAACTTAGATTGGTCCGCTTTAAAATGAACCACTTTTGTTTCAGGTAATCAATCTTTTGTGGCTCATTCAGATCAAACACAAAATTATACATTTTGGGGGACATTTTACACCCTACGATTTAAAACAACTTGGCCGAAGCGGGCGGGAGAATATATTTTTAGCAATCTGATTCCCAAGTTGCCTTCCGTTTTTTACGTACGGTATGGTTTGCATTCTCGATTTAAGAATATGATAACAGATACAAAACTGGACTCTACACCTCAATTGAATGCCATATATGCTGTAAAAACTTACACGAATACATACACGAATTCATACAAAACTCGGTACGGGTACTTGTAAGTTTCAACAGTGACATTGAAGGGTGGCGTCAAGGCAATCACCTGCATTGACTCCTTCCGTTGTCCTCTCCTAAATTTTATGGACCACGCATGCTCATGGATTCCACGAATATTCAAACCAGGAAACTGCCACTAGTAAGTTCCCTGTACTAGTTCCCTGAACTTAACATTTAACGCCATGTGTCGAGTGAAACACACGCTTACCGGGGTAAGTTTTCTTCGAGTGTCTGTTACATCTGGAAAGTAAACCTTTTATGCCAGCCTTGTGAAATGTGCGAATTCATATGTATAGTATGGGAATTAATACTGGGGTAAAGGGGGCAACGTCAATGTTTATCTCATGTCAGAAAATATTTAATTTTCACCGGGGAACAATGGTGGGTGGAATAAAGCTTGTCTACTCCCGCCAGTTAACCCGAAGCTAGAAAAGTGCCGAAGTTATTGTACGGCGGAAATGTATAAAGTCAATTGCAAAGTTCACTCTGTAAGGGGCTGAAAAATAATTTTTTTTTTCGAATGAGTCGAAAACCAAGCGGCCATGTAGATCATCCCAACTTTCAGCCGGTCATTTTGGCCTTGGTAGGTGAATATACTCATCGTAGTTTGCACTCATCTCATGTTGCCTTAGTTCAAATATACACATCATTGTGGCAAACGTCATGTGCCCATTTTCCCCCAACACCGTAGCCAAGGGGGAGGGGGAGAAACCTGAGTCGTTCTTTCTGAATTTTTCACCCTTCTTCGAGAGTTTGAAGCTTGCCATTGACTCTATTTATGTTTACATATTTGCCAAAATGAAAAATAATTTTTCTTAAGAAAAAAACTGTCCCCTTCAGTACCTTATCTGGCTACGGATCGGTGCTCTCCATCTTCGTATGTGCTGCAGCAGCGTGGCAAGCTTAAACAACCTAACTATATATGTATCACCTAATGGGGAGCCATCTGTAAATTATTTGAGTTTTTTGGTCCAGGTTCCAATCAATTGGTTCAAGTCGAGCCGGCCACGGCCTTTTTCCAGTTGTGGCTCACTGGCTTGTTTTCCCTACTCCCATTTTTTATGAAGAGCACCAAGCACAATGGGAGTGAGTTAAATTTTTAAAGTCTTCGGTATGACCCGGTCACGACCTCCGCACTGCAAGTCGGATGCTCTAATCACTTGACCATGCAGTCGGTAGGAAAACCATCTACGCCATGCCTGCTGTCAAAGTGAAATTAGTTTTCCACCCTTACGTACACTGAAATGGTTCTGTGTTTCGGCCTATAATGGATGTATCGCTTGTGGCTTTGTGTGGGAAACTGATGTTATGATTTTCTGCCAATTTTGGAAAATGTTGTAGTAAACGCTGCCTCAGACCCACGTAGTTTTCTCTGATCACAAAAGAGGGCATGTTTTTTGAAAACTTCTTAAATTTGCCGAAGAATCATGGCTGGGGATACTTTGTCGGTTAGATTTACGTAGGACAGTTCAATCATAATCCGGTTTCAGAATACCAAAACAAAAACAATGGGCAAAAGCACCGATTTTGAAATTAGGAATGTTGCCTATTTCCAAGAATCCGATCCCCTTCCATTGGCGTGATTTGCGCCCATTTTCCCCACACATTGTCTTCTACGTGTTATATGCAGGTGAATAAAGCGCGACATGGGCCAGCTGTACATTGCTGATTTAATTATGATTCAGTAATAAAAGTTGTACCTCATCCTATTTTTAAATGTTCTCATTCTTATAGACCCAATGCATATATAGTAACCGACTACATGGTCGAGTGGTTAGAACAGTCCGACTTGCAGTTGTGACTTTTGTACTGAGTTCGACTGCTTGCCCTGTCATACAAAAGACTTAAAAAATGGAACCTACTGTCATTGCCCTTTGGGCTGACCATCATGCAAGGAAGTATGGAAAACAAACCAGTGAACCGCAACTGAAAAAAGACCTCGGACGGTCCGATGATGGCCAAGAGACTGATCCATAAAACTACATCTAACCTACTAGCCAATGTACATAATCCATGTAAATATGCAGCCTAATCTGACTTGTCTCCCAGCTCTTTTCCACATTTCTAACAGGAGTGATAGCAATAAAATGGCATGTTTGATATCTTATTTGGTAACCGCACACATTTTACCACACGAAGACTCTTTGTAGTGAATGCATGTGACCACTCAAAACGAACATTCCATATAGTTTCATATAACATATACATAAATAACCGTTTGTACTTTGTCCCTTTGCAGAACATTGAAGAAACGGATTTCGGTGTCAACGATATAATTACATTAGTGTACTAACAAGATGGAAGATATCAAGGTAAAACCCAATTGCCATCAGTGTTCCGTGTGCAAATGTGTATATAAACGGATCATTTTGAGGAAAGGGAGGAAACAGACGTAAGGGGGGAGGGAGGGAGGTGTCATTCGGTCATACCCGTTAAATCGATCGTAGGTTAGGTCGGTTTAGATGGAGTTTTACAGCCCAGTTTCTAACCAATTGGTTTAAGTCAAGCGGGATACGGCTTTTTCCTGTTTAGGCTCACTGGCTTGTTTTCCCTACTCCATAGCTTATGATGAGCACTCCAGAACAAAATGGCAGTATTTGAGAAGGGAAACACCCTCGATCGTAGGAAACGGACCTTTAATGAAATATGTGCCTTCCTCCATATTGCCCACAAACGGTACGCTAATTTAAATGCCACTGAGGAGAGCGTGCACGGCACCAGGCGCGTAGCCATGAAATTCAAGTGTCAGCTCCCGGGTGGGGTTGAAATCTGTAGACAAGTTTTCTAGGCGTAACTCCACCATGAAGTAAACATTTTAGGCGACAATGCTTCCCAGATTGCAGGCGGTGGCACTTTCAAATCTTCATCGCATATAGATTGGGTAAAACGCTAGCGGAATTGATAAACAGCTTATTTCAAAATAGCCCAAAATAGACTGGGGTGGTTTCCGGCCTTCTCAGCTATATCGCTACGCACCTACACGATAGTATAGGCTTTCAATGCTTAATTAGACATAGACAGTGCTAACGCAGCCGACGGTTGTTTTCATTTTGTTTTCAGTGTTCTTTCTGTCTGGCATGCATGGTTCAAGTTACACAGCGAAAGAACATGCAGTGCTTGTCCTGATAAGGAGTTCAAAGTGTTAAAATCTATGTATATACTTGTCACTCGTTTTATTACAATGAGTAACGACTGCTATTCAATTTTGAATTATTCTTAAAGGCTGTCTTAGAGTTACATGACAAGAATGAACGGTTTGGAACAGAAGGCATAAGCTGGCTCCTTTTCAAATTGAAGTTCACAACAATTTCATGCAAATTTTAAATTCTTTTAATTAATCGCACTTTTAACGGCACAACGACACATTTACTACACATTTAATAAACATTTAAGGTAGACCTATACTACAATAATTTATTAAACAATCACCATGCACACAATTACTAAACATATTTGCCATGGTAAAGGCAGCACCAGTGTTGCAGTGTTCCATTACACCATGCCATGAATTGGTAGTATAGGGTCGTGCATGGTCATGGTAAAATAGAATGGACAAGTTCCTTGAATGAGCGGTATTGCGCAACTGGTCAAAGGTCAACGGGTAACACTTTTACATGGGTTCAGTCAAATTGCAACTGCTCGAAAAGAGCTTCCTTCTCTTACATTTTATGCATGACGTTTGGTGACGTCATAAGGATTTGAATACTAATTAGCTAAAAGTCATGACTTTTAAAGTCAATTATCTCAGAAACTAGGAGCCAAAAAATCGTCAAAACCGTGAAAATCAATGAATAAGATGTAAAAAATACTTTCGGTGCCTGGTTCTGAGTGAACTTACGGGTAAAAGTGAGGATTTTTTGTCCATTTTATGAAACGTGTAAAATGGGTTTCAAATGCTCTGCAAAATCGTTCAGCATTTATTCTATGTTGTTTTAAACTACTCAGTTTTTACTTCAATAGAAAGAAAATTTTGTTTTCTATCTATTGGTACCATTTTTGCACTATAAGATATTCTCAATGAGTCAGGTACTCGGTAAATTCCACGACGAATCGATTGTAGCGCCCAGAGTATATAAACAGTAAAGTGGGCCTACTTTCGCGAAATGAACGTTAATGGTCGTCCTATATGTATAACGTTACAACGTACAGCAGCCTAATTCATCCTCACCAGTATTGTTCCCATTTCGGAGAAAATGGTGTGATACTTGCTCCTTCGACATTTTGCAACAAATTGTTTGTTTTAATGCCATTTTCAAATAAAACCAATCAGTAGTGTTGCACTGGTATATACTTGTTTGAATGTGATATACCTGTATACACATACAATATGTCATAGTCATCATAGTACACACACAAATAAGCTCTGTACATACAGAGCAAAACTGCATCTTGTTTGCACTAAAACACTGAAAATCACCTCACTTTAAAAAGAGTTGGGCTGACTAAAAAGCTGGTTTAAAAATCTTTATTCTAGGAAACTGTATCAACTTCAATTCTATGTTCATGCTTTGAAAAAAAATTAAAAAATAAACTCTATGCATCATATACACTCATGCAGTCTGCATACTTGAGCAAGAAACTGAATGAGGGACCTTTCTAAAAGGGCCTGCTTAGACAGGAAGGGCCTTGCAGGAAAGATCATCAGTACAATGTTTTACAAGTGCTTTTGATTTTTCTCATTAACTCTTGGTAAAATTGAAAAATACTGAAGGCAATTTAAGGCAAATACCAATCAGGTTGCAAGGGAATGAGTATGTCCAGCTGATCAGGTTTGGCAAATGGGATTTCTTACTTTCAATTCCTTATGAATTTCTTTTCACATTGAATACTGGTCCTAAAAATTACATGATGATGGCTGGACTGTTATAAGTCATCACTATCCTGTCCTCTTGGGAGAGCCTGGACGGAATGTTTCAATCATTTCTACTAGCCAGTTTGATATGCCTAGTAGCTCAAACAGTCAATGTAACAACTTACAGTCTGTTTTTTGTGCAGGAAACTACCTAAATGTTGCCCAATATGATTCTCCTTTATGTGACCACCTTAATGATCAAAAATAAATAAAATTAATGTGACAAATCTAGGAATGAATTAACAGTTTTCACTTCATTGAGTGCCACATTGATGAGAACCCATTTTAAAACAAAGTTGAGTATACTAGGGTGTGACAAAACTAGCTGCCAGTGAACATATCATGGATGTCATAATAATCAGTAGTAGGCTTACTGTAATACAGTTTAGGATCACATTGAGGTGAGCTTTTGGGACAATTCAAGTCAGCCAGTGTAAGATTGAGTTTGAGGGAGTGGGAACTTCTTACTAAATAAAAAGTGATATATGCTAGGCATGCCATACAGCCTTGAACACTAATTCCTGTCTCCGAGTCCACAGAAACCACTCCTTCATTAAAGTTAACCAGTATAAAATGCAAGTCACAGTTAAGGTGGCAGTACATAATTGCCCATGGATGATGGGGTAAGGTTTTTGAATGATGTAAGCTTATGAAGGATTAGAATTACAAAGCTGGCTCTATAGCCCATGGGACTTCACAGAAATAGACATAACTTGAACTTAATTACAGTACAGTATACCACTATACTGTAGGTCTATTATGGAAAATGTTGGAAAGGACTCGGAGTGAGTTTTACTGTTTGCGGCACACTGAAACTATCAGGTAAGAAAGAATAATAATCCGTGGATATGTCCAGACTAAAGTTGAAGCCTCTAAATTTAGAATGTGGTTAATCCAGGCTGACTTGGTCATGATTCCATACACCCCTGCAGTCCCACTATCCCAGGTTTACTTTACAACTAGGCTAAGTTACATGCAAGCCCCCCCCCCCCCCCATGGCCACAGTGCCAGCATTGCACTGAATGTCACTGAATATATGCCATGAAAACTAAAGCTTCATACTTTAAAGACTGCAAGTCTGCAAACAACACTGGAAGTTTTTTTAAGATTGTAAATGCAATCGGTACCTGTCCTGTAAATCCCACAGTAAAATAGTCGTTAATTATTTTGTTATGGTCGACGTTTTGTGAGCCGTATTGGAATAGTAGTTAGTACTAACAGTAACGTTATAGGATATTTAACGTTAGCTGTGTACCAATACCATATGTACTATAGTACATACTACATACATATTGTACCGTAAATACCCCTTCAGGTTTAGCAGTTGTTTACAAAACAATTTGTAAATTAAACTACGTAATTTTGGTATCAACAGAAAGCCTATGCTATAATCTTCAAACGTCGATACAAAAATATCGTTTTACATCCCTCAATGAGTCAGGTACTCGCAAAGTTTGAGGTCCTAATCTGAGACATAAGAATCGACTGCCTCTTTTTGAGGACGTATTTTTGCAGTATATGTTTGAAAAAACCTAAAAAATCTTTGATTTCTAAGAGAAGGAAAGGTCAAAATGTCCACTTACCGTGTCGTTGTGTCTATTTATACGCCTACTTATACATAATTCAACATGTCGGGGGAGACCCCTTGTCAGTCACAGTTCCGCGAAATCTCATTTGCGCAGACTTTTAAGAAGGCGGGAATGCTAGAGAACTGGTCACGTGACTTCATTAACTGTACACTTGCGTGTATACTGGGTTTAAAATAATAGCGAATGTTAAGCCTGCACGTAAAACAGTATGCGATGCGCGGCTGCTCAGATGTTTTGTTACTAAGTTGACCTGAACCGAAAGGTTACATACGCATGCGCAGACATAAAGTTCGAACAGTACTCTTCTATAACCTGAGGCTGTTCACATTGCATCAACATGAAACAGGTGGGGCATGTCTATCATCTTTAACAAATCATTCGCTCTTTACATTTAACATCAGCAGTACCTTTTAGTTCCAAGTGTAAAACAACATAAAAATTGATATGAATGCTGCATATTTCAAATATTTGACATTGTGTCAATGTTCCCATGTGAGAACTGCATTTCTTTCAAATGAAGTGATTCAGCTACATTTTCTCATTGCTTATCGACTTATACATTATTATTCTTTTGTTTTTATCTTTTTCAATCTTTATGGCTCTTAATTCTGTACAAGTCATGTGAATCACGCTTAAAATTTGCAAATTGTATCTGTAATTAAAATATATTTTACTTTGACTTTATTCCTTCTTGCTCATTTCATAATGTGTTGAGAAAATGAGTTACATTTTAGGAAATTTCCAACGCGCTTAAAGGGTGATAACTGAGTTTTGGAAGGAAATAAAAAAGAAAAGAAAGAAAAAGAAGAAATGCAAGGCCCCACGGATACTGACACCAAGGGTTTGTTACGAAAGCTACCCTGCATCACAGGGGAAATACAGGCACACCAACATGAATTAGTATTGTAGACTTTCCTGTTTCATGATTGGCTCTCGAGGATCATGTGACTATATTTTCCTCTGGAATTGTGAAATTTCCTAGAAGTTACTGCTTGGGAAACCTTGAATGTGCAATAAGAAAACCAATATTGTGAAAGATACTTTGAAGAGAAAAAGGGATAAAATTGTAAGATTTAGCTGTTGCTTCAAAATGAAATTGGGCAGCTACTCTTGCCCTTTAAACGATGAGTCACAGAACGTGCTGGAAATGTTAGGATAAGAACACATAGAAAAACAGACAGTTTATCAGATATTGTAAACACAGTTGTCTAGCAACAGAAATTTCAGTTGTTTATTTAAAAGTGCCCTAACCTGATAGCATTCCTAACATAACTATACTTCACACATTTCCAGAGGAAAGCAATCGCACTTTTACCGTACGAAGGATTGAGAAAAACATCCCTAATCCGCTATACTTGAAGAGTGAAAGTAGATACTTCTTCGGACGAAATGGTTGTAGGCTTAACTGGTGGGCGGAGACAATTAGAAGATATTTCCTTTTATCTGCAGTGACGACTTGGAGAATACTTTGAAATCAAAAGAGTGAACTTATAGTCATCTTGTAATAGAGTGAAAAGTGTGAATGTCACTCTAAAAAGAGTGAAAATACCTCCAAAAGAGCGAAGTTTTACTCTTGATGGAGTGCCTACAATGATCACTCTTTAAAAAAGAGTGATCATTGCAAGCACTCGTGAAATAGTGAATTTTCACTCTCATTTGAGAGAATGAACACTCTTATGGAGTGAATTAACACTTTTCACTCTAGAGTGACTCAGTTTACTCTATTGATTTTAGAGTGAACACTTGTGTTGAAGAACACCGAAAAACAGAGTGTTTGAGTAAAGTAAATAATCATTATCCGTAATTTTTCGCCTCCCTATGTGAAGACTCAAGACAAAACAGAGACCACAACAGAAGAACAGAATGCAGTAGATGACCAGAAACAGACTCAGATTGATGAAAGTAAACCACCTGAAGAATTACAACCCTCCCAAACACCAGAAGATGAAAAGGTTGATGAAGAAGTATTTATAATTTGTAAAAGGATTTTGGCATGGCTGCTGCTTACCTGACTCGATTCCTCTACCAATTTGAGTTCAACTTTTGTCTAAAATTATAGCCTTTACCCGCCCATCTGATTCCAGTACTGTTTCCCTCAATTCCGCGCCAATATTCCGAGTCCGGTCATTTGGCAGTGAAATATCGCACAAATGCCCCTTTTATAATGGATCCCAAATTGCGGGCGTTTGAAACAATTTAAAAACTTTGCAGTAAAAATGCTGGCTTCCCTCGCAATTTAGTTGACTTGTGTGACCTACATGTTTAAAATGGGTAGCAATCACAATGTAGCAGCCATGGCATTTGTGACTTGTGTAATCCTCTATAGTAAATAGCCGCACAACCGGACCCCAATTGTGACATTCTCGGCCCGAAGACGGAACAGCCCTACATTGTGAGAACATCAATAGACTTCATTACACCAAACATTTGCAAATACTGTATATTCTGTCCAAAATAGGTCCATAGTCGGACAAAATACTTAAAGGGCAGGAGCAGTCATCCCAAATTGAAGAAGTGAAGTAGACTGTCCAGTTTCATCGTTGGCTGTTGGGAGTCATGTGACAATGTTTTTTTTCTCTTCAAATGTGAAATTTACTAGAAATAACTGCCTTTTTTACCTTGAATATGCAATAGTAAAGTCATAGAATGTAATGAAAGATACTTTGAAGAGAAATAAGATGAAAATTGTGTTATTTAGCTTTTGTTTCTTCAAAATAAGTTTTGGGGGACTGCTCTTTACCTTTAACGGGGTAAATATTCTTTAGATTGTGTCAATGTGAAAAATGTATTTAGGGTAGGGTGGGTTGTTTATTTTTGCTTCTTCAAGTACGGTTTGTCTGCTGAAGGAACGTACGGCTTATGTATTAACGTCTGATGTTTGATTAGTGCTATATATGCCTATTTGTAGGGGGTGCACTCTCCACAAATCATTGGCTTAAAAGTTTGCGGAAAACTCCACGACATTTCGGGTTGAAACCCTTCATCAGGTGGCAAAAACCAAACTGAACAACCAGCAGTAAAAATGGACACGAAAAACAGCAAATCCGAAACAGTCAGTGTAAAAACAGAACAGGACGATAATGTTTGTTTGAAACATGAGTGCGAATGGTGAAACACAAAACAAAAAAGAAAAAGAGGCTCCTGGATGAAAAGGTACACACTGAAAACGAAGACCGACGGAAAAATTAAAAAGAGAAGAAAAACTGGGATAGGCAAAAGGGTACACACTAAAACGGGCACGAACGGATAGGTGTAAAAAGAGTTAAAACTGGAACGATTGAGGGTGGATTTTACAAAAGGTCAATTCTAACATTAAGGCGGTGTGGAGCGAGAGTACCAAGTTTCATGATAAGTCATAAATAAACAAAGGCAATTAGTTCTTCAACATTTCCTAATTCATAATTTCCTTCACATGTTATCAGGATCAAGTAACGACTGCGTCTCAGGAGCAGACTACGGTACATGACTATCTCTAGGAAAGGAAAATGAACCAATTAAAACAGAAGAGCTGTCTAAGACACTGGAAAATGTAGAGGACGCTGTAAATGTATAGTGATCGTAAATTAGTACAATTTGTATTTTGAGAGCATGAAATAGTGAAATGCTTTAGATGAAATGACTTCTACCAAAGGTTTACTCCATGCTTTTATTTATGTAATGTTCATGCAATGTTTTGAATCATCAGGAAAACGAAGAGACAGTCCCAGAGAAGCTTGCTGAAGTAGATGACCAAAGACTCTCTCAAAATGAAGACAATAAAAAATCTGAAGATACGTTATCATCTCAGGTATGTAGATTTCAAAACATTCTCAAAATGTTCCAGTAGTTCACTACTTTCCTACTACTTTATGTCCTATATTATACAGGGCTTTAGGAAGAGGCTTTGGTTTATGCTGTATTTGATCGGATATCATCTCGGGAAGGGGGGGGGGGGGAGTTGTGGAAGGGTTCAAATTGGGGGAGTGAAGGAACAAGTGTTTTAGAAAAACAGTCATGTTTCTTATGGTTACGGGTTCTCTTTCTTTGGACTGGACAGGATAAGGAAGAGATTGTGACAAAGCAACAGACTACAGTAGAAGAACAGATACCATCTCAAGAGGAGGAAGAAGAAAGCAAATCATCTGAAATCAAAGAGCCACCTGAGACGATAGAGGACGCGGCGAATACTCAGAAGGTACTGATATTTCATGAATAAAATAATAATTTGAAAATAGTTGGGTAAAGCTTAATAAAAACAGCATCTTTAATATTCTGTTCATGTTTTGTTTTAATTTGTGGAGAAGTTTATGTTGAGGACTTAAAAGGATCAGATGTTCAAGACCAACTTTCGTACTTCCTTTGGTTATGTTTTCCCTTTTTATTGATTGATCAGGTAAAAGAAGAGACTGTACCAGAGCAACAGATTATAGTAGATGAACAGACCCCATCCAAAGAAGAAGAAGAAAGTGAATCATCTGCCATAAATGAACCACCTGAGACGACAGAGAACGCTGAGGATTTTCGGAAGGTACTCATAATTCATGAATAAAATAATGATTTGAAAATAATTGTACTTAGGTATTAAAAGTTGATCAAAGCAGCATGTATCACATTCTGTTAATGGTTTTTTATATGTTTGAACAGGAACAATTAGATACAGGAGAAGAAGAACACACAACAGAAGAAAAACAGTCACCATTACCAGAAGAGGAAGCTAAACCATCAGACGAAGAAAAGCCATCACAGAGACTTGAGAATGTGGAGGATTCTGCAAAGGTATACTTTTGATATCATATTTATCACTGATAAATATTTAACGATCTCTATGGGAACTAGCTGAAGAGATATGCTTCCGTCAGAGGGTTTCAACAACCGCGTGGTAACTTCTTGATTTTATTGATATAGGCCTATGTAATCATGGTGTGATCATCATGGGATATATTATATATATATATATATATATATATATATATATATATATATATATATATATATATATATATATATATATATATATATATATATATATATATATATATATATATATATATATATATATATATATATATATATATATATATATATATATATATATATATACATAGATAGATACAATGGGTAAATATCAAAAAGGGGCAAAAGGAATTAACAAAGTCGATAAAGGTTTCTAAATCACGGCGGGATCCAGTGGCAACTCCTACAATATCATCAATATACCTTTTGTAAAGTATAGGTCGGGGCCCGGTATACTGAGAAAATATTTGTTCTTCAAAGTGACCCATGGTCAAACAGGCAACAGAAGAACCCATTTTGGTTCCCATCGCCACTCCTTTAACTTGGCGGAAAAACGCCCATTAAACTGAAATCAATTTTGTGTGAGAACAAGTTCCGTCAGATGTAGGAAGGTGTCAGTCGGTATTAGGGGATCACGCCGTTTGTCTAGGTAGTAACGGATAGCTGTTAAGGCAGCATCATGAGGAATGGACGTGTAGAGGCTGGACAATTCATGGTGAATAAAAGACGTTCACCACAATTTTCAGGAAACTCAAAGTCACGAATAAGTCTCAAGAAATGTGGTGTGTCTTGAACAAACGACGGCAGGGCTGAAATCAAAGGGGGAGAGCACGGAATCTTCATACTCAGAAATAAGTACAGTGGAGCAGCTGTGTGAAGAAACGATAGGTCTACCAGGGTTGTTTGCTTTGTGGATTTTGGGAAGTAGGTAGAAATTGGAAATCTGTGGGCAAGGGTGAAGTAGAGAAGTAGCGTTTTTGGGTAGTTGGTTATTGTCCATGAGTTGGGTTAATGTGTTTTTAACTAACCTTTGGCAATCAGGAGTGGGGTCAGTGGGAAGTTCTGAATAAGCACTTTGGTCGGATAGCTGTTTGTTGGCCTCAGCAATATACAAGTCCTTTCGCCAAACTACAACAGCTCCATCCTTGTCTGTTGGTTTGAAGATGATGTCCCTGTTACTTTTAAGGGATAAAATGGCATTTCGTTCCTCAGGACAAAGGTTACGCAGTGGGGTCATTTTAGGGGGAAGGAGATTGTTGACATCTTTGTTAATTGCATTAACTACATTATCAAGGGTGGGATTTTCTCCTGGCTTGGGCTCGCCAGATTACACGGTAGTGCTTCGGTAGGATCGTGTTCTGTTGAGCACTTTTAAATTTCGAGACGGTATATTGCATGTGTAGTCTTGGCAGTTTAGCCGGGGCGTAATACTATTCGCTTTATGCATAGCACGCTCTTTGAGCTTGTGCACTTTGGTATTCGCAAGCAATGTACCGTGAATGGCTGGACTGACGCAGGTTATATATATATATATATATATATATATATAAATCAAATCAAAATATTATATATATATATATATATATATATATATATATATATATATATATATATATATATATATATATATATATATATATATATATATATATCGTGCTGCTGTAAATGAACGAATAATGTCACCTAACTAGAAGACGTTAGGGCATCCAAAGAAAAAGGCGTGGAGGCAACAGATGATGCAAATAGGATATAAATGGGAAGGCTATTTATAGTTATCCCGAAAACAATTTCTACGAAGACGGTTAAAGGTTAAAGGTTTTGGCCAAGGCGTTTTTTGGCAAACTTCCTTCTGTGGCAAATTAAGCCTTACTCTTTGACCTTGTTTGTCATTTTCACTGTTATTGTCAGGAGAAAATAGAAGCTGTGCCAGAGGAACAGACTACCGTAAATGAACAAACACCATCATCATCATCAGAAAAACATATACCACATGAAACATCAGAAGATCCATCCAGAGCACCAGCTATTGCAGAAGTACATCAGAAGGTAATTGTACTTTATGAATGAAAGGATTATTTCGTAAATATCAAATGATAAAATTCGCATTGCTGTGACAAATTTAGACACAGTCATTTACGCTTTCGTAATTTTCATTGTTATTGTCAGGAAAATATAGAAGCTGTGCCAGAGGAACAGGCTAATGTAAATGGACAGATACCAGCACCCTCAGAAGAAAATTTACCGCCTGAAACACCAGAAGAGCCATCTAAAGTACAAGAGGTCGCAGAATTTAATGTGAAGGTATTTATTTTTCGGTATTTATTTTTTTTAAGGATGTTAGGACCATTTTGAAAACATCAACTGATGTTTTGGCATTGTCGTGGCCAAATAACACCTGCTGCCATTGACTCGACGTTTTCGTTCTTTTCATTGAAAGGACCAGGAAGAGATAGAAGCTGTGCCAGAGGAACAGACCACAGTAAATGAACAAACACCGGCGCCGTCTCAAGAAGCAGAAAATGTACCACCTGAACCATCAAAAGAGCCATTCAAATTACCGGAGGTCGCAGAGGTTCATGAGAAGGTATTTATATCTAATGAATGTTATGTTACTTTGTAAACATTAAATGATAGCATGCTTAGCCTTTTACGTTTTTGTTCTTTTCATTTGAATGATCAGGAAAAAACAGAAGCTGTGCAAGAGGAGCAGACTACAGTCAATAAACAGACGCCATCTGCGGAAGAAGAAAGCACAACATCCCCCAAACAAGAACCTTCCATAAAACCAGAAGAAGAAAGTCATTTTCAAAAGGTATCTGCCAATATGTTTTCAATGTGTAGTTGATGGGTTGTAATCAGTTCTGTAGAACTGTTGAACTATGGAAACCTGTATAGCGAGTCATCCTTCTCAGGGAATACACTCTCGCCTGCATCTTGGAAGGCAGGAGTCGATCTTTGGATTTGTGAACTCTGCCTTGCCAACAAAACTGAACCCAATAAACCCCACACAGTAGCTACCAAAGAACTAGAAGGATCAATCATGTTTCCGTCATCACTTATGATTGATAAATTCATAGGCGGCATCATGAGGGAAGCGCAAGGGGACACTTTTAATCTGCCCTTTTAAAACTAATTTAAAAAAATGAAGCGAGAAAAAAATCGAGGCTGGAAAAATTATAAGACAATTTTCAAAATGTTAAATGTAGAAAAATTTGTGTGAAAAACGATTATAATGCTAGGAAAATTATCTCGTCGCGTTTCGCTCGCACCCTCAAAGGTCGCTGACAAATCTGGATGAAAATTTCGTTTCATCGTAATTGTTAATCAGTTTCTTTAGCAGTATCCACTTCACTACTGTAACCCCAAGCTTTGAAATCAGGTGTCCTAAAACACAAATGTTCTTTTACATTAGATGCATTATTGTCCTTACAAACTAAGTCATATGTATAGTCACAAACCTCCAAAAAGTTGACCTTAATTTCATATAAGCAGGACATGTAGAACAGCTTCAGTACATGAAGAAACGAGTATTTTCAAAGTACCTTGCCATACTCTTTCCACCTTTCAACCACTAATATCGCTGAAATGCCTGACGTTAAATTCGCTGAAAATCAGCCCTGCATAAGCCAGTCCGGTTATTCGTTTTGGTGATTATGCACATGCGCACAGCCTCCAAATTGTCGGGATAAACAAACCAATCCCGCACCTACAACACTTTTTTCCAAAATTTGACTTTACATGAAAATTTTGTGAAATCATTCTTTCTTAATCCAGCTGTAACATAAGGAGGGATCCCAAGTGTGGTTCTGCACAGCGGTTTTTGAGTCTAAATTGTCATTTGGTGTAAAGATGCATCTTAAACTAATCTTCCCTAAAGCAGAACTGAGATCCCTATTTTCTTTGATTTGGCTAGACACTGAGGGGTTGCATGCACGTACTGACGAAAACACCGGAACGCCGTGGGCTACGTGCTGAGCTCGGTTTGTGTACCCCACGCTGTGCCCCCATGCACACTGCGGTAACGAAAAACCGAACTAGCTGATCCAATATCACATATTCCTAAAACCTTGCAGTTTCAAAGCTCAGTGGAACCCCTAAGATAATCCATTCCTTCCTCAAACAACCTGTATTAACAGTCCTAGTTGACGCCTACTCATCCAAAGTAACAATTGAAGAAGAAAGTCAAATTGGGATTTCGTAGTTCTGCAAAGTGCCACCTTATATGATGGTAAAATGCATCATTTCTATGCCTACAATTTCGTTATTGCTCTCGATCTGCCGGGGGCTCCTCCACTTGACCATCACTAGGGCGCTGCCCCTTGACCTCTTCAGGTGACCTCGGGTGGATCCTAGACCGCACGCCGTTATGGACAGAGCCTCGAGCTCCCACAGCGCCTTGGGCGTAGCAAACCTATATGGTCCCATTTGGATGAACCCATGTGGAGTCCATTTAATTTTACACCCAAGATTAATAAAGTTCCCATGTGCATGGGTAGTCCGCAACTCCACATGCACAAGGATCTTGCAGGGCTGGCCCATATTTCTCCACTTGTCAGTCGTTTACAAGGGCTCTAGAACTATCCAAGATTGGTCATATGGGTCACTGGGTTAGCCCGTATGGTCCCCTTATTAATCCTGGGTGCAAAATCATATGTTCCACATATCAGCCAAGAAATGGGACCCATAATGGTCTCATATGAGAATTTTACCCGAGGCTGTTTAGCGTTTGGTCATGTTTAACCTCCCCCTCCCCCTCTTGCGAGTTTCAGAAATCGAATCCCGTCCCTGGGATATATTGTTACTAGAATCACTTTGAGACTGTGGGTATTAACGAAAATGCAGTTCAAAATGATAAAACCTTACAATACCCTTATCCCAGGACTCGCACTCTTATCCACGGATCGTTAGGCTAAATTTGGGTGCCCCTTGATTTTGTCAATGGCATTATACTGTTGCAAATAACGATGCGCGACAACCTTTTTCTCAAAATTCTTTTCGTACTACTTCTTGGAAAGATCCTCGGTATTGCATAAAATACATATCTGGTGCAAGTAACTAAATAAAATAAGAGTTCTACTTTTTGCAAAAGTACGCAAGGGAGTCTTATAAAATGGTTTTCGCATGACAGGTTTGTAAGCCTTTAAACATTTTACACATTGTATTTTTGTAAGTCTTTAGGTGATTGGAAATAATCTATCTTACAGAAAGTTTTCTTGAGTCTAAGCAATATATGGGCGTTTTTGGCACCATACTCTAGCTGGTAGTAAGTTCTACAGACATGAAATGGGTCGAACTATGAGCTTTAAGTTAGAAATTTTGGCTATAAGAAGTAGAACAAATTTGTTTTTATTGTAAGCCATGTCAATGATAGGTAACGGATAGATAGGACGTCACACATTTTGCTTTCCTGTAGTTACTTAAGTTAGTTTTATTTGATGAGCAAATTTGACCTCAGTTGGGTTCTGGAGGGTTTTGCAAGTAATACAGTGTTTGCAATGGGTGACTAAGTAAAGGAACACACAGGTCGTGTCACACGTGTGGGTCATTTAAGGTCCTTGCATTTGTAAAAAAAACGTCATCTCACTTTGAAGGAATATTCCATAACCGGGTGTAAGGAAGCAGTTGCTATGTTAGGAGTGGCTCAACATCTGCAATTAACGGTTACTACTAAAATTAAATCCAAATATGCACGTAGGGTTTTTAGAAGAGTGCCGAAGACTGGTATTTCAAAAGAAACATAAATGTTAGAGTATTTTCAGTCTCAAATAGAGTCCCTCGACGATGACGTGACCTGGGAAACTTGACCTGGTTTCCATGCCCTCTCATGGGTCCCAATCACTTAAAAACAGTCCCATTGCCTTCAGTATTGAATTTTGAGATGTGGGTGCATTAAAATTGAGATGAGAGGCAAAGTGCATCATTATCTTGGATTGATATTTTTAAAAATGAAAACAAATGATCAAACAAGCCAGCAAAAGCAAAAATAGGGGTGGTTTTCACATTAGTGAGAATTCGCTTCTCGGCCTTTTGGCTAAGATCATGTGTAGTACGGTATCTGTTCTTTTCATCCAGTCTAGAATGGAGCCATACATGACAGACTAATGATGTAAATGGTCTGAGGACCGTGAGGTTGGTCAGTTAAGTGTTGTCCTTAAGTGGACGTAGCTTCTTTGGAAAGCAGAGCTCCGTCGAGATATTGCATAGTTTCGCCGAATGACGCCAGAGAGTCGGGAAAACTTTAGAAAAAGGCGAGAATTCTTGAAACCGGCGGTTTTACGGAAGCACATTTTGGAAGATATGTGTGATAATTTGGCTACACATTTCGGAAATTAATTTTTGCACTTACTTCCGTTTTTCTTTTTTTTTTCTTGCAGGGTCGAAATCTCTTAATTACTGCCGTAGCAGGTGTTCTAATTGCGATCATTTTACGATCTGTCTTCAGCACCAACACTGTGTAGGGACGTTGAAGAAATTTCAACAGTAATAAGCGCAACGATCCGAATTCTCCGTCAAAGCAGGGGTGAGGAAGGTAAAATTGTGAAGTAACTAACTCTCCGTGGAGGCCCTCCGCCAAACATTTCACCACGACCCAAACTCCCTTGTTTATCTAGAGTCAACCGTTTCATCGCCTGATGATTTTGCCATTGACAAAGCCAATACTACAGTACACTGTCCTTGTTTGCCGAGTTCAGAAGACAAAGCTGCCGTGATGACTTTCAGTGTCTTCATTACTTTGTACTACATGAGTTTGAGACGAGAAGCGAAACCAGTGAACACGCAATGGTCCAGAAATCATGAAAAATGGTCAAAATTCTTTAAATTATGTCATACGACGTCTTATATTCAGAGACCGTTCATGCGTGGCCAAATGCTGACTGTATTAATGCCAAGGAAAAATCTCAAATTTGTGCGAAAGTCCCATCTATTGGTAGATAGCTACGAACCCCAAAATTTATCTCATAAGAAATCTATGAAGGCTGAATGAATCAGATATATAATATAGAACCTAAACCAGTGGCGTATAGCGTATATGGATTGGACAATAAAAATGCCTGTGGGCACATATGCACAATGCCTCCAACGCCCAGTCGACACTTTGCACTCTTTTATTGCTTTTGTTACAACACAAAGAACTTGATTGAAAGAGAAGTGCCCCGATTTTGTGATTTGAGACCTGGAACTCTATTTAATTAAGGTCCATATCAAGACAGATGTGGACGATACGCACGTACGGTAAAGGTTAAAATCTACACTGATATACTCAGGAAAGGTTTTGGATCACTTCGTGTGTAAAGGGAAAAGCCACTTTCTTTGCTTACAGGCACGGTTTCACTGTTATTTTATACCCAGATTGAATATTATTACTGACTCAAAAACACTGCAATTCCATTTTACTATCAATAACCATCCTGCTGTCCATTTAACTTGATCGATCGTTTTCGGGAAGTTTTATTTAAGAAATGGTCAATTACCTTTGAGATGTGCTCATGGCCCTTTCCGTAGAATACTTTTAAAAGCTAATGTGTGCCTTCTATTTTATAACAAATTATAGACGAATGCGAGCAGAAGTGAAGCCTGATGGGGTCCTTCAGCCTCAAATCGTCTTAATATTACTGTCTTTGTACCGTTTCATATCTAACCCCCTATCAAGTCCACTGATATTAAGGAAATCAATGAGTATTTTAGTGAGCAATCATCCATGATACAGTAAATCAAAGAATTTGAAAGATTAAAGCTGATGGACCCCAGTTACGCTCGATAAAAACAAACTATCACATGATTATTCAGATTCGTCTATACCCCTCGGGGCTTTGCTACTGAACCCCAGTGGTTTGTTACCTGCGAGCTAACAAGTACGCCTTTGGGGAGCCCACATCAAGCGCTTGTAAGAGGGCTCACTTAGCTTCACATCAGCGTCTTTGCAACTTGTACCAAAGCAGTTTTGTAATTTTTAATTTTCTTTTTTGCAATAAATGTTTGTCAAAAAATTGTTCACAGTAGGAGCAAAAGTAATGTAATTTAAGGAATTTGTAGTGTGTTTGAAGTGAAAGTTTGTTATGCCGCAGCTCACGAGGATGCGATAACTGGTGTTTTTTGTGTTCAGACTTTTATAGTTTCTATGTATGGGCTAGATTATTCATACCAGCATTTCCTTGATTATGAAAATAACTTGTGCCCATCATGCCTATCAAGAAAATTATCCAGTGAAAAATATAGTATTTGGAAACACATCACTTTCGAAATAATATGAAAAAGTTGAGAAAGGTCTATAAAAACCCTTCAGTAAATTAGAACGCCAACTACTATTTTGTAAATATGTGCTAACTTTTCTTGTAAGTTGTCAGTATGGAAGGGTGACCTCACTTAGACCTCTCTCGAGGAAAGCACTCGTTTTAATTAAAACAGCTTCATTACCCAAACTACCTACAATATCAATGTGAAATCCATATCCTGTTACGACGGAATTAATATCATATTTTTGGTTTCGATGATAAGAGAAACCAATGCAATCATGATGGCTTGCGTGTGTATGTATGTATGTATGTGTGTGTGTATGTGTGTGTTTGTGACACTTTGCTCGTTAACACAATATCTCAAGATAGGAATATCCGACAGTTTTCAAACTTGGTACATAGATGCACCATATTGAGAGGAAGAACCCTATTGCTTTTGGTAGAGGTCAAAGGTCATCTGGGGTCACCAGGGGTCAAAGTCTGAAAATATTGTTAACATGATATCTTAAGATAGGAAACTTGGATAGATTTCATATGTGATATGTGGATGGCTTATGGTCAGGAGATGGTCCCTGTAGTCTATTTCGCTCCTCCGTACCTCCTATTGACCTATGTATATCGTTATTGCCTGCAATAACCGTCTGGCAAAAACCTAATAACACCGTGGTAACCCCTACCTAACAAGGGCGCGCTATACCCTAGCTACTTCCTTCTTCGTTTTTGCCTTATCGTGTTTACACGTGTGGGAAAATCGTCTGGTAAAATTCCGCTATTTTTTACGTACAATCTTCGTGACTCTGACCAATCCTTTTTGTCTACGCCGTGGACTCCTCCTTGACGCCTTCTACCGAAACCATGAGTATCCTCTTTCTTTCAGGCCTTTTTTTTCGGGGTTTTTTGCTCTTAGCTTAAGTATCGAGGATTTTCGCCTTGCGCGATCCTCTCGTCTATGTAACTTTGTACAGGGAGCGGTCTCGCGCTGCCATTTTGTTCCCGGTGCGGGCTCCGGGAATTGCGGTCCGTGGTGGACCTTTCCCCCTCCCCCTCTCCTCCCGTCCGTGTAGGTTGTGGTACGGGTTTCGGGGGTTTTCGTCGGCGGGCCGGCTTCCTTTATATCTTTTTTAGGTCCTTAGCCGGTTCCTGCCCTCTCGTCTCCTTACATGCATGTTTTGGGAATCGTTGTTTATCGATCTCTATCCATTTTGCTTGTTTACGTTACCTTACAGGATTTACGGTTTGTATGCATGTTGTAGGATTTTTTATGTGTTCTCTTTCATGTTTAATATAAGGGTTTCTTGCTGCATTTAATGTGTTTTTGGTTGTTGTGTAAGCATAGGCCTTGTCGTTTTGCCTCGTCTTTTGATGTCATAGCTTAGGCCTCGCTAAACTCACCTCACTCTAGTTGCATGCTTTCATCTTATCTTCACATCTCAGTAATCCTTTTCGACTAAGTCTGTTATTGTTGCATTGTGCTGGCCTCCTCTGCCGGCGAGTAAGTCTCTTTTGTTTGAATGCTTTCCCCGAAAGGGGTTTTGTTTTCCTTATTGCTTTGTGCACAGCGTCTAATTCCTCCAAATGCAGGAAATGCAAGAAATTCCGGCCGTTCCTGGACTGGGACTTCCACGATCTTTGTCCAGCCTGCAGACCATGCTCCCGGGTTGCCACCTGTCAGGTGTGCCGCAACTGGTCATTCCGAGATTCCCTGGAACAACGGATTGAGGAAAACGAGTTGGCAAGACAAAGGAAAGCCACTTGTAAGAGGGAAGCCGAGGCTTCCAAGGCAAACGAAGTCAGTCATCCGACTCCAAGGAAGGATATTCCTCAATCCAAGGATAAGTCAGCAAAAGGGGCCTGCTGCGGCAGCTTCCCCGAGGACTAGTGAGGTCGGTCCAAGCCCTGCGCGGTCAGGCTCGCCGAGTCTCCAAAGGAAAACTAAGGAAACTGACACCCCGGCATCTCAGCCTCAGGCGAACCAGGCCAACCGGGAAAGCCAAGGAAAATCCGGGGTCCAAGGACAACCCCGAGGCACTAATGTTCCGGCATCCTCTCAGGAATGCTCGCCTACCGATCCGGGAAATTCCTGGACTCTAGTCACCCAGGGCCTCGGCCCCGCCGTGCCTTCTACCAGCAACCCTGGTGGCAGCCAGCCGATACAGGGCGGCCAGGAGATTCAGGCCTCTTCTGATTCACTTTCCGAGGACCATCCATCCCAGGGTTCCCCCGCTACCGGTGCCATGGACGTGTCCTTTTCCTCGGGACTACACTCTGTTGCAACCAGGGATTTTCAGGGCTTTCCGAGCAGAGGCCGCCAGAGACACAGGTCTAAGTCAAAGAAGAAGAGATGCCATTCTTCGTCCTCATCCTCTTCCTCAAGGGAATGCCGGCACCGTAGAAGACGCCGTGATCGGGAGGCCCCCTTCCCAACCGAGGCCCTTTCCCAACTGGTATCGCTGTTCACTCAGTCCGTGAACCGTATTTCAGCCGTTTTCCAACCAGCCCAGGCTCCGGCTCCTTCTCAACCATCTCCGGATCCACCTGCCAGCCAAGGAGCTCCGACGCCAGCCCCCACCCAGCTCCAGGTTTCGGACCAGGCCCAGCAACAAGCAACTACCCAAGATCCCCAGTCGGACTTTCTGCACTCCCCGGACGACCAGGGGCAGTTGATTGAGCACTTCGACGAAGTTCCGGACAGCTCCGAGGACGACGCCCCTCTGACTGGAACGTCCTTTTCCAGGGAAGCTTTCGAGAAGGCCGTAGAAGTGCTAAGGAGACAGTTGGGTTTCGACGATCCCTCGCCTCAAGAATCCTCTTCTGCCAGAAAGTCGAGACTTTCCTTGGATAAGTCGCCGGCCCTGGAGAGACCTGCTATGCCTGTGGATGTGGAGTGCTTTGACCGCTTTGACGCTCAAGCTAATGCCAAGGTCTGGCATGCTTTTCCCAAGAAGCAGACCTCAGAGTTCCATGTCAGCGACGAGGACTGGAAGTCCTTTTTTGCTTCCCCGTCGATTCCGGATTCCTGCCTCGACAAGCTGAAGACTGCTGGTGCAGTGGACCGTAATGGGTCGTTCCGCTCCTCTTCTACTAAGAAAGCCTTTTCGTCCCTCCAGGGCTTCGACCTTGCAGCCCGGACCTGCATGAAGTTTACTTCTTTGCTCTTGCTCATTGCAGAAGTTCTCTCCAAGTCTTTCAGACAGTCAGGCACGGAAGAAGTCTCCAGGAAAGACACCAGCGCTTTGGTCAACATCCTGGGCCCAGTGGCCAGACTTGCTTACGACCAGTTTTCTAGGGTGGCGGTGAGAGCCACCAAGGAGAGAAGGGAACTTGTCCTAGACAATATTCAGTGGCCGTCTGCGGACATCAAGCGCCGATTCATGGAACTACCCCTCTCAGGCCCGCACCTCTTCGGAGGGAAGTGCGATGAGCAGCTCCTCACCGGGATCAAGCGGCGAAAGGACATCAATAAGGCAGAATTTACCTTCTCCAAGCCTTCCACTTCAAGGTCCAGGCAGAGCTTCATCCCGTCAAGCTCCTAGATCTTCAAGCTTCCCTGACCGACGCCCCTTCTCGGCCTCTCGCCAGCAACGTGGGAAGCCTCGTTCCCAGCCCTCCGGAAGGAACTACTCTGGTCCGTCAACTTCGTCTCTACCTAGCCGTCGCCAGACGAGGGGAACCTTCCGTACTGGTTCCCGAGGATCAGGACGATTCCAAGCTAAGCCCTAGGGATGCCCACCCTACTGCTCGTCCCTTGGCGGTAGGGGGGGAGACTAATGAGATATGCTCACATGTGGGAGACTCTCTCACCGGACCCTTGGGTCGGCGAGTAGTGAACGAAGGACACAAACTAGAATTTTCCAGCCCCACTCCTCAAGGGGGATGCTTCCGAACAACACCTGTCCCGAAATCCGGAGATCAACGACTTGCTCTAGAAAAGGAAATCTCAGATCTTCTGGAGGAGGAAGCAATTTATGCCGCCACAGACCCCGCACAGAGCCTTTACCGGTCCTGCTTTTTCCTGACGCCAAAGAAGCCGGACACGTGGCGCCCTATCATCAATCTCAAGCCTCTGAACAAAGCCTACATTCGTCCCAGAAGGTTCAGGATGGAGACTCTTGCCGTCATTCTCCCGTCACTCGTACAGGGATCTTGGGCAACATCCCTGGACCTCAAAGACGCTTACTTGCATGTCCCGATCCACCCAACCCACCACAAGTTCCTGGCATTTCGTTACAAGGGTGTCGACTACTGTTTTCGGGCCCTGCCTTTCGGCCTCTCAACCGCTCCCAGAGTTTTCACAAGGGTAACAAGGACCGTCCTGGCTTTCCTCCGAAGAAGGGGCATCCTAGTGTTCGCTTATCTAGACGACTGGCTCCTCGTCGCCCGATCGGCCCAAGAAGCTCAGGAGATCACGTCCTTCACCATGAACACCCTCGAGGGACTTGGCTGGGTGATCAACATAGAGAAATCCTCCTTAGTTCTGAGCCAGGTAGTCACCTACCTGGGAACAGTGATAGACTTCCGATCCCGTCTATCAAACTCCGTCGCCAGAACGAGTGCTCTCCCTTCTGGAGATGGCCAGTCATCTCAGCTCACTCGACAAAGCTCCAGCCAGACTCTGGCTTCGTCTGCTGGGCCTCATGGCCAGCATGGTCGACGTCATACCGTATTGCCGCCTCTTCATGAGACCAATCCAGATTCACCTGCTCAAACACTTCTCTCCATCGACCAGCTCTCTGGCCAAGAAGGTTCCGGTTTCGACGGACGTCCGGCAGCACCTCTCCTGGTGGATGCTTCAACGCAATATCACTTCAGGGAGACCATTCAGGGAGTCCAGGCCCAAGGCAACGATCCTGACGGACGCCTCCCTGTCGGGATGGGGAGCAGTTTGGGAATCACACACCCTGTCAGATCTCTTGAGGCCGGAAGAGTCTCGGTCTCACATCAACCTCCTGGAGCTGAAGGCTGTTCTACTGGCCCTTTCTCAGTGGGGCCCCTCTCTCAGGTCTCACCAGGTTACGGTTCTCTGCGACACCTCAACATCAGTCTGCTATATCAACCGCCAAGGAGGGACGAAGTCACCCACTCTCTGCCAGCTGACATGGGATCTCCTCCACCTTTGCCGCCGGTTCAACGTCCTCCTCAGAGCCTCTCACCTAGCTGGAGAGAACAACGTGATAGCGGACGCCCTGTCCAGGGGAACCCTTCAGGAGTCGGAGTGGTCCCTGTCTCAAGCATGGGCCAGCCACGTCTTCCAGATCTTCGACAGACCGATGGTAGACCTCTTTGCCTCCCAGGCCAACGCCAAACTTCAAACCTTTTGTTCGAGGTACTTTCACCCAGAAGCTTGGAGGACCGGCACTCTGGCGTTTCCGTGGGACAACCTTTACGGGTATGCCTTCCCCCCGTGGTGCCTGATACAACGAGTCCTCCTCAAACTCCGGGACTCCAACGCAATAATCTTGCTAGTAGCCCCCTGCTGGCCCAACCAGCCGTGGTTTCCGCTTCTTCTGGAGATGTTGATAGACCAACCCTTCAGGTTCCCACTCAGGAGCAGCCTCCTAACCCAGGCCGGAGGAAAAATCTGGCACCAGCGCCTCCAGCACCTCAAGCTGACAGCCTGGAAACTCTCACCAGACGTTTCACTAGTAAGGGCCTTTCACAGGAGGCTGCAGTCATCGCAGCAGGTTCCCGACGATCCTCAACCCTTTCCGCTTACGACTCGAGACTTGTCAGGTTCAGGGAATGGATGTCGCACCGAGATTTTGATGCCCTGGAAGCTCCTGTAGAGGCAGTTGCAGATTTTCTCCTCATGCTGTTCAAGGAAGGGAAACAAGTGAGCACTATCAGGAACTACCGTTCAGCGATCGCTTCCGTGCATAAGGGGTTCCAAGACGGCTCAACTGTTGGTTCCAATGAGGCCCTTTCTCACCTCTTAACGGGCATGTTCAACCAGAGGCCCCCT
Organism: Holothuria scabra; assembly: GCA_037179385.1. Taxonomy (NCBI): domain Eukaryota; kingdom Metazoa; phylum Echinodermata; class Holothuroidea; order Aspidochirotida; family Holothuriidae; genus Holothuria; species Holothuria scabra. The sequence continues at coordinate 30,937,477 of CM074185.1, read as the reverse complement.
AGGAAACGGCTGGTTCCTTCATGGTCGATAAACGACGTCCTGTCAGTGCTATCTAAGCCGCCTTATGAGCCTCTCCACAACACAACATTGGAACTACTGACCTACAAGACCCTCTTTCTCATCGCCGCAGCATCAGCCAGAAGACGCAGCGAACTTCATGCCCTGACCACTCAAGAAGGGTTTATCTGCTTCAGCCAAGACGGCGTCTTCCTCCTACCGGATCCATCCTTCCTGACTAAGAATGAGACGGTTTCCTTCTCCCCAGCGGAGATCTACCTTCCAAACATCGCCTCGTCCTCCTCCGTGGCCGAGGATAGGAAAGTCTGCCTGGTCAGGGCCCTGAAATGGTATTTAGAGAGGACAAAGCCAATTAGGAAGTCGAAGAGCCTGTTTCTGATTCCCAGATCTCCTTACAACCTGGCTTCAAAAGACACCTTGTCAAGATGGTTAGTCAACCTGGTCCTGCCTCACTCCTCCTCGGAGGACAACTTGCATGCCCACCAACTTCGGGCCCACGCCTCATCGAGAGCTTGGTTTAGAGGGGTTCCATTGGTCGACATCCTCCGGGCAGCAGCTTGGAAAACACCGTCTACCTTCGTCGCCTGCTACCTGACCAACGTGGTCTCTCAAGAAGGGGGCTTCGCTAGAGCTGTCCTAGGGGTTCCAGACCGTCGTCGTCCGGACCTCCCGCCTGCCGCTCGGTGCTAATCTGGATACATAGGTCAATAGGAGGTAGGGAGGAGCGAAATAGACTCCCCTAAACTCCCTGGTTTGGGAGTCTATGAGCTCCGATACCTACCTCCTATTTACCTCCCGCCTCCCGACCCCTAGAACTCCGACGGGTCTCACCTGCGGCCATCTCCAGCACCAATGACGCCGGTCCAAGACTTTGCCGGCCCCCGGTCGGCCTCCGAAGGTGAGACTGGGCCTTTCGGTCCTTTTTCTTTTTGTGTAGCTTAAGCTCTTTTAGGGGGTAATTCTTTTTTGTGTGTGTTTGTCTTTTTCCTGTGGGGCTAGTTCCCACGGGTCGGCCAAAACGTAGAAGGAAGTAGCTAGGGTATAGCGCGCCCTCATTCGGTTAGGGGTTACCACGGTGTTATTAGGTTTTTGCCAGACGGTTATTGCAGGCAATAACGATATACATAGGCCAATAGGAGGTAGGTATCTGAGCTCATAGACTCGCAAACCAGGGAGTTTTGGGGAGTCTTTGACAGAGGTCAAAGGTCGTCTGGGGTCACCAGCAGTCAAAGTCTCGTAATCACAATACCTCAAGATAGGAAACTGGGATAGATTTCATATTTGGTTTGTTGATGGGTTATGGTCAGGAGATGGTGCCAATTGTTTTTGATGGAGGTCAAAGGTCATCTGGGGTCATCGGTGTCGAAGTCTGAAAATATTGTTAACAAGATATCTCAAGATCGGAAACTTGGGGATAGATTTCATATTTGGTATGTAGATGCGTTATAGTCAGGAGATGGTCCCTATTGTTTTTGGCGGAGGTCAAAGGTCATTTCGGGTCACCGGAGGTCAAAGTCTGAAAATCTTGTTAAAGCGATATCTCAAGATGTCTATCTATGTGTGGCTTTTGTGGAGGTCAAAAGGGCATCTGGAATAACAAAATTATTTTTTGAACATGCTAGTATAACATTTGAGTGAGAAGATAATGCTGCATGATGGCAAATTTGAAAGAGTACATTTATGTATCATCCTTTATGTAACCTCAATGCATTTTTGCATTCTGGTTTTAATGTTAATGATTAGTTCAGGCCATTATCAATGATTATTAAGGTGTTATTATCTGATACTCTATTCCCTGTTGTAGTTTTAGTTCTTATTGTAACTCTGAGGGCAATGGGAATAAATTTACACTGAATAGAGCTTGGAACATTTTGGTGACATTCTTTAGATTGCCTTCAGAGTGAAAGAGTGTAATTGTGGTCTTATGTCTGTCAGTTGAGGTTATTTAAACTAGAATAGACAGCCTAGGGACTCTTGGAGGTATGAGCTTCTGCACCATTGGTGTTCTAGTTTGTATGTGGAGCATAGAGAATAGGGTGGCAAGCATTGTTTGTAAACCTGTTAATTTCAGAGGTTTGTAAATGTGATTTTTCTTTTTGTTCTATTGCAGGATTCTTCACCTGGATTTCCTTTAGCACCTATAGCAACAGTGTCAATTGTAATAGTTGCTGTAGCTCTCCTTGTTGCTGTATTTACTGAAAGTGCAGACTTTGGTTCCTTTTCTGAATCTGTTAAAGATTTCATCAGTGAAACTTATTCAATTGTTTTCAACTTTTTGGCATCATCCGCAAAGTCCATTAGTGAAACTTTTTCAGTCATTTTCAGTTTTTTGGTATCATTTGCAAACTCCATTACAGGTATGTTTTCAATTATTTTGAATTTTTTGATGGCATCCACAAATAGTAATTTCTGCAACCCTATAAACAACAAAACCTGTGATGAGTTTTTATATCAAAAATTCAGGAATCTTGGCCTCAAATACAATGAACAAAGCTCAGGCACATGGGTTACGCTTTATGCAGCCGCTCATGATCATGTCAGCTATCAACCCAATCCTCAGCGGCCTATTGTCATCATGGTGTACAGACTTAAAGATCTACCTAATGCAACTCAAGTTGTGGAAGATATAGCTGGGGCTTATGACTCAGTGCTTCCACCATTCAATGATAATGGTGATATCATCATCAATGGGACCTCTTTTATGGACTTACCCCCAGAGGAAACACAGAAGCAAATTCAGGATATCCTCGAAAATGGATTTGAGAACAAAGGACAGAAGGTGGCAATAGTCTATGACTTTGATAAGTTACCATCGTGTTCAGTGCTTACTTTTCACAATTATTGTAATAATGAAGATGCCCCACATAAAAAAGTTGCCATTATTCTCACAGTAACAGGTATGGAAGAGGAGCTGCCCTCTAATCCAAAATCTGCAGATTTGGAAAAAGCAGTCAAAGAACTATTTTATGAAAAGTGGAAAGATTGTCCAAAGGAATTACCCCCAGGGAAGATTGATGCAATGCTGAGCAGAATTGCAAATAATGTTATTTTATTAAGGTGAGGGTTAGCAGACCTCTCATTTCTTGCTCTGGGGAAGTGCCAATGAATTTTGTTAATGTTCATCTTACTGTGGCTGTGGATGGTTGCAATTGTGAAAGTTTAATTCCTAATTCAAATTATGTCATAGGTGATACTATCCATCCAAATGATGTTAGTGGTTTCATCCAGGTCTGCCATTTTGTCATTTTCATGACTAAAAATTGCTAATTCTGGCCCTATTTTAAACAAATAATTGTAATTGTAATCACCTAGGTATGTCACATAGGTACAAAAGGTGCTCATTTGGCCCTTAAATTACCTTGCATGTGATTAAATATAGCTATTGGGGATCTCAGATTTGGCTAAATTTGAAAGAAGAGAGTTGTCTGTAAAATGTGAATTTACAGGGTCAGAGTTGTAAGGAGTTATGACTGAGGTCACTAGTTTTCAAAGTGATATGTCTAAAGGAAATGTATCATGATTTATCTCATAGAAATAATTCAGTGACTTGAGTCACATTTAAAGTAGTGAAGGACTGGCTTCAAATACAAAATTGAGTGAAGCATCACAACTCTTCAAAGGGTGAAATGGGCTATTGTTTTTTTTCTGCATTATAAATTTGAGCATGGTGAGGAGTGGAAACATGGAGAGTTAAAAAATCATCACAAATGAAATTTGACAAAAAGTAAAGGAGACATCATCAAATTTGAATGTTGTGGTGTTATTCATCACTAAAAAGTGACAATTGTGGAAGTTGTGTCATTTTCAAAAAAAGGAAAAATATCTTCTCAAATTTTTTTTGTCTCAGCCAAAGTGATTCCGTCAAAGTGCAAGAGTTTGTGAATAATAAAGCTCTCAATTATTTCTATCCAAACTATTCCATCTTGATGGAATAGTTGGAGTCCTGGAGATGGTAATATGAAATGTTAGTAGGGCAAAGATAAGCTTTTTTTAACATGTGGGTAGTCTTTCTCAAGGCCCAGTATTAGTGGTATAAAGATCACAGTCTTCATTTGGATGCTTTGTGAAAACATCTTCTACTAATGTTTAACTTTCAGTTAAATGCTACTGAGATTTATAATGAACAAAATAGCGCCCTCATTTTGTAAGAACTGACAAAAGAATGAAATTCTTTATTGAGCCTTGTCCAAATAGCAATAACAAAGGATTGTGGGATAGGGCTTTGACTAAATGTATTTTGCCAATTGACCTATTTCCAAATAGCAATTACAATGAATTGTGGGATAGTTTTGGGTGTGCATCAATTTTCACCACAGTAAAATGTCTTTGACAAAAATGACAAACACCCAACTCTTTCCCACAATCCTTTGTAATTGCTGTTTGGAAATAGGTCTATGGCATTTTCCTGTGGCAAAAAGGATACGCACAATTATCCTATCCCACAATCCTCTGTAATAGCTCTGTGTTAACGAAGGTTAGCTTGTGGCCTACGTTCATTCAACCCGTCAACAATCTTCTGCAGCCAGTGAGGTTATTTGAAGACACATTGAGATGGTTTTCTTGCTAAACCTCACAACTGCAAATTAAGTATTTTACTTGATACTTCTGAAAAGTGATGGGTGTACAGTTATCTCACATTAAAAGTAAATCCCTAACTTGCACTGAAGAGTAATTTGAATACTTTTTGGTTTTGATGAAAGAGAAACCTATGCATTCATGATGGCGTGTGTGTGTGTGGGTGTGTGTGTGTTTGTGACACTTTGCTCGTTAACACAATATCTCAAGATAGGAATGTCTGACAGTTTTCAAACTTGGTACATAGATGCGCCATATTGAGAGAAAAAACCCTATTGTTTTTGGCAGAGGTCAAAGGTCATCTGGGGTCATCCGGGGTCAAAGTCTGAAAATCTTGTGAACACGATATCTCAAGATCAGAAACTTGGATAAATTTGATATTTGGTACATGGATAAGTTATGGTCAGGAGATGGTCCCTGTAGTCTTTGGCGGAGGTCAAAGGTCATATGGGGTCACCAGGGGTCAAAGTCTGAAAATCTCTTAAACAAGATATATCAAGATAGGAAACTTGTATAGATTTCATGTTTGGTATGTTGATGGGTTATGGTCAGGAGATGGTGCCTATTGTTTTTGATGGAGGTTAAAGGTCATCTGGGGTCACAAGGGTCAGTCTGAGAATATCGTTAACACGATATCTCAAGATCCGAAACTTGGATAGATTTCATATTTGGTATATAGATGCGTAATGGTCAGGAGATGGTCCCTATAGATTTTGGTGGAGGTCAAAGGTTTTCTGGGGTCACCGGGGGTCAAAGTCTGAAAATCTTGTCAAAGGGATATCTCAAAATGTCTATCTATCTATCTATGTATTGCTTTTGTGGAGGTCAGAAGGGCATCTGGAATAACAAAATTATTTTTTGAACATGCTAGTATAGCATTTGAGTGAGGAGATGAAGGTGCATGATGGCAAATTTGAAACAGTACATTTATAAATCATCGAAACTTCAATGCATATTTGCATTCTGGTTCTTGTTGTCAGAAGCGTAACCAGCGGGGGGGGGCAGGGGGGAAACTGCCCCCCGGATGAAAAAAAATGGGAAGGGAAGAAAAAAATGGGAAGGGAAGGAAGGAAAGGTAGAAGAAAAAAGGAAAACGGAAAAGAAGGGGGAAAGGAAAGAAAGGGGAAAGGAAAAAAGAGAGCAACGAGAAAAGAAAGAAAGTGGGCCAACTATAACATCAAAAGCAAGATTAATCTGCATTCAAGGAACACAATGGAACGCAATAAATCACTGATATAGTGGTGTTCACTTTGCAACAAAAATCGAAAAACTCAGCTACTACTTACAAGCCCGTGACATGCCATTTTTTTGAGGGGTCGCGATTTTTCAAAATTTTCTGTTCGCTCCGCGCCAACTGAAGATAGTCTTTCTAGTAAGACTTCATATTCTAGGGAGGGGAACCTTTGGCCTACCGTACTAAAATGCTCTCATACACACCTGTCATCAGAGAGCCTGCGTTGCGCCTCTGTGGCGGCTATCCAATTTAGGCTGCCGCCCCTTCGCAGCAATGAGCTGGACGAAAAAAGTTTGTCCGCCCTGCGGGCTAGCCATCAGATACCTTTCAACCCTGTCAGTTGTTTAGTCTTTGTAGATGGATTCTTTAGTTATTGAAGTGTCAAAATTTTATCAATGTTCAATGTTGCAGAGCAGTGGCGTAGCTACAGGAGGCAGGGCGATTGTGCCCTTTCTAGGAAAAGTGAAAAATTTGAAAAGGTACCATTTGAGACACCCGTCAAATACAGTGCGGTTTTCCCAAGTTTTCCTTCATAAAATTCGGAATTCTTTTTAATAAAAGTTTCATATTCAAAATAATTATTTTAAAAAAAGGCAAAAATTTCCGCGCGCTTCGCGCGCCTTAAATTGCAACCCTTAAAGCTGTTATAGCAGTCAGTGGATAGTTGATCCTAGCTGCTACAGTTCCGTTCCCCTAAAATTTTCTACAATATAGGCTTTCTTTTTTGTCAAAAAAAAGGCAACAAAGTTTCGAAAGTTTCCTTAATGTCTTCGAGAAGCCTTAATCCGCTCTCCTGAGATAATACGATCTTCAGATGACATGCTATCTCACATTCATGCTAATAGGGAACGCAGATTCTTCGATAGTCCCCCCCCCCCCCAAAATGCAAATTTTCTTACAGGAAACCCTGAATCTAATCTATTTTATGCAATACAAGCTCCATATTTACAAACGTGTAAAAGGACCCAAACTTTCGGTACATATCTTATACAATAGTGTGCACACTTCAGAAAAAAGGAATCAGATTTATTTGAAAAAATTTGTTCTTGTTCGTAGAAAAAGCGGAAAATTAGCATAAAAATGTACCTTTTGGTCAATGGGGTAGGGTGAGTGGCATGGTCCAAAACTGTTGCTCTCCCCCCCCCCCCAACACTTCCCTTAAGGCCCTAAGACACCCACAAACTAACACAGCTCAACTAGTACAAAATCGGGAAACTTTTGTGCTATTGCCCTCCCTCCCCCCGGACAGTCAGGTCTGGTTACGCCGCTGCTTGTTGTAATTTGTAGGACATGGCAAAATATCAAGGTGACTCAAGACTGATTTGGTATGTACGTATGCTAGTCAGGGTAACTGTGTTACTTGTTCTTAACCCTGTCCCTTTGAGCTAGAAAGCAAAACATGAAAAAACTCACCACAAACAAAAAAGTAAACTGCCTATCTGAATCAGAATGAAGAATGCTCATTATTTACAAGTGCTCACAAAATTTTGAATTTGAAGCCAATATTGAAAACGTTTCTGCAGTATAGTTTTCACGTGACTTCAGAGAAGCTTTTCACACAGACTAGAAAGTCAGCCATGTTTGAGGGCAACCCCGACGTGTACATGCAAGCTCTGCCTCAGACATGGCAGTTTCTAACCCCGAGGTGTGAGGTCACTGAGAACTGTCTACATGAAGTCGGAATTGTGGTGCCAACACAGCAATCTAAGTGCGCCACTTATGTCATGGATTTTACTTTTTTCATTACACTTATAATTTATTAAAATACTAATCAAGACAATATTCTTGAATATTGATGGGTAGTTAGAAGTATACTTAAAGTGCGGTAGTTCTGCAAACTTTTTATTTATTCATCCTTGCAGCTTTTTTTTTTCCAGAGAATTTTATTTTATGGTCAAGAAGACTTGATGTATTGAATCAGGCCAGAGAAATTCAACCCTTTCTGTGGTAACATCAAACCGCTTGTTTGGTCTAACGGTAAGAGCATCCGCCTCTCACGCGGAATGCCCGAGTTCTATTTCCAGGTTGAGTCATACCAAAGACTTTAAAAATGGAACCTACTGCCGTTGTGCGGGATGCTCCGCATAAGCAATGGAGTATGGAAAACAAGCCAGTGAGCCACAGTCTGGAAAAAAGACCGTAACCGGCTCGATTTGAAACAATAGCTTGGAAACTGGGCTGTAAAGCTCCATCTAAGTTAAGTTAGAGATAACATCAAATTCCATTCAAGTTCAGCTTTTCTTTTCACTCACATGCTTTGTCCACTTCAGTCAATAATGCCCAAGAATAGTTTGCTGCATCCCTGGAATGACTCCTTGTTTTCCCCAACCCCCGCAATGGGTCAATCGGCATGGGTAGAATTTGATAGAGACTCCTTTCCAGACTGAAAATACAAAGGATTGTGGGATAGAGTGTCGGTTTGCATTGTTTTTCTCTATAGACGAATCCGGACAGGGAGTGATGGTCTGATTTCAGTCGGCCATCACTGGGGCCTATCAGCTTCTAATCTTTCAATTTCCTCGCTTACCTGTATCATGGATGGTAGTACACCAAATTGTATCTTGATTGCCTCAGTTTCACTGAATATGAGGTTTAAAATTCATACAATGAATAAAGACGATTCAAGGCTAATGGTTACCTACAGTCACTAAACACAAACGCTGATCGAATTCGTCTATAGTAACTGGACATTGCCAAAATTACGAGTAGCAAAATGCTGTCTCACAACCCTTTGTAATATGGAAGAGGGCCTCCGGAGGACAGGATTACAATCAGATCTTCAAGGCATTACTTTATAAGTTGATTCCATTAAGGGAAGATGTAGTTCTTGCAATTTAAATTAGCATACCCAACCATTCTACATCATCAATGGTTCCTTCCAATCAAGTGCTAGTATCTTTGTTACTCATCTGCATGGTAAACTGGTTATAACACCTGACTGGCAACCAGGAAGTCGGGAGTTCGCGCCCTGGCCGGGTCATACCAAAGACTTTAAAAATGGAATCTACTGCCATTGAACTGCTAGTACTGAGCCAAAGGCCTACAAGGCGGGGGTGCGGGGGCTCGCGCCCTCTCAATTCGGACAAAACAGTTGGTCTATTAGGGCAAAACATGGGCAAAACATAATAAACTGTGACATTATTCGGGCAAAAAATGCTCTTACCCCCTCGTAGAAAATTACCCGGTACGCCTATGTACACAGCATAAGCAATAGAGTAGGAATAACAAGCCAGTTTGCGACAACTGGACAAAAAAGGCCGTAAGCGGCCTGAATTAAACCATTTGGTTAAACTAATACCTCATCTAAGTAAATAACTACCTGTTTCTCATTCGCAAAATTCAGGGAGTTCTATTTTTTCAAAAAGAGAAATATAGATGAGCCAAAGGTTCCTAGGAACATTGACTAAACCCCCTATAAAACAGTTTGTCTTGTGTGAAACTTTTGTCAAAAGTGGACGCACTGCATGTATTACCAATAAATATTGATCAATATTCATCTTGTATTCAGATGTTTTGGGAAGTCAGACAAGGGTGTACAAATTATGGAAAGAATATGTAACAACTCATTTGTATCATGAATATTGTAATGAGTGAACTGCAGGTGTTACTTGCCTTGTATATAAAGTGGCAGACACTGTCCCTTTGAAAATTAATATATGTAAGCAGGTCTACAGCCAAGTGGTGTGTGCGTTGGGTTCCAGGGAGGGAGGAGGGGAGGGGGAGGGGTTCCAGGGTTAAATGAGATTGAAACGGCCAAAACCCTCCCTCCCTCGAGTCATACTGCAACCCCACCCCAGTGCATCTGCTTGTAAGGTTGTGCTCAGCTCACAAACCTGAAATTTAGCAAACCACAGGGGCTGTGGAGTTCGGGGAGGGGGATGCGAAGGGGTCTCTAGTCCTCCACTTTTTCTGCTGTGGACACCTCCCCCCCCCCTTAACTGTGAACTGGGGTATTTGTTCTGAGCATATCGAATCGCTTCAATGATAAGCCCTTTTATTTCAAAATTGACCCTGTGGTCCATAAAACACAAGATGATTATGTTAAACCTGTAGAAGTGCCCTTTTCATGGACTGTAGGTATAATGTAAGCCACGGGGAGTAGTGTGTTTAACTGAGTCACCTGTGAGACAAAACATTTCTTGTTTTCAGATTCTTAATTAAAGGCCTTATCTTCTCACACCAGACATTTTTTATTTTGTTGTCAAGACAAAGAGTTGTCCCAACTGAATTTTTTTATTGATTATTACAAAACCGTAGTTTGGGTGAGGGTTGACGGGCTTTAAATGTGTATATTTGAGTTCTTTCATAATGTAAATTGACTTCCATTTCTTATGCGTTCCACATTGTACATTTGAAAGTTAAAAAAGTAGTCTAACATTGGAATATTTCTGCAATTCTTTGGATTTAAAGGGAAATATCCCGTTGTAGGTAGATTAAAAGATTGAAACATTTTCTAAAAGGATGCTAAGACTTCCTACTTATGCCAAATATGTATATGCTTCTTTATAATAACCTAGAGATGTTTCAGTTTGTGTTTAACACAGTACATTGTAAAATTCTTGCCCTTTGAAAAAGAAAATATAAAAACTTATTTCCAAAAAGAGGATTGTAACATTTCGGAATGTTTTTTTTTTAATTGTCAAACGCGTTTTTTTTCAGCCAATGGCAGCGTCAGGGGACAGGGGGGAACGCCTCCTATATTCGCAAGAAAATTTGTTAAGAGAATGAAACGAAGGGAAAAAGAGGCAGTCAACTCATGCTTGCCCCTCTCCTATCAAAATACCCTGGTGCCTCCCCGTTTTCAGGGCGTTTTCAGGGTAGGCTGGCCCACAGGCTTAGAATTGATGTAATGACTATTTGCAGTGTTCTCGTCAAGGTGTGAGGGGTGATGGGGATTTTGCCCCTCTTTCTCGAAAAGGAGGGTAAAATCCCCACTTTTTCATTTCCATTACAATGAAAAAAAATGCCAGGATCTCGGTGTCTTACTTAAGAAGAGGACACTTTTTCAGTAATGTTTGAACTTAAACGACATATAAATCCCTTCAGATAACATGTACATTATAGGGACCTTGAAGCAAGCCTTTGCCCACTCCTCTGAGACCACCTGTATCTTTGGTCAAGGACACCATCAATTTGGACTTGCGCTTTGGCAGTATAATCCCCCTTCTTAAGTGTCTAGTGGAATCTCTGGTTGGTTTAGTTTGGTGCTGAAAATTTGCTTCTGAGGACCTAAAGGGGTGCCATTTGGAACACCGTTGCTGAAAACGACAGTCAAAAGTGCTAACCTAGTACAGACGATGAAAAGTTACATGTGGCTTTGGTAGTTTTTCACCGTAAAATGCTAAATTATGATATTGTATTTCAATGATGCAAAAAGCTCAGAAAAATAAGAAATACTGTAGTTACAACTTCCAAAACTGCAGCCGTTTCGCCCCATTCGTCTTACCCCATTGCTAAGTTGTTGCTTTGCCTGTTTTCATTTATCACCGGATTATACGGTAACGTATTGTAACGTCTTTCTTTCGAAGGGAGTTTTTACGATATCACATTGATCATGGACAATCAACGCCTCTGAGAACTGATAATTTCGTGGAGTGAACATCCGCAGGAATTGAGGTGTCGACCATATTGTAAAACGGGGGCGTATATGTGATTTGAGAATGAGGGGATAAATATTTTCCAACAACCGGTCGAACTCTGGATCGTGCGTGTCCCGGACCGGAATCGTCTGTAAGCAATCCACCCTTACACAACGAGCGTACAATGTATACATAGACCTATTTCCAAATAGCTATTGCAATGAATTGTTGGATAGAGTTTTGGTGTGCGTCATTTTTGTCAATGGCATTTTACTGTGGTGAAAATTTACGTATACCCAAAACGTATCCCACAATGCATTGTAATTGCTATTTGGAAATAGGTCTATACCACGGACTTATATACATGGACTTAGCATGTAACGTGTACTCCCTATCTGTAGCTGGTCGCCACCGACTGGGACAAAAAAGGCGCACCAAGATGGCCGCCGTGAAGCTATAAATCGTCTGATTTGACGACGACTCTGTAATATTTTGAACAAAAGTTAAACGTAAATGGAAAAAAATATCATATTGCTGCAATAGGTGAAGTGATTACCTTGCCATATTTCAAAAATATTCCAACTTTCTTGCAAAATATGGCGATATACTTGAGCAAGTCCAAGCTTTCACACAAACCCATAGCAGCGGCCATTTTGGTGCGCTTTTTCTCACACGTACGGTAGCGACAATGTACCGTGCATTATCCTCTGTCCATGTATATAGGAAGCCCGTGGCCTATACTCAAACTAGCATGCACACACATTCACAGTGATACGCACATACACTCAAATTGACGTTTTCTAGAAGCCTTAAAGTTATCTGTATACCACAATGTTTTACTTTGTTTATTCTGCCTGTTGTTTATTTTTAATCTGTCTGAATTTTTATGAGCAAAACGATATGTTTGTCACCAATATTTTCATTGGGGTGGCAATTGCCTCCCAAGGATCGACGCCGCTGTTGTAAAATCCATGATTTTTCCAGGTCGAGTCACACCAAAGACTCTAAATAAGCAATGGAGTACTGGAGTAGGGAAAACAAGCCAGTGAGCCACAATTGGAAAAAGGCCGTGGCCGGCTCGACTTGAACCAATAGGTTGTAAACTGGGCCATAAAATTCCTAATTCTAACTGACCGACCGACCGACCGACCGACCGACCGACCGACCGACCGGTACATTGCAATCCTAACTAATGCGGACAGTGTCCACACTTAAAAAAAAGTCAGAAAATTTGGATGCTTGCGATGGAAAAATTCGGGCTACGTACGCAACTGTTTATAAGGTAAAGTTAATATGAGTAAAACAATCACAAAATGAAAGGGGGTTGTCATAATTATTTTTTCGAACAATATTCGTCACTGTTTTAAAGCTCACACAACATCAAATATTTCACAATTTGTGATCTACCTAATTCCAAAATGACAATTTTTTCACCTGCTGCTCAGAAACCCGTGTACGACCTTGCACTCCGCTTAGATAATCTTTGGGGCGATCACTCAACACGCTGGATGCTCTGCTTTTAAAAAAAAATCTGGAGACGCGCGGTCACTGTTGTCAAACACTTGAGCCAGATCTTTGGTGTACTTCCTTCTGGTTACTTATAATTCTGTCCAATCAAAAGTCACAATCTTTATTTGAATTTACATATTTTAAAGAGAAAAAATATTAAATGAAAGCAAAAAATATGCTTCAACGTGTGTCAAATATAGCACCATTTTGCATTCCGGCTCTTAAAAAATACAAAACACACACACACACACACAAACAAACACGCACAAAGAAACAAATCAAAGGGGGAAGGATACCCTTCCGTTATACCCTCCCAGGAGAGCGATCACTCAAACAACCCTTCCCTTTTACTAAACTAAAACTTCCTGGATGTAACCTTGCATATGATTTTTTTGTGGAAAATGGCAAAGAAAACTTATAAAAAAAAACACACACATACGATAAGTGGCGTATTAGATCACCTGAATTATTGGAGGTGGAAACGAGAATCCGACTTTTGGACCACATTTTTTTTTGTTTAATAACATGATATTTCCATTAGATAGGCCTATTCGTATACTGCCTGAACTGGCCTGGTAGCTCCTTCCTCAGTTGGAACACACTTCCAGTCAGTCGAAATTTTGAGCTTAACACTCCCAAACATTACCCATAGGAACGCCATATGTATATGATATAAGCTTGAGCGTGTAGAAAATTACCGGAGTTGTTTTTTTTTTTTTCATTTACGGCTTGCCAAAATAATTTTGAACCTGCAGTCACGTTTGTCTCACTCCAAATATCAACCCCCCCCCCCCCTTGCAGGGCTAGGGACTGGTAGAATATATCCACGGTACGGTATTTTCCACCTGTCGTAAAAGATGATCTACGATGAGGCAATTTTGTCAATTTCTATACTGTATAAATGACGCTTACACTATACTCCTGAACTTGTTCTAGCCTACGTACCTCCTCTGTGTCGGACGTCCCTTAAGGTTTTTTTTTGTAGCGATGAGCTGGGAGAAAAAGTTCGTCCGCCCCGCGAGTTAGTCTTGTTCACGCCTTTGTTACATCCCGACTGATTCTTGCAAGTAGGAACTCACTTTGTTATGGATTAAAGCTATTTCGAAACTATAACGTGTTCAAAGGACATCAGCTTGCTTCGTTCTCTTGTTCCTCCGTCGTTCGTATCATGTTTCATTCATATTACGTGATTTACACTGGTTTCCCATCTAGTGGCAAAATAACTTCAAGGTTCTCCTTACTTTCAAAGCTACTCGCGGTCTCGCCAGTTTATTTATATGAACTTAATAATCTATATACTCAGGGACCGCGGAGACGGGGTTGCTGGCAGAGCACGCGGAGCAAATTTTGAAGGGTCGGGCGGGGATGGGGTGGGCCACCTTACTTTGCTATTTTATTGTGGAACATATTGGGCCGCTTTGGTGTTAGCCCCCCTCCCACTTAAAAATTCGCTGTGACCAACCAGAACACTGACATCGTCTAACCTCTCTCTCTCGTTTCACTGTTCCAGACAATATTAATTAAGCTTATTTTAGTCACAGATCATTTTGTCACACCTCTGCCACTTTATGGAACAGTATCCTTCTCCATATTCACCAAGCTGAAAGTATTAGCATTTTTAAATCTCCCCTTGAAGGCTCAATCCTATCAAACAAACACTTCCAATTTTTCCAACCTTACTTATTCCCCTCCCACAACTGTCTAAAATTCATACTCATCCAGACACAATCTCAGTTCATTGTTTTTGGGTGAGTAAACAAGAGCCCAATTATTGTAAAACCAAAATACTCTCAGCCCAGTACATGTGTGCAACATGAGATCCGGTACTGTGCATTATTTTAACTATGTAAATCAAAGAGCGGGGCCGTTCCACAAAGAGTTACGCACAATTTTAAGTTTGATTCACCACACATAAGCCAACAGTAAATCATACTTAAGATCGTGCGTAACTCTTTGTGGAACGGGCCCCTGAGCCAATTACTTCAGTGGACAACTGCAAAAATTGTAGTTTGGAATGAGAGGACAAGCACTTTAAAGCCCACTTATTTAGTATTGTTGTATAGTTTAATGTAATGTTGACATTTTCTCTTCTTTATATGTATCAGTCTTTTCATTTCAGCGTTTCTGTAGGTTTTTGCACTTTGCGCTTTATAAATTTCTATTATATTTTGATTATTAAATGGAAGGATTCTCAGTGTATATGGACTGTATCTGTGACCAAACTTGAACCATATTTGAAACTTTGTTTCAACTTTTACCTTTTCATCTTTTTGACACTAAATAACACATTCGTGGTGTGTCGATAATCTAATCTAATTTACTAAGTGCAACTGACTAACTTCCTGACTAACTGACAAACTGACTAATTGACTAACTGACTAATTGACTAACTTACTAACTACTTCAAATTTGTGAGATCCAAACTCCAAGTAATTCATATCGGGTGCAAATATTAACTCCCTCTTCATATCCGACTTTTTAGTTGGTGTGCTTAGCCGGCTCCTTTCGCGAGTATGATCCCCTTTCATCTGTTCATTTCAGTTCATATATGTGCTGGTATTTTACTCAATAGCGGTATAATGACATATGAGGGTTACAAAATTGAAAAAATCCCACTCGGTCTAGTAACATGTCAAAAAAGCAGCCAACTTCGTGATGAAGGATTGATTTGTGAGCTCATTATAATATATTTTAATGAGGATGTGCTACCAAACCAAAGGTAACCTACAATTAAGCTGCTCAGTCGCCGGTATCAAACAAACTTAACTGAAGTTTGACCACAATTGAGGGAGCTGTATTGTAGGAGCTGTTATTGGTATGAAGATAGAATCCCTTTGCAGTGAGGTTTGTGTATTCAAGGTTTGTCGTCTTTAGAAGAACTGTGCCGGTTTTATACGATTCAATTGCCAGTCACGCTTCTCGGCCCTTTGGCTAAGATCTTGTGTAGAATCTTTTCTTTTCATCCAGTCTGGAAAAGGAGCCATACGTGACAGACCAACAATGTAAATGGTCTGAAGGCCGTGAGGTTGGTCACGTGTACTGTCTTTGATCAGTGGACGTAGTAGCTTCTTCGGGAAGCAGTTAAAGTTTGGTTTCGACGAACGGCCCTTTTCCAAAAGGTAGGGAGGATTTTAGAAAAAAGATGCAATTGCCAATCGCCTGAAAAATAAATGTGATTTTTTCTCCTGTGCTTGGTGTCACAGATGAGATAACATCGACTTGACTCTTATATGCAATTGTGATCATACAAATTGTGAATACAAATTTATGTTTGCTTCATATCTATAAAGTTGAGGAAATCTTCTAGAATGTTATGTTAAAGAATAAGGATCTTCATTCGTCTCCATCTTTTGCCTATGGTCTCTCTTTATGTATTGGCACAGTTTGTATAATATATTTCTATTAAACAACCGTTCTAGTTTTGTAGCACATGCTGTGAAAGATTAATAATCTATCAAAGCATTGTTCTGAGCCACACTGAACCGTTTCTGTTTCGGGATTAAAAGTTGACCTGAATTTAAGTTGTTTCATCGTGGATGATGTTGGACAGGAGTTGCCTATGAAAGAAAACGAATACCTTTGATCCAATTAAACATCATGTTCTCCCTCGATTTAATGGGTCTTAATTAACTAGTAGCATAAATTAAAATTTTCGAGCTATCTCCACCAACTCATGACTCACGACTCACTGGCGCTTGTGCAGTATACAGTGATATGGATACTGGTACCAAACTTCTGCTTAACCACATGCCAACACATATTCGGCTTTATGAAGATATAGTACGTGATATTTAATCCTGATAACAGACTCCTTCTTCAGTAGTTGTCAGGAAGAAAACAAAAAAGAGATGTCTTCGAAGGTTGTCAGGTTAAATGCCTTTTTGGTGTTTTTTCTTTTCAATTTTTTCTCTTCTGGCAACATCATTTTAAACAGTGTTTTGTACGAGAACATTGAAAATAGTGATGGATTTTCTAACACCTTAACCGGATTGTTATTTATGTTGCCGTACACAACAACTCGAATTTTCGGTAAGTTTCATTTAGTAAAGGTTTGGTTTTAGATGAGGTATATGACCCCAATTTCTAACTAACTGACTTAAATCGTACCAGCCACGGTCTTTGTACAGTTGTTTTCCCTATTTAATTGCATTTGTTGAGAACCAAGTAGGTTCCACTTTAAAGGTCTTCAGTATGATCCGGTCAGGAGTCGAACCCCAGACATTCCAGCTGAAAGTCGGATGCTCTTATCATAATCATGTATTTGAACGTGCTTTTATTTTAGAGGGCGCATAGGCTACAGAGACGGCACCAGCAAGGGCAAGTGAGGGACATTTGTCCTCCAGTCAGAACCTTTTCCCCTGTTGTCCCCCACTCATCTCCCAAAGTGCAGCGGTCGTGGGTTTTCTAGTGATGAAAAAATAATAGGTCCAACCATTCCCTTAATTTCAAAGTAAAACACTTTTTTATAGCTTCCTTATAATTTTCTTCATCATAAGTATCTGAAATGATTTCGCTTATTTTAATTCAGCAGTCAATGAGTTACAAAAATGATAATTTAATCAATTATTTTATTTACTCAAATATTTTAATTCAACAGTCAATGAGTTACAAAAATGATCATTCAATCAATTAGTTCGGGATTCAGTGACGCAGGGAGATTATCTATACTGGGGATGCAGCTTCTCTTCCCTTACCCCCTCCCTATCTACACCAGATTTGATCGACTTGATGTTTTTAAAGTTGGTTTGACAAACAGAAAATGAAGAAAAATTTCGAATATTGACGGAAACACAAACGTCAATACCAGATTCAACAATGGAGGGGAAAATGTTTCATATAAGCAGTGTCAGATTTAAGTAAGATGCTTTTGGCTGAGTTCTGACTGAGGACTGTATATTTTTGTGGAGATGCTTGGATGTCTGACGCTAACGGTCCGTCATCTAAGCGGCGCACCACTATCAGTCGGGGCGTAAAGAAAATTTGGAAAAATCACGACCCCTCAGACAGCCAAAAATGGGATTTTCCATTATAGTATATAAGAATCTTACTTAGCAGTCTTTATTTTGAGTTTTTCCACCTGCATTTCCCAACTGTTTGTTGAAATTCTGACTTCTATAACACCATTTCTGACCATCATATACAGATATATGTGTAATTGATGGATTTCACTTGTGAAATAAAATATTGTACAAGGGTATGATGCGGGTACGATCGTTTCTTCATGACATCAATAACAGACTACATGACAATTTACTTTATTACAGCACATTTTATACATATTGAAGGCTGTCCCTAATTTTCTTTGTTTTCTTGAAGGAGTAGGGGGACAAAAGACATTTGGCCTTCTTAAAGTTTTAGGGAATATGTCCCTGCTACCGGTTTCCTACCGCCTACGCCCACTGAAATAATGTAAAATCCAAGCTTATAACAAATACTAAAAGGAGAAAATTTTCAGCTTTATGCCAGTTTTGAAAAAAAAGTATGAAGAGGAGAAGAGTTTTGCGTAAGACTGTAAAGTATTTATAAATTGAATTCATCTTTCTAAAGGAATTACCTTGCTGGGAAATTGTTGTATCAATGTACGTCCTAACTAGTGCATCACGAGTGTAAAGACTTCCTTGAAATAAATGATATCTTCATTTTAAATAAAAAACATTAGGAAACGATCCCTGCAAATGCCCGTGCGCTCAGGCAAGGTGCTGAAGAGAGAGAAAGGAGACAATATTTGTCATGTTACGTGGAAAAATGGATTAAGTGAGTTGCAACTTTAAACGTTTTGGAAGGCGAGGGGGGGGGGGGGGCAAAATTTTGTTGGACTTAAACTTTCTTGGTTACGGGGTTATCCTGACAAAGAATACAAATACTTAAAATTCATTAATATGAATACTCATGATGATTTTGATTTACCAGGACCAGCTGTGAGTGTCTTTATGAACTACATAAACCCGAGAATACTTGCCACCTTCGGAAGTTTTCTGTTTGGTTTAGGATTTTGTTGCTGCGGGTTACTACCACTCCAGCCTATTTACATGTATCCATGTTTCATATTGTCAGGTAAGATACATGCGTTACCCATTGCATGATGGTATGAGTTTTATGGTATGAATTAAATAATATAACTTTGGGGATGGCTGTATGAGATGGTTGGTTATTGAGGTGTAGGTAAGGTTATGGCGAGTTGTAAGAACTATACTGAATGTACTTGAAATTTTTTATTAGAAAGGGCGGGATCTTTTAGCTCCGAGCCTTACTGAGTGCATAGAAGTAGGAAAGAATAACCCAAACTCGCTCGACCAAAACAAATTTAATTACACAACTAAAGTAACTTAAATTTTTGCAGAGTGTGCAGAACTTACTGAAAAAGTACTGCCCTTATGAGCCAGTTCGGTTATTTGTTTTGGTGGCTATGCACATGGGCACATCCTCCCCATTCGTACGGATAAACAAAACAATCCCGCACCTACAACACGTATTCAAAATATTTTAGTTTTACGTGAAAGTTTCGATAAATCATTATTTTTAATGATTGCATCCATAACCTAAGAACGGACCTCAAGTGTGGTTTTGAGACCCCTATTTTCGTTCGAGTTGGCAAGACACTTATGTCGTGTTGCATGC
This sequence comes from Holothuria scabra, assembly GCA_037179385.1. Lineage (NCBI taxonomy): Eukaryota > Metazoa > Echinodermata > Holothuroidea > Aspidochirotida > Holothuriidae > Holothuria > Holothuria scabra. The sequence goes on along the minus strand of CM074185.1, from coordinate 30,917,944 downwards.
AAGTACTGACGAAAAAAGGGAACGCCATACACTACGTGCTGAGCTCGGTTTGTATATCTCAGCACGCTGTGTCCCACGATTACATGCGGTAACGCATTGCCGAACTCGCTTATTGTTGTGTTTTTTTCCTCACACCGATTTTTAGTTTTCAGCATGTTTGACAAAAGTAGTCAGTGAAGGGAAAGAGTGCCCGTCTCCCATGACCCGAGTCCATAGATAGATAATGTAGGTTATGGGTTTGTATATACACGTTTACTATTACATTTTAGTTCTTTCGAAGAAAAAAAGCTTGTTTTCTAATGGATAGACTAATTGCGTCAACAAAATAACCTGTAGGTATCCCTGTATTTATCAATTGAAAGAAAATAATGGTTCTGTGAATAGCTGAACCTTGGGCCACCTCACCAGTCACCTGATTCCAGTTGCTATGGTTCCGTGCCAATTTAGAAAACAGCATTTCGAGATTCCAGGCCTTTTCCTATTATGCGAATTTCCACCAGGTTAAGAGGCCGTGGTCGTCTCGACTTGAACCAATTATTTGGAAACTGGACCGTAAAATTTTATCTAACCAACCAACCACACAAGTTAGTGGACAGATCATTCATGTTTTAACCTGTACATCCATTAAAAGAGTCCCGTGGAAACATTTATGCTTTATTATTCTCGAGCTTAATTGGCCGTAATTGGACCGAAGTCTGAGTCCAGCTGCCGCCCATTTGAGACCGATTCCTGTAGATTTTCAGGGCAAGTTCGAGTCTATACAGAGAAGAGAGTCGAGTCGAGAGTTGGGGGTGGTATCTCTGTTGACACCTTGTAACGGTGAAATTAAACATTGTCGTCTCTATTTTGGGTTGTTTTACATTCTGGTGAATAATTTTGGATCGTTGTCTTTTAACTGCAAATTGATTCTATTGATATTTTGCTTTCATATTCAAATTTGTTGGTTTCATTTTTTGTCATCGTCTTTGGGCAATGCTAGCGACTATACTTTTTTCATTCTTGTTCATTACCTCAATTTTCCTGGCAATCGACCCAAAATGTTGTCTCACAATATATATTAGAAAATGTCATTCCGTTGTTTTCAACAGGAATAGGTCTAGCGTTCCTAAATTTACCAAGCATCTGGTTCCTTGAGAAGTCGTTCGGAGTCAACTTTCGGTCAGTTATGCCGCTTGCGCTGTTGGGTTCTTTCGCTGGCATGGTTATTATTCCAAACATTGCCGCTTTCTCCGCGGAAGAATACGGGACAGGTCCCACTTTGCTTCTGTTTGGGGCGTCAGGATGGCACCTCATTCCTTGTGGGTTACTTCTCCCAAAGTCTGTTTCACTGGACCCAACCATTTCCGACAACCAACAGAGAAACATGAAGGCAGATGGAAGTCAATGCATAGGTTCCGTGACGTCGGAGGCTGAAGAGAAAGAGGGTCGCTTTTCAATTTACATGACGTCACTCAAGAAAGCGATAAGGCGCATGCTTTCCGTAATGACCGATGAAATATTTATTTTATTCTTAATAGCGGCAAATTTAAGAAAGCTACCAAATGACGTGTGGACTTTGTTTTGGATTCCTAGGGTACAAGAAGTCGGATTATCGTTACAAATTGCATCAGCTGTAGGTAGCATAGGGGGAATCGGAGGTATCGTAGGCAGATTTGTAGCAGCATTGTCATTTAAAACCTCGGAGGATGTTTCTTTGATTCTTTTCTGCTTTTATTTCGTTATTAATGGATTTACTTTTATAATCACCGAGCTACTACTGATAAATTTTCATCGTGCCGTACTACTTTGCTTTGCAAGCTTCTGTAATGGACTGTTCCTCTCCGCTCAGTCTGGAATGGCTGCAGGTGTACTTCACTTACTTATAACATCTGAGCAATATGTTGGTGCGTACGGATTGGTTGAGCTGGGGAATGGCATATGCACAATTTTAGCTGGCGTAGTTCCGGGTAAGTACAGCAAGAAGTGTCATCGTTTTCGTCCTAAAAGGAGGAACAAAACCACTTCTCCATCTCTCTATGAGTATAAACAGCAATCAAGTACTCGAGTCTTTTCGGGGAGTCGATGCGGTGGTGGTGGAGGCGGGGGGCGGGGGGGTTGTCATGAAATAAGGTCCATTCGATTTTATGAAATGGCTCGCTGCATCCCAAACATTCAACAATAATTCTTAGATAACTGGAAGAGGCCTGGTTGTGAAGGAAAAGTCAATTATATCACAATTGATGGGCCGCCTATCTTACTCCCCAAGCCTACTCACCTGGGTTGTTGTTAAACATCATTTACGCTTGTACATCTTCACCAAATTCAACTACGTGCAAGGTACACGTATTCAGATATACGATGGATAGAAGTTAGTTCGTAAGATAAGATTGAACGACACATCAACACGAATGTGTTATATAGTGTCATAAAGTTCAAATACTGTGCAAGTCCTCCAGTTTAGTCCTCTTACGACAGGCGGGGACAGACGCGTAACCAGGATTGTGTCATGGTGGTGGGGGGGGGGGGTTAAGGCACGACATGAAGTAAAAGTCTAAGGATAGAGAGAAAAAACCGTTATTTTCAGGTTTTTTTTTTTTTTTTTTTGCATTGCAAGGTAATGGAGGTTTAAACCCCAAAACCACCCGTAGTGTGACGGGGAATACCGTGGGCATATTCTAAAATCCCAGTCCACAGGGGATACAATAGATAGAAAAGTACTGTTTCAGTACGCGTGTTCGTATTTACAAGTATAGACCGCTACTGGTGCGACGGTATGGATTTATTTCCATACCTTAGAGAGGTGGTTGAGCGAAGGAAGGTAATTTCAAGCGGGGATATAAAGTTTGGGCGGGAGGCTAGTATTCAAACTCAAGCGGGGTGTCTGAATGGTAAGGCAGGTGGTGGTCCAAGTTTAGCCAAATTTAAAGGCCAAACTGGGATTAAACACTAACTCCGTTCGGGTATGATGTAAAAATAACACATTATCACAGTAACGCTATATCTGGTTTTTTCCCCTCAGGTCTTCTGAAGGATTCTTCTGTCGGATTCCAAACTATCTTTATCACTTTGGGACTCATCGGATTAGTTAATGGACTTTTTGTGGTGGTGATGATCATACTGATATTTTGCAAGAAACATCCAAATTACGACACGAAAAAGTTATGGTGTCGCTGAGAATGCATACCTATGTTATAATATGACTGCCATTCAAGCCCAGTTTTCCAGCCACGGGCTGAGAGAGGCGCAGCATCACCACGCCTTCCTGTTCGCAAGACATCTTCTCTGGTAGAACGTTTGAAAAACTGAATGACTTTGTCGGGTAATACACTGAGGTTTTTCTGTGACAAAGAAAACAAATATCTCGTTTTTGTAGGACTGTAACGAACGTTTACTTGTGCAAGATCTGATAGGCAAACGTTTTCATTTTCACCATAAAGTTGAAAAATATGTTAAGTGAAATATTGTTGCGAGGAAAGCTCAAAATTGCGACTGCTTCTTTTTGTTTACAGCTTTGGCAAACGCAATGTCCTGCTGTGTGAGGGATTCGAAATTTTTAAAAATTTTCTGTACACTCCACGCCGACTAATTGTGACTCTCCGTTTAGATATAGTCTTTCTGTCCAACAGGTTACTTAAGAGAACAGTGCAGCCTTTTACATAAGTTTTCGTTTTTTGTCAATATTGGGAATTATTACTCATTGATATCAAGAAAAATTAATGGCAGTTGTACATTTTAAATCTATCTGGTAATTTTTTCATCCCTTAGCAAGTATCTTAAATACTTCTTTTCTATACATTTTAACTGCAAAGAAAGCTCAAAGTTGCCAATGATTAAATTCTATGAACAAGCCTGGCAATGTCAATTCCAGCAGTTTGAAAGTTAGCAATTTTAAAAATTTTCTGTGCGCTCCACTTAGATAGTCTTTCAGGCAGGCCTACACTTTTTCGGGCTAAAACTCCTCTTCCCCAAGGTGAAAAGCACATGTACGCCTATGTCTGGGAGGTGTCTTAAAACATTTTTGTCTATACTGAAGGCGGGGCTAAGAGTTAATCATGCGGAGACAACATTTACTTCTGGGAACAAGGGCATGGATCCATCTGCAAAGGTGCAGGACCGGGGGATATTTCATATTATTCCATTACAATCACTTAACTAGTCCTAATCTTCAAAACGTTCGTAATTGCGACTAACTGATCGCTCCAGCCAGTGGCGGAGCTAGGGGTTTCGGTCAGAGGGGGCGAAAATGGCCTGCAGGGGCGCTTCGAAGGAGTAAATACCCTGATCCTCCGCACGATCGAAGCCACGGCTTTTCAGATTTTCCGTTATTTTGATTTTCACCTGGCAGAAGACTACTTTGACATTTCTCCTCAGCAAGTTTTTCTATTAAAACATGTTAAAATTTCTATCCATGGGCTTCCGCTGAAGAAAATTCGGGGGGAGGGGGACTAAATTCTTGTAGGGGGAAAGCTCCGCGCCACCATTAGTTGGCGCGGAGCGCAAGAAAATTTTGGCCCCAAATGCAGCTTAGATCGATGGAAATGACATTTCTTAAGCCTATTTACCGCATATAAATAGGGAAAACACTGAGTGAACTGTTAAGAAATATTGATGTTAATTTTTCTTCGTCTTTTTCTTTATGTTTTCTTCGTTTTTTCAGGTTTTTTATTTATTTTCCAAGGGAGGGAAAGTCCCCCCCTTGCCCCTACCTGCGGACGCGCATGTTCCTATCCTTCTTTTCCACATTCTAGTATGAAGGCAGTCATTATATTTTGTGTGTTATTGTCAGGTCTCGATTTAAGATTTTAATAATAATAATAATGGGCCACTCTTTGAAGGTAAAGATTAAACCTGCTAGAGCAAAATAGCAAGCAATTCTACTGAGGGTAAAAGTTATGGAAACTAATCACCGCTAGGTGTACATTTTTGGCACCTGGAAATCAAGATAAGTACACGAAGAAAAATTAAATGAGGTAATTTACATCATTCGACCACTCTGAAATAGCCATTTATTAAGTACATCAAAAGAAATAGCCAAGACAATAAGTCTGCTTGCTTTCTAGATACCAAATTCATAATAAATAAAAGTCTCCTAAACTTAAGCTTTTTTGATGCAATGTTCTGGCATTTTAGACCTCGGAAGTACAGAAATAAGCATTTTCATAGAATTATTGTGCAGTGTCAGAAATAGCCATTTATTATGATAATGGTCACTTGAAGGAAAGCAAAATGAAAATTACTCATTACAACTCTTAAATCATTACCACTATTATAACAGTTCTATTTTATTTTAACCTGAATGTTCTCTTCAAATGATCTTGAAAAACGTCTTTTTATTGTCTATGTTGACATTTATCCCCGACAACAAGAGGGCTATTTGCTCTACAATTATTGCCGCGCCCTTTGCAACATTTTTACCGGCCGGGAGGGTTGATTTAATGTCAGTCTGTGTATTTTGTAAGCTTATAATCACGCTTGGTGTGGAAGCAATGAACTTAGCACAGCGACAACATTCATTAGTGCGTATAAAGCATGAAGATACGTTTGCGGCAAAACCTAACCCTATGTTACAGAAGATTACCCTTTTCATCAGAATGACGTGTAGTTAGTACATTGATCGGTGGCTGTTTGAGCATTTTGTTATCTGGGCCTTAAAACAACTCTTTTAAATTTTGTCTTTTGCCAAAAATGGTGCAAGAGTAAAGTATGTTGAAAACCCCAAAAGGGCGCCGACAGACGATTTTGGTCCGCCGGGGGGGGGGGCGATCGCCCCCCTGACCATATGGCAGCTCCGCCACTGGCTCCAGCACTACTTGTGATGAAGCTGCGAAAGCTTAAATTGCGAATTGTCTGTATTATACATGTCATTCGGTTACAACGTAGAACACAATTTCGTGTATTAATATTTTATATTATTTGTACCCGCATACTATAACATAAAAGGTTTTGGTGATTGCTGTAAAATTGACCGATGTTTATTTACAGTTAATCCAGTGATGAACATAAAAGTCAGATTAAAAATGTAAGGGTAACTAGAAGTTATTGTTGGTGATGTAACTCCATGCACGGGTTACACACGTCTACTATTACAATCATATATTGTGCTACAATGATTAACAATCTGAACCCACTATTGCTGTTCCCATCTCCACAAAAAACTTTTGGATCAAGTTGACTCTGCGAAAGGGGATGATCTATTTTCTTGGCTGTCTCATTTCCCCGAATGGATTACATATTCACTATAAACTTGTCCCCGAATTGGGGATGGCATTATCATCCCCTGCCACCGTCCCCATCTCGTACGAATACATTTATGTCAGTCTTGTTCTAAGGTGATCATGTGGGTTTCTTCCTGTTCTTTAATTTGCCCTTAAGAAAAAAATCTGCAAAGGTACTCAGTTAGTTTGTATTAAATTTGATGAAATCTCTTTTATACTGTCTCCATTTACCAGCATCTTCTTCTATAGAGGCTTTTCACATGACGTCATAATACTGTCCGGCGGCCATGTTGGAGTACATGTAACTACGTAGTAAACCATACGGGAAGCGCGTGCTCTTTGAATTTGTACACACCGTGCATATCACAGTGCACACTGTGCAGTACGTTCGGCACAAAATCACGTGTATAGGGGTTACGTGACGTTATTGCAAAGCCTCTTATATAGTGGGAGGAAAATATTTAGCTGGGTCTGGATTGCTGGATTTGTGGGATATGTGTAATAATTTGCCTCCGTTTTAGCAGGAAGTGTCACTTTCCTGCCATCAGGGTTGTACCGTAAGGGCACCTTTTCACACAATAGACCTTTTTCCAAACAGCAATTACAAGGAATTGTGGGATAGAGTTTTGGGTGTACGTCAATTTTCACCACAGTAAGATGCCATTGACAAAAATGACAAACACAAAAACTCTGTCCCACAATCCTTTGTAATTGCTATTTGGAAATAGGTCTATGTGGTGTTGATCAGCTTCAGTTTCGAGTATTTGTTAGATTTTTTCTGTGAATCAAAATAAATAAAATGAATTTAAATATTTTTTTTTCAAATTGGTTATCGTCTTACTGAATATCAGGTGCCATATCAAATGCCTCGGAGAGTACATCGTTTTTTTGTTCATCAATGGACCGTGTCGCACGTTTACTTACGTATTCTACTTCAGACATGGGAGGGCTCCCAGTTTCGTCATGACTCGAGTCGTTTCATACATCCATACACATTTGCCTACTACTTGAACAACAATTCAAAATTTGTGACTAGGAGATTATACATTCATTCACAAATATCATATTCCCACATTCCGTTCGTTAAAGTTTAACTTGCCATCGCATTGGTACAGTGGCGTAGCCATGGGGTGGTTTTGGGGTTAGACCCCCCCCCCATTACCCAACCTTGCAATAAAAAACACCTAAAATAGCGATTTTTCTATCCTTAGACTTTTTCCTCATGTCGTGCCCTCAACACCCCCGCCCCATGACACCAAAACCCTTCCCATGACACAATCCTGGCTACGCGTCTGCATTGGTACGTAAGTTCTGCTAATCGATGGAAGTCGAAAGATCATGTCGTCACGAAGTCTGAATCTAAAACATGAGGTAATAAGCAATCACCACATGTATCTACAGGACAACACAGGGGCGTAGCCAGGATTTTCTTGTGGGGGGGGGGGGCAAAGTCGACTCATCGTCCACAATCTTGACCGACAGGACTATCTAAGCGGAGCGCCACCATCAGTTGGCGCGGAGCGTCCAAGAAAATTTTTGGTTTTAGAAACCCCCAGATGGCCGGAAACGGCACTTCCCGAGTGTTTTATGCTGCATGTTCCCATCCTGGAAATATGGATCCCATTTCTGAAATTTCTCAATTAATGCAAAAAAAAAAATCAATTTATGAAAAATGTTATGACATGTTTCTAAGTGGAGCTCTACCTTCGATTGGCGCGGAGCGTGCCAGGAAATTTTTGGCTTTACAAACTCCTCAGATGACCGGAAACGGCACTTCCCGAGTGTTCTAAGCAAGAATATGTTCAGCCCAACTTCGAAATTCTCCCCGCTTCTTAACTGGAGCACTTGACAAATATTGAGGGGTTGAACATACCTTTAGCCCCGCACTTTTTCATTTTTCATCGCCGCCACTAGGGTTCGGCATTTTCTTGAGGGAGTGAAGCGCCCAAGGAGTCGAGAGACCGAACGGGGAGAGAGTGGGGTTCTCCCCCTCCTACTCCAAGGAGATTTTGCAATTTTACATCAAAATTGAGCGATCTGGTGAACACCTAAGCTGGAATTTTTGGACATTTTCAATCTTGTATCAATGTTTTCCTTATTCCCTCGAGAGTTAGTGTGTGGCTGTAAGAGGGTTACTGTACGAGTCAATGGGGCCCTAGGGAATTGTGTTGCACTGAAACAAAACAGCTACTCATAAGGCTTACATTGGCCAAACCAGCGGAATTGACATTTTGCTCTGAAAAACGCCAAAACTCCATTTAAATAAAAAATAAATAAAATAAAGTTGGTCTGGGCGGGAGTTAGTGCGAACCCCCTGAACCCCCTGGTTACGGGCCTGTCTCCCTGGGTATACCCCCTTGGCGCCAGGATTTGCCCGACTAAGAGCCACTCTCCGAACGGGGGAGGGGTTGGGTGGGTAGCGACCCCAAGCCCCGACGGCCAGGATGCCGTCGATGAGTTGGTGAGGGAGATTTGAAGAAAACCTGTGCACTATACCTGCCATTGCGAGTCATATACGACAAAACTTGTATATGTTAGAGGAAGATATTTTCGCGCTGATTTAACCGTGGAAAAGTGGGCGAAAACTTTTTGGGTTAGCCTACACTAAAAAGAATCTGTACTTATTTACAGCTTATATAGGTCAATTGTCCCGGCATTTGGGCCCTATCGGGCACAACTTGTATTGTACTTCATTCTTCGAGTCCGTACAGCACGACTGACACAAGAGATTATTAACTAAGTTTAGCGAAATGAGATGAAATTCCCGACATGTACGTTAATCCATTCATTCTACTGAAGAAAATAACTACAGAAAATTGCAGAAATAACTCTTTTGAAAGCCAAAATAACTAAACCGACCATGGGAAGGCGACAGATCATTCCCGACAGGGGGACTGCCATGCCAGCGACCACAAGTTCCCACAGCCCCTATGTCGAGGGGTGGTGAGAAGGGGATATGAAGGAGCCTAACTATCACATGTCATTGCAGCCTTGGGCACATTTTGCACAATATTACTTAATATTTTAAAAGCCGAGTTTCGCACTGATAGTATTTTTTGAGTCTGAATCGTGATTTTTGGTAGGCTTACAAAAATAACATACCCTATGTAATCATTAAGAATAAAAAGAAAAAATATAAACTGTAGGGGTTGTAGACCGTATCGGGGATAACCTAAATTGTGTCGAAACTACCTGAAATACCCAATAAAATAGCCAAACTATGCTCCGTGAGTGGCTCACCAACTGACCTATCGCATGTCAGACACAAGAGAACAGCAACTAGGCTTTGTTGTATGGGATGAAATTTACGACCCCTACCTAACCTGTGTACTCTGCCTACTTGTTACTTGGTAAGGTTGACAGGACTTACACTATCTAGATATGTGGAAAGTAACTATTGAATAAAGTGGAGTGAACCTACAGCGCACGTAGCGCGCCGAAAATTTAGGGTTCTTATTAGGGAAATTGTCCCTTGAGAGCAAAAAACAGGTAAACCATCGGGGAGACTAGTCGCCGTCGGGGACTGCATACTTTATCGTAACGACTAAAAGCCCCCCCCCCCCTCCCCGAAAAACTGTAAAAAATGCCCCCGATTCCCTCCCTCCTCTTGCCGATTTTCTTTTTTATTTATTTATTTTTTTGGCTTTCCTTAATTTTTTCAACATCGCCCATCGCGTCCCCAAAATTTCTGTGGGGGGCACTCTGCCCCCTGCCCCCCGCTGGCTACGCTAGTGGGACAACAACAGTACAACAAGATTTAAAATTGGTTAATGATGTCATATTTTAATTTCACATTTTGTGTGTACTTTTATGTCATATTTTCTTATTTCCACTGGATTGCCAGTGGGGAGAGGGAGGGAGCTGTAGGCTGTAAAATTTTAGTCAAGAGAAAGGGTACAAACAATAACGAATGCGCGCAATGCGTGCTGAAATAATTTTCCATTCTACATCGCTTCTGTAACAAAACTTGCACTCAGAGTCTGTGTATGGAGACAATTTTATCCCCCATCAAAGCCCATCTGCAAATTACAAGGCTACTCTTTTAATTCGCACACAGCTTTAAAATTTTGCTGCCGTGCTTCACCGAAAGTTGTTACCAGGAGATTGTTTTAAAAAAAAAGAAGACAACATTGTGATAAAATTTTGATAGTTCGAGAACCGTTTGTGTCAGAACAAGATCAAAATAAACCCATGACTTGGTCTGAAAACACACCTTACCCTGCCCCAACAGAAATAAGTTTGACTGGGCACCTGCATCAATTTCATCATGATATTGTCACTCAAATATAGAGTGTAAACCGTGGCACTTGAACTGACTGCAAGCGAGTCAAACGTTTTGCTTTAGGACTTTTGTAGAACTTCCAATACCGTTGCACAATCTAAATGCGATTTAGAGGGTACGAAAGAATAAAACGATTTGATCGTAACAACCGCAGGCAAATGTTGCATGGTAATTTGAGCAAGATTTTTGATCGAAAAATGTTAAAATACATAATTTGTTCGAACGACATAACACCCCCGGAGACCGAGGAACGAGATAATCTCTAGGTTTCAGAGAAGCAGTGGTGTTTGAGTCTGAGATGGGCACGGGCAAGACTACCTCCCCCCCCCCAATTTTCACAAAATTAAAAAATCGAGCAATAATTTGGAAAAAAGTCGGACAGGACTGGAAAAAAATCGGACAGCCACTTGAGTTTTAAAAAATGGCATTGTTTTTAGAAAGTTTTTAAGTGCGCCCGAGATCTTAAAAAACATTTTCCCCAAAAAAAGGGAAAGAAACGTCATAGGTGAGATTTTCATACAAAATCAACAAAATTTGAAAAATAGCTACACATTCGGCAATGCATAAAGCTATTATTGGTGAGTTTTACTTCACAATCTTTCACACACAATGCTATAAATGGTCGAGTATCCAGTCTTTCAAGTTGAATAATGTGAATTTGTTGAGAAGCTGTAGAAGATACGTCATGCATGATGCGCGCACAACGCGCGAAAAGTTTGGTGATTGGGAAAGATCCGAAAAAGTGCACCCGCGTTAAACACACTGAATTACGGGTGAATGTCTACGACAAATGCAGTGAAGTAGCTACGGGGGGGGGGGCTTGGGGTGGGGCTGGAGTCCCCACCGAAGCGCCCAGCTCTCCAGCAGCCCCCACTGGCGACCTAGGCAAAAAAAAAATACATTCATGCTGCCTGATGATAATAATCAATCTGGGCCACCCGACTACTATGACATAGATACACGCAGTTGCAGTGTTCTGCAATTGTGGCCCTAATTTCGGAATTAATTCAGGTAGACTGTGGCAGGCATCGTATCTTCGGAATCGCTTGACTCGTCGGGTTTCTGGATGGATAATTTTCAATCAGATTTGGAGTGGCTGAAATTGGCTACCTTTGTGTGTATTAAAGTGTTTTCCTAGCATCTGAACTGTTTCTATCTCCTGTAGGGTTTCTTTTCAATTCCTGGGGATGCACAATTTTTTTCCAAAATCTTACTTGGTGTAGTGGGTAGAATATTTGAGTCAAATATGATTGAAAGGAATTTTCACTTTGCACGGCCATTGCTGTCAGTCATTGGCAAGTGCAACAACCAAACTCGTGCTGGGTCTATGCAGTCTCAAGAGTAGCAACATTACCACTTTTACCTCACAGGACCTCACTTAGCTCTTGGTTGGAGTGGACATACCCAGTGGTGTACGGGACGGGGCAGTGAGAAGACTGCCCCAAATTTCCGCAAAATCTATATTCGGGCAGGAATTTGGGAAAAATTCGGGCAGCCCTTTAAATGTGAAAAAATGAGATGGTTTTTCAGAAAATTCCTAAACGTGGCCGAAATCTTAAAAGGATATGCCCGAAAAAGGAAAGAAACGTCATAAAGTCGCAATAAAATTTTCATGAAAAACCAAGTCAAATTCCCCAAAATCGCTATACCTTCGGGCAGCGCAAAAAGCTGTTATTCGTGACTTTTACTTAACTGATAATAACAACTTAATGCCCGAAATTGTCGAATACCCAATTTCTTTCAAGCATTTGCCCGAAAATGGAAAAGTATCATAGTGAGGGTAGCACAGTTATGGAAAATCAAACGGATAAAAAAAATCGCGACACATTTGGGAAGCCTGTGGCTTAAAAGAAACAATTCATTATTAAGCCTGCTTTTCAATCTTGTGTATGCAATACCCGAAACGGCGTTTTTTTAATAGCTTCAAATCTTTGCCGAAAAACAGAAAACGCTATATTTAAAGTAAAATTCTCATGAGAATTATCAAAGATCTGCGACAAATTGGCCAAAATGTGAAAAAAAAAGGTTTTCATCATCCCCACTTCATACTGTAGTCTTGCAAAAATTGCCAAAAATGGTCAAATATTCGGGCAAAGGTTAACACAATGCTGGGACGTTTTCAGTTCGAGTAATTTATACGAACGGACAGGAGGGTGTTCAGAGGCCCAAATGTTTGCCATCTATCTTGCTCTAGAGCAGGGTTGTCCAACCTACGGCCCGCGGGACACGGTCCGGCCCGCGAAAAGGTTCCGTCTGGCCCGTCAGAAATAATCTATATTGCAAAATTATTCAATAAGCAGATTAATTGATGACTACTTTAGGCTTCGCCGTCCGCTATGGCATGCTTACTTTTGAATGAAATAATTCATTTCAAATGTCTGCTACATGTAGCTACAGTACATTGGAGTGTTGTCCACAGGGGCGGATTGAGAATGATTCAGGAGGGGAAAAAACTTTGTCCGAGTATTCTGCCCGACACCATCAATTTTTGCTAAAATTTACTTATTTGTTCAATCAAAAACGAAAATGAATCAGTGTTCCCTACGAGTAATGATTGCATTTTGTTGTCTTGGGCGTCGGGAAAAATTGAAAAAAAAAACGAGTATAGAATGCGGCCCCTCGTCCATCATAACCATTACATGTGGCCCACCGCTGCGAAAGGTTGGACAACCCTGCTCTAGAGCCAAATACGGGCAATGGTTATGAAAATCGGGTAATTAGTTTTTCGATACTTTAATGCGTGAGAATGTCTTCCCATAAGTCTGCTTGAAAATTCATTTGAACACATCTTGTAATGTTAAATTTTTTCAAAAGCAAAATCATATATAGTCGGAAGTTCGGGCATTCACACAATTTTATCAATTTATATTGAATTAATCCAATAGTCGCAATAGAGTAAAATTCATTAGCATGTTTCCAATTCCGTTTTGTAGTTTTCCCCCGAAAATATGAGGGAGCATTTCATCGATTGGTAGTGATACATTGTATCTGGTAATTTTCTGATCAAATAGCGACTGCTTAGATCCCCCTCTATAAGCCCGGGAAATGCCATTTTCAACTGTCTGAGGGGTCGGATATTCCAAAATTTTCTGTACCCTTCGCTCCAACTAATGGTTGCGCTCCGCTTAGTCTTTGTGGCTGAATTTTTAGTTTGGAGTGAACCTTTATCTGCAATTGGAACTTAAAATAGCGACTGCTTGGATCCCCTTTATAAGCCTGGGAAAGTCATTTTCGACTGTCTGAGCGGTACGAATTTTCAAATTTTCTTGACGCTCCGCGCCAACCAGCCAGTGGTGGCGCTCCGCTGTGACTGTCTTACGGGCAGAATTATATTTTCGGGCAAAAATCTTCTGCCCCCTAACTGAAATGCTCCCATACGCCTATGGAAATACCTTACTCATGCGTGCACTGGAACAGCTACTTGCAACAAACAGCAGGATTCTGGATTTGGAATCCTAGGATCAGGGGTGGCGCCAGGATTTGCCCGACAGGGGGCCAAGCTCCCTGGCAGGGGGGCCAGGATTTCAAGGCCCCGACAAGGGCGATGTTATGTCCCAGTTGAACGTCATTTTGCAGAATTTGAGGAGCGCGCCGAAATTTGGGGCTCTCTTTTTAACAAATACTTAAAAATCTGGAGTGTAATAAAGTAAAAATTAAAACTTATGGAAGAAATTTGGCTTTTATTGGTACTATAAAAAAATTTGGGTTTTTATTGAAGAATCGGTCCTTCATATAAGGGAAAAATCAAAAACGTTACATGGACGACAGCTGAAATTCTTTTGGGTTTACGCATTGAATCGTACTAGACCTACTTACTAACTGACTAAGGCTTTGAGACGAGACTAGAAGTTTGCCCGGGAAGTTTTTCCCTTTTCTGAACGAATCTTTCAAAATTAAAAGCTTATCATAATGGGGAAATTTTGGATTTTAGTGAAAGAAAATTGGGTTTTTTGGTAAGGTTATAATGAAAAATTTGGTTTCTTTTATTAAGAGATATGCAAAATTAGGTAGTATGCGTAGTATGTGATTAACAGAGTTGGCTTTGGTAATTTATTGTACGGAGTATCCATACAATTTTCCGAAATTGGAAAATTTTGCTATTCTTAACAATCTTATGCTAATATTGGAGAAAAATTGTAATTTTATGACAGTTTGGGGGTTTTATGGAGAAATTTGACGTTCTCATGAGGAAAATAAAGTAGGGGTGATCTGTAGTTTTGTTGAGGTTTCTGAATATCATCATGCAGATTTAGGTCCTCGGACCATATTGGAGTAATCTTGACTTCGCATATATTTGAAGTTTTATATTTTATTTACTGTCATGGGCGTACGGGAGCGTGTCAGCTGAGTTTGGGAGGGGCAGAATTGTACTTTTGTCCGAAAAAATGTAATCCTGCCCGAAAGATTATCTAAGTCGAGCGCACAGAATTTTTTGAAAAATGGAGAACCCCCGGTCAACAGGAAATGGCATTTCCTGGGCTCGTAACTAGAATTAAAGAAGTGCTTTCTTTCAGATTTCCTTCGCAATAAAAATATTTTCACTTCAAAATACTGCCCGAAACGAAGAATAATTTACAAACACGCATTGTTCTGTTCAGTTATCTGTTCGACTAAAACACTATCTATGCGGAGCGCCACCATCAGTTAGCGCGGAGCGTAAAGAAAATTGTTAAGAAATCTAACCCCTAAGATAGCCGGAATGGCATTTCCCAGACTTGTAACTAGAAATGAAGCAGTCGTTATTTTGAGCTTTCCTTTAAAATGAAAGTTTCACTTCAATAGAGAAAAAACCCCAATTCGCTAATGATCAGAAAAGTACCAGATAAAAGGTACTGCTACAATTAGATGTAATGGTCTTGTCTCTTCAAGTTTTCGGGACGGGGGGGGGGGGGACTGTACGACGGAATTGAAAACATACTAAAATGTTTTTGACTGTATTAAGAATCTTCCTTGAATTCAGCTGCAAGGTCCACTAAATAGATGAAATTTTTAACGTGACTGCCCGAACACAAGACTATACATGGTTTTGCCCCCAACGTATTTGAAAATATGGCACGTTACAAGCTGCCTTCAAATAAATTTTCAGTCAGACTTATGGGGAGATTTTCTCACACCACTGTTTATCATTATTTGTAGCTGAAAACGACATGGCCGGTATTCATTACCTTTGCGAGAATTCGGCTGTCCGGGCAGGCCAGATGGCAGACCATTGGGTACTGCTCGCACATGAACAACCCCTAGTCCGTTTTTGAAGGAAAATCCACATCTTTTATTGTAGGTCCGTAGATGAAGTCTCCCGACGAAATTGGATTTTTTCGACAACAGGGGGTGGGTAGCCCGTCCCCGACGGAGGCATGAACTTGCGCGCACGGGTTGAAAATGGGATGAGGGATAGAAGAGTTAGTAAGAAGTGATTAATACCGATTCAGATATGCATTCAAATAGCGTTACAAAAATAGTTCAAAAAGAAAAAATCATAGTCCTTTACGTTTTTCATGTTCAGGCCTCCCCGAAAAATTGCCGTCCTTCCCCGACGGGGGAAGAGATAGGACATGGTACAAAGAATGGGGTTTAACAGAGTTAAGAAGTGATTTAAAATCGATTCCGATACAGCATGTATTAAAATAACATTTCAAAACAAAAAATGTGTTCTATATCACCCATCCAGTAACTTCAGACCTTGTGTGGTTTTGTATTATTTTTTTTTTTATTTTTTTAGGCCTCCCCGACGAAACCGCCGACCTTCCCCGACGGGGGGGGGGGGGGGGGATGGGCCCCGGCCCCCCGCTGGCGACACCCCTGCCTAGGATACATAGTCCAGTGGAGTAATGAACTGACCAAATCAGTATCTCAAAAGTGTGTTTGAATCTGAGAAAAATAAAGGATTTTTCTCACCAGAATTAAAGGCAATTGAACCTGGCAAATGCCATTTCCAGCCATCTGGGAGGTCACGTAAAAATCCAAAATTTTCTTTGTACGCTCCGCGCCAAATGATGGTGGCGCTACGTTTAGATAGTAAACTCCACCCCCTACAAAAGTATCCATCCCCCCATAGCCCCCCACCCCACGAAAAAAAAAACCAAGCTACGCCACTGGACAATATTATTGTGGAAATCTTCTTAATACAAATACAAATGAGAGATAAGCTTGGATCACCACCTGTGTAACATCTTTTTTTCAGTTACCACAAAAAAGGAAAAGAAAAATCGGGCTGAATTCGATTGCAAAGACCCCCTCTGAATACGCCGATGCCTCCATTCTTTATGACGAGTAAAATCACAATGGCAGTATAGGTTTCATTTCAAAGTTGTTGGTATGACCCGGTTAGGATTTGGACTCTACACTTCCTGGCTGCAAGTCGGATGCTATTTTGACAAATTTCCGCCGAACTGCCGTTGCTCAAATTTCTTTCTTGGAAATTGGAGGCACCGCTGGAATAAACCTTGTTGTTTTACCGCATGTACAAGCCTCCGTAGTTATGTGGTTGACGTGCAGTCTGATCTGCAAAAGCAATTCACTACGCACGAAGACATACCCTCATCATATATTATAATCTATACTTTGACTTATCATTTCCGTGTTGACTGCAGTTTGCCATGTTGTTCATGCACACATGTCACCTTCAATGTATTTACATAGTTCAGACCGTAGCTGTTTGGACTTTTGAAAGGCAAATACATTAGTAACCCATTATACTAGACTTGCTTTTCCTCCACTATCATCAGTTACTATAAAGTTGTTATATGTCGTTCGAAGAGTAAACTGTACTGCTCTACGACGTACGGGAGACGGTGAAGCAGCAAAGGCTCGTGGAAACATTTCCGTCCGTACCGAAGGTAGGCAAAAACCATTTTTGTATATCCTTTTCTAACCTTTCAACAAGTCGACCTGTGAAACAGTGTAGACTTCAGAGAAAATCGCCTTCTATTCTATATCCGGGGTTTGGGTAGTCTAATCTTGAACTAGGCTATCTGCTCTCCGTTTGGCATTAATGAGCAATTCAAGCCATGTATCAAATCATACACGCCTGAGCTAGAAAACGACAAAAGATAACTGCATGCCAGTGAAATGTGAAATGTATGTCACCCCATGTAGGCTGCTCTGGATTGTTGCACATTAGATCATTGAGGAGATGTGAACTTTCTTAAGTCCTCCCTACTGTACGAAAAGAACAAATACTAACATGGAGCTTTTTCTTAAGTCCCCCGACCAACGCCCTGTTCCGACCAGGGAGTTGCAACTCCCTGTTCCGACTCACTGACAAAGAGCCGTTCGACGAGACCAAATTTTAAAGGCCAGTTATCTCATCCCAAATAGTACAAATTCTCCTCACCTTCTTACTGAAGCCCCTCCCACAATTGTCTTAAATTCATCCTCATCCAGATACAATCTCAGTTTATTGCTTCAAGGTGAGTATTGAAAAACTCAATTTATATAATCAAACTTCCTTCAGTACCATTAATACTGTGTAATATAAGCTTTGGTACTCTGCAGTTTGAATTAGCTGTCAATCAAAGAGCTAAGCCAATTGAGAATTTCGATACCCCCTCACAAAAATTGTAGTTTGGGGTGAGAGATTTTGCCCTTTAAACTGCTTCCAGAAGAAGCTATTAGTATTACATCCACTGCAGGACGACACTTGACCAACCTCGCGGCCCTCAGACCATTTACAGTACATCATTGGTCTGTCATGGTGCCCTATGGCTTTGTTGAATTATTCTAGATGGATGAAAGGAACAGAAACTACACGTTTTCTTAGCCAAAGGCCAAGAAACAGTGTGACATAAGGACTATCTGAACATAAATGGAGCAGATGCGCTCTGATCAAGTTAGTGAATCCTTGCTTAGATTACAAGAGGAAACTAAACCAATTACAAACTGAGTACACATTAAAGAAGCATTTCTTAAACTCTGGAATCACAGCATATCAAAGTTTTACATTTGGGATACCCTATCAACATTTTGACTTTAACCTAAAAAATCAAAAAAGATTATTTCTTACACAATTTTAAATTTAGTACAAGTAATTAAAAATGACAAGTCCGTTATAATCATGCAATGCTTTCCCGCCTGAAAGCCTATTGCTTAGCCCGCGGAGTAGACGAAGCTTTTTCGTTCAGCTGATCGCTACGAAAACAGGGGTGGCAGCCTAAGAGGGCGGTAGCCACAGACGGAGGCGCCATTCGGGCTAGCCTGATTGGATATGTACTTTAGCTAAGGTGATATAAAATGACTTATGGCCCACAAAAACTAAAGACCTGTTTTAAGCAATGTGGAGTATCAATGCATTAATAATGAGATCATGTCTTAAGGTTTAACGTAGCCTATCTTGATTCTTGGTTTTTGGTGCCCTCACATGCAGTGACTCTTGACCTCCATAAACTACGCGGTTCTTATAAAAAGTAAGGATTTCTCCATGAAGTAGGTCCATCATTACCCAAGTAGCAAACTAATAGGCCTATAACCCTTTTGTGGGTAAACTTATTTGGGATCCATTTAATTTTGCTCATTTGATTAATAGGGGGTCCATAAGGGTAACCAACATGCATGGGGTATATCATGGTTGACCCTTATTTTCCCCACATATCTTGGGCACCAAAGCCATCCCATTGAACCATATCGGCAAGTAAAGGCGCCTTTATGGACCCCTAATTAATTCTCGGTTGAGAACCATATGAGTGCTGCAAAGATCCCTTATGAGAATGATAACTGTTATCGATTTCTTGATGTACCGCGTTTAACAGACTTACACAATTTGCTCTCTCGTAAGTCCTCAAAACTCTCTAAATGGGTAGATTTTTTTTAACTCTGTTTGAGTCATCCGCATACGTAAGAGGTCCCTCGGTTACGCTGAAAGTAATATCATGTATACAAGTTTTTTACCCGATGGTCTCCTGCGCTACCAATATGGTTTTATAATTTGATCCACAAATGTAACACTTCTTAAACTATTAATGTAAAAATCAATTTGTCTAGGTTTTTTGAACTCTCACCAACGCCTTCTTAACTGGGCCAATGTGCACACTGTTAAAGAGAAAATTCCCAAACTGGCTAACAATTACAGCAGCGCTAATGCCTTGCCTAATCCGTACTCCTTAATTGAAATACAATTGATACAATACAATGGCAACAGCCAATCAAGAAACACTCTAAGACAGCCTCCCGTCGAAGAACCGTTCCGCGAACCCAAACGTAAATTCCCGAAGGGTTTTTCTGCTTCCCAAGGAAGCTTCAAAGGGCAACACTTAAGAATTGGCTGTTTAAAGTATACTTCAAGTCCAGAATATTTAAAATATATATTAAACATCGTAAAAAATTTAATTTTAACAGTCAAACTTCCACCTTCATAGGACATTCTTGAGCTGAGATATAAAATGTTGAAGTTTAAAATACGCTCTTCAATTTTTCGACTTGAGGTGCCGGTACACTTAAGAAGAAATTCCTTACTAGATAACGATAGCACTCATACTTAACGTAATCCCTAACCCCAGCGAAGAATACAAACGATGCAATATATTAGCGATAAGCAATAAAATACGCTTTTCAATTTTTTGACTTGAGGTGCCGGTACACGTAAGAAGAAATTCCTTACTAGATAACGATAGCACTCATACTTAACGTAATCCCTAACCCCAGAGAAGAATACAATCGATGCAATATATTAGCGACAGCCAATCATGAAATTGCTTGACGTGACAACGAAACCTTTTTTTTTCTTAGTCAAAGAGTCAAGAAATATTCTTCAGCCTTTTAGGGCCTAACCAAACAATGGTCTTTAGTTCAATGCCAATGTATCTGAGCTATCATAAAAGGTAAAAGATGAACTGTTAGAACTCACTATCAAACTCCTTGTACCTTGTGCTATGATACCATGCCACCCCCCCCCCCCCAAAGAAAAAAAGAAGAAAAAAAGTGGCGATGACACATTTGAATTGCGTGTAGGTATGAATGATTGAAAGTGCTGCTGAACTTGTAAAGGCAATATCTGAAGAACTGATGGTAACTGCACTCATCCGACGCAACTTTTTTGTTGAACGGTGGAACAGAGCACGGGAGTCCTTTTAGTTTCAAGCTCCCCCATGCATCCAAAGGAACCTATAAAGAGGGTGAAATACACTTTAAGTACGGCGGGAAGACGATCAAGATATGTATTGTTTGCTCTGTATCAAAAATTTGCCCAGGGTACTTGTTTTCCTAAGCCATTGTTTTCTGATGTGTGGCTCTCTGGTAGGAATGTACCGTACTGGTAGTTTTCTCCCTTAGGCATCTGACATTAGTGACATAAAAAGAATTTATTAGCGTTGTATATTAGGCCAACATGTACCCTTAGTAAAATTGGAGGATAGTTCAAACCCTTTCATTATACCTCGGCCTCCCTCTCACTTTTCAGTTCATTAGCCTAGCTGACGAAAAGCTGTCTGCCTCAGTAATCTGGGACGGAGTTGCCCCCACGGTTAGTTGTTATTAAGGAATAGCTATGCTGGTGCACATACGCACATCATTCAAATCGTCGGTATAAACAAACCAATCCCTCACCTTCAACACGTATTCCAAAATTTGATTTTAGATGAAACTATTGTGAAATCAATCTTTCTTAATCCATTTATAGCATAAGAAGAGATCTCATGTGTAGTTTTGTGCATTAGATCATGTCTAGATTGTCTTTTTGGTGTGAAAATTTGCATTTTAATCTGCCGTTTACTACGACTGAAATCCTTATTTTCGTTCGAGTTGGCTCTACACTAAGGTAAGTGTGCAATGCTCGTACTGACGAAAACAAGCGAACGCCAAGCTGAGCTCGGTTTGTATATCACACTCTGTGTCCCACAATTCCATAAGGCAGAGAATTACCGAACTCACTTATTCTCCTTCCGTCTTACTTGGTGGCACCTATAACATTTTCGAAATGTAAGCCCCTAAACGGATACATCCTATCGTAATTTATCGATGTATGCTCAATGAATTGATTTGTTTTTGAATACCTCGCAAATACCGGTTTTATTTCGTTTAGTTATTTTCATAAGGAGTACAACATTTTATTCCAGTCGTGGCTCTCTGGGTGGTTTTCTTTCACAGCATACTTTATCATGTAATGTGATGAAACAATATGGAATGTTACAAAGCACATTACCCAGGCAAGTCCGTATCCAAGGGGAATTTTTCCCATAAGATACTGCAAGCAATTACCTTTACCTTTTTAAGTGTGAAATGAAATACAATATCCTGGTGGAATCTTCTAGAAAAAAAATAAGTATCTGCACAACCATTATCGCATAAGGTAGAATCCCGATGATTCGAATGCTCTTATCGTTAATTCAAGATTAATTCTTTAAGTGCCTTCTTCAGGAAAAGACGATCAAACATATAGCTGTATAGTGAAAAACATCACTAAACATTTGTATGGCGATGCCAGTGGACAAACGTACCATTGTGCAGACTGTTTTTCAAACCAAAAACCCTTGAAATATAGTCCAACGTGAAATGTATTCAAATATTTGATGCATGTTTCACTTTTGTAATAAATTTCCCAACAAATATTTAAACATTTATATAAGGATGTCTGTAAACTATTGGTTGATCGTGACGAGAGGCTTCAAGGATAAGTCACGTGCCCACGTCTGGACAATCATACCGTTTGTTCATGAACATTGACTTGCGAGAAAATAGGTGATAGTCTTAATGGGGCTTTAGACAGTTGAATTTCCTCTTTATTTGATGTGAATTCTGTATTATCTCAGAAAGCTAGTCTTTCTTTTTCATGCGACTTATCGGCAGTCTTTTGCGTCACCCAACATGTGCTCGTTGAACTGGAAGAAAAGTTGACACTGCTAGGGTAATTCCCGACTTCATATCGGTTTCCCAATAACGTATGTAACTCAAAGCTTCACATTGAGTTGGTTTGTAAAATCCATCAATTTGTTCCAACTTTTTAAAGTTTTCTTCACACACTAATAGCAAATGATCAAATTCAGATGTCTTAACTAATAAAAGAGGATGTTTCCTGTTTGAATACTATTAACAATACAGTTTGATTTTCGGAAATCGTGACCAGACAGTACATTTTTCAAAATATTTACAAAACCGTCACAAGCCAGAACACAAACAAATTCAAAATCTGAAGTTTTTTGTAACTTTGGATCAAAGACTTGCTTATAACCATGCGTATAATGCGTCATTCATGTTTTAATAACCCTCAAAAACCGATGTAGAATTACCGATATCAAATCGATGTACCGACCCTTTAACTTAACCAACGAGCGTATTTTCCTGCATGAGGAATTCGATTCTGTACATCATATGAGTTAGTGTGGGATTTTGCGACACAACAACACAATGTGTCATTCAGTGTCACCGAGCGGAAAAGAACCAGGTAACTTACCTAAGAAAGGTAAAAAATCCGAAAAATGGGGACAATTTCTTCCACAATCTTTTGCAAATGCGGTAGTCATGTGAAAAATCAAATAAAAGTCTACTTTCCTTGAGAAAGCCCAGAATAAGGGAAGAGTCTGAGCTACTGTAATAATTTATATCTCCCATTGACAAGAATGCATCAAACTTGAAAGGGAAACTCTTTGGGGTTAGTTAGATGGAGTTTTAAGGCCCGCTTTCCAACCACTTGGTTCAAGTCGAGCCGGAAAAAATGGCATTGTTCCAAAAGTGTAAATAATATATAGTTTTGTTGTATAAAAAATAAAAACAGTCGCTCCAAGAATTTGCATCCGTGCATAACATAGGCAGACTCGGTCTGTTTCACAACAATATCCTGGGTTGCAATTCACATACACCTTGTTACTTTCATGCGTAAAGTGGGTAATATCTTACGCGATACGTGTCTACGTCGGCGTATACTTGTTCGCCTCCACGCATACGTGAAGTAAACATCCAGTTGTGGGTGAAAACTTGAGTGTGTGCCCAAGGACGATTTTAAGGTCCTGACGGAATCCGGGGGCAATGTCCCGGTGGGTCCAGAGGGCAAGGCCTCTGAAGAGGCTGCAAGGGTATTAAAGCTAAACACGTGATGATTAAAACTTCAATTTATACAATATACCGTCACTAGCACACCGTTCAAAGTGGCGTACGGTGAATTTCAAAAGGCATTTTACATGGTTCTTACAATATCGTGAACGCCTTTTTATGTTCAAAATGTGTTACAAAAAGGTTCAACTTCATGCTCAGTGTACGCACGCTCAATTTGCCAGTAGTAAAGCATTACGCATTTGTTGTCCCTCAAAATGTGTACAGTTTGTGGCTCAACATGTATGGTCATCGTAGAAATTTCCTGAAACAAAATTGATATCATTCTTAAAGCTAAGGGATAGAAGTTTTTCCTGCATTGTTATTTAGCGGTTGTCGGATACAGTCTGACATGAATGAATTCTTCATGAGAACACATGCTGGATATAACCTCGGTAACGTCCATACACTATTGAATACGAGCTACATCTTTCGCATAACTGCAGGAAATGTTCCGTGTGGATACTTTTGATCTCCATCCTGATATTATGAAATTATCCTTCAACTTTAATCAAGTGCACTGAGTGGCTTTGCATTGCAATAGATCCGTTCTCGAGGTTTTCCCAAAAGAAAAATATCTCAGCAGAGGAGTGCGGTCGGGAAAGTCTACGGTGGCAATTCAATGCCATCGGAAAGGGAAATACGCCAATCTTACAATTGCTGCCGCATGAATCTTTCGTGTTGGGCGGTGTTCTTCACTTGCAGGAACTATCGAGTTCCCATACAAACCAGGTTGTTCACGCTGCAAACGTGGACACGAAACTCACTCAGGGAGATAATACTTCCGAATCCAGTATGTGGTGTGAATGAGAAGGTTTAGTGCATGCTATATTGTGTCGGTTACGTTGGGTTAGATAGGGCAGGGATTTGCATCTGTTGTAACTCCCTGGATAGAGTTATACGGCTCAGTTTTCAACCAATTGGTTCAAGTTAAGCCGGCCAATTGTGGCTCACTGGCTTATTTTGCCTACTCCATTACTTATGTTGAGCACCAATAGATTGTGTCGGAAAACCACAAATTGACAACGTAGAAAGAACTTAGATTGGTCCGCTTTAAAATGAACCAGTTTTGTTTCAGGTAATCAATCTTTTGTGGCGCACTCAGATTAAACACAAAATTATACATTTTGGGGGACATTTTACACCCTACGATTTAAAACAACTTGGCCGAAGCGGGCCGAGGGAAAACATATTTTTAGCAATCTGATTCCCAAGTTGCCTTCCGTTTTTTACGTACGGTATGGTTTGCACTCTCGATTTAAGAATATGATAACAGATACAAAACTGGACTCTACACCTCAATTGAATGCCATACATGCTGTAAAAACTCACAGGAATACATACACGAATTCATACAAAACCCGGTACCGGTACTTGTAAGTTTCAACAGTGACATTGTGGGGTGGCGTCAATGCAATCACCTGCATTGACTGCTTCCGTTGTCCTCTCCTAAATTTTATGGACCACGCATGCTCATGGATTCCACGAATAGTCAAACCAGGAAACTGCCACTACTAAGTTCCCTGTACTAGTTCCCTGAACTTAACATTTAACGCCGCTGTCGAGTGAAACACACGCTCGGGGGTAAGTTTTCTTCCAGTGTCTGTTACATGTGGAAAGTAAACCTTTTATTCCAGCCTTGTGCAATGTGCGAATTCATATGTATAGTATGGGAATTAATACTGGGGTAAAGGGGCAACGTCAATGTTTATCTCATGTCAGAAAATATTTAATTTTCACCGGGGAACAATGGTGGATGGAATGAAGCTTGTCAACTCCCGCCAGTTAACCCGTAGCAAGAAAAGTGCCGAAGTTATTGCACGGCGGAAATGTATAAAGTCAATTGCAAAGTTCACTCTGTAAGGGGCGGAAAAATAATTTTTTTCCGAATGAGTCGCACACCAAGCGGCCATGTAGATCATCCCAACTTTCAGCCGGTCATTTTGGGCTTGGTAGGTGAATTTACTCATCATTGTAGTTTGCACTCATCACATGTTGCCTCAGTTCAAATATACACATCATTGTGGCAAACGCCATGTACCCATTTCCCCCGGCACCGTAGCCAAGGGGGATGGGGACAAACCTGGGACGTTCTTTCTGAATTTTTCACCCTTCTTCGAGAGTTTGAAGCTTGTCAGTGACTCTATTTACGTTTACAAATTTTCAAAATGAAAAATAATTTTGCTTAGGAAAAACTGGCCTCTTCAGTACCGTATCTGAATACGGGTCTGTGCTCTCCATCTTCATATGTGCTGCGTGACAAGCAGTTTAACAACCTAACTATATACGTATCATCAGTTAATGGGGAGCCATCTGTTTGTTGGATTTTTTCGGCCCAGTTTCCAACCAATTGGTTCAAGTCGAGCCGACCACCGCCTTTTTCCAGTTGTGGCTCACTGGCTTGTTTTCGCTTCTCCATTTTTTTTATGAAGAGCACAAAGCACAATGGGAGTGAGTTCAATTTTTAAAATCTTCGGTATGACCCGGCCACGACCTCGGCACTGCAAGTCGGATGCTCTAATCACTTGACCATGCAGTCGGTAGGAAAACCATCTACGCTATGCCTGCTGTCAAATTGAATTTAGTTTCCACCCTTACGAACACTGAAATGATTCTGTGGTCCGGCCTGTAATGGATGTATGGCTTGTAGCTTTGCGTGGGAAAACCCTTGCAAAGGCTTAGAAGAAGATGCGCCAATATCAAGCCTACGAAAACTTTCTCAGACGGAAACTGATGTCATAATTATCTGCCAATTTTGGAAAATGTTGTAGTAAACGGTGCCTGCCGGCTTAGTTTTCTCCGAGCACAAAAGTGAGCATTTTTTTGGAAAACTTCTAAAATTTGCCACAGAATCATGGTTGGGGATACTTTGTAGGTTGGGTTTACGTAGAACAGTTCAATCATAATCCGGTGTCAGAATACCAAAACAAAAACAATGGGCAAAAGCACCTATTTTGGAATTAGGGGTGTGGCCTATTTCCAAGAATCCGATCCCCTTCCATTGGCGTGATTTGCCCACATTTCCCCCCACATATTGTCTTCTACGCTCTATTGTGTTATATGCAGGTGAATAAAGCGTGGTATGGGCCAGCTGTACATAGCTGCTTTATGATTCAGTAGTTAAAGTTGTACCTCATCCTGTTTCTAAATGTTCTCATTCTTATAGACCCAATGCATATATAGTAACCGACTACATGGTCGAGTGGTTAGAACAGTCCGACTTGCAGTTGTGACTTTTGTAGTTCGACTGCTTGCCCTGTCATACCAAAGACTTAAAAAATGGAAGCTACAGTCATTGCCCTTTGGGCTGACCATGAGCAATGAAGTATGGAAAACAAACCAGTGAACCACAACTTAAAATAGACCTCGGACGGCTCGACTTAAACCAATTGGTTAGAGACTGAGCCATAAAACTACATCTAACTTTCTAGCAAATGTACATAATCCATGTAAATATAAAGCCGAAACCTGACATGCCTCCCAGCTCTTTTCCACATTTCTCATAGGAGCACTATTAGATAGCAAACAAGTACATGTTTAACGTTATATTTGGTAACCGCACATATTTACCACACGAAGACACTTTGTAGTAAATGCATGCATGAGACAACTCAAAACGAACATTCCATATAGTTTCATATAACATATACATATATAACCGTTTGTACTTTGTCCCTTTGCAGAACATTGAAGAAACGGATTTCGGTGTCAACGATATAATTACATTAGTGTACTAACAAGATGGAAGATGTTAAGGTAAAACCCAATTGTCATCAGTGTTCGTTGCGCAAATGTGTGTATACACGGATCATTTTGAGGAAAAGGAGGAAACAGACGTAAGGGGGGGGGGGTGTCATTCGGTCATACCCGTTGAATCGATTGTAGGTTAGGTCTGTTTTACAGTCCAGTTTCTAACCAGTTGCTTAGTAAGTCAAGCGGGATACGGCTTTTTTCTGTTGTGGCTCACTGGCTTGATTTTCCTACTCCATAGCTTATGATGAGCACTCCAAAGCAAAATGGCAGTAGTTGAGAAGGGAAACACCCTCGATCGTAGGAAACAAACCTTTAATGAAATATGTGCCTTCCTCCATATTGCCCCCAAAAGGTACGCTAATTTAAATACCATTGAGGAGAGGTGTACACGACGTGAACCGCACCAGGCGCGTAGCCATGAAATTCAAGTGTCAGCTCTCGGATGGGGTTGAAATCTCTAGACAAGTTTTCTAGGCGTAACTCCACCATCATGAAGTAAACATTTTAGGCGACAATGCTTCCCAGATTGCAGGCGGTGGCACTTTTAAATCTTCATCGCATATAGATTGGGTAAAACGCTAGCGGAATTGATAAACAGCTTATTTCAAAATAGCCCAAAATAGACTGGGGTGGTTTCCGGCCTTCTCAGCTATATCGCTACGCACCTACACGATAGGCTTTCAATGCATAATTAGGCATAGACAGTGCTAACGCAGCCGACGGTTGTTTTCATTTTGTTTTCAGTGTTCTTTCTGTCTGACATGCATGGTTCAAGTTACACGGCAAAAGAACATGCAGTGCCTGTCCTGATAAGGAGTTCAAAGTGTTAAAATCTATGTATAGCCTATACTTGTCACTCGTTTTATTACAATGAGTAACGACTGCTATTCAATTTTGAGATATTCTTAAAGGCTGTCTTAGAGTTACATGACAAGAATGAACGGTTTGGAACAGAAGGCATAAGCTGGTTCCTTTTCAAATTGAAGTTCACAACAATAGTATGCAAATTTTAAATTCTTTTAATTAATCGCACTTTAAACGGCACAATGACACATTTATTACACATTTAATAAACATTTAAGGTAGACCTATACTACAGTAATTTATTAAACAATCACCATGCACACAATTACTAAAGATATTTGCCATGGTAAAGGCAGCACCAGTGTTGCAGTGTTCTATTACACCATGCCATGAATTGGTAGTACAGGGTCATGGTAAAATAGAATGGACAAGTTCCTTTCAATGAGCGGTATTGCGCAATTGGTCAAAGGTCAACGGGTAACACTTTTACATGGGTTTAAAATGATAGCAGATGTTAAGCCTGCACGTAAAACAGTATGCGATGCGCGGCTGCTCAGATGTTTTGTTACTAAGTTGACCTGAACCGAAAGGTTACGTACGCATGCGCAGACATAAAGTTCGAACAGTACTCTTCTATAACCTGAGGCTGTTCACATTGCATCAACATGAAACAGGTGGGCCATGTCTATCATCTTTAACAAATCATTCGCTCTTTACATTTAACATCAGCAGTACCTTTTAGTTCCAAGTGTAAAACAACATAAAAATTGATATGAATGCTGCATATTTCAAATATTTGACATTTGTGTCGATGTTCCCATGTGAGAACTGCATTTCTTTCAAATGAAGTGATTCAATTTTCTCATTGCGTATCGACTTATACATTATTATTCTTTTGTTTTTATCTTTTTCAATCTTTATGGCTTTTAATTCTTTACAAGTCATGTGAATCACGCTTAAAATTTGCAAATTGTATCTGTAATTAAAATATATTTTACTTTGACTTTATTCCTTCTTGCCCATTTCATAATGTGTTTGAGTTACATTTTAGGAATTTTCCAACGCGCTTAAAGGGTGATAACTGAGTTTTGGAAGGAAATAAAAAAGAAAAGAAAGAAAAAGAAGAAATCCAAGGCCCCCACGGATACTGACACCAAGGGTTTGTTACGAAACCTACCCTGCATCACAGGGGAAATACAGGCACACCAACATGAATTAGTATTGTAGACTTTCCTGTTTCATGATTGGCTCTCGGGGATCATGTGACTATATTTTCCTCTGGAATTGTGAAATTTCCTAGAAGTTACTGCTTGGGAAACCTTGAATGTGCAATAAGAAAGCCAATATTGTGAAAGATACTTTAAAGAGTAAAATGAATAAAATAGTAAGATTTAGCTGTTGCTTGAGAATGAAATTGGGCAGCTGCTCTTGCCCTTTAAACGATGAGTCACAGAACGTGCTGGAAATGTTAGAATAAGAACACATAGAAAAACAGACAGTTTATCAGATATTGTAAACACAGTTGTCTAGCAACAGAAATTTCAGTTGTTTATTTAAAAGTGCCCTAACCTGATAGCATTCCTAACATAACTATACTTCACACATTTCCAGAGGAAAGCAATCGCACTTTTACAGTGCAAAGGATTGAGAAAAAAATCCCTAGTCCGCTATACTTGAAGAGTGAAAGTAGATACTTCTTCGGACGAAACGGTTGTAGGCTTAACTGGTGGGCGGAAACAATTAGAAGATATTTCGTATTACCTGCAGTGACGACTTGGAGAATACTTTGAAATCAAAAGAGTGAACTTATAGTCATGCATCTTGTAATAGAGTGAAAAGTGTGAATATCACTCTAAAAAGAGCGAAAACCCTCCAAACGAGAGAAGGTTTACTCTTGATGGAGTGCCTACAATGATCACTCTTTAAAAAAGAGTGATCATTGCAAGCACTCGTGAAATAGTGAATTTTCACTCTCCTTTGAGAGAATGAACACTCTTATGGAGTGAATTAACACTTTTCACTCTAGAGTGACTCAGTTTACTCAATTGATTTTAGAGTGAACACTTGTGTTGAAGAACACCGAAAAACAGAGTGTTTGAGTAAAGTAAATAATCATTATCCGTAATTTTTCGCCTCTCTATGTGAAGACTCAAGACAAAACAGAGACTGCAGCAGAAGAACAGAATGCAGTAGAT
Source organism: Holothuria scabra (assembly GCA_037179385.1). Classification (NCBI taxonomy): domain Eukaryota; kingdom Metazoa; phylum Echinodermata; class Holothuroidea; order Aspidochirotida; family Holothuriidae; genus Holothuria; species Holothuria scabra. The sequence continues at coordinate 30,887,702 of CM074185.1, read as the reverse complement.
GACCAGAAACAGACTCAGATCGATGAAAGTAAACCACCTGAAGAATTACAACCCTCCCAAACACCAGAAGATGAAAAGGTTCATGAAGAAGTATTTATAATTTGTGAAAGGATTTTGGCATGGCTGCTGCTTACCTGACTCGATTCCTCTACCAAATTGAGTTCAACTTTTGTCTAAAATTATAGCCTTTACCCGCCCATCTGATTCCAATACTGTTTCCCTCAATTCCGCGCCAATATTCCGAGTCCGGTCATTTGGCAGTGAAACATCGCACAAATGCCCCTTTTATATCATCATCATCAGAAAATATACCACCAAAAACACCAGAAGGGCCATCCAAAGCACCAGCGATTGCAGAAGTACATCAGAAGTTAATTGTAGTTTGTGAATGTTAGGATTGTTTTGTAAACATCAAATAATAAAATTTGCATTGCTGTGACAAATTAAGTTGCCGTCTTTGACGCTTTTGTGATTTTCATTGTTGTTGTCAGGAAAATAAAGAACCTGTGCTAGAGGAACAGGCTGATGTAAATGGACAGATACCAGCACCCTCAGAAGAAAATACACCACCTAAAACACCAGAAGAGACATTTAAAGTGCAAGAGGTCGCAGAAATTCATGAGAAGGTATTTATTTTTTTTATGGATGCTAGGATCATTTTGTAAACATCAACTGATATAAAGCATTGTTGTGGCCAAAACAGCTACTGCTATTGACATTTTCGCTCTTTTCATTGAAATGACCAGGAAAAGATAGAAGCCGCGCCAGGGGAACAGACCACAGTAAATGAACAAACACTGGCGCAACCTCAAGAAGAAGAAAATGTATCATCTGAAACATCAAAAGAGCCATCCAAAGTACCAGAGGTCACAGAGGTTCATGGGAAGGTATTTATATCTAATGAATGTTATGTTACTTTGTAAACATTAAATGATAGCATGCTTAGCTGTGGCAAAATAAGATTTAGCCTTTAATGTTTTTGTTCTTTTCATTTAAATGATCAGGAAAAAGCAGAAGCTTTACTAGAGGAGCAGACTGCAGTGAATAAACAGACGCCATCTGCGGAAGAAGAAAGTACAACATCCCCAAAACAAGAACCTTCCATAAAACCAGAAGAAGAAAGTCATTTTCAAAAGGTATTTGCCAGTATGTTTTCAGTGTGTAGTTGATGGGTTGTAATCAGTTCTGTAGAACTGTTCAAATATGGAGACCAGTATACCGAGTCACTCTTCTCAAGGAGTACACTCTCCCCTGCATCTCGGAAAGTAGGAGTCGATCTTTGAACTTGTGAACTCTGCCTTGCCAACAAAACTGAAATCAATATACCCCACACAGTAGCTTCTAAAGAGCTAGAACAATATCAATTGTGTCTCCATCATCATGTATGATTGATGAATTCATAGGCCACATCAGAAGGGAAGCATAAGGGGGAACTTGTACCCCACCTTTTTAGAGTTTAAAAAGTGAAATTAATTAAAAAAAAAATGAAGCGAGGAGAACAACAAGGCTAGAAAAATTATAAGACAATTTTCAATAGCTTTGTATGGTAAAATTATGAAATGTTAGCTGGAGAAATATTTGTGTGAAAGATGATAACAATGCTAGGAAAAATTATCTCCCAGGCTTCGCTCGCACCCTCAAAGGAGCCTGACAAATCCTGTTGAAAATTTTGTTTGCATTGTAATTGTAAACCAGTTTCTTTAGTAGTATCCACTTCAGTACTGTGACTTCAAACTCTGAAATCATGTCTCTTAAAGCACAAATGTTCTTTTCAATACATTAAAATGCACCATTGTCCTTGCAAGCCAAGTCACATGCCTATTCACAATTCTTCAAAAAATTCTTGATATTAATTTCATAAGCAGGACAAGAAAAACAACTTAAGTACATGAGGAAATGAGTATTTTCAAAGGACCTCGCTACACTCTTGCACTTAACTGTCCCCCTTTCAGTCACTAATATCACTTAATGTCTAATTCTAAATTCTTTAAAAAAATCAACATTTAATGCAATATCTCACATCCCTAAAGCCTTGAGTTCCAAAGCGCAGAGAAACCCCTAAGATAATCCATTCTTCAGTGCCGTCCAGGCTCAAGCACTCTGCATTTACAGTGTTGGTTGACTGCTACTCTCTCTTACGAAGTACTGGAATAATATAATTGCAGAAAGTCAAGTTGTGTTATTGATTGCGATGACAAGAGAAACTTATTCATTCATGATGGCGTGTGTATGTGCTGTATGTGTGTGTGTGTGCATGTTTGTAAATGGTGGAAATCGTGGTAATTTGTCTGGGTAACACCAACAACTATAGAGGAGTACCTCGGTTAGAGAAGCAAATCGGGGATGCCCTTCTGCAATGAAATAGTAGTGAGGACGTGTTTTGGGATCGATTTGAGCAACTTCCCTTATTTGGTGTGTTACTTATCTGGATAACACTTTTGTGTATGTATGTGTGTGGTAGAAATTGAGGTAATTTGTCTGGGTACACACCTTCCAACCGAGGTAACATAAGATTTCAACCCATCAGGGGGAGGTTGTAGGACATCAGTCAGAATATATATTGTTTATGCAGACGAGCCCTTCACAACCTACGGTATCTTTTATGTCTCTTAGCTAATTTGACTGTTTTTTCGTTTGTGTGGTTCAAAACTGCCTACCTTGTTTTCCATCATTGACAAGTATGTATGTGTGTGCACCTGTCACCTATCAAAGATATTATAAACATAGATACCAAACTTAAAATGGCGCGGTGACTCCTCATGGAGGCCGATTTGGAGGGGCGGAAGTGCTGATCACTGATCAGTCGTTTTGAAAGCTAACAGTTAATTGATATCTTCCGGTAGTATAAATATGTGTGATTTAAAAACATTGCAATTCTTGCGAACACTGTTCTTCAATAAATTTCACTTAAATTAAAACAGTTTATGCTTCTTCGAGGCTTTCTACTTCAGAACAGTTTGAACATTAAGGCACAATGACTTGTTTGAAGTTCATTGGCTTACTGATTGGTCAGTTTCTTTGGTATCTTCACAAGCGCACATCTATGTACGAGTTTACATTCTTACACGCTTACAACACAAAATCAACTACTGCATTCTTTTCCAAGCAGGCGAAGTATGTGTCAATTATTCCGGACTTCACGGAGAAATGCATTGTGCGCGTACAGAACTCTCTTTCGAAATGCACTCACGCTGATATCTCGTCACAATGGAATTTTCTGTTACGCATGCATAGTTGTGCGTGCAGATAACTGAACAGAACTGTGCGCATGTCAAATAAACACTTCCGCCCCTCCGATTGAGTCTCCGTGAGGAGTCAGCGCGTCTAACAGTGTTGGGATAGGAGTTTGGTATCTACGCTTATAATATCTTTGCGTGACATGCAACAGCCCGCCCTCGCTCACGGCATTCATGTGCTGCATGACTTAACCAGCTAAAGGGAAATTCTGACGATTTTCCTAAAGGGAACAGCACTCTGTAACCCGTTAGGCATTGAGTATGGGTATGTGCTGCATGTGTGTGTGTGTGTTTGTGACGTTTTGGTTGTTAACAAGATAGGAATGTGTGACAGTTTTTAAACTTGGTACATAGATGTGCAATATAAAGAGGAATAACCCTATTGTTTCTGGTGGAGGTCAAAGGTCATCTGGGGTAACCGGGGATCAAAGTCTGAAAACCTTGTTAACCCGATATCTCAAGATAGGAAACTTAGATAGATTTCATATTTAGTTTGTTAATGGTTTATGGTCAGAAGATGGTCCCTATTGTTTTTGGGAGAAGTCAAAGGTCATCTGGGGTCACCTGGAGTCAAAGTCTGAAAATCTCGTTAACACAATATCTCAAGGTAGGGAACTTGGATTAATTTCAAACTTGATATGTTGATGCTTTATGATGTAAGGAAGGACCCTATTAATTTTGTAGAGGTCAAAGTATTTGGGATCACAGAGGGTCAAACCTTGTTAACATGATATCTCAAGGTAGGAAACTAGGATTAATTTCAAACCTAGTATGCTGATGCTGTTTGGTGTGAGGAATAGCCCTTTAAATTTTGGTAGAGGGCAAAGGTCATCTTGGGTCACAGGGGTCAACTCCCAAAACCTTGTTCTCATGGTGTCTGAAGGTTGGAAGTTTGGATTATTTTCAAACTTGGTTTGTTGATAAATTATGATGGGATGGAGTGGACCCTGTTCATTTTTGTAGAGGTGTAAGTTCATGTGAGGTTATCCAAGGTCAAACCTTGAAAACTTTTTCTTCTTTGTATTTCAAGGTAGGAAAGTGAGATAGAGTTCAATGTTAGAATGTGGATGTGTGATGGTAGCAAGATACTGTAGCATCTGCAGTCCTTGGTGGAGGTTGAAGGTCAATTGGGGTCATCAGAGGTCAAACTATGAAAACCTTGTTTGAGGAAAGCTCAGGATATGAAACTTGGATTGGTTTCATAACTAGTATGTGGATTCGTTTTGGTGAGAAGATGGTCTGTGTGGTTTTTTGTGGGGATGAAAGGTTGCCAAAGGTCAAACTTTGGAAACTTTGTCAATGGGATATCTCAACGTAGGAAACTTGAATGGATTTCATAATTAGTATGTGGATATGTTATGGTGAGTTGAACGTACCAGTTGTTTTTGGTGGAGGTCAATGGTTTTCTGGTATCACCTGGCACCAAACTCTGAAAACTTTGTTTGCAGAATATCTTGAGGCACAGCATGAAATTTGGCTTTTTTGAATGTAGAAGTGTTCAGGTTTAAAGAAAAACCAGTTACTGGTTGAATCAAAGGTCACTTTGGGTCACCAGGTGTCACAATAAATGCAGCATTTTATTGAAAGGAATGTGTACTGTATGTATCATCAAAACCTCAATGCATTTTTGCATTCTGGTTTAATTTGTTGGATCAGGCGCTAGTAGATACAGGAGAAGAGGACCAGACAACAGAAGAAACAAAGATAGCATCAGTAGAGGGAAAGGCTAAACCATCACACGAAGAAAAGCCATTACAGACACTCAAAAATGTGGAGGATTCTGCTAAGGTATACTTTTTATATCATATTTATCATTAATAAATATTTAATGATCTCAATGGAAACTAGCTGAAGAAAGATGCTTCCATCAGAGGGTTGCAACACCTGCATGGTAATTTCTTGTTTCTACTAAGGTAGGCCTATGTAGTCATGGTACATATATCCTTGTTTCGAAGGAACAGGATGGGACAAAACTACATTAGAAGGGTCAAGCTGCTGTTAATGACAGAACACTCTCATGCAACGAGAAGACATTAAGCCATCCAAAGAAAAAGGCGTGCAGACAATAGAGGATACAAATAGGAAGCCCATTTATGATTATCTTGAAAAAATTTCTTCGAAGATGTTTTAATAAAGATTAATGGTTTTAGCCAAGGCAGCTTTTGGCAAACTTTTTACAATTTTTTTTTATCCTCTTTTATGATCATTATGGAATCAGTGATCAAATCATGAAAACACAAACAGGCAATATATCTTGGAGACCAAGATGAGCCTTTCAATTTAGCTACAGTATAATGGACAGCCATCATTTCTAGAGGGAAATGAGGCCATTGTTTGAGAGGGGCAATGTCAATAATCAAAATTGTGGTAGACTCTCAAAAGCCATTTTATATTTGATGAGCACTAGGATTATAGTGTGGACACAGAAAGGATAGAAACGTCACAAAGCAAAACTTTCTTTTTCTTCTTTACGTCTGAATAATCAGGACCAAACTGAAGTTGCTCTAGAGGAGAAGACTACAACAGATGAACCAGCATCATTAAAAGAGGAAGAAAATTCAACACTTGAAGCACTAGATGAGCCATCCAAAGTACAAGAGGTTGCAGAGGTTCTTGAGAAGGTATTTAAAATTTTCAAATATTGGAACTATTTTGTAAAATGCAAATGATAGAATGCTCTTTTGAGGCAAATCAAGCCTTAATGTTAGACCTTATTTGACATTTTCACTCTTATTGTCAGGAGAAAACAGAAGCTGTGCCAGAGGAACAGTCTGCTGTAAATGAACAAGCATCATCATCATCAGAAAATATACCACCAAAAACACCAGAAGGGCCATCCAAAGCACCAGCGATTGCAGAAGTACATCAGAAGTTAATTGTAGTTTGTGAATGTTAGGATTGTTTTGTAAACATCAAATAATAAAATTTGCATTGCGGTGACAAATTAAGTTGCCGTCTTTGACGCTTTTGTGATTTTCATTGTTGTTGTCAGGAAAATAAAGAACCTGTGCTAGAGGAACAGGCTGATGTAAATGGACAGATACCAGCACCCTCAGAAGAAAATACACCACCTAAAACACCAGAAGAGACATTTAAAGTGCAAGAGGTCGCAGAAATTCATGAGAAGGTATTTATTTTTTTTATGGATGTTAGGATCATTTTGTAAACATCAACTGATATAAAGCATTGTTGTGGCCAAAACAGCTACTGCTATTGACATTTTCGCTCTTTTCATTGAAATGACCAGGAAAAGATAGAAGCCGCGCCAGGGGAACAGACCACAGTAAATGAACAAACACTGGCGCAACCTCAAGAAGAAGTAAATGTATCATCTGAAACATCAAAAGAGCCATTCAAATTACCGGAGGTCACAGAGGTTCATGAGAAGGTATTTATATTTGATGAATGTTATGTTACTTTGTAAACATTAAATGATAGCATGCTTAGCTGTGGCAAAATAAGATTTAGCCTTTAATGTTTTTGTTCTTTTCATTTAAATGATCAGGAAAAAGCAGAAGCTTTACTAGAGGAGCAGACTGCAGTGAATAAACAGACGCCATCTGTGGAAGAAGAAAGTACAACATCCCCAAAACAAGAACCTTCCATAAAACCAGAAGAAGAAAGTCATTCTCAAAAGGTATCTGCCAAAATGTTTTCAATGTGTAGTTTATGGGTTGTAATCAGCTCTGTAGAACTGTTGAACTATGGAAACCTGTATAGTGAGTCATGCTTCTCAGGGAGTACACTCTCGCCTGCGTCTCGAAAAGCAGGAGTCGATCTTTGAAGTTGTGAACTCTACCTTGCCAACAAAACTAAACTCAATAAACCCCACACAGTAGTTACTAAGGAACTAGAAGGATCAATCGTGTTTCCGTCATCACTAGTTATGATTGATAAATTCATGGGCGGCATCATAAGGGAATCGCAAGGGGGCACTTGTAATCTGTCCTTTTAGAGTTTAAAAAGTAAAACTAATTAAAAAAATGAAGCGAGGAAACAATCGAGGCTAGAAAAACTATGAGACAATTTTCAAAATGTTAAATGTTGAAAAATTCGTGTGAAAAACGATTATAATGCTAGGAAAACTATCTCGGCGCGCTTCGCTCTCACCCTTAAAGGAAGCTGACTAATCTGGTTGAAAATTTCGTTTGCATCGTAATTGGAAATCAATTTCTTTAGTAGTATCCTTTTCACTACTGTAACCCCAAGTTTTGAAATCAGGTCTTCTAAAACACAAATGTTCTTTTACATTAAATGCACTAATGTCCTTGCAAACTAAGTCATATGTATAGTCACAAATCCCAAAAAGTCTTGACCTTAATTTCATATAAGCATGACATGTATAACAGCTTCAGTACATGAAGAAACGAGTATTTTCAAAGTACCTTGCCACACTCTTTCCAGCTTTCAACCACTAATGTCGCTGAAATATCTGACGTTAAATTCGCTGAAAATCAGCCCTGCATAAGCCAGTCCGGTAATTCGTTTTGGTGATTATGCACATGCGCACACCCTCAAAATTGTCGGGATAAACAAACCAATCCCGCACCTACAACACTTTTTTCCAAAATTTGACTTTACATGAAAATTTTGTGAAATCATTCTTTCCTAATCCAGCTGTAACAAAAGGAGGGATCCCAAGTGTGGTTCTGCACAGTGGTTTTTGAGTCTAACTTGTCCTTTTTAATCTTCCCTAGAGCAGAACTGAGATCCCTATTTTCTTTGATTTGGCTGGACACTGAGGGGTTGCATGCACGTACTGACGAAAACACGGGAACACCGTACGCTACGTGCCGAGCTCGGTTTGTGTACCCCACGCTGTGCCCCCATGCACACTGCGGTAACGAATAACCGAACTAGCTAATCCAATATCTCACATTCCTAAAACCTTGCAGTTTCAAAGCTCAGTGGGACCCCTAAGATAATCCATTCCTTCCTCAAACAACCTGTATTAACAGTCCTAGTTGACGCCTGCTCTTTCAAAGTAATAATTGAAGAAGAAAGTCAAATTGGGATTTCGTAGTTCGTAAAGTGCCACCTTATGTGATGGTAAAATGCATCATTTCTCGATCTAAAGGGAGCTCCTCCACTTGACCATCACTAGGGCTCTGCCCCTTGACCCCTTTAGGTGACCTCAGGTGGATCCTAGACCGTACGCCGTTGTGGACAGAGCCTCGAGCTCCCACAGCGCCTTCGGCGTAACAAATCTATATGGTCCCATTTGGATGAACCCATGTGGGGTCCATTTAATTTTAAACCCAAGATTAATAAAGTTCCCATGTGCATGGGTAGTCCACATGCACAAGGATTTTGCAGGGCTGGCCCATATTTTCCCACTTGTCAGTCGTTTACATGGGCTCCAGTTCTATCCAAGATGTATGACATGGGTCACGTGGGCTAGCCCGTATTGTCCCCTTATTAATCCCGGGGGCAAAATCATGTGTGCCACATATCAGCCAAGAAATGGGACCCATAATGGTCTCATATGAGAATTTTACCCGGGGCTGTTTAGCGTTTGGTCATGTTTAACCCCCCCCCCCCCACTTGCGAGTTTCAGAAATCGAATCCCGCCCCTGGGATATATTGTTACTAGAATCACTTTGAGACTGTGGGTATTAACGAAAATGCAGTTCAAAATGATAAAACTTTACAATACCCTTATCCCAGGACTCGCACTCTTATCCACGGATCGTTAGGCTAAATTTGGGTGCGCCTTGATTTTGTCAACGGCATTATACTGTTGCAAATAACGACGCGCGACAACTTTTTTCTCAAAATTCTTTTCGTACTACTTCTTGGAAAGATCCTCGGTATTGCATAAAATACATATCTGGTGCAAGTAACTAAATAAAATAAGAGTTCTACTTTTTGCAAAAGTACGCAAGGGAGTCTTATAAAATGGTTTTCGCATGACAGGTTTGTAAGCCTTTAAACATTTTACACATTGTATTTTTGTAAGTCTTTAGGTGATTGGAAATAATCTATCTTACAGAAAGTTTTCTTGAGTCTAAGCAATATATGGGCGTTTTTGGCACCATGCTCTAGCTGGTAGTAAGTTCTACAGACATGAAATGGGTCGAACTATGAGCTTTGAATTGGAAATTTTGGCTATAAGAAGTAGAACAAATTTGTTTTTATTGTAAGCCATGTCAATGATAGGTAACGGATAGATAGGACGTCACACATTTTGCTTTCCTGTAGTTACTTAAGTTAGTTCTATTTGATGAGCAAATTTGACCTCAGTTGGGTTCTGGAGGGTTTTGCAAGTAATACAGTGTTTGCAATGGGTGACTAAGTAAAGGAACACACAGGTCGTGTCACACGTGTGGGTCATTTAAGGTCCTTGCATTTGTAAAAAAAACGTCATCTCACTTTGAAGGAATATTCCGTAACCGGGTGTAAGGAAGCAGTTGCTATGTTAGGAGTGGCTCAACATCTGCAATTAACGGTTTCTACTAAAATTAAATCCAAATATGCACGTAGGGTTTTTAGAAGAGTACCGAAGACTGGTATTTCAAAAGAAACATAAATGTTAGAGTATTTTCAGTCTCAAATAGAGTCCCTCGACGATGACGTGACCTGGGAAACTTGACCTGGTTTCCATGCCCTCTCATGGGTCCCAATCACTTAAAAACAGTCCCATTGCCTTCAGTATTGAATTTTGAGATGTGGGTGCATTAAAATTGAGATGAGAGGCAAAGTGCATCATTATCTTGGATTGATATTTTTAAAAATGAAAACAAATGATCAAACAAGCCAGCAAAAGCAAAAATAGGGGTGGTTTTCACATTAGAGAGAATTCGCTTCTCGGCCTTTTGGCTAAGATCATGTGTAGTACGGTATCTGTTCTTTTCATCCAGTCTAGAATGGAGCCATACATGACAGACTAATGATGTAAATGGTCTGAGGACCGTGAGGTTGGTCAGTTAAGTGTTGTCCTTAAGTGGACGTAGCTTCTTTGGAAAGCAGAGCTCCGTCGAGATATTGCATAGTTTCGCCGAATGACGCCAGAGAGTCGGGAAAACTTTAGAAAAAGGCGAGAATTCTTGAAACCGGCGGTTTTACGGAAGCACATTTTGGAAGATATGTGTGATAATTTGGCTACACATTTCGGAAATTAATTTTTGCACTTACTTCCGTTTTTCTTTTTTTTTTCTTGCAGGGTCGAAATCTCTTAATTACTGCCGTAGCAGGTGTTCTAATTGCGATCATTTTACGATCTGTCTTCAGCACCAACACTGTGTAGGGACGTTGAAGAAATTTCAACAGTAATAAGCGCAACGATCCGAATTCTCCGTCAAAGCAGGGGTGAGGAAGGTAAAATTGTGAAGTAACTAACTCTCCGTGGAGGCCCTCCGCCAAACATTTCACCACGACCCAAACTCCCTTGTTTATCTAGAGTCAACCGTTTCATCGCCTGATGATTTTGCCATTGACAGAGCCAATACTACAGTACACTGTCCTTGTTTGCCGAGTTCAGAAGACAAAGCTGCCGTGATGACTTTCAGTGTCTTCATTACTTTGTACTACATGAGTTTGAGACGAGAAGCGAAACCAGTGAACACGCAATGGTCCAGAAATCATGAAAAATGGTCAAAATTCTTTAAATTATGTCATACGACGTCTTATATTCAGAGACCGTTCATGCGTGGCCAAATGCTGACTGTATTAATGCCAAGGAAAAATCTCAAATTTGTGCGAAAGTCCCATCTATTGGTAGATAGCTACGAACCCCAAAATTTATCTCATAAGAAATCTATGAAGGCTGAATGAATCAGATATATAATATAGAACCTAAACCAGTGGCGTATAGCGTATATGGATTGGACAATAAAAATGCCTGTGGGCACATATGCACAATGCCTCCAACGCCCAGTCGACACTTTGCACTCTTTTATTGCTTTTGTTACAACACAAAGAACTTGATTGAAAGAGAAGTGCCCCGATTTTGTGATTTGAGACCTGGAACTCTATTTAATTAAGGTCCATATCAAGACAGATGTGGACGATACGCACGTACGGTAAAGGTTAAAATCTACACTGATATACTCAGGAAAGGTTTTGGATCACTTCGTGTGTAAAGGGAAAAGCCACTTTCTTTGCTTACAGGCACGGTTTCACTGTTATTTTATACCCAGATTGAATATTATTACTGACTCAAAAACACTGCAATTCCATTTTACTATCAATAACCATCCTGCTGTCCATTTAACTTGATCGATCGTTTTCGGGAAGTTTTATTTAAGAAATCGTCAATTACCTTTGAGATGTGCTCATGGCCCTTTCCGTAGAATACTTTTAAAAGCTAATGTGTGCCTTCTATTTTATAACAAATTATAGACGAATGCGAGCAGTAGTGAAGCCTGATGGGGTCCTTCAGCCTCAAATCGTCTTAATATTACTGTCTTTGTACCGTTTCATATCTAACCCCCTATCAAGTCCACTGATATTAAGGAAATCAATGAGTATTTTAGTGAGCAATCATCCATGATACAGTGAATCAAAGAATTTGAAAGATTAAAGCCGATGGACCCCAGTTACGCTCGATAAAAACAGACTATCACATGATTATTCAGATTCGTCTATACCCCTCGGGGCTTTGCTACTGAACCCCAGTGGTTTGTTACCTGCGAGCTAACAAGTACGCCTTTGGGGAGCCCACATCACGCGCTTGTAAGAGGGCTCACTTAGCTTCACATCAGCGTCTTTGCAACTTGTACCAAAGCAGTTTTGTAATTTTTAATTTTCTTTTTTGCAATAAATGTTTGTCAAAAAATTGTTCACAGTAGGAGCAAAAGTACTGTAATTTAAGGAATTTGTAGTGTGTTTGAAGTGAAAGTTTGTTATGCCGCAGCTCACGAGGATGCGATAACTGGTGTTTTTTGTGTTCAGACTTTTATAGTTTCTATGTATGGGCTAGATTATTCATACCAGCATTTCCTTGATTATGAAAATAACTTGTGCCCATCATGCCTATCAAGAAAATTATCCAGTGAAAAATATAGTATTTGGAAACACATCACTTTCGAAATAATATGAAAAAGTTGAGAAAGGTCTATAAAAACCCTTCAGTAAATTAGAACGCCAACTACTATTTTGTAAATATGTGCTAACTTTTCTTGTAAGTTGTCAGTATGGAAGGGTGACTTCACTTAGACCTCTCTAGAGGAAAGCACTCGTTTTAATTAAAACAGCTTCATTACCCAAACTACTTACAATATCAATGTGAAATCCATATCCTGTTACGACGGAATTAATATCAAATTTTTGGTTTCGATGATAAGAGAAACCAATGCAATCATGATGGCTTGCGTGTGTATGTATGTATGTATGTGTGTGTGTGCGTGTGTGTGTATGTGTGTGTGTGCGTGACACTTTGCTTGTTAACACGATATCTCAAGATAGGAATGTGTGACAGTTTTCAAACGTGGTACATAGATGCGCCATATAAAGAGGAAGAACCCTATCGTTTTTGGTGGAGGTCAAAGGTCACCTGGGGTCACCAGGGGTCAAAGTCTGAAAACCTTGTTAACACAATATCTCAAGGTAGGAAGCTTGGATAGATTTCATATTTGGTATGTGGATGCGTTATAGTCAGTAGATGGTCCCTATTGTTTTGGGGGTAGTTCAAATATCATCTGGGGTCACCAGGGGTCAATGCCTGAAAATCTCGTTAACACAATATCTCAAGGTAGAAAGCTTGAATAGATTTCATATTTAGTATGTGGATGTGTTATGATCAGGAGATGGTCCCAATTGTTTTTGGTGGAGGTCAAAGGTCATCTGGGGTCCCCAGGGGTCGAAGTATGAAAACCTTGATAAGGTAATATCTCAAGGTAGGAAACTTGGATAGATTTCATATTTGGTATGTGGATGCGTTATAGTCAGTAAATAGTCCCTATTGTTTTTGGCGGAGGTCAAAGGTCATCTGGGGTTACCAGGGTCAAAGTATGAAAATCTTGTTAACACAATATCTCAAAATAGGAAACTTGGATAGATTTCATATCTGGTATGTGGATGCATTATAGTCAGTAGATGGTCCCTATTGTTTTGGTGGAGGTCAAAGGTCATCTGGGGTCATCAGGGGTCATCAGGGGTCAAAGTATGAAAACCTTGTTAAGGTAATATCTCAAGGTAGGAAACTCGGATAGATTTCATATTTGGTATGTGGATGCATCATAGTCAGTAAATGATCCCTATTGCTTTTGGCAGAGATCAAAGGTCATCTGGGGTTACCAGGGGTAAAAGTCTGAAAACCTTGTTTATGTGATATCTCAGGTTAAGTACTGTAACTTTGATAGATTCCATATTTGTTACGTAAATGGGTTATGGTCAGGAAATGGTGCGTAATGTTTTTGATGGAGGTCAAAGGTCATCTGGGGTCACTGCTGGTCCAAGTCTGAAAATCCTGCTTATGCAATTTCTCAAGATAGGAAACTTGGATAGATTTCATATTTGGGTATGTGGATGCATTGTGGTTAGAAGATGGTCCCCGTAGTTTTTGGCAGAGATGAAAGGTCATCTAGGGTCTCCAGGGGTCAAAGCCTGGAAACCTTTTTAAATGTGATCTTTCAAGATAGCTGTTTGTCCATTTGTCTGTCTGTCTGTTTGTCATTCTAGCTATGTTTGGCTTTTATGGGGGTCAAAAGGTCATCTGGAATGACAAAATTATTTGTTGTACATGCTAGTATAACATTTGAATGAGAAGATAATGGTGCATGATGGCACTCTTTGAAACGGAACATTTATGTATCATCGAAACCTCAATGCATTTTTGCATTCTGGTTATTTAGATGTAATCTGTCGTAAAAGTTTGGTTGTTACCTCTTTACAAGAGGGGTAGTGTAAGATGAGGGCAGACGGTCATTCCTCATTCTTTGGGAAAGGCTTGCCTCATGATTTTTTCAATTTCGTTAGGTGCCTTTTGAGCACGATTACGTATGCATTCCAACGACGACCCCATCAGATTATTTAATTTAGAAACAATTCATTGTGTTCCAATTTCCAACCAAACACAAACTTTTGTCTCGTCATCCTTTCGACTACCCATAACCAATATGGGGGTTTCGGGTTGCCACTCCGTTATACTCCGTTACTCTGTTATAAAAATTTGTAGATACACTCTGAAAACAGCAGGGCAAACATAGCACTTGTTATATTGTTGGTGAAGAAAATTGCTAGGGTGGAGGTTGCTCAAAATGTAACGATTATGTATTATTATTACATAAATCTTGCCCAATAAATTTAGCAAAGTTTGCTAAAAATGTTTCATTTGCTATGTTCCCCCAGGATTGGGTACAATCTTTTCCCATTCTTAGAGTGTAGCCGCGTCACCGATGGACAAATGTTATGTTACCGAAAAGTTTTATTCATAAATTAGTTGTTACAGAAATCTTTAAGTTACAATGATTTACTGAATGGAAAACATCAACTTCGAAATTTTACTTTCTTTGAGAGGTTACGATTAATTATGTGTTATATCATGCTTCTAAACCAGAATAATTAATAAACCATCGCGCATATATGTAAACAATCGATTTTGCAGAGGGCTCCCTGATTATTATGTCTCTAATCCCTACTGTGACAACCAACTAAAGTAGTTGGACAAAAATAAAACGCTTTCATAGAAATAACAATCTGTAATTTTATGTATCAATGAAACATCTTGCAATGATATGGATTCCTTTGGTCTGGAAATATCTTTTTCTTAATTAAATTTTATTATTTTTAATTTAAATTTACCGACATGGGGTGGGCCAGCCTTCCTCGGCGGAACCATAACGTCCACCACGCTCTCGCCACCAACTGTAAAAGGATTTATGATGCCTGCAAGTGTGTGTCGAGTCACGATGAGTACGGAATAATACAGCAGGTCGGTGACATCTCTCTGGATGCAACATGCAACCATGTCAATAAACTAGAAAGCCAACAGGCTTAGTGATTCCTTGCCGTATGATATATCATAGCAAACATGGAAACAAACATGACATGCATGAGATCCCATACAATTATCCTACTTAATTGAGATATAATACTAGTAAGGTCAAAACTTTTTGACCTCATGTGACCCAAAATGACCTTTCGACCCCTTAAAAACAATAGTGATCACCTTACCAACACGTCCATCAACATGAGTAATTCAAAATTAAGCTTAGTGCAGAATGAGTATGGAAGTACTACCACCATGGTATGAGATCCCTCACAGTTATCCCCCTAAAAATATTATGTCTACAAAGTTTTATCTAACTGTCACCTCAAACCTTTGATCTCCACACACAAGAGGAATTTCTCACACAGCTTTAACATTCCAGAAAACTGTCTCATTACTTGATAAAGCGGTATTTTGAAACCATTTTTTATCAAAAGTTTGGTCAATGGGGACAGCTCTCCATTCTGAAGTGTCTATGTTCCGATGCCTTTATGTTTCGAAAAGTCTGCATTGAGGTTAGTGTTTAAACAAGCCCTCATCGACACACTCTCCTACAAGCATTGGATCAAATACTGTGTTCTCACATACCCCGCGCTCGAGGTAACACTGTATTACCTCACGCTCGAGTAACGTGGGAACGCGGGTTAACGCGGGGTCGGTGTTTAAATTTCGATCCACCTCAAATCGCAGGGTTAAGCAGTTTTAAACATCGTGTTTGTTTTAATCAAGCAAGGTCACAGGTATTTATCGCACTGATGACAGGTATTTTCTTACATTTTGCTGTAATCGGTGTGTGAAATATTTGGCCTCGTTACTATGGTAACACTATCCAATCAACGAAACACTGGGTACGTGAGAACACAGACTGGAAAACACGGGGTTAGCCTGTGGTTTTGTCTGATTGCACATACCCTGCAACACACGAGTTAACACTGGGTGTTGCAGGGTATGTGAGACCAAGCCCAAAGAGACATCTGAACAGAGATGTGTAACCTTGGCTATTACTGACGGCAATTTTTGCTTTATGGGGGAAATGCCCCACCCATTGTCTATGGTATCCTTTGCAAATTAACAAAAGCAGATATCCCTATTAATCCATAATTTAACAAGACTTTTAATTCGCCTTTTGTCTACTTATACTGTAGGTACAGCATAACATACAGTACAAGTTTTCCTTGTTTGATACACAGTATACAACATTATGCTTGCTATTATTACCTGAACTACTTTTAAATGACAGCAGCAATGCAAAATAAAATCTTAATACTTTTGAAAAGTGTCATAAAGGGTAATCTTGAAGCAATGGTTCTATGCATTAAGCTTTATGGTACACTTTTTTTTGAGGGGGGGGGATAGTGACATGGATAAAAATGAAATGTGAGACAAGAATTCCCACTCAATGCTGATATTTGACATAACTATATAATCCTTCACACAGGGGTTACTTTTTTGGTGCGGTTATCCAGATATAAGCAGAGATGAGGCAAGTAGTATGCTGATACATTTTATGCTATCAAAAATTTAAAACAAATTCTAGAATGAAACGAAGTGACAAATAATCACTGTAGAGCATATTGAAACTGTTAAGCAGAAACACCAATCTAGACAGACACCGATGTTTAAAGTTTTGTTCAACAAAATTCCTTATACAAACACACTATTTGTTTAATTCCACCAGCTTCTATGTAAAGGACACTAATTTCTGAAGGGTGTCAATCTACAGTATTTCTAAGATGACTTTCAGTTTAGAAACTTGATCAGTGTACATGAACTTCTCCATCTTCAGACAATGGCTAGGCAAACAACTTTTATTTGTGGTCAGATGAGACAAGATAATGTGGACAGTTATTTTATGCTGGATTTAGCAGAGGTGTGACTTTCATGGAGGTCTGACATTTTGACCACAAATAGAATACTGAATGCCTGCAGGGAATGGCAGGAAATAGGAGTATATACAAACAATGGGCTGTCATGGTTATGTACTGAGATAAAAATAAGCTTTCTTCAGAGGGTTTATAAGAGTCAATTAACACCACTTATACAGTAAAAAGCTTAAGTCAATTGAGCTGTATGTTTGTATGAGGTAATCCTTCAGGACACTGTGGGGATAACTGGCAGTCAACTGTGAAAAATTGGGCGAGATAACTGTGACCAAATGGCAAAGAATGGGTCAGTCACAATTTGATTCACTCTATTAGGCAATGACAGTTCATGTGCGCTGAAGGGTATTTGATACCAAATGATCAGTGTAAATTAGGTTCTTTTTTGTAAAACTAATTAACTGTGGTATATCTAATTAATCAATTCCCACTTCCAATTAATGCATGCTTGCATGCACATGTCCTCATGAGGACAGTAGGCACAAGGTTTGTCAAATATTAGCACTTTTTGCCACTAAATTTAATGTTTTCTTCAGGTTTTCTTTAAGGTTATTGAAAAAGCAATGTAGGTATGTTATAAAAGAGATTCTTGTACATCACACAGAGTACTCTCTGTTCAAAGTTTATACTTATGAAGTTCCATATCAGTCATATACTTAGTGTGCACAGAAGCATCTTCTAATATTTTCAGACTATGTCCCTAAATGACCCTTATACAGACTGTTTAAACTCACATGTTCCACATCAGTTGCATGAAAATCTATTTACTTGTGGCTGCAAAATCAGCATACCCATGAGCATTGAAGCATGTATGCCAGCCTGATGAACAGATTTTGCCTTTTAAGATTTTATATTTTGCTCTGCCCACTTTTTCATGTATTAATACTTGGAACTTAATGTAATAACAGGGCACAATTTCATGCCAGAATCAACATACTGTACAGTAACTACCATGTGATGTGCCTTTTTGTGCACCTTAGACCTTCTTCCTATGAGTTTGCTTCAGTACTTTACAAATACATTTTCAAAATTACCTCACTAAAGAATTTACATAGTGAAGTTAATAAACTGTTCCAAAAAAAATATATACCCTATGCCTATTACATTACACATGCCAAATTATTCTTACCCTTTCACCCTAACCGCTCATGGATATTAACTTCAACAGTTATATACTCTTTTGAGATATAGTGTTTGCAAGGTTTAGATGTTTTGAACTCTGATGACCCCAAATGACCTTTGACATCCAATAAAAACAATAGGGGTCATCTACTCAATATGGACAATCCACTTAGTAAATATGAGATTCCTGGCAGTTACCTTTCTTGACATATGGTGTTTAAAGTTTTTGAGCTTTTCATCTCTGATGACCCCAAATGACCTTTGACCTCCACCAAAAATAATAGTGATCATCTACTTAATATGGGCAATCCACCTGCTATGTATGAGATCCCTCACATTTACCCTTCTTGAGATACAGTGTTTACAAGGTTTTGACCTTTTTCCTTCTGGTGACCCCAAATGACCTTTGACCTCCATCAAAAACAATAGGGACCATCTACTCAATATGGACAATCAGCAAGGTAAGTATGAGATTGCTCACATTTTTCCTTCTGGAGATATCGTGTTTACAAGCAATTTCCAAGGTATTTACATTTTGACCTCTGGTGACCCCAAATGACATTTGACCTCTACCAAAAAAATAGGGACCATCTACTTAATGTGGAAAATCTACATGCCAAGTTTGAGATCCCTGGGGGTTACCATTCTTGAGATATCGTGTTTACAAGCAGGCGTCACACACACACATACACACACACACACACACACACACACACACACGACATCACCATCGCATAGATTCCTTGCCTGCCTTTGGCAAGGAATCAAAAAGCATGCTGTAGCTACACTTTTTTCACATCCAAGTCGAAACCTGATGTTGCGTTTTGCCTGCGGGCTGTGGAATTTTTTACGGCAATTCAAATGAGAGTAATGCTTGAATTTTCCTGTGGATAAATTTCCCCTGTTTGTTTTAGGATCTCGCGTCCCATCGGCACACCCCAGCAGATTTCAGCTTTGGCAGTTTGGTGTGAACGCACATACAGTATCGCACATAACTTGTTCCGTTAAAAAAAGACGCGAAATCGTGAAGTTGTGTTGCAATACCAAGGGGAATGTTGTTTACAATTTTCGCTACACATTCTACAGGGGTTATTTCTTAGAAAACAAAACGATCCATTGACTGATTTTCGTGACTGGAGAGGGCGGAAAAGACAAAGTACAACCAAACCTAACGAAAATACAAAGGAAAAATAACGAAAGAAAGAGGAGAAAGCAAAGGGAAAAGAGAAAGCTGATGTAAAAAAGGAATAAAAGTAAAAAGAGAAACGGTAAAAAATAATCAGAATATAGATTATTTCCGATGGATGAAAAGCATTAAGAGAAGGAAATTGACGTGACAGGGGCTGATTTTAGGCAAGGATGCACCCAGCGCATCCTTCTTAAATTCCCAAAGTATATTCTTTTAATTTTGTGGAATGGATCATAGTTCTGCACTCGCTTTCTCATCATGTTGTATTGCAGTACTATTTACTGCAAAATAAGAGCAACGTTAACCAAAGTTTCAAGTTTTCGGATAAAATGGCAGAATGACGACCTCAAAGGTCTCCAGTTCTCAACCCAATTTTGCAATACGTGGCACAGGGAGGGTCATTTACTGCAAATCTGGTATGCGACGCACCACGAACCAGTTATTGTCTCACAGCGCACAGATACTGGGAGAGTGTGCTGGTCACGGTGCTGGTCATAGGTCACACAGGAGTATGAGGTGGAAACACGGGAAGATTGAACCCCACTTTTCACAAGATTTGAATTCCGGACAGGCATGAAAAATTTAAATAGTCATTTGAGTATTAAAAATGCGACACATTTTCATTAGCACGTACAGGAAACTGTTTTTGTGCGACAAAATTCACAACATATTCGGTCTTCTTAAGGAAAACCAATTATTCAATAGCCTTTCTTCTTGGTCTTCTGCATACTAACTTTGCCTGCAATAGTAGATAATTCGAGCAAAAGTTGCACTGAGATGAAAGTTCTCGATGTTTTTAATGGTCAGATTACGCAGACAGACGAGAGGGTGCACAGGTGTATAGTAGTGCTCAATATTTTGCCAGAAAAACCAATATCAAAAGTCATGTTATGGTGTTCATGTGATATTATTTTTACATGACAATATACAACCAATAGTCACCATAAGGAGGAAAGTCGGGACTAACTCGAACAGATATGTGTTCACGATTCTGCAGTTTTCAATATGAGCCAACGAAGATTGGGAGAAACTTGCTAAAATTAGTCAGCCTGTCAGTGCTGCGGATCCAAAAATTAGCTAATGCGGTACAACATACTTGTAGCTATTTCTGCAATTACACATGCGAATCGAGGCGTGGGTCAGAATGTCAAAATTGGGGGGGGGGGGGGGGGCGCGCAAATCAGTGCCGTCGGAGACGGGGAAGGGGGGGGGGGACTGCCTCTCCCAAATTTCTACAAAATCTAAAATTCGGGCAGGACTATGGAAATATCGGACTTAAGTTTTAAAAATTGCACGGTTTTTTGCGCCCGGAATCTTTAAAAGATATGTCCGAAAAAAAGGAAAGAAACGTCGTAGTGGCCTTAAAATTTTCATTGAGAACCAACCACTTGAATTCCGAAAATTCGCTGTTCATTCGGTCAGCTAAAAAAGCTATCATCCGTGAGTTTTACTTCGCAGCCTTTCACAACATAATGCCCGTGATGGTCGAATATCCACATATTTTCAAGCACTTGCCCGAAAATAGCAAAGAATTATAGTCAGGGTAGCGTATTAACGAAAAATCAAAGAGATAAAAAATCACGGCACATTTGGGTATCCTAGCTGTGACTTGAAAGAAACAACTATCCTTTGGCCTCTTTTTAAATCTTGTGTAACACAGTGCCCGAAATGGCCGATTATTTTAATAGTTTCAAATCTTGCCCGAAAACAGAAAACGCTATGTTCAAAGTAAAATTTTCATGGAAGATAAAAAACATTATCATTTGCGACACATTCGAGCAGCTTGTGAAATTTTTTTCGTCATTCCAACTTCATACTGTAGTCTTGCAAACTGAAATTGCCTGAAACGGTAAAATACTTGGGCGATAGTTTTCTGAATTGCTGAGAGCCTCCTTCTAAAAAATTGAACTATTGTAAGCTTCCGTAACTTGACAACAACGTACCGTCTGCACAAAATTATTGCGAAAGTGGGGATTCCCAGCAGAAATATTTACGAAATTTGAATATTCATAACGTTTGCCGTTTCAACATGCACTCTTTATACAAACAATGAGCTGCTAGAGTTGTGTGTGAGAAAGAAACTGGTAATGTAGCCCAGCGCTTCAATAGCTACACAGGTAGACAACAACTACAATATTACTAGGCCTACGAAACATAATGTCAATGTGTCACTGTCAGTGTCAATCGGCCGCCCACCCTATAGATTATTTCGTGAATTTGATTGTATCCGTATCCTGTTTGAAAAGAAGCACTCATTTTGTCTGACTGACAGACTGCTGCCGAATTACTAGAAGACACGAAGCAGAAGGTATACAATTCCTCAGTCTTTGAACTGGACTCTACACTACGTCCATTTCGTTTTACTCCTCCAGTCCTAGCTAGAGACCTTATCCTAACGTTAGGCCTATATACGTGACATAGCCTAGCGAGGCCTGGTCTATCAAAACCAAATTCATTTGTAAAATAAATTAATAAATTGAATCCAGCGGTCTCGAAAACTCAAAAGTCTACAGTGTGCTGCCAGGCTAGGCCACAGGCATTCGAATACATTTATTCAGCACTCGGTTAGGCCTAGTCACTGAATGTGACCGTATAATCCGTTCCTTGTAGTCAGTCCTTACTACGTTCACTGGCCTACATGTACAAAGGTAACGACGTTTTAAGCCAAAACAACAAACTGAGCTTTAATTACGATGGTATGGTTCATGGAACAGATTTGAGTTAACACAATGCTTTTGAGCATTCTTAAATACCACACATATCTTCTGGAATGTTTAATACCAGCGAATTCATAGCAAAAGGCAGGAAAAATGTGGTGCCATCCTTCCCAGTAACATCGACATCTTGACAGCTTGATCGTCTGCTACTGTGTTGCATGATGGGAAGGACTTCCGCTCGACAAGCTATCGAAGAACAATTAGTAAGCGCGGCTAGTCAATACTTGTACGTCATATAGTAAGCTCTCTGTACACTAGGAAATTGTACAGTCACTGCGTAGGTTTCCCCCTTTTATATGAGATCACATGACAAACACTGACTTCTTCGACTGAAAAATTACTCTGCACAGTCTTAACGTTACTCGCAGAATTATCCTGCCAAAATTTCTCTTTTAAAGGTCTTATTTCGTTAACAGACTTGTGTGGAAGGTGAATGTGATGACAAAGATCATCTGTGGAAAGTTTGGTGAGAAAAGGTATCTTTTTGAGGACGTGAGGGATGCCTACTCATGCGTGAGTAGTCAAATGAGCTGTGTTTTTGTGTATACTGGGCAAGGGCCCAGAAATGAAGTGTATAGCATAGGAACGTAATGCTGGGTCCTGTTCAAGGGCTAGTTAGGCCTAATGACAGTGAACACTCAGCATACTGATTTGGCATTCAAGGGCATTCAACACTTTTTCAGCTACATCTATCTGAATGGCCAAGTGGTTAGAGCATCTGACTTTCAGTGGGGAGGTTGGGAGTTTGAGTCCCGGCCGGGTCCTACTGCCATTGTACTTGGTGCTCAGTGCTGAATGCGCTTTCTTGAAGATGTCTCTTCATCTCTTGATTCTGGGTATGGCATTGATGTCATATACCTTGACTTTTCAAAGGCCTTAGATAAAGACCCATTAAGTAGACTAATGGTTAAACTGCATGTAGGTCAGGGGTTCAGGGCAATTGTGCTGACTGGATAAATTCGTGGCTTCATGGTAGATCTCAGAGAGTTGCTGTCAGTGGTAACTTCTCTTCTTGGAAGAAGTCACAAGTGGAGAACCACAGGGTTCTGTCCTTGGCCCACTTCTTTTCATAATTTACATCAATGATATTGATAGTTCTCTTGCATCTTGTAGGAGTAAGTTTGCAGATGGTACTACACTGTAGGAAGATTCGCATTTTGGATGATGTTGTATGTACTGCTGCAGAAAGATCTGGATAGGTTATTTTTGTGGTCTCAGACTTGGCAAATGGCTTTTAATAGGGATAAGTGTAAGGTCCTTCATTTTGGTCCTAAAAGTTTAAGCTATAATTACATGAATGTGTTTTAAGTAATGTCACCTTTGAGAAAGATCTGGGTGTTGTAATTACTGGGGATTTAAAGCCATAAAGGCAGTGTGCAGCCACTGCTGCAATTTAGGCTAATAGAGTGCTTAGATTGATCAAGCAGTCAAAAGGAATTTCATCAATTTTAGTAAGGATACTGTACTTAATTTGTTTAAGCAGTTGGTAAGATGTACCAATCTTGACTATGCAGCTTAGGCTTGGAGCCCCCTCTATGAAAAGGACAAGTTTCTTTCAGAGCAAGTTCAGAGGAGAGCCACTCACCTTACAGTATACTGTACCTGAGATGAGAAATTTACCTTGTCATGCTAGGCTAAAACATGTTGGGATTACCACTTTGGAGTTAAGAAGGATTAGGGTGAACATGCTCTGCCAGGTTTACAAGTTCCTTTCTAAAAGGAACCCCCTCTTGACTTGTATATATTTAAGGCTTCAAAGTAATTCTTGGGTTGGTGGGCATTGTAAAAAAGTGGAAAAGCCTTTTAATTTAATTAAATTTAATGTTTTGAGAGTGCAGGAGACCATTTGTCTCATCGAGGTCACTATGCCAGAGTGAGCGTGGATGAACACAGACAAACTTCGCCTTCTCTTTTTGACTAGTGCTCAGAGGTAACGAGGCAGGCATGTACTAATCACTCCCAATCCTGCTCCCAGGACCGCCATTTAATGTCCCGATCCGACGGACATGAGGGTATCCCCAGTCTTTAGCCACTTTCCCAAAGGCTGGGTGGGGGTGGAGGTTACTTTCTCTGCACCACTGCCCAACAGCTGAACTGAACAAGCGGACAACTTCACCTGGTTCGGAAAACTTCCTGAAACGGACAACCAAATACCCAGTTTTGTAATTCACCAATTTTTAAGCCCCCTCAGCGTTACTGTGAACAGCTATGCTGAACAAGCTCATTTTTAGACCCTGGAAAATTTCCAAGCAGTTCAACCCAGGGACCTTCAGCATGCAAGGCAGTATGCTCAAACCACCAAGCCAACTCCACCCTCTAAAAGGCATGATGGCAAAGGTTTGATGGGAATACAGTAACTTCATTATTTTTGATATCGAATATTTCCATTTTAGACTTTAAAAGTCAGGAAAATGTCTTGAACTTCAGTACGTTAAAAGTGAGGGAACTGCTGATATCAAATTTTCAAAACTTTTCTGTGAATTCTGTTGTTGGGCTCATGCAAAATTAGCACATGTACTCCACTGTCTAATGAATTTTACCAATGAAATTCACGTTCACATTTACCATTGAAAATCAGTAAAATACAGTATTTGACATCTGACAGTAGCATCACGACATGCTAGAATATTTTTGCATACAGGTACTGTACAGCACTTTAGTGCAATATTTGTATTGTAGGTGTACTGTCTTGATTATTTGGAGAAGAGTAGGTACGTACTTACTCTAAGTGTACGTATTTAGTGGGAAAGGATTTTGCAATTTGCAGGGAAGTGATTTTTTCTGAAAAAAATTATGGAAGTGTTTTGCCCCCTTCAGACTACAGTACATTAGCAATCCTGATGTATGTCTATACTTTTGATAAAAACACAAACAGTATGTTCATCAATGCTTCATAGAATTTTCTCACTTTGTTAGTCTTTTTTTTTATTTATTTATTTTTTTTTTTTTTTTGCAGTTTATGACTTGAAAGGAGAAGTTTCTGGTTGAAGTGTACATAGGTGACAACAGATTTGCAACGGAATGGCAGAAAGTCCGCAGGTAAAGCTTACATAAAATAACTAATATAAACTTCCATAGTCAGACAAACTCAGTACTACCTCACAAAATAAAATCAAACACTTTGGGAGAAGAGAGGCGGTGATATGGAGGTGGGTATAAAGAGTTAGGAGAGAGGTAGAACACATTTCTATCCCAAACCAAGAGAGGAAGGAGATGGGTTTGTATATTACTGAATAAAAGTGAGGTCTAATTTGTTTTTAATTTGTAACATTTGACTTGATTACTAGGACTGTATTTTAGGCCTAATCCTCTCACTCAAAACAGTTCCAGTTCTCCTGACTTACTTAAGCACCTCCCACAACCATCTAGTAAAGTTCATCCTCATCCAGACACAGTCTAAGTTTATTGCTTCAGGGTGAGTATGCAAGACACAATCAAAACACTCTCAGTACAGTAGGTTCATGTAGTATAATTTAAGCTTTGGTACTCTGCATTTTTTGAACCTAACTGTCAATCAAAGAGCTGCAACGAATTGAGAATTCTGTGGACCACTACAATAATTGTATTTTGGGGTGAGAGGGGCAGCCCTTTGAAGTAAATGGTATATCCTATTGCTGACAATGATTCCTGTTCCCAGCCTGAAAAAGGATGTAGGAGCAAGAATATTTTGCATATTTAACATTGATATTAAACTGGCTGCCTTACTTGAAGGAGGAATCTATGTCCGTACAGTTCTCCTTAGCTTTCAACCTGCTCAGTCTGTTTACAGGACGGGAAGTTTCCAGTAATCAGCAGTAGATTATATCGTGCTGTAACACACACTGATAGCCAAGCAAAGCAACAATGCTATGAAATTTGTTATCCTCTATAGCAGTGGTTCTCAAAGTGGTCCCTACTGCCCCCTGGGGGGCATTGAAAAGTTTCAAGGGGGCTCTGAGGAGTTTGCAAGCAATAGGGGGCATTGGCATTGACTAGGGGGTCCCTGGAGGTTCTCATAAATCCGTGCAAGAAAGGAAACTACTGTAGGAGGTTGCAGAGTGGTAGACACAGACTGCCTTCTCTGAAAGGTTTAGCAACTACTGACAAAAATTTACCCAATGTAAAACTTATCTGGGTCATTTTGGTGCTGGAAATTGAAAGTCGAAAGCTCAAAGTCAAAGACATATATAAATGTGATGGCATGTTGGGTGGGAGGGGGGCGTTGGATCAGTCATGGATGCCTTATGGGGGCGGTATTTTGAAAAAGTTTGAGAACCACTGCTCTATAGGATATATCTCCCCTGTAGTTGACCAAGTTTTGATCTATGTCTGCATTGTGTGTATCTATGTGTTCTGTGCAGACCTTCTGTACCTACTTTTCAAGCATGTTTCAGGCACATTTCGTATTTTCAGATTTAATTTTCTGGCAAACACAAAAATGGCTGGAAGATTTACTCTTCATGTTGCACAAATATTATGCAATAGTATGTGCCCCACCAACTGGTTTCTGGAGCTTAGAAAATGGATGTTTACCCTCCATAATGCCAGAAATGATATGCTAAGTGCCTTTTATATAGTAGAGGTGAACATGATACCAGGTGCCTAGCCAGGAAACTTGGGTGGGGTCAAAGCTTGTGGACAGATTTTCTAAGAGTACCTCCTGGATACTGTAGGTTTATCATTTTGGCCTAGAATGCTGCCCAGATGGCAGGAAGTGGCACTCCAAGTCTTGGTTGGTTGCATATAAATTTAGTAGGGAAGTGCTAGCAGAATCAATAAATAGCTTAATATTACAAAATATCCCAAAGTACAGTACTTGCGTAGTCCCCCTCTCATCTATATGGCTATGTGCCTGAAAGATTGATCCAGACTGCATCAACAGTGTTCACCTACGTATGCGATGGTTGCGTTCATTTTTGTTTCAGTGTTCTTTTGTGCCTCATTCTTTTACAGAACAAAAAACATGCAGTGCATGCCCTTTTAAGGAGTTCAAAGTGTAAAATTTTATGGACTGTTATACATATACTTGTCACTGATGTTATTACACTGAGTAGTGGCTGCTACTATTCTTGAAGGCTGGAATAAAAGGTTGTGAACCCATTGTTTCCTTGTCCAATTGAAACTCACAGCAAGTTTGTTTGTTTGAAATTATGACTGTAATGCATTGCAACACATTTATTAACATTCAACACACTTTTATATGTTAGGCTTACTGAAGGGAATTACTTAACAATCACCATGCACACAATCAATACATAGAGTGTTTGCAACATGGTGGTAAAAACATTGTACAAGACTACAAGTATTGCAGTGTACCATTTGAGCATGTTGTGAATTGTTAGGGATGCATGTCCATGATGGGTAATAGCAGAATTTCCCATTTACATTGCCATGAAACAGGTGGGGCATATTTTCATCTTTAATAAATCATTTGTAATTTACATTGAATATCAGCAGTAGCTTCAATATAAATAACATGAAAGTAGATGTCAATACTGCATATTTCAAATATTTGACATTTTGTGCTGATGTTACCCTGTGAAAACCACATTTGCTCAAAATGAAGTCACTCAGCTACAGTACATTTTCTTCCAGCTTATCAACCTACAGTATACATTTTTTTATCGTTTTCAGTCTTTGTACAGTAGTCCTGTACACATCATGGAAATCATGCTTATGAGATATGCAAATTGTTTGTATTTTTTATGGAATGTCTTTGACTTTATTTCTTCTTGTTGATTTCTTAATGTGTGCAGAAAAGTCTATTATGAGTATAACATAAAGAAGGAATTTTTCAAAAAACTGTGAGTGAAGGATTTGAAATGTGCTGTGAGAAAATTCAGAAAAAACTTGCATGGTCCCCACAGAAACTTTCAACAAGGATTTGTTACAAAACCCACCCTGCCTTAACAATGGCTCACAGAATGTAGTGGAAGTGAAGAATACAGACAAAACCAGACAGTTTATCAGATATTGTAAACACAGTTGTCTAGAAACAGAGATTTCATTTGTTCATTTAAAAGTGCCCAAACCTAATAGCATTTCGCACGTAGCTGCTTCAAATATTTCCAGAGGACAGCAATGGCAGAGGACTAAGAAATAGTCCTCAACTGTACTTAATCAGTGAAAGTTTTATTTCTTTGGAAGAAATGGTTGGCCTATTAGGTGGGTAGAGACTATTGTAGGACATTTCATATTACTTGTGACAATTTGAACATGCAAAACATCAAACGACAAAGTGCTTGAGTAAAGTAGAGCATTCTCCATAATGTTTTCTCTTCTTCATGTGAAGAATCAAGACAAAACAGAGACAACAGCTGAAGCACAGAATGCAGTAGATGTCCAGAAACAGACTCAGATGGATGGAAGTAAACCACCTGAAGAATCAGAGCCATCCTTGGCACCTGGAGATGAAAACAATCCTGTAGAGGTATTTATGATTTGTAAAAGAATTTTGCCATAGTTGTGTATGGGTTCATCTAAGTTGATTCCAGGCCAATTTAAGTTCAAGCTTGGTCTAAATTGTGGCTTTATTCTGCTAATTCCCTATCCCACAATTCCGCCCCAATGTTTTGAGTCCAGCCATTTGACAGTGAAATATCATGCTGAGAAACTAATGCATTCATGATGATGTGTGTGTAGGTGTGTGTGTGTGTTTGTAATGGGCGCCTGTTGGGGATACACACCGGTCCTTGAGACTTGAACTGAGGAGATGATGAAAATCGGGGATATCCCCAATTTAAGTATCACTTCAGATGTGTCTTTTGGAGTCAAAGTAGTACGCCCCCTGCTTATCATACAGTTTCAAGCAAGTTCCACAGTTCACCTACACTCGCTAATCCCTGGTTTCTGTGTGTGGAAACCTCGCCCCTTTTTCACACACAACAATGCGCTGAGCAGGTGAACTGGGAATATTTCAATGGAGAGGAATTATCCCCGGTTCCCTAACTTTGGCAGTGTGTAAAATATGGTCCCCATTTCCAAAGCAGGGGGTTCAAGTAGATGGAAACATAAATTGAGTTATACACAGGATATCTACAGCTATGACATAGACATTACAATTCCAATAATATTTTGGCTCTAGCGCCCCCAAAATTTGTATCCCCCACTTCACTCCATTAGGGGCCCTGAACAGGCATGTGTGTGTGTTTGTGACACTTTGCTTGTTTACACCATAACTTAAGAAGGGAAGATCTGACAGTTCTCAAAAATGGTACAGAGATGCCCCATACCAAGAGAAAGAATCCTGTTTATTGTGGTAGAGGCCAAAGGTCACCTGGGGTCACAAGGGGTCAAACCCCAAAAACCTGGTTTAGACCATATCTTAAGGTAGGAAACTTGGATTAATATCAAACTTGATATGTTGATGCATTATGGTGAAAGGAAGGGCGCTATTAATTTTGTAGAGATCAAAATCATTTGGGATCACAGGGTTTCAAATCCCGAAAATCTTGTTTACACCATATCTCAAGCTAGGAAATTTGGATTAATTTCAAACATAGTATGCTGATGCTGTTTGGTGTGAGGAATAGCCCTTCAAAGTTTTGTAGAGGTCATCTGGGGTCACAAGGGGGTCAAACTCCCAAAGCTTTGTTCTCAGGATGTCTCAAGGTAGGAAGCTTGGATTGTTTCCAAACATGGTTTGTTGATCAATTATGACAGGAGGGAGTGGACCTATTAATTTTGGTAGAGGTGTAAGTTCACACGGGGTTATCCAAGGTCAAACTTTGACAGCCTTTTCTACTTTGTATTTCAAGGTAGGAAAGTGACATACAGTTCAATGTTAGAATGTGGATGTGTGATGGTAGGAAGATGGCATCTGCAGTCCTTGGTGGAGGCTGAAAGTCATTTGGGGTCATCAGAGGTCCAACTATGAAAACCTTGTTAATTGATAGTTCTCACGTGACGTCATAGCAGCCTTTCATGTGGGGTATCTCAGCCATGTTTTAGGGCAACCCGTATATGTACGTACAGGCTTGCCCTTAGACATGGCAGTTGCTAATGCCTAGTTGTTATGGCACGCCAAAAGGCTCACCAAATATGATGATGTTCTAAAAATACACGTTCATGTACTAAAATTACACGTTCATGTACCAAAAATATACTATGATGTACTAACTTCATATGATCATGATGTAAATTTACACCATCATGTACTAAAACCATAAGTTCATCATGTTAAAGGTTACGTTGTACATCTAAAATCACACGTTGTACATCTTAAAACACATGTTGTACATGTAAAAACGTAAGATCATCATGTTATATTTGTATCTTCCACACGCCATACAGAGAGAGCCTTTCGGAGTACCAGAAGTCCGCCAAAAGGCTCACCGAACTTGATGTAGTAAAAGTACACGTTCATGTACTAACTGCTTACGATCATGTACAGATGTCATACGTTCATGTACTGTTTGCTTACGTTCATGTACTGATTTCATACGATCATGTACTGATTTCTTATGATCATGTACTTACATTAATTGTACTTAAATTATTTTTTATGGATGTTAGGATCATTTTGTAAACATCAACTGATATAAAGCATTGCTGTGGCTAAATACCCGTTACTGCCATTGACGTTTTCTCCCTTTTCATTGAAATGATCAGGAAAAGATAGGAGGCACTCCAGAGAAAGAGACCACAGGAAATGAACAAACAGCGGCACAACCTCAAAAAGAAGAAAATGTATCATCTGAACCATCGAAAGAGCCATACAAATTACCGGAGGTCGCAGAGGTTCATGAGGAGGTATTTATGTCTAATGAATGTTATGTTACTTTGTAATCATTAAATGATAGACTGTTTAGCTGTGCCAAAATAAGACTTAGCCTTTTATGTTTTTGTTCTTTTCATTTAGGGACCAAATCAAAATTATTTATGCGTGCTCGTACGCTTCTTAAAGCCAGTGCACGCCCAAACAATAAAATAATCCGAACCTGTGCCGAAACTCCCCGTGTTAAAACACACACAGCTTAAGGAAGTTCCAGCAACCTGCTATAATCCCGTGCCGTGCACTTTGATTCAGCACGGTATCCTTTGTATTTGGCTCAGCGGCATTTCTTTACCTGCTCTGAACAGAAACAACCGATGTTTACATGCATTAAAAAGAGCTAGATGTCACATGGAGGATAATATAAGCCGCCATGACAGTAGCCGCCATTACTGGAAACGAGTGCCCAAAGTGTTAAAAATGGATTGAGGACACATGCATGTTGATGCGGGGAGTTCGTTAAAGTAGTAATATAATGTTAAACGGACACCAACGGGAGTGCGTTGTATAGTATCAGTCAACTCGATTAATGATCAAAGTAATTTATTTTCAAGTACCGTATGGTTTCACTTTGGTCGCCCCCCACGGCAGGTGGGAAATACCGTCTGCAAACTCTTCAACCCACAAGGGGCTGGAGATTTACGTTTTTCTATATCTACAATGTGCTGTTTGTTCTTAACATCGTGAGTTTAAAATTCAAACTGGACTTTATAACTTGATCACACTTTAGCGCCGCTAGGATTAGCTTCTGTGGCTTTTGTCCACTGCGCAATGTGTGTATCGGAACCAAAAAATCGGTTTGTCACTGCAACTTCTGTACTGTGTTAATACAGTAATGTACCACAAGTGTTCAAATTTCTTGTGAACTGCTTTCTTGGTACGTTTATGAAAAATCAACCCTCTGTCCGTTCGTGATAATGACACGTAAAAATTTCCTAATGCATCTCCTGTCCTAGATTTCACCCGCACATGTATCGTTAAAAATGTACGGTAATATACGGCAGTGACCATACACCTACAAACGTTCGTTCGTTCGCTGTCTGTGCTTATGTTCGATGTGTGCAATGGAACAGATACGTCACTCCGGCACACTCCACTTTAGCAAATGGGGGATACAGAAAATATGGGGAAAATATTTTGCTCCCTTTGCCATATATTTAGGAAACTTTGGGCGTAAAAATCTTGCAAATAGTGAAAACATCAATAAAAAATTACGGGCAATATAAGGATAGGAATCATTATAGTGTTTGAGTTAGTAACAGGATGGAAGTAAGAGGAAAGAAGACTTTTTTCGTGCACACGGTGTGAAATACACCTTCGAAAGAATGTGTACGATCTTAAATCTGATAGAGTGAATTTTGCTTCAAAAAAATTTCTCTCCCCAAAATACGAAGTTTTAGCGATTGATTTGAGACAGAAGAATTTTTTTATGGTTGAAATATGTGCATACATTATGTAGACATAACTGTATTACTAAAAACTAATTCTTTAGATCATGAAATCATGTCATGTTAATTTTAGGGATAACTTGACAAGTATGAAATCTAGAAACATCGAGGGTTCTTCCACGTATAACCCATTTGGGTATGTGTTTATACGGCAATGGTAAGTATAAAATTTCTTACAGGTGTTTCGCGATTTAAGCTGCGTACAGGTAGGTTAAGCAAATTAATTCGTAATTTAGTCGCCGCAATACTGGGATACGCCTACTTGAAATTATTACTGATATTTTACTGCTTACCCAACTTTATAAGGGTATTGGCAAACAGTTTTAACAAGGCTTTGCATAGAAAGTGTTCTGATCCTTTCGCTGTAGTCTTGTGGACCACTTAGATTCCCCTTGGCCCTTCTCTCAAGAACTTTTCCCAGCTGGTGATCCAAAACATGTAAAATTCAACCCCACGACCAACTCTGGTCCTGGTGGAAAGACCCGGAGGAGTTATTCAATGCCTTGCTGCCATGCAAAACCGTGAACTTGTGATGTTTCAAAAGGTGTAAGACTTACAGTTTTCTCCACAGGTCTGGGTTTTGCCCAGGTGGCATCTGTGCTTGCCTTATGGGGGTTTGGGGATGGGGAAATTTTTGCTTATTTGAATAAGGGGGCTGGGTGCCAAATGGTGACACATTCAGGTGCCAAATCTATACTGATTATATTTATAACAACCCCTACTTTTTAAGGAGAATTATAAACTTAAACTGTTTCATGGCCCAAAAGCTGGCCATCATTGCAGTAGCTTGCTGTTCATGTTGTAACAGCTAATATTACATAATTAAAAAGGAGGGCTGTTTATGTTATAGTTATAGCCAGGGGCATGCACATACATGCCCCCCCCCCCTCTGTATGTAGTCTTGGAAACAACTCAGTCAGGGGAATTTACGGGGTAGTAATTCCCTTTGAATTGATCTCCATCTCTATATCAGTCTGGGGGATGAACATACTGGCCTACCCCACCTCAAAAAACCTGTGCACGCCACTTGCTATAGCAACACCATGGTCAGCTGGGGTCTACCAGATGTTCCTGGATTCAATGTTCCCAAGGTTCCATGCTCCCCATTTTTGTATTTCTGGATGAATTGCAGATGATTACAAGGTTCATTTTTCCTGAGTTCCCAGAAGTGCGGATGTTTTCAAAATTAGGGAACATTGAACCATGGGAACAGCGAACATTGACAGAGCCATGTTATCCAGGAGGAAGTCCCCAAATGAGCTCTGTTTATTAAAAAATTATGGACTTCATAATGAAGCTGGTAAAAAGAAATACTGCGGGGGAAATGTTTTAGTGCATAAATCTGCAAAAATTCTTGCGAGTGCACAATTTTATTCCCCCCCCCCCCCCACCTTTCCAGCTGCAAGGTTTAGTGATTTAACTACCTTGTTTGAGAGTTCGATTTATAGGGCAAAAAAATTGAGTCATCCCCATAAAGACAGCAGAATCATGATAATATTTTGCAATCTCACCATGTCACACTAATATATATTTGGAGAATTTTTGACAGCTTCTCGTAACACTAATATACGGGATAATTTTGTAGATTTTCACCTTCAGCAGATACCAACCTAGTCAGTAAAATATGCTGCTGTATGCTTTAAATCATGTTCTGGAACAAATTAAATATTAATAGGCACTTAAGCATAAAAATAGGAAAGGCAACATTCACCACAGCACAGCTTTCCCGTCGAGAAAATCGATTGTAGATAAACATAGGATAGGTTCACAATGTACACATGTGCTATATGTTAGGCAATGGCGAAGGTGCCAAGACTTGCTGAAGAAAATTACATCGTAGAGAATAACTTTACATGTAAAACTCACAAAAGTATTTAAGATTGTTGAATGGGTGTTTTTACACATGCCTTGTAAATATTTTTAATTTTCTTGGTCACGTGGATTTTTGTCAACCTTTTCCGTACTCGATCCTGCTGGGTTGTACTGCCGACTAGCACAAACGTATACAAATATTACCAGCTTACTTCCTCAGCCGAACCATACATTTTCGGCCTAAATTTTTCAGTTTAGAGAGCTAGACACTATGTGTTTTCAAATTTTCTAATGTCGAGAATTGTCCCTGTAGAATATCGTCAATTTATTTCCACCCATATATAATTCATAGGGCGAACCTTTTTACAGGACTCCATTGTCAAAATTTGCGAGATCCTTTAGCTGGCTATGGTTTCTGTAGGCCTCGACCAACACAATCAGTACGCTACCTTCTCGAACGCAAATTATCAACGGAGCTGCACTGGTGAGCAAAAATGTCTGCGAGTAACAAAATACACTCAATGCTGGTGGTATCTAGTTTTCCCAATCTGGTTGTCTTTGATTTTTTGCGAGAGTGTGCTAGCCCATGCTCCCTATTGTACATGATGAAAAGCAGCGTGTCCACACGGCAACAGATTACTGCTCGGCCTGTCAGCCACTCTTGAACAATAGATCTATTCATGGAGTGCGGCGGCGTGTTTCACGGGTGCTGATTATCGGCGTGCTGCCACGGGAACAGTGCACACGCATACCGAATTTTGATTTGGTCCCTTAAATGATCAGGAAAAAACAGAAGCTTTACTTGAGGAGCAGACTTCAGTGAATGAACAGACACCATCTGCAGAAGACAAAAGTACAACATCCCCAAAACAAGAACCTTCAATAACACCAGAAGAGGAAAGTCATTTTCAATGGGTATTTGTCAATATGTTTTCAATGTGTAGTTGGTGGGTTGTAATCAGTTCTGTAGAACTGTTTAAATATGGAGACCAGTATACCGAGTCACTCTTCTCAAGGAGTACACTCTCGCCTGCATCTCGGAAAGCAGGAGTCGATCTTTCAACTTGTGAACTCTGCCTTGCCAACAAAACTGAAATCAATAAACCCTTAGCAATAGCTTTTAAGAGCTAGAACAAAATCAATCCTGTTTCCATCATCATGTATGATTGATGAATTCAAAGGTGGCATCATGAGGGAAGCGCAAGGAGGCACCTGTACCCCACTTTTTTTAGAGTTTAAAAGCAAAATTATTAAAAAAAATGAAGCAAGGAGAAAAGCAAGGCTAGAAAAATTATAAGACAATTTTCAATAGTTTTTTTGTTTCTTGTATAAAAAACGGTCAACCTATGCAGTCACCTTGGCATATGTATGTGTGTGTATGTAAGGGATTGGAATGTGAAGTATGTGGTGCGATTACTGGATAACCAAGTGATCAATTTTTCCAAACTTGGTTTGTATGTAGATGTTGTTGAGTAGATGTGCCCTATCATTTTTGGTGAAGTCAAAGGTCACTGGTGATTACCAGAGGCCAAAAAGTGAACTTCTGTTTGTAGCTGTAACTCGGTATCAGTTGTTCAAACAGCGGCATAATTTTAGGATAAGTAAGATTGGTAGGAGGTGAAAATGTTGGTACATTAACCAAAAAATTGGAACATGAGAAATTTTGTGCCATGAAAAATCGGCACTCAAACTGGGCGATAGAGCTTCAAACTGGGTGATTTTTTGATGTCATCCGACAGCAAGAACTTGAAATGACCTTGGCAAGTGTAAAGTTGTAAACTCTATAGTACAAGCAGACTGGGAGTTCACCGAATTACCACAATCAGTCTGAAAACATTACATTTTGGTCATTTACTATGCAAATATGAAATCTCTGGAATTTGCAGTACCATTTTGATCTGTTTCCGGTCTTGATATGTACAAAAACAACAAAATGAGGAATTAAAAAGAATAAATCACATCGAGATCTGTTGGCTTGCAAAATCTGGCAGATTTTACTTTGAAATGTGATTGCTATTTTCACTAAATCTTGACCGATTTTTTTGTTTCAAGGTTTAATTTAGTGTCAACTTGTTACGAGATTTTCATTTTTATGATGAAAAATGCAAAAGATAAAAATTTCAGGACAACTCTATCAAGCACAGTAACATACACTCCGACCATGTAAACCCCAACAGATGTTGCAGCAGTGCTCGTGGGAGTGCAATATGGGTAGTGAGAAATAATTTGAATGGTTGCATTGGAGCACAATGCAATGGAATCCATGTGGAGAATAGGAACAGAAATTAAATGAAAGGTGGATGGAAGGATTACGTGAGAGACTTGGGGCAAGTCTAGGCAGAGGTCAAAGGTCTTTTGGGGACACAGGGGGGTCAAACCCTGAAAACCTTGTTTACATGATATCTCACTGTAGGAAACTTGGATTAATTTCAAACATGATATATTCATGTGTTATGATGTAAGGGATAACCTTTTAATTTTGGTAGAGATCAAAGGTCATTTGCGGTTACAGGGCTCTTACCCCCAAAACCTTGTTTACACCATATCTCAAGGTAGGAAGCTTAGATTGATTTCAAACATGGTATGTTGATGCATTATGATAGGAAGAAGAACCCTATCAATTTTGGAAGAGTTCAAAGGCCATTTGGGGTCACACGGTGTCAAACCCCCAAAAACCTTGTTTACATGATGTTTCAAAGTAGGAAACTTGGATTAATTTCCAACTTGATATGTTGATGCATTATGATGTAAGAAATAATCCTACTGATTTTGGTAGAGGTCAAAGTTCATTTGAGGTCACAGGGGGTCAGACCCCCAAAACCTTGTTTACTTGATATCACAAGTTAGGAAACTTGGATTAATTTTAAACTTGATATGTTGATGCATTGAATATTATGTATGAAAGAACCTTATCGATTTTGGTAGATGTCAAAGGTCATTTGGGGTCACAGGGGCCGAACTCTGAAAACCTTGTTTGCAAGATATCTCAAGGTAGGAATCTTGGTATGCTGATGCTGTTTGGTGTGTGGAATAACCCTTTTAATTTTGGTAGAAGTCAAAGGCCATCTGGGGTCACAGGGGTCAAACTCCAAAAACCTTGCATGATATGCATTATATCTCAAGGTAGGAAACTTAGATTAATTTTAAACTTGGTATGGTGATACATTATAATGTGAAGCAGAACCTTATTAATTCTGGTAGAGAACAAAGGTCGTCTGGGGTCACAGGGGGGTCAGACTCTGAAAACCTTGTTTGCATGATATCTGAAGGTAAAAGCTTGGATTGTTTTCAAACTTGGTTTGTTGATGAATTATGATAGGAGGGGTGGACCCTATTAATTTTGGTAGAGGTCAAAGTTCACCTGGGGTTATCCAAGGTCAAAACCTTGAAAACTTTTTCTACTTTCTATTTCAAGTTAGAAAAGTGGGTTAGAATTCAAAGTTAGCATGTGGATGTGTGATGTTGGGAAGATGGCATCTGTAGTCCTTGGTGGAAGTCGAAGGTCATTTGGGGTCATCAGAGGTCAAACTATGAAAACATTGTTAATAGGAAAGCTCAAGGTATGAAACTTGAATGGATTTCATAATTAGTATGTGGATGCCTTACGGTGAGTTGAAAGTACCCTGTTGTTTTTGGTGGAGGTCAATGGCTTTCTGGTATCACCTGGCACCAAACTCTGAAAACCTTGTTTACAGAATATCTTAAGGCACAGCAAGAAA
Organism: Holothuria scabra; assembly: GCA_037179385.1. NCBI lineage: Eukaryota > Metazoa > Echinodermata > Holothuroidea > Aspidochirotida > Holothuriidae > Holothuria > Holothuria scabra. The sequence continues at coordinate 30,849,898 of CM074185.1, read as the reverse complement.
TTTGACTTTTTGAATTAGGAGTGTTATGGTTAAAAGAAAAACCAGTAAATGGTGGAATTAAAGGTCACTTTGGGTCACCAGGTGTTTCAATTAATGAAGCATTTTTGATTCCTTGCCATAGGCCAAGGACTCTATGCGATGGTGATGTCGTGCGTGTGTATGTGTGTGTGTGTGTATGTGTGTGTGTATGTGTGTGTGTATGTATGTGACGCTTTGCTTGTAAACACAATATCTCAAGAAGGATAAGTGTGACTAACCTCATATTTGGTGTGTGGGTTTGTCATATTGAGTAGATGATCCCTATTGTTTTTGGTGGAGATCAAAGGTCATTTGGGGTCACGAGAGGTGCCTGAGACAAAATGTACAATCTCATGAAGTATCGTAACCGCTTTTTACGCTCGTTGAAACGGGCACAGACAAACAAATGAAAAAACCCATACCGGACCGGATGAAGACATAAACTGTGAACTGTCGTAACCAGCGAACGATCAGAGCTGTGTAAGGGAGTCTTATCATTATCAGCAGTATCCATGTACAAACACATTCTCTATACTGTAGTGTGTATGTATATGCTGAGAACACCTGTGGTATAATGTAGGTACGTATGCTGCTCGCAAGTTTTTTTCGTAGTAAAGCTTGGGGAATTACACTGTACAGTCCATACACATACCCATAAATGTGGCATACTGTACTTGCAGCACGGCATATATGTTTTGGTATGCTGGGTTTTCCAATCTGCTCACGTTTTCCAATTCTTTTCACATTCCCCGCGAACAAAAAAAAAAACTTAACAGTCTGGCTGTAGGTGACGAAATGTGTTTGTTACGAATGGGGTTTCTTGGCTGGCGCGTGTTTTACAACAAATGCGATCATGATTGATTGCTTAAAACACTTCGTCAGAAACACGTAAATTTTTTCAAGGAGACAAAGTAACGGAAACATGAAGACTTAGTTCAAAATAAGTTTAAGGTGCAGTAGTGATAAAATTATAATTTTTCAATGATAACAAAACATGTGATTAGGGAAGATGTCTTTTTTTGGGTATCTGTATCGGTATCGGGCCGATATTAACTTTGAGTTATCTGTTATCGGCAAGTTCCGATATCTCTGTTATCGGCTCAACACTATAAACACGGTATCTCAAGAGGAGTAAGTGTGACTAATCTCATATTTGGTGTGTGGGTTGGCCATATTGAGTAGATGATCCCTGCTGTTTTTGGTGGAGATCAAAGGTCATTTGGGGTCACGAGAGGTCAAAAGGTCAAAACTTCGTAAACACAATATCTCGAGAACGGTACAGGTGACTACGCTCATTTTCAGTGTGTGGGTTGGTCATGTTGAGTAGATGATCCCTATCGATTTTGGTGGAGGTCAAAGGTCATTTGGGGTCATGAGAGGTCAAAAGGTCAAAACCTCATAAACAGGATATCTCCAGAACAGTACATGTAACTATGCTCATATTTGGTATGTGGGTCGGTCATATTGAGTAGATGATCCCTATTGTTTGTGGTGGAGGTCAAAGGTCATTTGGGGTCACAAGAGGTCAAAAGATCAAAACCTCATAAACACGATATCGGCAGAACAGTACATGTAACTATGCTCATATTTGGTGTGTGGGTTGGTCGTATTGAGTAGATGATCCCTATCGATTTTCATGGAGGTCAAAGGGCATTTGGGGTCACGGGAGGTCAATAGGTAAATTCCTTAGAAATTGCTTGTAAACACAGTATCTCAAGACGAGTAAGTGTGACTAATGTCATATTTGGTTTGTGGGTTGGCTATATTGAGTATATGATCCCTATTGTTTTTGGTGGAGATCTAAGGTCATGTGGGGTCACGAGAGGTCAAAAAGTTAAAACCTCGTAAACATGATATCTCCAGAACAGTACATGTAACTGTGCTAATATCTGGTATGTGGGTCGGTCATATTGAGTAGATGATCCCTATTGTTTTTGGTGGAGGTTAAAGGTCATTTGGGGTCATGAGAGGTCAAAAGGTCAAAACTTAGTAAACACGATATCTGGAGAACAACGGTACATGTGACTATGCTCATATTTGGTGTGTGGGTTGGTTGTATTGAGTAGATTATCCCTGTCGATTTTTGTGGAGGTCAAAGGTCATTTGGGGTCAGGAGAGGTCAAAAGGTCAAAACTTGGTAAACCCAATATCTCAAGAACGGTACAGGTGACTGTGCTCATATTTAGAGTGTGGATTGGTCATATTGAGTAGATGATCCCTATTGATTTTCCCAAAGGTCAAAGTTCATTTGTCATGCTCAAAGCCTGACAAGCTTTCCTGCACAGTCTTTCAAGATAGGTCACTTGTAGGGTCCTGTAACTTTTCATGTAGATGGCACATAGTGAATACATGGTCCCAGAAGTTTTTGGTGGAGGTCAAATGTTATTTGGGTTCACAACGGGCAAGAGGGATCTCAATGTAGGAAGATTGGATGCCTTGCATGTGTACTTTGTGGGCACATTATGGAGCCCTGTTAATTGAAAAACATTGCAAAGCAATGTCAATGTGAAAAAAGGCCTTACATTTGAGCGGCAAGGAATCACAAAGCCTTTTTCCTTTCTGGTTTGAAATGGACATGTACTGTGTGTATCATTGAAACCCCAATGCATTTTTGCCTTCTGGTTATTGTTATTGTCAGGAAAATACAAAAGCTGTGGGAGAGAAACAGGCTAATGTAAATAGACAGATACTAGCAACCTCAAAAGAACATATACTGCCTGAAACACCAGAAGTGCCTCCTAGTGTTCAAGAGGTCCCAGAAGTTAATGAGAAGGTATTTAATTTTTTATGGATGTCAGGATCATTTTGTAAACATCACCTGATATAAAGCATTGTTGTGGCCAAATAACACTGACTGCTATTGACGTTTTCGCTCTTTTCTTTAAAATGACAAGGAAAAGAAAGAAGATACACCAGAGGAACAGACCACAATTAATGAACAAGTACCGTCGCAACCCCAAGAAGAAGAAAATGTACCACCTGAACCATCAAAAGAGCCATCCAAAGTACCTGATGTCACAAAGGTTAATGAGAAGGTTTTTATATCTAATGAATGTTATGCTACTTTGTAAACATTAAACTACTTAGCTGTGGCAAAATAAGACCTAGCATTTTACATTTTTGTTCTTTTCATTTAAATGATCAGGAAAAAACAGCAGCTGTGCTAGAGAAAAAGACTACAGTGAAGGGACAGACACCATCTCCCAAAGAAGAAAGAACAACATCCCCAAAACAAGAACCTCCCATAAAACCAGAAGGAGAAAGTCCTTTTCAATGGGTATTTGTCAATATGTTTTCTATGTGTAGTTGATGGGTTGTAGTCAGGTCCATTGAACTGTTGAAATATGGAGACCAGTATACTGAGTCACTCTTCTTAGGGAGTACACTCTCATCAGCATCTCAGAAAGCAGGAGTCGATCTTTGAACTTGTAAACTCTGCCTTGCCAACATAACTGAAATCAATAAACTCTTAAAAATAGCTTTAAAGAGCTAGAACAATATCAATCCCATTTCCATCATCATGTATGATTGATGAATTCATAGGTGGCATCATGAGGGAAGTGCATGGGGGCACCTGTACCCCATTTTTTAGAGTTAAAAAGCAAAATTTATAAAAAAACCAGAAAGCCAAAAGGCTTAGTTATTCCTTGCCACTGAAATGTAAGTCCTTTTTATCGCATTGACATTGCTTTGCAATGTTTTCAATTAACAGGGCTCCATAATGTGCCCACAAAGTACACATGCAAGGCATCCAGTCTTCCTACATTCAGATCCCCCTTGCCCGTTGTGAACCCAAATGACATTTGGCCTCCACCAAAAACTTCTGGGACCACGTATTCACTATGTGCCATCTACATGACAAGTTACAGGACCCTACAAGTGACCTTTCTTGAAAGACTGTGCAGGAAAGCTTGTCAGGCTTTGAACATGCTGACTCCAAATGAACTTTGACCTTTGAGAATATCAATAGGGCTCATCTACTCAATATGACCAATCCACACACTAAATATGAGCACAGTCACATGTACCTTTCTTGAGATATCGTGTCTACGAAGTTTTGACCTTTTGACCTCTCATGACCCCAAATGACCTTTGACCTCTACCATAAACAATAGGGATCATCTACTCAATATGGCCAACACACTCGCCAAATATGAGCCAGTCACATGTACCATTCCTGAGATATCATGTTTCCGAGTTTTGACCTTTTGACCTCTCTTGACCTCAAATGATCTTTGACCTCCACTAAAAACAATAGGGATCATCTACTCAATATGGCCAATGCGCACACCCAAATATGGGATTAGTCACACTTACTCTTCTTGAGATACTGTGTTTACAAGCAATTTCTAAGGAATTTACCTATTGACCTCTCGTGACCCGAAATGACCTTTGACCTCCACAAAAATCGATAGGGATCATCTACTCAATATGACCAACCCACACACCAAATATGAGCATAGTCACATGTACCGTTCTCGAGATATCGTGTTTACAAAGTTTTCACCTTTTGACCTCTCGTGACCCCAAATGACCTTTGATCTCCACCAAAAACAGCAGGGATCATCTACTCAATATGACCAACCCACACACCATATATGAAGTCAGTCACACTTACCCATCTTGAGATATCGTGTTTACAAGCCAGAGCGTCACATACAAACACACACACCCACACACACACGCGCGCACTCACACACATACACACGACATCACCATCGCATAGATTCCTCCCCTGCCTTCGGCAAGGAATCAAAAATGAAGCAAGGAGAAAAGCAAGGCTAGAAAAATTATAAGACAATTTTCAATAGCTTTTTGGTTCCTTGTATAACAAACATATGTATGTGTGTGTGTATGTATGTAACGGATTGGAATGTGACGTATGTGGCACGATAACTGGATAACCAAGTGATCAATTTTTTTCAAACTTGGTTTGTATGTAGATGTTGTTGAGTAGATGTGCCCTATCATTTTTGGTGAAGGTCAAAGGTCACTGGTGATTACCAGAGGCCAAAAAGTGAACTTCTGTTTGTAGCTGTAACTCGGTATCAGTTGTTCAAACAGTGGCATAATTTTAGGATAAGTAAGATTGGTAGGAGGTGAAAATGTTGGTACATTTACCAAAATAATTGGAACATGAGAAATTTTGTGCCATGAAAAATCGGCACTCAAACTGGGCAATTTTTTGATGTCATCTGACCGCAAGAAAATAAATGACCTTGGCTAGTGTAAAGTCTTAAACTCCATAGTACAAGCATACTGGGAGTTCACCGAATCACCACAATTGGTCTGAAAACATTAAGTTTTAGTCATTTACTATGCAAATATGAAACCTCTGGAATTTGTAGTACCATTTTGATCTGTTTCCCGTCTTGATATGTACAAAAATGACAAAATGAGGAATTAGAAAGAATAAATCACATTGAGATCTGTTGGCTTGCAAAATCTGGCAGATGTTGCTTTGAAATGTGATGGCTATTTGACTAAATCTCCACCGATTATTTTGTTTCAAGGTTTAAATTAGTGTCAACTTGTTACGAGATTTTCATTTTTATGATGAAAAATGCAAAAGATAAAAATTTCAGGACAACTCTATCAAGCACAGTAACATACACTCCGACCATGTAAACCCCAACAGATGTTGCAGCAGTGCTCGTGGGAGTGCAATATGGGTAGTGAGAAATAATTTGAATGGTTGCATTGGAGCACAATGCAATGGAATCCATGTGGAGAATAGGAACAGAAATTAAATGAAAGGTGGATGGAAGGATTACGTGAGAGACTTGGGGCAAGTCTAGGCAGAGGTCAAAGGTCTTTTGGGGACACAGGGGGGTCAAACCCTGAAAACCTTGTTTACATGATATCTCACTGTAGGAAACTTGGATTAATTTCAAACATGATATATTCATGTGTTATGATGTAAGGGATAACCTTTTAATTTTGGTAGAGATCAAAGGTCATTTGCGGTTACAGGGCTCTTACCCCCAAAACCTTGTTTACACCATATCTCAAGGTAGGAAGCTTAGATTGATTTCAAACATGGTATGTTGATGCATTATGATAGGAAGAAGAACCCTATCAATTTTGGAAGAGTTCAAAGGCCATTTGGGGTCACAGGGTGTCAAACCCCCAAAAACCTTGTTTACATGATGTTTCAAAGTAGGAAACTTGGATTAATTTCCAACTTGATATGTTGATGCATTATGATGTAAGAAATAATCCTACTGATTTTGGTAGAGGTCAAAGTTCATTTGAGGTCACAGAGGGTCAGACCCCCAAAACCTTGTTTACTTGATATCGCAAGCTAGGAAACTTGGATTAATTTAAACTTGATATGTTGATGCATTGAATATTATGTATGAAAGAACCTTATCGATTTTGGTAGATGTCAAAGGTCATTTGGGGTCACAGGGGCCAAACTCTGAAAACCTTGTTTGCAAGATATGTCAAGGTAGGAAACTTGGTATGCTGATGCTGTTTGGTGTGTGGAATAACCCTTTTAATTTTGGTAGAAGTCAAAGGCCATCTGGGGTCACAGGGGTCAAACTCCAAAAACCTTGCATGATATGCATTATATCTCAAGGTAGGAAACTTAGATTAATTTTAAACTTGGTATGTTGATACATTATAATGTGAAGCAGAACCTTATTAATTCTGGTAGAGAACAAAGGTCGTCTGGGGTCACAGGGGGGGTCAGACTCTGAAAACCTTGTTTGCATGATATCTGAAGGTAAAAGCTTGGATTGTTTTCAAACTTGGTTTGTTGATGAATTATGATAGGAGGGGTGGACACTATTAATTTTGGTAGAGGTCAAAGTTCACCTGGGGTTATCCAAGGTCAAAACCTTGAAAAATTTTTCTTCTTTTTATTTCAAGTTAGAAAAGTGGGTTAGAATTCAAAGTTAGCATGTGGATGTGTGATGTTGGGAAGATGGCATCTGTAGTCCTTGGTGGAAGTCGAAGGTCATTTGGGGTCATCAGAGGTCAAACTATGAAAACATTGTTAATAGGAAAGCTCAAGGTATGAAACTTGGATGGATTTCATAATTAGTATGTGGATGCCTTATGGTGAGTTGAAAGTCCCCTGTTGTTTTTGGTGGAGGTCAATGGCTTTCTGGTATCACCTGGCACCAAACTCTGAAAACCTTGTTTACAGAATATCTTTAGGCACAGCAAGAAATTTGACTTTTTGAATGTAGAAGTGTTATGGTTAAAAGAAAAACTAGTAAATGGTGGAATTAAAGGTCACTTTGGGTCACCAGGTGTTTCAATTAATGAAGCATTTTTGGTTTCGATGGTAAGAGAAACCAATGCAATCATGATGGCGTGCGTGTGTATGTGTGTATGTATGTGTGTGTGTGTGCGTGTGTGTGTGTGTATGTGTGTGTGTGTGTTTGTGACACTTTGCTTGTTAACATGATATCTCAAGATAGGAATGTCGCTGAGTTTTCAAACTTAGTACATAGATGCCCTATATTAAGAGGAAGAACCCTATCGATTTTGGTCGAGTTTGAAGGTCATTTGAGGTCACAGGGGTCAAAAACTCGAAACACTTTACATTTAACACAACTAACTCGTTAACACGATATCTTAAGATAGGAATATCTGACAGTTTTCAGACTTGGTACTTAGATGCCCCATATGAAGAGGAAGAACCCTATCGTTTTTGGTGGAGTTCAAAGGTCATCTGGGGTCACAGGGGTCAAAGGACTCGAAACACTTTACAATACGATATGGCACAGTAGGAATGTTTGAAAGTATTCAAATTTGGTACCTAGATGTCCCATATCAAGAAAAAGAACAGCATAAGTTTTCATTGAGTTTAAAGGTTATTTGGGGTCACAGGTGTCAAAGGACTCGAAATACTTTACATTTAACTCATTAACACAGTATTTCAATGTAGAAATGCCATAGGACTTGAAACACTTTACGTTTAACTCATTAACACAGTATCTGAAGGTATGAATGTTTGAAAGTATTCAAACTTGGTTCATAGATGTCCTATATCAAGAAAAAGAACAATATCAGTTTTCAACGAGTTTAAAGGTTATTTGGTGTGACAGGTGTCAAAGGACTCGAAACACTTTACATTTAACTAACTAACAAAGTATCTCAATGTAGAAATGTTCATAGGACTTGAAACACTTTACATTTCACTCATTAGCACAGTATCTGAAGGTAGAAATGTCAGGAAGTTTTCAAACTTCGTACATAGATGTCCCATATCAAGAGGAAGAATGGTATGGGTTTTGGTCAAGTTCAAAGGTCATTTGGGGTCACAGGGGGTCCAACCCGGAAAACCATGTTTACACAATATCTTAAGGTAGGAAGCTTGGATTGATTTCAAACTTTATATGTTGATGCAGTATGATGGGTAGATGAACCCTACAAATTTTGGTAGAGGTCAAAGGTCATTTGGGGTCACAGGGGGTCAAACCCCCAAAACGTTTTTTACATGATATCTCAAGTTGGGAAACTTGGATTAAATTCAAACTCAAGATGTTGATGCGTTATGATGTAAGCAAGAACCCTTGAGATTTTGGTAGAGGTCAAAGGTCATTTGGGGTCACAGAGGGTCAAACCCAGAAAATCTTGTTTACACGATATCTGAAGGTAGGAAGCTTGGATTGATTTGAATCTTGATTTGTTGATGCAATATGATGGGAAGAATAACCTTATTGATTTTGGGTAGAGGTCAAAGGTTATTTGGGGTCACAGGGGGTCAATCCCCAAAAACCTTGTTTACATGATATCTCAAGGTAGGAAACTTGGATTAATTTCAAACTTGATATGTTGATGCATTATGATGTATGTAAAAACCCTACTGATTTTGGTAGGGGTCAAAGGTCATCTGGGGTAACAGGGGGTCAAACTTGGAAAACCTTGTTTACAGGATATCTCAAGGTAGGAAACTTGGATTAATCTCAAACGTGTTATGTTGATGCATTATGATGTAAGGAAGAATCCTATTGATTTTGGTGCAGGTCAAAGGTCATTTCGGGTTAAAGGGGGGCCGAACCCTGAAAACCTTGTTTACACGTTATGTCAAGGAAGGAAGCTTGGATTGATTTCAACCTTGAGATGTTGATGCATCATAATGTAAGGAAGAACCCTATTGATTTTGGTAGAGGTCAAAGGTCATGTGAGGTCACAGGGGGCCAAACCCTGAAAACCTTGTTTACATGATATCTCAAGCAAGGAAGCTTAGATTGATTTCAAACTTGATATGTTGATGCGTTTTGATGTATGGAAAAATCCTACTGATTTTGGTAGGGGTCAAAGGTCATCTGGGGTTGCAGGGGGTCAAACTCCGAAAACCTTGTTTGCATGATATCTCAAGGTAGGAAACTTGGATTAATCTCAAACTTGGTATGTTGATGCATCATAATGTGAGGGAGAACCCTATTGATTTTGTTAGAGATCAAAGGTCATCCAAGGTCACAGGAGGCTCAAACCCCGAAAACCTTGTTTGCATGATATCTAGTGGTAGGAAGCTTGGATTTTTTCAAACTTGGTTTGTTAATGAATTATGACGAGAGGGTGGACCCTATTAATTTTCGTAAAGGTCAAAGTTCACCTGGGGTTATCCAAGGTCAAACCTTGAAAACTCCTACTTTGTATTTCAAGGTGAGAAAATGAGAGAGGGTTCACAGTTAGAATGTGGATGTGTGATGGTTGGAAGATGGCTTCTGTTGTCCTTGATGGAGGTTGAAGGTCAATTGGGGTCACCAGAGATCAAACTATGAAAACTTTGTTAATAGGATAGATTATCTTAAGGCACAGCATGAAATTTGGGTTTTCATTGTAGAAGTGTTTTGGTTAAAAGAAAAACCAGTTACTTACTGGTGGAGTCAAAGGTCACTTTGGGTCACCATGTGTTACAATAACTGCAGCATTTTTTGAAAAGAACATGTTCTGTATGCATCATCGAAACCTCAATGCATTTTTGCATTCTGGTTGATTCCTTGCCGTAGGCCAAGGACTCTATGCGATGGTGATGTCGTGCGTGTGTGTGTGTGTGTGTGTGTGTATGTGTGTGTGTGTATGTGAGGCTTTCCTTGTAAACACGATATCTCAAGAAGGGTAAGTGTGACTAACCTCATATTTGGTGTGTGGGTTGGTCATATTGAGTAGGTGATCCCTATTGTTTTTGGTGGAGATCAAAGGTCATTTGGGGTCACGAGAGGTGCCTGAGACAAAATGTACGATCTCATGAAGTATCGTAACCGCTTTTTACGCTCGTTGAAACGGGCACAGACAAACAAATGAAAAAACCCATACCCGACCGGATGAATACATAAACTGTGAACTGTCGTAACCAGCGAACGATCAGAGCTGTGTAAGGGAGTCTTATCATTATCAGCAGTATCCATGTACAAACACATTCTCTATACTGTAGTGTGTATGTATATGCTGAGAACACCTGTGGTATAATGTAGGTACGTATGCCGCTCGCAAGTTTTTTTTCGTAGTAAAGCTTGGGGAATTACACTGTACAGTCCATACACATACCCATAAATGTGGCATACTGTACTTGCGGCACGGCATATATGTTTTGGTATGCTGGGTTTTCCAATCTGCTCACGTTTTCCGATTCTTTTTCACATTCCCCGCGCACACAAAAAAAAACTTTACAGTCTGGCTGTAGGTGACGAAATGTGTTCGTTACGAACGGGATTTCTTGGCTGGCGCGTGTTTTACACCAAATGCATCGTGATTGATTGCTTAAAACACTTCGTCAGAAACACGTAAATTTTTTCAAGGAGACAAAGTAACGGAAACATGAAGACTTAGTTCAAAATAAGTTTAAGGTGCAGTAGTGATAAAATTATAATTTTTCAATGATAACAAAACATGTGATTAGGGAAGATGTCTTTTTTTGGGTATCTGTATTGGTATCGGGCCGATATTAACTTTGAGTTATCTGTTACCGGCAAGTTCCGATATCTCTGTTATCGGCTCAACACTATAAACACGGTATCTCAAGAAGAGTAAGTGTGACTAATCTCATATTTGGTGTGTGGGTTGGCCATATTGAGTAGATGATCCCTGCTGTTTTTGGTGGAGATCAAAGGTCATTTGGGGTCACGAGAGGTCAAAAGGTTAAAACTTCGTAAACACAATATCTCGAGAACGGTACATGTGACTATGCTCATTTTCAGTGTGTGGGTTGGTCATATTGAGTAGATGATCCCTATTGATTTTCGTGGAGGTCAAAGGTCATTTGGGGTCATGAGAGGTCAAAAGGTCAAAACTTAGTAAACATGATATCTGGAGAACGGTACATGTGACTATGCTCATATTTGGTGTGTGGGTTGGTTGTATTGAGTAGATTATCCCTGTCGATTTTCGTGGAGGTCAAAGATCATTTGGGGTCAGGAGAGGTCAAAAGGTCAAAACTTGGTAAACCCAATATCTCAAGAATGGTACAGGTGACTGTGCTCATATTTAGAGTGTGGATTGGTCATATTGAGTAGATGATCCCTATTGATTTTCCCAAAGGTCAAAGTTCATTTGTCAGCACATTCAAAGCCTGACAAGCTTTCCTGCACAGTCTTTCAAGACAGGTCACTTGTAGGGTCCTGTAACTTTTCATGTAGATGGCACATAGTGAATACATGGTCCCAGAAGTTTTTGGTGGAGGTCAAATGTTATTTGGGTTCACAACGGGCAAGAGGGATCTCAATGTAGGAAGATTGGATGCCTTGCATGTGTACTTTGTGGGCACATTATGGAGCCCTGTTAATTGAAAAACATTGCAAAGCAATGTCAATGTGAAAAAAGGCCTTACATTTGAGCGGCAAGGAATCACAAAGCCTTTTTCCTTTCTGGTTTGAAATGGACATGTACTGTGTGTATCATTGAAACCCCAATGCATTTTTGCCTTCTGGTTATTGTTATTGTCAGGAAAATACAAAAGCTGTGGGAGAGAAACAGGCTAATGTAAATAGACAGATACTAGCAACCTCAAAAGAACATATACTGCCTGAAACACCAGAAGTGCCTCCTAGTGTTCAAGAGGTCCCAGAAGTTAATGAGAAGGTATTTAATTTTTATGGATGTCAGGATCATTTTGTAAACATCACCTGATATAAAGCATTGTTGTGGCCAAATAACACTGACTGCTATTGACGTTTTCGCTCTTTTCTTTAAAATGACAAGGAAAAGAAAGAAGATACACCAGAGGAACAGACCACAATTAATGAACAAGTACCGTCGCAACCCCAAGAAGAAGAAAATGTACCACCTGAACCATCAAAAGAGCCATCCAAAGTACCTGATGTCACAAAGGTTAATGAGAAGGTTTTTATATCTAATGAATGTTATGCTACTTTGTAAACATTAAACTACTTAGCTGTGGCAAAATAAGACCTAGCATTTTACATTTTTGTTCTTTTCATTTAAATGATCAGGAAAAAACAGCAGCTGTGCTAGAGAAAAAGACTACAGTGAAGGGACAGACACCATCTCCCGAAGAAGAAAGAACAACATCCCCAAAACAAGAACCTCCCATAAAACCAGAAGGAGAAAGTCCTTTTCAATGGGTATTTGTCAATATGTTTTCTATGTGTAGTTGATGGGTTGTAGTCAGGTCCATTGAACTGTTGAAATATGGAGACCAGTATACTGAGTCACTCTTCTTAGGGAGTACACTCTCATCAGCATCTCAGAAAGCAGGAGTCGATCTTTGAACTTGTAAACTCTGCCTTGCCAACAAAACTGAAATCAATAAACTCTTAAAAATAGCTTTAAAGAGCTAGAACAATATCAATCCCATTTCCATCATCATGTATGATTGATGAATTCATAGGTGGCATCATGAGGGAAGTGCATGGGGGCACCTGTACCCCATTTTTTAGAGTTAAAAAGCAAAATTTATAAAAAACCAGAAAGCCAAAAGGCTTAGTGATTCCTTGCCACTGAAATGTAAGTCCTTTTTATCACATTGACATTGCTTTGCAATGTTTTTCAATTAACAGGGCTCCATAATGTGCCCACAAAGTACACATGCAAGGCATCCAGTCTTCCTACATTGAGATCCCCCTTGCCCGTTGTGAACCCAAATGACATTTGACCTCCACCAAAAACTTCTGGGACCACGTATTCACTATGTGCCATCTACATGACAAGTTACAGGACCCTACAAGTGACCTTTCTTGAAAGACTGTGCAGGAAAGCTTGTCAGGCTTTGAACATGCTGACTCCAAATGAACTTTGACCTTTGAGAATATCAATAGGGCTCATCTACTCAATATGACCAATCCACACACTAAATATGAGCACAGTCACATGTACCTTTCTTGAGATATCGCGTTTACGAAGTTTTGACCTTTTGACCTCTCATGACCCCAAATGACCTTTGACCTCTACCATAAACAATAGGGATCATCTACTCAATATGGCCAACACACTCGCCAAATATGAGCCAGTCACATGTACCATTCCTGAGATATCATGTTTCCGAGTTTTGACCTCTCTTGACCCCAAATGATCTTTGACCTCCACTAAAAACAATAGGGATCATCTACTCAATATGGCCAATGCGCACACCCAAATATGGGATTAGTCACACTTACTCTTCTTGAGATACTGTGTTTACAAGCAATTTCTAAGGAATTTACCTATTGACCTCTCGTGACCCGAAATGACGTTTGACCTCCACAAAAATCGATAGGGATCATCTACTCAATATAACCAACCCACACACCAAATATGAGCATAGTCACATGTACCGTTCTGGAGATATCGTGTTTAAAAAAAATAAGAAATTTGAGGACAACTCTATCAAGCACAGTAACATATGCTCCAACCATGTCAACCGCGAGAATTCACCAAGGTCAGGTTTTCATGTCGGTCTCTGAACAAACGAGTTTGTCCAAATTTTATGCCAGCGTTATTTCTAATGAAAGGGTCAAAAGGTCAAAAAGTAATGTTTCATTGAAATCTAGCCACAGAAACATTTTAGAGGGGTGGTGTAATGGAGATTTGTTTTCATCTATTAGTAAAATGCACATGATAACCCACCTTGACCTCACTTGACCTCATTTGACCTTTTAGCCTTTGTGACTTTTTGGTGACGTCTAGATTCGTCTTTATCAGACGAACCAAAAAGGCAATCACACTACCCTCCTATGATGTTCCTAACGTGAGTTACTGACATTCAAGTGACAGGCTAGTTAGTGTGTAGCGCCCTGTCATATGTATTGGAATGCCAGGTATGCGGTGCAATAACTCAATAACCAAGTAACACAGGGGGATGACATAAAGGAAGGTTGTGTTCGTCTAAGTAAAGTGCATGTGTTGAACTACTTTGACCTCTTTTTTGACCTCATTTGGCCTTTTGACCGTTGTGACTTTTTGTGGCGCCTGAATTTGTCTTGTTGAGACGAACAAAACAGGCAATTATACTACCCTCCTATGATATTTCTAACTTGAGTCACTGTCATTTCAGCACTTGGAAAATAAGTGGTGTGTGTATGTGTGCGTGCGTGTTGTATGCTTTGGAATGCAAGGCTTAGAGTGTGATAATTCAATAACCAAATGATATAGGGAGGTCACACAAGCAGGGATAATTCTTTAGTAAATATATCTGGTTGTCTAGAGAACAATACCTGCAGTTGGAAATTCAGTTGTCCTCCCCAAAACTTGGTTGTCCCCCATGACAAATAAAAAATATGTTTGCAAGCTATAACAGTACTTCTTAGTGATATGAAAGAAAAATAAAAACAACTGTCGTAAGCTGTGGTACTGTAGCAACTTAAGACTGTAGAGACAAAGCAAAAGAGGCTCATTTGGATGCTTTCATGCCTTATGACACACATGTTACTAAGACTATTTGGGTGATATGTCTTTGTTCAATTGGTATAAAAATCCAGCTGAAATTTAATGCCTTTTGACAAATGCAATGTACAAAAGAAAGGGAGAACTATAACCCTCTCTCAGTCTAAAAGCAGTTAAGTTAACAATCAGGACAGTTATGCAATTTTTATTGGATTCAGTGAAAGAGAAACCTATGCATTCATGATGGCCTGTGTGTGTATGTGTGTGTGTGTGCGTGTATGTATGTGTGTGGGTGTTTGTAACGCTTTGCTTGTGAACACGATATCTTGAGATAGGAATGTCAGACAGTTTTCAAACTTGGTACATAGATGTGCCATATTCAGAGGAAGAACCTTCTTGTTTTTGGCAGAGTTCAACGGTCATCTGGGGTCACCAGTGGTCAAAGTCTGAAAATCTTGTTAACAAGATAACTCAAGATAGGAAGCTTTGGTAGATTTCATACAATTATGTTGATGTGCTATGGTCAGGAGATGGTCCCTATTGTTTTTGGCGGAGGTCAAAGGTCATCTTGGGTCACTGGGGTCAAAGTCTGAAAATCTTGTTAACACAATATCTCAAGGTAAGGACCTTGTATAGATCTTGTATGTGATACGTGGATGCGTTATAGTCAGGAGATGGTATCTATTGTTTTTGGTATCTCAAGGTAAGGACCTTGTATAGATCTTGTATGTGATACGTGGATGCGTTATAGTCAGGAGATGGTATCTATTGTTTTTGGTGGAGGTGCCACCAAAAACAATAGATACCATCTCCTGACTATAACGCATCCACGTATCACATACAAGATCTATACAAGGTCCTTACCTTGAGATATTGTGCTAACAAGATTTTCAGACTTTGAACCCCGGTGACCCAAGATGACCTTTGACCTCCGCCAAAAACAATAGGGACCATCTACTGACTATAACGCATCCACATACCAAATATGAAACCTATCCAAGTTTCCTACCTTGAGATATCTCGTTAACAAGGTTTTCAGAGTTTGACCCTTGGTGACCCCAGATGACCTTTGACCTCCACAAAAAACAATAGGGATCATCTCCTGACTATAGTGCATCCACATACCAAATATAAGATCTATCCAAGCTCCTTACCTTGAGATATCGTGTTAACAAGATTTTCAGACTTTGACTCCCTGTGATGCAAGATGACCTTTGACCTCCGCCAACCAGAATGCAAAAATGCATTGAGGTTTGGATGATACATACACATTCTTTTCAATAAAATGCTACATTTCTTGTATTCCCTGGTGACCCAAATAGACCTTTGACCCCACCAGTAAGTAACTGTTTTTTTTTTTAACAAAAACACTTCCATATTCAAAAAGCCAAATTTCATACTGTGCCTTCTGCAAACAAGGTTTTCAGAGTTTAATGGGAGGTGATACCAGATGACCATTGACCTCCACGAAAATGACCTCTGACCGCCAGCAAAATTAATAGGGTTCTTACTTCCATCATAATGCATCAACATATCAAGGTTGAAATGAATCCAAGTTTCCTACGTTGAGATATCATGTGAACAAGGATTTGAGGTTTTGACCCCAAGTGACCCCAAATGACCTCTGACCTCCACCAAAATAGATAGGGTTCTTCCCCACCTTATCGTGCATCAACATATCAAGTTTGAAATGAATCCAAGTTTCCTTTCTTGAGATATGGTGTAAACAAAGATTTCGAGGTTTGACCCCCTGTGACCCCAGATGAATTTTGGTATCCACCAAAATCAATAGGCTTCTTCCTCTCAGTATGGGGTATCTGTGTACCAAGTTTGAGAATTGTCAGATCTTCCCTTCTCAAGATATCGTGTAAACAAGCAAAGTGTCACAAACACACACACATACACACGCACATACACACATACATACACACACACGCCACCATGAATGCATAGGTTTCTCTTTTCATCGAAACCAAAAATGGAACCTACTGCTGTTGTGTGTGATGCCCCGCATAAGCAGTGGAGTAGGGAAAGCAAGCCAGTGAGCCACAACTTGATAAAATGCTGTGGCCGGCTCGACTTGAACCAATTGGTTGGAAACTGGGCCGTAGAACTCCATCTAAGTAACTCCTCAAGCACTCTGCATTAACAGTCTTGGTTGACTGCTACTCATACAAATTAGTAATGTAATTGCAGAAAGTCAAATCGGGTTTTTGTAGTTTGTAAAGTGGGATGCCAAAATGCATCATTTCTATGCCCACAATTCCGTTATTTCCCTCAATCTACCGGGAACTTCGCCACTGTACCATCACTCTGGCTCTGCCATGGACCCTTTCAGGGGCCCTCAGATGGACCCTGGACCTCACGCTGTGCTGAGCAGCACTTCACGCCATTTAGCATTTGAATGTGCTCCACACCCCCTGCGAATTTCAGACATCAAATCCCTCTCCTGGGATATACTGTTACATATTAAAATCAGTCTGAGAGTATGGGTATTAACCAAAAAACAGTGCAAAATGGTAAAACATGACATTAACCCTTATTCCGTGTCTCACACTTTTTCTGCGGTTCATGTCCAGACGCAAGGGCTTCTTGTCGTGGATTGGCTGGCAACAACTTGGACTCATGTGATTTGACCTGAGTGCTGCATAGACACTCTAACAAACAGCAATTGAAGGGCTTTTGAGGTAAAATTCGGGTACATGCAGGAGCAGTTCTAGAATTTATTTATGGAGGAGGGGGAGCTTATAGGGGACTTGAAATGGCAGGATATCATTTCTGTAAATATGAGAATTCCAGTGACAGGCAAAGACCATGATTATAAAATACAGTACTTCTCCATACATACTACATTCAACTTATAGGCATATATTTATGTAATTTACAGACGTTTGTATTAGGAAAAATGAATTTAATGTTACTGAGAGACTGCAAGCAAACTGCCGTTGCATTGCAGAAAATGTGGGATTCTGAGTTTCTTATAATACTGTGAGAGCATGTCATGCATGAACAGTTCACAGTTCAGATGGTAAATAAATCAAATTAAAGGGAAAAAATTAAAGAAAGTGAATGGGGGTGTAATGTGAGATGTGTGAGGCATGCCCCAAAATTTTGCCTTTCTTAAACAAATAAAAAATAAGGAACTTGCATTACAGAAAATTTTGAATTATGGGTTTTTTGTAAGAAAATATGAAACATTTCTGGATTATTGGAGAATCTGCCCTTCCTATTGGCAAATCTGAAATAGTACAGTGGCTAAGGATCGCGCGCCATCCTTGCTGCATAATGTCAAACACTGAAAATCTATCACAAAGTAGCAAATTTGGATAAACTTCATACTGTATTTGGTTTGTGAATGTGTGGAAACCTTGTTCGCACAGTGTCTTAATTAAGGTATTCATGGATTAATTTGATATTTCGTATCTACATTTGTTGTGGTTAGAAGAAGAAACATGTAGTTTTTGGTTGAATTCAAGGCCATCGTGGGTCCCCAGAGTTAAATATGGCATTATTTGAAATAGAACATTTCGAAACCTCGATTCTTTTTTACGTAACCTCAGTGGCTACGTGTATGGAATCGTATTTCAGATCCGCACATCATTTAGGAAGGCAAACTACTCCCAAATAGACCATTCTTTTACATTGTGCAAAAGAAAGTATATAATCCTTTTCACTATGCGAACTCCATTGAGCGTCTGAATTAAAGGCGGAAGAATCCTGTATTCCGTTAAGTCGCCATTGACGTTTTACCAGGATCACTCAGCTTCCAAATGTTCAGGTGCAAACAGAATAAAGTTCCAAGATATTTTAATAATCTGAAGAAATGGAAAGAAACTTGAAAATCTTTTTAAAGTTTCCTCCTGCCACATATATAGTCTACATAAATAGTCACAATTAGACGTTGAACTTGGGAGAAAAAGCCCATAATTTGGGCCACATGCGCTGGCGTGCTGGAATTAGAAAATGTCGTTCTAAGAGACTAAGACACGGTGGTGGTCTTGTATTTTTATCGGTCTATCTTTATATCACGTACTGTGTAGCACATCATTGACATGTATAATTGACTTGATACATCAAGCAATCGTACATCTCGTTCATGACTTACGTAGACCAACCAGAGGTCTTGATGAAGGTATTCCCTTGCACGTCCGAAATAAGGAATAAATTAACGACGTCCTTGGTAGGTTTGGAACCAATGTACAACCTACTACAAATTTCTAAGATATAAGGGAGTGATGATCAGTTTCAAGGGGTCGTCGAGTGACAGAGTGGTCTATTCCAGCTTCTGTGTACCAATGTGTCTCACATGTGCATGGGTTCAAGTCCCGCTCGATATACGTGGATTTTTCTCCGGGTACGCCGGCTTTCCTCCCACTTGGCATAGGGCCATAGGCTTGCTACTAAAATCGGTTGTCAAGCCGACGAAGTCAGTTGCGCGCCAGACTGAAGCACCTTCGGGTGGACCAGTTAACTAGCCGACTTTGCTTTTTTTTTTAAGTTTCAAGTTTGGTTTCGCCGAACGGCTCTTTGCCAGAGGGTTGGGAGGACTTTGGAAAAAGTAAGGACGTGATGATCAGTGGTGCATGTTTGGCATTGTGTTT
Organism: Holothuria scabra; assembly: GCA_037179385.1. NCBI lineage: Eukaryota > Metazoa > Echinodermata > Holothuroidea > Aspidochirotida > Holothuriidae > Holothuria > Holothuria scabra. The sequence continues at coordinate 30,830,498 of CM074185.1, read as the reverse complement.
GTGATCCGTCAGGGTGTTTGTTTGGGTTAGGGGTTCTTAATTTCTTAATGCATCCTTCTACATACTTAAAAGGTGTGCTTAATCAGTGGCTATTCACACTCAGAAAAACACAAGAGCATGTTGTGTTTCAACTTTTGTGCTACAGTGTACACATTGTGGAACTTTGTTGCATAATGTAGATAGGCCTAGGTTTGTTTCATAATCTGCTGTGTCTTTGTTCGTTTTGTCAGTTTTCACCGTGTCAGTAATTCATGAGCATGTAAAAAGCATCATAGAACTTTCATTGATACTGCTGCATGAGAGACTCGATGTCAACGATGGTGAAGAGGTTGGTCAGTCAGTGGTGGATTTAGGCGGGGGCGCACCCGGCGCCCCCCCCCCCTAAAATTTTCCAAAGTTAATTTTTTTTACTTTCACTAAATAGATCATTTAGCCTACTTGTTTGTACATAATGTTCCATTATCTTATAATTTTCAAACTGTGTAATTATAATTAATACAAACTAATAGCAATTTAGAGCACACAGTTTCAAGTTTTCCGATAAAATGTCAATAGAGGGATATCAAAGGTCTCAACCCTATTTCGCACGACGCTTTATGTAAAACACTAAACTTTTTCTTACAATCGATTCGCTATTTGGGTTTATCAGATGTGGAGCTTTTTAATCAACGGAAATCCTCGTTAATGTTTATCATACGCTCGTCACGGAAAAACAAAAGAACCGTGAAAATGTCCATAGGCTATAGCGCACCATCGATAATGAAAGTTCAAACTGTATGTAAATGTAAACTATGTTATCAGTTGCAATCCCATTCCTTTCCAGGTAATTACGAGGAATTCGGGAAAATTGGTCAATTTCGGGAAATGTAGAATAGTGACAAAATTAACTATTTTTTTTTTATGAGAGAGTCGACTGAGTGCATATTAGAATGTTTTCTGCCATAAATGTAATTTTACTGGTATTTTTCCTTTTACATTATATTATGGAAAAATTCTGCTATCCCCAGGAGTGGAGACTGAATCTTAATGCCACTAATGAAAATGAAATCAATGATAACAGAAAGCGTTTAACAATGTTTATCTATCATGCAAATGACAATAAAGTGGTAAAGTTCACCAAGCAAAAGACTTTGAAAGCTACTGCGATCTCAAATGTGAACTTACAGCAGTGCATCGTATTCTTGGTCAGATACAGTGGCGTAGCTACGTAGGGGGTCTTGGGGGCTCGAGTCCCCACTGAATCGTCCAGCCCCCAGCACCCCCCCCCCCCTGGCGACCTGGGAAAAAATTATATTCATAATGTTCGATGATAATATTCAATCCGGGCTACCCGACTTCTATGACATAGATGCACTTGAGATAGATCCACGCAGTTGCAGAGTATTCTGCAATTGTGCCCCATTCTGAATTTCGGAAGACTGTAACAAGCTTCATATCTTCGGAATCTCTTGAATTTTAACTCGTCGGGTTTCTGGATAAAATAATTTTCTAGCAGATTTGGAGTGGCTGAAATTTGCTTCCTTGGTGTGGATTAGTGTGCTCCTAGCATCTGGCCTGTTTCTATCCAACTGTAGGATTTTTGGTTTCGATGATAAGAGAAACCTATGCATTCATGATGGCGTATGTGTGTATGTATGGATGTATGTGTGTGTGTATGTGTGTGTGTGCGTGTGTGTGTGTGTGTTTGTGACACTTTGCTCGTTAACACGATATCTCAAGAAGGAAAACTCCGACAGTTTTCAAACTTGGTACACAGATGCCCCTTATTGAGAGGAAGAACCCTATTGTTTTTGGTGGAGGTCAAAGGTCATCTGGGGTCACCAGGGGTCAAAGTCTAAAAACCTTGTTAACACGATATCTCAAGGATGGAAACTTGGATAGATTTCATATCTGGTATGTGGATGCTTTATAGTTAGTAGATGGTCCCTATTGTTTTTGACGGAGGTCAAAGGTCATCTGGGGTTACCGGGGGTCAAAGTCTGAAAATCTTGTTAACACGATATCTCAAGGTAGGAAGCTTGGATAGATCTCATATTTGGGTATGTGGATGCGTTATGGTCAGGAGTTGGTCCCTATTGTTTTTGGCGGAGGCCAAAGGTCATCTGGGGTCACGGGGGGTCAAAGTCTAAAAACCTTGTTAAAGCAATATCTCAAGGTAGGAAACTTGGATAGATTTTATATTTGGTATGTGGGTGTGTTATAGTCAGTAGATAGTCCCTATTGTTTTTGGCGGAGGTCAAAGGTCATCTGGGGTCACCAGGGGTCAAAGTCTGAAAATCTTGTTAAGACGATAACTCAAGTTTGGAAACTTGGATAGATTTCATATTTGGTATGTGGATGCGTTATAGTCAGTAGATAGTCCCTATTGTTTTTGGCGGAGGTCAAAGGTCATATAGGGTCACCAGGGGTCAAAGTATGAAAACCTTGTTAAAGCAATATCTCAAGGTAGGAAACTTGGATAGATTTCATATTTGGTATGTGGATGCGTTATAGTCAGTAGATAGTCCCTATTGTTTTTGGCGGAGGTCAAAGGTCATCAGGGGTCACCGAGGGTCACAGTCTGAAAATCTTGTTAACACGATACCTCATGGTAGGAAACTTGGATAGATTTCATATTTGGTATGTGGATGCGTTATAGTCAGTAGATAGTCCCTATTGTTTTTGGCGGAGGTCAAAGGTCATCTGGGGTCACCAGGGGTCAAAGTCTGAAAATCTTGTTAAGACGATATCTCAAGTTTGGAAGCTTGGATAGATTTCATATTTGGTATGTGGGTGTGTTATAGTCAGTAGATAGTTCCTATTGTTTTTGGCGGAGGTCAAAGGTCATCTGGGGTCACCAGGGGTCAAAGTCTGAAAATCTTGTTAACACGATATCTCAAGGTAGGAAGCTTGGATAGATCTCATATTTGGGTATGTGGATGCGTTATGGTCAGGAGTTGGTCCCTATTGTTTTTGGCGGAGGCCAAAGGTCATCTGGGGTCACGGGGGGTCAAAGTCTAAAAACCTTGTTAAAGCAATATCTCAAGGTAGGAAACTTGGATAGATTTTATATTTGGTATGTGGGTGTGTTATAGTCAGTAGATAGTCCCTATTGTTTTTGGCGGAGGTCAAAGGTCATCTGGGGTCACCAGGGGTCAAAGTCTGAAAATCTTGTTAAGACGATAACTCAAGTTTGGAAACTTGGATAGATTTCATATTTGGTATGTGGATGCGTTATAGTCAGTAGATAGTCCCTATTGTTTTTGGCGGAGGTCAAAGGTCATATAGGGTCACCAGGGGTCAAAGTATGAAAACCTTGTTAAAGCAATATCTCAAGGTAGGAAACTTGGATAGATTTCATATTTGGTATGTGGATGCGTTATAGTCAGTAGATAGTCCCTATTGTTTTTGGCGGAGGTCAAAGGTCATCAGGGGTCACCGAGGGTCACAGTCTGAAAATCTTGTTAACACGATACCTCATGGTAGGAAACTTGGATAGATTTCATATTTGGTATGTGGATGCGTTATAGTCAGTAGATAGTCCCTATTGTTTTTGGCGGAGGTCAAAGGTCATCTGGGGTCACCAGGGGTCAAAGTCTGAAAATCTTGTTAAGACGATATCTCAAGTTTGGAAGCTTGGATAGATTTCATATTTGGTATGTGGGTGTGTTATAGTCAGTAGATAGTTCCTATTGTTTTTGGCGGAGGTCAAAGGTCATCTGGGGTCACCAGGGGTCAAAGTCTGAAAATCTTGTTAACACGATATCTCAAGGTAGGAAGCTTGGATAGATCTCATATTTGGGTATGTGGATGCGTTATGGTCAGGAGTTGGTCCCTATTGTTTTTGGCGGAGGCCAAAGGTCATCTGGGGTCACGGGGGGTCAAAGTCTAAAAACCTTGTTAAAGCAATATCTCAAGGTAGGAAACTTGGATAGATTTTATATTTGGTATGTGGGTGTGTTATAGTCAGTAGATAGTCCCTATTGTTTTTGGCGGAGGTCAAAGGTCATCTGGGGTCACCAGGGGTCAAAGTCTGAAAATCTTGTTAAGACGATAACTCAAGTTTGGAAACTTGGATAGATTTCATATTTGGTATGTGGATGCGTTATAGTCAGTAGATAGTCCCTATTGTTTTTGGCGGAGGTCAAAGGTCATATAGGGTCACCAGGGGTCAAAGTATGAAAACCTTGTTAAAGCAATATCTCAAGGTAGGAAACTTGGATAGATTTCATATTTGGTATGTGGATGCGTTATAGTCAGTAGATGGTCCCTATTGTTTTTGGCGGAGGTCAAAGGTCATCAGGGGTCACCGAGGGTCACAGTGTGAAAATCTTGTTAACACGATACCTCATGGTAGGAAACTTGGATAGATTTCATATTTGGTATGTGGATGCGTTATAGTCAGTAGATAGTCCCTATTGTTTTTGGCGGAGGTCAAAGGTCATCTGGGGTCACCAGGGGTCAAAGTCTGAAAATCTTGTTAAGACGATATCTCAAGTTTGGAAGCTTGGATAGATTTCATATTTGGTATGTGGGTGTGTTATAGTCAGTAGATAGTTCCTATTGTTTTTGGCGGAACACATGGGGTCAAAGTCTGAAAATCTCGTTACCATGATATCTCAAGGTAGAAAGCTTGGATTAATTTCATATTTGGTATGTGGATGCGTTATGGTCAGGAAGTAATTCCTTTTGTTTATGGCAGAGGTCAAAGGTCATACGGGGTCACCAGGGGTCAAAGTCTGAAAATCTTTTTAACACGATATCTCAAGGTAGAAAGCTTGGATAGATTTCATATTTAGTATGTGGGTGCGTTTTAGTCAGTAGATGGTCCCTATTGTTTTTGGCGGAGGTCAAAATTCACCTGGGGTCAAAGTCTGAAAATCTCGTTAACATGATATCTCAAGATAGGAAGCTTGGATATATTTCATTGTTTGGTATGTGGATGCGTTATGGTCAGGAAGTGGTTCCTTTTGTTTGTGGCAGAGGTTAAAGGTCATCTGAGGTCACCGGGGGTCAAAGTTTGACATTTTAATGCGATATCTCAAGGTAGGAAACTTGAATAGAATTCGTATTTGGTAATGGTATGTGGATGGGTTATGGTCAGGAAATGGTCTAGGCTATGTTGTTTTTGGGGGAGGTCAAAGGCAGAGATGCCAAGTATCTCAATTTAGGCGAAATAATTGCGATTTTCCACGCTCGATTCATCCCCATTTTTTTTTGGCAGAAACGAAAGGTCATCTGGGGTCTCCAGGGGTCAAAGTCTAGGAACCTTTTTAAGTAGCCTACGATCTTTCAAGATAGTTGTTTGTCCATCTGTCTGTCTGTTGTTTGCCTGTCTAGTTATGTATGGCTTTTATTGAGGTCAAAAGGTTATCAGGAATGACAAAATTATTTTTTGAACATGCTAGTATAACATTTGAATGAGAAGGTAATGGTGCATGATGGTACTCTTTAAAACATTTATGTATCATCGAAACCTCAGTGCATTTTTGCATTCTGGTTTTCCAATTCCCGGGGGTTTACAAATTTGTTCCAAAATCATAGTCAAATATTGTTGGAAGGAATTTGCACTTTGCAAGGTCATTGCTGCCAATCATTGGCCAGTGCAACAACCAAACCCATGTTGGGTCAATGCACTCTCAAGGGTTTCAGCCTTACCACTATTACCTCACAGGGCCTCACTTAGATCTTGGGTAGAGTGGACATACCCATTGGCGTACGAGACGGGGCAGGGGGAAGACTGTCCCAAATTTCAGCAAAATCGGACAGGAGTTTGGGGAAAATTCGGGCAGGAATTTGGAAAAAAATTCGGACAGCCCTTAAAATATGTTAAAATTGGATGGTTTTTTCAAAATATTCCTAAATGTGACCGAAATATGGAAAAGATATGCCTTAAAAAGGAGAGAAACGTCACATAGTCGCAATAATATTTTCATGAAAAACCAAGTCAAGATTCAAAAAAATTGCTACACCTTCGGGCAGCGCAAAACGCTATTTTTCGTGACTTTTACTTCACAGATAATCACAACACAATGCCCGAAATTGTCGAAAATCCAAATTCTTTCAAGCATTTGCCCGAAAATGGAAAAGTATCATAGTTACGGTAACATAGTAACGAAAAATCAAACAGATAAAAAAAATCGCCACACATTTGGGAAGCCTGTGGCTTAAACAGTTAAAAGAAACAATCATTCTTGAGCCTGCTTTTAAATCCTGTGTAACACATACAATACCCTAAATGGCGGATTATTTTAATAGCTTCAAATCTTTCCCGAAAAACAAAAACCGCTATATTTAAAGTAAAATTTTCATGAAAAATAACAAAGAACTGGGACACATTTGGGCAGAATGTGAAAAAGGCTTTCATCATCCCCTCTTCATCTGTTTACAAAGATCCCCCTATAAGCCAGGGAAATGCCATTTTCATCTGTCTGAGGGGTCGGATATTTCAAAATTTTCTGTACGCCTCGCACCAATTAATGGTGGCATTCCGCCTAGTCTCTTTTGGCTAAATTTTAGTTTGGAGTGAACGTTTATCTGCAATTGAAACTTAAAGTGTTGACTGCTTGGATCCCCATTATAAGCCTGGGAAATGTCATTTTCGACTGTCTGAGAGGTACGAATTTTCTGGACGCTCAGCGCCAGCTAGTGGTGGCGATAAGCTTTGCCTGTCCTACGGGCAGAATTAAACTTTCGGGAAAATATACTCTGCCCCCAAACTGAAATTTTCCCCTATGCCTATGGAAACACCTTACTGAGGAGTACACTGCTTGCAACATACAGTAGGATTCCGGATTTGCAATCCTAGGATACATAGTTCAACGGAGTAATGAACTGAGCTAATCAGTATCTCAAAAGTGTGTTTGAATCTGAGAAAAATCACAAATTTGCCTCACCAGAATTAAAGACAATTAAACCTGGCAAATGCCATTTCCAGCCATCTGGGAGGTGTTGAAATTCAAAATTTTCTTTGTACGCTCCGCGCCAACCGATAGTGGCGCTACGCTTAGATACTAAACTCCAGCCTTCCTACAAAAGTATCCAGCCCCCCTATAAGCCCCCCACGAAAAAAATCCTAGTTACGCCACTGGTCAGATATTTTCACCATCGTCTTTGAAGTTGTTGGAGAACCCAAAATTCAATTCTTTCAGTTTTTTACGTTCATAGAATTACAGGTTGTAACGAATTTTTATTCAAAATTTAAAAGGAAATATTCTCCTCCCTTTACCTTGTTTGAGGATCACCTTATCTTTAGACCACTTTTTCCGGACCTACAACATTACGAAATGTTTTTGGAAAGATTTTTATCAAAAGTGTCTAAAGAGTGATCTTAGCTTAAATCAAGATCTTTTAAATTTTGCTTTACAGTAGTTCATGATGGAGCAAGTTTTTGCAATTTTCTCACTTTTAATTGAGGGGAATATTTTTTGGCACACAAAAACTCAAAGTCACGACTGCTTAGGTTCTACTTACAAGCCTGGGACTCGAAATGCCATTTCCGGCTATCTGAGGGGTCGCGATTTTTCAAAATTTTCTGTACGTTCCGCGCCAACTGATGGTGGCGCTCCGCTTAGATACTCGTTCGGGCATATGATCGACCGTCAGCGCGCCCCTAACGGAAAATCCTAGATTCGCCCCTGGTCAGTTCAGTTTTGTAAATTGTGAGCTTTCGGCCGGGGTTGTAGCTCATTTCAGGGGGCAAAACCGCTTCGGGAGTAAACGATTGTAAGGGAGGCTACGTTGGACTTGCGTTCAAGTCTTCAGTTCTAGTTGCATAATGGTTAACTGACAGTGTTGTCGTTAAAGTTGGCCTCAGATTCTCTAGCTGCAAGCCTATACCCACCTATAGTGGTTATAGCACCACATTGCTAAATGTTATTGATATAATGCGCCACTGATTGCCGTCCTGGGGAAGGGGTATAAAGTGTCCCACTCCCCTTTTGAAAATTTAAGGGTACATGCAAATGGTGCAAAGTTTGTTCAATTTTCCTACCAAAATTTTTTTTACAAATTTTAAAGTTTTTTTCAATTCACTGGCACTGACTCTCATGAAAGTAAACAGTGAAGGTGATTTTAGTTTCTTATGAGAACAAGAAGTATGTTATTATATCCTTGTCGGTATGTGATGTCAGTCTGTGGGAAGTAAAAGATTTATTTGCAGTACCTATTTTTTGAGATAGAACAATTCTTATCAAAAAAGTTATAAAAAGTTAAATTTTCCAATATTCTTCCAGTAATTTTTTGCACACTTCAAACCTCAATGCGCACCACAAGTGGCGTGTGTGCCGCTATTTGAGGAAGCCTGTTTTAGACAGTATCTTCAGATACAGTTGGAAACTTGTCATATTTAGCCAAAAGATGTGATTTTGAAACAACCCCAGCATTTATGGTAGAGGGGAAGGGTCATGTGGGATTATCAATTTATGAGTTTTTAAGTGTTGGCCTAATTTACATTGGTATCTCAAGAAGTGACTTGCGTGATATTATCTCAGTCTCACACAGGTTCTAAGTTACAACAAGTGTCGGCCTAATTTACATTGGTATCTCAAGAAGTGACTTGCGTGGTTTTATCTCAGTCTCACACAGGTTCTAAGTTACAACAAGTGTCGGCCTAATTTACATTGGTATCTCAAGAAGTGACTTGCGTGGTTTTATCTCTCACACAGGTTCTAAGTTACAACAAGTGTCGGCCTAATTTACACTGGTATCTCAAGAAGTGACTTACGTGATATTATCTCAGTCTCACACAGGTTCTAAGTCACAACAAGTATCGGCCTAATTTACATTGGTATCTCAAGAAGTGACTTGCGTGTTTTATCTCTCACACAGGTTCTACAACAGGTGTAACGTTAGGTCTAATATACGTTGGTACAGTTTCTCAAGAGTGTCAAAATCGTGGTAATGTTGTAGGTAGGCCAAGGTCCGACTGTGGGTAACCAAAGGAAGGGACTGCAGTGTTCTTATATATAATTACCCCCTTTCCCCAATCAAATTTATAGGTTAAAAAATTTAAAATTAAAATAAACGACCTTTGAAAGTAGTATGGACCCAGGTAGCATACCCACATGGGACCCACATGGGTTTTACGTGGGACATCTGGGAATGGGCTAACCCATATGTTACACATGTGGGACCCATATGGGTTAACCCATATGGGAATCGAAATGGGCTAACCCATGTGGGCTACATATGGGGAACACCTGGGTCTACCAATATGGGTGTGATATGGGCAGACCCATATGGGTAACGTGTGGTGGGCACCTGGGCGTACCCATATGGGAATTATATGGGCTAACCCATATGTTACACATGTGGGACCCATATGGGTTAACCCATATGGGAATCGAAATGGGCTAACCCATGTGGGCTACATATGGGGAACACCTGGGTCTACCAATATGGGTGTGATATGGGCAGACCCATATGGGTAACGTGTGGTGGGCACCTGGGCGTACCCATATGGGAATTATATGGGCTAACCCATATGGGTAACATATGGAGAGCACCTGGGCTTACCAATATGGCAATTACATGGGCCGGTCCATATGGGTCATACATGGGAGACTCCTGGGGTTGCCCTTATGGGAAATGTATGGGCTAACCCATATGGGTTACATATAAGGAGCACCTGGGTTAACCCGTATAGGTATTATGTGGGCTTACCCATACAGGAAACATATGGGAGACTTGTTGGGTTGCCCATATGGGTATTGTATGGGCTAACCCGTATAGGTAACAGATGGGGGGCACCTGAGCTTGGTCATATCGGTATTTTATTGGCCCCATGTAGGTATCACATGAGGAAAATATGGGTAACTTATTCCACTGTGGGTTTTAAATGGGCTGCCCCATATGTAGGCTTAATATGGGAATTTCCTGGACTTTCCCTCCAGTATGTACACGGGCCGGACATATACGTACCTGTCCATATGTATTACCTAGGTACGTCCTATATAGGATGGGTCAATGCATACAAGATGCATAAGATGCAGTTTATTGCCCGAAAATTTGTTCCCGAAGTTTTGATCGAATGCTCAAAAATGTGTGAAAATTTTCGCGCGCTTCGCTTGCGTGTGTAGTGTTTGGTGATCCATTTTATCCACCCTAACTGGGAAGAAATTCGGCTATCAATTTGAGATTCTGGCAAAAAAATTCCTGCCTCCCACGCCCAGCCCCCCCCCCCCCCATTCAAATTGGAAAAGTTCCGTACGCCGGCTCCACTATGGTCGGGGGGGGGGGGCAAAGCAAAAATGGTCAGGAGCCTGAAAAGCCATTGCGTTCACTTTTTGTAGGCAAAGAATTTAGCGTGCTGTCCTCCCTTCCCCATATAAAGCTGCCGAAAGCAAAAGCTGGCGCATGCCCCTTCCCCTGCACTAAGAAATTTAAGCAGGTCCGGAACGGCCGTTATATAGGGAGACTCTCTGGGAAAGTTCAAGTCCTGATAGAAGTATCTCTATGCTTCCCCAAACCCTAGCTACTACTACTGTACTATATATGTTTACTTTACCGGAAAGCAGAAGAAAGAGCGCCATTCATTCAGCGATAATGTACATATACATGGAGACAACAATATAGACTCTTTGTCTTTACTGTCACTCTGCATGTGGTATGCAAATATATCGTTTCCCGCCAATTTCGATATTACATTTGTACGATCGAACGTGCGTACGGTGCTGTATATTAGTGCATATGAAATGAATGCAGCGCTATAGTACCGCCGCGTAATCGTTGACTCAAGCTAGCTAGTACTATACTACAGTAGTTATCTGAACGTACGTACGTACTGCATGCAGACGTTCACACTCCGGCACAACATCAGGCCTACATACAGCAAGCGGGATCAGAGGATGCGTTATTATCAATGACGACTGAGACGAGCGATCGAGTGGAACATTCGAGTGAATTAAAAAGAGTTATATTACTCTATAGGTTTAAGGTTAAAAAAAATCGTGGTTCGTATAGGCCTAAAACAACTCGGCGGGGAAAGGCCGATAAGCATACGTCACCTTTCCGTCTTATAGTATACGCCTAGCCTAGCGTTCGGCCAACGCTAGGCCTAACGTTAGGCCTATACTGTTACTAACGTAGGCACCTACTGTGTAACGCTAGGGCCGCCTGTGGGCTAACCCATGCAGCAGCAGGACATTTTGTTTTGTTGTGTTTTTCGTGTTGGCTTCTTTCGACTTAACTGCATATACTCAGGAACTGTCTTTTTTGGCCCTTTGGAGTTGTAACTAATGAAGACTTTAGCACAGGCCAAGGTCCTAGGCTAGGCTTTGGCCTAATTGAACTGTTCTGTTCAGTAACGTTAGGCCTATAGGCCTATGTATATATTTACATTTATTATTTGTTATAAAAATTTTACCATGATTTATTTAGCAGGAAAGGAGTCAAAATCGATGAAATCAGCAGTTATGGTTACTTTGCTGTAATGTACTTAACCTTACACGTATAGTCTGCAACCCTTTCTGAGGCAACTTTGCAGAAACTTTCCTCAAGAGATTGGGTCCTTCTGCAGTGTATGATGCTCTCTAGGGCCATTTCTCATGTACGGTTGTTATGTTATTTTTTTGAACTATTATGCCCACACTTCAAAGAATGTATATGAGCTAATTTATGTTGGATGGCTTGCGTGCATATACTTAAATGCATGGTCATTTCTTTCATATCTGCCTTAATTCATATAGGCCTATATATATTTTCACCAGTTCCTCTTCTCAGTACAGATTATCCATTTGGAAATGTTTAAGTAGGCGTATCATTGTTCCCATTAATTTAGACCAAAACCTCTAATTAAATTGGGCCAGAAGGATTTAAAAAGCAGTAAAATGGTTTTATCCATAAGGTATTCAAGTGTACAGTTTGTATCATATCGTGGACAACTTTTAGATTAATTAGACACATCCTATCATATCATATATTGCCTATTTGGGATGACATATATGAAACCCACATACTTGTTTTACACATAGACCCCAGATGAATCCCACATATTTCACATATGGGCCAGCCCATTGTGATGCTCGTAATTATACTGATGACCCATATGGGCCACATGTGATTCCTTTATATAACCCATATGGTCTAGCCCATATGAAGCCCACACACTTATAACCCACATGGGCCCCTGAAAAAACCCATATGGGCTAGCCCATGAATATCTGACCCACATTGGCCCCATGTGAAGCCCATATATTGCTAACCCATATGGGTCCCATATGGTTCTTGGGTGCAAAAGTTAATGGGGCCCATATGGGACACCCCATATGGGACCCTTATCTTATTTGATATGGGGCCCATGTGGGTATGCTACCTGGGGATTTTCGTTGTGCTATTGAACGCTAATTATTATTAAAATGAATGGGGAGACTTGGCTTGGGAGGAGTTGGCTTGGGGCCGAGTTGGCTTGGGAACGACTTGGCTTGGGCCGAGTTGGCTGGGGACGACTTGGCCTGCCTCGCGGCGTTCAACTACAGGGCATATATCCTTTGGCCGGGCCTATCGGACTACCGGGAGGTTTGTTTTCGACTGCTCAGAACGGTGTGGTAGGCGAAAGTTGGGCTCCACTGAACCTCACCAAAACTTTAAGGCGGTCCCGTGCATTGACCCTGCCCTAAAGAGCTTGTTCTTTAAAACCTCACAGAGCAGACTGGGTGTGTTCAGTCCTTCACAAACCATATCTATTGCTAGGATAACACTGATCAAGGAATGTGACCCATAGTCTGCTACGCACTCAAGTGCTTTGGGTGACACTAATTATTGCCCCAAACATTTTCCTGTGCCCTCAGTTTTCCCTCCCCCTCACTTTTGAAATCATGGTTCTTGTTGAAATCACAGACAAGTTGTCATAACTTTCTTTTCTCAGACCTAACGCAAATATTGCAGCTGTTTTTGATCACATGAGCAATGGGCCCTTAAACTCCATCTAACTCTACTAACTTGATCATTTGATGTCTCTTGAAAGGCCAAAAAATTTAAAGCAGGCTTAAACCACTTTGATCACTGCAACTTCCAAAAATGTAGTGTAGCTTTCGAAATATTTGTTTACCACAGAACACCGTACGGGTATCATTGTGAAGTCGCGTAAACTGGTAAAGCGCATGCAGTCCCCATTCATTTCGATAGCAAGTTTCAGAAAGTGTGTTGCGGGGGAGGGATAAATTAGGATGGCAGTCACGCTCGCATATTTAAGAGACTATTGTAAGCCTAGAAGCCTTCGGCTTTTGATCTTAATAGGTAGGTGCATACATAAAATACTACATAAATTATAATGATCATCAGATATATAGCCACGACTAGCCATAACTAGAAAAAAGGCAGTGGCCAGCCTGACTAAAACTAACTACTGTAGAAGTTCAGCTGTAAAATCTCATCTAACTATTAAGGTTTAAACGAGATTAAAATGTCCATAAGCCTGCAATCCCGAGAAGTCCCACCTGCACAGCTCTGGAAAGTTGTCTTAGTGATGCTCAGTAACTTGCACAATGGTTTATTTGAAGGGGCTCTAGCCAGTTGTGGCACCATCACAACTGGCTGGCCTAAAACAACAGAATTTGCAAGTTGTTGCTGACCATCACTAAGACAACTTTCCCAAGCTCTGCAGGACTACTTGAGATTTTAGGTCTTTGAGCATTTCCATAGCATGAATGATTATTTTGAGTGAGTGTGAATGTGTATTTACACTTTTTCGCTCAAGGTCAAAAGTCATCTAATTTCACTAAGTAGCAACAATTTTGCAATATGAAACTCAAGAAGACTTGTGTATGTGTTGGTTTTTTTGATTCCTTGCCGTTGGCAGGCAAGGAATCTATGCGATGGTGATGTCGTGTGTGTGAGTGTGTGCGTGTGCGTATGTGACACTTTGGCTTGTAAACACGATATCTCAAGAAGGGTAACTCCGAGGGATCTCATACTTGGCATGTGGATTGCCCATATTGAGTAGATGATCCCTATTGTTTTTGGTGGACGTCAAAGGGCACTTGGGGTCACGAGAGATCAAAAGGTCAAAATCTTGTAAACATATCTCGAGAACGGTACATGTGACTATGCTCATATTTGGTGTGTGGGTTGGTCATATTGAGTTGATGATTTCTATCGATTTTCTTGGAGGTCAAAGGTCATTTGGGGTCACGAGAGGTCAACAGGTAAATTCCTTAGAAATTGCTTGTAAACACGATATCTCAAGAATGGTTCATGTGACTGTGCTCATATTTGGTGTGTGGATTGGTCATATTGAGTAGATGATCCCTATTGATTTTCGTGGAGGTCAAAGTTCATTTGGAGTCAGCATGTTCAAAGCCTGACAAGCTTTCCTGCACAGTCTTTCAAGAAAGGTCACTTGCAGGGTCCTGTAACTTGTCCTGTAGATGGCACATAGTGAATACATGGTCCCAGAAGTTTTTGGTGGAGGTCAAATGTCATTTGGGTTCTCAATGGGCAAGGGGGATCTCAATGTAGGAAGATTGGATGCCTTGCATGTGTACTGTATGGGCACATTATGGAGCCCTGTTAATTGAAAAACATTGCAAAGCAATGTCAATGTGAAAAAAGGCCTTACATTTCAGTGGCAAGGAATCACTAAGCCTTTTGGCTTTCTGGTTTATTTATTTATTTTTTTTGGTATGGAATTGCAAAACTGTTGTTGGTGCTGTTTTTAGGTTCAGTAAAAGGTTATTTTAAGGTTATTTTAAGTCCACAGAGATCTAGGCCGAAAGACCTTTGCAGCATCATATTGCAAGGTTAGTGGACCATTTATATATCATTGCAATTTTTGATAATTGGCATGGATATGTATCACAACATTGTATTTCTACAGTACTTGAGGCTTAAGTCTGCAGAAATGAGTCCACTGAAACCTCAATCACACTTTTGCATTTTGATTCAAACTTTGGGTCTGATTATCTATGAATTAATATGGGCTGGTCTAAGCTTATTGAAACATATTTGGCGGCCAAGTCATGCCATATTTGCATGACTTGGCATGACTTATACAAACATTACCTTTGTGAACAAAACACAGAGCCTCTGTGTTTTGTTCACAAAGTTGATGTTTTAATGCTTTTCTCTGAGAAAGGTACTGTTTTTTGGTTTCGATGAAAGAGAAACCTATGCAGTCATGATGGCATGTGTGTGTGGGTGTATGGATAATTTGTGTGTGTTGCTTCTTAACACGATATCTTCTCAAGATATGAATGTCTGACAGTTTTCAAACTTGGAACATAGACTCCTCATATTGAGAGGAAGAACCCTATTGTTTCTGGTGGAGGTCAAAGGTCATCTGAGGTCACCAGGGGGTCAAAATCTGAAAATCTTGTTAAAGCATTATATCAAGATAGGAAACTTGGATAGGTTTCATATTTGGTATGTGGATGCTCTATGGTCAGAAAATGGTCCCTGTTGTTTTTGGCAGAGGTCAAAGGCTGTCTGGGGTCACGGGGGGTCAACATTTGAGAATTTCGGCAACATGATATTCTAAGATAAGAAACTTGGACAGGTTTTTTGTTTAGTATGTGGATGTGTTATGGTCAGAAATGGGTCCCAGTTTTTTGGTAGAGGTCAAAGGTTATCTGGGGTCATTAGGGTTAAAGTCTGAAAACCTTGTTGACACGATATCGCAAGATAGGAAACTTGGATAGATTTCATATTCTGTGTGTGGATGCATTATGATCAGAAATGGTACCGATTGCTTTTGGAGGAGGTCAAAGGTCATCTGAAGTCTATCTATCCATCCCATCCCACCCCATCCATCGAGTTCAAAGGTAGTTCATCTAAGGTCCCTGGAGGTCAAATCTGTCGGGTTCAAAGGTCATCTTTGGTTCACAGAAGGTCAAAATGTGAATGAAAATAACCTTGATAAGTGTGAACATATGTCAAGGTGAGAAACTTAAAGAGATTTCACATCTGGTATTTGGATGCACATTATGGTGAGAAGATTCAAGATGGCCCCTATTTTTGGAGGTCAAGGGTCATCTGGAATAACAAAATTATATTTTTGAACATGCTAGTATAACATTTGAGTGAGAAGATAATGGTAATTGATGGCATTATTTGAAATGGAACATTTATTTACCATCAAAACCTCAATGCATTTTTACATTCTGGTTCTTGTACCAAGTTTTCCATTTGAAATTTGTTTTTCTTGCAGGGACAGATTTTTTCAATAATTGCTCTGGTAGGTGTACTGCTTGCAGTTATTTTGCCGTACATCCCCAGTCCCTCTTCAAAGGAAACTGATATGCCAGACTTGCCGCCAGACAGATGCAATCCACGCCAAGGTGACTGTCTGCTTTTTTTGAGTCAGAGCATCCGTAATCTTTCAGAGAAGTACAAAGGTCAGGATAGTAACTCTTGGAGGACCCTTAATGCTGCGGCCCTTGCTCACGTTTCCCATGGGTCCAAACCACTGCGACCCATTGTGATTCTTGTCTATTGGGTCAATTCATCCAGTCATGAAATCGTCTTTGATATTAGCAAGGTCTACGCATCAGTGCTTTCAGATTCAAAAGATGATACAAATATTATAATTCAAGGAAAAGACTTTGTCAATCAAGAGTCAGAGTTGGTCCAAAGGGAAATTTCTGAAAAACTGGAACAGGGTTTTGCAAAAGGGAAGAAAGTGGCCATAATTCATGATTTTGATGATCTCCCATCATGCTCGGTACTTACATTTCACAACTATTGTAACAATGAAGATGCGCCGTACACAGATGTTGCAATCATCTTAACAATGAAAGGAAATCCAAATATGGAGCCAGGACAAAAACCGAAAGTCTTGGAGAAATCAGTCGAAGAGATCTTTCAAGAAAAATGGAGTGATTGTCCAGAAGACTTGCCGCCTGGAAAGATTGATGCTATTCTTAGTAGAGTAGCCAATAATGTTGTGTTATTGCAATGAGAGTGCCTTCATATTTACAGAACTGCATCTTAACAATCTGTGACTGTTGAAGTCAGAATTTTGTGGTAAATTTTAATCTAATGTGATTATTGGTTATTACAGCAGTTTGAGATACATTCTTCTAATTTATTTTACATGAAAATTGCAGTATCTTCCCAGATTTGGATGCCAATTTTTAATTGAATTAAAGAGGTTTTATGTGTAATAGTATTAAATTATCTTTCCATTTGATAAAATGAAAGTAGTTTAAATGCAGTACTATAAATCTATGTTAATTTTAAAGAGTTTGTTGCCCCAAGTTCTAAACACCTTTTTTTCTTGCCAATTTAATACATTAAGTGCAGTAGTATAAAAGGCATGTAAATGAAAGGACAAGTCAATTTAAATTCCTGTATTTCATAGGCAATGTTTGTTTTTATAAGTGAGAAAAGTTATTTACAATCTTACTACTTTGGAATTTTTAAAATGTTCTGCTTCTTGGATACTCTCAAATAGGAAAATTTTAATGAAATGAGAAAGGATCAAGAGGATGTTTTCTGAGATCAACTGTTGCTGTCATTTACCATTTCTTTGAAATGGACAACCTTTGCAATCTGGAATGATTTCATTGGGGGAGGTCCATCCCCTGGCCCCAAAGTTTCAAACTGCTCAAAATTGACCAAAATTTCATAAAGGCTAATGCTTGAAGTTCTGAGGATATATCCTTTTGCTCAGAAAAGGATGTACACATTTTATAGCCCTTTAAATGGTGTACACACCATTTCTCAAAAAAAAAATCAAATAGAATGTATCAACCTGGTTTAATACTGGTGAATGTGTATTCTGCACAGGATATGTATATGGTTGTTTTTTTTTAAATAACTATGCTGAAGCATCCCAGCATTGAATGGAAATTAATATTTTTGTT
This sequence comes from Holothuria scabra, assembly GCA_037179385.1. Classification (NCBI taxonomy): domain Eukaryota; kingdom Metazoa; phylum Echinodermata; class Holothuroidea; order Aspidochirotida; family Holothuriidae; genus Holothuria; species Holothuria scabra. The sequence continues at coordinate 30,812,718 of CM074185.1, read as the reverse complement.
TGAAATCATAAATGAACTGCCTTGTAACATATTTTGTGATCAAGAGGTTTATTATTGTGGTAATTGTATGGTATATGTATTACTCATAAAGGGACTCAAGCCAGATTTTTGTGACATCTTTGTGTCTAAATTCTAGATAAGAATCAGACTCAACTACATCTTTGATGTGTGTAAAATGCCTTCCTTTAAAGTGTACCTCAAGTCAAAACATTTAAAAGTATATATTTAAGAGCATGAAAAATGAATTCTAACATTCCAACTCCCATCTTCATAGGACATTCTTGAGCTTAGATATAAAATTTTGAAGTTTATTCACTTATAACAAATTTATCCATTGTGCAATAATTTGTGACTTTCTTGTTGTACAACTCACATTACCTGCTTTGTTTCCCTTTAAAATTAAAAATGTTTTCATGACCTTGAACACTTCCTGTTTGCTTGCATAGCGTGTTGCACAAGGAGGGCTTAATTAATTACAACACCTCATAAGAGTAAGAGTGTTATAACACTTTGGTACAAGGTGCAGTAACGTTCAGAAAAACAAAGAAATACAAAGATTGTAATTTGAGTAGTACAACAATGACATCACAAATTATTGCGCAATATACCATTTTCATAGTTGAGTGAATAAACTTCAGCATTTTATATCTCTGCTTGGGAATGTCCTATGAAGATGGGAATTGGACTGTTAGAATTCATTTTTCATGCTCTTTAATGTGTATACTTGAACTCTTTTTTGACTTGAGGTAGACTTTAATCAGTTCTACATTAAAACAACCTACTGTGTTTCAAGTGTACCATGTACTTGCCAGGAGATATATCCCATTAGTTTAAGGAGCTTCCATACAACAGCTGTCTTTAGGCCCTCCAGCTGAGTTTTTCCACATAACAAGTTTATGTGATTGATAGTTCAAGGTCACAATGCATGGTTTACGTCAAAATTTTCACTGAACTTGGTGTGTTTGCATTTTGCAAAAGTAGCTAGGAAGAGTAAGATTATTGAGAAGTTTCCGTGCTCCATTATACATATAGTGCAGGAAGTATGACAAGCCCAATTGTAAACAGTGGTTACCTTACCATGCTTGCACATTGTGTTCATATATATAGCTTGTTGATCACTGCACACTGTCTAATGTGGGCATGGCTCTGGATGGATCAAGTTGATGACCAGCCATAAGAGAATAAACCCATGGATCCACCCTGCTCACCTTAAAGGCCCAATTCTCTCATCCCAAAAAGTAACATTTCTCCTTACCTTCTTACTTAAGCCCCTTCCACAAATGTCTGAAATTCATCCTCATCCAGACAGTCTCAGTTTATTGCTGCAGGGCAGGGACCGCGGAGACAGGGGGCTAGGGGGGCTTTAGCCCCCGCACTTTTTTGCTTGTGGGCATTTTGGGCCGCCTTAAACTGCATTTATTTTATTGGACATATTGGGCTGCTTCGATGTTTAGCCCCCGCACTTCAAAATTGGCTCCGCTGCCTCTGCAGGCCGGGTGAGTATAAACATGCTCAATGTGTATTATCAGAACACCCTCAGTACAGTTCATGCTGTTTACTATAAGCTTTGGTACGCTGCATTGTTTGAATTAGCTTTTAATCAAAGAGCTGAGCTAATTGAGAATTTCGATAATTCCCTAAAAGAATTTTAGTTTGGGGTGAGGGAATTGGTCCTTTAAATTGGAACACAGCTGGCACAGGAGAGCTATTATTTGCAACCTAAATGTTATGGGGAGGGGAACATTTACATATCAGTAAACAGTATCTTCTGTAGTACTCATCTGTCCACAATCAGTTTGCTACTCCACAGGTCTTCTTATTAAGAATATCTTGTACATGGATTGTAGTGCCAAGTTTTTAGATGTAAGTATGACTTGGAGTTTAAGTATTTTAATATGCTACTGCTATTGATGCCATGTTTTACTATCATAACAATGCAATTGGTTCATCCATGACTAATCCATGGAGTAGCACTACTTTCATAGTGTATATAAGTCAGGCCTCAATTTTCAGAAAAATTTACTGTTGTCCTCCGGGCAACCACTTCACTTATTTTAGTTGTCCAGAGGGAAATTCTGTTGTCCGAAACATTTTCCACACAATTACTGTACAAGAGAGTATTTGTGTGCATGTATTATTGGTCTTGAAGAGTAAAAAGATGTGATGTTGGAGGGACACAAAGCACAAGTTGATGTCTCTTAAATATTGTATGATGGAAAAAGTTGAAAGAGTTGATCAGGCAGCAGTATTCTTTTTCAATCCAAGAGGAAAAAATGGTCCTTTGGACAACCAGCCTTTAACTTTTGGTCGTGTCTATGAAATTTTAGTTGTCCCGGACAATCGGACAACCACGAAAATCAAATCCTGTACGTATAAGTGAAGTCTTTCACTATTATTTTTACTCTGAAATGTTTTTTTGTTTTTTTTTAATATCATCTATTTGCTCTTTATCATGTTGCTTTAATAAAAGTAGTGAAATGGTCATTCATCCACAGTGATACTTTCTACTTCATACATGTTTGATCATCAATGTAGAAACACTCTTTGGAATTACTTTTGGGACTTGAAAAGTGACTTTTTATTTAGGTATGATTTAGGAGCTGCACTAAATTGTAATTACCAGAATCCAGATGACCATACTTCTTGTAGGAAAGGATTTTATGCTATCCCAGATGTGATTTCAGGCCTGGCAGTCTGAGTTGGCTGGGGGAAGGTTCCCAGTAATAATCATTTTTTCCAGTAACACACCATCTCTGCCCTGGAACCATCAAAAATAAGTGTGTGGCAAAATCAATGTTCAATACTGTAGTCTCAGACCTTTTGCTGTCTTAGACACCTTTGACCTAAGATGTACTGTAGACATGGGAGTGTATCTGTTGGATTGCAAGTGACATTAATAGCTGGTTGTTTTTTCAAGGGACTGTAGAGAACAGGGGGAGGGGGCACTTTGGGCTGCCTCACATTAAGTTGTTGAACATATTGGGCCACTGTAGTGGTTAGGCCCCTACTTCAAAATTTGCTACATTGCCCCTGCAGTGGTACACAACAAACTGAGCTCTAGTATTTTTACTGGGACCTCTTTTACTGCTGAATGGTGCCATATGCAGGGCAGGTAGGCTCTTTGCTTTGAAACATTTAGCCACCTAACTGTAAGTCAAGGGAATTTCTCTCAAAAGGGGATAAAACTAAACAATTTTCAGAAAACCACAGATATAACACAATCACTCAATAGAAATGTATGCTGTGGACATTAAAATTGGGAAAATTCATACAAGGGTAAAAAGCAAACTTGTTAAATGGCTATGTAGCTCCCCAGTACTCCAGCAGTGAACGGATGGGCAAGGTATTAATCACATACTGGTCAGATACTAGTTCTTGGGTAATTATAATATGGTACCAATTTTCTATTTATAAAATTAGACGATGTGCACAATAATGTGACAAAGGCTTCATATTGTACTTTTGATGAAAAACAACTGATTACATTTTGCACATTCAAGCTCCTTTTCCTGATTGGTTTGTTAAACTTTACTCGGAGATTTATGCCTCAACTTCTAAAATCATTTGTCTGATTTAATGTGCTGTTGCTCTTTTACTCAGATGTAACATAGCTGCTTCCTAATAACTGTGACAACCTGCTGTCATACATGGACAAAAATAAAATGCTTTCATCTTTAATTCATCAATTTGTCTGTCATTTTTGGTTCCTTGCGGTAGCAAAGGAACCTATTTAGTCAGGTTGGCGTGTGTGTACGTGTGTGTGTGTGTGTATGTGTGTGACACTTGCTTCGGTACAATCTAACTCAACAAGGGAAGGTTGGATGGAACTTGGATTTGGTACATAGATTCGTCATAGGGAGAAGGTGTGCCCTATCGTTTTTGGTGGAGGTCAAAGGTCATTTGGGGTCACCAGAGGTCAAAAACTAAAAACCTCAACACGATATTTCTAGTTAGGAAACTTGGATAGATGTCATACTTGGTGTGTGGATGTGTTATGGTGTAAGGATGAAATTGGATATGTTCGGTGAAGGTCAAGGGGTCATCTGAGGTCACCAGGGGTCAAACACTGAAAAACATTTTAACACAGTATTTTAAGGTAGAAAGGACAGATTTCAAATCAATCTGTGTTTGGTTAAGGTCAAAGGTCATCAAGGTCACTGGAGGTCAACCGCTGGTAATGTTATTTAGAAAATCTTGTAAGCTAGGTAAAGATAGTTTCAATAGATTTTTTATCTCACCTGGTTTTGTATGCTTACGCACCCAAACACCTTAGAAATTTGTCCTTTATGTTCGTTCAGTAATGATTCCTTCGGGTTGTACACATATTTTGGATCATTCAAAGTTTTATGAGGGCAATAACTGAAATCTGTAGATTTCACTGAGCACAGGTCACTCTGCATTAAACTGGTCTCTCTGCCAGTGGAAGCAATGCATGGATTATACAGTATGTCTCTTTAATACTGCTGTGCTCTGTGGGGTAACCTAATCCTCATTCTATTATCACACTTCATTAGTCACTTGCTTTCTGCTTAACTGCTGAATAAACCCTGTTTTCTGTGTAGAGGTAGCAAACAGGACAAATGGTAGATTGTTTTAAAGTAATAGCAAGTTTTATTTGAGAGAAGGTAAAAATAACTTGAGAAAACTACAATGGGTGTTTTTCTCTCTCTGACCACATTGTGTACAGTTTATTGGTGATAATATCAAGTTTGATTACAAGCATAAATACATATGGAAATGAGGTAGTGTTTTTGAAGGATCACCAAGCATTACAAAAGTTGAATGTCAGTAAGGCCACAGAAATTTAATCTTTGATTTCATGTAATATTAGTACTAAAATATCCCTGGTGAAGATGTTGCAAACATTGAGTATGAACTTTTGCTTAACTCTATTTCAGAGACTGGCTGTACAGTTCTTATAATATCCAGCAAGGAACCACAGTGCCCATTGGGCTCTTGTTGCATCTCATTGACAGCTTTGTTTTAATAGTCCACACTGAAAATGTACCAACAGATTCTTGTCCTGTATGTATACGTCAGTATTAAAATTTTTTGTTCAACTTAAATTTTTTCAACTGTATTTTGCATTCAACAATTGTCTTTTTAGTGCCAAATATGATACACTTAACAATTGTCAAGTTTTGGCACCTTTGATATTTGTGAGGTATCTCATATTCTTTCTTTTGAAGGAAAAATGGGCAGCAGTGCCACCAAAGCACATTTACACGCACTGGCATCTTGTTCCAACTAATAGTACTACATTCATGTGACAGCGGTAGCATAGCCAGGGTTGTGTCATGGGGGGGGGGGGATTGGGGGCACAACATGAGGAAAGTCTAGCATAGAGAGAAAAAAAAATGCTATTTTAGGTGTTTTTTACATTGCAAGGTTGGGTTATGGGGGGGGGGGGGTCTAACCCCCAAAACTAACCCTGTGGCTACACTACTGTGCATATCTTTAGAAGTCCCTGCAAGATAGCCTGTTAAAATTTTGTGGATGGCCTTTACTCAAATTGCCTGCCACCTAATTAGAGCCTACAACCCATCTCGTGGCATGAAGAAGATACCCACACCTACAGTTTATTGATGTACTAATTCTTAAAATTTGGGGAAATCAATAAAAAAAAATAGATGCAACCCTAACAACATCTGGTTTGCTACATCTACATCTAGAACTGCCTTTAAAGGGAAATTGCAGTCACCCCAACTTAAAATTAGTTTAGTAGACTGTCCTGCCACATGACTGGCCCTAAGTCATGTGACATTGTTGTTTCTCCTCAAATGTGAAATTTACAAGGAGTAAATGTCTGATTTACCTTGAATATGCAATACTGAAGTCCTAAAATATTATGAAATCTACTTTTAAAGAGTAATAAGAAGGAAATTGTGAGATCTAGCTGTTGCTTCAAAATAACTTTGTTACAACTGCTCTCATGCCCTTTAATAATAAAACTTTTTGTACACTCCTCTTTTCAGGTGGAAGAGGTATGGAGTTGTACTGGTTGCAATGAGAGGGGATTGCATGTGAGTATTAAGGACGGTTTATTGATGTCTTGTTTGATCCCATGTCTCTATAAACAAGACATCAGTAAACCCTCCTTTATACCCACATGCAATCCCTTCTCATTGGCAACTAGTACAACTCCATGGGTTTAATCCCATGTCTCTACATCCCCTGTGGGCTGGGGGTTGTAGAATATGCCCACGGTATTCCCAGCCTGTCGTGATAGGCAACTAAACGGGAGGACTTGAACAGTATTTGAACAGTATGACACTATATAACACATTCGTGTTGGTGTGTCTTTAAATCTTATCTAACTTGCTAACCCATGTCTTTACATTCCAAATGTGTGCTTGAGAGACAGAGTTAAGATAAGGGCTTTTTCTTGTTAAACCTTTTCTCTAACATGGAGGGCTCTGCCACTCTGTCTTAAACAACAACACTGATTAACCAAGTTGTGCAATTTCTGTCAAAAACAAGACTAAAAAGGAAAAAAGACAATATTCTGTAACAATGACATGTATTTTGTCCCTTCAACTCTTCATGCAATTGACTGGGAACTTACATGCTTGCTAACTATTTGCAACTTCATACATCCTTGTATTGAAAAAACAGGAATCTAGAATAAACTGCAACTTCATTCCCTTTTTCTGTCTGCTCTTGTTGGCTTATGATGTTGTCTGTATATATTAGGAACATTAGACCAAAGGTCCACTAGACTGAAGGCTTACACAACTAAAGTTCTGCTCAACCAAATCTTCTGTGGGTTACAAAATTGGTTGGATGCAAAATTAGGTAAGTATTGAGATAAGTATTTGCCTTGAATAGGAGAGGGATCTAATTGGGATAGTTACTAGGTTTAGGTTCAGAAGTTAACATCTTTTCATCTTGTGAACCTTCAGTATAGTGGACTTTCATGCCCCTCCTGTCCTACAAAATTTTGCACTATAGAAATACTGATTCCTAAGTAAACAATTTATTAATTTCCTCCCTCCCTCTTTACAAGCAATTTTGCATTAAAATTGTCAAAATTCAAAAAAAAAAAAAAAAGTTTCGTTTTATAAACCAGTGTTGACATAAGCAAATTAAAACAATGTATTAAGTGCACCATTTTGAAAACTCTAACAGCAAAATGTAAACATTGAAAAGTTATACCAAAAAGCCACAGACTTATTCACACCAAACTGTAGAAGCAAGGCTTATGGTACTTGATTACGTTCTGGAATGAATTACAGTTTTATGACATTTTACAATACGTGTGAAATTTCATTCATTATGATCAATGAAATCTTTCATTTTTTCTTTCCAAAAGACTGGGTAAATCTTGACATGAGTTCAAAAGGACATAGATGAGTGAAAATATCAACTAATTTCTTACTTATTCTCCATGATTATCGAGGAATTAATTGGTTAATACAATACCTTGTTATTACAGAAATACCTCACAGTTCACAATAATTTCAGTGTTCATTTCCTACCTTTTAGACAGTCCCAAATCTGGAAATTTTCTCACCTTTGTCTCCAACCTTGGTGGGATTTATTGACATGGGCTGCACCACCCTGCCCATGAACTCAAAAAGTTAAAAGGCCACATCTACTCAGCCCAGACAGTTCTACATGTAATTTTCCTAACCTACTTACTGAAGCTCCTCCTACAACTGTCTGAACCCCATCTTCATCCAGACACAATCTCAGTTTATTAATCCAGGGTGAGTATGCAAGACTTAATGTGTAATCAGAACACCCTCAGTACAATGCATGCTGTGTACTATGAGCTACAGTGCTCTGCATGTTTTTAACTTACTGTCAATCAAAAAGCTGTGCCAATTGAGAATTTCTGCAGACTAATACAAAAATTGAAATTTTTGTGAGATTTGACTGTGTTTAAAAAAGCTCAAATTTGCTGTACTTGTGTGTACAGCTTTGACAAATTTTCAAAGATAATGGTGATCTTATGCACAATTATGAAAAGTTGACCACTCCCCATCCCCACCACTCTGACTTGCTATGAAACAAACTTGATAATGAATTCATTTTAAACTCAAGTACAAATGGAAGAATATTTACTTAGCTGGGCTAAAGTTTCTTCGCATGGATGCCAGAGAGCAAATTACAAAGGGATCATCAAATGGGGTCTGTTCCCCCATAGGAGTTAACTCCAATAATATCACTGGCCTACATTGCACCTGTCTGAATCTACCCTGAATCACTCCTGAACATTTTGAATTTCAGCACATTTAAAATTCACTGAGAAATTAAAATATTAAATATAACCAAAAGAGGAACATGCACTCATTCGCAAATGCAAAGCATTTCTTTTCTTTTCCAGCAGAGGTAAAAATGGTGTCATTAATTAAATATTTTGTTAATTATTTGTTGATCCTTTGTGGGATATAACTGCTTGCTTTGTTCTCTGATACCAAGGACCAATGGTAGTCTCTCGACACATATCATTGAAAGCATCAAGACCCTCAAAGGAGCTGAGGACACCATACACTGCCTGAAAACAAAGAAGACAAACAGATTGAATTAATGATATGTTTGAATCATTGGCGTAGCCAATGGGAGGCCTTGACCCATGACCCAACCTTGCAATGCAAAAAACACCTAAAATAGCGGTTTTTTCTCTCTATCTTTCGACTTTTCCCTCATATCGTGCCCAGACCCCCCCGATGACAACAAAACCCTCCCCATGACACAATCCTGGCTACGCGCCTGGTTTAAATTAATTTTAAGGGTACTGAAATTATTAAAGGTAGGCCTACTAAATGATGAAGGACTGTGCATTAGCACAGAATAATGCATGCAGGTCTAAGGGCAAGAGCAGTTGTCACAAAATTATTTTGAAGCAAAAGCTAAATCTCGCAATTTTCTTCTTATTTCTGTACAAAGTATCTTTCATAATATTTTAGGACTTTAATATTTCATATTCAAGGTAGACCAAGCAGTTGCTACTGGTAAATTTCACATTTGAGGAGGACAAATATTGTCATATGACTCTCAAAACCAAACATGAAATAGGACAGTCTACTGTACTACACTACTTCAAGTTAGGGTGACTGCTCTTGTCCTTTAATGCAAGCATTAATCCCATTTCTTTTTTGATAAATTTAAAAAACCTTACCATCTCTGACACTGTAGTACTTCACAACTTTACTGAAGCATTTTTGCTTGCTCCTCAAATTTTCTGGGGCCTGGCATGGCTTAAACCTCATAAAACACCTAATTTACTGTAGGTGTCTAAACCAATGACAAATGTCTTGTTTGAAAAGAATTCTTGCGAGAAACTTTGAGGAGCATTGGCCTAAAAAACAAAATTAAATTATTGAGACCTACCAGGTCTGCCAAGTTTGGTTGAGAGCCTCCCATGAACTCTCTATCACCAACAGCTTCCATCCACTCTCTACTAGCATCATACAGAGACTGGCGAACATCATCCTTCAATTTATACCTGGAAAAAGAGGAAGTACAGCAAATTGACCTTCAATTTCAAACTGCAGTTTGAGAGACTAAAATTTCAATTGTTTACGTTTTCCAGCAGGTGACCCATTTTATGAGACCAGCTTCACATTACAATCTCTTAGACTTGTTTGGTTTCAAAGACTGAGACATATATACATAGTTTCATGATAATCATTCAGTTATAACTGTACATATGTGGATATGGTCAGTTGTTGTTGTGATCTTCAAAAGAGTTCAAAACATTCTCTCTTTTTTTACCCATTTCCTAAGTCTAAGTCCCTTTCAGACCAAAATTTAAATATATGAGTCTGAACTTTTTTGCTTACAAAACTTTGCAATTTTTTTTACTTTTAAAAACGTACGTCCATCTTTCACTCCTTTCACCAATATCCTTATACTGTACATGCAAGCTGGAAATGGAGCATACAAGTTATCCCGGAAAAAATTTTGCTTATTTGCAATTTGTAACTAGACCATAATGTTGCTGATGATATTTGATGTAAATGCAGTCCTCCTTTGGCGCTTTGCATGAAAAGATTATCCATCTATTGTTAATATCCTGATGCATTTCATCACAACTTAGAGACACTTTGATCATGCCTCCTAGACACATTTTGTGCACTACATTGTAACTCCATAAATTGTAAAAATAAGCTTGTAGAGTCAAGACACAAAACAAAGACTACCAATCTTTTCTGTTGCTTGTACCCAACTTAGGATCTTATTCCTCTCAAGATAACTTCTTGGGAAATATCTGCTTACAGAGCCTTTGTTTATGGTCAGACTAAGCAAGATTATCTTACAGTTACTTCATGCTTGATTTAGCAGAGGTGTGACACCAAGCCTCCAACATCTGAAGTTAGTTAGTTAGATGGGGCTTAACGACACACCAACACAAATGTGTTATATAGTGTCACCAAGTTAGGCTAAGTTACAACTGGGGTAAAAAAACCCAGAAAAGAGAAAAGTGACGGTAAAAAAGGTAAAACATGGGGTTGAATTCGAGTAAAATGGTTACAGAGTGGGAGTCATGTCAGAAATTTCTGTAAAGTTTACTTTCCTTGAGAAAGCCAAGAACAAGGGAAGAATCCGTTTGTTCAAACAAGGTTTTCAGGTCGGGCACCGTGTAGTATTTCTGGCGAATATGGGAGTATTCAAAGCAGTCAACGAGAATGTGACTGACGGTGAGAGCACAGTCACAAGGTATACAGTATGGTCTTTCATCTCCGTGAAGTAAATAGGCGTGGGTAAGGAAAGTGTGTCCGATTCGGGCCCTAGTCAGGACTAAATCGTCTCTCCGTTTACTGGGGACCCCATTTCCCCCAGTTCCTACCGTTGGCTTGATTCGATACAATTTGTTTTCGGGAAAGGAATCCCACAGTTCTTGCCATTTTGATATTACGAAACCATTTATGTTAGAGCGGTAGTCAGTATGGGGCAAACAGATGTTGGTGACGTCCACCTGAAGGGCTTCTTTAGCAAGTGTATCGGCTCTTTCGTTCCCTGGTATACCAACTTGACTAGGGACCCACGCAAGCACGACCGATTTCCGCAGTTGAACCAGGTTGGAGTAAATCTGAAAGTTTAACTACAAAATGTAAACATTCTCAGTCAGTAGGTATCTGTGCCTAGCAACCAAAGTGCTGTGTGCAAAGAAAATTGAAGTTTCCATGACAACTAAAGAGTTCAACCATAAAATTTGCAAAAATAACTAAGCAACCATCACTTTTTTAATGTGAAAAATGCAATGTCTTCTGCCTCCCAGCCAAAGGGCATGCTCTCAAATTCTCAAAGACATTGACCACTGATCAAGTCACATTCCCTTGCTCTAAAGAAGTTTCATCCACTGGCTAGTGTGACAATATCTCAATACATGTTATGTATTGAGATAAAAATGTGTTGTCCAGCTTTAATTTTTTTAGCACCTTGAACAAGGTGTGCCTCATTTAATTCCTGTATATTGGTACTATGTAATAGGGCAGGCTCATCATATGCCATTCCATGAGGTTACTAATGCTCTGACTTTAAAATATTAGAACAGAAAGCTGAAGCATCTGTATTAAGTCCTAATGTATTGTACAGAACTGAATCACACCAAAACTGTTGGCTGCTGCTGTCTCAGCTTAGTAAGGTATAGCTGCCACAGAGCTTTTTTTGTGCTTGGAAACGGACACGGCAGGAACAAAGTTCCAAACAAATTTCGGAACTAACAACAAACACAATTACGAAACATTTACTTAATTTACAAACAACAACTATTTACACACCAACAACTATTTACACAGGCGGACAGGGTGATAGTGCATGACACCCCCCAGCGCAAGGATACCCCCGCGACCACGGGCTGGCCTCTGTGATCATCACGGACACTCCTGCGCCTTTAACTGCTGAGAAGTCTCAACATCTTCGTGATAGCTGTGCTCAGGCTTCGCTGCCACAGCTACAATATGCTGTGTTGCTTCACACATTACAACAGCTTATATTGTTTAAAACACAGCATGGTTGCAGCCACTACAGTTTGGCTAATTGACAATATTGCCAAAACTTACTTTTTCTTCAGTCCCTTGGACACAAAGTACATTCCTGCTGCTCCAAAGTACTTGCTGAAGAGCTTCTTAATTGAACCATAGTGACTCATCTCAGAAATGTAATCAAAGGCTTGGATAGCTTCTGTAGGGGTTCTGTATATATTGGGTGGTATGTAGTGTACAAAAACCCCATCCACCCATTCACGCCATTGCTTTTCTTCCCTACAATGAACAAATAAAATAGAATGTTAACCACATGCAAGATGAAAGGTTTGATACTAGTGAGTAGTGACATCCACTAATTTTTTTTTAACAAAAGACTGCATTAGACAAAAGAATTGGTAACTGCACAGAACTGAACATTTTCAAAATCTTACACTTTTAAGAATGTTTTTGACAGCAAGAGGCATCTCTGTAAAAGGCCTTTCAATGGGCAGGAAGTGCATACAGCCTTGCTACAGTAAAAGATCACTTAACAATTGAACCAAGGGGAAAATTCTGGTGTCTGTCATTGCTATCTTGAGATATTAAGTTTACAACAGTTTTGGTTCTTTACCTATGGTGACCTCAAATGACCTTTGTCCTTAACCAAAACTATAGGGTACTCCTTTTCATCATGAGAAATCTAACAAAAGTGTTGGACATTCCTTTTTTGAGATATCACTGGACTTGCCCCAAGCCTCTCACATTTTCCTTCCATCCACCTTTCATTTTATTTCTGTTCCTTCTCCACACAGTGATTCCATCCGATGTGCTGCTACGCAACCTTTCAGATAACTTCTCACTGCCCGTTGCTGCACCTTCCACAAGCTAGCACTTTAACACTTTTTTACAACATTCACTCTTGCAGACTGTACGTGCTCACGCACACGAGTCTGCTCAGCTGCCAGTACAAACTTGTTAAAGTTGTTAAAGGGTTACACTGTACTAGGCCTAAATGCCCATTTGGGCACTATAGTCTGTGGGTAAAATAATAGTTTGTGGTCACAACCTACTGCCTTTTAAATTTTCCAAGCTGTTAGAGATGTTCAGTAAGACATCACTCCTCAATTTTGTCATTTATATTTATCAACTAAAAATATTATCTATCATTCATTTTGCTAGTCCCTTCCCTTACTTCCTATCAATATGCCCTTATGCATGCACTGCACATAACCCCTTCTTTCTTTCCTCCCTTCAAAGAATCATTATAATGACTTGCCTCAAAAAAACTGTACTTCATACAAATTTTTAAAGAGATGGGGAACTCAACAATGGGAGAGGGGAGGGGGGGGGGGATTGGATATTGACAAGGAAATATCAAACATGCAGGGCTGAAAAAATGTTTATTTTCCTGGAAGAGAGTAAACTTTCCCACAATTCTCCCATTTTTTCTCAAACAAAAATAGGAAATTTCCCTCCAATTGACCATGATTCATGTAAAAAGGGAATTTTTTTGTGAATATATGGCGATACAAACTTACTTTTCTGCTTTCGATCTTCCAGGTCTTCCAAGCATGATGCTGTATCTATTCATATATTCCACGCTCTTCCTCCCCCAAAAGCTTTTCTTCTCTGTAACCACCTTCGGGTAATAAGTGGTTATCAATTGTAAATCTTTCTGGTCAGTAGACATAAACGTTGTAAGAGCACTGATGATGACTGATGAATCATTCATTTGCTGTGCAAAGGAATTCACAAAGGGGTGCATTTATACTTAGCATGCCAAAAACCAATAAAAACATAATCTTATGGTCTTTGATTCATATAGTATTTCAATTTTGTTTTATGATACAGAGTAAATTTGTTGTGAACAGTTTTAACCCACAGTAGAGTCCCACAGAAGAGCAACTTGATGATAACTGGCTACCCTGGTAAAACATGAAAAATTAAATAAAGTGATACTATATATTTAAAGTGCTGCTGCAGATGAACTTTTAATATCTTTTTTCCATTAATTTTATTCAAATTAATGTCCAGCATGGGTGAACTGAACTTTTCAACAGCTTATGGAATATACAGTACTACAGTATATATGGTTAATTGGCAAAGTCACTGGCACGTGCAAATAAAGAAATACTGATGATAACATTTAACATTTAACATTTTGCTAGTTTGTTCCTTTAATTTTGCTGTCACAAGGCTCCACCAAACCATGTTGTCACACAAGGGAGGGTATAATTTTGCCCTACATGTAGAGGTACTGTATTTATAAACGTAGATTCCCAACTCCTTATCCCCACACTGTTAGAAATTGCTGCGCCGGCTTGCGTTCATTTCTAAAAGGCATTCTTTATGCACACAAAACATTTCTCTGTGTGTACTGTGTAGTCTAGGGTAACTGACGCAAACTTTGGCATCTTTTCAAAACGAATGTACTAGTTGATTTCCCCATTGCCAGTGTGTAAAAATGTAAATGCATGCAAGTTTTGAAATGAGCTGCCTCTTAAGCTTCAAAAGTTGAAAGGAATTACTGCAAACGATGGTGATAGGCCTTATGTGTTATAATCAAAGTTATGGTACCATCACAAATTTTGGTCCTTGTCATGGATTTTAACCTTTGTCACATATGAAACGTCACTGAGTCATCACAGATTTAGATGAACCCTAACTGTGAGCAGGCCTTGAGTTTTAGATTTTCCAGGTGTGTTACAAATAACACTCCTCAGGAAATTGAGCAGTGTGGTAGGTGTGTTGCTTTGCTAAACTTAAATACGTTTTGTGAGCACCCATTCTTTATCTAGGTGTTATACCTGTAATTGGGGTGGCAGGGTTCTGGTGAGTTATTGCATGATCTCCACAAAACGGGATGTAACATGCAGGCACAGTTGGTTGGGTTGGCTTTGTTCTAGGGTGGGGAGGGGACTGACTAGGCCTGGGATAATAAGTTTATAGGCAATGTGTAACGTTACTTAGCATTTACTTTCATTGTATGCAACTCTTATTTTTTTTCTTTTTGTTTCTCTCAGAGAGTGACACTTCATCATTAGCCCTACAGGTTTCCTGCACTCCCTATCACACTTTTGTTACTTATCTGCTTTTGTCACTTGTAAATTTTTGTGTTGTGATAAACCAAATAAATGAGTGAATCTAGGCCTAGGCTAGGCCTTAAGCTAAGTGTGCACAAAAATTGCACTCTTCAGTGACTTAAGGCGAGTGACGGCATGCAATCCCACTTGCACTCCTCAGAATTCAAGGCCTGTGCAAGAGTAATATGGTGTATACTCACTACTTCATTTCCCTTAGAGTCCTTCTGCACCAGAATGGGAACCTTCCTGTACTCAGAAAATTTTAATTCCCTTCGCATGACTGGATCCACTTCTACAATGTCATATCTCACACCATAAAAGTCAAGGAAAGATCTCACCTTGCAGCAAAATGGGCAAACTTGATATTGATACAATGTTAGTCTCAGCTTGGAAGCATCTTCAGCTGTGAAGGCACGCTTCGCACTCTCAATGTTTACGCCTACGGCTTTAGCGTTAGGAGATTGATCTGCAGGACTCCCACCACTTCCAAATCCGAAGCCTAAACTGTTCGCGTAACTAATACCAGTGCCACCAGCTGCGCAAATCAAAGCGACAAATGTACCAACCCTCCTTGAAAATAATTTTGAATGTTTGTTGGTTACAAAAGTGAAATAACTCCTGTTACTTAGGGAGAAGGTTTCTCCAATCGGCGGTTTTAAAAAACGCGATCGCGAACTTGTGAAATATAATCGTAACAAAGGTTTTGACGAGCCCATCGCCAGTCTGTTCAAGGAGCATGCCATTGTGAGAGATTACACAACTTCAATTGGACGGCGGTACGGTAGCACATCAAAAACATTCACTTTCCATCCTCCGATTCCAGATTGTGAGCCACAACAGGAAAAAAGGCCGTGGCCGGCGGCGGCTCGACTGGAACCAATAGGCTGGAAACTGGGCGATAAAACTACATCTAACTAGCTGACTCACTAACCCCTGATTATGGAGCTGGTCAGAAGCTGAGAGACAAAACTTTCGTAGGGTGCAAACCCCTGGTCTGACTAAGTGACAAATATTTGATAATATGAAGGTTTCTATTTCTTCTCGTGCAATGGTAAGGTTCAGGTGAACATATATGGCTTCCAAAACCACCCCCCACAAAAGTGAAGAGGGCTGCGTCCCGGCAATTTTATGGACGCAAACTTCATTACCATGATATGACTTATTCATGAATGATCGAGTAGCAGTGGGGGGGGGGGGGGTGCGGGAGCGCATTACGGGATATTAACCTTTAAGGAGATCCGTCATGGCTACCACAGTTTTTAAGGAAAAACCGCGGTTCCCAATTATGGTACCCGACCACTCGTTCATTAATCCAATTAGCTGCTTCAATGAGCAGCAGATTTGGTTACCATTCTGGTACAATAGAAGCCCAACAACTTTGGGGTTCAAATAACAACTTACAACAAATCCTGAAATAAGTGCTGGCAAAGAGGGAATCAATTGAAAGTACTCTTAAGTTCACTGAAGGACTATATCCCCTTTCAGTTTATTCTGAGATAATCTGCTATTAAATGTCAACCTTTATGGTCATTTTCAAAGGCTTAAATAGGCATATAATTAGTACTGAGAACAGTTCCTGATGAGATTGTTCTAAGGATATTTTTCCGACATGCGGGGGGGGGGGGGGGGGGGGAGGTAGAAAAGCCATTACCCAACATCGTAAAAACCGCCTAAAAGAGCCGTTTTTCTCTACCCTTTGACTTTTCGCTCATATCGTTCCCCCATGACACCACCCCCCCCCCCCCCTAAGACACATGTCCTGGATACGCACCTGATGAGTAGGCTATGTGTACTCCGCCTCTAGTGGTACGAACTGAACGTCTATACTCAAACCTGAGATGTTCTATCATTGTGTTGCATAACCACAGTGTTTCCACCAGGGGGAATGAGAATTTTTCCCTTTCCAGAACAAGGTGGGTAAAAGCCCCCTTCTGATTTCCAATAAAAATTTTAAACTGTCAATGTCTTGGTTTCTTACTTCAAAAAAAAAAACGACAGTCTTTGCAGCAATGTTTGAACTTACACAAATAAATAGCCTTCAAACCCTTCAAATTGCACCTCACACAGGCTTCAGTGAAGCAAATCTTTTGTCAGACCCCCCCCCCCCGAACCCTTTCGACTCTAAAAGACCAATGTGTGTAAATGAAAACTCAGTTACGGTTCATCATTCATGCGGTGTAATGTAAGCTTTGATACTCTGCATTGTTTGACCTAGCTAGCTGTCTATCAAAGAGCTGAGCCAATAGAGAATTTCTGTAGGCTACTACAATAACTGTAGTTTAGGGTGAGACTGAGGACGGGCCTTTTAAGTGGAATATTTTACTAGCCGGTGACATCGGGCAAGGAACCTTTGTTTCGTTATAAGAGCTTGAGATTACACCGAAATGGTGACTTTCATGAATGCATGACAATTGGCATCCACGAGAATAACCTTCCCCACATATCGAAAAGTTTTGTGTAGAAACGATCATTTGCTCATTTTATACCAAAATTTCTAAATTGTTCTAATTAATTTAAGTTTAATCACTTATGCTTCGAAATGATATGTCTAGGTGAAAGCAGCCCATGTAACGCCCATTCGAAATTCATGATTTTTGACAATTTCAAAATTTTGAGGGTCATAATTTGGGGGAATTTCCCCCAGATACTGTAATGCGTCATTTCATGTCACACAAACGCGGTTTACGACAAAATTATGGATCCAAATAAAACTAACCCTTTTCCTCCTGCTACCTATGACGTGCAGCTACCAGAAACGCGTTTACCCATTTCGAAACTTTTTGATATGTTTTGAACTAACCATTCTAGTATGGTTAACATATACTTCAATTGAGCTATATTTTTCAAAAAACAGATAACTTGGTATTTCAATTTCAATGTATCAAGGGGTTTCCAACTAATTTTGAGACAAAATTTTATAACATCTTTGAAAATATGGGAACGGATCCTCAAGACCCCAGTGGGCTCAACGGTTTTTTTTTTCACTTCATCTCTTAACCATTATTAAAAATTCACTGCACTTCAAAAAGTTTTCCAAAGAAAGCACCGACGCTCTAAAATCATCGGTGTTAAATTTAACCAGGATCGGTGTTTTTGTAATCCATCACAATCTTGGTTTAATTTTAATGCAAATCCTGGTTAAAATTACACAAATTCTGATGAAAGTAACTAGGATTTGAGTTAGTTTCACTAGGAAACTTAACCAGAATTGCTTTGGAGTAAATAGAATACTAATCCTGGTTAAATTTAACCCGGATGTTTTAAGACTGCAACAGTTCGCAAATTGGTCAACACTAGCGTCGCCAGCGAGGCAGGGGGGCAGAGTGCCTCCCCCCCCCCCCACACACACACACAGAAAATTTGGGGATGCAATGTGCGATGTTGGAAAATGAAGGAGAGCAAAAAAAAAATAAATAAATAAATAAGTAAATAAAAGATAAACGGCAAGAGGAAGGGGGGGAATCGGGGGAATTTTTTTCAGTTTATCGGGGAGGGGATCTGTCGTAACGATAAAGTATGCAGTCCCCGACGGCGACTAGTCCCCCCGATAGTTTACCTGTTTTTTGCTCTCAAGGGAAAATTTGCCTAATAAGAACCCAAAATTTTCGGCGCGCTACGTGCGCTGTAGATTCACTCCAGTTTTGTCAATACTTCCATTCCACATGTCTAGAGAGTGTAAGTCGTGTCAACCTTACCAAGTAACAGGTAGGCAGAGTACTTAGGTTATGTAGAGGTCGTAAATTTCATCCCATATCACAAAGCCTAGTTGCTGTTCTCTTGTGTGTGCCATGCGATAGGTCAGTTGGTGAGCGACTCACGGAGCATATTTTGGCTATTTTATCGGGTATTCCAGCTGGTTTCGATACAATGTATGTTATCCCCAATACGGTCTACAACCCCAACAGTTTCTATTTTATTTTCTTTTTGTTCGTAATGATTACATAGGCTATATTATTTTTGTAAGCCTATCAAAAATTTTCGCGCGCTTCTCGCACTTGGCAATTTCACGATTCAGACTCAAAAGAACACTATCAGCGCGCAACTCGGCTTTTAAAATATTAAGTGATATTTTGCAAAATGTGCCCCAGGCTGCAATGGCATGGGATAATTAGGCTCCTTCATACCCCCTTCTCACCACCCCCTCGACATAGGGACTGTCGGATCGAACTTGTGGTCGCTGACATGGCCCGCCCCCTGTCGGGAATAATCTGTCGCCTTCCCATGGTCGGTTTAGTTATTTTGGCTTTCAAAAGAGTTATTTCTGTGATAAAACCCAAACTGTTTAGTACTATTGGACCCACTCTTCCTCAGTTTCGTTACCCAGCGCTAATAAAGTACAAACCCTTCTCATCTTTTCAAGTAAATTAATAAGTAGAATAAATGGATTAATGTACATGTCGTGGATTTCATCTCAGTTAGCTACACTTAATTATTAATCTCTTGTGTCAGTCGTGTCAGTCGTGCGATACGGACTCGAAGAAGAAAGTACAATACAAGTTGTGCCCGATAGGGCCCAAATGCCGGGACAAGTGACCTATATAAGCTTTAAATAAGTACAGATTCTTTTTAGTGTAGGCTAACACACAAAAAATTCGCCCGCTTTTCCACGGTTAAATCAGTGCGGAAATATCTTCCTCTAGCATATACAAATTTTATGTACTGTAGTATATGACTCGCAATGGCAGGTATAGTGCACTGGTTTTCTTCAAATCTCCCTCACCAACGCATCGACGGCATCCTGGCTGTCGGGACTTGGGGTCGCTACCCACCATTCCAATCCTGCGTTCGGGGAGTGGCCCTTGGTCGGGCAAATCTTGGCGTCAAGTCTGGAGGGAAGAGAAAGTTTTCCTTCATACTTTATGACTTGCATATGTGTAATGAAGCAATGAACTGCAGTAAAAATGGAAGCTGCATTTTTTGGAGGGCGGCAACTATTTTGGAGGGGCGGCCAATTTCACTAGGAGGGCGTGTCGCTCCTCTAAAATCCCCTGTGGAACCCTGGAATCTAGTATTTAAAGAACAAAATATAGCACCATATTGCATCTAAGCTCTTCGAGACAGCAAAAAATTCCAAAAGGGGAGGGGATACTTCGGGAGACAGGCCCGTAACCAGGGGTTCAGGGGGTTCGCACTAACTCCCGCCCAGACCAACTTTATTTTATTTATTTTTTCTTTAAATGGAGTTTTGGCGTTTTTCAGGGCAAAATGTCAATTCCGCTGGTTTAGCCAATGTAAGACTTATGAGTAGCTATTTTGTTTCAGTGCAACACAATTTCATAGGGCCCCATTGGCTCTTACAGTAACCCTCATACAGCCACACACTAAGTCTCGAGGGAATAAGGAAAACATTGATACAAGATTGAAAATGTCCAAAAATTCCAGCTTGGGGTGTAAACCAGATAGCTCAGTTTTAATGTAAAATGCAAAAACTCCTTGGGGCAGGAGGGGAGAACCATACCCTCTCCCCGTTCGGTCGCTCGGCTCCTCGCTTGGACGCTTCGCGCCCTCAAGAAATGCTGAACCCTAGTGGCGGCGATGAAAATTGAAAAAGTGGGGATAAAGGTATGTTCAGCCCCTCAATATTTGTCAAGTGCTCCAATTAAAAAGCGGTGCTGAACATATTCTTGCCTAGAACACTCGCAAAGTGTCGTTTCCGGCCATCTGAGGGGTTTGTAAAGCCAAAAATTTCCTGGTACGCTCCGCGCCAATCGATGGTGGAGCTCCGCTTAGAAACATATATTAACATTTTTCATAGACTGATTTTTTTTTTTTTTTTTGAATTAATTGAGAAATTGCAGAAATGAGATCCATATTTCCAGGATGGGTACATGCAGCATAAAAACTCGGGAAGTGTCGTTTCCGGCCATCTGAGGGGTTTGTAAAGCCAAAAATTTTCTTGTACGCCAACTGATGGTGGTGCTCCTCTTAGATAGTCCTGTCGGTCAAGTTTAGGGACGATGAGTCGACTTTGCCCCTCCACAAGAAAACCGTGGCTACGCTCCTGTTGTTCAACTTAACAAAAATTTAGCAAAGAGTAGTGTTGGCCAAATAAGCCTGCGATATCTTCCTCCTTATCAGCCTTGCAACACAAAATTTTTTACTCGTGTTCACATGTAGGCGTACGGGACATAACAGTTTAGGGGCAGAGGATTTCAGCCCGAAAAATGCAATTCTGCGCGAAGGGCTATCTAAGCAGATGGCTTTCATCGCCCGGTATGCAAAAATCGCAACCCTAAGATAGCCATAAATGGCATTCCTCAAGCATGTAAGTAGGCCTATCTAAGAAATGTTCATTTTAATTTGCAATGAAACGATAACTTCAATAAAAGTGACCACAATAATAAGAAACAGAAATTTTCCTACTAAAATAAACAGATGTGGGCATTTCTGTGTACTGATGGAAAAGGCAAAGAGGAGTCGTAGTTTCCATCCTGGACTGTCAACCCGGGGAAGTGGTATAGGAGGGGGAAGGAATGTTTTTACTTTCACGAAGAATTTATACTTAAAATGGTTCTAAGTTTCGGTTAATTTTTTTTTACTAGACCCGTGAGCTGAAGCATGCTGAATTTATCCAGTGAATAACTGACAATTGTCAACAAAACGAATGTGACATGTGCCGTGAGCCTGCATTAAGCTTGTAGTATGTTTCGTCTTGGTTTTCAATATCATAAAAAGATCTCACTAAGGAATCCAATACTTCCTGGTTACACCCCCTACCTTCATCCCCTACCCACTCTACGCCCCCACCGACTTCCCAAGCCTCCTTATATTCTCACTTTTCTCCTTGATTTTTTCAACATCCATCACATCTTAAGAGATTCTGTTCGTCCATTTTGTCTCCTCCCTGCTTCCTACGCCACTAGAAAAGTAAATGCACCACTAATTTGATGAGATATTCATGTGTCTTTGCGGAGTAAAAAATTACAACATCGGAACAGAAAGCATACTTAAAAACATGTTCTTTTGCTGTTCTTACCCTAATTCAAGGTCCACTGCATGAGATGACGAACATGTCTATTCTACATGCGTGGCTACCCGAACTCTCGACTATAAATGAGTTAGGCCTACTTCTGGCGCGTTTTGGCAAAAACGATTGTGTTACATTACAATGTGGTTATAAGTAAAGTTTCAGGGAGACTATTTGGGACATTTTCTCACACTAAATTCATACGTGTAATTGAACAATAAGCTACCCATTTTTCTATTTTTACTATTGCCCCAGCCGAGTAATATATTTTAGCACATTTCTCACAACCGCTGTATCGCAATATTGTTACCACATATGCTTTATAACCCGAATACGTTCCGACTTCCAGCCTTCTGATGAGGTTATATTGATAGCATTATCGTAAAGATATATGGCACGTCATTAGATGGGTTCGCTTTTTTCGGCAAAAGTATGGGAACAAAATACACCTGCACATTCTCCCGACTGTCAGTGTACTTCGGCAATTGAAAACATCTTACTTTAAATCTTTTTTGCAACGTTCGCTCGAATATCCTAATATTTCGGGCAAATTTACGGCATGTCTATGAAGTGGGACTGAGAGAAAAATGTCCTTGCCTCTGCTGTCCTAATGCAACACAACAAGTTTTTAGTATTTGAATTTTTATGAAAATCTCTACTCTATGATAATTTTTTTTTTTTTTTTTTTTTTGGGGGGGGGGGGGGCAAATTTATGAAAAAATCGGATATTCGGCCATTTTAGGTAGGCTATTAAGGCATTTTCAGCATTGTATGTTGCTGCTCAAAATAATGTGTCCCGAATTTTTGTTATCGCTTGACATTTTGATTGTTTTTAAAAATATTATCCTAGCTATGATCCTTTATATTTTTCTGGCAAATTTATTAAAGAACTGGCATTTGGCCATTTAAGGCATTCTTGCCCAAGAATATAAAGTGTGACTCAGGAATAGACCGTTGTGCATTGTGACACACTTAAAGTCATCCTTTGGGCAGAACAATGGAACACGTGGCCACTCGCAAAAGGATTTGCCTTGCACATGTAGCAGGCTCTGCGCGTATTCGACTGGTTGACCAATTAGATGTCTGCATTTGTCTGTGTTGGTTTGTTGCCCCAAAGGAGGGCGTACTGTCCGCTCTGTGACACCACATGCACAAGGTGCACAATAACGTATGGATGATGTAGCTTTGTTTGGATCATTATTTCTGAACTTGGCTCGATCCTAAGCTTACAAAATACACAGACTTTATACGGGAAGCTTAAGCAAAATTTAATTTTGGGGGCATTCTATAACATAAGGGTACCAATGGTTTTCGGTGACTCATTTACATTGTGATATTTTCTTACAACAGATTTTGAACGAAAGATTTGCATTTAATCTTCCAATAATAACTTAATATACGTCTATCTGTTGGTACCTTTCAAATAATATACAACAAAAAAGTTTACCTTTCTGAATTTGGATTTTATGTTACGATATACTGCCATGTTTCACGTGTAAACCAAAGCTTTGACATGAAAAATTCAACTGTCAGTGTGTTTTTTGTTTTGAAATGTATGGAAAGCTTTAATATTGATTTAATATTTTGCATTATTACAATGAAGGTACATGTTGTCATTTTCGCGTAATAAAGTTGGCCGTTAAAATGATTAGCTGAGCAAGTAGCCTACATTGGAGCAGAGTTCATGGGTTTCACTTGTCAACAAAAACAAAAATTGTGGTGTCCTACTTTATCGTTTACACGTGAACCATGTTGTGTGTTTAAGGAAACCTGAAAAATGTGTGGCAAACAATTCTGTGTTGCTACATTTTACCTTGTCACCACCTATTTTGTGTCTGTCTTTGGAAAAGAATTGATGACTAAAACATATATAATTTTTGGAAAGTTTCGAGTTCCCGTGTAAATATTTTACCCTCGACACCAAAATGGTTATACACAAGACCATAAAAATTGCAATAACCAAGACGCTCATAATTTTTGCAACTGATTTAAGTGTGCCAATGGTAATGAGCCAAATGTGATAAGCTTAGAATGGCATGCAATAGCATAGCCAGTATTGTGTCATTGGGGAGGGAGGGGTGTTTGGGGCACGACATGAGGGAAAATTCTAAGGATAGAGAGAAAAACCGATATTTTAGGTGTTTTTTGCATTGCAAGGTTGGGTCGTGGCGGGTTCTAACACCCAAACCACCCCCGTGGCTACGCCACTAATGACATGCATCCCATAAGTTGCATGATATATGGCAAAAAATTCTAAAAATTGGTTTTGGTGTCCCGTTTACACGTGAAACACAAAATACCATTTAAATATTTTTATAATGCAATTAAGCTTTAATTTTAGTATATTTACCAGGGGTGATATTATCTTTACGTTAGCACATAAGGTAACATCTTTTGCCTTTCCTTTTTAATGCAATATCCAAATTTCACCCAAGATGTCTTGAATTGGGATCTTCATTTATGGAAGTAGCCTGTAATATGTGATAGGGAACCAATTCAACACAGTATGGTGAAACTTCCATCCACATCAGATATGTGTTTCTCGGGATATCAGTAAGTTTAGTCAGTAGATTTTTGTTCCAAAGTGAGTTTAAAGGGCAGGAACAGTCATCCCAAATTGAAGAAGTGTAGCAGACTGTTCAGTTTCATGATTGGCTGTTGAGAGTCATGTGACAATGTTTTTTCTCTTCAAATGTGAAATTTACCCGAAATAACTGCTGGGTTTACCTTGAATATGCAATAGTAAAGTCATAAAATGTAATAAAAGATACTTTGAAGAGAAATAAGATGAAAATTGTGTTACTTAGCTTTTTCTTCAAAATAAGTTTGGGGGGACTGCTCTTTATACCTTCAAGGGCAGCAGAGGGTATATCACTTTCTCACATTGACAAGGAATGCTTTGTTTCCCTTTCTTTTTCGGACTGTTGTGTTGTACTGCAAGTCAATAGGGAGAGGAACTCCCTGTGGGAAATGAAAAGTGTGTCTAGTTCTCATTATGCCACTTACGCAAACGCATATTCTGATAATAATATTCTGATTGTTTAGGAGATAATTGGTTGTAAAGTTTAAATAAAAACACAAGACTGTCCATTAATGTGAGGATATGATGTTATACGTGCTTGCTTCACGTTCACTTTTGGATGTTTATACCTGCTCATTTCTTGTGAACCATAAATCGGATTTCAAATTTCACCGAAATGATTAGAATAAGTTCCCTTCTAACATATCAAAATTTGATGTGCCCTTAAACCCTTTTTTAAAGACAATCGCTCGTCATCCCAGCCATAATTTTACCCCCCAAATTGTAAATTTGTATAGTTCTTTGATTGGCATCACATTTAAAAACACAGAATACCTATTATGCATAATAAACTACACGCCCTGTGTTGGTTTTGATTACACAGAGCTGCCTTGCTTGCTCACACGGGTATGCCCTGGGGAAATAAACTACGATTTTGTCACGGTATAGCTGAGATTTAGACAACTGTGGGCTAACAAGAACCAGGTGGGAGAATCGGAACGACAGGGGTGAGGAATATCTCCCTCTAAATTCCCCCTCGCAATCCCATAAAAGATGTTGCGAAGAGTGGAGAAAATTGGCAACATGAACAATAAAAGAGCTAGGCCTATGTAAATTCCAAAATAGCTCCCACCAACAAAATAAAATAAAATGAAATGAAACACTTATCCGTTGAAATGGTTAAAGAGTATACTGACAGATTGATGAGAAGTTCCCATTTTGCTCTTCTTTCAGTGACCGTTCCCATGTGACGCGACCATATACTCCGCAGATGTGGCGACATTGGGGAGGCAGTTGGGAAGGACGGAGGCCTAAAAAACTACAGGAACTGAACACACTGGATAAGTGATCTTGAACGCTTAGCGAATTGCTGATATTTTTTCTATAATTGCAAGGTAAGCTCAAAATAACGACTGCATATAGATTCTATTTTCACGCCTGGGAAATGCCATTTGGGGTAGTAATTATTAGTCAAAAATTTCTGTACGCTCCACGTCAACCAATGGTGACGCTCCGCTTAGACGCTTGTAGGAGTCTTCCAGGTAGAATGACGTTTTTCTGGCAAAAAGATAAAATTAGTATTTTTTTGATAAATTTGCTTATTTAGTTTGAAGTGAACATTTTATTGCAAGCGGAAACTCAAAATAGCGACGGCTTAGATTCTTCTAGTAGGCCTGATAAATACCATTTCCGGCTGTGAGGGCTGCAATTCTTCACAATTTCCTTAAAAGCTCCTTGCCAGCTGATGGTGGCGCTTTTCAGGCAAAATTTCATTTTTGGGGCACAGCCGTCTTCTGCTCCCTCCCCCCCCCCCCAAAAATGAAATGCTTCCGCAGGTTTTTGATTTATCATTATTGATCGCATTTTTAAACTTTCTTGAGCTTCGATCAAAAGCTGCAAATATGAGTTCCCTCGTGCATGTCTCGTGATGTTGAACCTTTGTCGTTGCAAGTTGCTCCCCCTCCCCCCCCCCCCCCCCGTCTACGTTCGGTAAATGTTGAGTGGTCACCTTGATACTGTAAATTAAGTAAATTGGTGATTTTCAGTTATGTATTTACCTTGATTTCCAGATGTCAGGAAATGTACATCTAACAGGGATTAAGTACCAAAATTTTGTTTCCTCTGTGGCGTTGGTAGATTTACACAGAGTAAATACCTTTTTTCAAAATCTTGAGTTTAGACCTGAAAAACACGAAATGTAAAGGCCGTTTTTACACCAGATTGTGCAAGAAAGAGACGGAAAATTAAAGTATGCCCCAAATCAAGGAGTTCAAAAATATATATTAAACAGCATGAAAAATGAATTTTAACAGTCCATCTCCCATCTTCATACAGTCATAGGATATTCTTGAACCGAGATATAAAATGTTGAAATGTGTTCACTAAAATGCATTACGCAATAATTTGTGATGTCGTTTATATTACTCAAATTATACAATCTTTGTATTTCTTTGTTTTTCTGAAAGTCACTGCACCTTGTACCAAGATGTGATAGCACTCTTGCTCTTATGGGATGATGTAATAAATTAAGCCCTCTCTGTGCAACATGCTATGCAAGCAAAAAGGGAGTGTTCAAAGTCATAAAATAGTCATAATTTTAAAGGGGAAACAAAGCACGTAATGTGCGTTGTACAACCAGAAAGTCACAAATTATTGCGCAATGGACTAAATTGTTTTAAGTGAATAAATTTCAACACTTCTCGGCTCAAGAATGTCCTATGAAGATGGGGGAACTTGGACTGCAAGAATTCCTTTTTCGTGCTGTTTAATTTTTTTTTAAATTTTGTACTTAGTGAGGTACACTTTAAATTATGTTTTGGTACAGCTACTCGGGAGAGAAGTGGAAAAATATATGTCTACCAAAGCTAATTAAAACAAATTACACAATACCGCACAACACCACACCTGTAGATCTCTCCTGAAATTATATGGATGGATTAGTAAGTAAAATTGAACGGAATTTTCCAGTTAACTCAAATTTTGGAACACGTGTTGTATATACGATTTGCAGGATGTGCGCACGTGATACTTGGCCCTCAAATCGAATTCCGAACTAGCTTATTCAGCAGGATATCCCATGCGATCTCGTTTTCAGGCCGGGTCATGTAATAAAAACAAGCTACCGTTCAATTAGTCAGGCAGTTCGGTAGCCTACTTCAGGGGTTTCTACTCTCACACCGACAGTGACTGTGCAGAAGTTCGAACTTCGAAGTTGGGGAGGTGTCCCAATTGATATCAGTGAAGGGTGCAGCATATCGAAAGTGCACCACGCCAGCGAATCGCTGGTTTGCTCTCCTGGGTCCAGGCGTTATGGCCCAATAGGGGCGTGGATCTGGTTTGTGGATTGGGGGTCAAAATTTGTCGACCAGCCTGAACCTCAGGTCGTGTCCGTGACCGGACTCGTCTATATGTATAGTCTATATATATAGGCTAATCGATCCACGCACACGAACGCGAGCACACTCACTATACACACGCAAACAAACTCACACACAATCACACAATCACATTGACACACATATACACAAAACAGATAAATGGCACATTTAATGCAGTATTATTGCGTAAAAATAGGCGCAAATTAAAGTTTTCTAGAGGCTCTGATGTCTCCTGTACACTCAGTGGTGTAGAGTTAGGCATTTTCTAGAGGACGGGGGTCCGGGACAAGCACCCAAATTTTCCGATTTTTTTTCAAGCTTCAACACCATACAATGAAACAGAGTTGGGAAGACCACACTGTAGTACTACAGGTGGAAAATGTTCAAATTTTTCATTTTCAGAGTCGCCGGGGAATCGCTCCCTGCCCCCTGTAGGCTAGCTACGCCACTGTGTACACAACGGTTACATTTTTGTTTTTTCTGCTTGATGTTTTCTTTTAATCTGCCCGAATTATTGGGGGCAAAACGAAGTTTCCCCACCAATATTTTTATTGGTGCGGCGAATACCCCTTCGCAACCCCCCAGGGGTGGCGCCAGCGGGGGGGGGGCATGCCCCCCGTCGGGGAACACTGCTCCCCCCTCCCGTCGGGGAAGGTCGGCGGTTTCGTCGGGGAGGCCTAAAATAATGAAAAACAAAATAATAATAATAAAAAAAACCTACCAGGACTGAAGTTACTGGATGGGTGAACATATTTTTTTGTTTTGAATTGAAATTTTAATACATATCGGAATCTATTTTCAATCACTTTTTCTTTGCTCCGCTATGTCACATTCCATGTAACCGTGTCCTGTCTCCTCCCCGTCGGGGAAAGTCGGCAATTTCCTTCCGGGAGGCCTAAAAATGAACGTAAAGGACTTAAAGTTACTGGGTGGATGATTATGAACTGTTTTTTCCTTTTTGCACTACTCTATTGATTTGTAACGGTATTTTAATGCCTATCCTAATCTGTTTTAATCAATTCTTACTAGCTCTGCCATCCTTCATCTTATCTTCAATCCACAAGGTCATACCCCCGTCGGGGAAGGATGCCGCGGCCTTTCCCCTGTTGTTGAGAAAACCCGATTTCGTCGGGGAGCCTTCATCTTCATGCCCACGGTAAACTGATAAAAGATGCGGGTCTGATAAACTTCAGTCACCCGGAAGTTCTTAATTTTTCTCACTAGAAGACCATATTCTTCAAGGAAACTCACAATTCCGAATTTACTGACAAAAACAGACAAGAGGTTGATCATGTGCATGCAGTGCCCGATGGTCTGCCATCTGGCCTGCTTCGACAGCCGAATTCTAGCAACGGCAATGAAAATCTACCAGCCCTTTTCCAGTTACACTTACTGACAAACAGTAGTGTGAGAATGTCTCCCCATAAGTGTGACTGAAAAATTTATATGAAGGTACCTTGTAACGTGACATATTTTCAAATACGTTGGAACTTAAAACCAGTCATAGTCTGAAATTCGGGCAGTCACGTAAAAAAAAACATTTATTTAGTGAACCTCGCAATTAAAGTAGTAGTATAGTAGTAGTATAGTTACACCATTACATTTACTTGTAGCAGTAAATTTTATCTGGTACTTTTCTGATCATTTGGCAATTTGGGTTTTTTTCTATTGGAGTGAAACTTTCATTTCAAAGGAAAGCTCAAAATCACGACTGCTTCATTTCTAGTTACAAGTCTGGAAAATTCCATTCCGACTATCTGAGGGGTTAGATATTTCAACAATTTTCTGTACGCTACGCACCGACTTGATGGTGGCACTCCGCATAGAAAGTATTTTGGTCGAACAGATTACTTAACAGAACAAAGTATTCTTGTAAATTTTTCTCCGTTTTGGGGCAGTATTATGAAGTGAAAATTTTATTGCGAAAGAAAGCTCGAAAGCTGACGTCTTCAGTTCTAGTTTCGAACACGTAAATGCCATTTCCTGCTGTCTGGGGGGTTCTCATTTTTTCGAAAATTTCTGTGTGCTCGACTTAGGTGGTCTTTCGAGGAGGATTACACCTTTCGGACAAGAAACATTTCTGCTCCCTCCCAAACTGAAACGTTCCTGTACGCCTACGACAATAAAATAAAATATGAAACTTCGAATATATGCGAAGCCAAACTTTTTCATCAGTTCATCGGGAGAATGTTTTAATATGAGGGCCTGGATCTGCATGATGATATTCACAGAGACTGCGGAGACGGGGGGGGGGGGCTAGGGGGATTTAGCCCCCGCCCTTTTTTGCTGTGGGCATTTTGGGCCGTCTTAAATTGCATTTATTTTATTGTACATATTGGGCCGCTTCGATGATTAGCCCCGCACTTCAAAATTGGCTCCGCGGCCCCTGATTCAATAACCCCAACAAAACAATAGATCACACCCTACTTGATTTTTTCTCATGAGAAGGTAAGATTCTTCCATAAAACGCCCAAACTGTCATAAGCTTTACAATTTTTCCCCAATATAAGCTTTATATTGTTAAAAGTGGTGAAATTTGCCATTTCCGATGGATACTCTGCACAATAAGTAACCAAAGCCAACTCTGTTAATCACCCAGCATACTACCTAATTTTGCTCTTGATAGGCATATAACTTAAAAGTGGCCAAATATTCTCTATAATTATCTTACAAAAAAAAAAAAAAAATTCTTTCATTAAATTCCAAAAATTCTCCAATTTAATAAGCCCTTACTTTTCAAATCTTCGTTAAAAAAGGGAAAAACTTTCCGGGCAAACTTGTAGTCTCGTCTTGATTTAACCCGTAACCTCAAAAGAATTTCAGCTTTCGCCTATATAACGTTTTTTATTTTTGCTATATGAAGGACAGATTCTCCAATAGCAGGGATTCCGTCAGAGGGGGGAAAGGGGGATTTGTCCCCCCCCCCCTTTCCAGAAGAAGGTGGGTATAATCCCCCCCCCCCCTTTTCATTTCCATAAAAATTAGAAAATTGTCAATATCTTGGTTTCTTACTTAAAAAGACGACACTTTTGCAGCAATATTCGAACTATACACAAACAAATGGCCTTTAACACCTTCAAATTGCACCTTACAGGGGCCTTGAAGCAAGCCTTTGTCCCCCTGAACCCACTCATAACTTAAGCCTAGGACAGCATCAATTTGGACTTGGGGTTTAGCAGTAATAATCCCCCCCCCCCCTTTTTGTGTTTCTGGCGGAATCCCTGAATAGAGACCCTAAATTTTTGATGGTACTAACAAAAGCCAAATTTATTTCAAAAAACTCCAGATTTTCAAGTATTTGTTAAAAAGAAAGCCCAAAATTTCGCCGGCGTCTCAAATTCTACCAAGTCAAGTCCCACATAACATTACCTTTGTCGGGGCCTTGAAATTCTGGCCCCCCTGTCGGGGAGCTTAACTGGGCCCCCTGTCGGGCAAATCCTGGCGCCACCCCTGCCCCCCTCTGTGGCCCAATGTTCCGACATGTTTCAATATCATTTGATAAAAATCCTGTGAAGGCTATACAAAACTGCCCGGCCGAAAGTCGTCTGAAAAAGGCCTAGGCCTATAAATTAACAAGTGCGCTGAAAATTTGTGCTGACGGTCGATTAAGTCAGCCCCGTATCAGTCAACTTAGGCTTTAAGCTCAGTGAGGCACGTTTTGCACGGCACTCCTGATCACTTCTATAGCTAGGGAAAACCCCGCTCTATTGCAGCCTTGACTAACGATTCTCTTTGGCTTTTGTAGTTATTCCCCAGCCATGCAGCTTTTTTGTGGTAAAAGGTTTAAGGTACCTAATATTTATTTCAATGTGTGTATAAATGGTTTTATAATAAGGAACAGCTTCGCCGCACTTTTACCGCATGACGCGTTACCTGAACCAGTGCACCGAAGACCTCGCAAGTAGTCACCTTTTAACACCTTGGCTCTTCGCCAGAGGGTAGTAGAGTAACTTAGGCCTATACGAAGCCACATACAACCCTATATACTCCGAAAACTGCAAATGTTCTGAACGAAGTTCTGCACAAGCAAGTATCTGGGTATTTTAGCCCCAGCTACCGGTCCGTTCCGACTTCCAGTAACAATACCTGTCTCGAAACAGCAACTTCTATAATAATTTTCTCCACTAACTACATTATAGGCGTATTCATATTCTGCTGCCATATTTAAATAACAGCAGGAAGTTGTCATGGAACTTCAACAACGTAGGATGTCGGCAAACAGAGAGAATACGCATGGAACTGCTGCAGTGGAACCTCAGTCAGGTAGGTTATATAATTTTACTCCCATACGATAACATCCGAATAAGGTCGGCGTAGAAGACACCGATGTCAATGCA
This sequence comes from Holothuria scabra, assembly GCA_037179385.1. Taxonomy (NCBI): domain Eukaryota; kingdom Metazoa; phylum Echinodermata; class Holothuroidea; order Aspidochirotida; family Holothuriidae; genus Holothuria; species Holothuria scabra. The sequence continues at coordinate 30,780,518 of CM074185.1, read as the reverse complement.
ATTGTTGTATATGTATGGCGTAGATTAGAACACGGTCATGTAGCCTATTGTTCTCCCGAACTGACTTTTATGAATGCACCACGTCCCACCGCACGGAAGATTTATGAGTGCAAAACAGGGCCAGGGAAGGTTCACAAGGGTTCGTCCAGTTTCGATAGCCTACTTGGAAAAGTTATAAAAAAAAGTCAAACACATTTAAAATGGTGCAATTTAGTAACACTCAAAACCAGAAGTCTGAGCAACTCCATTTCAATTGTGTTGAACTTTTCCACAAATCGATTAGGTATTGCCTACCCTACTTGCCTACTCGAAAAGATGTCGAACACATGGTTGATACATAGGCCTATGCAAGAAATAATTTTTTATTAAATGGCAACGTTTAAGGTTTAAACCCTTCAACAAGATATAGAAAATTGAAAGAGTGATGTATGATAAATTATTCAGCTGTAAATACTTGTATATATTATTATTTTTATCATTTAATTTGCTGTTTTGTATGTATATATGTTGAGAATGGAAATAAAGTTCTTCCAACAAAAAAAAAAAAAAGATATAGAAAATTACAGCGAACACGACAAAACGAGAGAGGTAACTCTAAAAGCATGTACGCACGAGTAATATTTCCCAAAACATTCACTTACAACAACCTCAAAACATAGGGGAGAGCTGTGCAATTTGGACCCCCTAATTACAAATCTTCACAAAAATCTAAGATAAGTGAAACCAACTGCTCTAAGAAGCACTTTTGGAAGACTAATGGAATACTCTTTGTAGGAGAGCAGAACCTCTCCTTAAATTTTCCTTGGGGAAGTTATACATGCTGTGACGTTGCCTCTTGAGAAAGCAACATAGAAACCCCAGTAGATCAAAGGCGGTATGGGGTGTAACTGGTACCTGAGTTTGTTACATGATCTACGCCCTCAAATGAGCTATACTTGCATTGTGTTTACAAGCGTGATAAGCAATTAACACAAGCTTGACTGGCCTGTTAGCTAACCCCAAATGTTACGTAACCTTTGGTATATCTTAATATAGTTGTTACTATCAATCAATCACATGTGAAATGTGACCATGTCAAGTTTCCGTGTAGTGAGTCATGGGCGTCACCAGACATTTGGTTTGGGATCCAGGGGCCCGCTTCAAGACCCCTGGAGGCTGGTGGGGTCAAGGGGTGAAGGCTCCGGAAGCGCTGAGGAATTAGACATTTCAAATGCCTACAATGCGTTGAAATTATCGTCAGTATTGCAATTTTAATTGGTAATGCCAAAATTATGATTTCAGCCCTTCACAAGAATTAAGGGGTAAAATAATAAATTGGGGACTCGAACTGTAATTGCAAAGAGATTAGGCATTTAAATATTAAAAGAAATTTATACTTTGCAATGGCAGAAGAATTTTTTCGATTATTGGCACATCTTTTAAACTTTTTTTTAAAAAAGAAAAGAAACCTCAAAGGGGGGAGGGGCGGTCGTTCGCCCCCCGACCCCGCCCTCTTGATGACGCCCATGGACTGATCTTCGTTTCCTCCCTGAAGCGATAAAAGGTAATCAGGCAGAGAAGGAGGATGTGCCGTAACAAAAAGTTAGAAGGAACATTTCATCAGGAGCTAAAAATAGAAAACTCTAAAAGTAGTCCAATTTACACAACACATGTGTAATTTGGAACAGCGTGGTGTGTAAAATGAACCACCTGCCGTGTAAAATGATCATACAAATTATTGCTGCAAAAGTTCTCAAATCATGTGAATTGACAACGTTACAGGAACCTCTCTTCTTACACCCTTCCTGTCTTTTAGTGTTACTGTATATTCTAGGAATAAAAGATGTAATATATCCTTAAAATCTACTTGCCCTTTGCTTGCCTTCCCCACCCAATACCAAAGTCTGCTTTTTCTTAAGTCCTCCCGACCCGCTGGCAAAGAGCCGTTCGGCGAAACCAAACTTAAAACTGCTTCCCGAAGAAGCTATTACGTCCACTGACGGACAACACTTAACGACCAACCTCACGACCCTTCAGACCATTTACATCATTGGTCCGTCATGTACGGCTCCATTCTAGACTGGATGAAAAGAACAGGTACTACTCATGATCTTAGCCAAAAGGCCGAGAAGCGGTCAAAGTCTGGCGTAGCCACGTATCAATTAATCACAGATCAAAGTTAGTCATAGGATCACGGCATGGGAACTAATAAAACAAACCGCGGACAGGAGTGAAAGGGTGGATATATTCAATCCCTTCGTTTATTCATTTTCATGTGTGTAATTAATTGAAGTACCCACATATCACATGGTTTAAAGAGGTCGAGCGGTCCATATATTACACATGATGTGCAGGTGGTTCAAATTACACGATGTTACTAATTTTGCCCAAACTTTTCTAGCCTAGCCAAGTGGAGTTTGCATCGAAATGTAACAGTCTAACACTCAAGAGGAATGATCATACTTTTGTCATAATTATCACGCCTTTGTACGAATCTCTATTTAGGACATGGTAAACGTACGTACGTACGTAATAATTATCACGGACGTACATGCTATTATTACGTACCAGTGCCCCCTGCAAAAATGTGATGCCCCCATGCCCTCCTAGAATGCAAAGTTTGGTGACGCCACTGTACACAGGAACTTGGAAGGGGAAATCGGGAGACTTGAAAAGAGGGAGGGGCCAAAAGGCAGGTGAGATAAAGAAACGTCTAAAAATGTAACACAGGTTGACTTTAAAATGGAGTCCTGTAACACTCACTGGGCTCCTGACTGGGTTCAAATGAACCAGCTACCTTGATACTAAATGAAGTTATTACCACATGATCACCACTCTCATTTTTTCATTCAGTATGCGAGTTCGGAAGTACTATGCATGCCTCATTGACTTGTGCGGCACACGGCGGGATAAACAATCCGAGCCCAGCACATATTGTCAGTGGTCCGACGGAGCTATGAATTTTGATCGGGGGGGGGGGGGTAATAAAAGTGACCTGCAGTGGGTACGTGAAAGTAGAATGTTCAAAACCTAAAAGGAGGCGGCAGGCATTTTTGGCCCCTCGGTGGTGGGGGTGGGGTGGGGGAACGGTCACCCCATCATATGGACAATCCGCTACTGCATATTGAACTACGCCCTCCGGTTTCTCTGCAATACGTGCGTGCAGCACTGAGCGTAAATCTAGCTGTCTAATCCAACCAAACAAAAAAAGTAGTCTCTTTCCCACTTTACGGCAAATTAAAATGCAAGGAAGATACAAGCAAAACCACGTTTAGTGTCTCTCCACATATTATGAATTCTCAAAAAAATTATTTAAAAACTCAATTTTGGAAGACGTTTTGTAGGTGCGAGAGCTTTATGTTTATCCTGACAATTTGGAGGATATGCGCATGTGCAACCCCTCCCCATGTAATGTTGTCTTTGGCAAGGAAGAAGTGTATTTTTCAGTGTGTTTTTGTTGTGTCTCTCATATATAGACGCTGTTCGCTCCCTCAACAAAGTTTTAAAGGTTGATTGTCGGCAATAATCGAATGTTTCTTCAGACATCGCCCTCTAATAACATGTCAACTGCACCCTTTCTTCATCAAATCTTTTTTAGTATTTTTAAAACACCTTTTTCTTGGTTTGTAACAGGTGGTACAAGTCAATTCTTGGTTGCCATTCTGGTTATCCTGTCATACATTGCAGTGGTGTTTACGTTTCCGTTTTCTTTATGCTATATTATCAAGGTAAACATTTCATTCCTCTACACTCTAACATCAAAAGAATAAAATTAGTCACTCTCTAACAGAGTGAAAAGTGTGAATTTACTCCGTTGGAGTGTTAGTCCTTTCCACGAAGATGAAGCATCACTCTCTGAAAGAGGAAAATTCCTTCCAACAAGTTTCACTCTTAATGGAGTGCCCACAGTGATCACTCTGAAAAAAAGAGTGATCATTGCAGGCCTAATGGAAGGGTGAATTTTCAGTTTTCTTGGAGTGAATTTCACTCTTCTTGGAGTGAATTAACAATTTTCACTCTATTAGAGAGTGACTACAGTAAGATCACTCTTGATTTTAGAGTGTACATTGACATCTGCAGCAGTATGAGCCCTCCGCTCAGGGTGAAAACCCCATCACGTGGATTTAAAAGTGAGGTAAGAACAAATTTATCGAAATGATAGAATAAAATAAGTTGGCATAAAGGTATGTGCTGTAACCAATGACAGACGGTGTGAATAAAGACGACCAGACGACTTACAACGGTGAAGGCCGGTTCTACTTGACTTAGATACGAGGGTACTTTTGTCGTTTCAAATTGATTGCATGTATTGAAGGGGCAATCACAGTTTGACAGAAAATATTAACTGTTTGTTCCCTAGTTTTCCCTTTCTGAACTGACTGTTTACCAGAATTTATAGAAACACTGAAAAGGTCTTTCAAGAAACATAAGTTTGTGTAACTTTCTGTTGAAGGAAAATTTCTGAATATTTTTCGGGTAAAAATTCCGCACATATGGAAGACTACATGCACAGCCTATACTAAAATGCAAAGAATCACGACGTTCAGGCTTTAGAATGTGATCACGGATCTTTTTTTTGTCAGTTTTAAGCGAACGTACAAATGTGGTGTGGAAAGTTGTGAAAATTGTAAAAACAAACTTTGATTGCCGCTGTCACTTCAACATTTTATGTATCAGCTTATACGGTTACCATCGAGCAAGATGAGAGTTAGACCATTTTGATCAGTGTCCATGTTTTGCAACATATTTCAATTCGTGTATATAATGTATTTTAAATGGCAGACTTTAGATACACTTAAAAGGCCAATACTCTCACCACAAACTACAATTTTTGTACGGGCTAACAGAAATTCTCAAATGTCCCAGCTCTTTGATTGACAGCTAGTTCAAACAATGCAAAGTACCACAGCTCATTGTACACAGCCTGTACTCAGTCTACTGAAAGTGCTTTGATTAGACATTGAGGACTTGTACACTCGCCCTGAAGTAATAAACTGAGGTTGCGTCTGGATGAGGATAATTTTAAACAGTTGTGGGAGCACCCCACACAGAGGCTTAAGTAAGTAGGTTAGGAGAATTTTAACTCTTGGGGTGAGAAGATCAGGCCTATAAACAGTTCACAATTTTACTATGAAGTGGTGTGACATTAAAATCTCAAGTGTCAACATCTTGTTATAGGTCTATAACTGCATGTCACGGAAAACTTCTATTATTCGTCTTATATGAACTAAAGGATAGGGCATATTTAGATTTCAGATGCCATTATTTGAAAATTCTTTTAAATGTTAACTTTAACAGATATTAGTTGTTTCTATGATATCGCAATATCCCTGCTAACACAATAGGTTTTTAAAACGTTGAATGTTGTGTTTAACGTCTTCTTATTATTATTTCAAGTGGCACATTTTAAAAATAATTTTGTATTATCAAGGATCTAACCAATCTTATCAAAGGATATTTCATGTACGTATGCATAGCGAATTGAAAAGGGCACTTTCTTGTGGGAGAACTGATCCCTGCTTCATGCAACATCTTTATGATAAATTAATTAATGTTTTTTCTATTACACAGGTTGTTCAAGAATATGAACGTGCGGTGATCTTTAGAATGGGTCGTTTACTTCCCGGAGGGGCTAAGGGACCTGGAGTCTTCTTTATTCTTCCTTGCATAGACACATTCATAACAGTGGACCTGCGAACTGTTTCGTTCGATGTGCGACCGCATAAGGTGAAATGAAGTTTAATCGATAACACCAATCAATAACTGCAAATTAATTTAACAATATGCGATGCAAATTCAGAAATAAATCTCGTTGAATTGATATAGTTCATTACGTCACAGTGTAGGAGAAGCGCCCTCTGTCCGGGCAAGTTTGGACCATTACAACTTCACCATGAAGTAGTTGTTATGAACTGACGTCTCGCCGACGTTTTATTTTTCAGGAAAATCCAACTTGTGGCCCCACACTAAAACCCCGTCCACGCTATGCGACCCTATGCGACGCACGTCATTGCAACGAGATTGTCCAGACGCGATGCAAGGTGTGGAACATTTTGCAACTATTTGCAAGCAGACGCGCAACCTAGTTTTACGCGACCGAACATGTTCGGTTGCATGAGACTGAAACGTGCAACTAACAACAATGACCGACTTCTGGAATGAAGCCCGCGATAATCAGTTCATCGAAATGGACAGATACATTATGTCTCTTTAACGTAACAAATAAAGAGTATGTTTAACATCAGAATTTTGCGTGAATCGCTTAATGGACTTGTGACTTGTTGCATTATGAGGACTATGCTCTTAAAACTAGTTAGTCGTTAGTCGCTCGCCACGACAAGACATTCTTGTTGCAGTAACTCGCGTCGCATGGTGTGGACAAGACTTAAGGAAAATCACCCTGCTTGAGTAGTAGACTTACGCACATATCCTTATATAGGGGGAGCAATTGCCACCCCGATGAAAATATTTGGCGGCAAACATATCATTTTGCATCAATAATTCAGACAGATGAAAAAACGACAGATTAAACAAAATAATATATAACATTGTGGAAATATTCAGATTACTTTAGGTCTGTCAGAAAATGTCAATTTGGGTAAATGAATATTAATGTGAGTGTGCACTCGCGTTCGTACGGTTGGATTACTTACAGACAGTTCCGGTCCGGGACACGATCCAGGGTTCGGCCGCCCGACGTTGGAAAACTTTTGCCTGCTCCCCAATCCACAAACCAGATCAACCCCCTCTACACAAAAGTGCCAAATAAGAAAACAAGTATAGGCCTATGTAAACTTGAGGTATACTTACACTTCGCTGAAACCGTCACACTCTTTCCTAATTTTATAAACCAAAGGATCTGTTGGTCTCTCGTTGCTCAGAGGTTTTTCGTATGTAGAACATTGCTTGCTAGTTTAATGCCGCATTTTGGAGGGAAGGCGCCGGGATTTTCTCCAAGGTGGGGGGGGGGGGGGAGGTCTCCGATGGCGGGACAGCAATCCGACTTCCTTTGTTTTACCCAGTCAATTTCTGACAATATCCGAATTCAAGATGTCCCCAGTGCCCTCTTCTCAGCTAATAAAGTGCGTAGCCTAATGAAGGACGCCTCCTTGACTTTAAAATCATAAATTTCTTCTCAAAACTTTCAACATTTCATTCCAAACAAACAGATCCTGTCCAAGGATAGTGTAACAGTTGATGTGGATGCGGTGGTGTTTTACAGGGTACAGAATCCGACTGCTTCTGTTGTTAACGTGGCAAATTACCAGCGTAGCACGCAGTTACTCGCTCAGACCACTTTGCGAAATGTTCTCGGAACTAAATCCCTGGGAGAGATTTTGTCAGAACGGGAAAGTGTCAGCCATAATCTGCAGGAGATTCTTGATGAGGCAACTGATCCATGGGGAGTCAGAGTGGAACGCGTGGAAGTGTAAGTAATGATTAGTACTACTACTATTTTATTAGTCAAGCGCATTATCGTGACTTTAAACATAGTAGATAAAAGCATGGAGCTAATACTTTGCCAAAGTATATTAGCTCCATGGTCAAAATAGTGTCACCATAGCATAGTCACCGGTTTTTGACTCATTTTCGGACGATACCTGATTACAGTAAAACACTAAACATTTTTTCGTGTTCAAACGATGGTGTGATTGTCATCATTACCACTCATGATCATGAATATGATCAATAGTCTTTACGATCAAGATAAGCAATATGAGACTAGTCATAACCAATATTAAGCCACGGTCACCCTACAACGTATTCGGGTATTTGGTAAAAATCTTCTCCATCTTTGGTTAGAAAGAACGAAAAAAATTGTCAACCAGTGTAAATATATATGATTTCCATCTCATGTCTATGAAAATAAAATACCAACCTACTTTTTTCGTGACGTCACAACGACAAACTTTTGTTTCTCGGAGAGTGGAGTCCGATAAAATATGTCTATCGATGTGACGTCACTTCATTTTTATAGCCCTGGGGTACATTTACATATTTACACATGTTTTCACCACTTTTCGACCAGAGATTGAGAAGATTTTAAGAAAATTTTTGTTAATATACAACAAATTCTCAATTACCACAGCTCTTAGATAGACAGCAAGTTCAAAAAATGCAGAGTACTGTAGATCATATTACACGACATGCACTGTGCCGAGAGTGTTTTGATTAGACATTAGTTTCTTGTATATTCACCCTGAAACAATAACTGAGATATTGTTTGGATGATAATTAGTTTGAGACAGTTGTGAGAGCGGCTTAAGTAACTACGTGAGGAGAATGGAAACTGTTTGGTATGAAAAGATTGGGCCTACTACCTACTAGGGTGCTATGATTGACAAACGGGACCATTACTATGACAGCAACCATAAGTCAGCACATCTTTCCTGGAAATTAATTTTTCAGAAAAATAAACTGTCCTAATTTGCCAATCAATATGGTTTCAGCCTATTGATCACCCCTCTCACTTGGGCGGTTTAACACTGATGTCCACCTTCGAAAACGATTGTTCAAAACAAAAAAAGAAGAAGAAAAAAAAAAAAAACAAACAGAATGCAAAAATGCATTGAGGTTTCGATGATACATAAATGTTCCGTTTAAAAGAGTGCCATCATGCACCATTATCTTCTCATTCAAATGTTATACTAGCATGTACAAAAAATAATTTTGTCATTTCAGATGACCTTTTGACCTTCATAAAAGCCATACATAGCTAGACATACAAACAACAGACAGACAAATGGACAAACAGCTATCTTGAAAGATTATATTTGAAAAGGTTTCCGGGCTCTGACCCCTGGAGACCCCAGATGACCTTTGACCTCCGCCAAAAACAATGGGGACCATCCTCTGACCATAATGCATCCACATACCCAAATATGAAATCTATCCAAGCTTCCTACCTTGAGATATCGTGTTAACGAGGTTTTCAGACTTTGACTCCCGGTGACCACAGATGACCTTTGACCTCCGACAAGCACGATAGGGACCACCTACTTACTATAACACGTCCACATACCAAATATGAAATCTATCCAAGTTTCCTACCTTGAGATATTGTGTTAACAAGATTTTCAGACATTGACCCCTGGTGACCCCAGATGACCTTTGACCGCCACCAAAAACAAGGGGGACCATCTTCTGACTATAACGCATCCACATACTAAATATGAAATCTATATAAGTTTCCTACCTTGAGATATTGTGTTAAAAAGGTTTTCAGACTTTGATCCCCGGTGACCCCAGATGACATTTGACCTCCACCAAAAACAATAGAGACCATCTCCTGACCCTAACGCATACACACACCAAATATGCAATACTGTATATCCAAGCTTCCAAACTTGAGATATCGTGTTAACAAGATTATCACGCTTTGACCCTTAGAGACCACAGATGACCTTTGACCCTACGCCAAAAACAATAGGGATCATCTCCTGACCATATCGCATCCACATATCAAACATGAAATCTATACAAGCTTCCAAACTTGAGATATTGTGTTAACAAGATTTTCAGACATTGACCCCTGGTGACCCCAGATGACCTTTGACCGCCACCAAAAACAAGGGGGACCATCGTCTGACTATAACGCATCCACATACTAAATATGAAATCTATATAAGTTTCCTACCTTGAGATATTGTGTTAACGAGATTTTCAGACTTTGACCCCTGGTGACCCCAGATGACCTTTGACCTCCGTCAAAAAACAATAGGGACCGTCTTCTGTCTCTTACACATCCACGTAACCAAATATGAAATCTCTACAAGTTTCCTACCTCGAGATATTGTGTTAACAATATTTCAGACTTTGGCCCCCGGTGACCCCAGATGACCTTTGACCCTCCGCCAAAAACAATAGGGTACATCTTCTGTCTATAACACATCCACGTACCAAACATGAAATCTCTACAAGTTTCCTACCTTGAGATATCGCGTTAACAAGGTTTTCAGACTTTGACCCCTGGTGACCCCAGATGACCTTTGACCTCCACAAAAAACAATAGGGACTATCTCCTGACCATAACGCATCCACACACCAAATATGAAATATATCCAAGCTTCCAAACTTGAGATATCATGTCAACAAGATTTTCAGACTTTGACCCCTGGATGTCAAAGGTCATCTGGGGTCACCAGGGGTCAAAGTCTGAAAATCTCGTTAACACAATATCTCAAGGTAGGAAACTTATATAGATTTCATATTTAGTATGTGGATGCGTTATAGTCAGAAGATGGTCCCCCTTGTTTTTGGTGGCGGTCAAAGGTCATCTGGGGTCACCAGGGGTCAGAGTCTGAAAATCTTGTTAACACAATATCTCAAGTTTGGAAGCTTGTATAGATTTTATATTTGATATGTGGATGCGATATGGTCAGGAGATGATCCCTATTGTTTTTTTGTGGAGGTCAAAGGTCATCTGGGGTCACCAGGGGTCAAAGTCTGAAAATCTTGTTGACATGATATCTCAAGTTTGGAAGCTTGGATATATTTCATATTTGGTGTGTGGATGCGTTATGGTCAGGAGATAGTCCCTATTGATTTTTGTGGAGGTCAAAGGTCATCTGGGGTCACCAGGGGTCAAAGTCTGAAAGCCTTGTTAACGCGATATCTCAAGGAAGGAAATTTGGATAGATTTCCTATTTGGTATGATAATGCGTTATAGTCAGTTGACGGTCCCTATTGTTTTTGACGGAGGTCAAAGTTCATCTGGGGTGACTGGGGCTCTGACCCCTGAGACCCCAAATGACCTCCGCCAAAAACGATAGGGACCATCTTCTGACTATAACGCATCCACGCACCCAAATATGAAATCAATACAAGTTTCCTTCCTTGAGATATCGCGTTAACAAGGTTTTCGGACTTTGACCCCTGGTGACCCCAGATGACCTTTGATCTCCACCAAAAACAATAGGGACCATCTCCTTACCATAATTCATCCACATACCAAATATGAAATATGCCAAAGCTTCCAAACTTGAGATATCGTGTTAACGAGATTTTCAGACTTCGACCCCGGTGACCCCAGATGACCTTTGACCTCCACCAAAAACAATAGGGACCATCTTCTGACTATAATGCATCCACATACAAAATATGAAATCTATCCAAGTTTCCTACGTTGAGATATCGCGTTAACAAGGTTTTCAGGCTTTGACCCCTGGTGACCCCAAATGACCTTTGACCTCCACCAAAAACGATAGGGTTCTTCCTCTCAATTTGGCTCATATATGTACCAAGTTTGAAAACTGTCAGACATCCCTATCTTGAGATATCGTGTTAACGAGCAAAGCGTCACAATCACACACACATACATACATACCTTAATACATACATACATACATACATACATACATACATACATACATACATACATACATACATACATACATACATACATACATACACACATACATACACACACACGCCATCATGAATGCATTGGTTTCTCTTATCATCGAAACCAAAAATACTGAGGAGCAAATGGGCTGACTGGAAGGGGCATTTGAAAATCTTAAATATTAATGGAACAAAATTGAAAAAAGTGATTATTTTATTGTAAAAGTCAGGGTTTTCGTTTTAAGAATCTGATCTTTCTAAGGGCAAACGGCAGATCAAACACTAACCGCAATCTTGGAATTCCCTCGAGTCGGAAGTTGTTTTGTCTGTGCATCTTCCAACTGGTTTAAGAATAATGTTAAGGCGTACCTTCTACGAAACATATCAGATATTCTTGTTTATATAGTATTTAGCTTTGTACTTTTATCTCTGTCCTCCTTTTTCTTCTTCCATCTCCCTCTTCCCTTTCGTCTCCTCTTTGTCTTCTCGTGTTTCCGTACGACTGCATGTCTATCACTTATTTGTATAGCGTTTGTAGTTTAAGTGTTAATTGCTCTTTGTTCTTACTTGTTTAAGGTGGCACCTCGATAACCTTTGCTTCTATTGGGTCTCCTCCACTTCATCTTCTGTATAATTCATGTGATGTTATTATGTTAAGTATCAGAATATGTTACAGTGGAAATAAAGAACTTAAAACAAATAACTCAATCGATACAATACAGTCACAACAGCCAATCAAGAGACTCCTTGCTAAACAGTGCGCATTCATTAGCCGGTTTACTGGTTTACCATGATGAAAGGCCATTCTGCACACGGTCAGTCTGCTTTAAGTGTTTGTATTGGTTTAACGTTTACGAAATTGCTTTTCAACTGCTTTTGGAAACAACCCACACTGCCATATATTTTGATGTAAAATATGTGTGTTAAAACACATTTTTGTCAAGTTTTGCACACTTTCTACCTTTTCTTGATCAACAGGAAAGATGTGAAATTGCCACTGCAGCTTCAGAGGGCAATGGCTGCAGAAGCGGAAGCAAGTCGGGAGGCTCGAGCAAAGGTGAGATTTAGTTAGTTAGTTAGTTAGTAAGTAAGTTAGTTAGTTAGTTAGTTAGTTAGTTAGTTAGTTAGTTAGTTAGTTAGTTAGTTAGTTAGTTAGTTAGTTAGTTAGTTAGTTAGTTAGTTAGTTAGTTAGTTAGTTAGTTAGTTAGTTAGTTAGTTAGTTAGTTAGTTAGTTAGTTAGTTAGTTAGTTAGTTAGTTAGTTGGTTAGTTGGTTAGTTAGTTAGTTAGTTGGTTAGTTAGTTAGTTAGTTAGTTAGTTAGTTAGTTAGTTAGTTAGTTAGTTAGTTAGTTAGTTAGTTAGTTAGTTAGTTAGTTAGTTAGTTAGTTAGTTAGTTAGTTAGTTAGTTAGTTAGTTAGTTAGTTAGTTAGTTAGTTAGTTAGTTAGTTAGTTAGTTAGTTAGTTAGTTAGTTAGTTAGTTAGTTAGTTAGTTAGTTAGTTAGTTAGTTAGTTAGTTAGTTAGTTAGTTAGTTAGTTAGTTAGTTAGTTAGTTAGTTGTTAGTTAGATGAAGTTCAACGGCTCAGTTTCCAACCAATTGGTTCGAGTCGAGCCGGCCACGGCCTTTTTTCCAGGTGAGATATACGCAGCAGCGCGTAGCACTCGAGCAGCAAGTGAAGGCGACCATCAGTGGGGTCCTTCAGTCTCTAAAAGTCTTAATTTTATTACCAATATACAAATGTAAATCCTGATGTTATCCAGTGTAAATGAGGAAATCAAGAAGTATTTCAGTTAGGAACCATCCATGATAAAGTCATACAGTGGAGCAAAGAATTTGAAAGATTACAGTTGATGGGCCCTAGTTACATGTCCAACAAAAACAGACCATCACTTGATTGGTCTGATTCGTCTGTGCCATTTAAATTTTTACAACATTGCTTAACTCTCAATTAGTCTAACGGATAGTGGAGTTTGAGTGGAGGGGAAAGGGTCAGAGGGGCGCAGTGAAGGGTAAAAGTGAGCTTTACTTTGGACCAAAAGTATCAGTCAGACCGTCCAAAATCTAAAGTGATCTGACTGAGTGGAAAAGTATGAAGCGATTTCAATTCCCATATCTAATTCATTCCTCATAATTATGTTTAACAAAATTTATACAATTCAGTGACGCAGTTTATAAGATGTATACATTTGAAAAACCTATTTGACTGGAAAAATGTAACCAAGAATGAACGTTAATGTTCAAATAAGTAGCTAAGAAAGGTTCTTCGACCAAAAGCAATCTACGTTTGTTCCTATACCATGTATACTAAAACTAGTATTCCAAAAGGAACCAAATTATACCTAAAATACGAAGTTAACTACCCGGGCTTGAAACTGTCATTTATAGGCCTTATAGTTTTCTGTCACGCACTAGCTTAGCATAGCAAAAAGTGAGTGACCTTAATACGGCCTGAATTAGCTATATTTACTAGTAAGTCAAAAGTGCCTTATAAAAATAATTTTCGGTAGCATAAATTTCGTCTGCAAATTTTATGTGGTACGAGAGTGGAGTTTGCAAATCTTGACTTAAATTCCCGATTCGTAAGGGGGCGGCGAGGGGGGGGGGGGGGGAGTTGCATAATGCAAATGAAAGAGGCATCATCTTTGGAAAATTTGTCATTCTCGGGCTAGCACAAAATTTTGTAACATGAAGGCAATTTCTAACGGTATCACTCCGCAGTCTTAAAAGCATTCGGTCTTATAAAAATACCATACGTTCTTTGTTTTTGTTTGTTTTTTAAAGGTTATTGCGGCTGAAGGAGAACAGAATGCTTCACGTGCTCTAAAAGAAGCCGCTGACGTCATCGCTGAGTCACCATCGGCCTTGCAGCTTCGATATTTACAGACCTTGAGCACCATTTCCGCGGAGAAAAACTCAACCATAATTTTCCCTTTGCCAATTGAATTATTCAATAAGTATAAAGAAGTATAGTTTTAATTGGGTGTGGTAAGAACTAAAATCAAAGTTGTGTAGTTTAATGTGCCAACTTCAAGCTACAACTGCCTTTTCTTTGGGCATTTGGTGGAATGTAAGGTGGTTGTATATGGAGCAGTTAGTTGACTAATCTAAATGGTGTATATAGTGCTGTTTGCCAAAAAGAAAAGCATAATTGCAAAATGTTTTCCGAGAGGTGATTGGCAGGGTGACGGGTGTTGCGGACATTTTTTTGCTCTCCTTGACCAGTGAGGCAGCTGGGGGATTATGGTCAGAGGGAACGAGAGTGGTGGGCAGGGGCGCGTTAAAGCAGGGTGCTAAAAACCTTAAAGCGCGTCAGCAGGCAATAATGGTTGGCTGAGGAAGAGGTCGTCGCCCCTGACCATATGGACGCTCCCCTGCTGTCTATGTCCCAGTGGCGTAGCTACTGGGGGGGGGCAGGGGGGCAAGTTGCCCCCTGGAAAAATTTGGGGGGAAATTTGATGAAAATGGGGAAATTTGATGAATCTTATTATTATTACAAAAATTTCACAAAAATTTCTCAAAATTTATGTTAGAATAAGAAATTGTGAGACATTTCTCATACATAATTCGTATTTTCATGCAACAAATTAACTCAGATTTCGTCAGTGTCGCATGAACCGGCCCCAATTCGCGTTCCACAGAAATGTCCTCGCCGCGTAGCAGATTGAATGTTCTCTTGTGCTTGTATACGCACGGGGGTTATGATCAGTGCATTTCAGTGTACATGAAGCTGTTATTCAGGTGATACTTTGGGAATTCAGTAAAAGGATGTGAAAAATGACAAGTCACTACCGTTGACCCCCGAGGTTGTTATGTTCTACAAGCTAGCAGTAGCTGTACGATTTTACTAATGTGTACATAACGATGCTTACAAGCTAGTTCGGGAAAATAGCTTTCTGCTGACTTTGAGTGTAACAATAAATGGACAATGAGTACCTTGTAGCCATCTACACTTAACAGACTGCTTTTCTCACAGGATATTCTGTGTGATCGAGCCACTATTAGGCCTCCTTAGTGGCGTGCGAAGGGAAGACCATTGGGTCATGCCCCCCTCACAGATTCCATTTTTTCTTTGTTCTTAAAAATACGTAGTCTAACTTTATTAACGCAGGTTTTACTTCAAAAGATTGCATATGTGGCACCAGATTGCTTATAAGGACACCCAATTTTTCAAAAATTTTCAAAGGGGAAGGATTGTCCCTGCAAGGTCTTTCAGTGATGCCATTTTTTTTTTAATTCCTACAAATAGACCTAGGCAAATTCTGTCAAATTCCAATTTTTACTTAAAAAGGTAGAATCTGTTTCCCACTGGTGGCATCGATAAAAAAGACTACATGTTTAGATTCTCTTTACAAGCATAAATACGCTATCTTGACCATCTGAGGGGTCTGATTTTTCGAAGTTTTCCTTACGCTCCGCGCCAATTAATGGTGGCGCTTCGCTCGGTCTTTTGGGCAAAATTACATATTTGGGGTAAAATTAGCTCTTGACTCTCTGATCACTTTGCAGTTTGCGAACATATTTTGAAGTGAGCATTTTATTTCAAACGACAAAAGAAGAAAGCGACTGGCTAGATTCTTCGTATTAGTCTAGAAAATGCTATTTCTGGCCATCTAAGGGGTCTGATTTTTCCAAATTTTCTCTACGCTCCGCGCCAACTAATGGTGGCGCTCCGCTTAGATAATCTTTATGACAAAATAACATTTTGTGGCCAAGAAAAACCACAAATACCGAAAAATGCTCTTTTATTTTGACTCCTAATAGTGTGCACATTTAATGACTACTTTTTCTTCGTAAGGTAGCATA
This sequence comes from Holothuria scabra, assembly GCA_037179385.1. Taxonomy (NCBI): domain Eukaryota; kingdom Metazoa; phylum Echinodermata; class Holothuroidea; order Aspidochirotida; family Holothuriidae; genus Holothuria; species Holothuria scabra. The sequence continues at coordinate 30,764,396 of CM074185.1, read as the reverse complement.
AATGGCACAAAGAAATGCATGTCAAGACACAAAAGTTTCAGTTTTATCCTGATGAACCACCACGATTCAACTTTAAACGCTGTTCCTGTCAAAGTCGAAAATCTTGCACCATTTTTCATGTAGGCTTCTTGAAAACGTCAAAAAATTTCCGGACACCCCTCCCCTTAGACCATACTGCATGCCCCTTCCCCTTCAGAGAAATCCTGCGTACGCCACTGCGTTAGTACATACAAATTAACCAGATATTGCTTACCAAAATAATATACTTTGTTATTTCCGATTGCTCTATGTAATACTTTAAGATTAAAATGCAGGTAATATTACAAAATGACATGGTAATGTTGTTATACTTGTAAGTTTGCATATTTTATATGAAATACATACACATTGACCGGGAAAAGTTTTGGGGAAATTTCATACCTTCCCCCCCCCCCCCCGGAAAAAATCTTAGCTACGCCACTGCTATGTCCGCAACATTCAGTTCGTGCTGCCGTCCCCAATATAAGCAGTACATAGATTTTTTTCGTTGATTTTGTCGTTGGAGGTCCGATAACATGAAAATATTATTGTCCGATGTTTTATGTAAAAACACTTAAATCCAGAATATAGCAGAACTTTCCATCAAAATTCATCAGATAGGCCTATGGAATAGTTTAGCAGCCAGCTTTTTTCAGCCCGACCCACCATTAAAAATGGTCTCGTAAGCTGATGTTTACAAGCATTATCAAAATATGATTGAATTCGATACCCACAATTAAGGACGCTTTAGTCCTTTAAAAGTTATTTTCTAACGTTAACTGTCTATTTCAGTGTACATATTACGTAACAATTTTGAGGATTTAAATTCATCAAAATATTTTCAAACTTTTCACAGTAGGTTCTAGTACATTGAGCGATAACTATTCTTACGTTTTGAATATTTGACCGATTGTTGACCACTTGATCTTGCAACTCTTTCTACAACTCAGGCCCGTAGCCAAAAAAGGCACCGAGCGGACGCAAAACCTTTCCGAGTGGCGATTTTTAGAGGGGCACGTGTGCACAAATGTATTAAGTTAATTGCAAACTTCAAATTATCTAGGGGCCTACAGTTCAAATTCTTTGGGCCGTACAGGCCTGTTAAAACAAATGTAATCGACGGTACGGCTACGGCATGTTTAACTTGTCGTTTCATGCAGAAGGATTTTTTGAAAATGGGAAAGGTGGTGTTAGTCCTAGTCATTCGAAGAAGTTACTCCGAGCGATGTTAAAGCCAATTCTGAAACGGTATTCAATGAGGATGGGGTAATTTCTTTTCCATTTTCTAGAATCTCCGCACATTTTGATTTGTACTGTGCGATCCCTTGATAGCGGAATCCTTTAAAGGGAGGTAGATGGGCACTGTTTAACAAGGTGTTTCTTGATTGGCTGTTGCCATTGTATTGTATCGATTGTATTCTTTGTTACGGTTAGGGATTAGGTTAGGGACTAGGGCTATCGTTAACAAATAAGAAAATTTCTTTTTAAAACAGTGCGCATCTCCCCTTAAAGGGGGAATGCAGTAACCCTGATTCAGATCACCATTGGAGACTATATCCTTTTTCATAAATGTCTCTTGAGGATCACGTGGCAATGTTTTTCTCACTCAATTATGAAATTTAACAGGAGTCATTGTTAGATCTACCCTGAAATGTGAATATTCATTTCCTGAAATATCATGCAAGATACTCTGAAGAAAAATAAGAAGAACTTTTGTGAGATGTAGTTGTTGTTTTGAAACTTTTGTTTGGAATTACTACTTTTGTCCATTTAGGGGGTAAGAAAATTGCCACTTCACGTATAAGACGCAAGTTTTATTAATAATAAAACTATTCTACTACTTGGATGTATTTCTATCACTTTTACTATACAAGAAATGTTGCTACAACAATCGTATGACTTTCAAGAATCACGAACTTTCACTTTGGCAATGACTAAACGAAATACATTTGAACTATATTCAAAGACTTCACCTTCTGCCTTAATTGCAAGTAGGCCTGTTGTCATTTTACCCTACGGGACGGGTATTATAATTGCCATGGTAGATCTCATTTCAAAATTGCAAGCTATCTTCTCTGGGCTGTTACCCTCGTTTATTAATTTTTAAAGTTTACGTCCATTAAAATCATGAAAAATTATACAGGGCCTGAGAGGTCTCAAACTATTTCAATGATCTCTTCCGTTATTTTAAGCAACAGGGCAATTGGAAGGTCTCGGTCCAGTTTTAAAAATTACCACCGGCTTTTATTCATCCACCTCCTTTGGCCAAGATGGAGGCATCTGACATGTTTTTTCAAAAGTTAGCGAATAATACCATCCCGGAGAACATCCCGGTATGCGGGAATAGGTTTTTCAAGTAAGCCATGAAGGGGAGGTCTACCGGAAGGTGAGGCGTCTCCCTTTTTCGTTGGAGAAGAAATCTTTGTAAATCCTCACATGCAAAATGTTGTGTTGCTGAAGCTATACAGCCTATTATGATGACATTTTGGTTAGCCAGCTTTAGTTATGTTTTCCATAGATAAGATGCCCTTCATTTGGTCAAACTTAAATAGTGGAAACAACAACTGATCATCAGCCAGTCACTGGGAATTTCTTAGTAAGATCCATCCCAGAAGAAATAAAAATGTTCTTAAAACAGAGGTGACAGCCTTCCTAAACTGGTTAGATATCGCCACTCTGTCCACCTAGCGTTACCTGCCTCACTCCTGGCATTTTAACGAATCCCCAAATCATCTAGTTTCGTCGTTCACGTTGAACGTGCTTAAAGGAACAACGCAGCATCTGGAATTCAAATCTTCAAATCAAAAGCAACCAGACTAAGACGTAAAAAAAACTAAGTTCTGGAAAAAAGAGTGGGGGGGGGCAAGTGCCCCCGAGCACCCGTAATCCTGCCTATGTAGACAACGGTAAGCTATTGTTTTTAGCTCCATCCATGGTTAAACACGGAGTAAGATCTGTCTATAGCCTGCCCGGTAGCTTGTAGGATGAGAGGCCAATGAATGCTTAAACTTAACATAGGGCGCTGTCAACCAATAGGTTCGAAACTGGGCTGTTAAACCTCGGCTAACCTAACTCATGGCCGTCACCGGGGGGGTGGGGGGGGTGGGGGGAGGTGCGGAGGGTGCGAACGCACCACCCTCTAGACCCGCCCACCCAAAAAAAAAATGGGGGAGGGGCGTCTCCGTCGAGTGTGGAATGTCGCATGGTGTGGGGATTTTTTTTGAAATGCAGTCGGAATTGTGCCTGGAACGGCCAAACGGCAATCTTTCCTACGTTTTCATTACTTCTAGACTATCATGTGACAAAGTTTCAGCTCGTCGTCGATCTCGCAAGCATCTTCGAGAGGCCCGGTCTATCACTATTCGCGTCTGTGAATCCAGGGCTGCATTTCCATCAGTCATTTCCACTCAACCTTCCTCCCAGCCTATAGGCTTCGAGTTCGAAGCATCGCGGGCCACAACACAGTATTAGTTCGCCTCAGTTATAGACAGTTCGTAGCAGTACGGGTTGGCGTTTTACGCTACCGAATCAACGAGGAGTCTCAATAGAGTAAAAAAATTGGTATGTTTTTAATTTGGTTGCATATTTTGTCCCCGAGAAAAAGACAAGACCATTTCATTTAATTGTAGCGGTACCTTTTATCTGGTTATTTTCTGATCACATAGCAAGCTTAGTTTTTTCTATCGAAGTGAAACCTTCATGAATAACGACCGACTGCTGCATTTCTAGTAACAAGTCTGGAAAATGCCATTTCCGGCTGTCCGAGGGTTAGATTTTTGGTTTCGATGAAAGAGAAACCTATGCATTCATGATGGCGTGTGTGTGTATGTATGTGTGTATGTTCGTGTGTGTGTGCGTGTTTGTGTGTGTGTGTATGTGTGTGTGTGTATGTGTGAATGCAGGTGTGTGTGTTTGTGACACTACTCGTTAACACGATATCTCAAGATAGGAATGTTTGACAGTTTTCAAACTTGGTACATAGGGTTCCCATACCGAGAGGAAGAACCCTATTGTTTTTCGGTAGATGTCAAAGGTCATCTTAAGATAGGAAACTCAGATAGATTTCATATTTGGTATGTGGATGCGTTATGGTCAGAAGATGGTCCCTATTGATTTTGGCGGGGGTCAAAGGTCATCTGGGGTCACCAGGGGTCAAAGTCTGAAAAATCTCGTTAACACGGTATCTCTAGATAAGAAACTTGGTTACATTTCATAGTTGGTATGTGGATGCGTAATGGTCAGAAGATGGTCCCTATTGGTTCTGGAAGAGATCAAAGATCATCCAGGGTCACCAGGGAGTCAAAGTCTGAAAACTTCGTTAATGTGATATCTCCAGATAGGAAACTTGGGTAGATGCCATATTTGATATGTGGATGTGTTATGGTCAGAAGATGGCCCCTACTTGTTTTAGCTGAGGTCAAAGGTCATCCAGGGTCATAAGGGGTCAAAGTCTGAAAATCTTGGTGATGCTATATCTCCAGTTAGGAAACTTGGATGGATGTCATATCTGGTATGTGGGTGCATTATGGTCAGAAGATAGCCCCTATTGATTTTAGCAGAGGTCAAAGTTCATCTGGGTCAACAGGGGTCAAAGTCTGAAAATCATGTTAACGCAATATCTCCAGATAGGAAACTCAGATAAGTGTCATATTTGGTATGTGCATGCGTAATGGTCAGAAGGTGGTCCCAATTGTTTTTGGTGGAGGTCAAAGATCATCCGAGGTAACCAGGGGTCAACAGTGGTCAAAGTCTGAAAATCTCTTTAAAACGATATCTCAAGATAGGAAACCTTGAGAGATCTTACATCTGGCATGTGGATGCGTTAAGTTCCCTTTTGTTTTTGGTCGAGGTCAAAGGTCATCTGGGGTAAGCAGGGGTCAAAGTCTGAAAACCTTTTTAACTCGATATATCAAGATAGCTCCTCTGTCTGTCTGTCTGTCCGTCTATCTTTCTTCCTATACCTTTTATGGATCTTAAAGGTCATGTGGGTTCACTTGAGGTCAAAATGTGAATGAAAATCTTGTTAGGTGTTAACACATCTCAAGGCGGGAAACTGAATGTATGCACATTCTGGTGAGAAGATGTTCCATACTGTATTTTTGTAGGGAAGGTCAAAGGTCATCTTGGAATAACAAAATTAACTTTTGGACTTGCTGATTTGAGTGAGAAGAAATGGTACCTGATGGCATTACTTGAAATGGATAATTTTATGTCTCATCGAAACCTCAATGCATTTTTGCGTTCTGGTTTTAAATTTTCTGTACGCTCCGCGCCAAGTTATGGTGGCGCTCCGCTTTGAAAGTGTTTTGGTCGAACAGATTGCTCAACTGAACAATGCATGCTTGCAAGTTGTTCTTCGTTTGAGGGCAATATGAAGTAAAACTTTAAAGCCAAAAAAGCTGAAAATAAAGACTGCTTTGTTTCTGGGAAATGCCATTTCCGGCTGTCCGGGGTTTACAATTTTTCAATTTTTTTTCTCGTTAGTTTTTCGGGCAGGATTACATTTTTCAGACTATTCTGCCTCCTATCAAACTGAAACACTCTCGTACGAATATGTCAATATACAAAATATAAAACTTGAAATATATGGGAAGCCAAACTTTTTCCGTCATGAAAATTCCGAGGGCCTTAGTCTCAATGATGTTATTCAGAAACCTCAAACAAAACTACAAATCACCCCCTATTTGATTTTTTCATGAGAGGTTCAGATTCTTCCATAAACTCCCAATATCTGTCATAAAATTACAATTCCACCAATATAACCTTCAGATTCTCTAATATCTGTTAAAAATGACAAACGTTTTCATTTTCGATGGATACTCCGTACAATAAAACACCCAAGCCAACGCTCTTCATCACTCAGACAATTGCTCTTGACAGGCATGTCATTGAATAGAAATGCCCAAAATTTTCATTGTAACCTTACCCAAAAAACAATTTTTTTCATAACATTCTAAAATTTCTCCAATATGATAAGCTGTTAATTTTCAAATCTTCGTTCAAAAAAGGGAACAAATTTTCGGGCACATTTCAAATTTCGTCTAAAAGCCTTAGTACCTAAGCCTAGTACGATGAAATGCGTAACCCCAAAAGATTCCAGGTGTCCCCTATGTAACGTTTTCTATTTTCCCCATACGAACGACAGATTCTTCAATAAACACGCCAACTTTCAAATGGTCCTTACAAAAGCAAAATTTTGTTTAAAAACTCTTTGTTCTAAACAAACTCCAGATTTTTAAACATTTGTTGAAAAAAACCCCAAAATTTCCACCAATTTCTACCAAGTCACGTCCCACTGGGTCTAACTCATCACCTTCGTCGGGGACTCGAAATGCTGCCCCCCCCTGTCGGGGAGCTTGGCCCCCTATCGGGCAAACCCTGGCGCCACCCCTGGTTGGAAACTGGGCCATTAAGCTCTATCTGACTAACTAACTAACTAGCTACCGAATCCTTCGCGAATTTCGCAGTACAACACTGTGGCCTAGTTATAAGTCTAGACCAGGTCCCAGTATTTCTTATAACAGGAATCAGTCATTTCATCAAAGTTGTGTTTTAGTGTAAAACAGTTTAAAGTTTATAGTCCCAGTCAGGACATTGGTCCATAATCGTGGACAGACTCATTATTGGAGGAGTGAACCAAATTAGATACCGACTAAATTTTGAACTGTGAGTGTTTGATACTTTACACAGTTGCAATTGTTTTAGGGGTCATATTTATTTGTGAGTCAATCATTCATATGTGTTTTCAAGGAGAATATAATGACTACAATCATCAATCACCCTCCCAGATATAGTTAATCCTACCCCTGAAGTTCCTTTCTTGGTATGCACCAGATTGCGCCATTTTTAGTTGAAAAAATGCAAAGCTCCCTTCCATGGGAGGGGCCCTCCCATGCCCACCCGCTTCTGCTACTTCGTGACCTTGTCCACAACAATTTCCTCACTCACATGCTCGAACTTCAAAACGCACCCCCTTTGAAAAAAGCTGGTGCCGGCCCTGCCTAACCTAACCCAGGGCGTTGTCAACCTTAGTGACGGGTGAGAGTGATACGCGGAGGACGACCATCGGTTCGCGCGGAGCGTCCCGCCAAGGGAAATTTCGCTAAAACACCCCTAGGATTGCAGGAAATGACATTCCCTGTGCCTCATTTCTGCATGCTTAGAGTGCCATATTTTTCTTATTCTGAAAACTTTTAAGGAGATAATTTGTTCACAATATATATATATATATATATATATATATATATATATATATATATATATATATATATATATATATATATATATATATATATATATATATATATATATATATATATATATATATATATATATATTTATATATATATATATATATATATATATATATATATATATATATATATATATATATATATATAAAGGAAAAATTGGAAATTCTAAGGCCTACCGGTATGTATTGCTGACAGCCTTAAATCGAATATAAATAATGGTTGTGGAACGAAAACAAATGGAAATTGTGATAATTAAATGAGGGAATATTTCGTTCACGAGGCTATGATTATGTTTCTATTTATTAGCAACGTATTATCCAATAGTGCATCAAGTTGATGAACATAACATGAGCTCAACAATACGCAGGGAACTAGCTCGATGAGGGTATCCTATGCTTCGGTCTTATAGCCTGTCAGTGGTGCGCAGTATACGCAGAACTGATCAAAATACCCTGCATGTGTACCAGAGAACATTCACGCTGCTGCAGAGAGGGCATTTCTGCGGAACGCGAGTCAAGCTGCAGTGCTGCAGTGACACAGCTCTGAGGAAATACGTTGCATGGTAACTCGAGTTATGCATGACAAATGTTTCACGATTACTTTTAGTGAGAAAACTTTAAAGAAATAGGAAAAGGAAGTATTATTCGTCAACTTGAAATTTCCCCGAATTCCACAAATTTCCCCAAAATATTTTCCATGGTGCAACTTCCCCTGCCCCCCCCCCCCCCATTGGCTACGCCACTGACTTGACTTGACACTACCATAATGTAGTAGTGAGACCATACGGCAAAAATTTGCTCACTGCAACTATAGTGCTCACTGAAAGGGACTCCTACTTAATGCCTGAGCGGTATGGTCAAGATGCGATCGTCTTACCATACGCAAATTTAGAACAACATTTTTGCTAAAACTGAAGAAATCTCTCTTGCTTTAACCGAGCACCCTAGTCTTTTACGTTTTTACCTATTCGTAATTGTGGAATAATATAATTAGCAACTCAGTATAGCTGAGAAAACACAGAAAAATTTGTATTGATTCCTGAAATGTATTAGAAATATTAAATGCTGAGTTGTAAAAATATACTTAAAATATTTTTCGAGACTGATAATATTTTTTATAAAAGGCCTACTTGAAAATTGAAAAATGTATTCTATCCTAAAACTATTAGAATTATATTTTAAAAATATTTTTAAAGCTCAACAAAAATATTTCCAGCAAACATATTTGAGATTTTTTTAAAAATATTTTCTGTTTACCCAGGAAACACTTCGTTTACCTAGTATTTGTGAATGTCGAATAAGTAAACCGTCCTATTCGCGCCGCGGCGAATGTCGGAACCAGAAAGTAGGAATATTTAAATGTTCGGATTCTTTTAATCTCAGACGCTGTGGTTCCACACCACTTTCGCAGGCCAGCGAAAGTGGTGTGAATGTCGAAGGAGTAAACCGTCCTATTCGCGCCGCGGCGAATGTCGGAACCAGAAAGTAGGAATATTTAAATGTTAGGACTTTTAATCTCAGACGCTGTGGTTCTACACCACTTTCGCAGGCCAGCAAGCAGGCAAATACACATTAGTTGCAAAGCAAGCAAAGTCGAAGGTGCTTCAGTCCGGCACGCAACCGACTTCGTCGGCTGGGCAACCGATTTTAGTGGCCAGCCTATGCCAAGTGGGAGGAAAGCCGGAGTACCCGGAGAAAAACCCACGTACATCGAGCGGGACGTGAGACACATTGGTACACAGCAGCTGGAATAGACCACTCTGCCACTCGACGACCCTACACATTATACATGGTCATATATGTAGTTAGTCTAGAGAACAACTGTAGTAGATGAATGAATAGACAGACTGAGCGAACATCTAATCAATACATTGAGTATCTCCATGGTGACAGGTAATTCCTTCGGAAGGATAAGTCTTGAAAATGGATTATTGTTAATGAACCAATGTGTACATTCGCTTCAGTTATTTTATATCCAGGGGCGTGAAGCCAGGGTTATGTCATGGGAGGATTTTAGGGGAAAGACATGGGGTAGAGATCTGAGTGGGGGGGGGGGGGTACGTCCTCCAGCAATTTGAAGAATAAATATTTTGAAGAAGTATCTTTCAAAACAATATTTGTGTCCAATATAATGCAGTTTATAGTGATCAATTTTTCATTTTTATCATTTCTTTTTTTCAAGCGTGGGTCATGGTGGTTTCAACCCCAGGAACTCCACCCCTGGTTACGCCATCCCGCCCTGGTTACGCGTATGTTTTTGTTAGATACAGGAATTGAAAGGGCCACCATTGGGTATGGGATTAAACTGTCAACGCATGTAGTACAAGCAGTTAAAGGATAGTCCTCGAATTATGAAGTAAAAGGGCATAAAAAGCTGAGCAGAGTATGAAAAAGGAAAGGAGGGTGAGTGCAGCTACAGGGATGGGACTTGCTCTGGCTCTAAAAAAATGGCAATTTGCAATTAAAACCATCATGTGCACATAACACCGATCAACTATACCGCGCACAGGTTCCCCACGTTTTCTTCCATAAAATTCCAAATTTTCTGCAACACAAGTCTTGATTTTCTCACATTTGCCTATGAAGGGCAGGAAAGTTTCTGAAAATTTGTGAAACATTTACGTCGGAGACCGCCAACAGTAAGCCTGATATGATATAATGAAACCCAAAAGATCTTTAGTCGCCCGGCAGCAATGCATGATTTTGCTAACATAAAGGGTCGATTCTTCAGTTCCCCTATGCCAGTTGTGTCAATTTTACTCGAATGTGGGAGGGGGAACACGGTCACTTCCGTTAACAATTTACTGAGTAAAAGTCTCAAGTCAATGAGGGTATTTCCGAAACGTGGAGAACGTGTCCCCTTCCCTAAGTATTGACGTCTGCACCACTATTCCCCTTAAGTTGATGACTCCGTCTGTCTGACCCAAGCAGAAGCCTACTGGGGCAAGAAGGGTCATTTTCCCCTTTAGATTTTCCAACTCCTCCCCAAAGGTAGGACAGTTAGGAAATAGGTGCACCGAAAAATGAATAATATATCTTTCCTGGGAGATTTTCCATTCAGAGATATGCTAAAACCCCAGAGTTTCCGCAGGCTTTGTCCCCAGAACTTCCAACAGCGGGAACTTTTTGCTCGGTTTTGCGCTGCGCCCGAATTTTTTTGGCCCCAAGTTTTCCTAAGTCCTTATTTTGCCCGCTTCCCCACCCCCGCCTTCCCTTTTGACTTTCTTGCGCCGCTGCTAGGATCAAGCAGAACTAGAGGCCAACGGTCAGCCAAATAAATCTTAAGAGACATGAATGTAATCGGCACCATTGCAATTTTGATATTAGGAAATAGTTTTTCAGTCAAAGGCTAATCACAGAATGGACTGGCAATCTATCAACTCTGAAACAGTAAATAGCATTAAAACCTCATAGAACCTACAAACCCACTATATTATCGATTACAGGGTTCTTGATTTTCCACTTCCTGTACCCGATTTAAAAAGATGGCGCTATACATTTATTTAAAAAAATAACCAAAAGGTTGAAGCCAAGCGTTCAAGGTCTCTGGCCGGCTATGAGTCCTGTCAACTACAACAGAGAACCAACTCAGGCGCCTCTCTAGTACCCTTCTGCATACAGTGACGCTCAGCGTGCTTTGTATACGACAACAACCTTCCCTCGGGACTCCCCTCAAGGACCGGCGATACATTGGGGAGGAACACTACTCGCCTCCCAGTGCAATCAGAGTAGGACCATGTGTGAACACTACCGTCCGGTTTGGCGTCAACGTGCCGCGTAGTATAAGTGAGAGCATGCCATATATATCCTCAACATCTACAAGGATCACAGGTTACAGTGGATATTTTTTAGTATAAAATTACAGCCAAATGTAATAGTTGTTGGGGTAATTTTACTTATCAAACATTTGCCGATCAAATTTGTAACCTATTTTGCATTTTCTCAGAAGGATCACCAGCTACGAATGACGATTTTCTTAAAAGTTATCATTTTCGCTCAAAATGGAGGCTGACATCACGGCGACGTCACTAAAACGACTCCGGTAGTACGTCACTGAAACAAAAAAAGTCATTGTCACTGACACTGCTCGCGAAAGTTCTGGTGTAATGTAATGATAGTGTTCATTTGAAACAGTCACACATAGGCGTATGCAATGGTGGAGCCCGAGTCGAAATTTTTAGGGGCAGAAATGGAAATTTTCTTCGTTCGAGTAGAGGGTGAAAGCTTTATTGCAAACGAAAACTTAAAATACGACCAATCATATTTTACTTGAAAGGTTGGGAAACTTGAACGCCAGTTTGAGCTACGTGAGGATAATCTTTCTTGCACAGAATTTTTACCCAAAGGAAAAAGAAGTTTATATGAACAGATTGCCCCCCCCCCCCAACAGTGGAGAGTCCACTTTAAACTCCTATGGAAGGTTCCACACCAACTTACACTATAGTTCTTGCTTAAGCAAGTTAAATTAAGATGTTCTATACAGTCTCTATGTGCATGATTTTTGCTGTGTAGGCTAACACAGCTTTCAATTGGTTTCCAATCTACTCTTTTTGTTTAACCGATTTCTTATAGATTTCACGGTACTTTAAATTGCGACTATAGGACTATAACCTTTTTGACTTATTGTTTTCACTGTGTGAATATTCATGACAATCCATTGATTTGTTCAGGCTGGTCTGTTCATATACCAAGTACTTTCTGTAATTCCCAGCTCACTGCTTTTCACCACAGTTACTTTTGCCTATAAATGTCACTCTTTTTAAGGTAGTTCAGGTTCTAAGCATTCTTTAAACCTGACCAATTAAAAGGGTGATTAGACACTTGAAAAGCCTGGATCTCGCCTGTAAAGAGCTTGAAGTGAACAGGATTATTACGATTTCCAAACGTAACTTCATCATCTATTATTCAGGTATTGTAGTGTGCAACTCAGCGCGTATGTGTACCATCATGCATGCCCGTGCCCGAGTCTGTGTGGTTTAATTCAATTTTGTCAAGTCCAGTCGAACTCAGATCGTCCACCAGTAGCAATTTTAGGTTTTTTTTTCTATAACTGGCTGAAGAGCGTGACCATCGGTTAATCCAGTTGAATTCGTCTCCCTAGCTGATGATTTATATGATAAAAAAGTCGACAAAAAAGGGAAGAGAAAACCAAAACAACAAACACCTCAGTTGGTACCCATGGATAGAACTTCCCCTCCCTTAGCCCCTTAGCCACCACCATTAAAAAAGATCATGGGAATTTATCTTACTTTCGGCCAATTTAGTCTACGCCAGGCGTGTTGCTATGTTTCGGTGGTTCAAGTTCATTTCTCATATGAAATCAGTAACGCATAGGTACAGGGGGTTAGGAGGCGATTGCTCCACTGTTTCTGAAAAGTAAAAAATTCGGAAATTAGACATATGGGATAGCATTCATGAACAGTGCGGTTTGGTCAACTCTTCCTCCATAAAATGCCGAATTCTCTCCAATAAAAGTTCAATATTTGTAATTATTTTTTAACAATAAAAAAAACTATGCCCTTACTCTAAACTAATTCTAACCAAAACCCATTAACAAAACCAAACAAGACCATGTTTACCTGGTGAAAACTTCCCTTCTTCCCCCCCCCCCCCAGCCCGCCCGCATTCGCAAAGGCTTTAGTGATTATTTAGAGGCCGAGGGTTCCTACATGAAGCTAGGGCGCATACATAAAGTAGCACTCATTTCAGTTTTGTGGCAGGAGACTTTTCCGCCCGAAAAATGTAATTCTGTCTGAAAGACTAGCTAAGCGGAGCATCCGACTGGTTGGCGCTGAGCGTACAGAAATGTTTGAAAAATTGCCACCAGGCCTCAGACCAGTGGCGAAAGAAAGGGGGACATTGGGCCATGCCCCCCTCTTCCCTCACGGATGCCATTTTTTGTCCTAAAAATTCGTAGCCCTACTAACACAAATTTTACTTCAAAAGGTAGCATACGTGGCACCAGATCACGTGTAAGGACACCCAATGTCTCAAAAATTTTAAAGGGGAAGGACTGGCTCTGCTAGGCTCCTCAGTGATTAATTTTTTTAATTCCTTAAAAATAGGCAAATTTTATCAAATTCCAAATTTTACTTGAAAAGGTAGACTCTGCAACACCGATTGCCTCTGAAGGCATCTATCTTAGCCCATCCCTTAGACTTCTTCCCCGGCCTGCATTGACGAAAGTGACGGGGGCATGGAAGCGGATGGTTCAGGTGCGGTCAGCAATAGTTTGTCAATAATCATGCAAGAGATGTTAGGGGAAAATCATTAACAGTCGGGAGTTCGAGCCAAGTCACAGACAATTTAATCAATTCAACGGATCTTCAATTTAGCCAAGAGTCACACTAGAGAAGCACTAGCATATATTTTCAATTCCGTTGTACAGTTTTCCCGCAAAGAATCTAGACTATTGATAATAGTGGTATTACATTTTGTGGTAATATTCCGATTATTTAGCATGTTGCAGATGTTTTTGTTATTGCAACCAAATACTAAACATAAAGATTGTTTAGATTCTCTTTCCAAGCATGAAAATGCAATTTTCGACCATCTGAAGGGTCGCAATTTTTCAAAATTTTCTTTACGCTCCGCTTAGATAGTGTAAAATAAGTAGTGAAGCCCGCGACTCCAGTATGTAAAATAAGTAAGTTGTTGTACGGGATCTTGAAGTGCAGCTCCAAACAAAAAAGATTCAGAGAGTTCTACTTGATTTCAAATGATTTTATTCGATGATTTGACTTCCAAAATGAATTATCTCTTAATTATTCGGCCGGCCTTATATTAATCAAATATCTACAGGTTACTCAAGTGTCCTCGTCTGATGTCTTATGCACGAGTGTCCAGCTCGCAGGCTCGGTCTTGGAAACCTCGTGCGAGCTCCGAAGACCTGCAGTCCCCTGATTGGTCAAAAGTTATGACGTACCCATGTAAATGAATGTAATGATATAAATGACCAATGAGGAGGCTGCAAAGGGAGAAATTGACCACACCTTTAAATATGAGTTACAGTGTGCACGTGGAACTAAGACAATGTAAAATGTCACGTCCACTGGTTACACGTGGCGGGAAACAGGAAGGGCCCTGGGAATCTAGAACAAAGGAAAGGGAGTTTTGCTCGTAAACAACAAGCTGGCGTCTACTAAAGGTCATGGAGAGTGCACCATACTACATGACAATAATCTTTATGGCAGCATGACGTTTTGTGTCCAGGAAAAAAATCAGGAAACTGAAATGCTCCCGTTCGTCTATGCCGATTGATGTTCTTTCATGTTTGCCCCTAAAAGTATCGGTATGCAAATTTAACAACAAATTATTTCACCTCGAAAGGTAGCGTAAATGGCATTAGATTGCATGGAAAGACACAAAATTTTCAGTTTTATCCCCATGAACCACCACAATTCAAATTTTAACACTGCTGTCAAAGACGAAAATCTTGCATCATTTTGCATCTTGGGTCCTTGAAAAAGCCAAAAAATTTTCAAAGGGGAGAGGCGCACCCCCTCCCCTTAGACCCCTCCCTCAGGCCGGTGATCACTTAACATACTGTGCACCCCCCTCCATTCCCGCTTCTGAGAAATCCGGCTTACGCCATTGCCTCAGACGTTTGGAAACTATAACACTGGTTGAATGGTATCTGATGATAGGTGTGTATGAGAGCATTTGAGTACGGTAGGCCAATGGTTCCCTGTCTAGAATATGTAATATTGCTTCAGAGCGAACAGAAAATTTTGAAAAATCTCGATCCCTCAAACAACCGGAAATAGCATGTGTCGGGCAGTCGGGCTTGTAAGTTGAAGCAAACTGGTTTTCCAATCTTTCTTTCAAGTGTGAACATCACTGTATGAGGGACGTATTGCGCGGCACGCGAAGCGCGCCGAATTTTTTGCCTCTTTTAAACAAATATATGTAAATGTGGAGCTTGTATTGCAGAAAGCTTTAGATTCTGGGTTTCCTGTAAGGAAATTTATGATCTGAAAAATCTGCACTTCCTTCCGCATGAACCATGATTGCTTTTACTTAAGTCCTCCCAACTCTCTGGCAGAGAGCCATTCGGCGAAACCAAACTCTGAACTGCTCATCGAAGAAGCTAGATTGCACGACTGAATCGTTGTTGCTACATTATGTTATCTAACAAGGGAGGTATGATTCAACAACTCCCTGATCTTACCAAGGCCTACGAATTCAGTGACTCTCTCCAATGACATTTCAGAACTTCTGCGAAAACATACATTTTATACTGCATTTTGCGAAGCGTGGCAATCGCGCCTGAAATTTTGCTTTTCTTAAAGCTTCCCCTTCCCCTTCCCCTTCCCCTTCCCCTTCCCCTTCCCCTTCCCCTTCCCCTCCCCTTCCCCTTTCCCTCCCCTTCCCCTTTCTCTCCCCTTCCCCTTCCCCGTGCTTTCTACTCCTATGCCATACGCTTAAAAACCGACAGCGCTCCATACAAAAAAACACAGTTGGTTACTTACGCAACAAGAAGGGTGTACAAAACAAAAGCTGGAACCTGCACACAGTTGTGTTTGGTCCTTTCCGGTCTTGCCCGCACTGTAGCGGGGCTTTTTCTATACCAATCGGTCTTATGGTGGTATCCACCGGGCTCGTTATGTAAGCAGAATTCGAGCCATATGTTCTGATAAGTAGAGTATTTTTGGGGGGTGGAGGGCCTCCATGAGGCCATGAGCATGCCTGTAGTACGTGTACTCTGAAATTCCGAAGCTTCGCAAGCGATTCCGGACACTGCATATGTTAAAATTTGTGAGATAGAGGATTTGTTTGATGTTCTGCTCCCGGAAGCGATAGGGACTGGTTTTCCCTTTGGAAGCGTCCTGGGAGTATTGGTGGTCATGCTCAACAGCTTGGCGTACCGTGTTGCCCCCCCCCCCCCACGCATGTAATGGGAAGTAGAATGTAGGGTCATCAATAAAGAATCATCAAGAATGTAGTCATCAAGAATGTAGGGTCATCAATGCTATAGGGTCATCAATAATCCCAGTGACTGCAGTGAGTTACAGAAGGACATTATAAACTTGGGCCGGTGGGCCAAAACTTGGGGTATGAGATTCCACCCGGCTAAATGTAATGTTATGTCTGTTACTAGGAAGCGTAACCCAATAATCTATAATTATACTCTTAATGGGGCCAATCTGACAAGGGTTGATTCAATTAAGTATCTGGGGGTGACTATCACTAAGAATCTCAGCTGGGGCAAACATATTCAACTTGTTTGTAATAAGGGAAATAAGATCTTATTCCTATTACGCAGGAACCTCTCATTTTGTTCCAAAGATGTTAAATTGGCTGCCTATAAAGGTGTACTAAGGCCCTTGTTGGAGTATGCTTGTTCCGTCTGGGATCCACGTCAGATTTCACTCCAAGATAGATTGGAGGGAGTACAAAAAAGATCTGCTAGGTTTATATCCGGCGAGTAATCCCGTGAAGTTGGCTCTATGACCGCACTCCTCAAAGATCTAGATCTACATACTTTGTCTGACCGCCGCAGACGTTGCAGACTCATAATTTTTGCCAAAGGTATTTACGGCCAAGCTAACTTCCCCCTGTCTAATCTGTGTAAACCTACTCGTTGTTTTCGTAACATGCATGCTTTGCACTTTCGCCCCCCCCCCCCCTCCGCTAGGACTAATTGTTTTAAGTACAGTTTTGTCCCTAATACTACTCGGGATTGAAATAACCTCCCAGAGAGTCTTATTGCGGGGGCCATAAGTCACCCAAAGCCGGTGGATTTCATTATGAACTCTTTGAGGGCCTGACTGATCACACGGCACGTACGCGGTGTAAAATTGTCCTTTTGGATGTCTCACCGTTTTGAAGAAGAAGAAGAAGAATGTTATGGCTATGCACCCTCTTTCCTTTTCGATGTGTTTATTATATTCCACACATCTATATATGTGGTACAGTGGTACGGTACACCGTACAGTCACAGCGGGTGAACGGGACAAGATACCGGCTTATCATCAAGTTATCCATAAAGTGACAGTTTTATCAACTTGGTAATTGGCAATGGTATGAGTTATTTATCGAACAACCTAATCGTTATGCCAAAGTAAATTTAGCCTAATTTGTAAGCAATGCTGCTCAGTGGTCAAGACCTCAGGCGCTCCTTACGATGTTGTATGTCACCCTAACGTTACAAAAACTATTGAGCCTAGGCTTATAGTATAGGCCTAAGCCTAGGGTAGAGCATAGAGCAGGATATAGGAACTAGAGTACGGGCTCCCAATGGCGCGTACGTAAATCGTTTGTGATTGCATGGAGACACGGCATCCACGTTCACTCTGGGCATGACTTGGGCAACAGTCACGTGGGGAGCGATCATGTGTGTACGAACGGTATGACAGAAATCAATTCGGCCAATTCCTGCGACTTATTTGTCCTTGTAAAATGTGTATTTCATCCTAAAAAGTGGCATAAGCTATTCACTTTGACGCGTTAAGATATTTTCTAACTTTTCACGTCAACAGAAATGGTCGACGAGGGGCTGAATTTGCTTTTCAGTGATAAAAAGAGTAACGTTCAAGGAACGCACTCATGCAGGCAAGGACAACTCGCCCTTGTAAGACAAAACGGCCTCACAGTTCCCAGTGCTTTTGTAAAGTCGGACAACTCGGCACCTACTAAAAGCATATAGCCCTTCATATACAGACAATTCGGCGTTTCAATGAATCTGGCCACTCAGACAGCTCGGCACCTAATGAAACTCCGAACAGAGGAGACAACTCGTCCCCAAATGAAGTCGCAAATGTCGGCCTATCCTAACATTCCAACATTTTTCTCATGTTTGATCTTACATATTTTCTGTGGAGATTGAAAATGTACATTAAAAAGGAAGGCATATTCTTCTACTAGACTAAATACCTGGGTCTCTGGGTGGGGAGGGGTTTTCATCATTTTTTTTTTTTCTTTTTCATTCTCAAATTAAAAACTACATGTATGCCCAGTAAGGTAGTACTGTATATATAGACTGGGCAGCACAAGTGGCATGAGGTGACTGATTTTATTTTATTTTAGTAGCTGGTCAGCTGTTAATCATATGTTGTAAGTGGCTGACTTAAAAGTTGAACCAGAATATTTTTGCCAATTGAATCAGTCAGCTTGATATACAGGGGGTAAATAATTTATTAAACGTTACTCCCTTATTCTACGGCTGACTTAAAGTTCGCATGAAAGTGACTCACTCTCAGCCTTGTGAATTAGGGGCAGCTAACAAAATACTGTAACTAGATGCCAAACTGAAAAGAGAAGGCTTGAACAGACATTCTATCTTTACTACATTGTTTTATTTTTTGTATCCTTTTTTCTTCCTTTTTCACATACAGATGTTTTAATTTACAGCTACTGTATAAGGAATAATGATGTAGTAGGGCTACAGGTGCAATTTCTTTCTAATCACTTGAAAAGGAGTGCAAAATTTGGGAAAGGGGAGACTCGTAATATAGCCACAGTGCACCTTTGAATTTTTTTGAAATGTCACTCCACAATTTCCCACTGTACATTCCAAGGCGTAGGCTGCAATGTGGTACCATATGATATGCAAACTACAGCCTAACTAACTGAGCCAAACTAAAGCCTACTATATATGTGCCTCTTGTATAAAATACTTCTCAGCTTGTCCTAATGGCAACAGTGACACTTGCAGAAACCAGTGTTGTAATCGAGTCACTAGATCTAGTGACTCAAGTCACCAGTTTTCAAACTTTTAAGTGGCTCTACTCCAGTCATTGACTTGAGTCACTGTACTATTTCAATGGGGAAATAAATCCTGAATTCTATCGAGTCACTATCATTTTGAGAGGAAGTGACATGAGTCGTGATTTGTTACAACTTCGCACTAGTTTACAAGCATGCATGACTTGAGTAAAAAGCAAAACATGAATAGGCCTACATGTATACATTTGTCTCATCTACTTCTTCTTCAAACAATGTTAAATAGGTTCTGTTCTACCAACCATTTTGGTCCAATCACAGTCACATGTTACAGTACTTCTCTAATTTCTCTGGGCACTTGGACTTAAAAACTGTTGTCAAGTACAGTAAAGAATGCAGTCTTTCACCAGCAGCTGACATTAATTTTATTGCTTCCCATAATTTTGCTTTGGCTTGTTGAATGTCTCCCTCAACTGTCTAAACTCCAGTAATTGCAAGGCATGGTGATCCAGAATTAAAATTTTCTTTCAAAATATTCAAGGTGTTCATGATGATAATTAAAAGTCAGTTGACACTTTGTAGGTTAAATGAACCTGGACCTAAAAGATGACATCCAAGCAGTTCTAATTCTCTTAACCTTCTTCATTAAGCCCCTCCCTCCTCTGTCTAAAATTCATCCTCATCCAGACACAATCTCAGTCTGTCAATTCAGGTGATCATACTTAGCTTGATCCCAAATGTGTAATCAAACATTCTCAGTAGAGTGTGTTATATGACTTCTGTACTCTCCATGCACATTTTGAACTTGCTTTCAGTCAAAGAGTATAGAGCCAATTGAGAATTTCTGTGGATGTGGACTAACTACAAAAATTATAGTTCGGGGTGAGAGAATCAAGCTTTAAATGTCTTTGTTCACTTCATTCTGCTTGTGTGGCAGATGCCTTCAGAAATGACTACATCCAGCATAAAGTACAGGAAACAGTTCAGGGCAAGCAGCACTATGAGTCTGACATCCCTTGGGTTTCTCCCTGCAAGTGCAAGAAAAAAATGAAACCATATCAGTTTCTGTTTGGGGTGAAGATTGTTATCATTTACCATGATGTATTAAAACCAAATGCAACCTGTAGCATACAGTAGTACATATAGTAGCCTACGACTCAAGACTGGCATCAGGTATTCAATGTTTTTTTTTTTTTTTCTTCTTTTAAGTGTTGGTAAAAGTAAGTTAAACTGCATCAAGGAATTAAACACTACATATTTCACCATTTTCCCAAATAATGTACCTTCCAGTGCAACAGAATCAAGCTTGATTAGCCCCCAGTAGGCATATATAGCCTAACGTTGCACATGTACATAAATTTGAGGCATCAGACCTTAGTCAGTCACGGTTACAAATTTGGCTCCAACAATTTGTCTCAAACATACTTGGGGACTCTAGACACCCTACCCCCTGTTAAAAGTTTTAAAGAAAGTGTGAAAGTATGGTTAAAATTACTGCAACCCTTATCCTAGCAGATCAAAATTGCATGCCAGGTCTTTTTATTATAAGGCCCTACTGTTTTACAGCCTGCTAAATAATAACACGCCCTGTAGGCCATTTTTGCCCCATCTGACCTAAATTCCTAGCCCCATCAGTGTAAAAAAAACTTCGTGTTTATATAACACCTCATTGCATCGTGAAAAGGCTCCATGCACGAAGCTTACAGAAGGAGAGTGGATTATTTAGATTCAGGAACTATCCAGTAACGTTAGGCGTAATATACTATATACTGCGTATATATCGGCCTATTGCATACTAACAGTGTTACAGGAACGTGTCCGCACTAAGTGAAGAAAAATGCTTCTTTTTCAACTTAAACAAGAATAAAATACGACACAATCACAAGTAACTTACACTTTATGAGAGATACTACATCCTCCTCTTTTTCTGATAGAAGTAGATGACTTTAGAAATCAAATTTTTGGACGTTCATGTGCATGTGATTTGTATGAATCTCTATGTAAGCGATCCGTCTGTTGCCCAGATAGAATATGGGTACTGAGTGCCCATGCGATCACAGCTGTTTTGGGGAGTCCGCCCTCTAGTTCCTATTATCCTACTCTATGGGGTAGAGGCGGTTACCGGTCGTTTCGCCCCCTTGCCAGTTCGCCCCCAACCAGTTCGCCCCGGTTGTTTCGTCCCCTTGCCAGTTCGCCCTGTAGTGGAAGTCGTTTTGCCCCCAAAGAGCAGGTCGTTTCGCCCCCAAATACTTCTGAGTATGACATCGAATAAACTGACTCTAAATGCAGTTTTGTAGTTGCCATAACAGTAATTTTCAAAGTTGGCAAGAATGTGACAAAAACAAGTCAAGTACGGGTAGGCGGTGCGCTATCTGACGCACCAACCAGTCACATGTTAAGTTGACCTGGTATTTTCTTGCACGTCCAGAATTAATTTTACAAGCAAGTAGCTAGCATTTTTTAAAAACCATTTTCGATTTTGCGTCATTTATTGGAAATTATAAATAGAACCAGACAAAACAACCACAGCATTTTATGATAAGCGAATGTTTACACAATGAAGCACATGAACGATGTAGTAATTACTAATTACGCGAGAACGCAGATAGCCTAGAAAGTGTAACGTTACATCAGTACTATCAACACAATTAACCGTTAACTACGCGTACGTGAGTTAGTACAAATGAACAACTTGTTTCACCTTTAAAAATGAACTCAATCTCATCCTGAAAGACAATTAAATAAAAAACTTGACTTCATTGACATCTTTTGTTCTAAAATATTCGCTTGTTAAGTTGTTGTAAAGGGACCTGCTTCAGAAAGACTAGGGGGCGAACCGGTAGGTCGTTGGGGGCGAACTGGCAGGTCTTAGGGGGCGAACTGGTTAAAGTTTGGGGGCGAACTGGTATTTAGGGGGCGAACTGGCAAGGGGGCGAAACGACCGGCTACCGTAGAGGCACCAGTATACAACAGGTTGCCCTAGTCACTGAACGTGAACGTATAATCCGCTCCTTGTAGTCACTCCTTACTACGGTCACTGGCCTAAATGTACAAAGGTAACCACGTTTTAAGCCAAAACAACAAACTGAGCTCTAATTACGATGGTATGGTTCAAAGAACAGATTTGAGTTAACATATTGATTTTGAGCATTCTTAAATACCACTTAGGCTATACCTTCTGGAATGTTTAATACCAGCGAATTCACAGCAAAAGGCAGGAAAAATGTGGTGCCATCCTTCGCAGTAACATCGACATCTTGATCGTCTGCTACTGTGTTGCATGATGGGAAGGACTTCTGCTCGACAAGCTATCGAAGACCAATTAGTAAGCGTGGCAAGTCAATACTTGTACTTCATATAGTAAGCTCTCTGTACATTACAAAATTGTACAGTCACTGCGAAGGCTTCCCCATTTTATATGAGATCACATGACAAAAACACTGACTTCTTCTACTGAAAAAATATTCTGCATAGGCTTAACGTTACTCGCAGAATTATCCAGCCAAAATTTTCCTTTTAAAGGTCTTATTTCGTTAACAGACTTGTGTGGAAGGTGAATGTGATGACAAAGATCATCTGTGGAAAGTATGGTGAGAAAAGGTATCTTTTGGGGGACGTGAGGAATGCCTACTCACGCGTGAGTAGGCAGATGAGCTGTGTTTTTGTGTATACAGGCCAAGGGCCCAGAAATGAAGTGTATAGCATAGGAACATAATGCTGGGTCCTGTTCAAGGGCTAGGTTGTCCTAGCGTTATATAGTATATATAGGCCTATACATTAAAAGGAGAAGGTAAGACACATCGCAATACACCAACGCAGTACTTCGCACAAAACTCTTCATGATTTCTCACCTTATACTACATTTTACTCCTTCAAATCTCACGAGAACATTCCTCCATCTTTCTCTGATGAAACAAAACAAACATTGAGTTGTCTCAAACAAGGAACCTCACATCAAATGCAAAAAATCTTCTCCGACGATTCAGTGTCAACCCAAAACTAGATCACTAGTCGCCAATTCATGATGTCACATCACATAATGGGAATTGCCCAGTACGAATCTGGTTCTCCCATTGAATAGTTGGAACTGCTTTCAAATCTGTCAACAACCAGACTGTAATTTTTTTCTGCGCGTGGAGCGTGAGCACCAATTGAAAACATGCATGGATCAGAAAACCCAGCATACCAAAACGTGTGCCTAGCCGCAAGTACAGTATGCCACAGGTACAGGTATGTGTATAAACTGTACTGTAGAATCCCCAGTGCGGCATGGTGTATGTGTGGTCTTTATGTACAGCATGCAACAGGCATTCCCAGCATTTGCATACACTGGATCAACAATGGGAGAACTGGATTCCTTTTTTGAATATTTGAAAATATGGAGCTTGTATTGCAGAAAAGTTTGGATTCTGCGTTACCTGTAAGGAAATTTGAAAAGTTGGGCGATTCAAGTTGTCTCCCACTTGACTCATAATCATATAATTAATCTTTCCCTTCAACTGGGTGTTATCCCACATGATCTCAAATGTGCTAGGGTAGTTTCTCTCCACAAAAAAAGGTACTAAAACTGTGTAGGTAACTATTGCCCCATTTCTATTTTAGGTGTAGTTTCCAAAATTCTGGAAATTGTCTATAACCAAATTGAGAATAAGTTAACCTAAACCTTAACTCTCTGCTGTATGATTTTCAATCTGGATTTTGTCCTGGTTTTATTTAAATGATCTTAGATCTGAAATGGATGTTGGTAGTTTTATAGGTATGGTTCTTATTGACTTACAAAAATCTTTTGACACTGTCAATCACAATATTTTATTACATAAGCTTAAAGCATGTGGCATGTCAGACAGTGTCGTCTTATGGTTTACTTCCTGCCTTAAAAATAGAGAACAGGTTGTTGATATAAGTGGTTTATTATTAAGTAATATGCAGGGTTTTCATCAGAGGGGGGAAAGGGGGGATTTGTCCCCTCCTTTCCAGAAGAAGGTGGGTAAAACCCCTCCCTTTTCATTTCTATGAAAATTAGAAAATTGTCAATATCTTGGTTTCTTACTTAAAAAGACAACACTTTGGCAGCAATGGTTGAACTTACACAAATAAATGGCCTTTAAAACATTCAAATTGCACCTTACAGGGACCTTGAACCCCTGAACCCACTCAAAACTTTAGGACAGTATCAATTTGGACTTGGGGTTTAGCAGTAATACATCCCCCCTTTTTTGTGTTTCTGGCAGAATCCCTGACATGGCTGTAAATTTTGGAGTCAAGGATCCATTCTGGGTCCACTCCTTTTCTCCATCTATGTTAATGATAAGTACTCTAGATCTGCTGTTTCCTGTTAAGTGATCCTTTATGCTGACAATTCTGCCTTTTTTGTTTCTGGTAATAATATTAGTGCTATTGAATCTACTCTGAATATGGAACTTGAAAAACTAAATTTGTGGTTAATTGATAATAAATTGTCTCTGCATTTGTGTTAAACTGAATCAATTCTATTTGGGCCTACAAAAAAGCTACAACAGCAACCTGACCTTAAGATTCAGTGTAATGGTACAAATGTTAACTCTTCTTCTTGTGTTAAGTACTTGGGAGCCAGGTTAGACTAATCTATCAGGTGAGAGCATGAGTCATGATGTCATAAAAAGTTAACACTAGGTTAAAATTTTTTTTTATAGGAAAGGCAATTGCCTTGATTTGAGTTCTAGAAAATTACTGGCCAACTCGATTGTTCTTTGTGTCTTTGATTATGCTTGTTGTTCATGGTTTAGTGGACTTTCATTAAAAACCCAAAACATGCTTCAGGTTTGTCAAAATAAAGTTTTGCATTTTGTACTTGATTGCCATCCTCACACCTTATTTAATTCTTCACATTTTTTTAATTTGAATTGGCTCCCCCTTAACCCTTTACCGTTGTGCTCCGATTGGGGCATATTTGCGCGCCTCGGGAGTGGGCGGAAAAGCGGATGTAGCCCGCCCCGCATCGGCTTCTGTAGGACATTGACCCCGTGACCTTAAACTATTGTCTCTCTCGCTGTTGTGGCCGAATTTTCGGGTAGCTACGCGCAGTTTCGAGCTCCGCGTGAAACAGCAAAGATGTGTGACAGCCGAGCTCTCCGCATGGGTCCAAAAGGACCCAAACAACGGTAAAGGGTTAAAATAAGCCTGTGGAGTGTGTTTACTGCAAAGCTGATGCCACTGTCTCTGCGTGTGTGCACATAAACCTTTAGCCGAGTGGTGCAGATATTTTAGCTTAACCCTTTACCATTGTGCTCCGATCGGGGCATATTTGTGCGCCTTGGGAGTGGGCAAAAAAGCGGACGTAGCCCGCCCCGCATTGGCTTCCGTAGGACATTGACCCCGTGACCTTAAACTATTGTCTCTCTCGCTGTTGTGGCCGAATTTTCGGGTTGCTACGCGCAGTTTCGAGCTCCCTGTGAAGCAGCAAAGATGTGTAACAGCCGAGCTCTCCGCATGGGTCCAAAAGGACCCAAACAGCGGTAAAGGGTTAAGCTAAGAGTTTCTCAATTAGTTCAGTTAAATGATATGGACAGGATCCTAAATGGTTTGGCTCCCAGGTACTTATCACTAGAAATTCTGTCTGCAAATCACTCTTATAATACTAGGTGGAAAGGCTCATCTGTGTTTGTACCTAGGTTTTCCACAAATTATGGAGTTAAAAATTTAAAATTTACGGGTTGCAAATTATGGAATTCTTCACCTGCCAAAATTCAAAGGTGCAGTAATTTTAGCTCTATTGAAACTTTAATTAGAAGATATTTTTATACCAAATTGAGAGAGGGAGAGAGCTCCATATTTTTATACTTTTAATTTTTAGATTTTCTTGTGAACTGTGCTGTACTTTATGTTGTATCTATTTTATGTTTTAAGGACCACAGTGGAAATAGGTCTGCTTGTCACACTTCTGTGTCATCCCTGCACGTGTCCTAGCTTATTGCGTTATTTTTGCTGTCCTTCTTTGTATGTCTTGATGTTTTTATTTTGCAAATAGATTCAAATCACATCAAATCCTAAAGAATTTGTATGTCCTGTTGGCAAATCTGAGATTGAGCAGCGACCAAATATCATTGTTGCTACATAATATTATCCAACGCTTATGAAATGAAGCTCATGGACAAAATTTTTTCAGTCAAGAGCTTGTATTGGAGAAAAGTTGGAATTTCATGAAAGGAAATTTATTAAAATAGCACTGTAGTTACAGTTGTCACTTGATGATCTGGTGTCACATGTAGCAAATTTCTGATTTTGTCGCCTTCAGAGCTTTGAAAAGTGTACCAAATTGAAGGTATGAGCGAGCAACTCTGCTTAGGGATTGCAATTTGGGGGCGTGAAGCCCACAGAAAATTTTGCTTTTTAAAACAACTAATGACGAATATGGAGCTCTTAATGAAAGAATTCGGAATTTTGGAATTTCATGAGTTTTCAAAACCACATTGTAGACTGGTTTCACCAATGGCAAATTTCCAAACTTTTCACTTCTTCAGAGCCACATGCCCCTTGTAGCTATGGCACTGGGTGTCTGAGAAAAGGGGGCCCCAGGTACAAAATGGTGCTAAATGTTTCAATATTTTGAGTAACTAGGAAACTCTATAAAGTTTTCAAAGCATGGTCTTGAAAGTGTGGGTAATTACTTCAATAGACTGTATGATCAATGTGAATTTAAATACCAGGTTTACTTTATAAGTAAATAGAAATACAATGAAAATTGTGATAGTTTGAGAAAGATTTGTACAAAAAGTTCTAATAGTAAGGAACAAATAAGTAAAATCCACAAACTGATTAAAGCACACTTCAATCTTGTGCAGGAAAATCACAGGTCAAGGAGGGGGGGGGGGGCAGTGGTACCCACTGGTGTTACCTGTGTTAATAGATTGTTGATACTAAAAACATTAAATATGTCCTTCCAACGTTTAGAATGACACCTCATCATACACTATCTGCATGCAGACAGAAGGTGGAGGTGTACCTCTAATTCCAGATTGAAGTCTCTAATCTAGCAAAACTCAGTGTGATTTTACTTTTCTATAATAACAGTCTACATATGAAATGGTCCAATTGCTACACAAATGTGTGATGTAATCGTGTCAAAATTTTTCATTTGAAATCATGAAAAAGTTGCATGCATACAGTATAGGTACGATTCATCTTCTTCATATTCCCAAATGTTGTGCTCCTTCATAACCACACCTGCTGCCCTATGCACTTGAAAAATCGACACAATCATAGAGACTGTACATAATGTGTGTTTGATATGCAAGTGAAAAAAAGAACAATGAGACTGCAAGTGCTCAGAGCACGCAAAAATTTTGAGCATTTGCAAAGTTGAAACTTGTAATTATTGACACAAAAATTGAATGTAGTTGATAGAGAACATAACCTACATGTACAGTATTTTTGGTAGTACCTAAATTATAATGAAAATGCACCTCAAGTCAAAAAATTCAAAAATATCTATTAAAGAACATTAAAAGTGAATTCTAACAGTCCAACTCCTCTCTTCATAGGAAATTCCGAGCTGAGATATGAAATGTTAAAGTTTATTCACTTAAAACAAATTGGTCGGTTGTGCAATAATTCGTGACTTTCTTGTTGTACAGTTCACATAACCTGCTGTGGTTCCTTTTAAAGTTAAAAATGTTTTTATGACCTTGAACACATATTGTTTGTTTTCAGAGCATGTTGTTGAGCATTAACTTGCAGAAAAACAAAGAAATACAAAGATTGTAATTTGAGTAGTACAACAATGACGTCACATATAATTGCACAATGTTCTATTTTAAATTGAGTAAATAAACTTAAAGTGTACCTTAAGTCAAAAAATTCAAAAATATATATTTAAGAAAATGAAAAAGGAATTCTAACAGTCCAACTCCCATCTTCATATGACATTCCTGAGCTGAGACATAAAATGTTGAAGTTTATCCCCTTAAAACAAATTGGTCCATTGCACAATAATTTGTGACTTTCTTGTTGTACAACTCGCATAAAATGCTTTGTTTTCCTTTAAAATTAAAAAATGTTTTTATGACCTTGAACACTTCCTGTTTGCTTGCATAGCATGTTGCACAAAGCAGGCTGAATTAATTACACCACCTCATAAGAATAAGAGTGCTATCACACCTTGGTACAAGGTGCAGTAACGTTCGGAAAAACAAAGAAATACAAAGATTGTAATTTGAGCAGTACAAGAATGACATCACAAATTATTGCGCAATGTACCATTTTAATTTGAGTGAATAAACTTCAACATTTAATAACTCAGCTTAGGAATGTCCTATGAAGATAGAAGCTAGACTGTTGGAATTTATTTTTCATGGTCTTTAATATATGTTTTTTTTTACTTTAGGAACACTTCAACATTTTATATCTCAGCTCAGGAATGTCCTATGAAGATGGGAGTTGGACTGTTAGAATTCATATATCATGCTGTTTAAAGAATTTTTTGACTTGAGGTACACTCTAAGTGTCATGTCATAAAAAGTGAAGGGACTGTATGTTAGTGTCCCCTCCACTCAAAAAATTGGAGGAGAGGACATGTCCCCCCATAATCGATGCCCATGGTCTGTGTTAAGACTTTCCGTCATTAGTTACATCACGGTAGTCCTTAGTCCGAATTTTTCTCATATTGCTGAAAAATTAGAGTATTTTTTACCTTAATAACAGTTCGGTGTTTGTAGCTGATGAATGCTGCTGAGAAGTACAATTCAGCACTGCCACACTTTTCAGTAAATATCCGTCAGATGTTATCAAAAGTTCTCCAAAATACCCAGATTATCGTTAAATTCATTGTTGTTTGTTCAATATTTGCCAAATTGGGGTCAATGTATATAGGTTATTACTCATTATACTATTGAATATTAATGATCAACAAAATTTTTAAACTTCTAAAGAAGTGGAAGTGTTTTCATTTTCACAAAGCAGTTACGGCCTTTGACGTAACCAGAAGTATAGCAGAACTTTAGGTCAACAGCCGTGAAAATGATAACACTTCGACTTCTTTGGAAGTTTAAAAATCTTTATCTTAAAGGGCCAATCCTCTCACCTCAAACTACAATTTTGGTACGGGGGTACCAAAATTCTCAATTGGCCCAGCTCTTTGACAGCTAATTCAAACAATGCAGAGTACCAAAGCTTATATTACACAGCATGAACGGTACTGAGGGTGTTTTGATAATATAAATTGAGTTTTTCTATACTCACCTTGAAGCAATAAACTGAGATTGTATCTGGATGAAGATGAATTTCAGACAATTGTGGGAGGGGCTTCAGTAAGAAGGTTAGGAGAATTGGTACTGTTTGGGGTGAGAGAACTGGGCCTTTATTGAAACATTGGGTCAAAGAAAAGGTTGCATAACTGCGGATTCACTGAATTCATTTAGCCAAAGTTTATACAGGAATAAACCTCTCAAGTTTTGTTTCACAGCTCTTTATTGTAGTGTTTTTTTTCTTTGTTTGCAGAAAAAATGTCAACACTGAAGCTTGCATTGAGTCTGTGCCAATCTTTGTGCGTAAGGAGTTTTCTTCGGCAGTATCAGTCAAGCAGCAGCATGAAATGGAGGCTTTGTAGTGGAAGCAAACCATACACAACTCATATAAATGAAATGAATAGATATCCTTTCCAGTGTTGCGTGAATCATCAAAGAAAGCTACCCACCTTTGAAACTAGCCAAACATATCTACAGCAGAGAAACTTCTCTTGTTCACCAGCATTCTGTGAGTCAAGTGCAGAAGACAAGCAACCTATTGGAAAGCTTGACGAGAGCGATAGATATTACTTAGCATTTACCTGTAAAGTTTGTCAGAATAGGATGTCCAGAACAATTTCCAAAGTGGCATACAGCAAGGGAGTTGTAGTAGTGAAATGTACTGGGTGCAGCAACCTTCACCTAATCGCTGATAACTTAGGATGGTTTCAAGGTGGTGGCAAGTAAGTTGTCTGTCTGTTCAGTGTATCTAGGTTTAAAGGCATGTTTTGGTGTCTTTAAAAGGCCCATTTGTCTCACCCCAGACGGTACCAATTCTCCTAACCTTCTAACATAAGCCCTTCTTACAGTTATGTATCTGATATTCATCCTCTTCCATACACAAACTCAGTTTATTGCTTCAGGGTGAGTACAGAAAAGCCCAATGTGTATAATCAAAACACCCTCAGTACAGTTCATGCTGTGTAATTTTAAGCTTTGGCACCCTGCTTTGTTTGAATTAGCTGTCAATCAAAAAGCTGAGCCAATTGAGAGTTTCTGTTACCCTACAAGAAGTGTAGTTTGGGGTGAAAGGATTGGTCCTTAAACCATGGTTTCATAAGAAATAACAAAATGTTCCAGACAATCACCTCCAAACCCTGTTGCAAAACCCTTTTCGTTACTCAAGATACAGTATCTCCATTTTAAAGAGTGGTCATTTTTGGAATTTTTATTTTTTAGATATGCATAGTAAAGTAAAAACTGTCTATCAATATGATGTCACAAAGAAATGAAAGTACACATACACTGTTCATAGTCCTGTGATGGAAATTATATATTTACACAGGTTGACAAATATGGGGTTCTTTCCAACAAATTATAGAGAAGATTTTAATAAAAGTTAGAACTGTAGTCATGTCCAAAGAGTTGGAGTCATGAATCTGGCAATTTTCAACTTCCAAGGACTCCAGTCTGGACTCCTTGTACTCTCTCGTTAGTAAAGAAAATCACCTTTCTGGCCTAGTCCTTCAAATTCTGAAATTATGAGTCACGAGTCCAGACTCCACTACATCCCTGAATTAAAAACTCACAAAAATAGGATTTAAGTCTGATCTGAATGTGTTGTTGTGTTGCTGTACTGCCCAATCCCCCAAGCACACACACACACCTTTCTATGGAAAATTTGGGAACTGCCCATAATATTTCATTCTTCACTTCAGTTATTTATTTTAATTCTCAAATTTTTTTTAAGGAACATTGAAGAAATTCTTGCAGCTAAAGGTGAATCAGTGAAGAAAACTATATCAGAAGATTCACTGGAAGCTGTACCTGATGAAACATAGCCAGCTTGCATTGCACTGGAGGATGGAGATTTACATTGCTGTGGAACTGTCCAGCAGATGGTGTCATTTTACCATTCACATTTAGAAGGTAGAAGACTGTCAAAGCAAATGCCTTTGTTTGTAGGTATATGAGTTGAATGCAGACATGGGCATTTCTAAATTTCTATGCTACCTTGTGAAGTTAGCATATGTTCAGGTGTGCAAAATAGTGAGAGTAGTTACCTGTGTTTGGCTGCATACTACAGGCAATAATTAAAGTTTTAAAAATTTGAACATTAATTTTGCTGATTCTGGATCACTCTGTCATAAAATCATTGACAACCCATTTATTTTATGTTCAAAGTTTGCTGCACAATTTTGCATTTGTATAGCAGTTTGTCCATTTTGTGTAGCTAAGTGCAGTGTGATAGCAGATAAATTACTCCCTGGACCACAATTGGTCACTTGAATTATTTCCATCTCACAATTGAACAAATGGACACACCTTTTGCTTTGCATATCAACATTACTTATTCAAGACATACTCTGCCAGTTGAAAATTTTAACAATCTATATTGACGTTCAGTATCAGCAAGATTTATTGTGACATACACGACAGAGAAGTGACTAGAGCAATATCTATTTTTCCTCTCCCTACATCTGGTTGTATGGTCGTAAGTTATTAGTAGAGTACATCAAAGTGATTCACTGAAATGGTTCATAATAATCAGCAGTTTTATCCAAACCTGTGAAGTTTTCTTCACTTACCAATGACAAATGGTCAAACTTAGACAGTCCCCATATCCTACATACAAATAACTGTTTTATGACTGAGTACTTAATGGCTCAATTCTGTTTTAAACAATTCGTGACC
Source organism: Holothuria scabra (assembly GCA_037179385.1). NCBI lineage: Eukaryota > Metazoa > Echinodermata > Holothuroidea > Aspidochirotida > Holothuriidae > Holothuria > Holothuria scabra. Next base: position 30,732,569 of record CM074185.1, on the reverse strand, counting down.
AGACACCTCTTCAAATTATGCAGAAAACTGTTACAAGTCAGGACACCACAAAATGCAAAATTTTAACTTTGTCCTTAACAATTGGATATATATGAAACTTGAGTCGTCATGCTAACTGTAAGCATTGTCATGAAGTAGTGACCCTTTAACACTCTCATTGAGATGTAATATGTACTCAGTGAGCCCCTTTAAGGGTTAAATCTCATTTCCCTCTCTGTATATGGGGCAACCTAATGTCATAAAGGTAAAAAAAAAAAAAAATATTCTGGGTCATTTATGCTGTGATTTTGCTTCTTGAAAATGTAAAATAGACTTCCCAATAGATCAAAGGTGGTGTGGGGTGTAACTGGTATCTGAGTTTGTTACATACATGGTCTGTGCCCTAAAGTGATCAATGCTTTCTTTGTGTTCACACTGTGTGAAAAGCAATTAACACATACTTGGCTGACTTTCTTAACCCAAAATGTTGCAAAACATTTCGTGTATTTTAATACATCAATTACTGTCAATCAAGTAACCAGATGTGAAACCTGATTTCATCAAGTACAGTATGTACAAAGAGTGCTTCATTTTCTTCCTGAGGTGATAACTTGCAATTAGGCTTGGGAGAGATGTAAAATGTTTCAAAAAGTAAGAATGTCATGTAAGCTGATATTAAACATGTCAGTTGTAATTGTAAACCTATGGTCAGTCATAGGGTAATATGTATCTCATTGACAAGAGAGAAAGTTTGAAAACTGTATTATTACATACATTTTGTTAAAGTGATAACATCATTGATTCAACTTGTTCCCACACCAACTGTTGTATGGTGTTACCAGTAGAGGTCCTTCCGTAGTTCAACTCCTGGTCAGGTCATGTTGAAGACTAAAAATTGGAATTTCTAGCAATTGGAATTTCTAGCAATTTTCAACTTGCAAGTGTTTTCTAAACAGTTTGTCCATTTTTCTCATCTTTTCCATTTTTGGGCCTTGGATCTTCCTATTTCTATGCACCATTTGGCTCTCAGCAGTGGATTCCACTAGTTTACCTGATGATTTCTTTGTGATCCAAAATGCCCCATTCACAGAACATTGGTGCAGTCCCTCCCAATGTGTCCTATCTCATTGCATTTGAAGCATAAGGGGAGCCTCTCATTGGTAAACCTCAAAAATCTAGACCTTTTCTCCTCCTGTCTCATGGAATGTTGCCATCCTTCCTTTGAATGTTTGGATCCCATGTACACATTACACTGATTCTGTCCTCTCTCCTCCTGTCTTGCGGGCTGCTGCCATCTTTGTTCTTGGTGGTTTCTGTAGATCCCAAGTATGAAGTGGAATGTGACTGTTCACTCCTCTTAAACTGATTCTGAAGAGGTTCAACTTGTTTTTACAGTGCCTGCAAAGATTTCATCATTTTTCACAGAGGTTGTCAAATTGTTGGCCGTCTGACCTCGAATTCTGTTCTCTCATAGATTTGACTCTCTTTTTCAGGAATGATGTACTCTGCTTTTGCCTCTTCAAAGACTGCATTTTCATTTACTCTCATCAACTTCTTCAGATCAAACAGCTGAGGTCTCCTCAAGCCTTCAACAAATTTGTCTCTAAGCATCTTGTCTTCCATAATCTCTGGAGATATCTTCTGTATCTTTGCAGCTAATTCTTGCAGGCTCAGTGCATAGCTGCACACAGTTTCAGAGGCTACTCGGATTCTTGCATAGAATTTTGAGAGGAGAGTTGTGAGTTATACTTGCATGCCATAAATGCCTTCCAAGTACTTGAATACTTCAGAAAGATTTTTCATTCTTCCTGAAACCAATAGTTCTTGCTTTGCCTCACCACCTAAATTGCATAGTGCAAGCTCCACGCTGTGACCTGGTGGAATACGCCATAGTTTTAAAGCTGTTTCCACCTCAGCCTTCCACTCACAAAATGAGGTCACTAGGGTTAGGGGTTTGTTTAACTCCACAAAATATCGGAATTTTAAAATCCATTGGAACATATGACCATGGGAAAGCCTGATTCTGCATAGTAGGAGTTATATCCCTCACTACATCTCCCATCTGATTGCCCCTTTGACTAATATTGGGACCTCTTTCTTGGTCACCAGAATCAAAATTAGAGTTTGGATCTACAAGAAACTCCATTTTGTGTAGGTACTTCTCAACTAGGCTAGCCTTAGTCAGACTTTCAGGGTTATTGCAATAGAGTAAGCTTTCTTAAAGTGTGATGCAATAGCATGCCACCTGTGACTGTTAATTAAATCCTTTTAGGCTTATATTCTTCCAATCATACCATTAACCATTCACTCTCTGTATGAAAGACAATCAAAATCCCCATAGTTAGAGTATGATTAAAAAAGTATGATTTTAGTTGCAAGTCTGGTAGATACGTGTTCCTTTGCAAGTATCACAGGATGAATCTACTGGTTAGCATGTGATCAATATGCACGCATTTGCAGAGTCATGTGAAAAAGGTATAAAAACATGAAGCAAGTAATAGGATAGTTTTCACACTGGTCTATAAGTCTAATGGACAAATATTTAAAATTTGAATTATTCAAAGTTCTAATAACTACATTAACTATGATTTGACATTCATTTAAGACAATTTAAAAAAATGTAGGCGCGGTGTTTTTATAGCAACTCATATAGGCCTAGTATCGTTGTTACATATATCAGTTCATGCCTGTATTTTACAGAGTACATAAGAGATCCAAAAGGTAGTTGGCCATGTAACCTGTGTTAAGTAAATGCTCGTCATTTCAGTAAATATCGGAATCCTCCCAATGACATTTTAGATTATGTCCTGATAATGCTTAGTGATTCAGTTGTTTGTAGAATGCATGATAGTCAGCTGGCATAACAAATTTTATCTGTTGTAGGTGCTAGTACTTGCTGAACTTTACCATTCTGCGTTCACCGTAAAGTGCTGGTGGCTCTCTATCTGCAGCCTGTGGAGGATCACTTTGCCTCGCTCGACGAGGGCAGGGGATATCTTTCCACTCATTGGAGAAGTGCAGCTTATACTGTACAGCAGCACCAGTACGCCTATACTTCAAACAAGGGAGATCAGTTACAGCTGGATCCCATACCTTTGAACCTGGTCGGATTGACATCAGTGTGCCAACTTTGTTGAAGTCTTTGAAGAAATCAAAGCTGAGACATTTGACATTGTATGGGGTGGGATTGGAACAAGCCTGTCTCAATATCTCTGCATAGTTGGCCTGGCATTATATGGATACTTTCTTTAATTTGGGTTCTATGGTAGCATGTACACTGTCAACCTCCACTTGAGTGTGACCACGTACCAAAATTTTCTGTATAGCTGTTTTCCTTGACTCTTTGCCGAACTTGTTGAGTGCTTTGGCCAGGATGACATTCTAATTCTGGTATGTACATGTATCCGTCGCTGTAGAGGATGAAGGTATCATGCTCCAACTGGTTGTGCAAGTAGTCAGTGATGCATGACGAAGATTCATTTGCAGTAAGGCCTCCTTCTCCCTCATGCCAGACATAACATGTGTCATCACGACTTACAAGATCATAGATAGTAAAGTTATGTACACATAGTTTTGTCTTGTTGTACAATGCAGAGGCTTGCAAGTGTGGTGACAGTAGAACAGCTTGCAGATCCTTTGTGAGTACAAGAGTCTTCTTCTCACCTTCCTGCCATGTAGAGCCTCTTGTTTGTCGGCTTGTTTTTCACGTCTGTCTGCCTTGACATTAGCCCTGTGTTGTTCCCACTCTTGATCAGAGATGTTACCAGCTTAGTGTAACACAAATGTGTCACACTGATCCTTCTTGGACCAAAAAAGTGACAGGTTCATACCATCAAACTCCTCTTGGAGTTATCGTCAAAACAGTGCTTTCTGTCCTTCTTCCTGACATTTATCTGTGTATAACTTGTACAACATTGACATAATGTCAACTGTAGGCTCCAGATACAACATGACTTTTTTCTTGCCCCAATCCAAGATCCTCCATGATTCATTAGATACCTTCTTTCTGTCATCTTCAGTAAAGTCTTTTCAGTGGCATTTATCTGTCCTCTTGCAGGTGCTCATTAGGTAGCTTTCGATTTGCCAGTTCACCTAGTTGACTGCTACGAGATTACGTCAATTTTAGCCTCTGCGCATGCGTCATGTCGTCTCCCTCGTCCACTAGCTAAATCAAGAAAGTGTCCACCGCGGTTTTGACGTTCGTCCCAAACGGCAACGAACGTTCACATGTGTGACGTCACAGAATTTCTGAAAATGGATTAAGTGGCAAGAATACATGCTAGTTTCCCTCCTCGTGATGTTTTGTACAAATGTATCTGGTCACTTTTTACCTAAAATGCATACAAGACGTTTCCTTCAAACTTCAACGGGCGGAGACTCAAAGTTGAAATATGCTCTGTGCTCCATGAAAACATACCAGCAACTTAACTGGCATTCATGTAGTAGACATGCATTTACATCGTTGAAGAAATTTAGAAAAATTACATAAGGCTATGCTGTAAATTTGCCATTTTAATATGACTCGTCCACGTCAACCCTTGCACTGGGAAATCGAAATAGGCTTTAACAGTAGACGTACCACAGCAGTGGACGTGTTCAAGAAGGCAGGCAGGTTGGCTAGAATGGTTAATGAGTTGGTCTGAAATTCTTAGAAAGAGATGTTTAAGTGTCTGGCACAACTCTATGAACAGGAATGGTGGAGACAAGCAACCAAATTTTGATTTATTACCCTTTTGCTTTAAATACTCTGTTATTTCCTCTACTGTTTAAAATCCATGGTCTTTGTTTATCATAGGCCATCTTTTTTGGTGTCGAATCTTTCTTCATTTGGGCATTTGCACCATAAACAATAAAACTTTCCATTAAAGGAATATATTCCCATGACAGCATTTAGAAAATTCAAATCTCCTCCAAGGTATGTTTCCACCATTATCTCATGTCCCTTGATAACTACAGATTTGAGAGTTTTCATTTCCTCAACTAACGAGGATAAAGCAGCAGTAATTACACTTTGTTTCTCTGGTATTTTAACAATAACTTAAAGTGAGTTACTGTACCTTCTCCTCCAGCACACATTTCTTCTCCAATAATAGAAAATGTAAAATTTGTAACATGCATTCGCTTTCCTACTTTGGTGCCATCCCCAGTTATTTTTATTCTTACATGATTCCCACTACAAATCTCATTTCCCTCAAATCCTTCCCCCCACCCAAACAATTGTAGGCAATTGTAAGCTGTTGCACAAGTTTCTTTCTAAGTGATTGTCACACGTACCCCAGTAAACCCTTCACTTACTTGGAAGATTTGAAAGTTACTGTTTATTTCCTTCTTTCTAGAAGCCAGCGGGTGTTCTCTTGGAATATTGTGTAATCTTTGAGCTAGCTCATGGTAACCTTTTTGGGATAGGTTCCATGTATCTCATACAAATATCACTTGGTCAAGGAGGTCATTGTCAGATATGTGCTCCCCATGTTCAGAGTGTTCTTCTTCGCTTAGCCTCAGTTCAATCACCTTGTTGTTACGGTCACTCAGCTTTAACACCATTGGGATGACAAAGTCATCCTTCATTCCTTGAATGGTCTCCTTCACCTGCAGTAACTTTTTAGCTTGAATCTTCCTAACATAAGATTCACAAAAGCTTGTGCTCTGAATGTTGGTCTTAGGAGTGTCTAGCCCACTACTAGCCCCTGAAGGTCCCTTTTCATGCTAACATATTTTAAAATGACTTTTGTAATCTCTGCTTACCTCAATCAACCTATATTTAACCTTTTGGAAGTCCTCTTCCCACTTGATTTTTTTTTCTTTCATATTCTACAGCTTATTCAAGTTTTCTCTTTGTATGACTGTCCCTTTTATAATGCTTTCCATTTATCTTTAATTATCCCTTTCCGACCTCCACCTTTGCACTCTCGAAGTACTGTCTTTAAATTATTCAGTTTTTCTTTAGCAGTTTTAAGAAGTGGCTCAAAATTAACTTTATTAATATCAACTTTGTGCTGATGCAGAAATTTAACAATGACAGACTTAAAATGAGTACAGTATCACTGAGAAAATCACCTTTTAGAACCCCTAATTCATGTAGAAGGTAGTTATTAATTGGAAGTTCAATTGTATTAGAGAACATATTTTCAGGTGTACATTCTGAAGGGTAAACATGAAATCCCCCAATTAGCAGTATTACACTGAATACATGAAGCACTGCCATTATACATAAAGTACAATGGATCATCACCTGTTCAGTTGTCATTCCGCAACACCATAATCCCTTTTAAATGTAGGCCAGTCGTGAGAAGTAACAATCCGTATTACAAATTGCAACACAAAGTGGTAGCCCTGATGTGAGAGCAGGATGTTGCCACTACTTTCAAACTCTTCCAGTGGTGCTCTTTCCGCTCTCCAAAATTTTGCTGTGTCTTTTGAGGTGTAGACGAAATCACAAAATTTATTGATGACTCTGAAAAACCAGTTGGAAGCTGGTGATTTTGAAGTGTTCTTTCTTGTCACTAGTAGGTTTTCCCACCAGTTTTATATTCTAGAATGTACCAAACGAAATAGGGCAGTGAATTTCGGCCAGAGAATCATTTTTTTTTCTTCTGTTTCCAGTCAACTGTTCTTTAATAGCAACTCTTACCTGAGTTTTAAAGTGTTCAGTAGCTTCTGTGGTATCCTTTATAAACATGGAGGCGATTGACACAATTTCTGTTGCTTTCCTCTATTGGTCAAAAGAGTCAGACCATCCCATGTAATGCACCTTAAGCCACAACATCCCACTCACCATTTTTCTGGCACAAACAGTTACAGTAGATCATATAATTTTTTTGTGGACCAGTTCAATGCTTTAGTTTTCTGCTTCTTCTGTAGGCGTGCACTCTCACCAAATGCTAGTTTTTCGTAATCGATGGGCTTGCTTTGACGTAGAAAGTGCTGTCCTTCCATTAATTCTGTAATGAAAAAAATTATATTAATGTTGAATATTGCATGCAACATACTAGTTACACTTGGAACCAAGTAAATTAATTAATCTAATTCCTGCCCTCCATCTTCAGGATACTACCATCAAAATGATCATGTAGATTTCAGTACAGACCAGCCACTCCCACCCTCTTTAATAGTGAGTGCATTAGGGTGTGACCAACCCATCTTGTACCACCAGTCCTGGTTGGAATAAATCTCTTTATGCCAAGAGCTTCTGCTGTTCTCCGTAGCAATCCTCTATTAAGGGTAATGCTGTGATAGAAGAAATATATGCTTGCCAGAAACTGCTCCATTTTCCCGAACATTGCTGTCGACTTTGCTGCATCTTTAATGGCCAGCTCTAGCTGATGTGCAATGCAATGTACTGTCTGAAGTTTAGGTTGATGCTCCTTCAGGTGGGCTCCAACACCACTCCTTATCCCTTTCATGACTGATGCCCAGTCAGTTGTTCTATTAGTTTTTCTTGAAGAGCAGCTTCATGAAGAATCATTTTGTCCAGAAGATGTTGAAATGATTAATGCACTTACTGTGATTTCAATTTTTCAAGTGAATTACCTGTGTCTTAAACCAGCTTTGGTATTTCACACATGTAGATTTCTGTCCTCTGAAAGCTTTGAGACAGTTGGCCAAGTACACTGGTAATGTCAACCATGAAATTGAGAAACTCAAGGAATTGCCTTGAGAGGAGAAGTTTAAGAAAACCAACACACCTCCCCTTTGAATCTGTGCTTGTGTTTGTTTGATCCTTGATCTGTGAACATTAAAGGGGAGGACAGGCTGCTTCCTTACTGCTCCAGACGTACATTAATTTTATTATTTTAAAAAAGCTATTAGAAATAAAACAAAAGAACAAAAAGGTTTGATTAATATTTACCTCCAACAGATGTTGCTGGATAGCCAGGAGACAAATTAGTGAGTGCATTTAGGGTGTGACCAACTCATCTTGTACCACCAGTCCTGGTTGGAATAAATCTCTTGGTGGGAAGAGCTTCTGCTGTCCTCAGTAGCAATCCCCTATTAAGGGTACTGTTGTGATAGAAGAAATATATGCTTGCCATGCAGAAACTGCTCCATTTCCCCAAACATTGCCGTCGACTTTGCAGCATCTTTAATGGCCAGTTCTAGCCAATGTGCAATGCAATTTATTGTCTGAAGTATAGTTTGACGCTCCTTCAGACCGGCTCCAACACCACTCCTTTTCCCTGTCATGACTGATGCCCAGTCAGTTGTTCTTTTAGTTTTCTGAAGAGCAGCCTTGGTATTCCTTCATTTTTGAACTTGCACTTAAAAATTTAGTAATATTATCATCAGTCTTTTCATGAGACTGTTGTCTTAAATTGTTCAGATGAAAGTGGTTTATACAAAAAAAATGCTGTTCAGCACAAAATTTTTTCAAAACTTTTGAAATATAATTTCTCGGCTAGCCTTCTCTTCATCTGATAAGTCCCATGAATTACAAACTTTGATACCTTCTTGGCCAAGCCATAGTAAGAGGTATGTTACCTTTTCTGAGTCTGGCTTTTTGAAAGAGGGCAGGTAAATACCAGCTTGCAGTAAGTTCCTGGCAAGTTTTTCAATAGCACAGTGGGTCTAGACCGCCTCCGATAGAGGGTGTCCATCTCCTGAATTAAGCTTTTAACCTACTCTATCCCTCCAAAGCAGGTTATGTACTCCATAATCAAATCCTTTCTCTTCACCATAAGTGAAATAATTTTCATTGCAAACATACAAAGGTATGTGGTATATCATTACCAATGACAGTCCACATAACAGATTTTGGGTTTTTTGACTCGTTTACCATTCAACTAACTCTTCCACTTGCGTTTTATGCATCAATGCAATGCAACTTTTTTTCATTGAAGAAATACAGAAACGACTTTTATTCGTAAAGGTATTATTTTTCTCCCAAGACCAGTCTCTCTCAAGACTTGGTAAATAGGGATCGACTGGCTTTGTGAGTGAGGACAACATTATTGGTGTTTTCCTTTGGTCGCAACCCTGATTTTGCCTTCAGTTTCAGGCATGCTTTGGCAGTGAGAAAGGGTCCTTGCTTCTTCTTGTTGCCCATTCTTTTCTTCTTTGAGGATTCTTTTTCCATCTTTTCTGTCTCTTACATGTCTAGCATTGCTTTAAAGGACTTCTGATCAGAATGGCTGCACCTTCTTTCTTCTTGCTGGTTCCTCCTGGTCAGTGAACCACTGGTGCTGTTGGATGAGTGAAATGTCAGTCAACTGGCCAAACAAAATGGTTTTGGAGGCCTTGACTGTTCATATCTTTAAACATGTGAACTCCTTCCTCAGAGGAGGAACAATTAATTTGGGAAATCCTGGAAGGAACCTGTGGTTTTAGTAGGGTGGAGAAGATGGTTTATGTGGGAGGAGGGTGGTGGAAGGGGGGGGGGTGGAAGGAAGGGTGAAGGTGGTGCTTCTCCCTCCTCTGTTTCAGAATTTCTTTCAGGGTTAGGGGGTTATTATATCAGTGACTTCTGCAACAGTAAATTCATGATCCTTGAATATGGTCCTGTTCATGGGGTAGATTCCTGTTTTCCTGAATCTATTTGCAGAAGTCAAAGTTGTAGCTACCTTAAAAAAGGCCTCATTGAAAAGGCTGTGTATCTGATGATTTGTATTATGAGACTGGGATAAGAACCATAATCAGTTGCTTCTTAATGAAATTGTGCTCACTAACTTTCTCAAAAAAAAAGTCTGTTCAGTCTCTTGCTCTATGTTCCCATAGTAATTTTCCTGGTGGAAATCACAAAAAGTTATCTTTTGCAGAACTTTGATCACTTTTTTTTCTTCTGCTTAAACCTGTGTGGTGTGCAATTGTCTCTCTAATTCAAACTTCTTCCTTTCTTTCCAAGGCAGGTTTAGTCACTTTTTAGAAAAACAAAATCTTTTCACCTCACATTTTTCAGTGCAAAAAGAAAAACATGACAATTTTCATGACAGAGTTTGGTACTGTTGAGTCATTTACTATCCAGTCAACTCTTCCACATGAATTTGTTGCATCAACACAGTGTGCACATTCCTTGAAGAAAACAGAAATGGCCACATTCTGAAGGTTACTCTCTTTTCTCCTATTGGATTCTTTAAGGGAAAATAATTCTCCTTCATATTCCACTTTAAATTTTTGCATTGAATTTGGCTTTTCTGGATGGTAGAACAATATGTCTGGCAGAATCAATAGAAATGAACTATTTAGAGTCATTTTTCAAGGTCTGTTGTTATACTAATCTAATCTGTTAATTATAATTGTCTTTCATAAAAGATGGTAAACATCTTTCAAATCTTTAATAAAACAATATACCTAGAATGCCATAGTAAAGGAAAACTTAAGTTCTGCTCTTTTGGAACTAAAAGTGGTATTTCCAAAAATTGGCTGGTTTGGGAATCTACAAGCCCCTGATACTTGCAGCCTATTTACACTTTGTCAAGTTTGTCTTTAAGCATGTTTGTGTAAGGAGACTGCACAGGATTAGCGGTTGAAGGTGCAACAGAAGTAGTAACAGTGGACATGGCCTTTGGAGTAGAAGACTTTCTTGAAGGTACAGCCAAAGAAGTTGAGGATGTGGGCGTGGCCTCCAGTTTAGGTGCTGATTCCTTAGCAGAACTTGTCAAGGCTCCACGTTTGTCCGAAGAGGCTGATGAAGAAGTTTTTTGGAAGGACAACTCTATCTTCTTGTGGGATTTCCTAGTCCTCTCTTCCTGGTACTGGCCGTGGAATTAGGGGATGCTCCAGCAACTTCACTGGAGACTTGCGTGCCTGCAAGCTTGCTGTATTCTTGGAGCAATATTATCAACAATGGGTCTTTTACTTCTTCCTCCTTTCTTCCTAAGCCACGCCCATTCAACAGTCCATTGACAGGACAAGAAGCATCTGGTTTCCTTATTGTAAGATCAGCAATCCACACAGAGATTGTGGCAGTCCCATTTAGGAAACTGTTGTTGACAAGATCGGCACCCTGAGGGAGAAGCACCTGCATGCTACAACACAGGTGTGGTCAAGGCTAGATAAATAAGACTTCAGCCAGCAAGACCAGCTGAAGACACAAACATGCTTAACTTAGATAAACTTAACAAAGTGTAAATAGGAGGAAAGGAGGGGAAACGTAGATCCCTGCACTGTGAGTAAGCCTACAGGGAATAGTCTTGTGACGGTAAGACACCTGGTAATTTTTGCAATGAAAAATGTTAGGTTAGATGGAGTTCTACAGCCCAGTTTCTACTGTAGTTGGTTTAAGTCGATCTGGACACAGCCTTCTTTCCAGTTGTGGCTCACTGGCTTGTTTTCCGTACTCCATTGCTTATGCTGAGCACCAAGCTAAGCACAATAGCAGTGGGTTCTGTTTCTTAAGGGCAAGAGCAGTCATCCCAAATTAAAGTAGTGTAGTAGACTGTTTAGTTTCATGATTGGCTGTTGGGAGTCATGCGGCAACATTTTTTCAATTAAAATGTGAAATTTACTAGAAATAACTGTTTGGTTTAAACCATAAAATGTAATGAAAGATAGTTTGAAGAGAAATAAGATGCAAATTGTGCTATTTAGCTTTTTTTTAAAAATGAGTTTGGGGAGACTGCTCTTAATCTTTAAAGTCTTCGATATGACCCGTCCAGGACTTGACCTTCCGACCTCCTGCCTGCAAGTCTGATGCTCTAACCACGTGACCATGTAGTCAATCATGCAGTGAACAAAAGGTAACTATACAGCAATTATAATACGATTGTGTACAATTGAGTTAGTATTACTTAGCTCATATTTTGGGCTATTCCCTTTGTGTAAATACTTTAGGTGGAGTTTTATGGCCGAGTTTCTAACAGATTGCTGTAGACAGGCCATGAAGCCCGCCCTATATGGGTTCCAATTTACACAACAGTAAGAAAAAAAAATAAAAGGGGAGGCTTAATTCCTTCAAGGTATATAATTATTTATATTATTTTAAAATTGCTTTCAGAGAACAAAATGTCATGAACAGAGAAGGGTCAAATAATACAAACAGCTTACTGTCTTAAACTTAACAACTACTTCTCACAGAAAATTAACAAAGTCCAATGAAATATAATCCAAACTGAACATCACAACTGCAGGCCCTCCAACCTTGGCAGCTAGTGAAGTTCTGACTTAACAGTACTGATAAATCAAGAACCAGTCCCCAAACTAGAACAAAAGACAAAGTTGCTTCCCAGCTAGTTAGGGTTAGAGTGAGTTTAAGGTGGGTAAGAGTGCATGGCAGGTGAGACAGAATGTTAGTAATGCTATCACTAACTTAATTACTGCAAGTGTTTAAAGGTACTATTACATTAGGGCTGTGAACGTTAAGCAAAATAACTAAACGTTTAACCTCAAAAATATGCGATCGTTTAGAGATTAATCACGATTACTTTATCACAAAAGAAAATTATTTCAGTATGTAGAGATTGATACTGAATGTAATGCAGAAATAATAATAGTTGTTATCTTGCATGGTAAAATCAAATTATTCTGAAACTTTGAAGCCTACAAGGTTCAAACATGCCAAGAATGTTCCATTTAACAAAAAAACTGGGGTCATCAGAGTATAGAGATGGATTTAAAAAATGTCAAAAACAGGTTTTGCACTTAATCTCTCGAGGCTTTGTATTAAACATTTATTCCACATGAGATCGTTTAGCGATTAATCCCTACACGTTCACAGCCCTATATCACATGTAACTTTTTATGACAAGCATGATAAGTCAAGCTTCATACCAATAAATACTGAAAAAGTTATAGTTTTGAATTTGTGGTGCTCTGACTTGTAATGGTTTTGCGCATAATCTGAAAAAAGTCTGGGCACAAATTTTAAGAAACCAAACTGAGCTGTGATGTAACCCCACATGAAAAAGTTACTTTATGTAGGATGTGGGGATTCTGTTTTTCCATTTGTCATTGGAATGTGACAAAAACTAAACAGCTTTGGAAAAATTTGTTGAATTTCATGGATCAACTCTATGAGCAGCTATAAAGGTTAACATGAAAACTTGCTGATTAGTCTCATGTTTTCATAAGATTTTGTCAAGTGCAACTGAACATTACATGGTAGTGTACTGTATTACTTCATGTTTATGATTTATCAGAATTCTTTTGATCTATACAAGCAACTGTTTAAAATTAAGGTCAGCAGAATAAAGAGCCACTTTCAATCAAAAAATAACTCCTGGTTCTATTGTCTGTGATGTGACCAGGAGATACTTTGTAGTGTTTCCCCCGTGTCTTAGAGGCTTTCAAGTTGAGGGGTACCTGTACCTGTTCCATGTGCAGTGGTAAAATTATAACAGCTAATTGACACACTATAGGGTGGAGGAACTGCCATTTGATCATTCAATAGGCTACTACAGTGCTGGAAGCAATTAGAGACTTTCTGTGTGGTGTTAGCCAAGATCTGTGAGGTGGCTGCTTCACAAAAGTATGGCAGGGTAAACTCTTCTTTGTGTGTATCAGTGTTGTAACAAGTCATGACTCAAGTCACTTCCTATCAAAATGATAGTGACTCAATAGAATTCAGGAGTAATGTCCCCATTGAAATAGTAGAGTGACTCGAGTCAATGACTTGACTCGAGTCACTTTAAAAGTTTGAAAACTGGTGACTCAAGTCACTAATCTAGTGACTCGATTACAACACTGGTGTGTGTAAGGGGACAGTGAACATTTTTCAGTTTGTATGATTGTTGGGGGTCGTGTTCAAGAATGACATGTGCTCCCTTGTGGTAAAAAAGTGGTAACATTTGGGGGTCTCTTTCCAGTTGGTACAGTACTAAGATGTTACTGTACTTCTGTATGTAATGCGAAACTTTATTTTTAAAAGAAGGGTTTTATGGTTCAACTGAAGTTTTGATATGTTAGAGGGATACTAATTTTAAGCATTTGGGTTAGGGATGCACCGGATATCCGGTCCGGCCGGATTACCCGGCCGGATAGTGAAAAAATATCCGGTTCCAGTTCTGGCCAGATTTTTTTTAAATCCGGCCGGAACCGGATTTTTTTTGTTAACTTGGGTAGCATTATGTACATGATCTGAGTTAAAACAAACATGAACACTGGAGTAACTTTCACAGAATTAATTTAAAGTGCATAAATGATAGCTTATCAGTGCATGTTACAGTATATAACATTTGAACACCTTTATTTAGCCCTTAAAAATGATTGAACCAAACGGGCAACAGAGTTATAAAAGTAACTGATTTACATTCAAATTCCTTCAACTGTGTGTGAAATAAACTGAAAGGATGAAAAGACCTTTCATGCAATTTAAATAAGTCTACTGCAGTGCACAGTAGTACTGTACAAAGTGGATAATCCATATTACAGTTGTACCTGAGTCACATCATTCAAGGCAGTGTTTTAGTTAATAATTGCATTGGGTTGTCTACAAATACACACTTAAACACTTAACTTTACTTTTTAACACTTACTTGCCCATTAAAGTTGTGTAGGACAAGCAGGAAATGTGTTTTATCTTGAATTTCAGAAGACATTACTCATTACAAACTAAAGTTGCCTATGGGGTCAATATCAATGTTTTCTGTCCCTAATATTTAATCACACACACTTAAATATACACAATATGATTAGTGTTCCACCGATCATCTGTTAAGTAATCGGCATTGAGCTGATTATTCTGTCATTGGTAAATAATCTGCATCGGTAAAATTCTGCCATTAAACCGATCATTGCCATCGATTATTTGCAAACTGGAAAAAAGGGGCTAAATATACTTGAAAAAGGGCTCTTAGTTTCGTTAAAATCCCCGTAAATACTCAATCCATTAACTTCCCACCAAAACGAGATACATTGATAATCACAAACATATAATTTAACCCCTGCCATGGGAATGATTGTTTGATATTTTCCGCTATAACCCATTTGTTTTACCTGAAATTAGATTAAGAATTGCATTCAAGGTGTATTCCTTGCTGTCTCTCAGAAAGTGTGGTGTAAGTTGCTGTACAAACTGTTCAGTACAGTACACTTAGTACAGACTGGCTTATAAATATAGGCAGCTAACGAAGCCGGGCGAGTCCCATGCTTAATTCACATAGAAACGGCACCACAAATATCTGCGTAAGTGGATTATCTGGGGATCTATTGTATTAACAGTTGATTTGTATCTTCACTTTTGAACTGAAAATATTACCCCTACAAAAATGATGTCCCATTTGTGAAATGAACAGACCTATTCCCAATATTTTCTATCCTGAACTGGTTATGGTATACAGGATGTGCACAAATCAAGGGGCGTGTACTGAAGAGACAAACATGTGATGTACCTCTTTCTAATAATCCGTAATGGGCATTGGGCTGATTGTTAAATTATAGAATAATCGGTCGACCACAAAATATGATGTTATCAAACATATAATACGTAATGTCAGAATGTGTGATATACAGTATATCTGCCCAAAAAAATATTGATGACAAATGTGCTTCAGTTTTTAGATATCATGGCATGTTTAAATACTAGAAATGGTGTATAAAACAATGGTGCTGTGCATATTTAAAAACTTGAACCCTAGAGTCTTTTTACAGTACATATGAGCAGTCCATTCAGTAATCACCATCCAAGGACTCTCTTTGCCAAGTATTACTGGTCTACATAATTTGTACAATTTTTTTGAACAAGTGGTGATGTACTGTAGTTCAAAAAGAACAAACTGATATGTAAAACAACTTTCAAGATTCCCTCAGGAGTTTTCTCTACAAATCTTCACTTAGGGAGGGAAAATACAAAGAGCTCTCTTACTTGCCTGGCTTTACTACAGTTTTGCTGTACTTCTGCAGGAACAGTTTTTCGTGCAAATTTTGGTAAAAAGATAAGTTACATACACTTGTACAACACTTGAAGACAAAATTTATAGACATTTCCCATTAATCCTTCACAAATATTACATCACAAAGCAGTAAACTCCTATCCCAGGGTTTCTCTGCTTTTCTGAATTTCACTTTATTCATCTGCATTGCAAAAATCCGGTTCCGGCCGGATTTCAAGTTGGTTCCGGCAAAATCCGGTTCCGGCTGGATCCAAAATTTTGGATCCGGTGCATCCCTAATTTGGGTGAAATTGGCATTGAAATCCAATGGGTGGTTTTCAAGATATGAGCAGGGAAAAAATGGCATGTTTTCAGCAAAAAGTGAACCAGAAGCGTGCATATTTGACAGTCTTTTGTTTTTCTTTAAACTTCAGAATCAATTTTCTCCTCAACAACCCCACATTATCAGAATGTGATTGCACATTACTGTAAGTCAGAACTTTACAAACTTTGCATTCTTCATGGGGATGTCTTGTTCCTGTTTATCTTAAAGGTCAACACAACTGTCTAAGAAAAGTATTAGAAACAAAGTGCTCCTTGTCAATGTGAGGAAGTTATATAACCTTTGCGACCGTCAAGATTACTTTGGAGCACAAATCTTTTGACTTCATTTTCTTATATCTGGAGAAATAGGCCTTCAAGTCCAATTGTAATCAAAATTTCACCAGTGCTACACACCATGTAGATTTGTTTTTTTTCTTTCACATATGAAAATTAAATTTTGCTGAAACTCCCTCATTTTATGAAGTCATAATGATGTATAAAAACATGCTTCAGATTTATGTTTTGTGGTTGTTGCAATTACTATCTCAAAGAGCTCAGGGAATTGCCTAACGAACTTTCAGTTTCTTTTTGTTCTTTTAATATCTTTGTCACATGCAGTACTCTGCAATAAGTCTCAGTATTTTGCAATTTGTAAAGATTTTTGTGAAGGTTGTATACTGTACAATACCATTCAGCTTTAGTTGAAGTATGTTAGCACATAAAATTTGTAAGGGAGATGTGGTATTGAATGTGTATCTGACATGCAGGTCAATGCAAGTCCATAGCGAGGGGAAAAGGTACAAGGGTAGGGAAGAAAGTCCCACAGTTTTTATCTTCCATAACCAACTAAATAAATATTAGAGACTTTAAAAATGGAACCTACTTCAGTTGTGTGTGATGCCCTGCATAAGCAGTGGAAAAGGATGACCCAAACAGTGATACCCATACTCGTAGTTGGAAGAAAGACCATGGGCACAGGTACCGTTGCTGTAGATTGAACCAAAATACAGAAGTTGAGTCTTGAAACCCCAACAAACCAAACATTCATCGCAAACATCAAGTTGTCATCAATGAAATACAGTTTTGCACATTTCACTTAAATTATTAGCCACTAGCTAAAAGCCATCTCCCCTCCATTAGTGCCTTGCTGGCTGGCTATGGACCTGGTCAATGTGTCTTCAGTGAAGATTTGTTCTAATATCCAGCCACTCATGGACTTTGCCAAACATTCAGACCAAGCAGCTTGCAATGTGTGAAGACTGGCCTGCTACACTGTTTAGCTTAAGGGCTCGAAAAATTGGGTGCCCCAAGGGCATCTTGTCTAATGGCTTGGGCAACAAAAATTAATGAATTGCACAGCAGAACATGCCTGACTGGGCACCTCAACTTTTGCAGACAGATCATCTCTGTGTTGGAAGTTTCCTATTAACTAATGTAATAACACTACTACTCAATGTATTGTACTGTACCTCTCAATGCTTGCTACAGTGATTGTTACTGTTAAGCCATGGGCCAACAAAGGTATTAAAAGCATTCCCATCATTTCCTAATTTCCTGTATCTTTTGATATTTTCTTTATTCAGGCAACAATAAAGCTACAGTATGTTGGGCAACCAAAAACTACTAATTTAAAAAAATGGGTTGCCCAATACAAGAGATTAGAAAATTTTTCAAGCCCTGAGCTTTCATTTTGTTTATCAAATCAGATCATACAGATGTGGCTATAGGGTGCTTTTATATGACATCACAGTTGTTAACCCACACCCACTGCTGGGCAAATATCAACAGTGTGTCTGAGCAAAAGTCACAGGTGGGTCACAGGCATCAACCGCTGCTTCTCAGATAGTTACACTAGCTACAGTACTGTTATTAGTTTTTGCCTGTCAAAAGGGGAGCTTATGGTGTCAGTGAATGCATCCAATAGTTATTGTTTATACATCAGCATGGAATAAATGCTGCAATAAACTTTTGCTGTGAATAACTGGTGTTGTCATTTCAGTAGTGAAAATTTCAAAACCTGTTTAACATCTGTTTGGCAGGCAGCCTTGTTTGTATATCAATGGCAAGTTCATCCCCCAGTTGGTCCCCAGCTCTTTGGGGTTAAAGGTTAGGGTTATGGGAAAGGGTTATTGGTAAGAATCATGGGGTAAGGTTAGGTGGTGGTGGGGGTACAACCACCTGGAAACTGGGCAACTAATGAGATGCAGACCAATAGAAATGGGGAAAAACAGAAGACTACTTTTGCTGTTTTTTGTGCATTTGTTCATGTCTTGTATTGGGAGTTCTCCTTATCAAATGATTGAAGGGGACAAGGGAAAATACAATTTCAGGAAACAAAAATAGTTTTGGGATCTGAACTATTTGTCAACATAAAACTGAAAGGCAGAGTTGTTTCCTTGCAAATATCTCAGAACTGGTTGTAAGATTGTTTTTAAGATTTGCATGTCCTCCTACTACAGATTTCTCACAGATGTCACTGTTTTGTTATTTGTCTGTTTTGTTGCCTATTTTTGTGAAAAAATTTACTGCTTTATAACTTACATGACAAATTGACTGTGAGGTTTGAGCATGAAAATTCTAGACATTATTTTGCAAAGTAACTTTTGGAATGCCAGCTAAATTTCCTTTATTTTTATGACCAAAATTTGTGTTTTCCATCACTGGTTAGGTTCAATATTATTGAATCAATGAAGTGTCATCAGGGAAGTGACTCCATTAGCAAAAGATTTTCTATGGAAGATACTATATATATATATACATATATACTGTATGGCTTACATTCTCACATGTCATCCATGTTTTAGCTTTAAATTGACATTCCAGTCTGATAACCCTAGCAACATAAAAGAAGCTGTGACTTGTGTGTGTGCAATGTGTTAAACAACATATTTCAAGTTGTGTCTGGCATTATTTTTGGTATCTAGGTTCAATATGCAACAATATTCCAGCCCTTCTTGTTTGAACCTCGAGGTTTGGTAATTTTTGAGGTTGACAAGTCAAACCTCACATCTGTGCACAAGGGGGTCATCTTCAAGTTTGACCCCATCTAAACATGACATGAAAACACCTGTCTGATGTTGATGATGCCCTCTAAATGGTGAGCTCGTTGATGTGAAAATTGTTCTTCTGAAATTGATTGGGTTTCTTGGACTTGGTTGTGGTAAGATTGACATAAACTTTGGAATTCTCTCCCCAACGAAATAAAAAATGTTAGAACACATGCTACTTTTAAGAGTAAGGTAAAAAATTACCTAATCGCCCAGTACACTTGTTAAGTATCCCTTTCTTTTTGCTTTCTTAGTTGACTTTGTTGTTTCTTTGTTCTCCTTTTTCCTCTTATTTTCTTTTTTTTGTTTTTATCTTTGTTGTATTGTCTCTTTATGGGCACTAGCTCCTTAAACTATTGTTTTTCTAGTGTCCTGTCCGGTTCTGTATTTCAGTTTATATTTGTACGGACAAAATTAATGAATGAAATGAAATGAAATAAATGATAAAAACCTTGCAATAATCATCCAAAGTGAACCATTAAAATTGTTTCAATTGAAATCATTTTTTTTATTGTCTTTTGTCAAATCTTTTTGAGCATAAATGTGTGTAAAAGAAAGTTATACAAGTTCATATGATAAGGATGGCTCCTTACAAAGATACCAAAGTATAAAATGAAACCCCAACAAATGATCAGTTAAAGGGCAAGAGCAGTCACCTAACTTGAAGTAGTGTAGTAGACTTGTCTTGTTTCATGACTGGCTCTCAGGAGTAATGTGACAATATTTTTTCTCCTCAAATGTGAAATTTACTACTGTTGTATTAACTCCGTCTCCTTGTTTTACCTTCATTTGGAGTCCTAAATATAATCACAGATACTTTGAAGAGAAAAAAGAAGAAAACTGAGAAACAGTTGTTGCATGAAAACTTTGTTGAGGTGACTGATTTTGCCCTTTAACTTATTCCTTCTTCAAATAAATGTGTTACGATTAACTCTTTCTTTCTCAGCAAGTCAACTACAGCTGCTTGAGGGACCTGAATAAAGCTGTAGATTCAAACTGTCGTGCTGTAATTTCAACAATGGGAAGTCTTAAATTTAGGAATCCTGCTTTCAGAATGTTCCAACTCAAAATGCAACTACTAAGGCATACATCAGTGCAATGTGCTGAATCAAAATCAGCATTTTTCAGATTGTACAAGTCTAGATATTTTCAAGCAGTTTTCCCCTTTGATAATGCTGCTCCACAGATTCTTGTAACTTCATGCTGAATCCTTATTCAAACTCTAACCATGATTAAGGATAATCTTGATAGTCTGAACCTTAAAAGATTTTCATGAAGAGCATAAAAATCTTTGGATTCAGCGAATCTTCCTGAACATCAGACTAAATTCCAAAACAGTTGAAATATTAATAAAAAACAAAGAGAAAGACCAAATTACAAAACGTGGGTAGTCTTGCAGGCACATTCCTTCCTCACCTTGACACATGATGCGCCCCATTGACTTCCTTGAATTAGAGATGCCACTTTATCTTAAAAAAGCAATACCCCCTTATTTTTGGGTGGCAGTACCCCCCCCTCCAGATTAGATTAGCAATACCCTCTTAGCTTAAGAGTGGCAATAGCCCCTTAAATTACAAAACCTCTAAGATGAGAGTGGCAAAATTTCCCTTTACCTGGAGTATCAATACTCTCCTTACCTTACAGTAGAACGACAACACTCTCCTTAATACCTTTGACTAGCATATGCAAATTCCCCCCTTGGCTCGGAGTACCAATAGCCCATTACCTTAGAGAAGAATATATACATAAACCTTATCTCTGTAAAGATTCATTGGCCTTCACAGAGAAATCTTCTTAGTAAAGCTTACATCACTCTAATCTCTGGTGAACTATAGAGTGGTGAGTGTAATATCACTCACAGAACAAACTCTTGTCTTAAATCTCTCATGAGACATGTTTGAACATTAAATTCTACATATCCAAAAGAAATTTAATTTCAAACTGATGTTGCTTTTCTTTCAGAAGTCCAAATGTTCAGCATTTGCAGGATCAGTTGACTTATCTTGTCTCCATAGCAATGACCAATGACTATTAACAAATACAGCAGGAAAAAATTTCCTGCTGTGACCATGCACATCTGATTGATACTTCTGCTCTCTTTCTCTAAGCTATACAGTCTCAGTCAATATTTTTCTAAATCGTCAGATGAGCCTTAAGTCCATGCTCACTGACCATATCATCCATGGTCACCAACCCTCTCAGAAGAGTAACATTTAGAGACATCTCCTGGTCTCTCACTGTTTACTCTGGGCAGCTTCTTTTCTGGCTGCATCTTGAAGTAGCTGAGTATCACATTCATCAGCTGGTAGTTGTACATATCTCACCACTGAACCTCGGATGAAACAATTCTTGACTGATAACTGAAAGAGGAAACAGACAGAGTTGTAAACATTACAAGAAATCTTTATTTGGAAGACACAGGGCAGGTATTTGTCATTTGTAGGGTGAAGCATGCATGTTCAGATGAATGATACAGCTAAATACATTGTGATCTTTGACCTTTGCATAAGTTTATTGCACCACATTAAAAAAATGGAACTTAGGTAGGTTTCCGGCATTTTACAGGAGTACGGCAGGCTTTTAGAGATGATGATTAAGGCCTATCAAAAATTCTAAACAGCAGGGATTTACGACTGTCCCCTAAAAACTATCAGCTAGCTCACAAAGAAACTACAGTACTGCTGCCAACTAAATCCCAACAGACAGGGTGTCCAAATGCTATCAGTCTCAGTATGCAATGATGAATGTGGGCGTGCACAGCAACCCTTTCACACCTAGCCAGAACCGAAGTTCAATGTCACACCCAAGCTTTACACCTAGCCTCCTATAATCACCCCAAATTCTACATTTTATGTAAAAAAGCCTGAACAGATGTATAACGTGAAGCCTGGAAATCACTAATCATGCCCATAACAAAATCATTGAAGAGAACAAAGCGCATTAAAGTTTTGATTATACCCACAGCGAACTTTATCTCAATTCTGACAAAAACATGAATTTTCATGAGGTAAATTTATACAGCTGCACGATAGACTTGATTCAAGTATCTTTAGACTTGAGCCGAGCATACTGGTGACAGTATTCTACCAGAGACTCAAAAGAGGGGGGATTTATGACAGCCAAAATCCAATTTCAAATTGATGCTGCCCTTGGCCATAGTTGACACTGGACATTTTTCATTTGACCAATTTGATTGATGATGTAAAGGATCCTTTGAACTACTTTGAGTTTTGCAAGAATCATGAAAACAAGTCCCACTACTTCCTTATTTGCAAGGTTATTTAGGGTCAAATATTGCCACACAGGTACCTCTCAAATTAAAGAAAAAACTTATTTTATGTGGATGGGGACACCCACTCCCCTAAGATCCCTCCTCACACTGCGAATTCAGAGCGCTGCATTGGAGAAATGATTCGGCTGGATCACTGCTACAGTACAAATATTTATTCTTTTATTCATACCCATGTTTAACCATGCATGCACTAAGATTCAGGCACACTGTACTTATCCTCATGACATTGTCAGAAGACAATAGTTTTCCTTTCATAATTTCCATCACATATAAAATTTACCAACTATGAAGATACATAGAGGTTTGTTAGTTAGATGGAGTTTTATGAACTAGTTTCCAACTGATTGGTTCAAGTCGAGCCAGCCACAGACTTTTTTCCAGTTGTGGCTCACAGCTTGTTTTCCCAAAGTTCTCCATTGCTTATGCCAAGCATCACACACAATGATAGTAGGTTCCATTTTTAGATATACCAGAGGTGAACAATAATTTTACAAAATAATTCTAATTTTGTTTAAAGGTGATTGCTATTTTAAAAGGTGCATAGATTTGGGCAAACATTTTTGAATCCCAAATCAAAAAAGGCCTCATATGACTACAGTGTGGCTAAGAGCATAAACAAGGAACTGTTAGACAGGGGTTACTCACCATGTGAGGGTACTTTTCTGGATCTGTAACACTGATGTCAGTAAGTTTGATGTTGAGGAATTGGTCTACTGAGTGCAGTGTTCCACAAATGCTGTCAATGAAGAAAAAGGCATGTACCTTATCATTATTTATTGATTTGAATTTAAATCTCTTGGCCCTCTTGCCTTTCAAAATGATACAAACCGTAGTTAATGGTTATTGGAAAATTATGAGTTGGTTCATGACATTCAACAAATTTTCCAAACTTAACTTTCCTTTACATATGAATGACAATCCACATATCCTATATATTACATACGGTAGTTGTTTAATGTGTGAGAAATTACTGATTCCCTTCAGTTGTCAAAAATTGCAACCAGGGACTTTCCAAATTATACACAGACCTGTTGCAAACTAGCCTAGGGCAAAAGTAAATTCAAACTTTTGACTTTTTCAGAAGTATTGGATTCCAACTTGACTTGATATGCTAATATTTAGCATTGTTTTGTGGGAATACAGGGATCTTGAACACCCTAGCTACGTATGATACTGATATCAACTCAATAATATCACATGACCCTTTAAATATTAAATATGTAATTACCAAGAAATAACAGGAAGAAAAGAAATTTAACACTGCAATATGGGGCTTCTGAATACCCAGCTGCATATCAAATTTTAATTTATGTTGCAGCAATTGCAGGTTGAAACTTTTTTATGCTCACAGGCTTCAAGCTTTTGTTACAACTTTCTTATTGAACAGCTATACAGAGTAAAATATTAATCAATTTGAATATTTAATTTTAATATTTAATTGCTGATCAATTTTTTTATTACGTTCTGTTCCTAAAATTTACATACAGACATGTAGGCCTATAGACTAAAACTTGTGGTGCTGTTAAGTTGTCATTACAAAGTATAGGACTACTCTTCAGTCTTCTGAAAAGCTTAAAATATATGCGTGAAGGTATTAATTTTCTTTGCTTCTGTTACATGGGACCCGGGTACCCAACCGCCATATCTGTCGGGTATATTGGAGAGGTATAGTGATCACATTCCCAAGTTCATAAACCTTTGATTTGTCAGAAGGTTTTATCGTCTTGTTTTGTTTTAAATCAAAATGACAAGAAAAAGAAATGTAACAGAAAACAGTCAAATAAGAATTTTAGTACTTCCCAAGGCCTATATCAATTTGATATTGAATTTTAGGACGCTTTCCTGCTAGGAAAGCAAGCATACTAAGAGCTCGAAGCTTCTCCTTTTAGAACTGATTTAAAAATATCAAGCAATCAGAGCCCTGTATTATGGTATTCTCTTGCACGTCCACGTTTTTAATACGTAGCTATAGCCTCTTGTTGACATCCAAGCATGGTAACATAGCTTTCACACACGATCTTCGTAGTCCCTGCGAGTGCCATTTTGGGGCAAAATAATGTAATATGTAATGGCCTGTTTCAAAAACTTTTTCGTGAATGTTTACGTTGTTATAACATTGATGTCGTTTTACTTTACAGATAGCAGCAAAGTGTTGATTTGGATATGTAAGGATACATGCCATCCAGCTCATTGTAACAGCCATTGTACTTTTTTGTTTGGTATGAGCAGAAATAAAAATCTGTTTTTTCCAGCCGGGGTTTTTGTCAATTGAGGTATTTGTCTCCCCCTTTTCAGAAGAAGGTGGATAAAATCCCCCTTTTTCATTTCCACAAAAATTAGAAAACTGATAATATGTTGGTGCTTTAAAAAAAGAGGACACTTCTGCAGAAATGTTTGAACTTACTGTTCATAAATGGCCTTTGATACCCTTCAAATTGCACTTTCCAGGGGTCTTCAAGTGAGTTTTTGTCCCCCTTAACCCACAAATAACTGTAACCTAGGACAGTGTCAATTTATTTTGACTTGGGGTTTAACAGTATTAACCCCCCCCCTTTTTTGTTTCAGACAGAACCCCTGCCAGTGACTTGAGCTATACAGTAGGGACAGCAGGTAGATTTTGGCAGTTTTGAAGTATAATACTGTTGCATTTAATTTTTCTTTTTCTCAAAAAAAGACCCCTCTTTCACTAAGGGAACTGAGGAATACTTAACCTGAATTAAAATTTTCTTAAATGAAGTTGTGTCAATACTGTTTAGATGATCAGGTCAATTAAATCTTCATGGTTGTGCAAACATGAATTTCATTTAGAAATTGTTAGTGGTGCTCTATGAGCATTTACAACTGGGATAACTCAAAACAGGGAGGGGGATTTATTACTGCAAATCCCTCAGTCCAAATTGATGGTGCCCTAGGTCAAAGTTACAGGTGGGTTCAGGGGTCAAAGCATTGCTTCAAGGCCTCTATAAGATGCAAGCTGAAGGGTTTCTCTTCTGAGGTAAGATATCAAAATGCTAACATTTGTTTTTCATTTTGATCGAAATGAAAAAGGGGGGAGGGGGGTGCACTTGATGAAAACACTGTACAGTAGACTTTAAATGATACATGTACAGGTATAGACAGTGCCACACCAAATTTCTTCTCAATGATCCAGAGGCAGAGAACACCATTAGATTAGAGCAGAAGGTAAGAAACTGAAGCATTTAACTCCAACAAAATCACATCAAATCCACACAGTCCTTTGATAAAAAGACATAAAACCATGGAAGTTCAAACCTGAGGTCATTCTTCAGTTCCACAACTACATCTTTTCCAACCAGAGACTTGAAGAATGAGTAGAATAACTGAGGAAGAAAACAAAATAAATTATAATCAAAAGATTCAATATGGACATAAAATTTGCTAAACTGTAAAAAGAATACTAAGACTGAGCATTTTTGTCCTTTTTCTTCATATAATTACAAGGCACAGAACTTAAATCATGTTACGTACAATGATACAGGTATTTCCCTGAAAAGGGTCTGTATCAGCCTCAGGGCTGCATGGTGAACTTACTCTAAATTTATACCCACTACTGTATATATTATTTACCAAGCAAGTGCTCATACCCCACTTACAGTATAAGACTTGAAGGATCATCTAGAAAAAGTTATGCATGAAGTGTTTGCTTTTGAGTTAAAGGAATTACATGAATAGTCCCAGTTAAGCTAATGATGGAGCACAATGACTGGCATTCAAAAACAGACACTGCAGATGTGACTGAGTAAGACTGAGCTTCCAATTTGCTTAAATTCATTCTCAGTGCCCCCAGAATGGAGGTGCAGTCACCTTAGACCTTTAAAAATATTCAATCAAGCACACATTTATAATTGTGATGAAAAATAACACAAAATTCATTAATGGTCACTCAAAAGTAGAGGCTCAATGAACTTAGGCATAGGCCAACACATTCTTCAAAATATTCATACCAGTCATTTTGACTGCTTTGCAAATTAACACAAATACAGTAACAGTCCCACTGCCACTAAGCCTCCATTCAAAAAAGAAGTCTCATGGAACTTGGAATATTCAATATTGGACTTTCCTGAATATTTTCTGGACAAGAGATTAATGTTAAGTTGTTCACAAAACAGTGGCATGGAAGTGTCTAAAGAGCCACTATGACTATGCATCATCATTTTTAAAAGGGTTTTTCTCAGTTGTAGAAGGGTACTATATTGCTTCTAGCCTATTCACTAAAGTAAGTGTCAGTGTCAATCAACATTGGTCTGGCAATTCTGTCTTTTTTTGTTTTTTTTACTATTACTATTACCATGTATCATTCGTAGCCTACAGTTTACGGGTCAGGAAAGTGGCCAGAGTATTATGTTCTCTAATTTCCAGCCTACTGTAAAATTTGTGGTACAACTATAGAATACCACACCAATAAGAGAGCTCACTTCGCCTCTGGAAGCGCAATCACTGTGAGTGAGGCTAACAAATGTGTAAGTTATTCTATAGTTACACCAAGTGCAAAACATACAAATTTAGCAAAAGTCACAGCGAATGCGACTCCACTCAAAAGTGGAGGCTCAGTAAACTTAGTAAATTTTTTCATAAATTAATTTGTATAGCAAAATCAGGGTTCTAGCCAGGTTTTTTGCCAAACCGGGCGGACATTGATCAAACTATCCTCATCAATGCCAAAGGCATTGACGCGATCGCGAAGCAATCACTGATTCGGCGTGGGGTCAAGGGGCCCGCCTTAGGGCCCCTTGTGGGGTCCAGGGGCAAAGCCCCTGGTGGGGGTCCAGGGGGCGAAGCCCCGGAAGCTCTGCGATATTACGCATTTCAGGAGCTGCAAACTGCTTCAAATTCATGCTCTTTTTGAGAATAATTACGTACGTGACTGACTATTCTTAGTGCACAGCTACTGCTGCGATGCATGTCGCTCCCTACTGTATGGTACTTCGGTGGGAAGACTCTAAAAGTTGTGTCATATTTTGGCACAGATCTTCAGTATATTATGTTACACTGTTAATAAGACTGTTTCACTCGAAGTTTGGGAAGAAATTGACACTTACCTAAAGCTAAAGGGATCCCCGATTTTATACAAGTAAAACCCGCTTTCACTCACTAGACTGACGCAGCATTGTAATTGACTCTACACATTAGTGCAGTACAATGGAGCTAATGTGTTAGCTCCATGTACAAACGTACATGCATCGTAAAGAACTCCGAAATTCACTGCGGCAGAAATAGCCAAAAGTAACAGATCACCCCACTTGGCTAGCAATGGTTTGGTCTGAAACAATACGTGTTTGGCCGTTACCTATGTCTGCAAATACCACAACGAACAAGATCTTCCGCTGTGCATGATGTGGGCGGGCCTTGCTCCCTGCTCATTTCGTGAACACGTGGCGAGAAAATTGTATTGACTTAAGTGTGTGTTTCGTCACATATCTTCCATAAACACAGCTGTGGCAAACGCGCTGCGTTCTTTTTTCTGGAAAAGTTTTCCTCGGCGGTCAGAGTGCAATGTAGATACCGTGTGATAGTACAGCAAGGGATATTTTGAACTTCACAGAAATTTGGAAGCAAGAGTTGTACAACCCAATAAAATACTTCTTTACTAAATGAAGTTGCCGGCGGCCTATAATTTATACACCGTAATAAGTGCCTACTCCATACACATACTCCATTAGAACACTTTTGAAAATGAACTGTAGATAAAAGGCTATTGATGGATGCAATAAGACTTTGCAGTTGCACAACCTTTCAATGCACAAATATTATGTTACACTTTACGTAGAACGGCCTTCTCAAACCCACGGTACTGTACATGTACCATTGTGTATTAAACATCGTTGCATGGCCAAAGGCTTCCATACATTGAACATGTCTAACACATCGGAGGGTGGTCATTCGTGAGGCTTACAAAAGCTCCTGTATAAAACAACCAATCAACGTTGTGTTCATAGCTGTGCCCACTGCTTCCAAGCTACAAAAGTAAAGGAAACACAGGACTAGCGGCCTCGTGGGTTCCTTAATTCCGTACGTTGCGTCGTTGTGACCAATATCCAAACTACCGTGAGTAAAGTACAGTCGTATGTGCATGCTGTGCAGGCTAGGCACTGTTTACACGAAGGGCTAGCCGGCCTACATTATGCAGAGTCGGGCCGCAAGAAAAGTAATTCTGTTTCGATTGTAGTCGGGCTGGTGTGAGCGAAATTAATCTCAAGTTTTTGTGATTATGTTTGCGTTGGTTTTAATGAAGTCCGTATGTTCTGGTAATGCTTTACAATTTATAACAATTTAAACTAGGAGCACAACTTTTCAAACTGGGCGGATAACTTTCAAACTGGGCGCTGAGAAGCGATATTAAATTCAAACCGGGCGCACCGCCCGGTTAAAATGGGCTGGCTAGAACCCTGAAAATAATGCAAATTTTGATACGATCACTACGACTGGGATTGTGCCTCCACTCAAAAGTGGAGGCTCAGTGAACTTAGCAAATACAGATAAACTTCATTAATTTGTGTTGCAAAATAATGCAAATTTAGAAATGGTCACTGCGACGGCGACTGTGCCTCCACTCAAAAGTGGAGGCTCAGTGAACTTAATATTTTCTTCACATTATTTACACAAATACATGCCATTATTTTGTGCTGAAAACTAGTGCAAATTTAGAAATGGTCACCAAGACTGGGACTGCGCCTCCACTCAATAATGGAGGATCAGTAGCTAGACTAAATAAATTCTTCACACAAATGACATATATGCGTTGTTATTTTGTGCTCCAAAATAATGCCAAATTCACGTACTGGGAAACAAGAAGACTTATGATGGGTCCTTCTCAAAATAACATTCAGTTGTCTACAAAGCCACTGTGACTGTTACACCTCCACGTTTTCAAAAAGGTGTTTTTTGCCGATGACGGGGTATTCTATAGTTACTCCAAATCTGTTTTAAATGCTGGGGAACTCCTGTGAGCCTGAAGATGAGGGCTCAGGAAACTGTTGCACTGGTAGGCCTACTGGAAGCTAACCTTGTCCAAAATTTCGCGCAACTGATCCAACTGTTTCCATCATGAACAACATGTTATTAAACGGTAGGCCTCCCTAGGCCTAGTTACTGTACAGTAGGCTTGACTTCAGAGTCATGAAAACAAAGCGAGGTCTAATCTAGGCCTTAAGAGCCTAGAGCTCAACAATATAAAAACTTATACCATCTTGAAGACTTGGGAAATTTCACTTTCTTCCTTGTGTTGAAAGTAACCAAATCTTTCTGTGTCTGAAATAAAGTACACCGGCACGACTACGAGGATCCTGCAGGTCGGCAAGTTGCGTGTATAGTAAAGCTGTCTCAAGTATTTTTTCCGTATGATGGCAATGGTAGATTCATACTTTAGTACGCCGTACCCCCTACTTCCAAAACCAAAATGACACTTTTGCAACTTTTTTGAAATTCGGATCCGTAATTATGAAACACCTGGCCAAAAAATATTACTTAATGCGAGTTCTCTTTCAAATTTAATTAGGTATTTTGAAACAAAAAGGTTTTGAAAACCCCCATTACCCATTGCCGCCCTACGAAAAGAAAACTCCCCGGCCCAATGTCGGCTATGATTTGGATTTCATTTAAAGCGCCCTCTTTTTCTGAAGTCGGCCCGACGTTCTCCGTTCAGAGAAACCAAACTTCAACTGCTTCTCGAAAAAGCTATTACGTCCACTGAAGGACAATACGTGACCAACCTCACGGCCTTCAGACCATTTACGTTATTGGTCTGCCATGTACGGCTCCATTCTAGACTGCATGAAAAGGACAAATCAGGCACGGATCCAGACATTCAAAAAAAGAAGGTGTGTTTTTTTGAAGTTAAGAGAAAACAGGGGTGTTGGGGCAGCGGCGTAGGAAGCAATTTGAAAGTGGGGGTTTGCCCTATTTTCAAAAAAGGTGACAGTTCCCTACCTTGTAATTACAGGCCTGTTTCTCTTACATGTGTCTGCTGTAAATTGTTAGAACATATTATTGCCTCAAACCTTATGAACCATTTTGAAATACATAACTTACTCTCTCCCACCCAGCACGCCTTTCGTAAGTCTCATAGTTGCGAAACACAACTTGTGTCGATAATTGAGGACTGGGCTTCCTCCCTTGATGCCCATAAACAAATCGATGTGTTTATCTTGGATTTTGAGAAGGCCTTCGATACTGTTCCACATGAACTGCTGAAGACCAAGCTGTATACACTTGGTGTTTCAAATCAGATTCTTCGTTGGGTTGATGACTTTCTTGTTGATCGTAAACAATCTGTGTCAATGGAACCCGGTCTCCCCCGATGCAAGTTCTGTCTGGAGTTCCCCAGGGGTCTGTCCTAGGACCGATTCTCTTCTTGGTTCATATCAATGATATCGTTGATGGTGTTTCTTCCAAGGTTCGTCTTTTTGCAGATGATTGTGTCTGTTACCGTATTATTGAGTCCGATGAGGATTGTCATAAACTTCAGAATGATATCAAGCAGTTGGGGCTGTGGGCTTCCACGTGGGGAATGAGATTTCGGCCCACTAAGTGCAGCGTTATTACTTTTGCTCGGAAAAAAAGTCCCATACTTTTTAGGTATGTTCTAAATAGGATTGAGCTCCCGAGGGTAGATAGTATTAAGTATCTCGGAATTACCATCACTAAATATCTGAACTGGGAGAAGCATATTCAAAACATCTGTAACAAGGGAAATAAGATTCTTGGTATTTTGTATAGAAACCTATCTTCCTGCCCTGGTGATGTCAAGTTAATGGCTTATAAAGGAATCCTTCGGCCTGTGCTGGAGTACGCCAGTAGTGTTTGGGACCCCCACCAGGTTTACTTGCGCGACAAGCTTGAGAGTATACAAAAACGGTCTGCTAGATTCATTGCCTCTGACTATTCAAGAGAGCCAGGATCAATGACCAGGCCCCTTAAGGAACTAAACCTTCTGCCCTTAACTGAAAGGCGGAGGAAAAGTAGATTGATCCTTTTTTCCAAAGGTATGTTTGGCCTGGCTCAATTACCTGTTGATTGTCTCCAGCGGCCTACTCGTAGAACCCGTTTAATGCATGACCTTCATGTCTGTCTCCCTTATACTAGTACTAACTGTTATAAATTTAGCTTCCTGCCTCGAACCATTAAGGATTGGAATCATCTCCCCTTGAATGTAATGAGGGTTGCCTCTGTCCATAAGGACCCTATTACCTATATTACTGGGCATATTTAGCCTCTCGACGCATGCGTGGTGAAAGAATGTCCTTTGGATGTGTCACCTTTATTGAAGAAGAAGAAGAAGAAGAAGGGGGGGGGGGGGGGAAGAGGAGGGGGGAAACTTTGGACCGTGCACCTCACCCTACCCCATTGACCAAAAGGTACTATTTTATGCTAATTATTTCCGTTTTTTTCACGAGCAAGAACATTTTTTTAAATCTGTTTTTTTTTTCTTATGTGTGAACACTATACTGTACCAGGAACGTGATTTACGGCACGCGGAGCGGGCGAAAATTTGGGTACTTTAACACAGTTGTATCGCAGAAAATAGTTTAGATTCAGGGTTTTCTGCGACGAAATTTGAATATTTGGGGGTCTGTCGAAGTACCTGTGTTCAGGGGTGGCGCCAGCGGGGGGGGGGGGCATGGTCCCCCGTCGGGGAACACCCTCCCCACCCGTCGGGGAAGGTCGCCGTTTTTGTCGGGGAGGCCTGAAAAATAAAACAAAAATAATAAAAAGCGTACAAGGACTGAAGTTACTGGATGGGCAATCTTGAACATGTATTTTGTTTTGAAATGTTATTTCAATACATATCGGAATCGATTTTAAATCACTTCTTTGTAGCTCTGTTGTACCTTATTCTATGTATCTTGTCCTATCTCCTCCCGTCGGGGAAAGACTGAATTTTTTTCGGGCGGCCTAAGAAAAGAAAAAATAAGTTACTGAATGGATGATCATGAACTATTTTTTTTTTCTTTATGAACTTTTTTCTTTTGTAACGTTATTTTAATACGCATCTGAATCGGTTTTAATCACTTCTTACTGGCTCTGCTATGAAGAAGTGATAAACACCGCCTCATCCTATCTTCAATCCGTGCGCGCAATGCCATGCCTCCTCGGCGAAGGCTGGCCTCCTCTGTTGATGAGAAAATCCAGTTTCGTCGGGGAGCCTTCATCTACCGGCCCACTATAAAAAGTGTGGGCCTGATCTTTTCTATTTTGCTTACTAAATGACCAGATTCTTCAAGGAAACTCAAAATTCCGAATTTTCCTTACAAAAACGGACGAGGGGTTGTTCATGTGCATGCATTGCCCAATGGTCTGCCATCTGGCCTGCCCCGACAGACGAATTATAGCAACGATAATGAAATTCAGCCTTTTAACATCAGGATAACAGTTAGTTCGAGAATGTCTCTAAACAAGTCTGACTGAAAGTTCATTGGAAGCCACCTTGTAACGTGACATATCTTCAAAATGTTCGAAGTGAAATCATTTTCTGTAGTTCAGGCAACCACGCAGAAAATTTCATCTTTTTCAGTGGACCTTGCAATTGAATACAACGAATTAGATTCTTAATATAGTCAAAAACAGTATGTTTTCAATTCCGTTGCATAGTTCCTCCGAAAGGAGACAACTGGACCATTACATCTAATTGTAGCAGTACCTTTTATCTGGTAAAGAGTTTTTTCTATTGAAGTGAAAATTTCATTTCAAAGGAAAGTTCAAAATAACGACTGCTTCATTTATAGTTATAAGTCTGAGAAATGTCATTTTCGGCTGTCTCAGGAGTCAGATTTTTTTAACAATTTTCTATACGCGTCGCGCCAACTGGTGGAGGCGCTCGGCTTGCAACTGGTAAGTGCTTTGGTCGAACAGATTGCTGAACAGAAATATGCATGCCTGCAAATTATTCTTCGTCTTGGGGCAGTATTATGAAGTGAAAATCTTTTTACGAAAAACTCAAAATAATGACTGCTTTGTTTTTAGTTACTAGCCCGGGAAGTGTCATTTCCTGCTGTCTCGGGGTTCTCAATTTTCAAAATTTTCTGTGCGCTCCATTTAGATAGACTTTCGAGCAGGATTAAATTTTTCGGACAAAAAAAGACAATTCTGACCCCCTCCCAAACTAAAACGTTCTCTTACGCCTATGCCAATACATAAAATGTAAAACTATAATCATGTGGGAAGCCAAACTTTTTATCCGCGGGAAAATTTTCCAATATGGTCCGAGGGCCTTATTCTGCATGATGATATTCGGTAAACCCCAACAAACTACAGATCACCCCTACTTAATTTTTCTATAAGAAGGTGAGATTCTCCCATTACACCCCCAAATTTGTCATAAAATTACAATTTTCTCCAGTATTAGCTCCAGTTTGTTAAAAGTGGCAAAATTTTCCAATTACGATGGATAGTCCATACAAATAATCAAGGCCAATTCTGTTAATAACCCCAACATTCTACCTAATTTTGCTCTTGAAAGGCATATCACTTAATAGAAAACCCAACTTTTTCATTATAATCTTACCAAAAAGCCAAATTTTCTTTCATTAAATTCCAAAATTTCTCCAATAAAATAAGCTCCTAATTTCAAACCTTCGTTCAAAGAAAGGAAAAACTTTTTGAGCAAACTAATGGTCTCGTCTTGAAGCCTTAGTACGTTGGCCTAGTACGATTAAACTTTATGTAACCCCAACAGAATTTCAGCTGTCGCCTATATATTGAAGTGTTTGGTTTTGCCCATATGAAGGACAGATTCTTCAATAAGCACCCCAACTTTTTAATAATCTTTAAAAAAGCCAAATTTCTTTCAAAAATTTTAAACTTTTTCTTCAAAATAAACTCCACATTTTAAGTATTTCTTAAAAAGAAAGCCAAAAATTTCGGCGCGCTGCGCGCGCCTTAAATTCGGCAAAATCACGTCTCACTGGGACAAACTCATCTCTTTTGGCGGGGCTTTGAAAAGCTGCCCCCCCCCCTGTCGGGGAGCTTGGCCCCCTGTCGGGCAAATCCTGGCGCCACCCCTGCCTGTGTTTTCTATTAGCATATATCTGAGATACATGATGTTATATGATGTGTGCAGATTGAGCCTTTTCGGCGACATTCAGAAAGCTGTCGAAACTTTGTTGCCTTTTTTAGACAAAAAAAATTAACTATTAAAAGCCTACATTAAGGGAAATTTTTAAAACGGCACTGTCTGCAAGCTCCTCGGATAAGTTTACCACCATATATGGACCTTAGTAAGAATTCGAAATTTTATGAAGGAAAAGTAGGGAAAACCGCTTTGGGGTTCACTGGTGTCTCAAATTGCAAATCTTCGAATTTTTCATCTTTTAGAGCAGGGGACAATCGCCCCTGCCTCCTATAGTTAAATAACTGCTCTGAAACATTGAACATTGATGACATTTTGACACTTCAATAACTAAAAATCCATCTACACAGACTACACAACTGACAGGGTTATCTGATCAGTTGCGTACGGAGGGTTTTTGTGGGGGCCATGCAGTTGGTTGAGATCGCCGGCCTTGGGGAGGTGTTTTAGGGGAGGGGTCTCCCTCCCCTTTGAAAATTTTTGGCGTTTTTAAGGAGCATAGATGCAAAATGGTGCAATTATTTTGGACTTTGACAGGGAACAGTGTTTAAAATTAAATTGTGGTGGTTCATGAGGATACAACTGAAAATTTTGTGTCTTCACATGCAATCTTATGCCTCTTACGCTACATTTCGAAGGACAATTTTTCATTAAGTTTGCATATTTTTAGGAGGCAAAATAAAAGAACATCGATCGATAAACGCGAACAGGAGCATTTTAATTTGCGGTTTTTTTCTTGCCCTAAAACTTTACTCTGCCATTAAGACTATCTAAGGGGTGCGCCTCCATTGGTTAGCGCGGAGCGCAGAGAAAATTTTGAAAAATCAGACCCCTCAGATGGCCGAAAATTTCGTTCTCATGCTTTTAAAGAGAACCTAAACATGCAATCTTTGTGTTTAGCTCTTTTTGCAATAAGAAAAAATCAGGAACATGCTAAGTGATCAGAAAATTACCACGTAAAATGTACTACCACTATTATAATAAATGGTCTGGATCCTTGCTTTTTCGGGGAAACTACACAACAGAAATGAAAAAAAAAAAAAAATGGTAATACCTCCCTATTGTGACTCTTGGCTAAAATAAAGATCCGATAAATTGATGGAATTGTCTGTGACTGCTCGAACTCCCGTCTGTTAATGATTTAACCCTAACATATCTTGCGTGATAAATGGCAAACTATTTCTCACCGCACCTGGACACCCTCACCTCTCAGTCCTGTCCCCGTCTTGTACGTCTCTACCAGCCCGGGAAGAAGTCTAAAGGATGGGCCCTTCCCTTTTAAAAATTCCCAGAAATGTATATAGGTGTCCTTAGAGGCAAACGGTGCCCCAAGGAGATGCAGAGACTACCTTTAAAAGTAAAATTTGAAATTGGACAAAATTTGACTATTTTTAAGAATTAAGAAAAAATTGGCATCACTGAGGGCCTTAGTGCAGAGACAATCCTTCTCTTTTGAAAACTTTTGAGAAATTCGGCGTCCCCACATGCAATCATGTGCCACAAATGCTCTCTTTTGAAGTAAAATCTGTGTAATTTAAGTATGGTTACGTATTTTCAGGATCTTTAAAAAAAATGACATCCATGAGGGAGGGGGCATGGCCCAATGCCCCCCTTCCTACGCCACTGTATCTGATGATAGGCGAGTTAGTTAGTTATTTAGATAGAGTTTCACAGCCCAGTTTCGAACTTATTGGCTCAATTCCAGCCGGCCAC
This sequence comes from Holothuria scabra, assembly GCA_037179385.1. Lineage (NCBI taxonomy): Eukaryota > Metazoa > Echinodermata > Holothuroidea > Aspidochirotida > Holothuriidae > Holothuria > Holothuria scabra. Next base: position 30,696,389 of record CM074185.1, on the reverse strand, counting down.
GGCCTTTTCCAGTTGTGGCTCACTGGCTTGTTTTCTCTACTCCATTGCTTATGTGGAGCATGACCCAACGGCAGTAGGTTCCATTGTTAGAGTCTTTGATATGACTCAGTATGAGAGCATTTGAGTACGGTGGGCCAATGATTTTTGCCTAGAATGTGAAGTCTTGCTCGAAAAACTATCTTCAGTTGGCGCAGAGCTTACAGAAAATTTTGAAAAATTGCAACCCCCCAAAAAGCCGTAAATGGCATGTCTCGGGCTTTTAAGTAGTAGATATAAGTTTTCCGAATTTTCTGGCAAGTGTGAAAACCACTGTATCAGAGACGTATTTCGAAGCGCGCCGAAAATTTTGCCCCATTTTCACCAAAAATATGAAGATACGGACTTGTACTGCAGAAAGCTATGGATTCTGGGTTTCCTGTAAGGAAATATAAAGAGTTGGAGGATTACTGAAGAATCTGCACTTCCATTGTATATTAGTGGCAGATCTCAGAATGATTGAACGACCACTGAATCGTTGTTTCTACATAATGTTATCTAAGGCATACTACGACCTGACACTCTCCGATGACATTTCAAAAGTTTCCCACACTTTGTTGTCCCTTTTAGACAAAATATTCCAAAATCAAAAGCTTTCGTTGAAGAAATTTTGGAATACAAAGAAAGACAGTTTACAAAAATAGCAAAATTGGGGCCGGTGTCTCTTGATGATGTGGTGTCATGGTAAATATCCGATTTTGTCATTTCCAGAGTTCGGAAAAGTGTACCAAACTGATTTATGAGTGAGACCTAATGAATTTCATATTGCATTTTGCGGCGCACAAAGCTCGCCGAGTTTTTGCTTATTTAGAGATTTGGGGAAAAAATAAAAAAAGGTTTTTTTTTTTATCACTGGGGGATGTCGCCTCCCCGCCCCGCTTCCTACGCCTATGGGTGAGGGAGTTGTTGATGTGGCGAAAAAGGCAGGGCTGAGACGTAAAATTCCCCCCTTGGATCCGCGCCTGACACATGATCTTAGCCCAAATGCGCCAGTGAGCTACAAGTGGGAAAAGGCCGTGACCGGTCCGACTAAACAACTGGAAATTCCCCTCGACGTCTGAAATAATAATAATATCTTTGTGCTTTGTCTTCTTCACCTCCCTAGGGGATACGTAGACCTTATGCCAAAAAGAGGGCGCTTCAAAACTGCACCCTTGAAAGGCATATTCCATATGAAGGTATACTTTTTCTTAAGTCCCCGACATTCTCTCTCGGCGAAACCAACTTTAAAGGACCAATCATCTCACCCCAAGCTGCAATTCTTGTGAGGGTTTACCGAAATTCTCAATTGGCCTAGCTCTTTGATTGACAGCTAATTGAAACAATACAGAGTGCCAAAGTGTTACACAACATGAACTGTACTGAGTGTGTTTTTATTACACACATTAAGCTTTTTTATACTCACTCTGAAGCAGTAAACTGAGATTTTGTGTGGATGAGGATGAATTTCAGACAAATGTGGGAGGGGCCTAAGTGAGACGGTTAGGAGAACTGGTATTTGATACTGTTTGGCAGTTTGGGTTGAGCGAATTGGGTCGTTAAACTTATTCTACTGTATGAGAAGGACAACAAGTGAATTGTCACCATGGAGAAGGCCAATGGTCACAATTGCTGAATAGGACTTGAATGGGGGGGGGGGGGGGTCGAGGAAGGACTTTGAGTAGTGGATTTCCTTCCCTAAAGGGAATGGAAGATAAGGTTGACACCCCTCTAGCATATTTTACAAAGATTTTTCCTTTGTCCCTGCAACTGTGGTTCCACCCCTTTTTGAGTACGTATCCCTGGGAAATTGGAAGACACCCTCAGAGACTTGGAAGGGGTCTAGGCCCGGGGCTAGGCCAGCATGTAAGTCTAATCTTAATGTTTCTCTCAGTGCTTGTATTGACATGCATTCGTCTATACTAATGATCGGTCTACTAAGCTCTGTGAAGGTTGGGAATAAGGATGATTCCTTGTTGCTTCAGAATGATTTGGATAGGTAATTTTCATGGTCTCAGACTTGGCAACTGTCTTCCAATGATGCTGACAAGTGAAAAGTCCTCCACTTTGGTTCTAAGAATTCCCGCTATGATTATACTATGAATGGTACAAATTTGAATAAAGTGACTTCTGAGAAAGACCTAGGTATAGTTATTACGGGTGATTTAAAGCCATCTATGCATTGTGCAGCTAATGCTGCAAGGGAAAATAACATAACAGGGTGAAGGGCAAAGGAAGGCCAAGGCCCCATAAGGTGCCTCGAAGTCCAAACCACCAAACCTAAACAAACAGCCCCAAACGATCAGATTCTACCAAAGTCATGGAAGAACTTGTCAATGTTAACCTTAAAGCAATGTACTGACGATAGGGTGCTCGGCGGGTTGATCAGGAGGAATTTTAAGAGTTTAAGTAAAGAAATTGTGCTTCATAAGCAGCTGGTTTTAGACCCCATCTCGACTATGCTGCACAGGCCCGGAGTCCCTTCTTTGAAAAGGACAAATTGCTTTAGTGAAAGTTCAGAAGAGAGCTACTCGACTTTTACCTGAGGTTAGAAATGTACCTTATCCCCAAAGGCTTGGGCTTACCACTTTGGAGCTAAGAAGGATTAGGGGAGACATGCTCCAGGTTTACAAATTTCTTTCTGAAGGGAATCATTGTCAACTCGTAGTTATTAAAAGGTCCAAGCCGTAATCCTCGGGTTAGAGGCCATTGCATGTAAAAAGCTTGAAAAGTCTTTTGCTAGACTTGACATGAGGAAGTAGTCAGTTTCTCTCATATGGTTGTTAACTCCACATCAGTGTACCGTTTTAAGGTCAACATTGACAAGTTTCAGTGCCATGACTGCAGTAGAATCTAATCTTTCTGAGCGATAGGTGTTGGTGGTTTGCTTTTTTTTTTTTTGGGGGGGGGGGGGGGGAGTTGGATTACACTGAGGAAATCTTATGGGGCTTTTTCAGCCCTCCTTTGCCCTTTAACCTGTTATGTTATGTTATACTCTATTAACGAAGTGCTAAACTGTGGTCACTTCAACTGTTACATTTAGAGCGAAGACTTAGTACATTTTACGATCGTCACACGCGCACGCAGATTTGGAACCAGGCTTTACTTTATCCAAGTTCAGTTTCCCAGTTTTGCCTAATGTCGAATCAAAGAACATCTGCTACATATCCCTCATTAAACCGATTTCAAAACAAAACGGGGACATCAAAACAAAACGGGGACATAGAGTACAAAATAAAGCTTGCTGGACTTCCTATGACTCCAAACATGCCTACCAAGTTAAAAGCTCGGGCCTCGGTAAACCTAAGGTCTGGTTAGGTACTTCCCCGTTTACCTTTTGAATATTCATAAGTAATTTAGCACCTTCTTTCAAAACACTGCAGCACAAGCAGCGGGATCACAGCAGCAATCGTGTCAGTACGTTGTGTGTACGTGTAGCACATTTTCACAAATTACCACTCGGATCGTGATAATCAGTTGCACTACATTATTACATAGCAAAGGATCGTTGCGGATCCTGCCATCACTATTTCTTGGACGAATTTAAATGGAAGGGGGGAGGCAGAATTCGAACAACATGTCCGGCAGGCCGAATAACAAAGATTTCCAGAGAGTGGAGCAAGGAGAAGACGAGCAAGGAGTCCCTGGTAGTGGTAAGTGGGCTAAGCGAAACGAATCCATGACGGGATTGACAGCATGAATGATGAAAGACTAACGTTACAAACCAAATGTGTCAGTAGCCTATGCCTACGGCCAGACCGTTCTACTCGAGCCCCGCGGCATGGTGAAGGCGGGACTGCCAAAGTAGTTAGGCTAGAAAAACCTTTACCAGCTAGGCGATGCGATAACAACATTTTTTTAACTATGCTTGGGAATATGTGTTGTTGGAAAAAACGGGCTAGACGCTTACTGTTTAACAAGGTGTTTCGTGATTGGCTGTTGCCATTGTAGGCTAGGCCTATATTATTAATTGTAGTCTTTGTTCCAGTTAGGAATTAGGTTTGGATTAGGGTTATTGTTAGCCAGTTTGGAAATTTCATGTTTAACAGTGTGCATCGCCCCTGAAAATACTTTTTACAGAAGCAGAGTGAAAACGTTTTCAAGATATGAGTTTTGGCATTCCATTCTCATTCTCACACTTGTTAGGCCTTTATTGGAGTATTCATCTTCTGTTTGGGATCCCTACACCATTTCCCTATCCAAGGTTGAGCAAATTCAACTTAGGGCTGCTACTGCTTGTTTATAATGACTATTCCCCCCTTGGTAGTGTGACTGAAATGCTAAATGACCTAGGGTTGGATAGTCTCAAAAACAGGCGTACTGCCAACAGGCTAGCAATTCTTCACAAAGCCAGATTGGGCCTCCTAGCCTTGCCAATCAACAACCTACAACCGGTCCGGCGGCCCTTCAGGCATCACCATTCTAATAGCTTTACAAATATACCAACCAATAAGGACTGCTACAAATACAGTTTCTTTCCTCGGACCGTCAGAGACTGGAACTTACTCCCCCAGGACATTCCAGATCTCGAGGACCCCAAGCAGTTCAAGAGCGCAGCCTAGTGGATCCTCAGAGGGGATGACTAACTACATGCGCACACTCAACCCTGCATGTTTGACTCCACCAGGAGTGTTGTGCAGTAATCTTCCAGATCCAGATCCATTCTCTGCCTACTATTAGCCCTAGGCCTACAGTAGTGTACAGTATGTTAATATTTTGAATCAAGCAAACCCACAGGCCCCTCAAATGATGATTATTTGACTTCCAAAAGTTCTATCATTAGCAGCAGGGTCTGTGGACTGAAAACAGAATGTATTTATCAAGTCAGCTGCAGATTGCTACCTGATCATGCAAATACTACTAAGCCCTTGGAGTTGGAGAGCTATTGTGTGTTTTTGTTGCACTCCTAGCTCCTTCAAAGTGCTCCCCCTTGTAAGGCATTCCATTTTTGTACACCCCCAGAACCTATTACTATCTTGAGTCCTAGGAAGCCTAAACTTATGCTTAACAATAACAATTTTGTTTCTCATAGGATCTTTTTCACTATAATAGCTGTAATACATAAATTTATCTCATTAAGACCTACTGTATCACATATCCCTTGGCAAACAATCTAAAAAATGTGATTTGAAAATTTAGAAAATTACCCCAGGGCCTACCAGTGGTCACTGTAATAGCAAAACACTGTTCACATTTAAGTCTGAAATATCATAAAAGAAATGTCATAAAATTGGTGTTTTAATTAGTCATAACCTGTGCTGCTAGAATTAAATAGGACGTTTGAGCCAATGTTACCCAAGAAAAAGCATTTTCTCGGGTGAAGCTTGTCTCTAATTGCTGCAGTTAACCCTGTTTAAACCAACCTTGTTTCTCTCTTGAGCAAATTATAGTCTTTGAAGAGGGCAATGCCAAATGCCTTTAACTTTGTTGATCTCAAGATTCCTGAACAGGAAGTTTTCTCTGATAGATTGTGGATTATTAGTTGCCAGCTTGAGCTGGCTAAAACTTGCTATTCACTTCTAGAGTCATGCTGCACACCAAAGGTATATGGTGCAGCAGAATTCTAGTACAAATTGTACAATGCTTACTATTCCTTCTCCATGGATATAACATACTACTGTAGTTACTAGGCCTATTGTTCCTGGCAGTAACCTGAAACCTATACACACAATATAATAATAATTATAATAATAATATTAATAATAATAATCTTACTGTATATAGCCCTAAATCCAATTGCTTGAAAGCATAGTTCAAAGCGCTTTACAAACACAACATACAAATTACACTAGTCATAGGAGTGCAAAAACAGGTAGGTTTTAAGAATGTGGTCTTTGCTGAAATTTACCTCTTCAGTGATTGGGAAAAATTGCATTGGACAACCACTCTCTCCCTTCCAAGGTTGTCCGATAGACTAGATTAAATTTGCAATTGACTAGTTTACTACTGTACATCAGCAGGAGATCAACCTCAATTTGGACCCAACTTGTCTGATGGACAAACTGAAAATTTTTCAGAACATCAGGTTGGAATGTTTACAGTACAGTAGTTACTGTACAAAGTTAAAAATAACAGTTTAACAAAACTGAAAACGATTTTTCACGGAGTGTTCTTCATCTCATTGAGACATTGCCAAAATGTGGAGTGATGGTTGTGAGGGTGTAAGATTTTAATAGACATAGAAAACATACAGTTAGCCTTTTTACAAAAATTAGCAAACTGTTCAGAAGAAACTTATTCTGCTGTACAGTGAAATTTTACAACAATGTATACCATACAGTAACAGACTGAACAATTAACCAAGTTCGCACAAACTGTATTCCACATGTGAAAGTGCAAAACGAAATGCTTTCACGGTAAACTGCCAATAAGCTAAAACATGGCATGCATGGTAACTCTATCCTGCACATATAGCCAGTTCTTAATACCCTTTATACAGACCATAAGAACAATAGCTTTGCTTGTTTGCTTTGCGGGAGTTATCGCAGGCAACATTAATTGGTCTGATTCAGGTTATGCTCCAACAACCATGCATTTGTACTTTGTACAAAACGTATTGTACAGAATTCATACTAAAATTTGCCCCTTTGTAGGTAGTGAGCATGTTATGTTGTGAAAACACTTTGTTTCAACATGTGGTATGTGTGATGATTACCGATGTTGTCATAATGTGACACATGCTTTATAACTACAGTACATGTATAGGTCTATAAGCCTTTAGTAGGCAGGTTATAATAAACTTTTCTTCAAACAACTCTATGCAGGTAGTGCTGCAGCTGCGCAGTGGTGAATTCAGATTGTGAAATGTAATTTGCATTTACAGTACTGTACATGTATGCAATATGTAGGTTACCGGAATGGAAATTCGCAATTACTGTATGAAAAAAAGCCCTTCTTGATTAATCGGGATGAACCGCTAAAGATGCTATTAAACATTTAGTAATTTTACTAAAGGTTCTTAAGATCCCTACTGTATGGTACAGTAAATTGTAAAATTGGGTGACTGAAACAGATTCTAATTGTGACAGCATCAATCTGTCAGAGTCACTGAATGATCGTTTAAAATTTTCTTCACCAGTTGGTTATCATACACTAAATTTTGGTCCTCATGTTCATATTGCAGATTCTGACACATGTACAGTATACTGTATGTGTATTTAAAACTGCATCATACTTGTAGTTGCTGAGGGGTTACCAGTTCCTGTTTGGTAACCCTTTCCTAGCCTTACTGAAAGTGGTTTTTTATCAACATTCAGTATTTCAGTACTGTACCTGATAGAAACAACACTGCAGAGAATGCAAGTCTGCTGTAGGTCAGATTCAAAAGAATGAAGGTCACAGTTCTTTCAATCATGTGTACAGTAAACAAATATTTTGTCAAGAACTCTGTAGTGCCTTCTGTCAGAAAATGGAAGGAACTAAATTTTTTTTGTGAGATGGCTGTAAACAAATTGATGAAACTTGAATGAAAATGCAGGAAAAATTTAGTAAACAGAAATGTTTTTTCTACACTCTGCCTGTCTTTTCTTATCCTCGTTGAAATCTTCCTCATACTGTACTTTGAACTATATTTATTAGGAAAAAAAAATTACATGTACTTTTAATGTGCACTAGGAGCAGTTGTCAATCAAGCAAGCAGGTACGAGATACTGCATGAAAATATTGAAATGTCATGAAAATGGTAAACAGTGCAATTTAAAAATAAGTTTATTCTAATGTACTTATATTTGTGTTTTTTAATACCCAATTCCCACCCTACTTTTAACATATTTAAAGATGAAGTGTCTTTCAGGAGTCGGGATAAATACTGAAGCATAGTACTGTAGGGCATAATTTATACATCATGTACAGTACTGTATGTAATGTACTGTAGCAGACCTCCTACTCCTACCTGTCTAGTATTTCACTCTCTTTCACTTTCCAGGTGAAAACTTAAAAGCCAATTTGTGTTTAATACCTTTAGGGCTAAAAACAAAGTTTCAAACCTTTTCAGTTTTTGGGATATATTTACCCTATGCATACAGTGACTAGTACTGCAGTTTCACGTCAGTGCACCCTGTGTACATTTTGGGGCCTTCAGGGGAAGGAATCGTAGTCTTTAGATTTGTGCATGGTGCACAGTACCATACAGTACTTAGCCTAAAGAATTACACTGCAGTAATAGCATGGTGTCCAGACATGTCTACTCAAAATAAAGAGCGGCTGTACATGTATAGTACCAGTAGCCTACATTCCTTTCGCTTAAATTTCTTCAAAGGACATTCTTCTGCAAAGGAATATTGGGGAAAAAAATGAAAACATTTGTGTTTGGTAAAATTGTACTTACATTCTTCTGGCATGTCATTACTCTATCATCTTTTTAGAACTGAGCTAATGATTGGTTCCAAACTTGTGTGTGAATATCTACTGTACAGAAGGCCATTTAGAAATGAAGAGTGTACAGTAGTATTCCAGACCGGAAGGTTAGCTTATCCACTGCAGCTGTACAACATAGCCTCAGGCACAACTTTCTGTGTTATTTGAACTTGTTTTTAGGAGATTAGGTCTTCAAGTCTCTCTGACATGTTACAGGACTAAACTGACATGTAGCCTACATGTTTGTAAATTTACCCAAGATTTATGCTGTTTATCTTTGGAAAGGCAGTGTGTTGTAATCTCAAGATGTAATCTCAGTGATGACATTGTGATTCCCCTGTGGTGGGCCTGGATACCTAAAATAGAGTATGCATGTTTGTGTAACCTATAAACCATGATTTTAAGTGATATTTTGTAAAGTAAAAGTCAAGGTGGGCAAAAGGACTTTTTCTTGTCAAGAGAGTCCCACAATTAGTCACCTTATTGTTGTAGGCCTACGATATATCATGTAAAGGTAACTTTTCCTGTCACAAAATTTCCTTCGAAACACCATACCCATGCAATTTCCTAGGAAGGTACCTGTACAGTAACTTCCCTATATGCAGTAGTTCCTACTATTTTGCAATATGTTCAAGCATTACAGTATAATATTAATTATTATGTCAAATGACATCACATGTTTTGATATAATTTAATTGTCATATAAAAGAGTAATCAAATCTGCCCAGTGTGGTGAATATTTCCATTCAAATTGGATATTTATTTTTGGAGAACTTATCAGTAAGTGAAGTCACCAGATTCCAATTCCAAAGTGAGCTTGTGGGCACCAAAAGTTTTATGACTTCCTCATGTTGACAAGGAATGCTTTGTTTCCCTTTATTATAATTTCCTACTGTTGAGTTAACTTTGAAGTTAATAGGGATGGGACCTTCCTTTGGGGAATGCAAAATTTGTAAAATTCACATATGCCACTAATGCAACCATATTTTGATCGTATAAGATTGTTGAGGAGAAAATAGGTCACAACGTTTAAAGAAAACAAAAGGCTGTCCAGTACTGTAATGTGAGGATATAATGTCATATACTTGTTTCAAGTTCACTTTGTGCTGAAAATGTGACAAATTTACCTCTTTGAATCTTGAAAACCACACATTGGATTTCAATGCAAATTTTGCCAAAATGCTTAGAATATCCAAACCTGATTTTACCTTAAACCCTTCTCTTAAATATTGACAGAACTATAGGCAAATGCATCTAGTTATGATGCCTACAGTATTTATTGCAAGAAGGCATCACTCTTACTTCTTGCATACTAAAAGGCCTACTGCTTTTTCCACAATCTTGCTATTGTGAGGGGCAGTACAATACCACCAATTCATTAAAATTTAGCACTTTGGTCTAACTGTCAAAAATAGCCCAGATAATATTGTACAAAGTGCAGGCCAACATGTTTTGGTTGTGAACATGCAGAACTGGAGAATAAGTATTTCAATGTACTGTACTTAAAAGTTTTAAGATACTAGGATGAAATGAGCAATATCTGACAAAATATAGACTAAGTATCAATCTAGTACTTTCTTAGAACTCTTCTAGATATCAGTCTAGAACTAGGTACAGTAGTATAGTCTAGGTAACAGTCTAGTCTCTTCTACAGTAAGTATCAGTCAAGTACTTTCTTCTTTTCTAGATATCAGTCTAGTATCAAACTAGGTAGTCTAGTCTAGGTAGCAGTCTAGTCCTCTCTAAATATCAGTCCAGTACTTTCTCCTTTTCTAGATAATCAGTCTAGTATCAAACTAGGTAATCTAGTCTAGGTAACAGTCTAGTCTTCTCTAAGTATCAGTCAAGTACTTTCTCCTTTTCTAGATAATCAGTCTAGTATCAAACTAGGTATTCTAGTCTAGGTAACAGTCTAGTCTTCTCTAAGTATCAGTCAAGTACTTTCTCCTTTTCTAGATAATCAGTCTAGTATCAGACTAGGTATTCTAGTCTAGGTAACAGTCTAGTCTTCTCTAAGTATCAGTCAAGTACATTCTCCTTTTCTAGATATCAGCCTAGTACTATACTAGTAGTAGTACTGTTGGTAGTCTAGTCTAGCTAGTCTAGAGAACAGCCTAATCTCTTCTAAGTATCAGTCTAGTACTACTGTAGGTAGTCTGGTCTAGTCTGGTCTGGTCTGGTCTGGTCTGGTCTGGTCTGGTCTAGTCTAGGTAACAGTCTAGTCTCCTCTACTTTCTACTTTTCTAGGTATCACTCTAATTCTATACGCAGTCTAGGTAACAGTCTAGTCTCTTCTAAGTATCAGTCTAGTACTAGGTAGTCTTGTTTTGTCTGGTCTGGCCTTGTCTAATCTACAGTAGTCAAGAGTTAACAGTCTCGTTCTTTCTTTTCATCTCTTCTTCTCTTCTTCTTCTCCTTCTCCCTTTTCTTCTCTTAAAAATTTTGAAAACATAGTCAATATCATTTGGTTATCATGATGAAATATTTGCCTTCAAGGAATTCTCTCATTCTCCAGCACAGTTCTAATGGACAAACTGCGGTTCCCAATTATCTTACCCAACCACTTGTTCATTACTCCAATTAGCTGCTCCAATGGTCTTCAGCTGTGGTTATCATTCTGGTACAGTACAACAGATATAGATATACAGCCATACAGTAGGTGTATGAGGTGGGGGTGCAGGGGGGGTACTCGCCCTCCCAGTTCGGACAAAAACAGCTGGTCCATTCTGGCCAAACATGAACAAAACATGATAAATGGTGCCAATATGTGGGCAAAACCTGCTCCGCCCCCTCAAAGAAAAAGTTGCCCCTCCCCCTGTACTCCTATGTATGTATAGAAAGTCATACCAACTGTAAAAGGGAATTTTGAACAAAAACTTGACAACAAATTTGAACTAAGTGCAGGTGAAAAGGGTATGAAACTATTCACATGGTGCATTGCAGTGTTAAATCCCTTAAGTTCAGTTTAATCTGAGTAGACTACTATAGTTCCAGTCTTTGATGCATTTTCAAATGCTTGAATGGGCATGTAAAGTACTGTAATTGGTATTAATAACAATTCTTGACAAGGTTAGGCATAGGATGTTACTTTTCCAAATGCAATCAATATTTTTGGTGCATTTTGAAAGCTTTTAATGATTTCTTTAAGTTTCTGAGAGGTAGACACTGTACAATGCAATTTCTTCAAAACAAGCTAACTGTTTCATTTTATATTATGCTTGAACATTCTGAAGTTGAAGAGGAAATCTTGAAATGCTAGGATTACTGTACATGAAATTTTTGAGGACCCTCTGATAACTTGAAAGGTTGGAAATTGGAACAGTTGACAAGCAGAGTTTGGAATTCCATCATTTTATGTCGGATTGGATTAGACTCAAATTTCAAGTTTTGTAATATTTCAATTGAATCTTTATAATTCTCCTGACCTGTTTTCATGAAGAGATGTGCACTGAAGCAAAGAGAGTTTCAATACATGCATTTTTGATAATTTGATAAGTTTGAGAGCCCTTTAAATTCTGAAGCACACATGCAGGTAAAAAGAGTGCACATTTTAACAAGATATTCAATATTGTCACATACTGTAATGTGTAAAAAGGGGATGTTGAAAGGTTGAACATTCTGAATGACGTCTGCTAGAAAGTACGGCTGAGTCCCTACTTTCCTTTGGGTTGGCAATTAGTATTTTGCTTCTAGTGTTGTATGCACGTACTGTACTGAAGGAAAACAATGGAATGCAGTACTCTCTGTGCTGAGCTACTGTAGGTTTGTGTATCCCATGCTTTGCATACAATCCATGCCCCAATGAATTCCTGAACTACTGTAGCTTGGTAGAGCATTTCTTGACATGTATTAACACAAACTTTTGCTGCATAGCTGCACACACATACTCTAGGCCTTGATTTACAGAAAAAGTCATGATTGTCCTTCAGGCAACCATTTCACTAATTGTAGTTGTCCACAAGGAAATTTGGTTGTCCGAAACACTTTTTTTACTATGACAAAACAGAAATTGTGTTCATGTACAGTACAGTGTTATTGGTCTTGAAGAATAAAAACATTTGTAATATCTGAGAGACAGAAACACTTGAAGCCTGAAATATGGTATGATGGAAAAAGTTGAAAGAGTTTATCATTCAGCAATATACTTCTTCAATCTGTGAGAAAAAAGGTTGTCCATTGGACTTCCATGCAACCTTTGAATTGTGGTTGTCCATATAGAATTTTAGTTGTGCCTGACAAGCTGACAACCAGGAAAATCGAGCCCTGTATTCCGTGGCTACAGTTTCCTTCAGTTGGATAGATGCATACTATAGTTGCTCTGCAGACTGCATATCACGTAATTGTGTGAATGGGCAAAGTCAAGTGTAACCTGTGGGAACAAGCTTTTACAGTATCTCTTAGGAATACAGGTATAGTAAACCTAAAAATTATAAATGTTTGGGGAAAAAAAGATTTTAAGGGGAAAGAATACACACTCACCCTATTTCATTCATCATACAGTAGTTTGTTCGTTGGGCTTCAGAGTACTCAATACAGTATTTGGTAAGCTCACATTGAGCCAATGGAAATTGTTGAAATAGAAGGATGGGCTTGTACATATGATGTTCTATTATCACAAGTAACTTCAGTATTCCATCACCTTTTATGGTAGTTCAGAAGGCACTGGTGCACTGTGTATTTTTTTAGAGATGTACTACCATTTTGTAAAATTAAAAAACAGACGTTTTGGTGTTAGCCAACACTTTTTCAATGGAATTTTTAGAATATGACATGTTACAAAAGGGAATTTGGCCCTTAGAAAACGGAAATTCCTGTCTCTTTGTAAATTAAGAGTTGCCCCTCATGTCAGGGACAAGATGTTGTAGTTATTAGTAAAATATTCATCTACTGTAGAAAGGGGATTTCCCTTTTTGCTGCAAGAATGCAACTTATTGAATTTAAAAAAATGCTATGAATGGAACATAAACCACTTTAGCAAATTACAAAACTAAAAAAAAAATACTTATACAGGTATAGCATACCTGCAGAATTCAACAGTAACATCATACAAGCATGGCAATCAACACGTCACTGATCACCTAACAGTCTGTCAAATTTACGCTGTCTGGAACTGAGCAAGTGAAAAGCTGTGTAGAGGTGACTATCATCAGACAATTCACACTATGTGTATCTCCAGCATTTGTCCTGTAGTTACCTGGTTACATACTGTAAAGTGCAAATATTTGACTTTTTGTACTTGCTTCAAGTCTTCTGTGTATGATACTGTTCAGTGTAAAAGTACAGTATTGCATATACACGTGCATACAGTACAACTTCAGCTTTTACAGTACTGTACTCTTATTGTACATTGTACATGTAAGACGAGATTTCAGTCTAACACACTCCCTGGTTATAAAATACAACACCATCATAAAATTTTTATAGTCCATGTAACATTAATAGGAAAGTAATTTGATCCCATACAGTAGACAAAATTTCTATGTAATTTCTCTTGCTTTAATATCTGTCTTGGGAAATCGTATCACATCTTTTATTGAATTGAAGTTCTCTTCCCAGGAGAGGAATTGTATTTGACTGCGGGAGTCACAATATTAAAGTACTGTACACTAAACCTGTGTTAGTAAACCATATGGAAACTGGGCATGTCCTTAAACGGCCAACAGTTTAGTTTTCCTACAATGATGCAGTGAGATAAATGACTGACCAAGATTCTTCCTTTCCATCACTGCGTCACAGTATCTTTCTGTTTGGTGACTAAAGTACTGTATACTGTGCTTACTGAGAAATTTCATCATGATATGAGGTGAAGCATGATTCTACTTCACAACTCATAAACTATGAATTAAAGGCCAAATTCTCTCACTGCAAACAGCACCAATTCTCCCAACCAATACAGTACTTAAGTCCCTTCCACAATTGTCTGAAATTCTTCCTCATTCAGACAAGATACTCAGTAAATTGCTTCTGGATGACTGTAGAGAAAAGCTCAAAGTGCATAATCAAAACACTCTCAGTACAGCTCATGCTGTATAATATAAGTTTTGGTACTCTGATTTGTTTTAACTAGCTGTCAGTCAAAGAGCTGAGTCAATGGAGAATTTCTGTAAATCCCTAAAAAAAATTGTACTGTAGTTTGGGGTGACAGGATTGGCCATTTAATAACTGAGTAGAATCAGGACGGGAGCAGGGATTGTGAAGTAAGGGGAGGGTGGTGCATGGCCTGCTGAAAGATTGCCATCCTTAGAGTCTTGGGGGAGTGAATTATCATGTGCAATTGTGTTTCATTTATGATGATTGAATATTTGGACATTGTGCCTGAAGTACCTACAGCATTTTATGCATACAGAGAAAAGATTCTCCATCTTTCATGGAGGATTATTCTGTGGGAGGGAAGAGGGTGACTCTATGGTGAGGGCAGAAATATTACTTGATGTGTGTTAGGCATGAACTGTATCCTAATAAACTACCTAAGACTGAGTACAGTATTCATCATAAAAGGTCTGAAAAACTGCCCTTAATGTGAATGTACTGTACCGTGTCAAAAATGTTCAGATGCTGCTATCATATCTTCTTGGTTTAAGTGTTAATCTTCAGCCATTATTTTCCTGTCCATTGTAAATGACACCTTTGCTTTCAAGATCCAAGTATTTAATTTACAGTACCTTCAGTGAGTTGCACAGTGTTGCAGCTACTGAGACAGGACCTAAATTTCCCCAAGGAGCAAACTCTGAAATGTGAATCTACTTGAAAAAATTCAGAGGTTCTAATTAAATCACAAGTTACCCACAGGGCATCAACCCTTGGGGGCCGGGGGGGGGGGGGAATGGAGCAATTACCACCAAAAGTTTTTGGGGAGGGGCAAACATATTGTTTGCCTTGCATTAATTCAGCCAGATTAAAAATTAGTAAAACAAGAGCCAAAATAAACAAAATGTCCCATTGTGGTATACAGATGACTTTTGGCTTTGACAGAACATCAGTTTGAGTGTTCTATGCAGTATGTGCATGTCAATGCGAGTACAGTATTTGTGTATGTTTTTTGTGTGTGTATGCATGTGTGGCGCCCTCTTGTTTGCTTGAATGGATTGTTCATTGTCAATTCTGGTTCAGCTGGGCAAGACCATGGTTAGACTGACTGATTGAAAAATTTCCACAAACCAGATCTACAGTAACCCATTTTGCTTTCTAGCTTAGACCTTTGGTAAAACGATGTTTGATGATTTTGTTCTTGAGAAATATTGATTTTCTCCATCTTCTGTTGAGGATACTGTATGTACAGTAGCCTGTGGGAGGAAATAGGGTGACTAAAAATACCAGAGTATGTGTACAGGTCTGTTGTAGGAAGCAAGGAAATATGGAGTTACCATACCGTACGTGTTGGGCTTGATACAGGTACAATTGCCTTTTTGTCAGCTCTGCAATTAATTATTGCAATTTTTTCAACCCTCTCAAATTATATTTTTCAATTACTGTGTATTAGTTAGTGTAATAATTTTTATTGTAGATAAAGTTTGATTATCTTCTATACATATGAGGGGAGCTGAGTATGAGGGCAGCAGCTCTTGCACAGTACAGGGTGAACATGTATTAGGGTGCATCGGTGTGCACAGTATGGATAGTTGTGTGTGATATGTACTCTACTGTATACTTATTTGTAAAATCAAACAAACACTCCTCATTTTTAGTGTACATACAGGTAAATATATTGAGCATGGACAGCTAGCTTGAAAATAAATAAAAGATGGCTCTTTGTTACAGTACTTGTAGCATCCAAGAACAATTGAAAATGTGATATTGAATGTGAATTTTGATCTGCATTTTATGTTATTACACATGTTACATATCTAGTACTTAAAGTAAGATGGAGGTTTATGGCCCATAGTTTCCAACCATTTGGTTTAGTCGAGCTGGCCAAGGCCTTTTTTCAGCTGTGGCTCAGTGGCTCATTTTCCCTACTCAATTGCTTATGTACAGTTTATGCTGAGCACCAAGCACAATGGCAGAGGGTTCCATTTTTTGATGTCTTTGGTATGACCTGGCCTAATGTATGCAGGACCTAATGTACAACAGTATGATGTCATTTTGCTGAAGCAGATTTTAGAGAAATTGAATTCCATAATATGACAAATATTCCTTGAAGCCAAAAGCTGAAATCAGGGTTACAGTACCGCATACATGAGCACATACATAATTGAAATCTGTCAGCAGATGGCCAGGTTTTTCCCAAGTGGTTGGCACAGATGGACTATAGTCAACACATCATTATTGCAAGGAGCTTGCATCACCTGAGACTTTCTTTAAAGGGTGAAAGTGCAAGCCCTAATGGTACTGTAGAGTAAGTACTGTATATTGCAATGAGAGACAAATCCCAGAATTTTCATCTCATTTTTCATTGAAGTGCAGTAGCCTATCTTTCACAGTATGTATTTTAGAACTTAAATTGCATGTAAACCAAGCAGTGAAAGTTACTTTGAATGAATTTCACAATTTAGGAGGAAAACTAATGTCACATGACTTCCAAGAGCCTTCTTGGAACAAGATGATAATTAGTTGGGATGACTGGATTGTCCCTTTAATTTTCTTTCACAACAAAATGGTTAATTAACTTTTAGAAATTATGTTGATAGAGACCTGTGAGGTAAACCTTTCATGGACTGTGGACTTTGACATTTTGTGTCATGTGACTGTGAGAAATGTGAATACATGTACAATGCACTTTGACCAACATGGCTTGTCTGTTATGCATAGGTAAATTGCTGCTCTGAAATTTGAAACACATGAACAAACCTTTTTGGTTTTGTTGTCATTTGAACACCTGATGTGAAAGTTCGTAGAAGTTCAACTCCTTGATGGACTCAGCTGGTCGCTGTAATAGGCCTACATATATGCTAAACTGCGCATCAAAATCTATGCATGTCCTACTGTATGCAAAATAGATACAACCGCTTTTTGTACTAGAAATGTTCCTCTCTGTAAGTTATGAATATGTATGCTTTTTGAGGTGGTGTCACTGGTGTGCACCTAAAAGTTAAATTTTATGAAATGTTTAAACGATTTTTACTCAATTGTCTACTTTTGTAATATTTTGGAAAAGTCCCTTTTAAATTTTGAAGTAAAGCTCATGTTAAAAAGATAGTCTGCAGCATTGTATCTTTATTATGTTTGGTCTTTACGCTGCAGATGTTTTCTTTTACCGCAGAATATCTCTATCATCTTACTCAACTGCAAGTTAGAACTGTTAATATCAGTTTTTCAGAGTGAATTTTTGTACTGTATGAGAAAAACTCCAAAAGTGCAAAAGGGTCTCTCTTTAAAATCATATTACCTTATAAAGTTATTATATTTAATGCAAAAATACTTGCAGGCTTTTGAGTTGAAACGTGTTGCCTTTTATCTTATAAGCGTACAGTACTCGTTCTTCAATTGCCAGCAGGAACGGTATTAGTTATGACCATAAATTCTTTGTAACAGGTACAGAATGCCACAACCATACTTAAAATTGGCTCGGCTTCAGAATGCTGCACTGTGAGATATGAGAAAACTGGTGATAAAAACATCATTGTTTACAGTACTTCTGAGTCCAGTCACAGGGCAATGTACATTTTTTTTGTGTTGTGCTGAGCACCCACTGCTAATTTTGACCAGATGCAGAACATTAACAAAACAGCTTGAGACCACTGGATGGGTCACATGGCCAAAAGTCTCTGTATCACAACATATTGTCTCCAAAGTAATTTAGTAAACAATTTGCCTCATGTTTGGTTTTTAATTCCTGCCTTTGACTGTGGATATTGTGTAAATTTTCAGCATGGACATAGCAGGGAAAATACTCTTAAACACAATCTTATGATTGATAAACTGCAGTCAGAAGAACTTTAGGAAAGAGTTACTGTAAACATCTTTTATAATGTTTATTTGTGGATCATATGATGGAAGTCCCTTGCCAAGAGGACATATAATGGGCACTTTTTAACCAATGATATCAGTAAATGGTTGAAAACATTGACATTAAAAATGATGAGGCTTAGTAGCAAGGAACTGCAATGTTTTGTCATTTTGAATTGTTCAAAGTAATATGTGTCTCATGGGAAGCAGAAACCAAATTTGATCAAAGAGGCTATTTTGAAGGTCTTAATTGGTCATACTTGACACAGAGCATCAATGTACATACTTACTGTGGGCTATTTTTAGATCTGAGTGAGCTGTTTGGTATGGCACGCCAAAAGGCTCGCCAAATATGATGATGTTCTAAAAATACACGTTCATGTACTAAAATTACACGTTCATGTACCAAAAATACGATGATGTACTAACTTCATATGATCATGATGTAAATTTACGCCATCATGTACTAAAACCATAAGTTCATCATGTTAAATGTTACGTTGTACATGTAAAATCACACATTGTACATCTAAAAACACACGTTGTTCATGTAAAAACGTAAGATCATCATGTTATTATTGTTTCTTCCGCACACCATACAGAGTGAGCCTTTCGGCGTACCAGAAGTCCGCCAAAAGGCTCACCGAATTTGATGTAGTAAAAGTACACATTCATGTACTAACTGCTTACGATCATGTACAGATTTCATACGTTCTTACGATCATGTACTGACATTTAGTACATGATCGTATGAAATCAGTACATGAACGTATGAAATCAGTACATGAACTAACTAACTAACCCAATTTATTGACTTGTGACAGGGATTCAAATGCATTTTCAAACAAAATTCTATGACACCTTTCCCAATGGGAACAATGTCCTGTCTGCAACTGGACATAATTAGCTATGGTCCTGAATAATCCCAATTTACACAATGCCCTGTCTGTAACTGGGATTGCTTGGGTAACAACTCATAACACTTTGCATGAGTGGATTAGGCTTTGCAACTTAGATTTAAGGTTTGGGTTGGTGGTTTCAATTTAATTGTACAAAGTGCTTACCGGTTCTAGCGTCACCTCAGTGCTTGCTCCCGCTGTATTGGTTTTTTTAGTATGTTCAATACCTCCTTTAAAGCTTTAATACTTTGTTTTTGTACAGTTATTTTGTCCTTTTCAAGTGAGTGGTGTTCTACCTTTTCTGTAAAACCCATTATGGTTTTGTAGTTTACTTCCTTCTGCTACTTTGTCAAATCTGTTTTTTGTTTACTATGTAAATTCTTCTATTTTGTTAAATTGTACATTGTAGTGAAGAAACAAATAAGTGAACAAATAGAACCAATACAGTAATTGTTTCAAACACTCAATGTTTAACAAACAAGCTTTATACCTATTGTCTTTTCTTAACTGATGAAGTATATGGCAAAACTGCTAGACTTATTTAAATTTGCAAAAACAGAACCCCCCCCCCCCAAAGAAAAAAAAAAAAATATAGTAAATTGAAAATATGGTTGGTTTTATTTATGAGATTTTCTGTAGCTTTGCCAAAGAATTATCACTTGCTGCTTAGTATAATGCGGCATTTCTCCCAACCTGCACCTGCTCTTCGTAATTACGTTCCAGTTTCTGTCTTTTTGGCTGTCACATACAAGACAGGGTACACAAATTGTTTAAATCCATGTCACTACTGTACATACAACATTTGTATTGTGTCATTTACAAGTAATTTAACCATCAGATAGTTTGGTGAGATTAAATGTGCATCAACACAAATGCTTTGCTGATGTCTCTAGATAAAAAGGCAAAATTTGAATATGGTTTACAAATATGGCTCAAGTTTGGATGCAAAGACTGTTCAGATACAGTGCAAATCTTTCCCCTTTGGATCTAGTGTACTACAACCCCCAGCCCACAGGGGGAATTCAACTCATTCAGATATTCTATTATCAGACGTACGTTATAATAATTGAAGCCTTGAAACCTTTTTTTTTTGCTAATGAGATTGTTATCTACAGTGCAAGGGTCTACAAGGGAGGGTACAGCCCCACACTAGTTTTTTCTGACCCATTCTTTGGCCAAAATGAAACTTTTTTAACCATCACAAATTCCCACTTTGACCACAAATAGGCTGCCAATATACCACCAAATCTCTGAACCAGTAATTCCCAACCTGTCTAATCCAAAATTTTGTGAGTACACTCTATCCCATTACCGATAGTGGTCAGTCTCATAACCATGGGGAGGGCAATGCAATGCAAAAACACCTAAAAAAGTGAGTTTTTCTCTGTATCCTTAGTTTTTTCCCTCATGTCATGTCCAAAAAGCCCCCCCCATGACACCAACCCCCCTTCCCCCATGACACATAATCCTGGCTAAGCACCTGATAGTGACACTGCATTAACTAAATATTGCCTTTGGTGCAGTTTGCATACCACAATTTTCTACACCCATGGACCACATTATGAAGGAAGCATGTCAGGTGGCAACCAACTCAACAATTTAGTTCAACTCAACAATTTTTTTTCAAAAACTAGAAAAGACAAGTTTAAAGGGGAAAAGATGACATTGAAGACATCCAGTGTCTTCAAACCGTGAACCTCCAAGTTGCCATCCTTTCTTTTCTACAAATGCCACTGCCGTCATCGGTTCATCCGAGTCCAGTCACATCACACATTTTACTACCATGATATATAGGCCATAATGTCTTTTGGGGAATGTACAGTGTGAAGACAACTGTGTTTATCTGTTATAGTATGCATTTTGTTCCAAGTGTCAGTCTAGTTTTACAGAGTTCATTAGACAAGAAGAAATCCTCATTAAAACTCAAACCTTGGAATGTACCCCACAATACCCTTTTGGATATTGCTTTTCACACAAATAAATTTCTCTGGTTAGTTACAAGTTCATCAACCATGCCATCAGCAACTCACATGTAACCTAAACTTATCACTCAAACCGTAAAGAAATTCCACCTGTCACGTTAGCTATTACCCTTGGGCTATTGTCTCTCTAACATGTCTGGGAGGACCGAACACATTTATTCCATTGTGGCTGAAGCGTAAAAACAAAACTGAAGTTATATCGATTTTTTCCCTTCCAAATGTACTATCCTTAAAACTGAGTGGGCTGTGCTCTAAGAATGTACTTGGTGACTTCCTGTGTGATAATTAGTCAAATGGAAGATGTGAAAATCATAGCATTAAGTCAGAAAACTGCTGAGCTTCAAAACAATTCATTAACAAACAGCTTGTATCATTTTAAGGTGAAAGTGATGGAACCAATTTTAACATTTTATTTTTTATATTTCAGCTATTTAAACGCATAAGTAAGGAGGTGATCATTTGCAAGAGCTGTGCACCCTTAATACAAAATACAATATTTAACTTACTGACATACTGAGGTTTGACATAACATCAGCTATCATGTTTACTGCAAAATATGGCATATCTTTAATATTTAGGACAAAAATGTACTGTCAAGATCCCTCTTTGATCTAGAGAACAAACTCATTAAAGCTGGATCGGGATTAAAGGGAAAGTGGTTTGACAAAACGGTCCTTCAAATTTCGTAACCTGACAATTTTAACAAAGGCTGTGGAAAATGTAAGAATTTTCAAGAATAAACCCTTTTCTAAATAGCAGTTACAAAGGATTGTGGGATAAGTTTTTGGTATTCATAATTTTTGTCAATGACATTTTACTGTAGCAAAAATATCATGCGCACCAACATTGTGTTCCACAATCCCTTGTAATAGCTGTTTGAAAAAGGATCTATGTAAAGGAGAGGCCTCCCAAGACAATGACCTGTGGTTTAAAACAACCCATGACATTTTTCAGAAGTCTTCCTCTAGGAAATGTTTAATGTGACATGTACGTCTAGCAAGGGGAGCTCTCTGCAGGTATGTTCATATTAATGACATCCTTTTAAAAGAAAGGTTGTATTAAATGTGATGTTAAAGTTTATATAAGATCATGCTCAAAGTGTATGTGAACTCTTTTTTTTCAAATGGTAACCTAGGAAATTGGAAGGAGCAACGTATGTGTATTTGGTAAAGTTGGGAGTTGGGACTAGATGATGCACATTTTCCACAAAATTTATTCACCCTTGATAGGGAATAAAGACCTTACATTGTTGCAAAGTTTTAGTTATTGAGTTGTCAGATTCCTTTTTCCCCAATTGGTGTACATCCAAAAGGAACATGACAAGTAAATGCTGATTGTCTCCAAGTACCCTTCAGATAGCAATGCATGTAAGAGAGTTGAGTGATCTTACCAAAACTGTTGGCTATTGGTACTGTCAGTGTTTCTGCCAGAGAGGGGGGGAGGGGAGGGGGTAGAGGGGAATTTCCCCTGCTTTCCAGAAAAAGGTGGATAAAATCCTCCCCTTTTCATATCCATAAAAATAAGAAAATTGTGGATATCTTGATTTCTAACTTAAAAAAGAAGACTCTTTCAGCAACGTTTTAACTTACAAAAATAAATGGCCTTTATTTGCCTTCAAATTGCACCTTACAGGGGCCCTGAGGCAAGTTCTTTCCCCGTAAACACATAACTTTAGTGAAAGACAGCATTACTTAGGACTTTGGGATCAGCACTAATAACCCCCTTTTTGCATTTCTGGTAGGATCTCTGACTTAGTATTTAGTAACATTGTAATGAGCTATAAAAATTTATGTACACGTACACTATAGAATTCTCTGCATGTGACTGCAAAGAACATGTCCCACTGAAAAAAAAAGAAAACTTGCATGAGTATAACGTCTTTAGCCTCAGTGTGAAACAAATTTCAAAATCTGTGAATATGTGTACAGTATGAGTGACACGAGTGAGAGACTAAGAGTACATGTAATTGCGCCATGCAGTGAGCACGAGTCACATACTCAATACAAACTTGAAGTCAGCATCAAGCCATACATACAGTATGCCAGATGGTATGTGTGTAATTTTGTTACAAAAGTTAAAGGTAGTGTGTGCCCCTAAAGTCATACACTCTGACTGGATAACTCACACAATGAATGCATTGAGTTTGTGATATGTCACCAACAGAGATAGCCATGTTTGATGGATATATCATACTTCAAAACTAGAATAAAGTCAAGCGTAACGAAACGTAGCTTCTAGGAATGCAACAAAGCATGGATAATTTAATTGATTAGGTGGTGTTTCAGCAAATTTTGATGATGTGGTTAAAGCTCTGCAGCATTGAAGAAGTTTTTCAATTGTTTCACTCTTTTTATTAGCTTCTGATATTTAAAGCCCCAGTTCTCTCACCCCAAACTGTACCAATTCTCCTAACCTTCTTTCTGATGCCCCTCCTACAATTGTCTGAAATTCATCCTCATCAAGACACAATCTCAGTTTATTGCTTCAGGGTGAGTATAGAAAACTCAATAATATAATCAAAACACTCTCAGTACTGTTCATGTTGTGTAATATAAGCTTTGGTACTCTGCATTGTTTGAATTAGCAGTCAATCAAAGAGCTGAGCCAATTGAGAATTTTGGTACCGGCCAAAATTGTAGTTTGGGGTGAGAGGTTTGGCCCTTTAATAGCTGTCAGTATTTTATTTCTAAAGCATGCTGACTGACAAAATTTAATGAAGCAAGTCTCACCTTTTCAGCTCCCCCTTGAAAGGGGAAAAGGGGTTCCAAAGATTCTTAGGGATTGTGAGAGCAACTTCATAACTAAACTTTATTTACTCTACTTTTGTACAATTTGATGGCATATCACCATACCTAAAACGACTACCCTGTAGTACACACACCAGACCTGTGCAGTTGAAGAAATGTAATTTATGGTGGAGGGGGAGGGGGGGGGGAGGATAAGGGGAAAATTAATCCATGTTTTCCACCTAATATTTTCATTAGTAGGGCAGTTGCCCCCTCCTTCCCTGGGATTGTCCCCCCTGAAAGATGATATCAGGTATAAAAAAAAATGTACCATAGATGTTGCTCTTGAATAAAAAAAAATAATGCAGGCCTTGATTAAAAAATACACCTGCCTTCTACTGTAGTTAGAAATCCAGTATCAAAATAACGTAGTACAATAGCCACATTAGATAAAACCCTTGTGCTCACATCACAAGTACAGTATTAATAAATGCTTCAGTAGAAATGATGTTCGTTTTGACCACGTGAAAACATTACACCCACACCTAAAAACAGCACTGCAGGCATTAGCTTCAAGATACACTTGTCTTCATTTAGATGTCTGTTATTAATGTTTTGTTCATCTTCTCATCAGTAGGTTTTTAAGTGTGTGATGGTGCTTGCAAACTCGCTCCATCTCGAGAGTACTATTTACAAAGAGAACTTGCCAATGTGAAAGATATGTTGATTGGTTGTCTCAGTGACCTCAAAACAACAATTATCAGCCACTCTTGTGATTGGTTTTGGTAATAGATGGGGCAAGTGACAGCCCATGCTCTACATTTTATTGATAGGATCAGCCAAAAGGGTCTGATTCAAATCGTAATGATCTTTTGTCCCATCTCAGGCATTGAAGCCAGTTGTGCCTTGAAAATCTGACGGGCCGGGTTTCTCTTATGATAAACACTGATAGCTAGTGACGGTTAAGTCTGTTTGATGTATGGATATCATAACATCTGCTAGCTGAGGCCCAAAAATACAGCTTGAATTTTGTAGTCACAGACACTCTTTGCCTTCCTGAGTTTATTTGAGTTTGTTCAGTCTTATTATCTTTAGTTAAAACTATGTGTGCTGATGAGCTGCTTTCATTAATCTTGTGATGACTTTAGAGGCTACGGGTATATATTTCTTTACATTCTAAACTTGTAATTGTGAACTTTAAAATGATATAGGTGTGAAAATTGGGAATTTGAAGTCATTTTCAGCAAAATTTGATCTCAACAGAGTCATATTGTAAAAGTGCTGCTGTAATTAATGTATTTTATGTATAGTAGCAGTTAGACTAGATCTTGCTTTTAATGAACAGTTACTATGAGTGGGTGGACTGTAAAAGGGTATGTCTGAGACTAATTCATTTGGGCTTAAAGAGACAAAATAAAATTGAATGTTTGAGCAAGCTTAATAGGATACTGCTTGTTTTTGGATTTTAAACATACTTTATGAGACTCTTATATGGAAGGGGTCATGATCATGCTTGGGGTCTTTGAGCATGTTGGAGGGAGGGGGGAGACAGGAAGGGGAGGGGTCGGACAAAATAAAAAAAACCAAACAAAGAAGAAATGATATCCTATTCTTCTAGGAAGTTGATGTTACTGCAGAAGTTATCAGCTGTACATTCAATTTATTTGTTCTTTATTCACGTGGCAGAATCTATGGATATTGTGTTGGGCTGTTAATAGAGGATTATTTAAGTTTAATATCAACCATTTTTTAACATCTTTTAAAGTAAAACACTAAGCTGGAATGACAATAGTTAAGTTTGCTGCATATGACTTTAACGAAATGAAACATACTAAATGTTCACTTTCCTTTAATCAGTACTGAGTATCCACAGTACCACGTTTTCATTTCTTTAGAATGATTGTACTATATGCTAGGTATTTTTGGTTTTCTTTTCTGTACCTACAGGTAGCTCTAGAAGTCATTGGTCGACAACTGACTTTAAAAAAATTTGTTAGAAAATTTGGAAGCAAATTTAAATAAAAAATATTTGACAGGAAATTCTTTGTGAAAATTTTTTGAGCTCAAGTGAATTGCAACTGACTTTAAAAAAAAATTTGTTAGAAAATTTGGAAGCAAATTTAAATAAAAAATATTTGACAGGAAATTCTTTGTGAAAATTTTTTGAGCTCAAGTGAATTGCACCTGGTCCACTCAAAATACAGTAAACTGTGTTGAGGAAGTACATTTTCAAAAAATTACTGTAGCAGCTTTTGGTTGAAAGTTCATGTTTACTTCCCATTCCATCCATAGCTAAATTTGGTTGTTTAAATGATTAGAATATTGTTTGATGCATACAGTAAGATTAACAGCAGGTGTGCAATATGTATCATTAGCACATATGCTGTTGTATAAAACCTTTATAGCAAGTAGCTGCTTTTATATGAGAGATACATGCATGCAGTTAAGCTGTCACTGGAAAGATCTGAGACCAGATTCACAATAACCGTATATTCTCTAATAATTGTCTAATAATTCTCTTATAAGCACCTCCTCTAATAAATGCCCCCCTTAAAATTTTTATCAACTGTGTAGGCCAAGGCACTACAGGCCGAAACCACAGATACATCCTAGCTAACGCTGACATTTAATACAACGGTAGCCTAATGTCAAAAACAGTTTACCTTTTCACTTGTGGATCCACGCACAACACATCGAAGTTTTAGAAACACAAAAATAACAGGAGTGTAGCTGGTTCTAGCGGTAAGTTGATTTTTTGTTAAAATATACCTTCAAATAAATGCCCCCTTTTCAAAAATGTACTGCCCGTGGGGCATTTATAAGTATACGGTAAACTTAAACCTTTGGTAGTCTGAATTACTGTACGCAACACATCCCTCTTAGTTGGTATTCATGAAGTCAAACTTTCATAAACGTTTTGGTACTCTTTAAGCAAGCTTTAGAGTTGTCCTAGGAAAAAAATGCTGTGGTACCGTACCAAAGGCATGTAGAAGAATGGAACTGTCCACCGTTCCTTATTGGTCCACACCTGTTGCTACAGAAAAAAATGTGTGTCACATTGTAATGACTAGAAGCAATGTAGTATGGTTGAAATGTGATGGCGCAACCTGCAATCACTACACTATTTCCTAAAGCACATTTTATGTGTTTATGTAGTATATCTTTCAATACAAAGTGGGTACGTTGGAATGGTTGATAAAGTTGGTTGGGGAGCTGGGAGACTCCTTCCCAGGAAGTTTGGGCATCTGGAGGGAAATTCTGGCAATATTGGGGAAATGAAAATACAGGGAAAATTGTGGGAAATTTTTAGCGTCTATGGTATCTGGGAAATGACTCTAAATAAACATGTTTTCCAGCCATGGTAATGAGCATAGTTTTCATCTTGTTGCAGCTACAGTATAGTCTAGCCATTCAGGTTTTCACTATTGCATTTTACATAGTATTCAGGGTGCTTAATATATCGGCCCAATCCAAGATTGTTGTTGTCTGGTGCTCACAAGAAATCATCCTTGTTTTGCGGTGAATCTCATTTTAATACTTGTATCTGTTTTGTATCTGTTCTAATCACCTCCCGGTTGATTGTTGCATGCTCTCGGCATCAGCAACACATGGTAAAAAAGCTGCTGAAGAAGACCCAACAGCATCAATTAGTCGTAGAAGTTCAATTACTTTGCTGTCACAGCTCTGGACTGCCATCCATGGACAGGAACCTTAATGACGACTTCATTACTCCTGGCCCAAGAATGCCATAAATGTGTCAGCAGGAATTTGTGTTGCCACTGGCTTTATATCAGAGGCTTGATTAAGCAAGAAAGAAAAAGAAAGCAAGAAGCTATATAGTCACTGTTTTCGAAAGGCTGACCGCATTGTGAAAGATTCATGGTCTCCTGTGGGAGTATATAACAGAAAGATCCAGGTGAAATCTATCCAAAAATGTGTTACAGTCTTAAAATAATTGACATGCCCTTTTAAAACAGGAGGCCAGCTCTTAAACAAAAGTCAGTTATCATTACTTTTCATGTGGATATTAACCCTGTTTTATTTTCTTAAGATTTTTAGGCAAAAATTGTTAAGCTTTCACACATATTGTAAAGCTTTTGCTTTTTTACAGTTAAAGCATGCATTGAACAAGGTCATACTGTACAGTAGGTCAATTGCAGCTGTGGGGCAGCTTGGCTGCAGCTTCTCCAGTCATGCTTTGTGGTATATACACACATCATATGGTAGCAGGATGAAAGCTGTGAAAAATTTTTAGACACCCCAAACTTCTTTGAAACAACTGCTAATTCTCACTAGATTCACTTGCCCCTTGCTCCATCTATTTTGCATTAATTCTCGCCTTGTGCACTGCCATATATAGTTTTGGCACTAGGCTCCCCATGTTACTCAGTGACACTATATAACATTTGTGTTGGTGTGTCGTTAAACCCCATCTAACTTACTAATAAACTAACCTATGTTCATCAGGGCATATAAAGATGCTTGTGAATACCCATACCAGTGGGGGGGGGGGGAGGGAGGGGGGGAGGGGGGCCGTTATCTTAATTCTCCTCCAATTGCCTATATATTTCAGGACTCGAGAGTGAAATGCATCCATGATAAAACAATGAGTTCCACTCCCTTCATAAATTTCACAACTCGGGGAGAAAAATATTTTCACATGAATTACTGTACATCTCAAGAGCTATTCATGGAATAAGATAGACTACCATAATTGCTCAAATATTAATGACTTTTTTTTAAAGGCCCAGTTCTCTCACCCCAAACAGTACCAATTCTCCTAACCTTCTTACTTAAGTCCCTCCCTCAATTGTCTGAAGACTGATATTAATGCTCATCTACACTAGGTATAATCTCAGTTTATTGAGCAACTTCAAGGTGAGTAAAGAAAAACTCAATTTATATAATCAAAACACTCTCAGTACCATTCATGCTGTGTAATACAGGCCTAAGTTTTGGTACTCTGCATGGTTTAAATAAGCTGTCAATCAAACAGCTGAGCCAATTGAAAATTTTGGTACCCCCATACCAAAACTGTAGTTTAGGGTGAGGTTTGGCCCTTTAAAGCTAATCTGCTTTTGTGATGCCTGTAGTTTACAATTGGCCTATAGCTGCAGAAGCTGCAATAGCTATAGTTAAAGGGCAGGAGCAGTCATCCCAAGTTGAAGAAGTGAAGTAGACCGTCCAGTTTCATGATTGGCTGTTGGAAGTCATGTGACAATGTTTTTTCTCTTCAAATCTGAGATTTACCAGAAATAACTGCTTGGTTTACCTTGAATATGCAACAGTAAAGTCATAAAATGTAATGAAAGACACTTTGAAGAGAAGAAAGATGAAAATTATGTTATTTAGTTTTTTCTTCAAAATAAATTTGGGGGGACTTCTCTTTACCTTTAAACAACTTCATCATGCTGTGCCTAACAGGACCATGAACTGTCACCTGGCCAGTGCAAAATTGTCAATTGTGCATGAAACTGCAAACATTTTTTTTTTTTTCAGTTTGCTTTGTGTGTGTTCCATTCCCTAAGCACAAGTGCCCAAAGCAAAGTTCTGTTACATGCTATCAAATACTGTTTGTGAACAAAGAATTACCTATAACTGGTGAAAATGCAAAGGCTACAGTGTAGAGTTTGAACCAAAAACCTTTTTTTTTTTTGGTAGCAATGATGGAAATAGCCTATATAATAAAGGATAACTGGTACTCTTACTGTGCAACACAAAATGTTTCTTTTTTTTTTTTTTTTTTTTTTTGGGGGGGGGGGGAGCGCAGACTTTGCAACTTTTGCTGTCAGTTAAGTCTTGTGTCTTAGCTGTGATAATATACAGGTACAGTACAGCTTCCTTGGAAAGCAGAACTCTTTCAGAGAAAAAGTTAGGTTTCATTGAACAGCTCTTTGTCAGAGATTCAAAAGGATGAATTTCCTAATTTCTTGCTCTCTTAATTGTGAAAGAATGATTCCTATGCAAGAAACCAAATTTGATCTAAATTATAGAGTTGGTTAGTCACCTGATGTGATTCAGTTATACTTTAAAAGCCATCAAGACTTTTTCCAAGTGTGCACTGGCTTAGTGTCATAATATAGTGCTCTCTGCCTTGAAGACCTTCAATAATTTCATTACCAAGTTGATTTTCATTGCAGAGAAAGAATTATTTGCATAGCATCCTATTTGATTGTCAGTCCAGTCCTTCACCTGCTACTGTAACTCTTTAATTACAACCAACAATTTGGAAGCACAAGGTACTCAATTAAACAGAGTAGGCTGTCACATTTATTATGCATATTCCCTTTGAACAGTATTGTGCAATCGTACATTTTCAATATTATTCAGACCGTATACAAGCTTTAAATGCATACATCTACTTTATATATTTTTGAGTAATAAAAGTGTGATATGTGTGTTCTTTTTCTGTTTGCAGTGGTGTAAAGGATAGTTTTTGCCCCGTAAAATGTGTTCATTAATTTAGGTCTAGTCCATCAATATCATATGATGAGTAAAGACTTGTCACATGGAAGATTTTATTAAAATTAGCAAGAAAATTGTCATAACATTTATTGTCACACCGTAGCTGCTTCAATGTATAAAGTCAAGTGGCTGTTTCCTGGATACTGAGAGCTATATGGGAAACAACATTAAGTTGCATCTTGCAAGACCACATCTGGCTCTTATCACTTTTAATTTGATTGGATGACATTGCTTTCAGCTCTTGGGAATTATGGCTTAGTCTAGGAAAAGAACATGAAATTGCATTTGAACACTTTTAATGAACTTTTTTTTTTTTCATTTTACTTTCACATATGGAACCTCAATTGTAATTCTAGCTTTGTTCTCTCTGCATCACTATAAAAACTAATACCCACTTTAAGGTCCCCAAGATAGCAATATTTTGTACCAAATGGCAGATACTGTATTCCTGGACATAGGCTCGGCTTATAATATTACCTGTCATGCCACTCGGCTGGTTAAGAACTTAAGGGACACTCCCTATCAATCAGTCACAGTTTTCTGCATTTGTAGAAAACATCTGGTATAAATTTGTGTATACATGTATACATGTTTAAATTTAGTTTTATTGAATGAATTGCTTCTGAGTAGGGATTTACTGCAGTGACCATCATACATTTCAAAAAGTAAAAAAAAATATATATATGTAGGAAAAAATGTATTTCCCCAACTAAAGGACTGATTCTCTCACCCCAAACAGTATCAATTCTGCTAACCTTCTTAGTTAAGCCTCTCCCAGAATTGTCTGAAATTCATCCTCATAGAGGCACAGTCTCAGTTTATATTGCTTCAGGGTGAGTATACTGTAGAAAAGCTTAATGCATACAGTATAATCAAAACACTCTCAGTACAGTTCATGCTGTGTGATATAAACTTTGGTTCTCTGCATTGTATGAATTAGCAGTCAATCAAAAAGCTGAACCAATTGAGAGTGTCTGTTACCCCCTACAAGAAGTGTAGTTTCAGGTGAGAGGATTGGCCCTTTAAATTGTTCTACTTTTGAATTGATGGACGGATTCCAATTTTTATTTCCATTTTTAACAAGACTTTGGTGAACATACAGTATTGTACTGAAACATGAATGAATGAAAACTCTGTTTTCAAATTATTTTCAAGTATAATTTCATGATACTATACCAATTATGATACTATACCAATTATGCATATTTAGGGGTGAAATATTCAACATTTGCTTTGAAGGGAATTGAATTGAATGAAAGGCTAACAGCGAGCAGGTGCCACAGTAACTTATGACTGAGGGAATTTGTTTGTAACTGAGATTCCATGTAACCACAAATCCTCCAATCAGATTTACAGAGTTTAAAGGGCCAAACCTCTCACCCCAAACTACAATTTTGGTACGGGGGTACCAAAATTCTCAATTAGCTCAACTCTTTGATTGGCAGCTAATTCAAACAATGCAGAGTACCAAAGCTTATATTACACACCATGAATAGTACTGAGAGTGTTTTGATTATTTAAAGTGAGATTGTATCTGGATGAGGATGAATTTCAGACAATTGTGGGAGGGGCTTAAGTAAGAAGGTTAGGAGAATTGGTACTGTTTGGGGTGAAAGAACTGGGCCTTTAAGTGATAAGAGTAAATAAACAATGAATATTGATGTCTAAAAGAGTTCAGGGGGATAAAAATGTAGTCACTCATAAAGTCTCCTCATGCTCCTTATAATTAGTAAAATACAGCAAAATTGAGAAATGTGTGATACTGTAGGAGTTAGTTACAGTAGCTAGTTAGATGGAGTTTATGGCCCAGTTTCCAACCTATTGGTTCAACTCGAGCTAGCCACGGCCTTTTTTCCAGTTGTGGCTTACTGACTTGTTTTCCCTAAGTCTAGTGTTGCTAAATGTGGAGCATCATGCACAATGGCAGTAGGTTCCATTTTGAGAGTCTTGGGTATGACTCGACCTGGGAATCCAACCCGGGCCCTCTGTGTGAGAGGCGAATGCTCTACCATTAGACTAAGGCTGTCACATTTAAACTTTTAAACGTATTTAACAAACGATCGGCCATTTAAACGGCGCTTTCATAGCCCAAACATTTAAACTATATGAACGACAAGTTCTAACACTATAACGTTAGTGTAACTAGTCATTGTAGCACACTGCACAATAACTAATGTTAGGCCTAATGCCTAACTACATGCATAGGCCTAGGCCTACAAGTCGAATCTGCGACGTTGATTTTACTTTCAATCTTCCTTAAAACTAATTCCTAAAGTCGATTACAATGCTGAACTTTCTGTAACAATTTGCCTGTTAATGTATAATTTTAATGCCGTGATATCAATCACTTAACGTTGCACGAGCTACAGTTTAGCTCGGCAAGGTTTGTACTGTTTAGTGAAGAAGCCTGCACGGCAGCGCAGCAGTTAGCTGCCAGTGGTATAGTGGAAAAGCCGCCGTGTTCAGCCTTGCATTTCCTGTACTACATAATACATAACAGGTATGCAGGTACCCAAACAGCCAGCAACGCATGTCCCGGATGTTTTGTGACTAATAGAGGACGGCATGCCAAAATTATTGTCTCAAAGCCATTACTTGTACATATCATCGTGTTTATGGTAAATTCTAGGGGAAATCAAGGGTGGTTATATTTGGACATCTTTTAAACGGTAAAAGAACGTTTATTTTGACCGTTTAAACGTTTAGGCAATTAAACTGAAACTGACAGCCCTACCTTAGACCAAACATATGGTCCGTAATACTGTAGGAGTGTTACTGGCAGTGTTTTGTCGAGGAGTGTTGCTGTTTTGCTATTTAAGGCAGTTATTGGTAAGCCCAGACGGTTCCAATTCTCCCAACCTACAGTTACTTCTAGCCCCTCCTACATTTACCTAAAATAAGTCACCCTTATCCAGACACAAACCTACTTTTTTTTAGCCTCTAGGCCTACCCTGGTGAGGGTACAATTGGCCCCTTACTGTATGTGTTACAATCAAAACACTCTCAGTGCATAATGTGCAATATGAGCTACAGTATTCTGGGTTTGTTTAATTTGATGACAACATAAAGAGCTCTGTCAAACTTCAGAATTTCTGTAGACTTGTAAAATTATAGTTTGGGGTGAGAAATGACTGCCTTTAAAATGCAAGAATTAAGTTGGTTAAGAGTGCAAACTGTATAAATTTACCTTTTTACAATTGTGTGGAGAATACTACTACTTCAACATGCTACAAATTTATGGAGGGCCAGTCCTGACTGTGACAATTCATATTTTGGATATATTTTTGTGGCATTTGTCATTTTCCCCCTCCCCCGCCCCCCATTTTCCCTCTCCGCACTTTCATCTAAGTTGTCAAAAGAGATCTTTATATACTCTGTATATAATGCTGCATATGTTACTCTCCTTAAATCCAAAATACTGCACAGAAGTTTAACATGTCCTGCAGCATGCAATATGTTGTGTGTCCCAGCTGTATCTGCATGTTATGCTCATTGTGGAAGAAATTTTTTTTTTTAAATCAAATTTCCTGGAAAGCAAACTGCTTGTGCTATTAAACAATTTATGAGGATAGTAAATTCTTGTTCCTTCAGTCTGCAATTCTGATTCTGGAATACCATTGGCCTAACTGTGGGTAGAAAATACTGCAAGTGTCATCACCCCTGAGTTAAAAGGGTCATCAGGTCTATCTGTCTGAGTTGAATTGGGTGAAATAATTGGTGAAATGATTTCCATAACTGTACAGTGTGTATGGTCATGCAGTACATGTCACATGAAGATATGTAAGAAGGTGATATCATATAGCAATTTGGTAAGTCTGTTTCGTCCAAAATGTAGAAGGAAGTAGCCAGGGTATAGTGCGCCCTCATAAGGTAGGGGTTACCAGGGTGTTATTAGGTTTTTGCCAAACGGTTGTTATTAGGAGGTAGGTATCGGAGCTCATAGACTCACAAACCAGGGAGTTTTGGGGAGTCATTATTGCTGCAATAGATTGATAAAACATAGTTAGCATTATCTCCTTTATTTTAAAAATCTACTTGCCTCACACTGACTACCGCCCTAACATCAATAGCTTCATAAAATCAAACTGGCAAGAACTGTGGGATGCTTTTCCAGAAAACAAAGCGAGTAAAACCTACGTTAGGAACTGGGGGAAATGGAGTCCCCAGTAAACGGAGGGATAATTTGGTCCTGACTAGAGCCTGCACTTACTCTACCTTGCCCATGCCTATTTACTTCACAGGGATGAGAGACCATACCGTATACCTTGTGACTGTGCTGTCACTGTCAGTCACATTCTGGTTGACTGATATGAATACCCCCATATTCGCCAGAAACACTACGCCGTGCCTCACCTAAAAACTGTGTTTGAACAAAGTGATCATTCCCTTATCCTTGGTTTTTTCAATGAAAGCTTTATAGAAATTTCTGACAGGACTTGGCTTTGCTATGTTTTTAGTAGAGAATTTACCCCATGTTTTAGGTTTTTACTTTTTACATTTTTGGGGCATTTTTATTACAACATTGTAATTTTGTCAAACTTGGTGACACTGTATGACATGTTTGTGTTGGTGTGTCGTTAAACCCCTTCTAACTAACTAACACATTATTTTAAAAATATTTCCTCCTTTTTATTTTGTGTATGAGATACTGGAGGGCAAATACTCCCCAGCAGGTAGTTTTGGGAATTACTGTATAAGCTGTCTGACATGTATACATACAGTAAATAATTCTTACAGTACTGTGGCTCTGTATGGAAGGGTATATATACTGCACTGAATACTGCAATGCAATGTGAACAATTACAGTATGATAGTCATGTATCATGAAGATACAAAGATTGGTTGGTCAATAATTTTTTTTCTTTGAATCACTTGAAAAGTTTAAATGCACAAGTACATAGAAAGCACATTTGATTAGGATCTGTAACAGCTTCTGTTTGGTTCACATGATGTTTTTTGGGGGGAATTTCCCTCTTCTGTGCACACCTGCCCATACATTACTAGTTCCCTGGTCTCAAATTGTAGAATAGACATATTTATGTTGTCCATAAAAAGAAAATTTATGAGAAGTTCGGCAGTTCAAAGACAATTAGTTTCATTATAATACAGGTATGTGTGTATGTACCATCAACTACATGTGATGGCCCAATGCAGTATATGTTGTTGAATATTTCAGGTATCTAAATATCCGTTTCTGCCCAGATTTTTGCTGGACGATATAGCTTTTGAGCCTTTTGTCCTCCATTTGGGTTCACACTGCACAATGTTTAATATTCCTCTATTCAATTTTTAGAGATGACTTACTTTTCAGACACAGAGAATTTCTATTTCCTGAACATAATTTTTAGACTTAAAACAGTGGAATGGACTGTTTCTGGTGTCTGCGAGGCCAAAAATTTCCTGGTAGGCTGTGTGCCAACTTGTGGTTGGGCTAGAGCTTTGATTGTCCTCTTTTTTTGTGATTAGGGAGTGGCCACCCAGCAGCTACCGTTAAATTATTTGGCAGATATACCAAATGCACCCCATTCTGCATCCTTGAGGGAGTAGAGTACTTTGCAAAACCTGTGAGGGTTTTTAGTTCAATATGTACTGTACTTGTGTCTATATTTAGGCACTGTATACATGTATATTTGACAGTATATGTAGATAAGTCTTACAATATGCTCCAATGACAGCATACTGTGGGAAGCTTGCTTAAATAGTATATCATAAGAATATTCAATTTTTAATGAAACAAGTTTTACAGTGAGCATAGTCGCATGTGAATAACAACCACGGGAGAAATTATAAAAAGTACAAATTTCTCTAAAATATTCAAGAAGCAAGAAATGACACATTGACATTTTCAGCTTTTCAAATTTCCTTCATCATAAAAACTAGCTGCAACTCTAACCTTATCTCTTAGGGAGGTACTGTATTGTGAGGTTTCAATTTCAGTCAAGTGCCTTGAGCTGCAGAATAGCTACATGACCCAATCATATATATATTGTAGGTTGCTGAATGGAGAGGTTCAAAAAGATTTTCCAGAAACGTGTGCGATTAGTTGAATCTCTAATACTTTTTGTCATTAAATATTCAAATGCTTTCTGCACACAGAAGAAATGCACAAGTGTGGTTTGCTTCAGAAATGGCTCCCTGGCAAGTTATCAAATGCAACAATTTTTAATCGTCTAAATTTGCCAAAAGAAATTTGAGACGCTGAGTGTGAGCTGATGAGGGAACACACACCGCATTCTTGGTCGCTATTAAATCACCAAATGTCAGTCTTTAATGCCGGTCGTTGTTTGACGTCATGGTTTGTTTCCTGATAGTACCCCCAGAGGCCTGCATCCAGACTCCATTGGATTAGGCATAGAAGTTCTCTTGTCAGTTGTGATACTTTTTATGTGAGGAATAAAAGATTATATCCAGTGGGACCAGTGGGTATTGTATGGTAGATGCATGTCAAAGCTGGCAAGGGCATTTTGTCATGATACATGCAGCCTACTGTATATAGTCCAGTAGACAATAAAACAATGCTAACATGTTGGCCTCTTAGCACGTGCAATGATCTATGTAAAACTGAAAATACACTCCTCAAACTGTTTTACAGGCAGAAGAAATTTGCTGACAGTAAAATCATGTTTGACGTTTGAGTTTTTAAGTGTCACAGTGACATCAATGTTTACTGATTTCTGCTGTAGTACTGTAACATATCAACAAACTGACTGTGATATGTAGTTTGTAGGACTTCCTGCATGATAGATTTGTAATAAATCCTAAAGCTGAGCAGGTACCACCCAATCATTTTGGAAGTTGACAAAAGATGATACTGTACATGTTAAAAATGCCCTGCCCCCCAACAAGGTATGAAAAGACATTTCACATAGTGCAGATATTATTTGCCTCGTAAACTTCCCTGTGATTTTCATTCCCAATATGAATATTTTCAAGGTCATTACTGAGGTAGGGATAGTGTTTAATAAGGGAGCAATATTTTGACAGTTTGTCTAAAGCAGTGGTTCTCCAACTTTTTCAAAATACTGCCCTCCTAAGGCATCCATGACTGATCCAATGCCCCCCTCCTACCCAACATGCCATCATATTTAAATAAGTCTTTGACTTTGGCTTTCGACTTTCAATTTCCAGCACCAAAATGACCCAAATAAGTTTTATATTGGGTAAATTTTTGTCAGTAGTTGCTAAACCTTTCAGAGAAGACAGTCTGTGTCAACCACTCTGCAACCTCCTAGGTTCCTTTATTGCACGAATCTATGAGAACCTCCAGGGACCCCCTAGTCAATGCCAATGCCCCCCCTATTGCTTGCAAACTCCTCAGCACCCCCTTGAAACTTTTCAACGCCCCCCAGGGGGGCGGTAGGGACCACTTTGAGAACTACTGGTCTAAAGTATGTTACTACTGAAAACTTAGTGTTGGTAGGACTTACAATTTGCATACTGTGCATAGTAGCATCATGTTCTTACCCAGAGCAAATACTCTGGGAGGAGAATCAGGAGAGAAATTTCATCGAAGAGGTTTTTTATAAGAGACCAACCTACCAAAAAGGATTCCTATTCCTTTAACACTGTCTTAGCTCAGAAGCTGTGTCTTAGATTTGAAAATGATGTGAATTTGTGACAATGAGTTCTCTCAGAGTTAGTTCACACTTCCACTACTGTGGGTAAGATGATTTTGTAATTTTGTGTTATGCAGTGCCCAGCTGATTCCAACCCAGCATTGATCCATTGTATCAGGGCTAGTGACAAATCAGGGTTGCCAGTTTGGCAGTTTAGCTGCCAAAAAAAAAAAGAGTAAATAATAGTAATCTTTGGCATCTTTTTAAAGGGACTCCTAACTAGATTTTGGGCATTTTCTGGCTTTTTTAAAGTAGCCTACATAGCAACATTTTCAAATTTGCTATCAATTTCAATGAGAATTAGAAAAATAACAATTGGTAAAACACTTACAAAGCATAATTTGGGCCGTCAAATATACAGTTACACCAGTATATATCTTTCGTTGTACTGTGAAAAAATACAACGAAAAATGCCAAGAAATTTGTATGCACACAATGTCTCATGCCTTTCTGAATGATGTAGTTGTTGATTCTGATATGTGATACCCTACGCTGAGGGATTTTTGGTTTCGATGAAAAGAGAAACCTATGCATTCATGATGGCGTGTGTGTGTATGTATGTGTGTATGTGTGTGTGTATGTGTGTGTGTGTATGTGTGTGTGTTTGTGACACTTTGCTTGTTTACACGATATCTTGAGAAGGGAAGATCTGACAGTTCTCAAACTTGGTACGCAGATACCCCATACTGAGAGGAAGAACCCTATATATTTTGGTTGAGGTCAAAGGTCATCTGGGGTCACAGGGGGTCAAAAACCAAAATCCTTGTTTACACAATATCTCAAGATAGGAAACTTGAATTAATTTCAAACTTGATATGTTTATGCTTTATGATGTAAGGGAGAACCCTATTGATTTTGGTGGAGGTCAAAGGTCATTTGGGGTCACGTGGGGTGAAACCCAGAAATCCTTGTTTACATGATATCTCATGGTAGAAAACTTGGATCAATTTCAAACTTGATATGTTGATGCGTTATAATGTAAGGAAGAACCCTATTGATTTTGGTGGAGGTCAAAGGTCATTTGGGGTCACATGGGGTCAAAACCCCGAAATCTTTGTTTACACGATATCTCATGGTAGGAAACTTGGATTAATTTCAAACTTGATATGTTGATGGGTGATGATGTAAGAAAGAACTCTATTAATTTTCTGGGAGGTCAAAGGTCATTTGGGGTCACATGGGGTCAAACCCCGAAATCTTTGTTTACACGATATCTCATGGTAGGAAACTTTGATTAATTTCAAACTTGATAAGTTGATGCGTTATGATGTAAGAAAGAACCCTATTAATTTTCGTGGAGGTCAAAGGTCATTTGGGGTCACAAGGGGTAAAACCCAGAAAACCTTGTTTACACAATATCTCATGGTAGGAAACTTGGATTAATTTCAAACTTGATATGTTGATGCGTTGTGATGTAAGAAAGAACCCTATTAATTTTCGTGGAGGTCAAAGGTCATTTGGGGTCACATGGGGTCAAACCCTGAAATCTTTGTTTACACAATATCTCAAGATAGGAAACTTGGATCAATTTCAAACTTGATATGTTGATGTGTTATGATGTAAGGAAGAACCCTATTGATTTTGATGGAGGTCAAAGGTCATTTGGGGTCACGTGGGGTCAAACCCAGAAATTCTTGTTTACACGATATCTCATGGTAGAAAACTTGGATCAATTTCAAACTTGATATGTTGATGCATTATAATATAAGGAAGAACCCTATTGATTTTGGTGGAGGTCAAAGGTCATTTCGGGTCACATGGCGTCAAACCCCGAAATCCTGGTTTACACTATATCTCGAGGTAGGAAACTTGGATTAATTTCAAACTTGATATGTTGATGCGTTATGATGTAAGGAAGAACCCTATTGATTTTGATGGAGATCAAAGTTCATTTGGGGTCACGTGGGATCAAACCCCGAAATCCTGGTTTACACTATATCTCAAGGTAGGAAACTTTGATTCATTTCAAACTTGATATGTTGATGCGTTATAATGTAAGGAAAAACCCAATAAATTTTGTTGGAGGTCAAAGGTCATTTGGGGCCACATGGGGTCAAACCCTGAAATCCTTGTTTATGTGAAACATCATGGTAGGAAAGTTGGATTCATTTCAAACTTGATATGTTGATGCGTTATGATGTAAAGAAAAATCCTATATATTTTGGTGGAGGTCAAAGGTCATTTGGGGTCAGAAGGGACAAATCCTGAAAACCTTTTTAACACAATGTCTCAAGGTAGGAAGCTTGGATTGATTTCAAACTTGATATGTTGATGCGTTATGATGTAAGGAAGAACCCTATTGATTTTGGCAGAGGTCAAAGGTCATTTGGGGTCTTAGGGGGTCAAACTCAGAAAACCTTGTTTAGGAGAGCTCAAGGTACATAACATGGATGGATTTCATAATTAGTATGTGTACGAGTTATGGTGAGAAGATGGTCTGTATAAGGTTTTTTTGTGGAGGTGAAAGGACATCAAGGGTCGTGATCGGTCAAACTTTGAAAAACTTGTGAAAATGGGATATCTCAAGGTAGGAAACTTGGATGGATTTCCTAATAAGTACCGTATTTACTCTATTAAACGCCCCGGGGGCGTGAAATTTTCGTTAAGGGGGGCGTTTATTGATTCCTTGCCGAAGGCAGGCAAGGAATCTATGCGATGGTGATGTCGTGTGTGTGTATGTGTGTGTGTGTGTGTGTGTATGTGTGTGTGTGACGCCTGCTTGTAAACACGATATCTCAAGAACGGTAACCCCCAGGGATCTCGAACTTGGCATGTAGATTGTCCACATTGAGTAGATGGTCCCTATTTTTTTTGGTAGAGGTTAAATGTCATTTGGGGTCACCAGAGGTCAAAATGTAAATGCCTTGGAAATTGCTTGTAAACACGATATATCCAGAAGGAAAAATGTGAGCAATCTCATACTTACCTTGCTGATTGTCCATATTAAGTAGATGGTCCCTATTGTTTTTGATGGAGGTCAAAGGTCATTTGGGGTCACCAGAGGGGAAAAGGTCAAAACCTTGTAAACACTGTATCTCAAGAAGGGTAAATGTGAGTGATCTCATACGTAGCAGGTGGATTGCCCATATTAAGTAGATGATCACAATTATTTTTGGTGGAGGTCAAAGGTCATTTG
The DNA here is from genome assembly GCA_037179385.1 of Holothuria scabra. Taxonomy (NCBI): domain Eukaryota; kingdom Metazoa; phylum Echinodermata; class Holothuroidea; order Aspidochirotida; family Holothuriidae; genus Holothuria; species Holothuria scabra. The sequence continues at coordinate 30,655,310 of CM074185.1, read as the reverse complement.
GGGTCATCAGAGATGAAAAGCTCAAAAACTTGTAAACACCATATGTCAAGAAAGGTAACTGCCAGGAATCTCATATTTACTAAGTGGATTGTCCATGTTGAGTAGATGACCCTTATTGTTTTTGTTGGATGTCAAAGGTCATTTGGGGTCATCAGAGTTCAAAACATCTAAACCTTGCAAACACTTTATCTCAAAAGAGTATATAACTGTTGAAGTTAATATCCATGAGCGGTTAGGGTGAAAGGGTAAGAATAATTTGGCATGTGTAATGTAATAGGCATAGGGTTTATAATTTTTTTGGAACAGTTTATTAACTTCACTATGTAAATTCTTTAGTGAGGTAATTTTGAAAATGTATTTGTAAAGTACTGAAGGAAACTCATAGGAAGAAGGTCTAAGGTGCACAAAAAGGCACATCGCATGGTAGTTACTGTACAGTATGTTGATTCTGGCATGAAATTGTGCCCTGTTATTACATTAAGTTCCAAGTATTAATACATGAAAAAGTGGGCAGAGCAAAATATAAAATCTTAAAAGGAAAATCTGTTCATCAGGCTGGCATACATGCTTAAATGCTCATGGGTATGCTGATTTTGCAGCCACAAGTAAATAGATTTTCATGAAACTGATGTGGAAACATGTGAGTTTAAACAGTCTGTATAAGGGTCATTTAGGGACATAGTCTGAAAATATTAGAAGATGCTTCTGTGCACGCTAAGTAGATGACTGATATATGGAACTTCATAAGTATAAACTTTGAACAGAGAGTACTCTGTGTGATGCACAAGAATCTCTTTTATAACATACCTACATTGCTTTTTCAATAACCTTAAAGAAAACCCTGAAGAAAACATTAAATTTAATGGCAAAAAGTGCTAATATTTGACAAACCTTGTGCCTACTGTCCTCATGAGGACATGTGCATGCAAGCATGCATTAATTGGAAGGGGGAATTGATTAATTAGATATACCACAGTTAGTTAGTTTTACAAAAAAGAACCTAATTTACACTGATCATTTGGTATCAAATACCCTTCAGCGCACATGAACTGTCATTGCCTAATAGAGTGAATCAAATTGTGACTGACCCATTCTTTGCCATTTGGTCACAGTTATCTCGCCCAATTTTTCACAGTTGACTGCCAGTTATCCCCACAGTGTCCTGAAGGATTACCTCATACAAACATACAGCTCAATTGACTTAAGCTTTTTACTGTTTAAGTGGTGTTAATTGACTCTTATCAACCCTCTGAAGAAAGCTTATTTTTATCTCAGTACATAACCATGACAGCCCATTGTTTGTATATACTCCTATGTCCTGTCATTCCCTGCAGGCATTCAGTACTCTTTTTGTGGTCAAAATGTCAGACCTCCATGAAAGTCACACCTCTGCTAAATCCAGCATAAAATAACTGTCCACATTATCTTGTCTCATCTGACCACAAATAAAAGTTGTTTGCCTAGCCATTGTCTGGAGATGGAGAAGTTCATGTACACTGATCAAGTTTCTAAACTGAAAGTCATCTTAGAAATACTATAGATTGACACCCTTCAGAAATTAGTGTCCTTTACATAGAAGCTGGTGGAATTGAACAAATAGTGTGTTTGTATAAGGAATTTTGTTGAACAAAACTTTAAACATTGGTGTCTGTCTAGATTGGTGTTTCTGCTTTACAGTTTCAATATGCTCTACAGTGATTATTTGTCACTTAGTTTCATTCTAGAATTTGTTTTAAATTTTTGATAGCATAAAATGTATCAACATACTACTTGCCTCATCTCTGCTTATATCTGGATAACCGCACCAAAAAAGTAACCCCTGTGTGAAGGATTATATAGCTATGTCAAATATCATCATCCAGTGGGAATTCTTGTCTCACATTTCATTTTTATCCATGTCACTATCCCCCCCCCCCCCAAAAAAAAAGTGTACCATAAAGCTTAATGCATAGAACCATTGCTTCAAGATTACCCTTTATGACACTTTTCAAAAGTATTAAGATTTTATTTTGCATTGCTGCTGTCATTTAAAAGTAGTTCAGGTAATAAGAACAAGCAAAATGTTGTATACTGTGTATCAAACAAGGAAAACTTGTACTGTATGTTATGCTCTACCTACTGTACAGTATAAGTAGACAAAAGGCAAATTAAAAGTGTTGTTAAATTATGGATTATATAAGGATATCTGCTTTTGTTAATTTGCAAAGGATACCATAGACAATGGGTGGGGCATTTCCCCCATAAAGCAAAAATTGCCGTCAGTAATAGCCAAGGTTACACATCTCTGTTCAGATGTCTCTTTAGGCTTGGTCTCACATACCCCCAAACACCCAGTGTTAAATCCTGTTTACAATCAGACAAAACCACAGGCTAACCCCGTGTTTTCCAGTCTGTGTTCTCACGTACCCAGTGTTTTGTTGATTGGATAGTGGTACCATAGTAACGAGACCAAATATTTCACACACCGATTACAGCAAAATGTAAGAAAATACCTGTCATCAGTGCGATAAATACCTGTGACCTTGCTTGATTAAAACAAACACGATGTTTAAAACTGCTTAACCCTGTGATTTGAGGTGGATCGAAATTTAAACACCGACCCCGCGTTAACCCGCGTTCCCACGTTACTCGAGCGTGAGGTAATACAGTGTTACCTCGAGCGCGGGGTATGTGAGAACACAGTATTTGATCCAATGCTTGTAGGAGACTGTGTCAATGAGGGCTTGTTTAAACACTAACCTCAATGCAGACTTTTCGAAACATAGAGGCATCGGAACATAGAATGGAGAGCTGTCCTCATTGACCAAACTTTTGATAAAAATGGTTTCAAAATACCACTTTATCAAGTAATGAGACAGTTTTCTGGAATATTAAAGCTGTGTGAGAAATTCCTCTTGTGTGTGGAGATCAAAGGTTTGAGGTGACAGTTAGATCAAACTTTGTAGACATAATATTTTTAGGGGGATAACCATGAGGGATCTCATACCATGGTGGTAGTACTTCCATACTCATTCTGTACTAAGCTTAATTTTGAATTACTCATTTGATGGACTTGTTGGTAAGGTGATCACTATTGTTTTTAAGGGGTTGAAAGGTCATTTTGGGTCACATGACGTCAAAAAGTTTTGACCCTACTAGTATTATATCTCAATTAAGTAGGATAATTGTATGGGATCTCATGCATGTCATGTTTGTTTCCATGTTTGCTATGATATATCATACGGCAAGGAATCACTAAGCCTGTTGGCTTTCTAGTTAGAGTCAAATTTACGTGACTTCTGATAAACTGCTACATATGGCATATTTGTCCATTTGGTTGTCAGCTTCACAATCAGCTGTGAGCTCCTCCCCAATGATCGGTAACCAAACTGAATTCCCTATAAATGTGGTAGCCACGAACAGCACTCTAAACTTTGCAAGTGTGATCAACTTTCTCCGAAATCTTGATATGTAACGTTACTCACAGAAGTGACTTTTTTAAGTGCCCGCGGCATATGCATTCATGCATGCTTTGAACAGTATACAGCCAGGCCTCGCGGCCGGCTATGCGCACGTACATACGGTAATAGCATAATAGTTACCGTGAGTAGTACCATTAGCAGTACATTCGCGTTCACAGCATTTCACTGTTAAACAGTTTTCCTGTGTTGAATTTGGTTTTTCATGTTACGTGTAGGCTGTTCGGATAGGCTAGCGAATATTTGTATACCTACTGTACCTACGGTATGTACAGTACCACTTTTGAACCGCAAACGAAGCAGTACACGTTCGTGGTATGTGATAGCGTGATGGATATCAACAGAAATTAGTTGCAGAAACATACCTTTTACTTCAGGAAACAGTATGGGACTCTAGGAGATTTCGTGGCTTCAAGGCAGGACTATTTCATTTTCCTTTCACCATATTGTCTTTGGAATTAACACTTTATGCAATGTGACCAAAAAGTTGGGGGGGGGGGGGCGTTTATTAGGGAGGGGGCGTTTAATAGAGTAAATACGGTATGTGGATGTGTTACATATGGTGAGTTGAAAGTACTGTACCTGTTGTTTTTGGTGGAGGTCAATGGTCATCTGGTATCATCTGGCATCAAACTCTGAAAACCTTGTTTGCACAATATCTTAAGGCACAGTATGAAATTTGGCTTTTTGACTATAGAAATGTTTTGGTTAAAAGAAAAACCAGTTACTTACCGGTGAAGTCAAAGGTCACTTTGGGTCACCAGTTGTTACAAGAAATGTAGCATTTTTATTGAAAAAAGCATGTATGTATCATCGAAACCTCAATGCATTTTTGCATTCTGGTTTGAATTTGGCATTTTTTCAGTCTATTTGGTGACTGATTTGGCTGTGTGTGACTAAGGAAAATCTGGCAACCCTCTAAAAAGTAAGATTTTTGTTTTGTTAGTTGCTTACAATTTACAAATTCAAAATTGTGGCCTACCCTCATCATTTATGACATTTAACTTGCATTTGTAATTCTCAAAGTTTTAGAAATTACCACAAATTCTAAACCACAAATTTTCCAATATTTTGTTACAGCTCTCCCACCAACAATATATCACTGACAGTATGATATACCAAGGAAATCCCACGGGGGAGCCAATTATGGCAGACACTCATGTGTCTACTTTTAGTACTGGTAACAGGCGATAGTTACCAGTATCTCAAAATATGCCTAGACAGGAATTAATGACCAGAGGGTTGTAACACAATACCACATACTTTACATTTTTGATGTGTAATCTAGTACTCGACTTAAATTATCATTCTATTGTACTGTGACAGTGATTAATTAAGTTACATTAGTGACAATACATATTAGTATGAGTAACTTCAAGAATTCCCTCACTTTCATTTCACTTCCACTCGGATTTGACTCATCTTCCATTCTACTAATTCTCTTGGGTTCTCTGATCATTTTGGGGCACTGCAATTTTGCATGCTGGCATATGAATTGAATGAACTGAATGCAGAGGTTTGCCAAATGACTTCTGTAAAATGGGAGATACCAACTTAATTTTTTCTTGATCCTTAATTTCTTGGTAAAGCAAGCCTTTGTACTTTTGTCAGGTACCTTTTAGAATTTCATACATCACCTTTTTGCCTTTCACTAAGAGTACTTTCTGCACTTCAAAGGACTGGTTCCTTGAAATGGACTTAGATGGAACTTATTTAGGACACTGCCAACCTGATTGTGTTATACTATAAATAGTGTCACCTAGAAAATAAAAAACTTAATTGCAATATCATTTGTAAGTTTTAAGAAAATGGTGGACTATACCAGGCTATATTTACTATCTTGTGAAAAGGGAATGAATTTCTGGAAGTGGGAGATGGGAAAACTTCAGCTAGTCAATTGGCTAAGTCATCAAATGATAAACACAAAGGGGTAAATAAAGAATTCCAAGAAATCTGTTTTGTAATTATTTACATCATGACCTGCATACCAAGTGATGTAATATAAGCTTCCACTCTGGTTTGTCTAATCCTATTCATGTTTCATAAATTTAATGATGCACGGAGGCATGATGTACGCTTTTTCTGCAAGCTTCCTGTATTTTCACTGTCAGCCAGAATATTTTTTCAGATGACAGCTGCTGATACAGCTATGTAAATATTAGTCATATTATGACAAGAATACCTCACAGAATGTATGTGGTTTGTCATCTAATTATGTAATTACATGGTTGGGTTGTACTTTGATCTTGCTTAGTATCATATGATAAAGTTTAATGGCAAGGAATTAGCTGGCTTGTGTTTCCTTTGAGTTCATCAACAGTAGATGGCTCAAAGTATTAGACCAATGTTTTGCATGTGATGTCATGCTATTTCCATAGCAATAATGAAGGAAATGTGATTTTTTTATTAGATGGAGGAGTTTTAAATGCACCAAGGCACGTAAACTTTTCCTTGTGCCTTAGTGCATGCCAAAGTTTTGTATTAACTTTTAGCCCTTTTTTGAGCTAAATTGTTTTGCTGTGCATGTAACTCTGTTTTCTAATTTGACCTCTGAATATGATGAGATCCAGATCACTCCGATATGATCTGTAGGTGTCCATTGGCCTTGTGCTATGTTTTTGGTAAGGTGAGGAGATTTTTGAAATAAAAATCTGTTGACCAGTAGTCAAACTTGAAAAAAAAAAACATGGAAAAGATCCGGGGCAAGTATGTAAATTATATATTTTATGACACAATCAACACTTGCTTTTATGTGTGTTCTTTTGAAATAAAACATCACCATGCAAGGAAGATTTTAATTCTAACTTTATTCTTACTTTATTTTAACTCTCTAACCATAATCCAATTGGCCAATATAAACCATAATCCTAGCTGACCTTGTGCTAAATCTAATTTATGTATAAATTTCATGTTACTCTAAAATTTGTAAGCCATGGGGGGAGGGGTTCTATTGTCTCATTTCTTTTATCATGAATATTTGTGTTCAATTCAAGTCCTGAGCTTGTTCTGCTGTTAATGAGGTTTGATTTGTATCTGTGGCATGGATAATGGTAGTCAACACTCTACGCCCACCCCAAACTACAATTTTTGTAGTAGTCTATACAAAAATTCTCTATTGGCACATGTCCTAGCTCTTTAATTGACAGCAAATTAAAAAAATGCAGAGTACTGCAGCTCATGTTACACAGCATGTACTGTACTGGGAATGTTTTTATTACATATTGGGATCTTGTTTACTCACCCTGAAGCAATAAACTGAAATTGTATCTTGATGAGGATGAGTTTTTATTGTGAGAGGGGCTTTAAGACCTGATCCTTTCACCACAAACAATTCCAGTTCTCCTAACCTACCACATCCATACACAATCTCAGTTTATTTTCCCAGGATGAGTATTGCAAGACCCTAATGTGGTACTCTCAGTATGATACATGCTTTGTACTATGCGTGAGCTTCTTTTCTCTATTTTTTTTAAACCAGCTACTGTATCAGTCAGAACTTTGCCAATTGAGAATTTCTGTGGATTACTAAAATTGTGGTTTAGGATGAGAGGATTAGCCCTTTATAAACTAAATATGTAGCTTTAGGAAAATTGTAAATGTCTGGGGTGGGAGAAATTTAGCCCTTAATCAAAATGATATTAAACTACAATGAAGGCTGATGGACCCCAGTATAGTTTTGCACTTGGCTTCTGACTTTATCTATATCCTGAATCCTACCCCTAATTTTAACTTGGAGAAGATTTTTATGTTACACATATCCCACAAAAATGGCATGTACGTTGCCAATTGAAATAAAGAAGGTGTAAATTATTACATGCTACACTGCCCTCTTGGTGACCTGAAGTCTTCAATAAAAACAACTAAATCATACAGTAGCAGCTATATACAGACAGGGAGATATAGTTGATTTAAAGTTATCATTTTGTATTACTGACTTGGCAACCAAACCTATATTTACCAGACAAGCCAATCTCTAATATAAACATTCTAAATAGAGTGACATAAATAACATTTATCTGATTATGATGTAGTGTGGTGTAGTATCTATTGGATCTTTAATGAAGCATACTGTTGTGCATGGACTGCATAGGAATCAATTGATGTGCAATATATTAGACCTCACAAAGCAAATTAGAACTTACACAATTGTTGAGTTAGAAAGCAGGACATAAAGTCTGCTGCTGGTGTAAGTAATTAACGCTTGCAAGCTCTTGCGAGTCCTTGTGGCCTCATGTGACCTTGGGAAGGTTGCCTCATGGGAAAGCATAATTGGAACAAAGTTTTAACAATAATTTACTTTGCTCCAAGTCATTGGTCCTGTATGTAACCTAAAATGTTTGAATTCATCAAATTTTAAACTGGTTGATATGACTTAATTGGTGCACAACTTCCTATTAAATTTCATACTGACCAACTGTTCTGTTTTCTGAACTGAAGAACCAATAAAAATCAGAATATTACATTTCTCAAACTTTTGCTGTTAAAAATATAAAAAAAGTAAAAGTATAGAGGCTTTTCACATGACGTCATAATACTCTCCGGTGGCCATGTTGGAGTACATGTAACTACGTAGTAAACCATACGGGACGCGCTTGCTCGTTGAGTTTGTACACACCGTGCATGTCACAGTGCACACTGTGCAGTGCGTTCGGGACAAGGCCACGTGTATTTGGCATGAATGTCCTCCAGCATGGCGGTTCAGTGACGCAATTGCAAAGCCTCTATACAAGTAGCAAAAGTTATAAAAAATTGCAAAGTAACAGCTGCTGGCAGAAAAAAGTCAATTCCTTCATACACTCAAGTGATTTCCGCATTTATAAACCTTCGCATGGGTTTTGTTCCTGGACTGCTCATCCACTGTAATAAGCATTATATTTTACTTACTGTGCACAGTAAATTAATCACCTGCCACAGACAATATGTTACTGGGATGTTGTCATCAAAAGTTACAGTGCTTGCACCTATTGATATAACAGCACAGGAAATATTTGCATCACTGCACTATAATCCTGGTATTGTGCATGTTCTGAACATGCATTGCCCTGCTACAGGTTTGATTGCTTGTTATACACACAGACTTTGAGTTTTAGATTTCCCAGGTGTGCCACAGATCCCACTCCTCAGGAATTAAAGAGTGTGGTAGATGCACTGTTTTAATGTCGGCGGAGTCTTGGTGTGCTCTTTATTCTGTCACCAGGGTCAGCTACTTGACCCTTCAATGATTGCAGTACTTTAACAGTTTTATTCCAACCATTCAGTACTTCATTTTCTTATTCTACCACACCAAGTACTACTATTTTGTAAGAGGGACACAGGACAGGACAAGCAGCTTGACCGTGTTACAGGTCTACCTGCATAATTCCCAGTCATCACAGCCCGTCATTTCCATTGGCATGGCACTTACAAATTGCTTCATTTATATCTTCCTAAAAGTTGAGCTGCACCACAGACTTCCTACATGCAGTATATATACATGGACAGAGCGTGTACCTTGTATGCCATATCCGTACAGTGTAGATGGTACCACCAACCGGGACAAAAAAGGCGCAGCCACCAAGATGGCTGGACGCTGTGAAGTTATAATTTGTAAGATTTAATGACAACTTTAGCAAATTTAAACTTGAATGGCTAACAGTATCATATATTCCTGCAATACATGAGGTAATTTTGACCTTACGTTGCCAAATTGGAAAAATATTTCAACTTTCTTGCAAAATCTGTTATTTACTTGAGCAAGTCCAAACTTTCACTCAAAGCAGACAGCCATCTTGGTGTGCTTTTTCTCACACTACGGTAGCGACAATCTACCATGCAGTATGCTCTGTCCATAGGAAGTCTGTGAGCTGCACAGAGGTGGAAGGATGTGGATGGAGATTTTCTAAATCCCAGATAAATGGGCATTTTTCTAATGTACTGTAGCTATTGTTTTATAAGAGTGACATTTCTCTAATATACTGAAGCTATTGTTTTATAAGAGTGACATTTCTCTAATGTACTGTAGCTATTGTTTTATAAGAGTGAAAGGAAGAACCAAGTAGTGCCGATTAGAAAATCTTGGACATAGGATTGATCTGAAACTACATAACCCCACCTTATATTCTATTTGTAAAGATGGGAGCTGTTATTTGTATTGAAATGCTAAGGAAATAATATGTTAATACTGTTGAACTCAAAACCACTGGTTATAACTGAAGTAAATTAATTCATTTAGCCCCTCCCTTAACAAGGTATGACATGAAGGACTGTGAACGTAAAGTAAAATTTCTTAACATTTGATGGCATAATTTGGGGATCCTTTAGTGGTTAATAGTGATTATATAGTCAAGCACAGCAGTTTTTCATACAGTAGCTTTGAGAATTTTTGTTGGTTCTAGTATTGTATGTACAGTATAGTAGATACAAATAACTTACATTACAAGACTTCCCGACTGGGGGGGCGGCAGCACTAGCCTGCATAGAGTCGTTTGAAGAAAAGTAATAACATGCTTGCTACCACTGTTAAACGGTTGTATGTACTGTACGTCAGAATGCATGAGCGGCATTACAGTATGACAACATGAATCAGCAACTACTGCACATACTGTACCACAATTCGAAAACTGATTGTTAAATTCAACTATACAGAGACTAGCTAGAGGAATTTGCAGGTATTCAGATAGACAAAAGACAGGATATGGGATTAATTGCAAATAGCTTTTCATTAAATGTTTAATTCACTTGGATCGTTAGTGATTAATGGCTAAACGGTCACAGTCCTAATGACATGCAAATAATCTGTACATAGAGGCTATTTTTTTTGACAAACAGAGTAGAAGTTTCCTCAAGTTTCCAGAAATAGTCAGGTATATATTTTTGCCCTGATTTCTCTGTACAACCTAAATGATATTTTTTCATTAGCGTCACAGAGCGATGAATTACCAAAAATAGCTACCAGTAATATCTCCTCGATGAATGGCAACGCTGTGGCAGTGCAAAAACTTTTCAGGGCTACTGCAACCATAGCAGATGACAGATGCCTTTGGTGTGTATTTCCTAATCCTGTATAAGCATGGTAGAATGCCAAGAATGATACAATTAGAGACCAATTACTGTGATGTGCCATGTGGCCTTGACTAGGTAAATCACATTCCAATGCGTTGAATCTCTGAAAATAAGAGAGGGGGGCAGGGATGCCATACCCCAATGGAAGTTTGAAAACAAATAAGAATGGAACAAAAACATTGATTTCATATGATGTATATGTTGCACAGGATTACACATGTACTTACATTAAATAGTCCAAGAATTTGCAAAGGAGACAGGGCATTTCCCTCATGTATAGTACCTGTAGACCCACCCTATGATAGCAATCAGACCTTGTCATTGACCACTCTAAAAGAAGAAATTTTATGTACAACAGTGCTCTTGTCAGCACATACAGCTTAATGCAGTTTTTTTTCTGCCTATATCAAGCTACAATATGCTACTGTACTTTCACATACACTGACATCTCCATCAAATATTTCAGATCTGAAGTCTGTCAAGCAATGTTGAAAATTTTTCTATTAAATCACATCCCTTTGAGTCTTTCAAATCAATTTCTTTCAGCTTCTGTATATTTATAACAGTTGTCAAAAGGGGAGTCATAATTGATCAATGGACAATAATTTACCAACATGTTGTCAGCATTGCTTATGACTTGACACATAATTCATATCGTAAATTTTCAATGGATTATAACGAAACCAAATGTCATACTCTATACAAAAGAAATCTCATTATTTAATTATCAATCTGCAGTTGCATACAGTAGAGTCTACTGCACATAACCCCCCCCCCCCCCCACTTCTGTTTACCTATGTAGCTAACTGTAACCCTTTTTAAAAAGGTAGTAAGTACAAGGAGTTTCAGGAATTCATTTTTATATCGCAGGTAGAGTAAGTTCCACCCTAACGTTTTTTTCCACTCATTTTGTAAAGTTTATGGAATTCATTCATAGAACAAATGCACTGCAGTGCAGGATGACACATATGTGAATCTTGTTCCTGTAAATTTCAGTGGTTTCCTTGTCCTAAAATGGGGGATAATTTGTTTTATGATTTTATTTATAATCTTGATTCCAATCATGGTGTTCAGCAACCAGCTATCACAGGGGACCTTTTCCCATGACCGGGGTCCCTTGGTCTCAGACGCAGACCCCCTGGACACTTGGGAAGAAAATTTGTGTGAGTCCATGAGACACACAAGCTCTTGCTTATTGACTTATTGATTGATATGTTGCTCTAAGTTTTGTGAAACTGCAGGAGACTCCCACAAGGTAAATTTGAATCTTTACACTGAATATACTTACATCTCTTTAGGGTTTTGCTTTTAATTGAGACTTTGGAAAAATTGTGGGACTGGTAAAAAATATAAATCAGGACTCCAGACTCTTGGGTTTTTGAGTCCTACTGAAAACAATAAAGAGTATTAGGTTCTTTTGAATACATTGAAAACCATATGACTCTATATTTTTTTTTGTTTTCGGTGCAGAAGGAGTTGTAATGTATATCATAAGCAATAATTTTTAGACCGTTTAAATCTACAACTTTTTGGAAAGCAAACTTCAGCTTTACATTAAAAGCATTAAACATGTAAATATCAATATAAAAGAATCAGCATATCAAAAAAATAAATAAGACAGTATAGGCCATTGTGGGCGAGTTGTGGTATTTATTTGCGACAGGTCTGAAAATATATTATTTATGGCAAAATATCAAGATATATTTAGTGTGAATATATTTCCCCCTTTGTTCTGTGGTTTGGTAGATATGCTATTGGAAATGAAATGAAAGTGAAGTTTAAATAATGATATTCATTGATGGTGTTACTAATACATAAGAACTATGCATCACAATACAGTACATAGAAGGAGCAAGGAGAAAGCGATGAACAATTTTGCAGCAGACAGCTCATAGAAACCAATATTCTAACAAATTTTCTGAAAAAAGCTTCACATTTGGTACACTTAGATGGAGTTACTTTTGGAAAACAGAAATAGAAAGATTTTTATTTGAGGAGTACTGTACAACAACGACATTAAAAATGATTGCGCAATCTAGAATTTCTAATTGAGGGAATAAACTTTAATATTTTGTATCTCAGTATGGGAATATCCTGCAAGGATGGGGGGATCGGGCCAATTAAAATGTATTTAAAAATTTTAGACTTGAGGTACTTTTTAAGGACATTGAAAGGTAGGATGAATTTAGTTAGTTAGAGTTTAACGGCCCAGTTTTTTATTTGTCGAGCCGGCCACGGCCTTTTTTCCAGTTGTGGCTCACTGGCTTGTTTTCCCTACTCCATTGCTTATGCTGAGCATCACGCACAACGGCAGTAGGTTCCTTTTTTAGAGTCTTTGGTATGACCCGACCTGGGAAGCGAACCCAGGCTTTCCGCGTGAGAGGCTGATGCTCTTACCGATAGACCAAACATGCAGTTGAAAGGTAGAATGAGGTTACCCCAACTTGGATTAGTATAGTAAACCATAATCCTGTTTCAATTAATGGCTCTTGAGAATCACAGAGTTTAGATATGTTTCAAAATGTTCTTTTATAAAGGCCTAATCTTCTCACCCCAACCATTTCCAGTTCTAACCTACAAACTTATGCCCCTCTCGCACCTGTTTAAAACTCATCCCTATCCTGACACCATCTCAGTTAATTGCTTTTAAAAAAGGAGTATACAAGACCTAATGTGTAAATCAAAACTCGTTGCTGTTCATAAGCACTGAGTAATATGAACTAACAATCCTCTGCATTTTAAATTGAATTTACTGCCAGTCAAAGAGTTGTGTCAATTTAGAATTTCTGTAGACTGCTACAAAAATTCCAGTTTGGGATGATGATTGACTGCTTCAGTTGTGGAATTTGTTTGAAGTAATATTGCATGGTTTACTTTGAACATTCAATGTTTTAATGAAGTCCTGAAATCTTGTAAAAAAATTCTTTGCAAAGAAATAAGAAAGAATTGTGAAATTTGGCTACTAGCACTCTTTCAAAATAAATTCTGGACAAATGCTCAATAATTTTGCCCATTAATTGTAGATACAGTATTTACCTCAGCTGACCTTACCATTTTCTACAATGGCAACGTTACCATGTATGGGTTTTATAATTTGCTTCTTGCCTGTGTTGTGTGCAAAATAATTTACAATCTCAAAGGGGTTAGTACCTATATTGTCTCAAGATACATTAGTGTACATGGCTGAGAAGTGAGGCACTCCTAGGACAATACTCCTTCAACTAGTCCTTTCTACACAAAGATCACAAATTTTTCCATTTTTTCAGAGCATGTAGAACCCTTTAGTAGGCCAACAACCCATGTCAATTTCAAATATCATGCTGGTGCTAACATCTGCCGTAGATCGATCGTCCCAGGAGCAATCAGATAACTACTGTCATAGCTGAAGTCTTATTCAAATGCCCTGAATTGCCCAGAGTGTTCTGTTACCCTTGTATCATGTTATCCAGATTTTTCCCTTCTAGTTAGGGATTGTTTTCTGAAGAGATCAAGAATTACAAGGTGAGGCAGTATCACAGAATCTCGGTTCCTTGAAGGCTTTTCGATGTCAGAAGTGGCTTCACCAATAGTGTTACAGTAACAGTGACTTGCTACCAGAAATAGTTGCTGATATACATATCTTGTCTTCATTTGCATAATTATTTTCTCACAAGCCATACATGGGGGGGGGGGTCACATAGGGTTTTGCACTTCCATTTAAATATAACCTGGTTTAATCTAGTGGCTCCTATGGCCATTTTGCCAGTTTGGGGGCAGTACTGCATGGATTAATTAGGACACTAGGAAAAAATTAATTCAGAATTGAATGACTTCCTCTCTCATTCCATATTAACACTTCGAACTATCAAAGGTATGTATGTTCAAATACATTTTCATTTGTATCAGACTTTCCCATCAGGCTGTTAACTTATCTCATCTTTATAGACTTTTAAAAAATATGAAATGGTAAAAAGTACTCCGGGCATGATCAATTTAAACAGATCAAGGCTGTTTTGAAGAAAGAACGAATAGATCAAGAATGAAAACAAAATTTTGACACAATGCCTGTCAGGCATGTGGGAATTGTGGACGGCAAACTCTCAGTAAGCTGATGTTATTTCAAGGCTTTTAAGGATGAGTTTTTGAGAAGAAATATAGAGTTACTTGTACATCATCTTACAACATGTTAAAGCATTTTCTGGAGACTCTTTGTATTTTTGTGTTTATAACTTGGCATTCCATTAAATCTTCTTGACTCTCTGAGGTATTACATTGAATCAAGAGACACAGAGCAGTAAGGGGTGGTTTGCCTGCATGATTTGTGCGTATAGTGGCACAGGATTGTTGAGCGTCAGTCTAAGGGCAAAGAGTACATAAAAAGCATCACTGTGTTTGTGCAAGGAAGTTGTAAAGTGTAGTTTAATACTGTAGGTACTGTAAAAATTGCATTTTAAAAAAGACATTGAAATATTAGTTTAACTAAAAAGTAAGTTGTTGTAGTACTTGGTAAAAATTAGCCTCTATATTTACCAGTATTACTGATGAGATACCTTTGTAACTGTGATTACACTATGCTGTGGCGGATCCATTTTGTTCGTTGCTCAAGTAGTCAAAATTGACAGATGTGACAGGAAACTTGAAGAAATGTGATATTTTTTCCCATTCAAGTCTAAATTTGTATGATATGTTACAAAGCCGTTGTTGAATGAAACAAATTTAAGTTGAATGGCAGCCATCATGGTAAGCCTTTTTCTGGTCCCCATGCTGGCAACTAGGTCACATGATACTCTGTCGATGTATAGGAAGTCTGTGTCCAAAAAACTTGTTAGTTTCACACACAGTTTATAAACCATGAAAAAGCCAATATTTAGAATAACAGCCATGAAATTATAAATGAATTAATTGTGTGTGTTCAGTTCCTGCTTGTCTCTGACCTGTGCCTTTGGCATTGTTCATTTTTTATTAATTTTCACTATCAGACCAAGTAAAACAATGGCTTGAAAGTGATACTAAATATAGAATAGTTATTGATAATTTGTGCAAAAGTCTGGCTAATTTAAAGTTGTGGGAACCCTAAGATCATTATAATTATAATTTTTACTTTGTAGACCTTACATGTTTCCCCTGAGATCCTCATGCCACATTGGGGTTTAATCATTCATCATAGAGTAATGCAGTTACTGTATGCTTGTGAAGACATTTATATACTTTTCATGGACATGTCTTAGTCCTGCAAAATACTGTATTGTAGCTAAATCGGAAATGTACTTGATTTAATACTCTAGTAGTCAGCATTGTTGCACGATTGGCTCTTGAGAATCATGTGACAATATTTTTCTTACTGAGTTTTGAAATTTGTGAAGAATATTACTGCTTTACCTTGTATATTCAATATTTTTGGTCCCTAGTAATACAAAAGAAGGTACTTGAAAGAAAAATAAGAAGAAATAAGTGGGAATTGCTGTTGTTTCAAAATAAGTTTAAGGGTGACGTCTCTTGGCCTTTACATGTAAGTTAGGTCATGTGACACAAACTGGATGGCTGGGTGCCAGAGATGTTAAATCAGGTCATGTGACACAGACTAGATGGCTTGTTGCCAGAGATATATCAAGATTGATGTCAAACATTGTTTTGAAAAATTGATAAATTACACTTACTTCCGGCAGGGATAAGAAGCAAACATAAATTATGCAGGTAGTGATGGTAGGCAATCAAATTATCAATGGATAGCCACAGCCAGAATCATGTTTCCCTCGACCAGGCCATTTAAAGTTGGTTTATTGATTTAATTTGGTAAAACTGGTGATAGTTGTGGAAGAACAGAGTATATTGCCAATTTGAATGAACTCGTGCCCTGCTCATTCCTTGTTTGGAGGTTATTTCAGTTTGAACAGGGAGGGGAGTTAGAGGGCTGCTCCCTGAGTTGAATACAGTAGTTGTAGCTGGATGAAAAAAGCATATTTCACATTTAATCAGGTGCTGCAAATTTGCATCATGTGTTTTTCGATTACACTCATTCTTCATTTTCCAAAGTTGTGTGCATTCTTATAGCTATTGTCTGGCAAAGTCTATCACGGTTTGTTCTTACAGACACGTAGCCAGGGGAATAGGGCATTAAAGCGGCAGTCACCTGCCTGACCATATCTTTTGGCATTTTTTTAAGTTTTTGTATGATATTGTCACTATTTCCCCTATTAACATGCAGTAAATACAGTAAGCCCCAGAAGTCTCATTTCTAGCAATCTTTCAGGCATTTTTGGCCAAAATTTTGTGATACATTGTGCCAACTATAACTTAGATGTCCACAGGTTTTGCCCCTTGTCGACAAATTCTGACTGCAAGTCTGGATTCTTACCTCTTAGAGTTTGACTTGCATCCTGTTTCATATATTTGAATTCTCATCTTGGCAAGGCACTTTAGTAAAATTCATTAGAAATTGTTTACTTATTTCTTGAAGTGCTAGACCACGATTTGTCTATTCCCTTAATAGTCTTTTGTAAGGCTCATGTTGCAAATGGTTGTGCTTTGAAATTTATGCTAATTAATAGACAGTGTTGTGGTGATCATTTTTTAGACATGAATTAGGACATAGAGGGCAACCTCCCTCCCCGGGCTTCGTACGAGCTCATCGAGAACTTTTTGGTTAAATTGTGGATCACATCCTTGGACAGCTAGATTGTGGCAACTCTTTTTCTCAAGTTTTTGTCATACAAAGAAGGCATAAACATCCTGGTAGAAGTGTCACACATTTTCCTTTCAAGCTTCCTACAAGCTCATCAAGACCCTTTTTGTTAAATTGTAGATCACATCCTTGGACAAGATTGTGGCAACTCTTTTTCTCAAGTTTTTGTCATTATTAAAACAAGGCATAGACCTCCTGGTAAAAAATATCACACATTCTCTTTTCAATAGTAAATACACATTTGGGACTTGTCATCAAAATTGTCTTTTATAACAAAGAGGAATGGTGTCTGATGTTCATATATTCAGAATTACAGTGTTACCTGCTCATATAAAACATGTAATATGTGGCTTCATGAGAACTTTATGGACTGTCTTCATTATACATTTCATGTGTAAATTGTGTAAATCATAATGTTTGGTTGGACAGCTATGAAGCTCTGTATATAATACAAAACTGTAAATTGCAGATCTAATGTCATATTTGCATTGAAAGAAAAGTTTCAAAAGCCCCAGTCTATTGATGGCAGTTTTGCGACATACAGGTATCATAAAATCATTTCAATTTTCGGTTTAATCTAAAGTTATATGGCTACTGTGTGGTATCTGAGTGACAGGTGACTACATTGGGTAAGACCTAAACATTCTACAAACAGATCAATTAAAATTTCCCTCCCCGCAAACACTGATGATAAAAATTTTTTGAAAGAACGGAAAGCTGTGATATTGCAGCTGTCATATTTAACACAAGCTATAAAACACCATTTTGTTTGATGTATTGTACGAACAAGTTCGTCTTCAGAAGATGTTAGTCCTGAATGATCCCGTCTGACAACAATTTACACCTTGCCAAATTAAAAAAGTTAACAAAGTGCAAAGAGGCTTTCTAGTATCTGTTTGTTAGCATCAGTCTGAGCTGGGAGTTAAAGTGCATGCAGTGACGTTGTTGGAGTAAATGTCATTTCAGGTTTATTGTGGTTTGCTGTCCCCTAGGAGGTCCTGTCATTAGTGATAAATCTTACCAAGGGCTTTCTTGAGGAATCAACTTGAGGCTATCTGTGGGCTGGTAAATGATATGCATTCCCATCAGAATCAAACAGAGGAAATGTCAGCTGTTGAGTTCAATGCAGTGGCTAAATTTTCAATGATGCAAACACTATGGCCTTTAAAAGCAATGCTTTGAAGTTGCACAAAAGCTCGGTCTCATATTATAAATTGACCTGCTTCCTCCCTTAGTGCAAAAAATATTATTTAAACATTGGTATGTGAAGGATGTCATAATTCAGGGATTTACAATGTCATATGTAGCATTATGAACAGTTTCATCTTCTGAAGATCATGAATGCTCTGAGTGATCCATGGAATGCTTTGAGGGAGGTCCTACAGTGCTCATTTCCTATACAGTAGTTCCAAATCATGGAATTTTAGGGGTGCTTAACACAACCTGGAGGTAAATAATGTTTAAAAAATGACAAAAAGTCAACATGAAAGTAGCAACTCCAGGAGAACAAGGAAAAAAAAAATCATTTTTTTTCCCGTAGTTCACGTTTGTTTTCCATATTTATACAACATGGTAAAAAATGAAAATGAAAAAAAAAAAGCTTCATTTGAAGCTTTGATGACATCAATGACCAATCTAGAGTTGTGAATTTGTTATCTATTTTTGAATACCATGAGACCAGAGAGGCATTTTGAGTGTTACATATCGTCCCCTTTCTGGCGTATATAGTGACGAATCGCAAATTGGCATAGTGACGAATGTGAAAATTTGGCAATTTTGGTGTAGTGACGAGTGCAATTTTTGCTGTAATCTGTTCACCTCAGCCTCAGAAATTGCAACAACTTTGTAAGATATAATATTTTCTACAATTCCAAACATAAAAACGATGAATACAGCAAAAATTCTCCAAAAAAGACAACATTCATCACTATGTGAAATACAAGATCCACAGATTCATGAAATTCTTGATTTTACGATTTGTCAGTATGCCAGAAAGGGGACGGTGTGTATGAGTAATTTCAGGCTTGAAAAATATCAGATTCCCCTAATTTCTGACAGTTGAAAAGGGAGGGGGAATATGTCAAAAAGTAAAATTTTCTTCCCAGTTTCTTGGCAAGGGCTTTCCAGATTTTTATTTTTTTTTCCCCACCCATATTTATCCATTCATGATGAATCAGTACAAATTGAAAGGTTGGATGCATTTATTGATCAGAGATATACCCCCAGAGCCTGGAAAGGTAGGCTTTACTACTTATTTTCAAGTGCAATTCATCTTGAACATTTGTTCATGGTAAATTATCTTCAATTTTTTTCTTTATACATCTACAACTTCTTCGTTTTATGTTGTGTGTGAAAATCCTTTCGCTCTGTTGAAAGGAAAGTATGAATGAGATGGATGTTTTATTTGATTTGAAGAATGAGGCATCTGTTTCGGTTCATAAAATTTACAGTCGCCTATGTTATCATAAAGCCACAGTAGTTGAGATTCCTGTCAAAATTGGCACCTTTTCAAAGTTACAAAGAACGGGAGTCCTCAGTAAACAGATGGATAATTTAGTCATCACGACTTGGGCCCGCATAGGCCACATTTACTTTACCCAATTCCTATTTACTTCACGGGGATGACAGACCATTTAGTATTCCCTGTGACTGTGCTGTCACTGTCAGTCACGTTCTCGTTGACTGTTATAAATGAATATTCCCATATTCTCCAGAATACTACACTTTGCCTGACCTAAAATAGGTAAATTCCTTAGAAATTGCTTGTAAACACGGTATCTCAAGAATAGTAAGTATGAGTAATCTCATATTTAGTGTGTGTGTGTGTGCATTGGCCATATTGAGTAGAAGATCCCTATTGTTTTTGGTGGAGATCAAATGTCATTTGGGGTCACGAGAGGTCAAAAGGTCAAAACTTCATAAACACGATATTTCGAGAATGGTACGTGTGACTATGCTCATATTTAGTGTGTGGGTTGGTCATATCAAGTAGATGATCCCTATCGATTTTCGTGGAGGTCAAAGGTCATTTGGGGTCATGAGAGTTCAATAGGTTAATTCCTTAGAAATTGCTTGTAAACACGGTATCTTAAGAAGAGTAAGTGCGACAAATCTCATATTTGGTGTGTGCATTAATTGGCCATATTGAGTGGATGATTCCTATTTTTTATGGTGGAGATCAAAGGTCATTTGGGGTCAAGAAAGGTCAAAAGGTCAAAACTTTGTAAACACGATATATCGAGAACAGTACATGTGACTATGCGCATATTTGGCGAGTGTGTTGGCCATATTGAGTAGATGATCCCTATTGTTTTTGATGGAGGTCAAAGGTCATTTGGGGTCATGAGAGGTCAAAAGGTCAAAACTTTGTAAACATGATATCTGAAGAATGGTACATGTGACTCTGCTAATATTTAGTGTGTGGATTGGTCCTATTGAGTAGATGATCCCTATTGATTTTCCCAAAGGTCAAAGTTCATTTGGAGTCAGCATGTTCAAAGCCTTACAAGCTTTCCCGCACAGTCTTTCAAGAAAGGTCACTTGTAGGGTCCTGTGACTTGTCATGTAGATGGCACATAGTGAATACATGGTCCCACAAGTTTTTGGTGGAGGTCAAATGTCATTTGGGTTCACAACGGACAAGGGGAATCTCAATGTAGGAAGATTGGATGCCTTGCATGTATACTTTGTGGGCACATTATGGAGCCTTGTTAATTGAAAAACATTGCAAAGCAATGTTAAAAAAGGCCTTACATTTCAGCGGCAAGGAATCACTAAGCCTTTTGGCTTTCTTGTTTAGATAGTTTTACAGTACCTGAACAATGACACTTTTTCTAACTTGGTGACACTATTACACATTCGTGATGGTGTGTCATTAAACCTCATCTAACTAACTGCTAACATACCATTATTAACATGCAGAAAACCAAAACTCTTTCCCACAATCCTGTGTGATTGGTACTTGGAAAGTGCCTTTGAACAATAAAAATTAGAGTTGAAAATATTTAAAAGAATAGTCCAGAACCAAATTTATGTTTGATATGTTGTTAAAGAGGAATATATTCTAAGAACTTTGGTAAAAGTTTCATTCATTTCCCATGTTCGGTTCTCAAGATATTAGCAATTGAAGTTGACACATGTTCTTTGAAAAGTGAACTTGAAGCAAGCAGGTGTGATGTCATGGATTCACATTATTGGCCAATGTTTTGTTTTTCTTTTATTTTTCTTCCTGCTAAATTGAATTCAAATTGATCTGGGATGTTATCTTCCCCCTTAGCCTTATGAAGTTCTAAAAAATCCTACTGCTCAAGATGCACCAATGGTATAAAAGTTATGTCGCATAAAATTGGTGGTAAATTATAAATAAATACAAAACATTGGCTAACAATGTGAAGCCATGACATCACGCCTGCTTGTTTCAAGTTCATTTTTCATAGAAAATTTACATCAAGAATCGGGAAAAAATCAAGTCAAAATAATTTTGATGTTGCTGGACCTTCTGCAGTGAGGACTACTGTGGAGTGTCATTATTTTCAGAGCTCTGTGATAAACAGCTTACATTTATTTTGCACATTTGTGTTGGTGTGTCATTGAATCTTATACTGTAACCCTTCAGTATACATCATTTAAATTTATTTGATGCAAAGTCAAATTAGTGTGCCGCAATGATATCACAGATTTCCCATAATGCACCAAATCTTGAGAAAAACTGCATTACTTTGAAAATCAGTATTTTCCAAATGCTATATGCTATTGAGATAGTTTTCATGTTCTAAAAAAGAAAATTGTTTTGCACATTTTGAAATCAATGAATTTTGCCTTCAGAAAATGCCTTTACTTGAAACTGTGCATTTGTACTAAGTTGAAGCCTGCATCCCATCTTGATGAAAAATGTTTACCAGATAATTTGGGACGTACAAGTAGATAGAATCAGAGAGAATCTATCCCTCAATGTTTCAGTTTGGGTAAAGCAGTTTAACTTTGGGTGGCCCCTTTGTGTCAACATACTTTTTTATTCACTTGTTGAATTTGACACTATGCACTAACATTGAGTCGCATATATTGTCGGTTTCTATCCCCGATGACATGTCTGGTGTGTATTTCATTTGTTTCTGTGATGCAAGGAGACTAAGCGGATTGCAGTCACACAGTAATATCTTGCGATCAGAAAATACAGCAGTCTCGTTTTATTGAAATGTAAAGATGCACTTAGTTTGTCTGCGATACATTCTTACCTTATATATTTTATGTAAAAAGGCAGGGGCTTTTCCTTAGTTTGTAAAGTCTATAAGACTTTATTACAGTTAGCCTTATTTCCTTAAAAGATCGTCTTCCTTCATAAAGTGGGGCCCACAGTTGACAAAGAGAAAGCTAAAGAAAGATAAAAACTCTGCTGCAGGTGGCTACCTAAATAGCTTACAAATTCTAGCCAATGAATGAGAAGTTAACACACTGTACTTTACATTTGAGGTACAAAATTTGTAACAATTAATACTTTAGGTAGCATGGGTGCAAATCCTGGGGGGGGGGGGCAAGGGGGGCCTTTGCCCCCTCAAGTGAAAAAGTGGGGGGCCAAATCGTAATTTGGCCCCCCAAAAATTTGAGTAGACCTAAAAATATGGTCACTTTTTTTCGTTTTTTTTTTTCGTTTGAAAACAGTTTTCCTGAAGCTTCAGAAATGCTAGAACACAAGAGCTTCTGGGGGCTTTGCCCCCTGGACCCCCACAGGGGCTTTGCCCCTGGATCCCACCAGGAGCCCTTTGGGGCTTCACACTTCGCGCTCGCGGTGCCCCCCAATCCTGCACAGTTTAATACTCATGGGCACATCATAAGGATTTTTGCCCCCCCTCTCTCAAACAGAAATTTGCGCCCCTGTTAGGTAGGATGAATCGGTGAGTCCATTGGCATACCTGCCCCTCTGTGAGATGTCATATAAATGCATTTGCCCTCTGTGAGATGTTGTAATGTATTTTGTAGTACACAATGCCATGAGGCTTGCAAATTACATTAATTGCTAATGTCGAAGAAAAGATGAGTTGTCCAAAAGTCAAGGTGTGTTTTCAGCTTGTACCATAAAATACAGTAAACATGGTCTGTAAAGATATTGATATAACAATTTGCTTTGGATAAAAAAGGAATAGTTACGGTTTCAGATCCAAACTTTGGGTATTCGCTTTTGAATTAGAAGACTGACTTTTATGGTTTTTACTTCCCTGTTCTGATAAGTAATTTCTGGTGATAGTAGAGTGGCCCCCATCACTCACAGTTCAAAGTGGGCACATGTATTTCTGTAATTATAATACACACAACAAAAGAAAAATGTAGGTTTGTTTTCCTCCTTTAGCTCTAATTTTAGCACTCATTATATTTCTTTGACTTGCCTAAGCATAAAATTTGGCATAATCTACATTATACCTACTTACCTTCCTTACCTTTTATTTCCATACATGTGTAGTCCCAACTTGCCCCCATACATTACATCATGGCAAGCCTCTTAATAACACTGTGGATCTGGGTGGTCTCATGTAGAGGGCGTCCTTTGTAAATAGTAGGTAAGTATCTGGCCTTGTAGAGTAGATTCCTTCTGCAGAGCAGGGAGTTTGGGGAAATTTGTAAGTATTGGGGATGGCACTCTTCAAGTAATTGTTATTATGATTTGAGGCTGTAGGGTTTGATTGTACAGGATGTCTTTGATACACAAATAATTTAAACATATTTGGATCTCATATCTCTCCATGGCTGCCGAAAAGGATAACAGATTGATACATTAACTACTGTATGCAGTGTATTAAACATGAAGGTGGATTTCTCCATCTTTTGCAGGATGGCATAATCCCTGCTACATATTCAATCACTTTGAGAGTATTTTAGGTAGGATCTGCTCTGTACAGTAGTTCCATTTCATTGGTCCCCATCTCATCATCTCATTTCCTTCCTGAAGAGAAAAAGAGTTAATCTGGAAAAGAACGAAAATGTAACAAAAAGTAAGAAGGAACTTTCATCATGGCGAGGCGGGTTAAGGCATATAAAAAGGGAGTGTGACCATTTGTATTCATTCAAAATAATTTTGAGAAAAATCATAATGTCACTCACAAAGAAATTTGTGTGGGCAATGGGCAATTCCTCTGATGTGCATCACAGGTGACCACTTCAATTGTTTGACTGTGAGCCCCATTGTACAAGGATATATAATTTCAAAGTGATTATAAAATACTCTTTGCTTTTTAAAGATGAGGCTTAAGAGGTCTAGTGAAGTAGTTATTGGAATAATGTGCACAAGTGGGAAAAGTAAAGGGAGTCATCTCTTAAAGAATCCCTTAACCACCCCTCCCTCTCTCCTTTCTCCCCCCTTTCTCTTCAGACATATCACAGCTAAGAATGTGTGTGCATGGTAAATGAGGAAAAAGCTGTAATTTCAAGGGGGGAAGGGGGGACAGGCTGCAAAACTTAAGCCTGGAATTTTCTTGAAGGTATGACTATGTGACAGAGTACACCCTGTATAAGTGGGAGGCGGTGGGTGGGAGAAATGGCTGCCTGCACCTTTCATAAGGCACATCCCACATCTATCTAAACCTACAGAACCTATGCAATGCAAGCATAAGGAAATGAATAAATTAAAAAAAAAACATACCTGGCTCAATCCATAAACTAGGGGTCCAATAGTGTGACATGAGGTCAAAATTTAAAAATCATTTTATCTGACTGAAATTTACACACATGATAGAGTATCAACAGCAGTTATAAAAAGTACAAATATTTTTGCATTGAGCATTATGTATGCATGAGTAGAATCATTCAAACATAAACTTGGCCAGTAAATTGACCAACATAACGGGGACACCAAAGCAGTCTTCAACCTTCTCCCACAAAAATGATGAAAATCTGAAATGGTTGAAAATTCCCATTTGAATGTGTTTCAGTACCCATTGTGACAAGAACATGGTAAATGTTTGAAAAAATACTCCAAAAATTAGAAAAGTCAGTTTCATTTTTCTCATAAATTTTCAGTTGCCAAAATGTCTACATATTTACATATTTTTGTACAATATTGACTGATTTTTACCAATTAATGATGTTTAAGTATTCAAATTTTCCTCTTTGACACCCTAAGATTGTTAGACTTAACATTTGAAATCTTATTTATTGTTCCTTCATGGACATACGTAATATTAGCAAGATATTACACTCCATTATATCTGTCGCGTGTAACAGGGACACCAAGATTTGGTGTCCCCATAACACCTAACATTCAAAGTGCCAGTTTGATTTTTAAATGTTAAGTTGAGCTGGTAACTTTCAAATACAACAAAAACCACTGTTTGCAGTTACAGTATACTGTAAGATAGAATAATAAGATCCATTTTCATCAATTTTTTGTTTGCTTATGGCGGACATAACTCTGACAGGAAGGGGGACACCAAAAAAATCAAATGTTCATTAGGAATGAATACAAGATTCTCAAACCATGGGATTAACTTTTCTGGTAATATTCTGGGACCTTCTATTCATGTACCTTTGTTCACCCAAAAATTAATTAGTTTGTGCAATTGGTGAAACATCAAAGTTTACCAACATAACTCACTAAGGGGGACACCAAAATTCTGTCCATATCGAATTTTACCTAGAAAATCTTTTGTTTTGATTTTTTCTTTCCAAATGAGCTACTATCTAAAAGAGTTTGACCTATTTTTTGTATCAAGAAAACTATGGCCACCTGAGAATGATCATATTTGTAGAAATGATGGAATATATATTAAAAAACCAACATAACTAGGGGGACACCAATAAAGTTATGTCTGCCAGGTTGTTTTCAATAGTATCATTTGGAAAATTGGGTGGAGCGCTAATGCTCATATTTTTAGAAATGTTGACTTTTGGTGATACCCTTACCATGACACATGAGCAAAGTAATTCAGTCTGTGATACTGTAAGTATGTTTTTCTGATTATTCAGATTTGTATATTTGTATGTCACAGCCATTATGCAAAAATGAGGGGGGACACCAAAGCAAAGAAGTCTATTTTCTAAAAAATACTTAACTTTGGATATTCAGTTTATATATCATAAGATAGCCTAGTTGGTAAAGGATACTAAAATACCTGAGGCACTGGTCCATGCTAGGAAAAGCCCCTTAGCTACTTTCAAATTTGGTACCCGCCATAGCAGGCACATGGCAGGAAAGATGGATTAAGTCAATTTCAATGGAGTATTGTGTGTGTGCATTGATCCATGAAGCTACTCAGGAAATGTCCAGTGACCAGCACAATGGAGGCATTGTGTTCCTATTCTTCTATGACACTGTATACAAAAGCAGTGATAGCTCTCAGGATTTATTTTTTTCTGCTTGGGTACTTCAGTTTTTGCAAATGAGCTAAGGGGAGTTTCCTCTCATGTCTGATGTATTCCCTGTTTTTGAAATATAGCATTATATTGGCAAAGTCGATAAAAACCCCATTGGACCCCTAGTTTATGGATTGAGCCACCTGCAAGTATTTAATGCACTATACTAAATATTACCATTAATGTAAATAACATTTGTTGGTGCCTGGAGGCAAATGCACTTCATCCAGGAACTGTACATTATGTACAGTCTTATAAGAAACAGTTAGGTATTAAAATCTAGCACACATTTTCTGATTTGATTAAATACAGATGCCTGTGGTGAAACTTATTCAAATTGGGATGACTGCATAAAATTTTCATTCACTCAAAACATTTCAGAAATTTTAATAACAATGAGAAGGCATGAGGTTAATATTTATGCATAGGCAAGCCTATCTGTCACATTTGTTCTCCATTTTATGAAATTTTATCTGTGACAAATTTCTTATATATAATGTAAACAATGTTCTTAATCATCATTCTTTTGTTTACTTGTATTTAAAGCACACCTCTGCCTACTAATTTAAATAAGTTTGTGACATAAGACAGATGGATAAAATGATAAACACAATAAAAAGCAAAGTGAAAATTAAAGAAGCAAAAAAGTAAAATGCTCCTCTTTTAGGAGTATGTGTGTGAAATTAATTTTGCAAAAGTTTCACATCTCTGCCAAACCTTTGCAATCTATTAAAACAGTTGAACGTAAACCGGCCCTACCCTAGCCTTTACAAATTTTGTATCATAAGGCAAATAAGGACAAAGTGTCACATCAAAGAGACACTAAACACTTCAAATGTAGGTAATAACTTTTGAAGAGGCAGGCAATAATTTCTCTCTGCTGCCCTCTATTATAAGGTTACATGTTTGGGATTTAATATTGACCTTAAGTATTGCTTGGTATTTGAAAATACTGCCCTCTGTTTGAAATTGTTATGTGTGTTGATAAAGGTGATGAAGTTTGTTTCACGAGGGGAGTGAGGAGTAAAGATTTAAGGACAGAAAGCAGTTGCCCAAACTTCTATTATTGAACAACACCAAAGCTCTACATTTTTCTCCTTATTTTACTTCCAAGTCTCTTCCATGCAAAGTTCAGGACTTGATCATTTCATATTTAAAGGGGCTTGTTGATTTAATATCTATAACTTAATGAGAGTGTTAAAGTGTCCATGCTACATGGCATTGCTCATAGTCAGCGTAATGAGTCAAGTTCATATCCAAAAGTTAGGGAATAAGCTGCAATTTTAAACATTGAGGTGTCCTGTCTTTTAATGGTTTCCTGTAGAATTTGAAAGAGTGTATGGTTACAAATTTTTGAAAATGAATTGAATCGTTAAGCACTTACTCATAAAACAGTTATTTTTATGTAGGATAAACAGATTACCTTAGTTTGACTATTTGTCATTGGTGTGTGTAGTAAACTTAGCAGCCTTTGAAAAATTTGTTGAATATCAGTAACTTACTCAGTGAGCTGCTTTAAGGTAAACCAATGATTTACTCAACTATATTGCATAATTTCATAAGAAAATTATTGTCATATGACTCTCAAGAGCCAACCGAAATGAAACATTCAATCCAGACTACTACACTTATCCAAATTGCAAGGACTGCATTTTCCCTTTAAGTACAGAACTTCATGGCTAGCAAACTGTATGCAACCAGTGTGTCCATCAAGGGGACAAAGGGGGGATTTGTTCTCATTCTTTTCAGAGGAAGGAGTGTAACTGAAATCCACCCTTTTCATCCCCATAAAAACAGGAAAAAATGTCAGTATCTGGGTTTCTTATTTGAGAAGAGGACACCTTTGCAGCAATGTTTGAACTAACTTAAATTTAAAACCTTTAAAATTTTTTGGATTGCACCTTACAGGGACCTCGAAGCAAGGTTGTCCCACCCCCCCCAAACTGACCCTTAGGGTTTGGCAGTAATGTCCCCATTTCTGTTTCTGATGGAAACCCTTGCAATATTATGCTGCATGCTGAACAGGCTCTGTCTGGCCCTTTACCTCAATTTTGTCTAACTTCTAACCTCTTTTGTAGTCAATGAGAAACCTCAGAAATATAGTCAAACTTTGAAAAAAATGTTGTGAATGGTAATATCCAAATAATTGCAAGATTTCCTTCAGCCAATTGATGGTAAAACTCCAATTCTAACATCATGTCAGATGTTCTAACTACTTGACCATGTAGTCTGTGCCTTCTAACAAGCTCACACATAGTGTACATTGATTTGCCAAAGTTGCAGGAATTGAATGGAAGTGTGTGTGATACTAAAGCATTTTATGAAACTGGTTTTTATTTGATGAACTAATCAAAAACAAATATTTAAATTGGAGAGTACAGTCAGGATATGGCAAAACAAAATCAACTTAAAACATCATTTCAAAGATTAATTTTTACAGTACTAGAGGAACAATAATGTGTGGTTCTGTGATTGAGCAGCAGCAGCAGTAGTCTTGCATGGAAATGTATCTTTTGTCCTGCACAAGAAATTTGAAATGTTAAAAGTTGATAAATCACAATCTCCTCCAAGTTACTGGCCCTCATACAACTGGAGATGGCATTCATGATGAAACGATCCTTCTTACTTTTTGTTACATTCTTATTCTCTGCCTGATTACCTCTTGTCGCCTCAGGGAGGAAATGAAACTCACTACACCCACACTTGATATAGTCACATTTCATGTCTGCTTAATCGATTGACAGTAACAGATATATTAAAATACAAAAAAAGTTACGTAACATTTGAGGTTAGCTAACAGGTCAATCAAGCATGTGTTAATTGCTTTTCATGCAATGTGAATACAATGAAAGCTTAGCTCATTTTAGGGCACAGATCATATGACAAACTCAGATATCAGTTACACCCCACACCGCCTTTGATGTACTGGGGTGTCTATTTTGCTTTCTCAAGAAGAGATGGCATGTTTCCAAGACCATGCACTGAGTTCAAGGCAAAACAAGCCAATGAGCCAGAAAAAGGCTGTGGACAGCCTGACTTTAACCAGTTGGTTAACAAGAGCCCAATGGGCACTGTGGTTCCTTGCTGGATATTATAAGAACTCATGTACAGCCAGTCTCTGAAATAGAACTAAGCAAAAGCTCATACTCAATGTTTGTAACATCTTCACAAGGGGTATTTCAGTACTAATATTACATGAAATCAAAGATTAGATTTCTGTGGCCTTGCTTACATTCAGCTTTTATCATGCTTAGTGATCCTTCAAAAACAATACCTCATTTCCATATGTATTTATGCTTGTAATCAAACTTGATATTATCACCAATAAACAATACACAATGTGGTTAAAGAGAGAAAAACACCCCTTGTATTTCTCTCACAAGTTATTTTTACCTGCTCTCAAATAAAGCTTCCTATTGCTTAAAAACAATCTAATCTACCATTTGTCCTGTTTGCTACCTCTACACAGAAAACAGGGTTTATTCAGCAGTTAAGCAGAAAGTGAGTGATAAATGGGGTGTGATAATAGAATGAGGATTAGGTTACCCAACAGAGCACAGCAGTATTTAAGAGACATACTGTATAATCCATGCATTGCTTCCACTGGCAGAGAGACCAGTTTAATGCAGAGTGACCTGTGCTCAGTGAAATCTACAGATTTCAGTTATTGCCCTCTTAAAACTTTGAATGATCCAAAATATGTGTACAACCCAAAGGAATCCTACTGAATGAATGAAAAGGCCAAATTTCTAAAGTGTTTGTGTGTGTAAGCATGCAAAACCAGGTGACATACAAAATCTATTGAACCTATCTTTATCTAGCTTACAAGATTTTTTAAATAACATTTCCAGTGGTTGACCGCCAGTGACCTTGATAACCTTTGACCTTAACCAAACACAGATTGATTTGAAATCTGTCCTTTTTATCTCAAAATACTGTGGGACAATGTTTTTCAGTGTTTGACCCCTGGTGACCCCAGATGACCCCTTGACCTTTACCAAACATATCCAGTTTAATCCTTACACCATAACACATCCACATACCAAGTATGACATCTATCCAAGTTTTCTACCTAGAAATATCGTGTTGAGAAGGTTTTTAGTTTTTGATCTCTGGTGACCCCAAATGACCTTTGACCTCCACCAAAAACAATAGGGCACACCTTCTCCCTATGATGAATCTATGTACCAAATCCAAGTTCCATCCAACCTTCCCTTGTTGAGTTAGAGCGTACCGAAGCAAGTGTCACACACACACACACACACACATACACACACACACACGCTAACCTGACTACATATAGGTTCCTTTGCTACCGCAAGGAACCAAAAACTGGGGCTGTTTAACTCCATCTAACCTGCCTTGTTCAATGTACATGCATGCAGTGTAGGTAACAATAACTGCACTTACAGTTAATTGGGCTGTACAGTGTAGTGAATGATAGCATAGTAGAAGGAAGCCCTCTATAAATAGTGTACCATCAATATTTCTTTGCTTGCATGCTTTTCAAGTAAACCCCATCTCCAATTGGATGTTTTGGATGTTTGCTTACTTTAATCATATTTCTAAGATAATTCCTAAATCAAATAAATTTGTGGAAATTTAACACATTGTCCCAAATAAGATCCCTTTCAAACTCTGGGAACATACCCATGCAGGGAGGATCCCCATTTATATAACTAAATTTCCTAAAATAAACATTGTCTCTCAGTGTCCCATTATTTATTTTATCTTGGCAGGAAGTTAATACTTCCTGAAATAGTTTTATGGAGGAAAACAGCAACATATAGTTCAATTTGTTAAATATATAGAAAGGTTATCTGGAAGCATTTTTGTCATACTATATCAGGTTTTGACAAAATTATTACATTTGCTAAAATCCTTTTATATTTGTAATAAGTGGAATAATTAAATTTGTCCTGTATGTTTGATTAAACATCAGGTCATGTTCAAACTTTGTCTATATTATATTTTGTCAGTGTTTTAGACTCATTGTTCAGCCTCTAACCTACTTTGTAATCTTAGCACATATCTCCAAAACTTTAATAGGTCATCAATCTTATTATTTACCAAAGGATTACTGTAGATTCAGTCACCCCAAATAATTTTGGCACATTGCTTAATTCATGTTATGTCCCATGTATGTATAACTTTAACGGTAGTTTACAGCATACTGTATCTAATTTTGCTTGCTTGCTTAAAGGCCAGATTCCCTCACTCCAAACAGTACCAATTCTCATAACCTTCTTACTTAAGTCCGGTCCAAGCTCCTACAATTGTCTGAAATTAACTCTCATCCAGACACAATCTCAGTTTACTGTGCTTTAGGGTGAATATAGAATGAGTTCAATGTGTATAATCAAAACACTCTCAGTACATTTCATGCAAGCTTTGGTACTCTGCATTGTTGAAATTAGCAGTCAACCAAAAAGCTGAGCCAATGAAGAGTTTCTGGTATCCCCTACAAGAAGTATAGTTTGGGGTGAGAGGATTAGCCCTTTATGTCAGGTCTGAAAATCTTTTGTGAAGTAGCTTTCATACTAGCTCAGTTGCAAAATATTGCCTCATGAGAGAAAGCATTAAATGTACCTAAATAAGTGAAGGAAGGGGAAGGGATGAGTGGTGGGGGTAGAAGAGGGGGATGAGTAGTAGCCAGCAGAGGTGGGAATAATTATTCAACTGGTGTTTAAATAACACATCTGAAAAGGTAGATTTAGAGGGGTCATGTAGATAGAGCTATAGATAGATCTGAAAGGCAATTTATGGGATTTATACTCATGGGGATGTTCCCATGACCCCAAAGTTTGACTTTTTACATTTTTGTGAAAACTGAAAAAAACTTTTTGCTTTCTAACACCTCATCTTCCTAAAAATCCAACAAGAGTTTCCATTTCCAACAGTTTCATATCTTGACTCTCCCATTAAGTCATGCATTTTTTTATTGCAAAATGAAGTGTCAGAAACAGCCAGAGTTGTTACACATGGTCAAGTGATTACAACATCGAACGTGAAGTTGGGAGGTTGGGAGTTTGAATCCTGGCCAGGTCATACCAAAGACTTTAAAATTCACTTTGCTGACATACACTTACCCCTTGTTACATCTTATTTGCAGTAATTTTGCACGCTGTGCACAACTCAGAGCAGTTTTGACACTACACCCCCTAATGTCCACCATTATTTGGATGCCCAAACTACTGAAAAGCTTATTCATGCATTCGTTACCTGCCGTCTGGATTATGGAAATAGTCTTTTCTATGGTTTACCTAAATACCAAATTTCAAAACTCCAGCGAATTCAAAACTCAGCGGCTCGACTTGTTGCATTAACAAAATCATGTGACCACATCACCCCTGTTCTTCGTAATCTTCACTGGCTTCCTGTGCAGCATCGTATCAACTACAAAATCCTTCTTCTTACATACAAATGCATCCATGGTTTTGCTCCATTATATCTAAAGGATCTTATATCTAATTACAAGCCTTTATGTGAACTACGTTCCAGCTCTCAATCTCTTTTAAATGTGCCGTCATCTGTTACCCATTGTTATGGTGATCGTGCTTTTTCAACAGTATCTGCGAAACTGTGGAATGACCTTCCATCTTTTGTCAAGAACTCTTCCACTGTTGGACAATTTAAAACTAACTTGAAAACTCATTTGTTTACTTTGTCTTATTGACCGCATGTTGTATAGTTTTAGCGCTTTGAGACTTCTTGTGTAAGGCGCTATATAAGAACTGTTATATTATTATTATTATTATCTTGGCTGACAGCTTGTCCTCATTTAGACTTTAAAAACGGAATTAACCTACTGCCATTGCTCAGCAAAAGCAATGGAGTAGGAAAAACAAACTAGTGAACCACAAAGTTTTGGAAAAAAAGCTGTGGCCGACTTGACTTCAATTGGTAAGAAACAGTGTACAACCATGTAACGCCATACCTAACTTACTCATAGTTAAAGAATGAGGTCAGTATGCAGATTAGGATGGACAGTTGATAGAGGACCTCATGGCTAATATGGGCATCTCCATTAGAACAACTTAGATTTTTGAAGATTTCAGCCAGGCTACTATAGATTGCATGATGTATGACAATTGTATCTGCAACATTTTAGACAAAATAAATTCATGTACCAGGTGAAAGTAACCCTTCATTTTATTTGTTGAATCTGTGCAAGTAAACTTGTATTCTTAAGAAAATGTTTTGCAAGTGTCGTTCAAAACCTTTTGAAACCCCTTTTTCCTGAAAAGTCGGACTGCTCAGTACAAGCATGATGCTTTCCTAGGCTTCTGCCACAACTTTCTGAGTAAATTTCATCACACTGCACATTATATAATGTGTAAAAATAAATGAAATGAAGTTAATACTGAACCACTTGAGTAAGTATAAACATTTCCACAGGACTACAAGACCACAGCAAGAAATCATAAGAGGAGGGCTATTAAGGACCATAGAATCAGGACTAGAAATAAACTGACATAACCCACAGCCATGGCTGTCAGGTCTTCACTGATGGACATTGTGAGCTAGTAGGTCTTTTGTGGAGGTGTTAGAGATAACAAATAGAGTTGGTTAGTCTCACCTCAGGTTGCCGTGTTCTGTGCAGCCCCGTCGATACCGTTGAAACAATATGGCGTCACAATGGAACCTCGTGTCCTCGCGAACGAATCTTGGCTGTTGCAAAAGCGGCACTATGGCTCCACTCAACACTACAGTCCCAAGTAAATAATACATGTCGAGCTGCCAGCTGCTGCCCAACGCACGAGACTGTCCGTGTTGGTGGAACGAATAGGGTGCTTTTTACGTGGTTCGAAACGGACACGAGTAGTAGATGAAATTAGCTCCGAGATTTCAAGTGGTAGACTTCTAGTAAAATGGCCTAGTTGGCTAAGTAATATTTCCACGAAGGTAGCTGGTTTCAGCGAAGCTGGTGGCTTACTTCAGCATCCTTATGTTGTGGTTGGCTAGAGTAGTAATCACTAGAAGTAGATGTTCCGCGTGCGAGAGCTAGAGTGGTTCTGGGGAGAGCATCTGATGGTGATTGGTCAGAAGTCCTGACGTCATGAGGCTGCTCTCGGTAGCTAATGTATATGTATGAGTAAAGTGTATTGTGCACTTAGAATGTGTGTCCAAAGTGCTACAGGTCCTTCAGAAATGGCCTATCTGGCCCTTTTTCAAGTTTGCAGTATTGCGAGCCCTGTAGAATGATGACTATGTGCTTTTCAACGATACTTTTTCAAAATCAAAATTTAGAATATTTTATTAGTGGGGATTCCCATCGTCTCATGCAGTAGCCCAAAATTCTGAGACCTAAACCACACTGCAAGCATGTGTCATGGAATGCCAGGAGATGTTTTTTCATAGCCTGCATGTTTCAGTTTAATTTGTCAGCTAGTAATAATTCTTCTTGATTGAGAATAGTATAGAATTTCCTGAGTAGCAATAAATGCAACCAAATGCACTTAAATTGCTCTGTAGGAAAAGTGGTCTGAAGACAGCCCCTGTCTTAGATGGAAATTTATTGCAGTTTATATGTCTATGTTTTTATATATGATTTTTAATTATAAGTAAGTCTCTCTCAACCAAAATCAGTGAAAATTCATGACCACAATCATATCATGGGGTATATATGGTTTGCCTGCATCTCTTTGGTGATTTCTATGGACAACCAAGAGGATTTGATATTTTACAACAAACAGTACATTAGAATATTACTCAATCCTCCTGACAAACCTGATGTATGTGTCCTCTCCCAGGAAGCATGTATGCTGTAGAGATTAAGACAGGAAACTGTTTTCTGAAAGTAGATAGCATGGAAGATATAAATCTACTTTGTAAATAAGAGTTTATTGTTGAAGTTCATACTAGATCCCCAAATGAGCCACCAATGCAGTTTTGGCCTACAGCTAGGCTACTGAAGCTTAAATGGTACATTATTACCAATATTGATGTGATAAAAGGCTCACAGTATCTACTCTATGGGACCATTTTAGGGTTTTCAAGGTTTTTGCTGCTGGTGATGCTTTTAAAGGGTACCTCAAGTCAAAAAATTCAAAAATATATAAAGAACATGAAAAGCTAATTGTAACAGTCCAATTCCCATCTTAACAGCACATTCCTGAACTGAGATATAAAATCTTGAAATTTATTCATTTCAAACAAATTTGTCCATTGCCCAATAATTTGTGACTTTCTTCTTGTATAACTCACATAACCTGCTTTGTTTCCGGTTAAAATTAAAAATGTTTTTATGACCTTGAACACTTCCTGTTTCAGTGCTTCCACAGCATGGTGAACAGAGGGGGCTTAATTGATTACTCGCCCCATTAGAGTAAAAGTGATATCACACCTTGGCACAAGGTGCAGTAACTTTCAGAAAAATAAAAAAATACAAAGACTGTAATTTGAGTAGTACAACAATGACATCACAAATTACAGTTATTGCGCAATATACCATTTTCAGTTCAGTGAATAAACTTCAACATTTTATATCTCAGCTTAGGAATGCCCTGTGAAGATGGGAGTTGGACTGTTAGAATTCATTTTTCATGTTCTTTAAAATATATTTTTGAATTTTTTGACTTGAGGTACACTTTAACAGTTAGTTAGTTAGATAATATTTAACAACGCACCAACATGAGTGTGTTATACAGTCTCATAATGTTCAAATACTGTTCAAATCCTCCAATTTAGTTGCCTCTTATGACAGGCAGGGAATACTGTGAGCATATTTTACAACCCCCAGCCCACAGGGGGAGGTAATTGCTTTAAACAAAGTACAAGCTCATGCAGTGGCCTATTAGAACATTGCTTTA
Organism: Holothuria scabra; assembly: GCA_037179385.1. Lineage (NCBI taxonomy): Eukaryota > Metazoa > Echinodermata > Holothuroidea > Aspidochirotida > Holothuriidae > Holothuria > Holothuria scabra. The sequence goes on along the minus strand of CM074185.1, from coordinate 30,618,999 downwards.
GTTTGTTAGTTGTTGTGGCCAAACACTAATGTCCACAGCTACAGTAGGGTTTACTTTACTCAACATCAGCTGTTTAAGCAAAGTCAATATGAACAACTCTGATATCTGAGGCCGGCATGTGCTAAACAGCTGAACAACATAACGGCAGAAAGGCTAATTTTGTTCATGGCATTCCGAAGAGCTGAAATAACGGCCAGACAAATCTTTGCTTAAAATTTAACATGAAATCAATTTGAGATGTGCTGCATCATGTGCAACGTGCATCGCAAGACTACAGTACAAATGAATACTGTTACGTTAGTAATGTATTTTTTTGTTTTGACTTCTGGCAATTTGCAATGTCATGGCAATTAATAAAATCTCATTAATTTTATCAAGTAGCACAAGACAAACAGCTGAGCTTTAGCAAGGAACATTAGCATCTGACCTTGAAGTGGAAAATCGTGCCTCAAATGAAGTTTTGAAGAGTTAGTGTCTCCATTTGGAACAACAACTCTCTGATTAAAATGGCCACATAGCTAATGTAAGCCCATCCATTTAACTATATCACTGTTGCATGCAGAAGTTGGGAAATATCTGCTGGGTAGCTGTGTCAGAAATACTGTACTGTGTAAAGGGAAAATACAATCATCCTATAAACTTGAATAGTAAAGGAGCCTGGCTATCCTGTTTCCTGAACGGCTCTTTAGAGTCATGTGACAGTTTTTTCCACCTCCGTTGTGAAATTTTCTAGAAATAATTAACTCGATCGTTGGTATTCGATCCATAAATGTGTACATTACCATACCTATACCATAGATACTCTAAAGAATAATGGTGAGAAGATTATTGTGCAGTTTACCCTAGCTGTTGTTTAAAAATAAGTCTGCAAGGGGTGATTACTTTCACACCCTTTAAGTAAAGGCAGGTGGGAAGAATGTATGAAGTGACAGGATAATTGATGACCAAAAATGTTTCTTATGTTACATCTTACCTGAAAGATCATGATTAATACCCCGTTGGGTTACAGCTAGGGTAGAAGAAAATGTTAGCTGTTAGACTGACTGACAGCTAATAACTTTTCATTTTAACTGTTTAAGCAAACATGGTCTATTATCACACTCTGGCATTTAGTTTAACACGTACTATTTCAAGATGGATGGAATGTTTTGGCTGTTGTAAAGAATGACATAGATGATAGAATAACAGGTTCGGAATTCGTGCATTCAGCTAGACTATCAGGTGGGGGTAATTTTGGAAGTCATTACTTGAATTGGGGCATTGGAAAGGAGAAGAAGATTAATGAAGAAAATGAAATTCGTTCTCAACTGCAGATAAAAGCTCTTGTCAAGGAATACAAATGGCAGGCTTACCCCTGCAGTTTCATGTCAAGTTTTTAGCCATTAAAGTTAGGTAGCAAAATTAAGAACTTTGTACTCAACTGCCCACCAAGGCTCATGTCAAGAAATACCCATGGTAGGCTCACCCCTGCAGTTGCATGATAAATTTTCAGCCATTACAGTTAGGTAGCAAAATTTAGAACTTTGCACTCAACTGCTCACAGAAGCTCATGTCAAAAAATTCACATGGCAGGCTTAATTACCCCTGCAGTTGATGACAAGTTTTTAGGGAAAAGTTAGGTAGCAAAATTTAGAACGTTGTTCTCAACTGCTCACAAAAGCTCATGTCAAGAAATACCCATGGTAGGCTCACTCCTGAATTTGCATGACATGTTTTCAGCCATTACAGTTAGGTAGCAAAATTTAGAACTTTGTGCTCAACTGCTCACAGAAGCTCATGTCAAGAAATTTACATGGCAGGCTTAATTACCCCTGCAGTTTTATGACAAGTTTTCAGCCATTTCAGTTAGGTAGCAAAATGAAATGATCATAGTCCTCACTTCACAGTTGCTTTGTCTCTCTGGCCTCCTTTATGTTGAGAAATGTATCTGTTTTGCAGTGCACCCTACTCATTGAATTGTCAGACTTTTTTCATAACACCTTTTGCTATTTGGAGGCTATATAAGGCTAAGCACACCCTGAGACAATGCTTTAATTAAATAGGTACAGTAAACAGAATGGCAGCTCAACTGCTGTAACCAAGTGGAAAACTGGTCTTTGCAAGCAAAGGGTGCTGGGTTTTGAAAATCTGCAGGTCTAAATCTAATGGCAACAAATTTGGAATGACTGGACTGTCATTTGAATATCTCTTGGAAGTTCCTAATCAGTCAGGTCTGATGGGAGTGGAGTGTCAAAATTTACTGTAGTTATATACATGGCCCCTCAAATTAGACATGCATATTAGATAGCAAAGGAGAAGTAGAGTCACTGCAGTGACATAAATATATCCCCTAGTAAGGTTTGGGGAGGGGGTAGGAGGGGAAAAGTATGGAGCCAAAATTGGCTAACATTGAAGTGAAGCCATAATAAAATAAATACTGACTTGTAGGGGTTGAAGTATGCATGGATTAATGCACAGTATCAAACTAAATCCTTTGATGTTAATTACCCAGTTTACTTCATATAGGGTCGGAGGGCTAGTGACATGGGATAATGAGACAGCAGACCATTGAGACAGAAAACTACTATATAGTGAGACAGGGAAGCATAGACAATACCCCATATGTACACAGATAGAACAACTAACAACTAATTTAAGGATGCAGCAAAATTAATGCTTCAGTTTACAAAAAAAGCACACCAAAGACTTGAAAGAAAATAGTTAGATGTAACAATTTTAGGGAAAGTATAGTTGCTGCAGTGACATCAATACATCCACTAGCACCAATAAGGTTTGGGTGGAGGGAGTGAGGAGTATAGAGAGCCCAAAATCTACCATCTAGGACCTATTGTGACTTGTTAATACGCTCCACACATTTTCCCTCTGAGAATGCGCACCTTTAACTCTGAACTACTTTTTATACAAATCATGAATGGTACATCATGTTACAAAAATATCCAGTGTATAAATTTGGTTAGATATCACTTTGAATTCAATAATTTCCTTAATATTGACCCAAATATGGGTAGTTGCTTTCTGTACCAAAGACTAGTGTGTAATTCATCTATCTGTACTGTAATTTAAGAAGTTTAACCCTGTAGATATGGTAGGTCACTCGTGTCTATTCCCAGAAAGTTACGTCTTAATATTTCACCCTGTTTAATAATTATGAAACCCTTGTAAACACTCCAAAATCAAATTATTTCTAGAGATGACATAATATATATGTGCACCTTAGCAAAATTGAACTAATAGACAAAATTATTCCTAATTAGTCAGCCCTGGGGAAAAATTAACTTATGTTTTAAGTACCTACATGGTTTAGTCGGTAGGTGGGCAAATATCATACTGACTTTTACATCTTAAGAGAAAGGGTTTAGATTTTTATTAAAGTTGTTGAAAGGGTAAAATTAAGGAATCTGGCTGTTGTGGCTCAATGATGAACATTTGTTTGCCATACATTTGGCATATTATTCAGGTAACATGCTCTTTCCTCCCTGCGCTTTTTGCAGCTAATTTGAAATCTGGAATGTCTTCCATATGCGTTGGTTTATTAACTTATGACCTGTAAGTCAGCTACAAAAAGCATTTTTCAGAAATTCATTCAGTTACAACGTTTTTGGGGAGCTTTATAATTACAGAAGTTTTTCATGTGCCATTATAATTCTTCCCATATTGGCCAAGTTGGTGTACTTCTTACTATTTAGTTGACCACACTCAGTACGCTTCCTTGTTGAATGTGTATACATACACAGCATATATATATATTGCAGTGCATGCTGTGCATGCAGTGTCCTTTGCACAAAGCCTTTATTTGGCATGCATATTATTGTCCTCCAGCATTTCAGATCTGTGACGTAATTGCAAAGTTTGCTATATTTTGATCATGCACTGGCATACAGTGTCATTTGTTGCTTGAATTTTAACGGTTTCTACTGCTTGCAGATTTAAAGATGAAGAAATCAAGTACATGTAGAGACCCTGTCATCTTTCATTTTGATCTTCTCTTCTTCTTCGCAACCCCTATACTTACTTATCCTCTTCCCTTCGGCAGCAAAAAGTAAAAGGCACCACTTCTATTTTACATTCCTTGTGTTTTCCTTGAAAATGCAATAATTGCATCATGAAATGTTATGTAAGATAAGTCCCCAGCTTTCATGGGAAATAGTTTTGTTGAAGATATTTGCAAGATTTTGATTTTATTTCACTAATGGGACAATATCCGCTGATTTCAAGGTAGTTCAGCTTGGTTGGAAAGAATGTTTAATTCCTGGAAAATTAGGCAATTTCGCCAGAGATCTTTCATGTTTTCGTGTTCAAAACTAGCCAGGTTTTCCCATCACAGGCCCACCATTCAGTTCAAACACTGATATTTTCCTGTTGGGAGCTCCCCATATTGCTGTTTTTCCACCCATGGGTTGAGCATAATGAAATTTGACCTTAATCTGACTTGACAGTATTACTTTCAAAAAAAAAAAACCTTTCAAGGAAAAATAATTGAGCAGGATTGGTTAACTTTGCTTGTATTGTTTTTATTCTAAGAAACATTCCACATCAGTTGTATCAGGAGTGGGCACAATTGATCAATGTCTTTCAGGAAAGGTTTTATGCAGCATCATTGTAAGCTATCTCTGTAAAGCCTTGTTCACTGGTATGATATTTACCTGATTTACAGAATTTTGAGGCAATCAGTTTCTTAGAGATGGGGCCTGTTCTTTGTTGCAGAAAATTCGCAGACAGAATTGAGTGAATGTTCATGAAAAGGTCTATGACTAGAACAGAATTCCCAGCAGTAAATTTCAGGAGGTAATTAAGGGAGCTGGAAAATGTAAGTAATGACATAATGCAGATGTGAGCCCCTGAAAATTTTCCTGATTGGGAAATAGTCTAACCATGACATAATTTTGCACTGAAAATACTTGCTCTGAAAATGATCTTATTTCCTAGAAAAGGTTTATGTTCTTTTACTATCTCCCAGCCCCCCCCCCACCACTAGTGGCAAGCCATGATTTTTATTTGAAGGAGGGTGCATGCAGTACGATGAGTGAATGCTGGCCTGAGTGTTGGGTCTAAGTGTAGGGGACTGGAATTTTTGGAAAATTATGTGTCCTTCAATGTGCAGTCACATAGTGCTATACTACACTCTGAAGTAAAATATTTGTTTAAACAGTTAACGTATTGTTAGGAGCTAGACCATTCGGTATGTTATTTAATCGCTGACCTGTTGGAGAGTTACAGCGGAAGGGCGTTTTCTCCTCCCCTGCCCTAAAGAGTTGAAAAATTGATACGTTGTATGCAATCTGGTAGCTAGCACATATGCTGCATTTTGAAGTATTTTAACATACTTTGATGAACTAAAATAAATGGCATCAGTGGGCTAGGCATATAACGTACCCAACGACCCTAGAGCTCTGACTATGTGCCTCAGTCCTGACCCTCCATCCCTCTGTACTCGGCCATAATGGAAGAAAGGTGAAAGGTCAACAAATTATTCTGTATTACTCTTGTACAAGATAAAATAGGAGAAAAGAGTCTGCCTCTATATGTTTACAGGTAGCTGGCTGAGTTTGATTTGGGAATATTAGCATACTACAGTATAAATGTTACCAATCTCCTCCTGTTCAATGTTAGAAGTATACTGACGTCTGCATGTTTTGGAACATAGATATTGCAAATGAAGGTGAACCAATGGAGTTATTCTGTTTCACTGATCAGTTACAAGTTATGATTAAAATGAGTCATACGTTAAGATACAGTACCCAGGTTCATATGTCTGCTATAGTATGCTACCTTCAAATTAGTGTTATTTACTACTTACTTGCCCTAAAGGTATCCTGCATTCATGTTCTTGACAAGCAGACTCATGGGAATGACTGTTGTGGTGACAGTTGTTCCTAAAATAATGAAAAGTTTACCTGTAGAGGTGACTCAGTTTGTAGTTGGGTTTTGGGATTAATGAGGGATCACTAGAAATATGCGGTATAAGCATATTTCAAAGGCATTGACTGTTCAAATTAAAGACTGAAAAAAGTAACCTTGCAGATTAATACAAGGGCAGCCTTGCAGACAATTGCATGGGACAGCATGCAGAAGAGCCACGAGGAGTACATAGTACAAGGGTAACCAAGTAGACAGTGATATGTGGAGGGGGAGAGGCAGAAGAGACTTGAGGAATAATACCAGGGTTGTCTTGCAGACAGCTGCATTTAGAAGGGTGGGGGGGGGGGCAGAGGAACTTTGCAGTTTGGTACATGGGCTGTCATGCAAACATGGGCATGGGAGGGTAGGGGGGCAGAAGAACGAACTCTGGCATAGTTCTAGGCCAAACCATGCAGGCAATTAATTGGCATATGGGAGGAGCTAGGCAGAAGAGCCTTTATGTAACCCATTCCTGGGGTAATCCTTTGGCTAAGTTAGCAGCATGGTTGCCTGGATAAGGTACGTTTCCAGATTTTAGGTAAAGACACTTAGCATTGCATGACTTAAATAGCAAATAAATCAAAAATTAATTTAAAAAAAAAATCAATAATCAGCAATATAACTTAATGTTGCATGGTGTATAGAACTTCCTATAGGGCTATAGATTGTTCAAATTGCTTTCAATATTATGTACTCATTTGAAAGTTTTACAGTATTTACGTAGCTCATTTTCCCTGGTATCATAGTGGGCAATTTAATGAAATGACTTAAAGCAGGGTCAAGACTAAATTTAACTAAAACTCTTTGTTTTGTTGTAAACATGCAGATTGTATTGAACTGTACTGTAAGGTACGTCTGTTAGTTATAAATACTATGTACCCATAGGCATACAATCCCGAGTAGTCCTGCAAAGCTCAAAAAACATGATGAATTGGTCACGGTAAAAATATATACATGGTTTCCTTCCTTGCCCATTACACAATTTGATGGTTGACAGACAATATTAATACCCCATTCATAGACATTTTATGATCCTCAAGAAACCTTAGCCACAGCATGCAGTGCATGCAGAGGGAGTTTTCATTACAATCCTGCCCAAAGTACCACGTAATTTTTTGCAACCTAAGTGGAACAGAAGCTCGGTGAAGTAATACCACGTAATTTTTTGCAACCTAAGTGGAACAGAAGCTCGGAGAAGTTATGGTACTAGACCTCCAGCGGTGGGTTTGGAAACTTGATATACCTCACTTGGACAATAGATATAACTGAGGTTAGAAAATCCAACTTTTTAACCGTGATCAAAACAGCATGGTCTTAGTGATGGTCAGTCTCTTGCACAGTCTGTGGTTTTAGTCCAGTGGCTCCAGTGTGGCTCCAGCCAGTTGTGTCAGTCATCATATGGGTATTTTATTCTCATGAATGCAGTTGCTCAATCACATGTGAAGTTGGTGTCCTTTGATAATAAATGTGGGACAGGTTACAGGCATTCAGGGATGATTGGTCAGTAACTGGCCGTGTACTTCAATTACCTATTAATGTATGCAAGGCAAGTTATATCAACTATTATACATGGTAGCATCAATATAGATTAATGCATGCTTGGCTGTTCATTCTGTTATCTATTTTATACAATTTGATCTAATTAAACTTCTTTTAAGACTTTAAAGAGTTGGGGCTATTTCGACCTCTTAGCAAACTTTTTTGTAAAAGTATGTTTTGTGTTCTTGTTGCTATTAGAAATTATCGTAGACCTGTGATATTATACTACTGTTGCCATATCTGGGAGATGCATGGTAAGTAGTTCCTCAGTATAAGGACTTAATTTGGTCATTTGCTAACTCACTATGCACATTCCTTACTCCAGCTGTTCAAAAAAGAAGGGTTGGTGGTTGTGACTGTTGAAATTAACTTTCTTCTAACAACAAAGCTTGGACATAAAACACTCATCCAGTGGCAATATAATTCTTCATGAAATCCTACAGTCCTGAATGGCCAAGTACTTTTTGATCTCTGAAAATTTTTGGGAAGGATCAAAACTTTGCAATATGCAATTTGCAACTTTTTGCAACTACTGTATGTCATGTGAAGCTTCATTTACAACATTATGCTAATGAATTGGTTGTAACTGTTATGTCAGTTAGTGTACAGGAAACTTTGAGTGGGGAAGTATGGGAACAGCAAAGATCAAATGTTGTTAGTGGCATGACTAGGTTATATGTACATGTAAGTAAATAAAGATTTTAGGTCCTTCCTATGCTATAAGGATGTACAGTAAACCAATTTTGTCCACCACTGTGACTGTTGAAAACCCACAATTTTCGATGGCTGGAGTAAGGACTTTGAATAATGAGTTATGGGCAACTGGAAACACACATAGCCTCCTTTTTACTGAGGAAAAGGTATGTTCTGAGGAAGAGGTATGCACTATAAAAAACTGAAGATGCATGAAGTTTTCAAGGACATATAGACCTTTTTATTTTCAAGTGGAAACAAAAGCATGGAATGTAAGTTGGGCAAGAAGGATCGCAAGAATTTCTAAGCAGTTTGGCCTTTTTTTAAATTGAATGAACGAACTTCAACAATTAATATGAACTAGGGACGGAGTCAGTTATTTAACTGGCGATTATGGCCAAGTCACTTATGTATTTCCTTTGCCCACCTGCCCGTAATGGCCGGTTAGAAAATGACTCTTCCCTAGCTCTATCAATCTCATCAATGAAACAAACTATTAATGGGAGGTGGGATGAACAAGATTCATTTTTTCACCTCCAAAATATACATATTTTTGCAATTGTAGACTGTCTAGACCCACTTTAAATTTTGCTAAATGCATGAGTCTAAAATAGGAAGAAAAAAAAATAAAAAAAAAAAAACAAAAACACACAAAAAAATGACACCATACCAGACCACTGAACCTTTTAATGTTATCTTAATGACCAATATTAAAGAAGTATAACCTATATCTATTAGACATGGTCTGTTGAATTTAATCAGGAAGTCTGATCTAGACCTAATGGTAAAATAAACAAATAGTATATATGTTGTCATAGCAATAAGTTCAGTGTTATTAAAATGCTTACAGAATTTTTTTTGCCGTTATTAACTTAGTATTTATCAAGGCATTTTGGAAGTGCAGGAAATAATTTATCCAGTTTCTCATCGCAGTTTGCTACACAAGCAGGTCAAGTTGCTACACAAATGAAAAATTGTGCAACAATTCTTTGTGGGCATAACCTTTGCATTTTCACAAACCCTTAAAAACCTTCAAAACTGCTATGCAAAATTTGAATGATAAATAATTCCCTGAAGTGATTCAGGAGTAATTGCATCTTAGTAACTACAGTATGAATGCATGCAAATTTGGATTGGTTAATTCTGGAATATTAAATTTCTTTGTTTCACAGAAGAGGTTCATTCTTTTAAAAGTAATATTTACTAACACAGAGTGATAGATCATTCAAAATAAGGCCAGTGTAATAGCTACCTTTCTTTTCAAGAAATAATTTTCCAACAGATAGAAATTCGGTTATATTTGTTTCTCATTAATAATTGTTTTCTCCCAAATTGTCAACATTTCAAATGATACAAAATTCAACTCACATTGTACAAGATATTTTGATGAAATTAAGCTATTGTTGGGGTTTATTAAATAAGCTTGATATTGACTTAACCTATTTCTTTCGCATGCAGTATTTCCCTTTAAGTTCTGAGTTGTTCTATACACAAATCCGATTAGCACTTGTTTTTAGTGACTGTGCGCAGCCATACAGTAAGTGGGGTCCATCAGCCTTGAATTGCCTTTATATATCTTCTACATAAGTTTCAAACCCTCATATGTTCAGTGAAATTGAAGGAATTCAGATACAATGTAGTGTACAACCATCCATGACAGAGGTAAGCAAGAAAATCGAAATATTAAAAGGTGATGGATCCCACTTATGGCCGACTGAAATTGGACCTTTAGTTTCTGTCCGGATTCGTCTATACCACGGGAATAAGTGGAATTTTATATTGTAGTCTTTAAAATCCTTGTATTGTTGTACTGTATCCTTCCTTCATACCAACAATACTAATTAACTCGATCCTGTTGCTGCAGTCAAGGATGGGTACTGTGATTGTGTTAAATAATCACTATTTTGTTTTTGTGTTGACAGTTGATTTCTTTGTATTAATTGGTTAACTTTCTTGAAAATATGACCTTTAATGGCTGAATGTTTAAGTCTACAGAAGATACATTAAAGTCTGCAATTTCAGGATCTCAAAGCTTTGGATCCCCAGTTCAGTTTAATTTGTGTTAACTGCAACCAGTAGGAGTAGCCTACAAAATTTGTCAATTACAAATATTGGCATAATCATGTGGGTAGGGTTGTGAATGGACGAAGACTTGTGGGAAAGGTCACAAGGTGTTGTCATTGTTGTATAAAAGCCTGTTTTTTTTTGTTTTTTTTTGGGAGTGATCTTTGCTGTTAAACCCATACTGTAAATAGAAGTAAAATTACCTGGAATCCACAATTATCCTCAATGGCTTTCCATCTGTCATTGAATGTGGGAAAATAAACCAACAAACTAAGGGCAGAGTCATTTATCTAACTGACAGTTATTGCCAAGTTACTTCTGTGTTTCCTGTGCCCAACTTCCCATACTGGCCGGTAAATGAATGACTCTCCTCTAACCAACCATATATGGTTCAGTGATATAAAATCTTGTACATTTTTGTGAGACGTTCACGTATACTGTAAATATCCAAGAAACATTTTCCACTTCTATACACTGTATGTAATGTTGTATAAGTCTGCAAGTGTACATGTTCTGCTAGTATTGCATGAATTTGCAGGTAAGTTAAAAATAATGCTGTTAAAGAAAATGTATATACCTTGTAGCAATACATGCTGAGAAAAGCCCCTTAGCTACTTTGGTACTGGTCAATACGGGCACATATGGCAGTATACACGAATCCAGACAGCAAGTGGTGGTCTGATTTCAGTCGGCCATAACTGGGGTCCATCACCTTTAAATCTTCCATTTCCTTGCTTACCTCGATCATGGATGGTTGTACACTAATTTGTATCTTGAATTCTCCAATTTCACTAAATATGAGGGTTTGAAATTCATGTTAACAATAAGTAAGGACGGTTTTAGGCTGATGGACCCCACTAGTGGCGGCTACAGTCACTGAAAACAATCGCTAATCGGATTCGTCTATAACCTTGGATAAAGTCAAGTTCAATGGTGTATTGTGTGTGTGCATATATCCATGAATTAAGCTACTTGGAGAAATGCCCAGTGACCAGCACAACAGAAAAACTGTGGAATTGAACACAAAAAGCAGCAATGGCTGTCAGAGTTTATTTTTTTTTCTGCATTGCAGTTCAAATTCTTCGATGTACATTGCCCTTCCTTACCTCCTATTTACAGTTTGTAATCTACCCATTACAAATTGTAAATAGGAGGTATATAAGTGTTGGGACTTGTAGGTTCCCAAACCAGGGAGTTTTGGGAAAACCATTGAGCTAAGGGCAGCTGGTTCTTCTCATTAACATTAATAATTTGTTGAACTTTGACTAAAGTGAAAATGTCCTATTAAAGTAACTGATATAATAATTATACATTTATAAGCAAATAACAGGATACTGCCGAAGAGCTCAGTTGTCTTACACAAACATAAACTGCTTCTAAACCTGGTGTATTCATTGCATGTTACTCCTTCTATGTCACTATCAACACCTTCCATTTTCAAAATGAAATTTTTTACCAAGACAACTCTTCCTATGTAAATTTTTACCAAAGTTATGACATAGGCCTAATAATTACCAACCAGGGCACTTTCAGGTGCTATTCCGTAGGAATTAAACACGCTGCTACATGTGAGGCAAGCAGTCACAGGTTACTGGTGAATAAGTTGACACTCTCTCAGTGTTTCTGCATGATATGTTCTCCGTTATATCCCAAAGGAAACAGACATGTATGGAAAATGATGAAAAAACATGGAAATAGAAAACCATTTTGAAATCAGAAATTGTTCAGCATGGATCTGTGAGACACCCCAGGGTAAAATCATCATCTGTGATTTACACAATGCAGTCATAGAAAATCATTACATCTTACTTTTAAACTTGCAAGAAATAGAACAGTCCACAGAAGATTGCCAACTACATCTTTCCTCACTATAGATATATCTCCTGTTTTTTGTACATTTATGTGTGTAATCCTCACTAGTCAGGATTCCAACAAAATTTGGAAATACCAAAAAAGGAATGACAAATAGTTCCATTGACTACAATAGTAGAATAATCCTTACAAGATACTGTTGTGTAATTATACAGGAGTCAAGAAATTCATTGTCCCTCCTTTCATTAATTCAAGTGATTCCTTGACCTTATTATTCATAAGCTAAGTTGGAGTTTCTGTTTACAGTCCAGTCAATGTGTAAGTGTACGGTGTGCCCTTAAGTCAGGAAGTCCTTGATTGAACAAGAAAAAAAAATATCTGGATAGCACTAGCTCACATATGTTTATGTATAGAGGAGTTTGTTTTTCTAATATTGTCATAGCTTCATTGCTCACTTTGTGAAACATTTTTTTTTTCTCACATGACCTTCTTACACATGGTTTTATTTGCAGATCTTTCAGTATATAAGTGTCTACATAAGGAATTAAAGAGCATGAAGAATGTTGCCCAAGTTAATTTCAAACCAGCAGCTTAATCTCATAATTTTCTTCCCTTTTCACTTTAAAGTGTCTTTCATAATACTTAAGGATAATTTCAACATTGCATATTTAAGGAATAAACTGCATCTAGCTGTTCCAGTATTGTTGGTGAATAAACTGTCGAGACTCCATATTTTTTAAAATAACCGACAAGGTAAAGCGGAGTGTGTTATTTCTTTCAAATTTGGAGTCTAGACTGTTAAGTCACCAATAATAATCAGACAAATGTGGTTTATACCTTTTCACCACTGAAAAAATGTTCTTTTTGGAGTTTCCTTTCTCTAACATAGGCATTGCTCCTGATTTGTAGGCCTTGTAGACCTAGTGGGTGTGGTGCCAACACTGCTGTATCAGGCCTCATGAAACTGGTAAAGGATGCTCACATCTTTGTGTTCATGATCTGCATGCAAAAACAGATGCTAGCCTTATAGTGCTTTCCCTGGGCGTGTAAACATGAGAGGCATGTATACATTTATTATGTGATGCCATTGACACACATGCATTCTTAACAAGGTTATAATCCGGCAAATATAGAACCAATCAGAAGTGCAAGCATGCATGCATGAAAAAATGCACTTGCACATGTGCAGTCATTATATGCAAGGCTTGCAAAATACTGTGGTTGCTAGAGGTTTCTGCATATCATCATAACTGGCAGGTATGTCGGAGAATAACCCATCAGTGTTTAACCAATCAAAAAAGTAGGATTCCACATAAAGACTCAGTAGAGGTGGTAGAATCAAGATTCACCAAGCAGTTACACACCTTGTAAATTTCACAATTGAAGATAAAAAAAAATGTAGTCACATGATCCTGAACAGCCAATCATTGCACAGGACAGTCTACTACACTAACTCAAGTAGGGGTGACTGCATTTCCCAAAAGAAGTAGTTTGCATGTGTGTAATTAGAATAATTTTGGCATATTTACAGTGGAGCTTATTTCATTCAAGTAACTTGAAAATAAAAAAGAAAAAAAAAAGGAAGAGAAAGACAGAAACAGATGTTTTTAAGATTATTTTCAAAATAAAATTGCTCTTGTCTTTGAAAGGTAGAAATTAAGTACAGCTCAAATTTCATTCTCAGTCTAATGAGCTGCTCATAATTTAGTATTAATGTAAACAATTAATATTTCAATTGAACTTTTGGATAATGTGAACTGTGAATAAAAGACCATTCTTGTAAATGATGCTTTCAGCTCTCTCCCATCTGTCAGCAGTTATGACCTTTGCTATATGCCAGCAAGAATGAAACAGCAATAATTCAAATTGGGAGCTGCAAATCACCTTGAGAACAATATTTCATTGCTGTTGTTCAGTCTTCCTAAAGTCCAATCTAGCCTCAAGACGCTTTCAATAGTATGTCTATTTGCCCTTTATCGTACCATAACTGATGATTGCTGTCAAACGTCTCCATGGCAAGTTTTTTCAACAAATTTATTTCTCCTTGGTCCTGCAGCGGGATTTCCTAGTAGAGTTTCTTGTTTTTTGTCTGAAGTTTTATCATGATCATCCCAAATGTCATCGGAATAAAGTACACGTCTGTAGTGCTTGTAAAAGAAAACGTGTGCCATGAAATTGACACAGGCGGAGCTTGGACAAAAATATGTAGCAAATCTTTTTTGAAATATTTTACTCCTTGCCCTTGGGATGAGTCAGGAATGAGAGGATGTGCCATTGTGAATCTGTGCTTTGATTTTGGGTTAGGAATGGAAGTATTACATTTAGAAATTGTTTTTTAAGATTAAAGATTTCATTGAGTGTTTGTGTAAACCAATGAAGAAATATTAACAAGAGTCAGTATATTGTTGGTAATACAGTAGGTCTATTTCAATTAATTTTCACAAATTCATCTAATTGAGATGTATATAATGTAATTTGTCAGTTATTTTCCCTGTTAATGCACCCATCATGGTCACCATGGTTGTCGTCTTTCCAAGGAATGTCAAAACGGCCATCACATGTGACGGTGTTCTTTAATTTGGTGGCATTATTTCACATACCGATGTTAATTCAAATGGCCATTTATCCAGGAAAGATGGCGGTCTTGTGTTTGTGAATCATGTTCCCCTGTTAATGTGTCCATCATGGTCACCATGCATGGCTGTGGTCTTTCAGCCTAGAATGTAATAAAACTTGCTTGTAATCAGATACTTCAACAGCTGTGAAGCTTATTATTTTTATTTTTTTTTCATGAGTGCAAATTAGCAACCAGGATGTCTGGAGTTTGATTCCTGGCTGGGTCAAAGTAAGGTGGGTTTTTCATCCAAGAGCAATCTACGGTTTTCCCATCTGAAATGGCCTTTCAAAAAATACCAAATTTGATCCAAATTGTTAAATTGGTTGCCACCCGACGTGAAGTTGTAATTCATAAGCCAAAGGCTTCTCCCACACTTGTGGTCGCTTAGCGTCGTAAACCACTGCCCTTCAAGGCCTGATTATTATTATTATTAAATTGAATTTATGTCACTTTGGTGACTCGTGCATAACTTTGCAATATGATGGCAACAGAAGTGATGTGGGGGCAAGGGGGGGGGAGGGGCAGGTAAGGGGGCGAGTTTAAACTGCCAGTGTATATACATCAAGGGGTGGGTCATCAATGCATGTGCAAGCCAAAAGTGCTCTGATTGACCAAGCCAGTGGAAAGTTTTATTCAATTGATGTCCATGACAGATTTCACACTGTACAATCCACTAGTCGGAAAATGCTTCACCATATACTGTGCAGGACTTTTTAGGAGGATGGGGGGGGGGGGAGGTAATGGCCACAACCTTAAGATAATTAACTCCTGCTTTACCTTTGGTTTCTTGATTGAAGGCAAGAAGATTTCTAACCAGTAAAAAAACATCCAACTTGCAAAATTAGTGTAGAAAAGGTGGACATGCAAAATGCTGCTGTGTAGAGGTATAAAATCTGAAAATATTTTAATCAGACAATCCAAAACACTATTTGGGAAAAGTTTAAGGAGTGGAGGTGAAATTATTCTAGGAACCCTGATAATTTCCTTGTATTTATTTCACTTGTACCAGCTAGCTACTGGCATCTAGACCCTGGTAAACATAGCACAATGGAGATGGAGGCCACCCTCACTTGGTGGGTGGCCCTCCTCATCCTCAGCCTACTTACCACCAAAGCCTTTGAATAAAATGTTGGCCTTTTTTTTTTTTGGTCAGGGAGTTTTGTGGATTTTGACATAAGGAGGGATTTATTGAGTACAGTTATATGAAAAAATTTTGGGTACACAGAATGATTTATCTAATGAGAATCAAAAAATATATAGCATCAAGGATGTGCAGTGTGTATAATATTGTTTGTCGCTCGATCATGTTTTCATCATATCATAAAAGTTTTACTGTCATGACAAGGAGACGCTTACAAATAGCTTTAATGTGGTTTGTGAGTCGGGGAATATATAATTCTCATTCTGACCTTTCTAAAGTTTCTTAATTATGAATATTACCATTCATAAGCACTTGTATCACCATGGAGAGTCTATTTGATATGATTTAGAAACAAAAAAGAAACCCTCCCGCATTGATCTAAAAATACACCTGTATATTAGTGGCGATTTGGCGCGTTCTACCGTGGAGTATCACCCCTCCCGGAGAATGCATGATGCAGGAATTTCATCCACCTGGTGGGATATAAATCAGATTAGAGAGCTGACGGTGATAGCTGTAATAAAGTATAACATTACGCACCATGAGATATTAAAGAGAGCACCAGACTTCAAATATGCCAATACTTTAATAGCTATTTACCTTAAAACATAAACAGTTGTGACGACTTTTGGAGAACCCCAGCTTCAGATGGTTATTGTTCATGTGAAGTGGATATTAACTGGATGTTAACGTAGTTAGCTTCTTAACCTTAGCTTTTTGTGCTGTATTTTGATTTCATCTGCAAAAACTATTGTCACAATCAAAGGGATAAAATTTTTTTTTTAAGTTAGCAATAAAGTCACTGGTACGTCAAACTTTAAGTGCACAAAGATTATGTTGAAGCTTATTGTTATAACCTTGGTTTAATGGAAACATTTACTGTTGAACTAAGTCTTATGACGTCTGTCATCTCAGTGGAGAGAAACAAGTCAGCTGAAAAGTTTTGAGAACATCCTTACAATTGCATAAGAATGTCGTTTGCACCCAGTGATGTCATCATGATGCGAAGACAAGACAGTACAAAATACAATATTTCCAGGAGTACTAAAAGAAAACCGGTTTCAAATCTGTGTTTTGTGCCTAAAGGTAAGATTTGCTCTGTGTTACAGAAGGAATGAGAACCTATGTTTTAATTTCTTTTGACATGTGGTGTTCTTTGAAGTCCAGTTTTTGGACTGATACAAATGTTTACATCAAAAAAATAAATTAACTAATATTTTACTCATTGTGTGAAGTGGTTCCACATGAATTGCTTACAAAATGTCACTGGCAAGTTTCTCTTGCAGGTTAACAACTATGTTTAAATTCTTTTGTGCTTGATTGAAAATGTTGAATTTTTTTTTTAGTAAGTGTTCAACTTTGAGTTGGCAATGTACCAAAAGTTTTGAATGGCCGACTCAATTATTACTGTTGAAGGCATTGAGATAGTCTTAACTACATTGCCCTTCCTTACCCTTATTAGTTTTGCATGTGGCAAGGTAAAAGAATTAGGGGGCGCCCTTCAAGCTCACCCTATGTCCATTCAGTGTCAATTCAGTGTAGAAATGTGGTGCAGAAGTAAATTAAATTGAGTTGAAGGTTCTTTGTTTCATCATAACCATTTTGATTTTTCATTTTATTTCATTTCATTTGTTTTATGACTACAAGTATACACCATGATATAGTTTAAACCTTTAACATATTTCCAGAAGGTTGTATGAGAGTGAAAGGAAGTGCAACTAAAAGCCAAAGGCTTGTCTTGAGTAGACTCCTCCAAAAAGACTGTATAACACAAAACAATCAAACAACAAACATTTTATACATAAACTGTGCCATAAACTGATGAGCCCTTCCCACAATAGCAAAAGCAGATTGACACCCCCACCCTACCTGAGGGGAAGAATGAAGGAGAATCCATCATTATTAATCATTGTTAATATGCCTAGTATAATCACTATAGAATGAAGTAGGGGTTGGCCGGGGTTTGCTTTTCAGACAATTGGGGATGGTATGCCAAAGTCTGACTGCACGGTATCCTAGAGAGTTTTGGTTGTAAGATGAAGATGTTGGGGGAATACGTAAATTACCAGACTGACATGAGTAATTGTGGCCATGAACAAGAAAATTACAAGTATAAAACTCTGATAGTGCATGGTTTAGTAACAGGTTATGAGTTAGTTTGTATGTGAATGTGACAACATTTAATTTATGATGTTAATTTGTGACATACTGTGATAAAGTACCAATGTGCCTTTGGAATTTATAATAAAATCCATCATTAAGAAAATAGAAGTATGCTGTTCAGTGCACATGATGTGCACTGGACCTTGTGTTTGGTCTAACGGTAGAGCATCCGCCTCTCACGTGGAAGGCCTGGGTTGGATTCCCAGGTGGAGTCATATACCAAAGACTCAAAAAATGGAACCTACTGCCATTGTGCATGATGCTCTGCATAAGCAATGGAGTGGCAATGGAGCAGGGAAAACAAGCCAGTGAGCCACAACTGGAAGAAAGACTATGGCCGGCTCGACTTGAACCAATAGGTTGGAAACTGGGCCATAAAGCTCCATCCAGGAAGGAAGTTTGTCAGATCAGGGAGTGGCACTTACAGTACCTACCAGCATACACCACTCTGCATGATATTTTTGCTCTGATAAAATTAACAGCTAACTATTATAATTTTGCCAGACAGAGGCAATGATCTCCGTTTGCAGAAATGATAAACTCAAGCAATTAACATTAAGCAGAGTCAGATCCAGGAATATTAAAAAGGAGGTAACCATGCACCTGCAGAGATAGCTAAAATTTATTCCAATTACACCTCATTCAAGAATATGAAGTAATGAAATGGAGCTGGTCATTGATTTGTCAAAAATCGACATGAGAAATTTTTTGCCATGAAAAATCGGCACTCAAACTGGGCGATGGAGCTTCAAACTGGGTGATTATTTGACGTCATCTGACCGCAAGAAACTAAATGACCTTGGCTGGTGGGAAGTCGTAAACTCTAGTGGAAGTAGACTGATAGTTCACCGAATTACCACAATCGGTCTGAAAACATCACTTTTATGTCATTTACTGTACAAATATGAAATCTCTGGACTTTTTAGTACCGTTTTGATCCGTCTTCAGTCTTGATATGAACAAAAACGCCAAAACTAGGAATTAAAATAAAAAAACATAAATCTCATCGAGATCTGTTGGCTTGCAAAATCTGGCAGATTGTGCTTTGAAATGTGATCGTTATTTTCACTAAATGTTGACCGATTTTTTCGTTTCAAGGTTTAAATCAGTGTCAACTTGTTACGAGACATCCGTTTTTATGATTAAAAATGCAAAAAATAAGAAATTTTAGGTCACCTCTATCAAGCGCAGTAACATACCTCCGACCATGTAAACCGCAAGAATTTACAAAGGTCAGGCTTTCAGGTCGGTCTTAATTGAACAAAGGAGTTTGTCCAAATTTTATGCTAGCATTATTTCTAATGAGAAAGGGACACACATGCTCCTGTTATGCTAGCAGGGGAAAGGAACACATGCTTCTGCTATGCTAGCAGGCATGCAGTGTCACAGCCAAATATTGAGTGGTCACTCAACGTTGAGAATCCAGAAACATCAGATCACCCTGATCACAAGGTTTGCACCATTTTGAAGGATTTTTGCAGTTTTTGAAGGTTTATCAGATTGAATGTTCAATCGGTTGAAGGTTCGAACTTTGAAGATTTTGATGATGTGTTCACTTCTTTGATTCACTAGATCTAAGGATCACATTCACTATAGATTTAGTAAGGATAGCTATTTTGTGGTAGATAAAAGGTTCTCTGATGGAACAATTAACTATAAAGAAAAATTGAAGTCAGATCATTTATGCTGGTCTTTTGTATTAGTCCAACAGAAGTTTGATGTAGTAAACCTTTGATGAAGGGAACCTAAGCTTACAAAAAGTATATAGTGAACCTTCTATCTGGTGAATAATTGGTTAGTGGACTTGGTCTAAGGAACCTTATTAATATCAGTGAAAATTTACTCTCTTGAATCTTTAATCTAATGGCTTTGGTCTTGGGAACTTTCAGACAAACAGTCTTCAATCTTGTGCACCATCAGTTTAAAGGTAAAGAGTAGCCCCCATACTTATTTTGAAGAAAAAGCTAAATAACACAATTTTCATCTTATTTCACTTCAAAGTATCTTCCATTTCATTCTATGACTTCACATTTGCATATTGATGGTAAACCAAGCAGTATTTCCAGTAAATTTCACATTGGAAGAGGAAAAACATTGTCACATGACTCTCAACAGCCAATCGTGAAACTGGACAGTTTACTACTACTTCAGTTTGGGATGACTTCTCTAGCTTGCCCTTTGAAGGCCTTTGATCTTGTGAACCATTTGGCTTCAGATCTAGTGAACCTTCAGGTTAATGGCTTTCAACATTGTGACCCTTCAGACTAATGGCCTTCGATCTAGAGAACCCTGCCCCCATTTGGTAACAAATACCACAGTATATGTATGACTGAGTTGGTAACATTACAGTAGCTCCTTTGGATGCTCTACTGCACAAATTGGTTCTTAAATAACTGCAAATTGATTTTCAGGAGTGATGAATGGATTACAGTAACATTTAAAATGCACTTTAAAAAGGAACAACTAGTTAATTAGTATTAGAGCAGATGAGTCCAACCGTACACCAGCTGGATTAATTAATTTTGTGTACTCAAGGATAAATCCTAGCTGCTCGGACCTTTTGGTAGTTAGTTTGTTATCAATTGTCAAATAATTACACCTTCATTGAATTTTAGGACCATATGTATCTTCTATGGGCTAGACTGGTGACCATGAGCTATTAAACATGATTTTTCTGCCAGAAGGGGCAAGGGGGGTTTGTCCACCTTCCCAGAAGAAGGTGGGTTAAATCCCACTTTTTATTTCTATGAAAATTAGAAAATTGTCAACATCTTGATTTCTTACCTAAAAAGAAGACACTTTTGCAGCAATGTTTGAACTTATATAAATAAATGGCCTTTAAAGCGGCTCTTTGAGTTGGTTCATGATTTTCAACAAATTTGTCCAAAGGTGTTAAGTTTTCTTCACCTATCAATGACAAATGGTCAAACTAAGACTGTATATCCCCATATGCTACATACAAAGAAATGTTTTATGTGTGAGTACTTAACGGCTCCATTTGGTTTTCAAAAATTCGTGACCAGACACTTTTTCAAATTATGCACAAAACTGAACGTATGTCGGGACACAACAAAATTCGAAATTTTGACTTTTCGTAACTATTGGATGTAAAACTTGACTAATCATGTTTATTATAAGCATTTTCAAATGGTAATACCCTTGAACTCTTTCATCAAGTTATCAATATCAACTCAGTGAGCCCCTTGAAAACCCTTCAAATTATTCCTTACAGGGGCCTTAAAGCAATTAGGTTTTGTCCCCCAGAAACCAATCAAACCTTAATGCTAGGACATCATCACATTTAACTTGGGGTTTAGCAGTAATAAATCCCCCCCCCCCCCTTCTTTCTGTGTTTTGGGCAGAATTAACCCTGACATATTGAATCAAACATGTATCTCAGGCTGTCCTGTATTTACAGTGAATTAGTCACTCACTGTGAGTGTATGACACTTCATTACCTTCAGTCGACTGAGTACTTCACCAAGCAGCTTAATCCATTATGAGTTGACATCAAGACCATTAAAGTAGTTGAACAAACCCACACTGGTTTGTTGAATTCAGTGACAGATGCCCATCTTCAAAAGTGAGTTTTATGTTTTTATGAGTCATGTAATGTGTTTTCCTTTATGTGATAATGTGATTCTGTGTACGTGTTTCTCTATGTGAGTGCCATAAATGTAGCAGTACTGTTAAATTTAATTGACATATGATATGGGCATGGCAGTAGCAAGATGCTCCATTTTGTTTTCTAATTGTAAAGGGAGCCAATGAAAGACATCTGGACTTAATTAAACCATTTTTCCAGTCAACGCCTGACAGAAACAAATATTGTACATCCCTCACTGTACTTTTTAATATAATTTTAATACTGCTTTTCAGGAGATGTGCAAGGGGGGAGGGGTGGATTGGGGTATTTCTGGCCAACTTGGCAGTAATGTTGAGCAAGCAGACTTTTAGCAACTCTTACCCAGGCCTGCTTTTAAACAAGAAAGCAAAATAAAAAAATGACAAAAAGCAGTTGCCAAAAACATATTTTGAAACAATAACCAGATCCTGCACATTTTTTATTTCACTTCCAAGGATATCTCTTATGATATTGCAAGACTCAATTGGTCGATATAATCAAGGCAAACCAGTGAGTTGATTTCCTAAATTTTATAATTTAGTGAAACAAATATTGTCACATGGCTCCAGAGGCAATCATAAAACACAAATTCACTAATGCAATTTGGATCAAGTGATTGCATTTCCCCTTTCAAAGTGCTGGTTACTCTGAAAATGTATAACTTGTCACATATTGACAGGTGAAACAAAAATATTACTCTGACAAATTCACAAAGAAATAAATGGTCTTTACTTGAAGTTGTCAAGATTGTTACATATCCTGTTTATCTTTTTCTGAAAGTCGTGCCATAGCTGGCAGTTCCTCTTAGAGGATTAACTGCTGGCTAGCCTGGATCAACAATTGACCAATTATGTGAGCATCGACTTTTGTAATAGATCCACTGTGACAGTAATCCATCTGCAAACAATAAACATGGTCTTCAAGTTTATGTGTTTTGACGAGGTGTAAACAGATAAAATAGAGCAATTAGGTGTGAAACAGGAAGTCAGGTTCAGAATTTTATTACAGCACATTTTGGGCAAAAAATGAGACAGGTTCATGGTTTCATAAACTCAGGAATATTGTAATGTCGGCTGGTTTGCTCAAGAATTTGCTACATCATTCAGTGCTTTTCCTACTCTGTAAACAGATTCTCTGTACAGTAGATTACCATTTCCGTCTGGCCAATTAATCATCTTGCCAAAGTTTTTTGTTGTACATGTCCCATGGTAGTTGGTGGAAAATAAATTATGGTATTTTGTTGATGCGGTTAAATCTTGCCTGTTTGCTGTAACTATATATACCTGTGATACTGATTTTGGAGGAAAACACGAGTAGCAATTTCTTCTGCTTTCTTCAAACTGTCTGTCCCAATTATAAGACCCTAGAGGTAACTTCAGAAAATCGTTTCCCATGAAAACCTGACACTTAAACTGGGCGATAATGCTGCAAACTGGGCGATACTTTGACGTCACAAAACCACAGGTACTGAAAGAGATGTTTGCTTAGGCTTGTTTGCTTTGCAACTTGCTCATTGGTAAAAAGCATTTTCCTTGGAAAATTTCATTGATATTTTCACAAATTCGTTAACCCATTTTTCTTCATCAAAGTTTGTTTTAATACCAATTTGTCCATATAGTTTATTGTTAGCAATCACAGTGTTACAACTGTAGAATCAGATGTATTTATCCACTGAAGGTGATTTGATGAAAATGTTTGTCTTTGCAGTTACTTTTTGAAACTGAGGACAAGCAGACTGTGTCAATTAGCTTTTATGCAGGCAAATTTCGTAAGATTTTTTTGTTGTAAACATATGTGATCAATGTGTTTACAAGATACTGATAGATTGCCATGCTGCTACAATGTCCATTACTTGATGCTGCACCTTCTGGGAACTCAAAATCCTGTTGCATGGCTGTCTTGGTGGGTTTTTTATTTTATCAAAGCAAGGAGGTAGAACCTCCTTGGTTTAATACATTAAGTAGAGATAACAATGTAGCTGGAGATAGGTGAAGAAGCTCGCAGAGGTGCTGCATTTGGCTAATGGGTCCTGTTGTGACATGCAATCTGTATTCATCTGTTGACTTCTTCTTCCCCAAATTTTTTCTGCTGCATTGAGATCTAAGTTTCAGAAACTTACTTCAATTTTAGTAGGGTTCCTTTAAAAAAATTTGCTACATTTGGTCATAAATGACAAATAAGGTGCTTAGAGGGAGAGGGGGGGTAGTTGGTATGATGGGTGAGGAGCAGGGAGTAAGGGGGATGGGGGTGGGAGGTTGGCTAGGTGGATGGGGTTGCCTCTCCTTCTTTGATAAATTTGAGAGTTCACTCTTGAATGGGCTTTGTGAAACAATAGCAGCATTATAAAAATTACATCAGGATTTCTGATCACCTCAACTGAGCAACCTTTACTTCATTGACCAACCTTAACTGACCATGAAACCATCTTTGACATCTTATATACAGTATGGACCTAACTTCAAGGCTCTGTGAAGAGTTATGACCCATCTAAAGTTTTCTTGATCTTGCATTTTTCAGGTTGAAGGCCAAATCTTCTAACTAGTTTCAATCCTCCCAAGTTCCTAACCTCTTTACTTGTGCTAGCTCTTTCCACAGCTGTCTAAAGCTCCTTGTGCAGACAATCCTAGATTGTTGAACAAGGTTTTATTCTGCTGAGCAAACATTGCCCTGATGTGTAATCCCAGTGTATACCCAAGGAATGGGGGTCAGGGGTGAGGGAGAAAGGGCAGATAGAAAAAGTAAGAACGTAGTTGAAACAACTGGTCTGGCTTGCAAGTGTCATCTCATGAAGCCAGAATGCATCAGTGTAAGGCCTAAATTTTCATAATTAGTCCAGAGTCTTCCCCCTGCACCCCACTGGAGCTCAGCTCCTAGACCTAGCAACTGCTACCAGGGGGTCTAAAGGCAGGCCACTGGACCCTATACCACTTAACAGTTGATCCTGGTCTAACTCATCTAAAAATCCTGCTCCTGAAAACATTATTCATAAATCATGAAGTATAACAATTCAAAATGTTTAAACTAAATTTTTGAAATAAGACTGCTATTAAATATATTTGAAAAGCAGGCTCAAAAAAGGACAAAAATATAACAACTTGGTATTTTTGTCAAGTACAAGGAAATGACCCAGCTAGCATTCCCTCAATGTTCACCTATATCTTTAAATGTAAGGTATGTTTACCTTTTACCATGAAATTATTGAGGGACATTGTATGGTCACCTGATGGTGCTATCACAACTGTGAATGATTACATGCTGATATTTAATAACGCCCTGAATTAATTGATGAACCTAAGGCACTTGTTTGTTAAATTGCTACAAATTATATGGTTTGCATATCATACACTCCTGCGTAACAATCTACACTATACCTTAAATAGGATTTATCAGCCTTAATGTCAATATCTTTTGTTCTTTTGCAATTCATCAAATTTAATGCACACAACTATAATATGTTGTGTTTTTGTGTTTACCTGGATTGATGTTTTAGCACTTGTACCTCAGCACTATACTCACAAACTCGTTATAAACTCATACTGTACAGTTGGTTTCGTTATCACTGCTCAAATATAGTGAAATTGATTTGGATCCCTATGAACTTCTCCTAGAACTTGTCATACTGGGGCCGCTGACTTAAAACAATGACCTCCAAGTTATTTGACCTCCTTTTTTCTCAGTGGTGGATCCTGTGACAATCAAAAGCATTGGTGCAAAGTTAACTCTGTAAAGACAGCATTGAGTTTTAGTCTGTGATAGTTTTGATCAAGACTGACTTCATACGAATCTGATGAAGACCCCCAAAATCCTGGAAACTTTGCAATGATTGGAGAGCTTGATATGTTAACAGAATGCAAATGCAAACCATTAAAAAAGGAGAAGATATTTCCATGTACAAATCTCTGTCCTAGTGTGACTGCTACACTTTACTGAGTAGAGTGAATGAACAAACAATTTGGAAACTAGGAAGACCAACAGCTGGGACGGTTGGTAATCAATCCTGAGGCTGGGATTCTAGAAAGTAAATTGTATAGATATCTAATGGTTTTCATCCAAACTGACCTTCTGAATGAAAGAAATCATTAAAGTGTTTTGTAGGGAGGGGGGAGGGGGCTTTGTCTCTTCCCTTTGCTGAGAAAGGAGGGTTAAATCTCCCCTTTTCATATCTCTAAAAGTAAAAAGATGTCAGTATCATTGGTTTCCAACTTAAGAAGATATGACACCTTTGCAGCAATGTTTGAACTTACAAAATGAACAGCGCTTTAGTTGGGATCTTGAAGGCAAGCTGTTGCTCCCCTGTGAACACACCTGTAATTTTTGCCAAGGACACTAACATTTTGGACTTGGGGTTTGGCAGTCATTCTCCCCCCCTCCACTTTTGAGTTTGTGGCAGATCTGTGCATAATTGACAAAAAAAATTGTGGAGTTCAATATAAAGTCAGCCTAGCTCACCTGACCTGCAGATGGAATAAAAAATTATTTTATTTTCATACAGGCTTTCAATTTTTCATGACAATATCAAGAAGTACTCCTATATTGAACGAAATCATGACTCATATAAAAGTTTTAAAAGCTGCATGGCCTTGAATTTTGAGGTGTGTGAGTGATATTGCACACCATCACTCACCTCAAATCACTGTGAGGAGTGTAATTTTTGCACACCTAGATGAAGATTTGGAGCTCATATAAATCTGTTAAAGTTAGATAAAACAGCACGCCTACCACAGTCTATGAATTTTCAAAGAGTGTGATTTGAAGCACACCTGAAAAATCTAAAACTCAAGGCCTGTTTTAAGTTAACCCAAGATGAAAAACCAAAATCTTATTAATAGGAATGTCAAGCCATGTCAAATATTTTTGGCAAATGTGTGACATGTATTTTACATTAAAAAGCCTTCTCAAGCATTGATCCCAAGTGAGCATGGTTACATGCATGATATGTGGAGCATAGATAATTTAGTGGCTGTTAACACCAAAGTTTTTACCAATTTTCATTGTGCAATAGGAACTATCATTTATGTTTTATGCAGTCATGTGGTGTGCATTAATAAAAAAGTTGTAAATCATTTTTGGGGGAATTTTTCATCCATTTTTTTCATGATTACATCTGCACTTACAGTGATCCTTGGATCAGAATTTGAATATGTCTTCATTACTGAAGTCTGTTTGACTGAAAGCCCTTTCGGAACCCCTGAATTTTTAAAATAACTGTTTTGTATAGGCATCACCTATAAACCTTGTTTTCTGTATCCACATGCTCTTTGCAAAGAGAAACTTAGGGATAGAAAGAATATCTGTTAATAAGCTTTCCCCAAGTGAATAACATCTGTAAATTGTCTGTCCCCTAATGCATGAGCATTTTTCATCCCCCTTGCAGCTGCCCATTAAATGAAATTTGATATCAGATTACTGGGAAAATCTTTTTCAGAGCTGTGACAAACACAAGAACAACATATTTTTGATCAGTGCCACATTTGGTGCAATGTAAATGCTATTTTCCGGACAGCCCTGTAGGCATGACGTGTAGATCGGGACAATGTGAAGAATAAAAAGCAGGTTAAATTGTCAGAGGAGGATAGTTTTGACTGCTTCACAAATTGAGATGTTCACATTTGTACCAGGAAGTGGGTTGTTTTATTTTTTGTTAAAAATAAAAACTTGTTTAAAGGACACTGCAAGCTTTCGTAAATATTCTCAAGTAAATCTAAGGGAAAAAAACATCGATATGACGAAATTGCAATCTTCAGAAGATGGATCAAATCATTTTGTAATTTGCTAATATAAATTGTTTTCAAAATGGACTTTGCTTTCCAAACTGGACAGCTTTTCCTGTACTAAATCACACATTACTGCTTTGCTTTGAGGTAAAGTTGAAAAGCTCAGTAGTAAATAGTTGTAGGGGTTGGGCAAATTGGAATAGCTATTATACCAAACAAAATGGACAGGGTATGTATTTCATGACAGGAATGAAAGAACATGAGTGTAGAAATCAGTTTTCAGAAATGGAACTTGTTATTTGATCCTACAGACATGTTTAGAGGAAGATATGGTATGTTTTCTTTTACAGCGAAAAAAAAGACTCAAAATATGATAGCAAGATGCTGGTTGCTCCAAAACTTGTGATTACATTGTTCACTCTTTTATAAAAGTGAGATGTAGTGTTCTGTGTCCAGCTTAATAGCTGGTTCAAGATATCAGGAAAAGTTGCTTTACAGACAGAGTTTTACTTGATGACAGAGAGTGCAGTCAGGGCTCGATTTTCGTGGTTGTCCAATTGTCTGGGACAACTAAAATGTCACATGGGCAACCAAAAGTTAAAGGTTGGTTGTCTGATGCACAACTATTTTTCTCTGTGACTGAAAACGATTACTGCTAGCTGACCAACTCTTTTGACTTTTTGTATCATACCATATTTCAGACTTCAAGTGTTTCTGTCTCTTAAACATCTTATCTTTTTATTCTTCAAGACTATAAGTACATGACCACAATTAGTGTTTTGTTTTGGACAACCAAAGTTTACTTGTGGACAGCTGAAATTAGTGAAATAGTTGCCCCAAGGACAGCCATAAATTTTTCTGAAAATCGAGGCCTGGCAGTCTTTATTAATGTGAAAGTTAGAGTTTTAAGATAGATCTTTTGGTAATATTTGCTTTCAATTTCTGCACAAGGTCTACTGCTATAATTTAAATTTGAGTCCCTTTGAAAATTGCAATCAGATTAAACATGCTGGTTTATCGTCTGTTACCCATGTAGAGCTGCATGGGTATTCTATTGGTTGTCATGACTACATTGGCAACATAGACTATAATACCAGGTGCTTGTTCAGATTAATTGGTATAAGTAGTGGGTATGATCACATTCAAATTGGAGCTAAGGTCATAATCTTATAGTGACTTTAAAGAGAATGTGATCTTGTGCCTTGAAAATTTGTTCTGAACTGTATGTGACCGTACGAATGTAAAGTTATGTGGTACATACTGCTATATTTTGGTAGGCATTTGTATTAAGTATAACCAGAGAGGTTACACACAGTGTCATGATTACATTAAAGTCGGAGTTGACTTTTAAATATGCGAACCACTTTAAATGTGATGTGATACATAACCCTATAAATTTGTCTGAACTATCCATGAACTTGCAACACAAAGCAACATATTTTTTTAACATGCCAGGTGCTTGTTTAGTGTAATTAGTGCAAGTAGTGTTATATAATGACAGACAAATTAGACTTTCATGATTGGAGAATGGCATTAAAGAGGATGTGATGTAACTTGCAAATTTGCTGGTTTTAATTTTATGAACTTTTCAACATGAATTTATCTGGTTCTCTGCAGCATGGGCTACTGAAAATGGAAGGTCTGTTTTAATTCTTCTCTTTAGGAGCAGCACCCAAAATATATAATATACCTCAACTTTTTGAAAGGAAGTTTGAAGTAAATTCTAAAACAAATAGAATTGTACTGGTTAATTTAAAAAAAAATCACGTATAATGAGACAACTGAAACTTTAATTTTAAAAGTAGCAGGTTTATAATACATTTAATTCCTGAAGTTTGTTTTTGTCATCTGCTGAATGCGAACATCTTTTAACATCATGAATACACCCAACTTTGGGAAGGATTGAAGCAAAAGTCAATTAATAAAAATATTTTTTTTTTGTTGACTGCAATCAACACAATCACTCATGCCATTTCAATTTTTTCTGTCGTAGTTCATCTTGTGCAGTTATTAAGTTATTTCACCATTTTTTATTGTAAGTTTATAAAATTCAAAATGTTCCCTACCGGTACGTATTGAATCAGTGGTCATAAATTCTAGGGGGTTGTGGTTTAACAACATAATTGATAATGTGGATGTAAACTTCTGCTGGTAGTTAAGGCAGATGTTTGGAT
This sequence comes from Holothuria scabra, assembly GCA_037179385.1. Taxonomy (NCBI): domain Eukaryota; kingdom Metazoa; phylum Echinodermata; class Holothuroidea; order Aspidochirotida; family Holothuriidae; genus Holothuria; species Holothuria scabra. The sequence continues at coordinate 30,589,559 of CM074185.1, read as the reverse complement.
GTTGGTAAAAAGATGTTTACATCTAGGTATTTTGTTAACGTAAAATACAAATATTTCTGTTCCATCAATGAATACGGTTAAGTTAAAGTATTGTTGGAAGTATTTTTAAATGAAATATTAGGATGCCCAAAGGAGATTTGCTTGATGCTTGTGGACTCAAGAAAGCATCTTTTAAAATTATGATCATAGTGGATAGGACTTTTCATTTATTTATCCAATAGTTTGGAATTTACAACAAGGTAGAGAGTGACACCAGAAAAGGGTTGTAGCAGCTTTATAGGAAAATTACATGATACAATTCTGTTGATGTAGTGTAACATACAGGGTTGTCACCACGCCGGTCGGGGCTGGTCGGGACTAACCAGCGCACTGGACATTGACAACAGGTACAACACCTAAAGTACAAGGCTTCCGACCGGCACAAAAATGATCTTCTACTGAAAAAATAATGAAATTGACATTGTAGCTGAAAAATTCAGTGGGTCAAAAATGAGGTGGATTAAATGGGGGTAGGGTGAGGTACAAATATTGAGTCAGAAGTTTAACCAGCACTCAAATTGGGCTGGTGACAACCCTGGTAACATATAACATATCACATAGCATAATAATATGATACAGTCAGTTAAATGAGATTTAATGACCCATCAACACAAATGTACATGTTATAGCGTTAACTAGATGAAAAGGGTGTGTTGAGTTGAAATACAGTGTTCAAGTGTACATTAAGTCAAAAAACTCAAAAACATATATTAAAGAACATGAAAAGTGAATTCTAACAGTCCAACTTCCATCTTCATAGGACATTCCTGCGCTGAGATATAAAATGTTAAAGTTTATTCACTTGGTCTGATGTGGAATAAATTGAGACGTTCTTGTTGTACAACTCACATAGACTGCTTTGTTTCCTTTTTTAAGTTAAAAATGTTTTTATGACCTTGAAAATTTCCTGTTTGTTTCCAGAGCATGTTGCACAGAGAGGGCTTAATTACATCACCCCATACAGTAAGAGTGCTATCACAACTCATTGGTACAAGGTGCAGTAGCTTTCATAATTTAGACAAAGAAATACAAAGATTGTAATGTCAGTGGTACAACAATGACATCACAAATGATTGCACATTGTCCTATTTTCAATTGAGTGAACTTTAACTTCAACATTTTATATCTCATCTCAGGAATGCCCTACGAAGATGGGAGTTAGACTGCTAGAATTCATTTTTCATGCTGCCTATTATGTTTTTGAATTTGTTGACTTGAGGTACATTTTAAACACGTTTAAGTTTAAGTTTGGTTTCAAATACAGTTCAAGCATGTTTCAAATCCCTCTCATAAGTTGTCTCTCACCTACAACAGGCAGGGAATACTGTGGGCATTTCACACAACCATCAGGGAATAATTACCCATTCAAATTTTGCATAGCACTTTTGAAGATTTTTGAAGTCTTTCACACATTGTTTGTGAAAATGCAAGGGCTATGCACACAACAAACTGTTACACAATTTTTCATTGTGTAGCAACTTGGCCTGTTTGTGTAGCAAATTGCGATGTGATACTGGATAAATTATTCCCTGACCATGCAAGGATTTTGTTGGTTTCGTGGCTCTAACAAACTGCCAGTCATGGGATGGATAATAACAGTCTTATGTGCACATTTTATATGCATAGTTGCAGGGGAAAAACAACGATCACCACACATGACAGTATGATACAAAGCTACCAGTTAAATTGAAGGTAGCTGCTGCCAGCTGCTGTACTAAAAAATTGCATATATAGACCTTTTTCCAAATAGCAATTACAATGAATTGTGGGATATAGTGTTGGGTGTGGGTCAGTTTTCACCACAGTAAAATGCCATTGACAAAAATGACAAACACCAAAACTCTTTCCCACAATTATTTGTAATTGCTGTTTGGAAATAGGTCTATGGTTGAAAACTGATAATCCTTCTTCTTTTTTTTTTTTTTGCTTTTTTATTGCCTGTAACACATTTTGGTGTCGTGGCCAAATTAATGGATAAAGGTGCTGGCACTCAAAGCAATGAAGCATAAAAGGAAATGAAGTCTTTCCAGTACATGGATTAATTGATCCTGTTTTATGAATGGTTCTTAAGAGTCATGTGATCTTACTGATTAGTGAAATTTATACAGTGTAAGTCAGTTCACTGGTTTTATACTAGTCTTGGATGTACAAATTGGATGATTTTGGAAATAAAACAACAGTTGCTGGGAGGATGACAAGAGGATTGTTGTGACATCTTTTTGCTGTGTAAAAACGGCTCAATTATGCCATCTAAATTGAGCAGGAGTTCAGCTTTGAATCCAGTTCTTGTTCAAAGTCCTACAAGCTTGTTTATCTGTCAAGGACAATTAATGTATAGTTTGCATCCATCAGAATTGACCTCCCCACCCAAAAAAACAAAAAAGGGAAAAGAAAATTAATTGTTGTATTAATTGAAATGCTGACCAGCAAGACAGCACAAAGTTAAGGCTTTCTTTACTCACTTATGGGTGGTCTGTAGTTCAAGTCCTGGCCAGGTTATAAGGAGCCTTTGAAGGAACCGGTTCATTTAGTTGACATTGATAACATAAAGAGACCTTTAAAGGTCATTGCCCCATGACAATGCTTAAAGGGCCAAACCTCTCACCTCAAACTGCAATTTTGGTACCCGGGTACCGAAATTCTCAATTGGCTCAGCTCTTTGATTGAGTTTTTCTGTACTCGCCAGCAATAAACTGAGATTGTATCTGGATGAGGATGAATTTCAGACAATTGTGGGAGGAGCTTCCATAAGAAGGTTAGGACAATTGGTACTGTTTGGGGTGAGAGAACTGGTCCTTTAAAGTTAACATAATGACCCAAGTTTCACATTCAATAGTTACACAAAAAAGTTAAAATTGCCCTGGTGCTAAGCTTTAAACAATTGAGTAGGGTAACTAAAGAAGCCAGTGAGCTACAACTGGTAAAAAGACTGTGATTGGTCTTACTTAATTTGGTTAGAAACTGAGCAGTAAAACCCTTACCACAGGGTTATTTATTTGTTACTTATCTTCACCTTAAATACTCCTCAAGGTCAGCTTTATAACTGTGTAACAAGAGCACTTCTTTCCACACTAATTTACTTTCAACATCTTAACAGATCTGTAAGGCCTTTTATTGCCTGGCGCAGTTATGTACCATCATAATGTGTAATCCTCATATTTAAGTTATTCATACAAAATAAACTTCACATTCAACTTGAAAATAATCTCTTAAATTTCATAAACACTTTATAAAATTTCATGAGGGACAGCAGATACAAAAAAGTTCATAGTGACCAACATTTTTTTATGTGTTATCATGCCCATTGTCAGTGGAGTCATCTGTCTTGACTGTACATTGACCTGACTATTAACTGTTCATCATACTGACAATTACATGCTGCAGGCCTTGTCATGGTGAATATTCACTTCTGTAACAATAAATCTTTCTGGTGTGGTAGGTCATTTCTTGTGGTTCTTAGGCTGTGATAATCACAGGAACTTGAGGATACACGATTCTGTGTATTGCGAATAAAATCCTGACCAATGACACTCACTATCAGTTTATTGATTTGAGGGCCATCCTGGGTTGTCTGGGAGATTTTCATTTCAAGCATGACCTTGTGCCATGGATTTTTTTGCATTTGCAGTAGTCTTTTATTGGAATCAGCTCTGGATTGGGTAAATTTAGAAAACTCTGATATTCCGGAAAGACCTGAAGATTCCCCAGCAGATGAATTTCACAAAATGACATTAGTTTCAGGACTGAGAGTAAAAAAAGATTCTTATATGCATCCAGTAGATACCCACCTTGGTTAAGAGTATATTGTGGAGCTGAATACATCATGTTTCTGAAACTTATCTGACTTATGACTGTAAACATTTTGCGGGCTGCCTCACAAAGTTAATTCTTTTATTTTTGACCAAAGAATGGAAGATTATCCAATACTTGTACTAATGCCAGAGTGGCAAAGGCTTTTCAAAATGGAGGGGAGGGGCATTAAATTGACAAGAATTGCTTCTAGCTTGAAACATTAATTCCTAGAAGTGAGTAATCAAGTGAAGGACTGTGAACCCTAGCCTGTACTTGTGGTAACACTGTGTTACCTTGCACTGAAGTTAAGTGGAAACATGGGCTTACTTTGAGTCTGTGTCTAGATTTGGATCCACCTCAAATCACAGAATTCTGTGTTTTTAAAACACTGCATGTGCTTGTATTGATGAAGCAAGGTCACAGGTACTTATGGCACTGATGATTCATATTTCCTAGTATTGTACAGTAATTTGTAGGTGAAATATTTGACCTTGTTACTATGGTAGCACTACCCAATCAACCAAACTCGGGGTAGGTGAGAATGATGTCTGGAAAACACAGGGTTAACCAGCGCTTTGACCTTATGGATACACGGGGTAACACTGAGTGTTGAGGGGTGTGTGAGACCAAGCCTAAGGAAGTTTATAGTTTTAATCTCTTACGTGGATTTTTATAATATTTTTTCAGTTTGGTTTTACTGAATTTAGATATACCCCAACTGTCTTAGTGAACAAATGTTTGATTTACTCTTATTCATACAAGGATATTCTAAATGGTACATTAAATATAAATACACTTCCATGATTTTGAATTTATTTAAATTTGCTCAATATGTAGTCATGTCCTATCAGCCTTTGCTATAACATGAATTGTAATAACTGAAACTGCTGCCAGAATAGGAATCACTCTCCTTCATGTTAAATTTCACTGCCTTTAAAAACTCTGTCAACACCTTTTTGCTTCAGTGAACGAAATAAACACGATTCAGATAAGAAGTTGCCCTCAGCTTGCTTTTCACAAACAGTGGCACATCTGACCCTTTGTTTACATCTTCTGCTAGCTGCCTCTTATCAAGCTTGTGGTTTCTTGGAGTGTTCTTGAATGAGTTAAGGAGGAAGTTGGGTAAAATTTGAGTACCCCCACCAAACCTCGCTTTTGGTGGGGACTGAGATGAAATATCTAGTAGCGTGACAAATTCCTAATGTTACATTTGCCTTCCCCGCACCATGTTCTGCAGAACTTTAAGGATAAGGTGATAGCTTGACATGACTTAAAGGTAACCACTCTTTAAAGGAGATTCCAATAAGCATAAAATTCATTAACTTCAAATGTGAAGAAAATTTTTTTCCTTCCAGGAGGTGACAACTGCATTTCAATATGGCACGTGGCATTTGAAAAGTAATAATTTGCAATGCAACATGGGAAATTTGTGATGTCATCACATTACACTGATTTGACATTGCTTTCAATGTCATCATGATTTTGTTGCCACTGCAGGCAATATTTAGAAACAATATTTGCAATACCCTACATACTGTATGGTGAAAGGCTATGCTAGATATACAGGAAAAGACATTCAAACATTCAGATTTCAAGGACAAATAGGACTGTCAATTATAAAGCAAAAGAAAGAAATGTAAACACAATGTGCCCACATCACCTAATATCTTTGATGTTGTTGAAATCATAAAATGAAAAATATCCAGTTAGGACAAGGGTGTTGTTATTGGGTTTGAAGGACAAGGCCTGGAATATAAAAGCCATCTGAATGTACCAGTTTAATGGTCTAATCCTTTCACCTCAAACAGTTCCAATTCTCCTACAACCTACTTACTTAACTCCATCCCACAACTGTTTAAAATTTATCCTCATCCAGACACTTTCTCAGTTTATTGTTTCAGGGTAAGTATAGTATACAAGCTCTAGACCCAATGTGTAAATCAAAACTCCCTCATTGCAGTACATGCCTGTGTAATAAGAGCTTTGATACTCTGCATATTTTTTATCTTACTGTCAATAAAAGAAGCTGAGCCTGTTGAGAATTTTTGTGGACTACAAGAAAAATTGTAGTTTGGGGTGAGAAGATCAGGTCTTCAAGTGACTCAAATCAGTAGCATTTTGAGCACCAAACTTTTTTTAATTACCCCTCTCTTCCCCCAAAAAGTCATGAACAGTCACCAATCTGTCATTCTACACAATGTAATCAAGCAACCCCAATAAGCCCATTTTCTCCCTGACTTGTTCCAGTGGAGATAAATGTACTTAAAATTTGTGTAAACATACTTGTCAAATTCTTATTTAATTGTTGACTTTCACACCCTTGTTCTTAAAACTAATGAGATATTTCAGACAAGAAAAGGGAAGAAAATAAAGTAATCTGCAAACGGGGAGCTGAGTTGTCGCGATTTTAAAAACATTAACTGGCTTAATGTTTAGATGATGGAGGGACTGATATTCAAATTTGTACATTCTCTGCAAACTATGTCAGCCAACTCTCGGGGTCAAGCATCTTCCAGATTGATGCTCCCTTTAATTAGATCTTGATAAGTGCTCAAGGACAACTGGGATAGATAAAGGTTTTTCTTTTCTTCTGATAGTGACAGAAAGAGAGAAGAGGGAAGCAGGAAGGTTTTGAGTCTGTTGGAGATGACACCATTGATAATATTATTTTTCAGTGTCAAAATGACTTTACCTAGAAAGATTGGGTGGTATCATATACTGTAAATTTGAAGGCCCAGTTCTCTCACCCCAAACAGTACCAATTCTCCTAACCTTCTTACTTAAGCTCCTCTTACAATTGTCCAAAATTCATCCTCATCCAGATACAATCTCAGTTTATTGCTTCAAGGTTAGTATAGAAAAACTCAATTTATGTAATCAAAACACTTTAAGTACCATTCATGCTGTGTTATAAAAGCTTTGGTACTCTGCATTGTTTGAATTAGGTGTCAATCAAAGAGCTGAGTCAATTGAGAATTTCTGTATCCCGTACCAAAATTGTAGTTTGGAGTGAGAGGTTTGGCCCTTTAAGAAAAACTTTTATTATAACCTCCCCAGGACATCCTTGAGATGCTATTCATATTTCACTCCAAGAGTCCAGCTTCTCTCTGATAGGGTTACCAGATGTCAGGAGTTACCTGGAAATGTCCTTTTTCTTCAGGTGGTGTCTGCATGGGTACTGTAGATTTTTAAAATAATGCAGAATGTCTGGGTTTTATTTTTTTTCACAAGATTTGACAATTTTTTCTGGATTTTGCTAAAGATTGCACCATTTTTCATCTAGACACTCATAATCAAAATCCAAAAACAAATTTTTTTCAGGTAAGGGGAGGGGGGTGTCCCTCTCCTTTAAACCACCAACCCAGGCCAGTGATTCCTGCCCTCCTTTTCACATAATAATTATTGTAGCTCTACTCTCTGGCAGTTAGAAGATTCAAAAGTATTATTAAACTTATGTATGTGTCACAGGTAGCTCTTTTAAACTAATAACGTATAAATTAATGCTTTTAATAGGGGAATTTCATTTTTCTCAGAAGATGAACTTATGGAAGGTGTTTTTATGGGGGTGGGGGGTTGGGGGAGGAAAGCTGGATCAGGTAGGATCAATTCCATGCCTTTTGAAGCCATATAGCATATTTCATATAAAATTCACAGCACTTGAAACTTGAAAGCCTAATGCTGTCACCCTAAATAGTTCCAATTCTTCTCATCACTGTTTAAAACTCCTCATCTACACACAATCCCATTTTATTGCTCTAAGGTGAGTATATGGAACCCATCTTTGTGATCAAAATACTCTTAGTGTAGCGCATATGCTGTGTATGATACTGAGCATGACCCTGCAGTTTTGAATTTGCTCTCAATCAAAGAGCTCTGCCAATTGCCAAGAATTTATGTGGACTATTACAAAAGTTGTAGTTTGCAGTTAGAGTTGACTGCTTTTAAAGTCAGACCATCACCCCAGATAGTTCCAGTTCTCCCAACCTACTTATTTAAAGTGTAACTCAAGTAAAAAAATTCAAAAATATATATTAAATAGCATGGAAAATGAATTCTAACAGTTCAACTCCCTTCTTCATAAGACATTCCTGAGCTTAGATATAAAATGTTGAAGTTTATTCACTCAACTTGAAATGGTACATTGTGCAATAATTTGTGATGTCAGTGTAGTACTACTCAAATCGCAATCTTTGTATTTCTTGTTTTTCTAAATGTTACTGCACCTTGTACCAAGGTGTGATAGCACTCTTACTCTTTTGTTATGATGTAATTAATTAATCCCTATCTGATGTGTAACATGCTATGCAAGCAAACAGGAAGTGTTCAAGGTCATAAAGAAAAAAAGATTTTTAATTTTAAAGGGAAACAAAGCAGGTAAAGTGAGTTGTTCAACAAAAAAGTTACAAGTTATGGCACAATAGACCAGTTTGTTTTAAAGGCATATTCTGGAGACAAAATTCTCTAACTTCAAAATAAGCATAAAAATTTTCTCTCTCAGAAGGTGAAAATTGCATTTTAATAGCTTAAAGCAGGCGTCCTCAAGTAGCGGCGTGCTCGCGCCCCTTGTGGCGCACGACATGGTTTGAAGTTGCGCAAAATTTACTGGAAGAATGTTGAAAAATTGAGCTTTTCATAACTTTTTTGACAAGAATTGTTCTGTCTCAAAACTAGGTACTGCATATAAATTTAATACTTCCCTCAAACTGATGTCACATACCCACAAGGATATGATAATGTCCAGTTTGTTCTTAAAAGCAAGTAAACTCACCGTTACTTTTCACATTCATTAATAGAGACAGTGCTTTGTCGATTCCCCTGTAACTACAAAAATTGTAAAGTTTGTGAAAAAGTTTGGCCAGGAAGATTGAACAAACTTTGCACCATTTTTCATGTAAGCCCCCTCTGAAATGCAAAAATTTTCAACAGGGGAGGGGGACACCACTCCCCTTATACCCCTCCCCAAGGACTGTTACCAGTGGTGCATTATATCACTAACATTTAGAAATGTGATGCTCCTGAAAATTTAATTGAGGAAGCCTGGCCTATAGCATTTAGAATTTTTAAATGGTGGAGGGTAATGCAAGATCTACAGGAAAAGATATTCAAACATTCCAACAGTATCGAATTTCAAGGACAAATAGGATGTTCCATTATAAAGAAAAACAAAAGGAATTTGAAGCAATGTGCCCACCTTACATAACTTTTTGTGGCTTTGTTGAAAAGCAGAGGTATTTTTTAACAGAAATAATCAATCTTTAAAGTGAGATATCTTGAGTTTAGAAAATGGTTTTGTGATAGGATTTGAAGGATATGGTGTGTAATATTTTTGTTTTCCTCGCAAAACAGAGGCAAAAAGCCACCAGAACATGCCTTTTAAGTGAATTAACTTCAACATGTTATACCTCAGCTCAGGAATGCCCTTTAAAGATTGGAGTTTGACAGTTAGAATTCATTTCTCACTTTCTTTAATATATATTTTTGAATTTTTTGACTTGAGGTACACTTTAAACCCCTTTCATTACTGTCTTAAATGTTTGGACAAACCATTGGGATTAAACAATAAGGCCCTCATGCTTAATCAAAATTCTCTGGGTAAATGATCTTGAGTAATATGAGCTACTCTGAATTTTGTTTTTTGTTTTGAATTTGATGTCAATCAAATAGCTAAATCTGTAGTTTTGGGTGACAAATGACCTCTTAAATTTTTGAGAACTATTCTTGATTGAAGAGACAAATGAAGAAAGGGACAGGGAATATACATTGCTAGCTTTATGTATTGCTAAATGACTGGTGGAAAATTAGAGAATCTTGTTCCTGGAATGGTCATTTGGCATTTATACTTCGACCTTGAAACCCAAATCAAGCAGTAAAATGACATTTTTTGAAGACACCGGGCATCCACCTTCCAAAGAATCTTAAGGATTGATTTGTTTTTTTTCCAATTGTAATGTGACTAAAATTGAATTCAGTGGCTAAAGAAGTAACCAAATGAATCTCGAACCATAAAATCTGTTCATATTTTGTAAAGTTTAATATGCTCGAAAATGAATAAAAAATGCAGGAAAAAACTGGAAAATCTTAAGACAAATCTGTCGAATTATTTATGTTTTGGACAAAAAACATATCAAATAGGTATAACATGATCCAAACTCAACAAAAAACATGTTAATGATGAAAAAAAAAGCATTATCTCTTGATATTTCCAGCAGTGACATGCACCCCTAGCCATTGTTTGGACTGTGAACACATGATAGCAATCTCAAGGTCAATTGGTTATTTTCGGTTTCATATCATTAAAATTCGGGTTTGGGTAGCAATCTGAGAGCCATCTTATGTTGACAGTAACAATACTAGCAGTGAAAACGAAAAGGGCGTTGAGCTATTCATTCAACATGTGCATCCAAGCATGTAAAACGGAATGAAGTTGTTAAAAGTCGGAAACATCTACCATGATACTGGGAGCTTTGTCATCACTTATAATTTTTTTTCATGGGACTTTACAAGTTTGTTTGACATATGTATCATTTTATCTGGTATTTGGGAGGCACAGAAAGGCGGGGAATGTTGTCATGAAAATAGCTGCCATATTTTATGGATTGAAGTCCGAGTTTACAAGATCTAAATATCAGTTGTAAATCTACTTTCCAGTTATTGTGAATTAGACTGTCTAACATCATCACCCTCAACCTGTCCTGGTTTCTGGCAAATAATTCATGTCTACACCTACAACATTTTCAGATAAAATTATCCTTCAGTGAGTGTGAAGGCTTTAATTGTGGCTTAGATTTAATGGGTCATAATGAACTATTAAAAAGATATTTCTCAGGTTTATTACAAATTTAAAGTCACAATGGCTTGGCACATGCAAGCTTGGGAAGTGAAACCATGTAATCACTATTCTGATTTTGACATTAGTTGCTAGCCCGGCTTTATCAAGATCTTCTAAAGCAGGGCTGTTGATAACCCGAGGGGGGGGGGGGGCGGGGGGCTATATTCTTTAGAGTGATGATAGTTGGAATGCCCTCTTACTCAGCCTAGCATTTTTTTTTGACTGAAAGTGTCAGATTTCCCAACTAGATAAAGTGCCATTTCTTACTTGTTTCAATACTTAAAGTAGCACAGTACTGCATGATGCTAGAAGTGAATAGCAAGTTTTAGCCATCCCAAGCTGGCAACTAATAATCCAGAATCTATCAGAGAACTGACATTGAAGGTCTGAATTGTGTGTATAGGTTGCTAACTGAGAAAATGCAATTGCTGCTGTTAAGTTTTTATCTTGTGAGTTGACACTTCTTTTCTTTTGGGGGGGGGTGCGGCAGGGACTTTCTCTTGCAACAGGCCCTATTGAGTAGTTGGCATTGTGCAAAGAACAAAATCCTGTTTGCCTGTTTTTTTGAACAATATATTGCATGTGTAGCAAAATTTCACACCTCTTTAATAAAAGTTTTGTGTTTTGGTGCAGTGTATACAGAGTCATTTCTAAAAAAAAAGGCCAAACACCTTTTCAGACTTACCACGATGCTGGAATGGCTACAATCTAAATTAAGGTTAAACTTTCCCAACTTTTGGGGGATTTCAAAGTGGTATGTTTGTCTTTGAAGTCTTGGAAATAGTTCCTTTTGACATGTGCCTTTCAAAGATTTGTTTAAGTTACTGCTTTCCAAACTGCTTCACTACCACACAAACATCTTAACCCTGAAGAATTTGTTCTTATGGTTTTATGGGACTGGAGGGGGAGGGGGGAACACGGAGCTGTAGTTCCTCCATTGGACAAACCTTGCTGAATTCAGGAGACTTCCTTGCCTCAGCTGGACAGAGATTATGCCCTGGGGTGCCAGTGGGTTCTGGAGTCAGATAAAAATTCACCCCTCCCCCTCAGAGAGAGAGAGTCCTATATGGCCAGGTTTTTTCCCAAAATGGGCTTTTACATCAAAGGAGGACAGGGATTTTGAGGTGCCTACCCATTGTAGAACCCCCCCCCCCCAATTTTTAAAAAGTGATTTATGCCAATTTGTTGTAAAAAGTTTTGAATGATTCCCTTCCCAATGCCAGGTCAAACTGAAGGCACTTCTCCCTTCCTTATCAATATGTTGTAAGCTATTAAGTCACCTAACCCCTCAAAAATGTCTTTTTCCAAATGATCTCTTCTACCTCGACCAAATTAAAACTGCACATAAGTTGTTGTAATTCTGACAAAGAAAAAAAAAACTTGCAGGTAAAATACCCCCACTTCACATAACGTAACTGGCATATTTGGAAGGGTGGCCCTAGAGGGGGGAGAGGTGCATATCCACTGTGGGGGTCAGTTTGTAGCATTTATTTATATGTGATAAAAGAGTTTGATAAACTTCAGTCCCCCCTCCTCAGAAGATTTCTTCTTGTGCTCAGTACAGGGAAATTTTCAGCATTCACATTTTTCCTTACGAATTTTCGTTCTTTCCTATGTAAGCTCAACATTTACAAACATTCTGAAAAAACAATAAAAAAGGTTTCCATTTTCATCATACAACAAAATTTCAAATACGAAACATCAACCAACTTCACTTTTGATTTCCTTCAGTGAGATTGATCTTCAATAAAGACCCAGTTTTCAATCCTCTATAAATAGAACCATTTTTCACATTTTTTGAAAATTTCTGCCATAAAATGAGTTCAGTGTCCTAACTCCAGATTTTCAATTTTTGAAACAAATTGCTGAAATTTTCCCTTTGCCTTCCTATCAAGGACGAAAAGCAACTGCTGCAAAATTGTCACCAACGCGGCGCAAATTCAGGCCTGGTAACTTCAAATAATTTTGACTTCTTGTAATTTCACAATACAACATTGCTCTGGAAAGTTTTGATTGAGTGAACAAGAATTTATAGCAATGATGGACTTTTCCGATTGTTTTGTGATAAAAAGGACATGCAACTGTTTTTATTAATGAAGGCCTGTACCTCCTACAGTTTACATCTAATTTACCGAATTTAGAAATGATGTTTTTTTCCGTTCCATTCATTGTTTGTTTATGTGGATTGCGCACGTAACAACGTTCGAAGTATGCACTCGATCAGTGGTTGCGGTAAATTTATCGCCACACCCACACGTGGGCATTCCAAAGAGATTAGGCCAACATTTTCAGAAAAAGTTCAAAACTTTCTTCCACTTCCTCGATTCATACTTTTGAAGGACCAGACAGTCTAAAACAAACACTGATATAACTCTTTACTGGTATAGAAAGCCCCGTCTCTTACACAAAGTGAATAATCCCTTTGACGTAGGCCTATATATATTCACTACTTTACAAGTTACAACCAGATGGATCCATGTTACAACATGGGTCTGTCTCTCATGTGTAGCATTTTTTTGTATCGGTTGAAAAGAAACGTGTATAAGGTTTTAACAAGATAATAGTTAATAGGCCGAGAAGAAAAAGTTGAACGTCCCCGGTCCATCCTGTCCTTGCTGCCCAAAAGATGTAATTTTACCCATTTTTTGCTGTTTTTGCACAGTTCTCTATGATTTGTGCTCATATGACGTTTTGCATCGTCCAATTAAGATTCCTTTTTCGATCTTTACCGTTTGTCACGACCCTTTTCCTTCCCTCAAATCTCGAAATCCCCCTTATTTTTGCAAGAAATTTTCTACTGTAGCTCGCCATTGAATATTATTGGAATTTTTTACCCAAGTCGCAATCACTAAAATGGGTGTTTCGTGAGCGCAGTGTATTGTCTGTAAGCTACTTCCTAGGTACAGCCCATGCGTCGTAGTTGATCGATTCTTTTTCTGAAAGATGTAATATACAAACAGTGTACAGCATTTCCAATGCTTGTGCATAAATCTCAGGCTGGTGTACCTACCGAACACAACACTCCTTTACGTATGGTACGATAGTTCATTACGGCAGTACTTTATCTGTTTGGTATATTGTGTGTGCACAATCGGAGTACGCAACGTACGTGTGTGTATGTTGAAAAACATTAATAACATCTATAGAGGCTTTTCACATGACGTCATAATACTCTCCGGCGGCCATGTTGGAGTACATGTAACTACGTAGTAAACCACAAGGGACGCGCTTGCTCGTTGAATTGTACACACCGTGCGTGTCACAGTGCACACTGTGCAGTGCGTTCGGCACAAAGCCACGTGTATTTGGCATGAATGTCCTCCAGCATGGCGGTACCGTGACGTAATTGCAAAGCCTCTATTGAGGAGAGCGAGTGCGACGTGTGTCTGTTTACGATTTGAGCGACTTGTTTTGTACTAGTAGTATAGTGTGAGTACGAGTGTGACTGTGAGTGGTATCCGGAGCTGACTGCTGCTGGATTGTATGAATTGCGCACACTGATAGCTTCTGGGGCTGGACGAAAAGCTATTGTCCGCAGCCTGAAAATCGCTCATTTCTCGGAAACAATTGACCTATTTTTGTGGACTTACTCTTCGGAAAATTTTGGGAGAATACAACTCGCAACTTTTGTTTCACTCGATCCGACTAAGATTCTGTTTCTGACTCAATCTAACGTTAGCCCAAGTTGGTGTTGCACTGTTGGTAGGCCTACTTTGACTAACGATATACACCAACGTTAGTTACGGTTACATAACACTATTTCAGTCTGTCAGTTTTACAATTTTCTTTAACAGTTAAATCACCTTACGAACGTTCATTGCAATTTCACTCCAGTGGCAGTGACGTTTTCATTTAATTTTTCAACTTTAAAAATTTTTTTGGTGGGCTGTTTACTAGTATCAGGAGAGGTGTTAACACTCAGACTAGCCTACTGAGTACTGTACGTTGGTTCAAACATTTTTGCCATCATTGCCTTTGCTTACCTGTATTAACAATGGCTGAGAAAAAGAATGATGTTGAGATGGCCACCGGACCTGGCGGGAGTGTGGATACACAGCCCAACGATATTGAGCGAAATTCAGGTAAGAATTAGTCTAGGCCTACTCAAACGTTAGGCCTACATAGTCTTACTCCTCTCAGTGCTGACCTGAGTCACCTGAAAAGCTTTCTGGTAAGCATGAATAAAAATATCAAAGTAGGCCTAACATACAGTTAAGGATCTTGTTCTAAAAGACACAGTTATCAAAGGTGTATCACATCATTCCTCACATCATTCCTCAATGAAGAAGAGTAAGTTTCCTAAGGGAGGATACTAACCGGACTGGAAACTAACAGTAGCCTAAGCTCTGGGCCTACAGTAGCCCTTGAACATGGCTGTGTGTTGGTTACATTATGGCCTAGGCTCATTCCTCTCATAACACAAATGTAGTCACTAACCAGTTGCTACCAAACCCAGTCAGGGAAGTAGACACAACATCATTCCTAAATAGAGGAATCTCCTCACTTCCACATATATCAGTTCTGCAGAGCCACTCTGAGGTAGACAAGTTGGACTTCAGGTCCGTGTCCTCCGAAATACTGTACACAAGTCGGACTAAGAGTATTTTTTTTAGAGAAATCTCACTTCGACATCAGATCTGCAGAGTCACTTTGAGGTAGACAAGTTGGAAGTTAAAGGCCTAGTTCTCTCCCCCCAAACAGTACCAATTCTCCTGACCTTACTGAAGCCCCTCCCACAATTGTCTGAAATTCATCCTCATCTAGACACAATCTCAGGTTCTTGCTTTAGGGTGAGTATAGAAGAACTTAATTTTTATAATCAAAACACTCTCAGTACCATTCATGCTGTGTAATATAAGCTTTGGCACTCTGCATTGTTTGAATTACCTGTCAGTCAAAGAGCTGAGCCAGTTGAGAATTTCGGTACCTGGGTACCAAAGTTGTACTTTGGGGTGAGAGGTTTGGCCCTTTAAAACCCCATCTGGATAGTACTGTACTTAGTTCCTTCACTGAAAAGTTGGCGGATGACATTACAGCCATACATTTTAAAAGGGTAGGCCTACACTGTAGCTTGGGAGTTTCGGGGGATTCTGCAACTACTGTCGGGCTTTGTCAATGTTACCATAGTTATTATACCTTTCCCTGGTTGGGAAACTCTGTGAACTGACTGCTTATGTTGAGATTCAGGTTTTCGTCAGTCACCTGACGATGATAGTACACAAGAGCCTTGTTGTTGGACGCTATATGCAAACAAGGTAAACTGAATTCTTTGAGAGTATCTGGGATCAATTAAGTGTAATGACTTCAATTAGGGTGTGTATTATTGCGAAAGGTTTGATCAAGATTTCTGTCTGAAATTACTGTAGAATGGCCGTAAAGAGAGAATACCTGTACCCAAACTAAAATATCGGGACAATCGAAGGCTGGACTAGCAACAGTAACTTCCCAGGTAGCATACCCACATGGGGCCCATATGGGACCCATATCAAATAAGATAAGGGTCCCATATGGGGTGTCCCATATGGGCCCCATTAACTTTTGCACCCAAGAACCATATGGGACCCATATGGGTTAGCCCATATACCCATATGGGATTAATATGGGACCCATGTGGGCCCTACATGGGTCAACTTGTGTGGGCATCATGCGGGCTTGCCCATATGGGCTCTAAGTGGGTATCACATGGGTCCAACATGGGACTTCAGTATGTGGGCTTCTAATGGGCCAGCCGATATGGGCAATATATGGGCTTCACATGGGGCCACTGTGGGTCAGATTTTCATGGGCTAGCCCATATGGGTTTTAACAGGGGCCCATGTGGGTTATAAGTGTGTGGGCTTTATATGGGCTAGCCCATATGGGTTATATAAAGGAATCACATGTGGCCCATATGGGTCATCAGTATAATTACGAGCATCACAATGGGCTGGCCCATATGTGGGATTCATCTGGGGCCTATGTGTAAAACAAGTATGTGGGTTTCATATATGTCATCCCAAATAGGCAATATATGATATGATAGGATGTGTATAATTAATCTAAAAGTTGTCCACGATATGATACAAACTGTACACTTGAATACCTTATGGATAAAACCATTTTACTTTTTTTAAATCCTCCTGGCCCAATTTAATTAGAGGTTTTGGTCTAAATTAATGGGATCAATGATACGCCTCCTTAAACATTTCCAAATGGATAATCTCTACTGAGAAGAGGAACTGGTGAAAAAATATATATATATGAATTAAGACAGATATGAAAGAAATGACCATGCATTTAAGTATATGCATGCAAGCCATCCAACATAAATTAGCTAATATATATTCTTTGAAGTGTAGGCATAATAGTACAAAAAAGTTACATAACAACCGTACATGAGAAATGGCCCTAGAGAGCATCATACACTGCAGAAGGAACCAATCTCCTGAGGCCAGTTTCTGCAAAGTTGCCTCAGAAAGGGTTGCCGATTATACGTGTAAGGTTAAGTTCATTACAGCAAAGTACAGTAACCATAACTATTGATTTCATCGATTTTGGCTCCTTTCCTGCTAAATAAATCATGGTAAAATTTTTATAACAAATAATAAACGTAAATATATAGCCTACATATAGGCCTAGGCCTACCCTAGGACCTAGGCCTGGGCTAAAGTCTTCATTAATTACAACTCCAAGTTGAAAAAGGCAGTTCCTGACTGCCTGAGTATATGCAGTTAAGTCGAAAGAAGCCAACACGAAAAACACAGCAAAACAAAATGTCCTGCTGCTGCATGGGTTAGCCCACAGGCAGCCCTAGCGTTACACAGTAGGTGCCTACGTTAGTAATACTACTAATAGTATAGGCCTAACGTTAGGCCCAACTTTAGCGTTGGCCGAACGCTAGGCTAGGCGTATATTATAAGACGGAAAGGTGACGTATGCTTATCGGCCTTTCCCTGCCGAGTTGTTTTAGGCCTATATGAACCACGATTTTTTTACCTTAAACCTTAAGAGTAATATAACTCTTTTTAATTCACTCGAATGTTCCACTCGATCGCTTGTATCAGTCGTCATTGATAATAACGCATCCTCTGATCCCGCTTGCTGTAGCCCTGCTGATCGAGTGCGAACGTCTGCAGTATGTACGTACGTACGTTCAACGATTACACGGCGGTACTATAGCGCGCGCTGCATTCATATCATTATGCACTAATATACAGCACCGTATGCACGTTCGATCGTACAAATGTACATATCGAAATTGGCGGGAAAGGATATATTTGTATACCACATGCAGAGTGACAGTACAGACAAAGAGTCTATATTGTTGTCTCCATGTATATGTACAGTACGTATCGCTGAATGAATGGCGCTCTTTCTTCTGCTTTCCGGTAAAGTAAACATATGTAGTACAGTAGTAGTAGCTAAGGTTTGGGGAAGCACTTCGATCAGGACTTGAACTTTCCCAGAAATGTATGCATTGGCCCATCCTATATAGGACGTACCTATGTGGTAATACATATGGATAAGTACGTATATGTCCGGCCCGTGTACATACATGAGGGAAAGTCCAGGAAATTCCCATATTGAGCCTACATATGGGGCAGCCCATTTAAAACCCACAGTGGAATAAGTTACCCATATTTTGCTCATGTGATACATACATGGGGCCCATAAAATACCGATATGACCAAACTCAGGTGCCCCCATCTGTTACCCATACCGGTTAGCCCATACAATACCCATATGGGCAACCCAACAAGTCTCCCATATGTTTCCTGTATGGGTAAGCCCATATAATACCCATATGGGTAAACCCAGGTGCTCCTTATATGTAACCCATATGGGTAAGCCCATACATTTCCCATAAGGGCAACCCCAGGAGTCTCCCATTTATGACCCCTATGGGTCGGCCCATAATTCCCATATGGGTAAGCCCATGTCCTCTCAATATGTAACCCATATGGGCCGGCCCATATAATTCCCATATGGGTAAGCCCAGGTGCTCTCCATATGTTACCCATATGGGTTAGCCCATATAATTCCCATATGGGTAAGCCCAGGTGCCCACCACATGTTACCCATATGGGTCTGCCCATATCATACCCGTATTGGTAGCCCCAGGTGTTCCCCATATGTAGCCCACATGGGTTAGCCCATTTCGATTCCCATATGGGTTAACCCATATGGGTCCCCCCATATGGGTCCCACATGTGTAACATATGGGTTAGCCCATTCCCAGATGTCCCACGTAAAACCCATGTGGGTCCCATGTGGGTATGCTACCTGGGTTGGTGAGCACACTCAACAATTCCACGAAATTGCGAAGCATAGTACAGTTGCACAAAATGTTAGACTAGTTGGATTAAACCATTTTCACAAACGAGTGTAATGGTTCATCAGATGAGTGTTAAATACAATATGTCAGAGGCAATGGTCGTACAAAATTTTAGGAAGCGTAATGAAGTAGGTCTGCTTCACCCTTACCGTTTACTGACTGCGGTATGATGAGCCTGTATGCCCTATACTGAAGGCCTAGAGCCAAGGTCTCCAAACACCAGGCCTCGGAACTAGTATTTTACACTTCAAAAGAGAAAAAGAAACCCAAGAATATAGGATTTCTTCATATATTCAAAAAACTTAAGAAATGACTGATTAAGAGGCCTCTTGCAGTTCCCTTTTAGCCCTTGGGTCAACTTAAATTTCACTGCCCAGCAGAAACAGTACTACTGTACATCACTTAATAGAGCCATATCACTACCGATTGACCGTATGCATCTCCAAAGTCACGTGATGAACTTTTTTGAAGAGCTCGACTTGCTTTTACGGACAGTTACGGACGCACCTTACAAAAACTATGAAGGTACAGTACATACAGCATACAGTAATTCATGTCTGTGCATACACAGTGTACATAAGGAGTTTCCCAACTAGGGAAAGGTATCATACTGTAACTATGATGTTACCATGGTTCACTGTTCCAGAGGTTTTTAATGTTCTTGCATCTTGGGAGCAGTTGCGGGGAACATTGAACCCCAGGAATAATGTAGATAAGTGGTCTGGGTGAAGAAATCTAAAGACTGATATCTCACGTTGCTCGGGGTCCTCAGAATAGGTGATATTTTGGGTACTGTAAGTGCCAGTCAATGTAGATGCGGAGCAAGAAACTATATTTGCCCGTGTCCTTGTTGAAGTTGTTGATATGTATAATTTGTGAAATGTTTAGAATGATGATCATGCCTTGAAGTTTGCCAGATTGGTTGCAGGATGGTTTAATAGGCAAGACTTTGGAGGTAAAGTATAATCTGGCTGTGTAGAATTGCTAGCCTGTTGACAGTTTTTCTGACTTTAAGGCTACACTTCTCAAGGTCCTTCAACATTTCAGTTAAGCCGTGTTCCCATTTGATCCAGGGAGGTGGATCTTGATCTACCGAGGTGGATCAACATCAGTTACCTTGATCGAGATCCGCGTTCCCATTTGAGTGAGCGCGGTAGATCAAACGTGTTTTATGAACACATTGCGCAAGCGCGAAAAGGTCACCAATGTTTACAAGTCGGTCTGCTATGCATTTCGTATCGATGTATCACAAAAACATACATGAGTGTAATCGGAGATCCAGGGTCACTTGATCTACCCATGTGTTCCCATTACAAACTTTGACTCAGCGCGGTGGATCTGATCTACCCCGAACGGTCGATCAAAATCGGTGGATCTTGATCTTGAGTGAGTGTTGTTGATCTGCGTTTCCATTAGTGTTTGATCCACCTCGGTAGATCAAGATCCACCTCCCTGGATCAAATGGGAACACGGCTTTACACTACTGTGGAGGGAAATGTCATCAACAACCTACTGTAGTGGCCCTGAGTTGAACCTTAATTGAATACCAAGATGGTGTGACAACAAGAATCCCTAAATGGATGATGGATAGAGGAAGATCCTTGTTATCCAGTGATGGTACTGTGATCCATTTATCATTTGTAAGCTGGAAAAAATTGAACTTTGTACAGTATATGCCAAAATTTCAAAGGGTGTGGATGGGGCTGAAAGGCTATTCTATTCCCCTTAATACATTCCCCTCATTTGATGGAAACACTGCAACTGTCTCCTAGGCTTAGAGGCCAGGCTTGGAAAATGTCATTGGTGCCAGTACAAGAATCTCAATGAACAGATTTGGCAAAGTAAGCAGTAGTTTTGATTTCTCTAGGACATTAAGATTAAGGTGACACAAATTATTTTAATGCCTAGTGGCCTTATTTGTGATCCCTTCAATGTACCATTGAAATAAAGTTTGTTGTCTAGAAAAGTTCCAAGCTAGGGGTCACTAATATTATTCCAGGAAAGAGCAAGCAAATCAAAGGACATACTGTAGGAATAGAGGAAGAAACATTTTGGTGGTACACTTACTTTATACTCATTAGTTTACACCTGGAAACATTTGAAGGCCATTTGTCAATTGAAAGACCTACTTTGTAACTTGCAGTAAATAAGTCTTCCAGGAGTAATACCAGGTGTCTCTAACAGATGAAATGGACCTGTAAAGTGTACTATCATCAGCGAAGAAAAAGTGATCATGCATAAATGTTTAGAGCTAAGTGCAGAATTGCAAATCTTGAGATCTCCAGAGCGGGACATGCCATATCCATGGGTATTGTTATTTTTGTTTCATAACCTTCATATCAATAATAATAATAATATAACAGTTCTTATATAGCGCCTTACACAAGAAGTCTCAAAGTGCTGAAACTATACAACAGGCGGTCAATAGGACAAAGTAAACAAATGAGTTTTCAAGTTAGTTTTAAATTGTCCAGCAGTGGAAGAAGAATTCTTAACAAAAGATGGAAGGTCATTCCACAGTTTCGCAGATATTGTTGAAAAAGCATGATCACCATAAGAATGTGGTTACAGATGAAGGCACATTTAAAAGAGATTGAGAGCTGGAACGTAGTTCATGTAAAGGCTTGTAATTAGTTATAAGATTGTTTAGATATAATGGAGCAAAACAATGGATGCATTGTATGTAAGATGATATGAAGGATTTTGTAGTTGATACGATGCTGCACAGGAAGCCAGTGAAGATTATGAAGAACGGGGGTGATTTGGTCACAAGATTTTGTTAATGAGTCCAGCCGCTGAGTTTTGAAATTCGCTGGAGTTTGAAATTTGATGTTTAGAGAGTTTAGGTCAGGAAATAATTTCAAAAGATTTTTCCCGGGGAAAATGTTTCTTACACTGAGGTAAAGTTGGGGCTATTTATTGACATGGCATCATACTCTACTGTACAGTATACAAATAATGAATGTTTATGAGTGCAATAGCGGTGAATTATTTCTTGAGTTGAAAGATTGCCACCTTGTATTCAATGAGGCGAAGGCGAGTTGAATAGAGGTGGCCATCTTTCAACGAAAGAAATAATTCAACGCTATTGCACGAATTAAAACATTCATTATTTGTTTTATATAACACCTAACTTTCTAAATATTCCTTGGCTAGAATTTGATTTTGCCTAGTGTTAGCCTACCCCAGTCTTAGTTTTGTCCTGTCGAACGAACGCTAGTACGTACTTGCGTGTATTTATTACTTGTACGATATAAGACTGCAGAGAACTTGCGTACATCGTACTGTTTATTTTACTTAGCCTAGCCTAGGCCACGGTCTACTGCACGTAACTCTCAATCACTGTAAGCCCGCCTACTTGCGACTTGACATTCTGATAAAGTAGTAACTTAATAGCATAGGTCTGGTGTATATTTTATTTTTTTTAGGCCTAGGCTAAACAAGTAACGTTCGAAATAGATTTTGGTCTAAAACTGATAAGAGGGCTACTTACTCGTACATTAAGAGCTATCAAAAGCAGTTGTAATCCAAAGTGAAAACCTTTGGCGCGGTAACTGGATTTGTTTACGTTATGTACGTCTGACGTCTGCAACGTACTTGAATGTAGAGCATATGCAATGCATGGTTCACAACATGATTTTCAATTCGCGCAGCGACATAGATCAATGTGAATGTGCGAACTTCGTACGTAAGCCTAGTATCAGCACTCTCAGAACTACTATTGCATGATGGGGACTACTATTGCACTTTGACAGGATCGAATCGTGCAGATGGTGGGGAGCCAATGACTGGCATGTGACCATCAATCCTCCAATCAGATGAAGACAGATTAAGAAGGTGTTATAATACCTTTTATCCTACAGTACTTTGCTATTGAAGCTTGACAATTCTTGAAAGCCATGATAAGTACTGTGTACCTACTGTACATGTAGTCTAATGCATTACACTATTAGCCACTGCTAGTACTGCTTTGTGCTTCCAGACCAGTATACCTCCAATAGTATCTCGTATAGTGTAGTCAGTGTGGTACTTGGTGCTTGTTTCTTAAAGGAACATTTCTCTCACCTCAAACAGTACCAATTCTCCTAACCTTCTTTCTTAAGCCCCTCCCACAATTGTCTGAAATTCAGCCTCATCCAGATACAATCTCAGTTTATTGCTTCTAGGTGAGTATAGAAAAACTCAATTTATATAATCTAAACACTCTCAGTACCATTCATGCTGTGTAATATAAGCTTTGGTACTCTGCATTGTTTGAATTAGCTGTCAATCAAAGAACTGAGCCAATTGAGAATTTCGGTACCCGGGTTCCAAAATTGCAGTTTGGGCTGAGAGGTCTGGACCTTTAAATGCATAAACCAGACATTTAGAGGGTTTTGGCAAACACAGGGCCTACAAAGCCTGCTTCTGATGGCATTGATATACAGTATGCCAAGAATGTGTGCTCTCTACACACACCCTTTGGAACATTTGAAGTTGAGAACAAACCACTTTTTTGAAACCAAAATTTTTGAAAAACAGATTTGCTGTAGCTTTCTGACTATGGCTTCCAGAAGTTCTGCAATAGAATTTGGAGCTGCCATGTTGGGTTGGGTGGTCTTACATTTTACTGGTTTCTGTGTCAAATTGGGTGGGTGCATTTCAATTTACACAGTACCAGCAAGCTTTCTTGATATTTGTACTGTACATCAAAGCTGCATAGAACTATGGGAAGGTACTGTAAGAGAAAATAATCCCTGACCACACCTACATAGATCCACAAAATAATGGGACAAGACCTACAGTAGCATCGCTGTAAGCTGATTCACCTTGCCCTAATTTATTTGATTATGTAACAAGTGTCAAAAGGGATTAACCCTCAGAATGTTTCAGTTGATGGTACTGTAGTTACAGTAGATTCAGTCAGTGTGCGACATGGTTGTGCAACTTGCAGTGGTGGGCCACATGCAAAGGTTATGAAGGATGAAGGGATGAATGTTATACTAGTACTGTATGCACACATGCACCCATAGAAAATGTAATGAACACATGCATATTGGTTACCAATTTCCTCCTCAAGCGGCACTTTGCAAAATTTCCAACAGCTTCCTGTCTATTAATTAGTGCATGTTGAGCCTTGTACAGTATACAGTAGATACCTGAACCATGCTGTTCAATCTCACTTGTTGAATTGAAACACAAAACCAGCATCAGGGAACTTGACATACATATATTACTGTATGTTATCCACACATGAAAAATTTTAGCAAGTTGATAATAGCACATGGAGAATCGCATAGTTTGTCTGTTTTTACTAACACAAACCAACAATAACGTTTACTGCAGGCTACACGGTTTCACCGAATCATGGTTGATTGTATGCCGCAGTTGACAGTGTACAGTAACCTTAAGTTTTCATCAACGATTCTGCTTACAGAAAAGTTTTGCCCTGTAGATTATTTCTAATGTGAAGAATATTACCCACATGTAGGTTAATACATCCGGGGAATACCAAAATGCCAATGATTTGAGTAAAGTGTTCAAGATGGAGGAGGTAGAAGTCTTTTTGGGTTGTAACTTTGTAGGAATTTTGTGGACCCTTTAACTATCAAGGCCTGAGCCTTTTCATCTCCATGTCACCAAACCTTTAATTGCATGTTCACATTCACCCCACTGAGCGGACACTTGTTTTCTCAGCTCCTCAGCTTCCAAAACCACCCTCTGCCAAAGCAAACAGGACTGCGCCCAAGTTTAGATGCAAACTTCATTACCATAATATGGACTTATCCATGTACCCTGTCATGAATCATGCTACAGTATTGTTTTGGAATGAGTGTTTGTACTTACGTAGTTGTAAATGGGACTAGACTGAAACCTGAGATGTCCGATCATTTTGTTGTGTAACCACTGTCAAGTGTCCCCCCCCAAAAAAAATTTTTTGAATTTTAGAAGTGTCTACACGCAAAATGGTGGCACGTTTTTGGCAAATCAGTCAACACAAATCCGCTAGGTTACCGCCAAACAAGTTCAGTACTGAATTTTTTGCGGTAACCTTGAAAAATATTGTGTTGAGAGATTTTCCAAAATAATATTATGCTGATACACACAAATGTGCAATGACCTAAACCTCTCCTAACTACAATATTTAATCGTTATTTCTGAGGTAAATTTTGGTGCCGTACCAGCCCAGTTTGCAAACGTCAACTCAGTGTGTCACCGGCCATTGTACCAAGCTGCAGGTGATTTCCAAAATCTTCATACATCTCGCATGGCATTCTAGCCACGAAAACATACAGACGAATCTGATTAGTCCTTGTTTTCAGGGACTGTAGGCCGCCATAAGTGGTGTCCATCAGCCTAAAACCGTCAAGTTTACTTAGTAAGTACATGAGTTTCAAACCCTCGTATTTAGTGAAATTGGATAATTTAAGATACAAATTCGTGTACAACCATCCATGATAGAGGTAAGCAAGGAAATCGAAAGATATAAAGGTGACAGACCCCAGTTATGGAAATCAGACCATCACTTGCTGTCCGGATTCGTGTATAGGCCTAGCCAAGAACGTCAAGAACTGTCCGCAAGACAGTTAAGATTGTTTGGGAAACTCTAAGACAAGCCCCGCATATAACCCGCGAAGGGGGCATTTATTTTCGCTATTGAACCCGGCATTGAACGATGTTTTTTACGCTATTTACGGGTTGACATGAAATATATTCCATACCTTCTGCGAAGGTTAGCCGCTAACCTTGAGACAGCAAACATATAGTTCCGTACGTACCTATGCCTAGGCTTAGGCCTACTCATTGAATAGCAGCGCCAGCAGTTGAATGTGATTTACTGAATTTGTAGTTATCGGTTAGCTGAATTATTTGCTAATTTCTGTGGTTCTCTAACTAACGATACTTCGGAGATTAGGGATGCGGGTTTTTCAGAGGGCTGCAGGGCTTAGCGGGTTTGGGTGTCCAAATGCGGGTCAAACCCGCAAAATGCGGGTCACTTGGGAGGTATGCGTATATCCAAAAGAATTTGTTCAGCATTCACTTGTCAGGCATTAGGGATATGATTGAAGAAGGAACATAACATACAACCTGCTACGCAGGTGAGTTCACATTATGCCTTGAACTCCTAACAATATTAAACTAAACAAAGGGTTTTGTTTGTCATTCTCTGCTGCATTGCACTTCAAATATAAATTAAACTTTGAGGAGAACTTTTGATTATATCCAAAGTAAACTGTTTGATTTTCCACCAAAAGCCATCTTCCATTTCATGAAGCATTCCAAATTAAATTGACCAGAAGAGCAAAGCTTTTATTGGTGCAGCTCATTTTAAGCGGTTTTTTCATCGCCTTTGATTTTGTTGGATTTTTCCCGGTGACCTAGAAGCACTTATCCCTCTTTCCAAAGCTAATAAGTGTTAGCCTTTGGTCCTTGTGTAAAGTCACTAAAGTTGTCCTCCTCTGTTCGATCTGTAATATTCTGTCCCCACTGCTGTATAGCCAGATGTGGACAGTATAGTGTTTTAAGACTTGTGCTTGTTGAATCTATCTCATCAATTATTGATCTTTGCCTGCAAAGCCAAATGTCCCAATCTGTTGGCTTATTTCAAAGGTTGGCTGCAAAAGATCTTTGCAATTAGGAGCTTATATCACTGAGAGCAGTGTGAGTACAATATGTCATTGCTATATATAGCACCTGATCATGTGCACTTTTCTGTACACATGATGTGTGCCTAACTCAAACAGATGTAACTGGGAAGATTGCCTGGGACTAACTGTAGATCTTACAAATGTTGGTTCCTTAGTGTATAGAAAAGGTTATTCATGGGATGCAAAGGGCTGTCCTTGAATGAAACAGGCAGTGTTCTGGGTTGTGTCTTTTCTCTCAGCAACTACATTCCTAAAGCTCTTTACTTCCAGATTCTATAGCTAAGTGCTTGTAGTCTTATTGTGTTACCTAATTCAGTGTGTGGCTGTAGGATTTGAGAGAGTTGCTTTTCAGATTCTACAGTATCAGCCATTACAGTTTGTGCTTTTGTTTTAGTAATCATGGCAAGCAATGGCAAAGGAGAAGTTAACTCAGAACAGAATTTAATAGTGCAGGAGAGTAAGTTTAATTCTTTGTTCAATGTTTAATTTATATTTTCTTTTACACTGTATTTGTTACTTGGTGTCATATGAGAGGAGAATTAATTGCGTGTGGCAGGTGTATGAGACTGTATGCATTGTATGTGATGATATTCTCTGCACTCTATAGTATGTTGTGTTTACTCACTGTTGATTGTATGCTAGAGTATTCATCTAGAGAAATGCAGTGACTATGTGTGCAGCTTAAAACTGTATTGTAACATACTGTACATTGAAGGCCCAGTCAACTCTTACCCCAGACTGAATAGTTTAATGGTACTAGTCTACAGAAAGCCTCAACTGGCATAGCTCTTTGATTGACAGCAAGTAAAAAAGAAAAGAAATACAGAGAACTGTACATATTATTGCACAGCTGGTACTGCATAGTGGCTGTCTGGTATACTCATTCTAACTGAAATGAGATTAGTTTGTGTCTGGATGTGGATGAGTTTTACTAGCCTATGATGTTACATATGGGAGGGACTTATAGTTTGTAAGTTAATTCGGAGACATGGAACTGTTGGGGGTGATTGGAAGAATCAGGCTTTTAACATACTGTATGGTCTCAACTTTGCAGAAAAAGTTGACAATTTTGAAAATTTTTTGTCTCTCTTAACACAATGTATCCTAAGAATTATGAATCAATGTTACATTGTATGAAAATATGCAAACTGTACTGTAGATAAAATAAATAACTTATGATAGCTCCAAAAACATCTTTGTGTCAAATTACTGTGTTTCATTTTTTCAGTGTGCAGTATCGCTATACTACAACTTAACACTGCTATACCAGCATCATATAAGTCACATGGTTTTAAAAGGTGTGAATTGTTTGTAATAATTTGCTTCAAAATATTCCTCTAGCTGTGATGATTGTGCAGTATCAGTGTGTACAGTGCTGCAGTAGGAAAATAAAATACCAATTACACAGCTACAGTACTGTGGTCTGTACTACTGTACACTACAGTACCTACCAGCATATAAATGGAAAACACTATATTTTGGGACATCTTACAGCTTATATGATATACATAGTAGGCTTTGGTACCCAGGCCAAAATACAGGCTCAAATACTCTACAGTGTACTTTACAAGCCAGTGAGCCACAAAGTTGAAAAAAGTTCAGGTTGCATGGCTGGCTCAGCTAATTGGTTGGAAACTGGGCTGTAGAACTTCATGTAGCCTAACCTTATTAGTATTTACATCTCTAATCATAGGACCAAACAGGATCAGAGCCATTTTACTTCTTATCTATCTCTCTGTTCATGGATCTCTTGCTTCCTGGGTGGTTGGGGATAGGGGGGGGGGGGGTGGAAGTTAGGCAGTGTCTCTTTTTCCAAACTTTTCAAATATGAGACTACCAGCAAGGCAAATGGGGCATCACATTTTGAAGTAATGGGAGGTTAGGAATGGACCCAACCCTATTTTGAGACAAGCTAAAAGGGTTCAAATTCTGTTTTCTGTCATTTCTTTTTCAAAGCATTTCATAATAGGCCTATTTCATTTTTTTTTAATGTGGCATAATCAAGGTAAACAGGTGGGCAGTTACTTATGAATAAGTTTCACAACAAAGGAGACAAAATACTGTCAACCGATTCTATTTTAATGGTGCCCATTGAGTTGATATCGATATACCTTAAAGGCCCAGTTCTCTCACCCAAACAGCACCAATTCTCCTAACCTTCTTACTGAAGCCCCTCCCTGAATTGTCTGAAATTCATGCATCCAGACACAATCTCTGTTTCTTGCTTCAGGGTGAGTATAGAAAAACTCAATTTATGTAATAAAAACACTCTCAGTGATCATGCTGTGTAATGTAAGCTTTGGCATCTGCATTGTTTGAATTAGCTGTCAATCAAAGAGCTGAGCCAATTGAGAATTTCGGTACCCGGGTACCAAAATTGTACTTTGGGGTGAGTGAGAGGTTTGGCCCTTTAATGAAGGTGTTTAAAGCAGCTTATGCTGTTTGATGGAAAAAAAATAACCTTCATCGTTAATCTTCAATCTTGCTCTTCCATTTGATACCAACCCGATAGAAATCCTTCACGCCAGGTTTTTTTCCGGTGAAATTTCACTAATTAGAGCGCTAATTACAATAGAAAAAAACTTCATCTACTTTTTTCGGCTAAACTTTTATGCAAAGACAACGGGCTCTTATCTCAATTTGACCAATCACAATGCAAGACACGAATGACGTAATATTATGCCTACCCTTTGACACAACGATGTACGTATTGCCAATATATCACACATGTTGTGTACATGCATTACGGAGTCCTTTCACAACCGTTCGGGCCCAACACAGAATGACAGTTAGTTTCACACGTATGTAACCCAAAGATTGTTTTTGAATGCCAAGCCACAGCATCAAATCAAAGAGAAAATGAACATTATCTTGAAACTTGGGATGGATTCAAATAGCACAATCAGCGACAAAATTAAAAACTGAACGATGGAGCCGAAACAAGTGAACAGGAATTTGTCCCTGAATCTGGGTTCACAAATGAGACGAACGAATTGCGCAGCCGGTTCGATGCGATGTACAAATTGGACACGTAAAGGCCGTTTGAATAACGTATGTATCAATTGAACGAAATTTCACTGTCTGTTTTGTTTACGTTTTGCTTGACTCCTTCTCAAAATGACCTTCTGAATATGCATCGAATTCGTTGGGCGGAGCTAGAGCAAGATAATAAGGCAGAATAGCGTTTGGAAACCGTTGAAATCTTTTCGAATTTTTGCTCATTTTCGGAGAAAAGACTAAAGTACGTTAGTTTTTAAAGCTTTTTACATTTGTATGGAGTACAGCCCATACATTTGATGAACACTGGAAACGTAAAAATAACAGCATAAGCTGCTTTAAGGGTACTATGCCGCATTAAAGTGTTTATAATTAGCATGATTAGTCATGTTTCATATCCAGTGATGGAAAAATTTAAAATTTTGAATTTTGTAACTAGTGTCTTCACTTCTGACAGTCTTGTGCAGTACATGAATTTGCAAAAGTGTCTGGTCACATATTTTTGAAAATTGAATTGAGCCTTTATAGGTAAATCACTCATTAAACAGTCATTTGTACTTAGAATATAGTGATTGACTGAGTTTGACCATTTGTCACTGGTATGTGAAGAAAACAAGTTTGGAAAAATTTGTTGAATTTGATGAACCAATGAGCCACCTAATTAAGAGCCATTCATTAAACAGGATAGTCTACTATACTAATTCAACAATGTTTCACAGTGTCAGGTTGAAATGTGTTGGTGTTTCTTCTTGGTTGGTTGTACTACTCTTACATTTTATGGGCTAAGGGATGTGGTTTATAGCACACCTGGAAAATCTAGAACTCAAGGCCTGGGAAAGCACTTTCATTTTCACATAAACTGAAAAAGAAAGCTGCAAAACACTCTTCCAGGAAAAATAGAACAAGTGAAACATGACAGGTAGAATGAATTTTGCTGCACAGTGCCGACTACTCTCTGATCTGTGAAAATGAAATTGCTTTGTGAATTAAAGGGCAAGAACAGTCACCCCCAAATTGAAGTAGTGTAGTAGACTGTCCTGTTTTGTAATTGGCTGTTGAAAGTCATGTGCCTTTTTTTTTTTTCACCTCAAATGTGAAATTTACTAGAACTGACTAGTTTGGCATACCTTTCTACATATGAAACATTGAGTTCATACAATATGTTGGAAGAGACATTTAATAGAAATAAGAAGAAAATTGTGATATATTAGCTGTTGCTTCAAAAAAGTTTAGGGGTGACTGCTCTTGACCTTTGAGTTTTCATTTTTTGTTTATTACTCTCTGTGCATCCTATCAAAGAGATGTCAATACTGTACATTAGCTGCAGACAGTATGTTTCAAAATATAACCTATCATTTGAAAAAACAATAAAAACAATGTATATACTACTGTACAGTATATGTTCCACAGGAATCTCTACTTGTAGCATAGCTCCTGAAGGCCAACTGAATAAATAATAAAATACACACAACCCTATGACAGCCATCTTATACTGTACTTAAATATTCTACCCGGGTGTACTGGTACGCATTGTATGCACTATGCAGATCCTAATACCTGTGTTTCTCACCATTTGCGTCACTGTTATGTTTTATAGCCTCTGTCTAGTTTTAACCATTAAAAAATAGTGTGGAAAAAAGAGTAACCAGACACCAATGAAATGTGAATTTCTCATATGGTCCATATACCTTGCTTGGAAATGAAGTGCTGCTTCAGAGTTGCCTGTGATGCAGTACAGTATGTACAGTATGCTAGTTCCAGTTATGGAGAATTCAACTGTCAAAGTTACAGGCAGTCTGCATTTCTTGCCACTGTATTGTGCTGTATTTCAATTTGGCATATGTGCCAGTCATGTACAGCATGTGCCAGTCATGTACAGGTTGCTTGCAGTATGCAGTGTCTGGTGTTAATTTTTATATGTGTGCACATGTAAAGTTAAATCGTACCAGGCAATTTTGAGGATTGTTTGTAAAATTGTATTGTTATAATTATTCTTTATGTTGCAATTCTATCGTTAGGGTGTATTTTACTTTTGGACTGTCAAAGTCAAATATTGTTTCCTTAGAATACTTTTTTCTGATCCACATTACATCACTAATGAGTTTTTACAAGTCACAAATGAATGGTAAAAACTAAGCTTACAATATTTTTTTTTAATCAGCCCACTTATAATATTGGAGTAGTACCTGGATCTTTCTGGATCGAAGGGCAAACCCCAATGACCTGGCTTGATGATTATGCATTTTCAGATTGGTGTCATTAATCAAGGACTATTGTTTAATTACATTACAAGATTCATGATGAAGTGTAAGGTACAGTACACGTCTTACTGGTTAAATATTCAAAAGAGTGGCTGTGTTTGAGTTGCCGAACAAAATAAAAGATTTGGGGTACTTAACAACTGTCACACACTAAATTGAACTGGTTGGTTTGAGCACAATTGAATTGTCCCCATGTATGTCAATTGATGTTTGGACATATAACATCTTCATCATGTTTTATGTGATCTGTGTTGTATTTGTACACTACCTGTCTGACTAATGGAATGGAAGGGATATTGGCAAATGCTCTTTTGCCCAAACAGTTCCCGACGAATTTGACAAATTACCACCTCTGGACAACTCATACCTAGATAGTTTCCCTCCCCCCTTCTCCCTCTACAGGGATGACCCATCATCTCCCACCTTCCCATATAGTATCAATTGCCATTAATTTTCAGCCAAATACAAGATTTGATGGTATTTTGAGTTTTCACATCGAGAAATGAATTTGGCAGGAGAGCTTAGCATATCTGGAAGAAGATGTCAATTTTCCATTCGACAGCCATGTCTAGAACAGTAGCTGTACATGTAGCTATAATGACTTGTGTGTCTGTAGCAAGTTCCCTAAATATTTTTATTTCTACTTTTGTCCACAGATGATGGAAGTCTGGGCTGCTGTGTCTACTTGTTGGTCTTTTTATCCTATTTCCTGTTTGTAATCACATTTCCTTTTTCACTCTGTGTTTGTATCAAGGTAAGTAATACTTTTGTCATGATATCATGCCATTGCCATAACTCAAACAAAATTCACACATCAGATGGCAAAAACCCTATTTCCTGGACATAATGAACAATTGATGTTGCTATCAAATGAATGAGCTATCTACAAGCTTGTAGGGCTGTGACAGTTAATCGGTTAACCGGTTAACCGACCGACTCGTCGGTTACTCGTGCGTCATCCCTCTTCATAGATTAACTGTTTTTGTATTGCCAATAACTCAGTCGCCGCGGCGTGGTTTTGTTGGTAAACTGTTACACAAACAGTGTCAGTTTCTCACAAATTATCGCCCGAACAATAACTGTAAAAAGAGTTTTAAAATCGGCCGTTCGATTGAACGGATTAATTCCGCGGCAGCTCCCCGAATTAAGTACATTATGATGAGTGACAAGTGGCGCACCCATTGTTACTTTCTTTGGCAGAACTTCGTGTGCTGGTCTCCTAATCCCTTCAATAGCAACACCCAAGCACAACTTTAGAAATTAGCGGCATGTTTGAGAGATTACCAAGCGAAAAGAAAGCCACAAGACAAGCAGGGAGCTGTAACAAAAGTTACCAAGCCCTGTATTTCTATGGCAATAAAACCTCCGCGAGACCATGATTAGGGCACAAAAGTATATTTGAATAAGTCTTCCCACTGTAGCTTATCGAAATATTTTATCATGCTACACCTCCGTAAATTTCATTATTTTTGGTTCCTTGTGTAACAAAGGAACCTATGCAGTCACCTTGGCGTATGTATGTGTGTGTGTGTGTGTGTGTGTGTGTGTGTGTGTGTGTGTATGTGACGGATTGGAATGCGAGGAATGTGGTGCGATAACTCAATAACCGAGTGATCAATTTTTTTCAGACTTGGTATGTATGTAGATGTTGTGGAGTAGATGTGCCCTATCGTTTTTGGTGGAGGTCAAAGGTCACTGGTGATCACCAGAGGCCAAAAACTGAATTTCTGTTAGTAGCTGTAACTCAGTATCCGTTGTTCAAGCAGTGGCATCATTTTAGGATAAGTTAGATTGGTAGGAGGTGAAAATGTTGGTACATTAACCAAAATAATTGGAAAGGGTCAAAAGGTCAAAAAGTAATGTTTTATTGATATCTTGCCACTGAAACATTTTAGAGGGGTGGTGTAATGGAGATTTGTGTTCGTCTAAGTTAAATGCACGTGATGACCCCCCTTGACCTCACTTGACCTCATTTGACCTTTTGACCTTTGTGACTTTTTTGTGACGTCAAGATTTGTCTTGATCAGACGAACCAAAAAGGCTATTACACTACCCTCCTACAATGTTCGTTACTTGAGTTACTGACATTTAAATGACAGGCTAGTGTGTACATGTAGGTCATATGTAGGCCTATTGCAATGCCAAGTATGCGGTGCAATTACTCAATAACCAAGTAACATAGTGGAAATAATGGAAAGTTGTGTTCGTCTAAGTAAAGTGCACGTGAAGACTCTTTGGGTCTTTGTTCAATTGGTTTAAAAGTCCAGCTGAAGTTTAATGCCTTTAGACAAATGCAATGTATAAAAGAAAAGAAGAATTATAACCCCCTCTCAGTCTAAAAGCAATTTAGTTAACAATCAGGACAGTAATGCAATTATTATTAAAAACAACCTTTTCCTCACATACAGTATTGAATAAAGTTATTCACAGTGCAAGCTAAGATTCCAATTTCAATAGTAAAATATGAAAGCGGTTTCTCTTCTTTACCTCTGCTTTTACCCTAGGGACTAGATGCTGTTTCTAACACCCTCTTTGGGTTAAAAGGTCAAGTTGAAAGTCATTTATTAGTTTCTACAGAGCTATGTTTGTTTCTTGGTCTTCTAGCCAAATTGTGAAGAAGAAATTGGTGGTAATAAATCACTATCGGGCTGCCTTTAGTAGCAGAATTGTGGGCTTTTCCTTATTTTTGCTTTTCAGGCAAACACATTGGGTAGTCTAAAGGACAACCATGACATAATTTCTAGTCATCCATCATAAATTTTTAGTGGTCAGGAATGACCAGATGACTGTTACATTTCTTTGGTGCAGAAGAGACTGTGTTTATTTAAAATCAGTTTTGATCTACTTTGACTGTATTTGACCTTTGTGACTTCTTTTTAAGGTCTGGATTTGAATTGTTGAGATTGACCAAAAAGGCAATTAACTAACCTCCTATACTACCCCAAACTCAAGTAAATGACATCTTAGTGAAAGGTGATGAATGTATTTGTCGCATGGAAGTGGGCAGTGTGATAATTTGAAAAGTTTAGTGTTCCATTTCTCTCAAACGGCAAGTGCTTGTATGATTTTGAAATTTAATGTGCCCCTATGTTTTTGGGTGATGGCCAAAAGTCATTGGGGTTAAAGGTGAAAATTATGCCTTACCTTGGGACTACCTTAATACAATATCATCTTTAATGCAAGGAACCATAGTGCCCTTGGGCTCTTGTTCATTGTTAGTAGCAGTATTTGGAAAAAATTGTTACCTGTAAAAAAATGATTGTTAGCACCAGATAATTCTTGCCATTTTGTTGTTTGCCCAATATCATATAAAATGGAACATTCCATGTTGACTTTATTCATTATGAATAAGCATACGCAGTTCGTTGAACCGATTGGGTTGTAGTTGCGATAATGTACTGTAGAAGTCAACCCTACGATGCACATAAAAATAGCGATCTAATTTTTAGCGGTCTTGGACAGCAAAAAATGGGACTCGATTAACGATATCTAATGGTTTCTTTCCGATATAAGTATCCCCGTAATTTGGCCACTTCTTGTCCAAACCTTACAATCTTGTTTCAAAATAATCAGCAAATGAAATGCACTTAAGTCAGACCCCCGAAAAATCCAAGTACGCAGAGATTTGTGCTGCCGTTTCTTGGTGAATTTAGCACGGGACTTGGCCGGCTGCACAGGCGGGCTATGTAAGCCTGGGACGTGTGATCATCATAACGCAAACTCAATGGGGAAATTCGTTTGGAGGTCTGGTATTTTCACACACTAAATCCCATAGGCAATGGCGCGAGTTGTGATTGGCTGGCTCAGAATCAACGTATTTGAACCAATCACAATGCAGAGGCAATTCAAATTTTGCAATAGATCGTGTGCATATGATGTCATCAAGCAAAACATGGTCCCTTGTTAAGTGGTAAAAACGGATACGCACGCAAGTCAACTGCATGCATGGGACCACGTGCGTAATTGTTTACGTTCGTAACGAGGTCATATGATAACATTCCATAAGTCCTACTGTAAATAACTTTACGGTAGGAATGCTGGGAATTCCTTAATTTATGCAGGAAAATAGGGCTTGGTTGTGCTGTTTGCGGCTGGTGGGCCGTTTACAGTGCAATTGTACAGATTGCTACTATGACACATACGTGAGCGCTGTACATGTATTGAACACTGCATCACAAGCAAGCTGCATCAAAACAGCGGTGTGGGAGTGTTTCATGAAATAACTGACAATATAACATAGGGTCAGGCGGGAATGCAACAGTTGGTGGAATGTTAAAAAGTGCACGTGGTCTGAAGAAAGCTTCAGTAAATGCGGGATGGGTTTTTACTGTGAAAAGATGATATAAACCCGGTGTAAAATACCAACATTTTTGCCACATACTTACGTGGGCGAACATGACTTACGGCGCCATTTTAGACTTGCACTTTCCTGTACAAAAGTGATGGCGCTCTTCGGAAATGTTGACTTTTTGTTGTTGCGTGAACATTACGTCATTTTCGGTTAAACGGTTAATAAAATCGGTTAAACGGATAGTGAATTAACCGAAAATGCACAGCCCTACAAGCTTGGTCTGTCAACAGCACGCTTTGCACAGTGAAATGCCTGTATTAAAATAGGATCTACAGAGGATGAAAAACTTATGTCACCAACATGGCATCTGGTGTAGTTCAGTTTAGGGCTGTGAACATTTAGCAAAATAACTAAAGTTTAACCTCAAAAATCTGCGATCGTTTAGTGATTAATCGCCATTACCTTGTCACAAAAAAAAAAAATTCAGTATGACGTGATTGATACTGAATGTAATGCAGAAGCACGGCTGGAAAAAACCGAAATTTCCCGGCAATGAAAGAATTATTTCCCGTGTGATTGTAATTATTTACTATCTAAGCGGAGCGCGACCATGGGTTCGCGCGAAGCGTACAGAAAAAATTTTGAAAAATGAAGCCTCTCAGATTGCAGGAAACGGCCCTTCCTGGCCCTGAAAGCCCCTGATGAATGAACGTCGTGGCGGGAAAATTATGTAGCCCATCGGGTTTTTTGATAGCTTTGGACACAATTTTGTTGAGTCCGACATAATCATAAATTAAAGCACTGGGAATGAAAATTATTTGTGCATTAACTGCTAACTAAGCTTTCAAATTATGTAGATTTCGAACGAAATAAAGTTGAATTCCACTACCAAATCTCTCCTTCCTTCAAAGTTTGTCCTACTCTTCTCTTCTGTCAAACAAACTAATTAACTTTCTAGCCAAGCAACTTGTCCATTGAGCACCGTCGCGTTCAGCTCAGCAACTACTACTGTTGTGTGCATACATAAAACACTCCTTCACAAACAGCAGCAAGTCACCGCTGCTACTACAGTACTACGTCGCTATCACGTTCTTTACTGTGCTGCACAAATGAAAGCAAATAGCCCAAATGTAGCTCTCTCATTGGTCGCCCCGAATAGCCTGACAGAATGGCAATATGTTTGTTTAATACAGCTATGCAATGAGGATGGGACGAACTTTGTTACTGTGTTGTGTAAAATGTGTCCGTTACTCAGGCTTCACAAGGGGCAAAACATAATCGATCA
This sequence comes from Holothuria scabra, assembly GCA_037179385.1. NCBI lineage: Eukaryota > Metazoa > Echinodermata > Holothuroidea > Aspidochirotida > Holothuriidae > Holothuria > Holothuria scabra. The sequence continues at coordinate 30,552,123 of CM074185.1, read as the reverse complement.
TTCAAAAAAATCATTTAGGCCTACGATACGCATAAAGGCTAGGTCTATATACTTGGCATATTCTTGAACCAAACTTCTCCGCTATTCCCGCTAATGACTACCCGCTCTATTAAACGCTCACGATTTTCACCCGCACCATCAAAAAACAATTACACATGTGGCCCGACTACTGATTTTTGAGCACCGATTTGTTGAAACAAAGGAGAATAACACGCCTCTTATTTTTAAGAACAGGGAGATTCCTTCATACTGTGGCTACATGCATTATCACTTCAGATGTACTACACACAGCGAACATTCAACCACGTGCATTCATTCATCTGTTATAACTCAGTGTAGATTCGTCAGCCAGCTCGGCCGAAGAAAATGTCGTGCATTCTGATTGGTTGTTTTATCAGCACAGACTGTGTACAAAACATGCAGAATATACACAGTGTACGGTACTAATTGACCCACTCATGGCAGCATCACGCTGTTTCTCTTCGTAGTGTTTGGAAGTTGTAGTTTATCCCCGGGATATCCCAATTGAATTTGCTTGTATAAATGAACGAAAAACTTTTAAATATTCTCTGGTAGTTCAAGTTGGGGAGTGCAGAATGCTCCTAATAAGGAGCTTTTATTGACTTATTCTGACAATACGATGATAAGCCCGACACCCATTTTAAAAGTCCTTTGAACAAATTTCCCGCGAGTGGGTTGGATTTCCCGGCAATGAGCTTCCCGTATTGCCGGTTTTTTCCAGCCGTGTGCAGAAGTAGTAATTGTTGTTATCTTGCATGGTGAAATCAAATTATTTTGAAACTTTGAAGCCTACAAATTTCAACTATGCCCAGAATGTTCCATATAACAAAAACCAGGTACTATCAGAGTATACAAATTGATAAAAAAAAAACTTTTTCTATCCATTTGTGTACAGTACTCTAACAAAATGTCAAAAACAAGTTTTGTACTAAACGTTTATTACACATGCGATCGTTTAGGGATTAATCGCTATATGTTTACAGCCCTAGTTCAATGTTCCCAAAGTTCATTATTTCAGGAATCTTTGGAACCACCATCCACACTTCTGTGCACAGTGAACCCTGGAAGAAACAAACCTATAATTGTGGCAAAATAGGAAAATGGGATTATGAAACCTTGTGAATGTTAAACCTCGGAAGAATCAAGCAGACCCCTGGCAGATCTTGTAGATCTCCTGAGTAATGGAGAAAATAAAAACTCTACTACAGTACAGTAGGTTTCTCTAAAATGCTCTTGATAAACTAAATTTTCATGTGGTGGGGTAGCATACTGTACGTTTATAGATTCTTCAAATAGTAATAATATACTGACAAACAACCCACATAAATTTGTGTTGTATCCGTAACCCAACTACCATAACCTTTTTTGCCCTCCAATCCAAATAACAAACATCATACTTGCCATCTGTTGCATTTTAAGCACATAAAAATCAGAATTTCCCATTTTTCTGACTTTTAATATTAAAAAAAAATATGCTAACAGGAAAAATGATCAGAATTAAAGTGCTACTGTATTTAGCAAATGCTTGGCATAGTCAAGTTAATCTTTTCATACTGTACATAAAAGTTTTGTCCACATATATATCACTGTGAACATTTGAGGGAGGAAGAGAGGAGTCTTACCCGCAGAATCCCACTCACCAACGTTAGTCCTTTCTTGCTATACGTAGGCGTGCACAGTGGATCGTATGCTACACATATAATGACAGGACTGGAAATGAAGGGGCATAGCCAACCAAAATGGCGAGCAAAATGGCTATTGGTCTTTGTCAGGGTTGTCCAACCTACGGCCCGCAGGTCAGCGTCCGGCCCGTCAGAAATAATCTACATTGCAAAATTATTCAATGAGCAGATTAATTGATGACAACCTTAAGCTTCGCCGTCTGCTATGGCATGCTTACTTTTGAATGAAATAACCCTTACAAAAAAAGGTGCGTCAACCTGTGTCTGCACCATGTGTGATCACGCCTGGAAAAACAAAGGAAATCACGCGTGTTCTTGGGTGACAAACCTGCGTTTTTGGAACCTTCTACTCACAGGTTTGACACAGGTTTTGCACACATTTCCTTGCCTTTAATATCAAGCCACAGGTTTTGAGGAATAATTCTTTGTTATCCCTAGTTTTTATCACCACACGTTTTGCACGTAAAACCTGTGTCAAACCCGTGGCAAACCTGTGTCGAACCTGTGGCAAATGATCAACCTGCGTCAATGTCAAGGGAAATCACAGGTTTTCATGCAAAAACCTGTGATAACCTCCAGAAAAATCTGTGAAAACCTGCGAATTTGGAACCAATTGCCACACCTTTTTTTGTAAGGGGAATTCATTTCAAATGTCTGCTACATGTATAGCTACATTGGAGTGTTGTCCATAGGGACGGGTTGAGAATGATTCAGGAGGAATATGAAAAAAACTTTGTCTGAATATTCTGCCCAACACCATCAAATTTCGCTAAAATTTATGTATTTGTTCAATCAAAAACGAAAATGAATCAGTGTTCCCTACGGGCAATGATTGCCTTTTGTTGTCTTGGGCGTCGGGAAAAATTGAAAAAAAAAAACCAGTGTAGAATGCGGCCCCTCGTCCATCATAACCATTAAATGTGGCCCCCTGCTGCGAAAGGTTGGACAACCCTGGTCTATGTTATTTCAAAGGGACATTTTCAAAGGGCACCACTGCTATCAGAAAGAACACCATGTAGCCATGGCTATGGATGGCTCTCGGTGCCATTCATTATTCCAAGCCCTGGACTGAGGTGGTTTCAAATAAATATGAGTTGAATTATGATTCCCTGACCTGCCAATGATAGGACGTAATAGGTTCCTGCATGTTGTATCATACTTCATTAGACTGTATTCAAAGGTCAGGACTGAAAACATTAGGAAAAAACATTAGGAAAAATCATGAAATCTTGTCATGTTGAACATGTAAAATTCTTGCATCGTACAGTAGTTACACCCAACTTTCAGTACACAGGAAGCTTAGTGGCCAGCCTTGATAATTTTTTATATGAAAACCTGTATAAGGTCAATGACAATATGTTCAAAATTGTAAATCATGAGTCTCAATAAATTACAAATAGAGTGCCCTGATATAAAAGATCTCAGTTGTGAGAATTTAGGAATGATGTATGAAATAGTTTAACCCACTTGTTTCATCCAGGACAGTGACATTTTTCATGAAGCCCCTGGGTAGACTGGCATGACATAAGCAAATTTATGCAGTTTTAATATTATGGTTTGGCTGTATGAAGAATTGCCTGTACATGATGTTAAAGCCACTTTAATACTGTAACAAGCCATGTCACGTAACATTTAGATGTTCCTGGAGTCATTTTATTTGGAGCGTGAAATCAAATTTTGGCGAAAAATCAGACCTGTGATGCATGTTGGCTCAATATTATGAGGTTGCAAAATTATCAGTTATTGTACTATGTTCCCTTTTTGGTTCCTTGCGGTAGCGAAGGAACCTATGTAGTCAGGTTGGCGTGTGTGTGTGTGTGTGTGTGTGTGTGTGTGTGTGTGACACTTGCTTCGGTACGCTCTAACTCAACAAGGGAAGGTTGGATGGAACTTGGATTTGGTACATAGATTCGTCATAGGGAGAAGGTGTGCCCTATCGTTTTTGGTGGAGGTCAAAGGTCATTTGGGGTCACCAGAGGTCAAAAACTAAAAACCTTTTCAACAGGATATTTCTAGTTAGGAAACTTGGATAGATGTCATACGTGGTGTGTGGATGTGTTATGGTGTAAGGATGAAATTGGATATGTTCAGTGAAGGTCAAGGGGTCATCTGAGGTCACCAGGGGTCAAACACTGAAAAAAGTTTTAACACAGTATTTTAAGGTAGAAAGGACAGATTTCAAATCAATCTGTGTTTGGTTAAGGTCAAAGGTCATCAAGGTCACTGGAGGTCAACTGCTGGAAATGTTGTTTAGAAAATCTTGTAAGCTAGATAAAGATAGTTTCAATAGATTTTTTTTATCTCACCTGGTTTTGCATGCTAACACACAAACACCTTAGAAATTTGTCCTTTATGTTAGTTCAGTAATGATTCCTTTGGGTTGTACGCATATTTTGGATCATTCAAAGTTTTAAGAGGGCAATAACTGAAATCTGTAGATTTCACTGAGCACAGGTCACTCTGCATTAAACTGGTCTCTCTGCCAGTGGAAGCAATGCATGGATTCTACAATATGTCTCTTTAATACTGCTGTGCTCTGTGGGGGTAACCTTATCCTCATTCTATTATCACACTTCATTAATCACTTTGCTTTCTGCTTGACTGCTGAATAAACCCTGTTTTCTGTGTAGAGGTAGCAAAGGGACAAGTGGTAGATTGTTTTAAAGTAACAGCAAGTTTTATTTAAGAGCCAGTAAAAATAACTTGTGAGAGAAATACAAGGGGTGTTTTTCTCTCTCTGACCACATTGTGTATCATTTATTGGTGATAATATCAAATTTGATTACCAGCATAAATACATATGGAAATGAGGTAGTGTTTTTGAAGGATTACTGTACCAAGCATTACAAAAGTTGAATGTCAGTAAGGCCACAGAAATTTAATCTTTGATTTCATGTAAAATTAGTTCTAAAATACCACTTGTGAAGATGTTACAAACATTGAGTACAGCATGAACTTTTGCTTAGCTCTATTTTGAAGACTGGCTGTACAGTTCTTATAATATCCAGCAAGGAACCACAGTGCCCATTGGGCTCTTGTTTTTTGTTTCTTCAATGTTTCTTTAAGCCAAATGGAACCTGCTGTAATGCCTGGTGTTTCACATTTACACTGGAGTAGGGATAACAATTCAACACATACCCACAACTGGATAAATGGCTGTTTGTGCCACTAGAGTAAACCAGGAATCTACAGTATAAGTTTAGATGTAAAACCCTATCTGACCTGACCTGACCTGACCTGACCTGACCTGACCTGACCTGACCTAACCTAAGGGTTCTTCTTTAAGCCATTAAATTGTATTCCATCAATTTGCTTGTGAGCTGTCAGTGCCTGTGCTGTATGTAAGAAGATAGTGCTGTCTAGATGCAATTGTAAAAACTCAAGAGTTACGTACTAAAATCTGAGAGTGCTGTAGAGAACTGCACGTGTACAGTACAGGAGCAGTCTAGTTTTTCTGAACACTGCATTTAATCATGCTACCAATAACTGGGTCACATGGCACAGAGTTGGTGTACAGAGGGATCAAGAAATATTCCTTTCTAGAAATACTAAACACCCCAACTTCAAGCAAGGAAAAGTTGAAAGATTTTTTTCCTTCCAAAATTCAAGAAGTGGGATGATTTATTACCCTTCATGAAAAGCTGACAAGTGAAAAGAATTTGTCCTGTAAGACTATTCCCATTGCATACATACATGGTAAACATTTCATTTCATACTGGAGGGGTGAATAGGAAATGATTTTTCTCTACCATGAAGAGAAATTTGAAAACTAATGATATCAGAGCACCCTTTGACTGGTTTGGTTTTGTTATGAGGGAGATTGGTATGTAAATGGAACTTAAAAGCTGTTATTGCAACATTGCACAGTGACTTCCATGCAAAATGGTGACTAGTTCTATTTCCAGGCTTAAAGTTCCCTTCAAAACATTCTCTTTTTGCTAGGATTTTTTTTTTATATATTTTTTTGCTGCTGTGAATATGAGGGAGGTACTGACCTTAGCTGGTCTATTGAAACTAACACTATGTTTAAAATACATCACCATCGTCACCACCACCACAACTGGTCTGTGAACTTAATTCTGAGAGTGATGTTTTTGAAGTCCTTGCTAAATACAGTACTAGGGAGCTGAGCTTTAGAGGGAGACAAAATGAAACTGTTGTCCAATCAATACATCCATCTGATCATCAGGAGAACATCAATTTATGAGTGTGTTGTTGGGCCTAGGGTACCTACAGTACTTCATTTTTCCTGGTCAAAAATTCCAGTTGCTGTGTACCTACTGTGCTCAAATTGCGTGAATAGGTTGAAGAGAAAATTGCTTTGACCTAAATGTTGACTGATACCATCTATAGAAAAAAATTAACTGGAACACTGTCAAATACCTAAAAAGACTGTTAAACTCCTGAGTTCTGAGGAGTTTAGAGAAGTTGCAAATAATTCACTGGTGTAGCATTAACCAATTTCTGATGTAATATGATCAAAGAGAAGGGCAGAACTACAGTATAGGCCTAATTTGAGATTATTATTTTTTAAATTCTGCAAATTTTCACTAGGATGTTCAGTATGTGTTACTGTATACACTGTACTTTAAATGTGCAGCATGCAGCTCAAAAATCTAATGATAAAGCTGTGATGAGTGTTGGATTGTGTTGGGAGAGCTCTTCAAATTATTTTTCAAGGGAAGAAACAGGCAGTGTGTAGCATTCAGCTGAATACTGACAAAATTTGTTCACTTAATGTACCTTTTTAATGTCAACAGATGACACAATCTTTTTGTTAATAAATTAGTGACTCATGGAATCTTTAAGTGCTTAACAAACAAATAACCTGGAGGCAACTTGATTGAAAGAGCATCATTCATTGAGGTGTACCTCAAGTCTAAAAACATACCATTTTAAGACCTGTTGCAAAATAAAGCTTATTGATCCAACTTTCATTGGCATACTGTTGCTTGTTCCATTACTTGCATTAACTTTTGAAATTTATTCACTTAAAATTAAATTTACTGTATTCCATTGCACAACAATTTGTGGTATTGATTTTTGTTGTACAACTCACATTTACATTCTTGATTTTTTCTTTGACATTAGAAATGTTTGTGTTACCTTGAGCGCTCCCTGTTTTCTTGCATTGTATGCTATATAGAGAAGACTTGTATTAAAAGCAGTAAGAATGAGATTTCATTTTGGTTCAATATGCAGCTGCTGGAACAAAAGACCAGAGATAGTAATTTGAATACTGTATTGCACAATCGGCAGTGCCATTGTTATAGGGAATAAACTTCAACATTTTATATCTCAGCATAACAATGTCCTGTGAAAATGGGGTTTAGACCATTTGAATTCATTTTTCATGCTATTTTTAAGTTCTTAAATTTGAGACTGGAGGTACACATTTAATACCTCCTACCTAGTAGCAGCTCTCCCTTCTCTGGCATTTGACTACTGTCATATATCCACTTGCAAAATTCACATCGCACAGAAATATCTATCAAACTTGCGACTGTTCTTGTTCAGTACATATGTTCTTCATACAGTACTGTACATAACCTCAACAAATTTCTTCTGAACCCAACACATACAGTACTGTATATAGTTTACACTTTTCTACAGCAGTAGTCAAGTGTCTTTGACATGGCTTGCCTTTGGACTTAATCTACATGGAATGAGTCTTAATAATTAGTAAAATTTACATCTGTAGCCTGGGTGATTGTAGACCTATGAGTCTGAACTTAACATGCATTCAGTTGTTACTTATGTATGGTTATTATGGGCATTAAAAAAATTGAGGTTGAAGATATAAAGGGGATATGTCAAATAGATTGTGGAAGTTAGGAGCTGAAGAAACACAGGCCTAAAGATATGTAGTACAGTGTACATGTGTGATTATTACTTTGACAGCATGCAGGCCATTGTAATGCTGGAAAAATTAGTGAGCTGTTTAAAATGGTTGGGTGCAAAAATTTTAGCATGTAGATATGTACTGTAACAGAAGGGTTTGGTTTGGTCTTTTTGCACACTGGTTCTGGAAATCTTGTAAGTTTAAGAAGTTTTGTGCACTTTGGTTAAATACTGTTCTCCACCCGCCATACCGCCTGCAGTATTTTAGTTGTCTGCAAATATTATTCCGAAAATTTTGAAAAACATTTACCCTTTTGTGTGTTTTGTTTTATTCAGTGTTTCCACTTATTAGTCATAATGAGATGTTTTTGATGCAATGGGTTATTGTCAATTTAGCACAACTGATGTTTTTGAGGCAAAATGAAAAAAAAAAAAAAAAGAGCATCTCTTTATTTTCCAAAGTTGGTATATATGCACAGTTCTCACAAAACAGGAATTTTTACCATGGATGTCAAATTTTGACTTCTGTTGAGTGTACATACCTGTAGAGTATATTGATCCAGTGGATAATTTCAGAGAGGTAAAACTGTTCTCTCCTTTCATGACAACCATTTTGTTTCTTGTTGTTTTCCATCATTTTTTGTTGTTCCCAAGAATCATACTTGTACCTAATTACTGACCAGCCCTGATTTTATTTCTTTCTAGATGGTTCAAGAGTATGAACGTGCTGTTATCTTTCGAATGGGTAGACTTCTCCCAGGAGGTGCCAAAGGCCCAGGAATTTTCTTCATTCTTCCTTGCATTGATAATTATGTGAAAGTGGACTTGAGAACCATTTCATTTGATGTTCCACCTCAAGAGGTAAAAATTAAGGGCTCATTTTTCTAGAGTCACGCTTTGTCCAGCAACCCCCCACACGAAAGGAGATTTGTACATGAGTATGAGGCGTTTGCTAAATTTTGGCATTTTCTCTGTAAAAGTTATCTCAAAAATGAGAAAGGAACTCCCCCTTTTCATGCTGTACAGTAGGTGTCGTCATCTTCAAGGCACTTCAAAGTATTGAAGATTTGGTTCACATTCGACTAAAATGGAGGTAATTTTTCTGTTGCATGAAAATTGAAGAGTGCCCTCTACTTAATTGGGCATGATGAGGGTTAATGTTGGGGAAGGAAGGCTTAGGGAAGAGGGAAAGGGGATGTTATTCAGAAGCAAAGCCAGAGTATTTTGGATAGTCTCACATACAGTAGTGTTGCATGAGAAAAGCACAGTAGAACAGGATATCAGATATTATGATGTTAACTAGGGTTGGGCAGTATTACAGGTACTGACGTCAATACTGGTACTAGAGGTACTGGTAATGAAAATACCGGTACTTGAAAAAAATTACCAGTACTCATTATATTCGCCAACAGAAATAACTGATAGGATGTGTGGATGATTAAAATATTTACACAAACATTTAGAGCAGAGGTTCCTGCTTTTTAACCCAATCAAACACCCAGATGCATTAATTTGCAGGATAATATGGGGGCCATGCATGGCTTTGGTTCCTTCCCGTCCGACTTTCCTACCCGAGAGTTGAGAACTGATACTGCCTCAATACTGGTCCTCTGTGTTTTGCAATATTGGTACCAATATTTTCATGGTACCGCCCAACCCTAATGTGAACCTTAAAGAGGCAATCTCAGTTTGAAAGAGAATATTGTCCTTTTGTGTCAGCAGCTGTACCTTGTTTTTCCTTTCTGAACTGATTGCAAACCAGAATATAGAAGCATTGAAGAGGTAATTGAGGGACTACACTGTAACCAATAGGATGTAAGACTGTGATCACAGATTATGTTTTGTTAGTTTTAAGTCAATGTATGAATGTGGTGCAGAATTAAAGGTGTAAAAACCAAACTATGATTGCCTTTGTAATAACTTGTATTATAGGTTGCTTTTTTGACACAGATCACAAATAATTCATCACTGTTTATTATTCTTCCCAAAGATCCTCTCTAAAGACAGCGTTACAGTGGCAGTTGATGCTGTTGTATACTACCGTGTCTTCAACCCAACCATTTCCATCACAAATGTCGAGAACTACCAGCGCAGCACCAGGCTTTTGGCTGCTACTACTCTAAGGAATGTTCTGGGAACCAAAACATTGCAAGACATCCTGGCAGACAGGGAGACCATCAGTTCACTGATGCAGAGCACACTTGATGAGGCTACAGACCCATGGGGGGTGAAAGTCGAGAGAGTAGAAATGTAAGTCCAGTGCTGGAAATTGCAACTAGCCTGTTTATAGAGGCCTCGCATTGATGCCAACTTTGTTATTAAATATACATGCAGAGGAACGTAATTTATATGCTTGACATATCAATGAGAGCAGGGAAAGTTTTATCCGCATCTAACAGTCTAGGTTTTCAAGTGACAACCCTGATGGCCAGCTTCATCTTGTTAGATGCACAATAATTGTGTTTGGAGGATTCAAGATTTTAGTTCATAAAGAAACAGCTTAGGGACCTTATCCAAATTATGCTATGCGATTTTCCGCGAGCCGTCCGGTCGCAATTTTAATGCTGCCGCGGAAAAACAGTCCTTTTGTTAAAAACTCAATCTTCCAGAGCTGGCACTGGGCACTGAACCCAGCTCTAAGAAGTGCGCGGGCAGACAGTGTTTCATTCATGCAAACAATAGTAATCTTCTTACGAGTCTAAATCCGCAGATAGTGTCCTAAGTAGCGCGGGGAAAAACGTACGTGAATAGGAAACTGATTGGACCTATTGTTATACGTTGCTGTGTACTTCGAAAATCGGAACAGATACAATGTACATATATGATGTATCAAACTTAGCATTTATCACAAGCTAGACACTAGAACACTCACGAGTCGTAGCTTCATCATTTCATGAAAATGTCTTACAGTTCTTCCATTTGCAGTGTGTGATGCAAAATGGACGAATCTTCAAATGAAAATTGGCTCTTGCTACGCAGTTTCGCGAATGAGTATAGGCATTTTAAAAGAACTGCGAACATAAATTTTAGACCAACACCGTGCAATAATTCATTTACTTGTATCATGCTCCCTGCTTATCATAAAATCATGAAAAATCGCCCCTAATGATAACCAAAAACATGAAAAAAATACATTCTGAGCAACAATAAGGAGAGCAACTGGATCGCGATCTGGTACCATATGCTGAGTCTGTTATGTTAGGTATCTGCTCAAATATATAGCCTGCCTTTCACAAAGCCGGCTCGAGTACTGAAAAGGGTCGACAAAATTCCACGTGGCCAAGAACATCAAAACTATTCACAAGCCATCTGTAAAAGACCCTCATACAGCAATCTGCAAAACATATGTGAGATTTAGGTGTAAATTTTTTCTCGACGATGTAATTTTCTTCAGCATGTCTTGGGTCTTGGTACTTTTGCCATTGCCTAACGTATAGCAACTATATGTATATTGTGAACCTACCCTACACATGTTTATCTTCGATTTCCTTAATGTGAAAGCTGTACAGTGGTGAATGTTTTCTTTCTTATATTTATTCCCAACTTCCAAACAATATTTAATTTGCTCTAGAACATGGTATAAAGCATGCAGCAGCATATTTTACTGACTGGGTGGTATCTGCAGCAGGTGAAAACTTGCCAAATTCTCCCATATACATTAGTGTTACGTGGTGCCATTGCAAAATATTATCATGACTCATGTCTTTATGGGGTTGGTTCAAACCTATGCACTATAATCAAACTCTCACACATGGTAGTAAACTATTATTAAACCTTTTGGCTGTAAATGATGTGTGTGTGTGGGGAGGGGACCGGATGTGCAGGGGATCGAGGGGGGCTTAATTTAAGAGTGTTAATTGTGAACCGACAAGAACTTTTGCAGACATGTATATGCTGACAACCATCCTTTTTGCACGGTTACTATCTCTTTTTACAAGCTTCATTCTAATTTCTATAATTTTGTAAGACACCACAGCCCCCCCCCCCCTTCGGATATCCCCATCAGGGTGTTAATTGCTATAACAATGATAGCAATCATTTGTAACAATTCTGGCTAAACCAAGCCGGCCCTGCGTAATATTAACGATTTACTAAAATACAAAGTTGCCTCTTTTACTTAATACAGCTCGGTACCTCGAGTATAATACTGACTAACAAAAACCAAACCTTGAAGTTATAGACAGCGGGTCAGAGGGCCAATTTCTGTCTAGAAATATAGACTTCCGTCACCACCAATTCGGGAGGGGCTAAACTTTAAAAATGATGGCCAAAGATGCTCTGTGTAACATTTTGTCCTGACAATTCTTTTCAAAACATTCTCAAAACATTTTTAAAATGCTTTCAAATTGTTTTCACTCTGTCTACACTGTGCAACAAACCGAAATCAAGTACGCTTTGGGCTAGTTGCAAGTGAAGTGAGAATATTTTACAAACGTTGCTCGTGTATACAGGCCTTTAAACATGTTGCAAGTATTAGTACATTTTGCACAACACAGGAATTATATTATGGCAGATGGTATAACGGCATGCTTCACGTCTTGAGATCCATCGTACCGAGATCGATCCCCTCTCTTTGCTTTTGCCGACTGACTTTTTTTTTTTTTTTTAAGTTTTCAGATCAATTTTTGGCTAGTATTTGATGTTATTTCATTTATTAATTGGACTGCAGGTATTAGGAAATAATATATCATCTCTTTAACATATCATGTGTATATCTTTAGGATGAAACAAATTTCTCCCGACAAAAAACAAGCAAAACAAAAAAGATCATAATAATTAACAATATGCATGTCAATCCCTTCAGGTTGTAAGGTTTTCATTGCAAGCAGTCTACCATGTTTGTGCACATAGCCTACTTAGTACCGGACATGCCTGTGATTCTATCCAGTTGAAATGATTTCGTTAATATTGATGAACAATTTAAGACACCAGGATTGTTGGTTTGATTCTTCACCACGAAGCAAAATATCCTCGCGCCATGTATGAAATACTAGGATGCGACTACCAACACTATAATAGTTTGGAAAAAAATAACGATCTAGGCAAAATTTCTTTATCGTGTGAACACCCAAATAGCGACGTTTACCCACGTTGATAAAAAAATCTTTCCGACAGGAATTTGAGGGGTGTCCCAATCTCAATGACAGGGTTTTACATGAATGAACCTACGTAATAGTCCTAGGTACGCGACTTCCTAATAAGGTTACGATAGCGTGGGTGTTGGCAAATGAATATACATCGCTTGTCAGTGAAAAAAGTACTACTACACGTGTACACAAGAGCATGCAAATTTCACACCAGTGACACATTTTCGGACGTGCAAGAGAATACTGTAAATAAAAGTTGTGATTGGTTGATATTTTTAACTTACGTTTTGGAAGCAGTAAAGCAAACAACCTCAAAGTACAAGCAGGATTGCTTTTTTAGTCAGACAACGTTCAAAAATTGAAATATGAAAAAGACAAAGGTGTGATAGAAGTATTTATTTTCTTAATAACGGGTTTTTCTGTCATATTTCTATATTTCTGTCCGTTTTATTTGAACTTGTAAACGTGATCGCTACCTCGCCAATAGAGATGTAAATTTCTCAGGCATATAGAGAACCCTATGGAGCATAAACAAATCGTCTGTAAAGGTCTGTTCCATTCATCTTCGGGAGTATTGTTTGTCTTCCGTAAGCGGCTCTTCACCATAGAGTCGGGAGGACATTACTGGGAAAAATGTCTTTTCACGTACGTATTACCTGAGGGTGTTGCGATCGGGACCCTTTTTTATGAAACCCTTTTTTGATATCGCGTAAGTGCAAACACCAGGTCTAATCCATGCCAATATTACTTATTAGATCATTCCATCATGAAAGGGGCGAAGCAAAGTTCGTAACAACAAGGGAGAATCTCTTGAAAGAAATTTAAACATACAGTTTATGAATGGCAGATTTATTCTTTACTTGAGCAAAGGGAATGTATGAAACTGTCTCCAAACAACTTTGGACCAAAAGTGAAGGGAAAAAGTTATTCCTTAATTTCCCCCCTACTTTAAGAATGGATGAGTCAAAGGTAATAGGAAGAATAAAGCTCAGACTAAAATTTTTGAAGAATAATCAAGTCAATTGTGCTACAATTTTACAGAAACTTTGTGAAATTTTAATTTGTACTCTCGTAACGAAATTTGCGCTATTGCGGTTATTTGCAGTTGTTTGAGGTGTTTTATTGTCTCAGTATTTGCACCCACATTTCAATACCTGAATTTCAGCCCTACCACATGTTGTATCATATTTTATATTAGCTGTGCTCACATACATGAATTAAGCATGTGTTACTACATATCTAGGGAATGATTAGAAAAATCCTATATGTAACAGACTACGAATCTCGGAACAGGTCTGTATTCTTCACTAATCGATTGGTTAATTGTTATCGCCGACGTTCAGTAGCTTGCGGAGTACCGGGGCTTATCGCGGATATGAATAGAGGGTTGATCACTGTGGTCGGCCGCGCTCTACTTTGTGAGTGAGAGCAAGGCTTCCACAGTGAATTGCTTCAATAATCCGCCCGCGCGCCTGACTCCAAAAAACGCGGAATCCCACATGTTATTATGTGAGGCGATTCTGCCGCGGAAAATCGCATAGCATAATTTGGATAAGGCGCCTTAAAGACCCAGTTCTCTCACCCCAAACAGTACCAATTCTCCTAACCTTCTTACTGAAGCCTCTCCCACAATTGTCTAAAATTCATCCTCATCCAGACACAATATCAGTTTATTGCTTCAGGATTAGTATAGAAAAACTCACTTTATATAATCAAAACACTCTCAGTACTGTTCATGCTGTGTAATATCAGCTTTGGCACTCTGCATTGTTTGAATTAGCTGTCAGTCAAAGAGTTGAGCCAACTGAGAATTTTGGTACCCAGGTACCAAAATTGTAGTTTGGGGTGAGAGGTTTGGCCCTTTAACCATTGGTGGAGCCAGAAGGGCCATGTTCTTCCCCTGCCCTTCTTGTTAAAAAAAAATGACTTTAAATGATCGTAAATATTGCACATGATTGCATTGGACAGTACCCTTAAACTAAAAAATTTCTCCAAGCTTAGACTCCTCCCCTACAGCAGTGGTTCATTGGTCAGGCCTTTAGTTGGCCAATCTCAGACAATAACCTTGTCTATGCCCTGCTCCCCTCGTGAGAAAAAAAATGCAAAAAGTTGATTGCAATTATCATACTTTTGTTTGGGGTATTATTTTTTATGTTTTCATAAGTAGACAAGATACTGTTGACTGTCAATGAAACATCAATTATCAAATAGGGAATGCACACTTTTTGACATAAATTACTGCATTTTTGCACAGCTGAGAACTATGGATGGAACTGCATTGAGAAATCTGCAAAAGTAGTAAAAAAAAATCTCTGCTAATTCCTTTCGATTGCTGCTGTTTTTTCATGAAAACAGAATGCCCTTGAAAAAAGTTATGTATGTAAGGAACCCATACATGCATGAATCCAATCATTCCTTTATGGCAAACAAGCTCGCCACAACCTTTCGTTCTTCTAAGAATCGAAGGTCACATCCGTAAAAACAACCCGCAATTGATTCTTGAAGCTTGAGTTTCATGAGTTGTTCAGTTCATGATTAAATTGGGGAATACTCTGTGCAAAAAAGAAACTTCATCGTAAATTTCATTTTTAAATTTGTAATATGCAGCTGAAGTAATTTTACTTGCATTATTTTGTCAACAATCACTCTCGTTGTCAGCCGGTAGGCAAAGGTCAGAATGCTTTTTTAAAGCTTTTATAAATATTTGCTGATCCATATTCCAACCGCGGGGCATAAAGTAAAATGGTTAACTGTACACAAGTTTATTTTACACAACAATGTAAAGAGGAGGTGTCCTTTGCTAGTGGTTTTGCAAACACATTTAATAGCAGCGGGCAAACTTGCCGTGTTAGTTTTAAGTTAAGAACATTATTAAGAGCCCTCATGGTTAATTTCTTGCACAACTTAAAAAATATTGGAACGCAAACAAACCAGTGAAAGAAATAGCGTGGAGTGTTTAACCTTTATTGTGTGGGTGGATTTCTTAAAAAACTGCAGTAAAATTCTATTCGAGGAGGGAAAATTTGGTATGGCAGGTGAAACTTTGAAATATTTATAGATTGATTGAAAAGGAAAATAATGTGTTGCATGGTAATGCTTTGATAATTTAAACTAATGTCCTGCCAAGCTGAACTTTGTACAGTCCATGTACTGTAAAGCAAACTTGCATGACATCTACTAAACATGAATTCTTACACGTTAGTCAAGTTTTGCAGTCAAAATTTTACTTGGGCCTGCTCCCTTGCTGGAAACATTAAGTCTGTTTCATTCTTAATATTCCATAACTGTGTTATTCTCAAAGGCTAGTTGTAATTTCAGCTTCATATCATAGTGGTTGCTAGGGAATGAAAGGTTTTAGGTGTATTGTCTTCATGGACTGTTTCCCATAGTTACAGTTGTCTTCCTCTTCAACCTGATAGTTTTCAAGGATGAAAGCATTCTGACAGTCACAGAATAAACATGGAATCCAAGATTTATTCCCCAAGTGAGCAGGAGAAAGTCCTTCGCATTATTTTTTATCACTGGGAAACTATTCCTGTCAGTTAATTAATATAAAGTGCTCCCCATGCTGGTGTAACTCGCACAACATCAGCCAGTCTCGGTTACGTTGGTCGATAAATACTACCATCCTGATGACAGCATTCTTCATCTCTAGTTTGGCTGAATGAATCTGTTCCTTCATGTTATGTACATAAATCATATTGATCTCTTTCCAAAACTTCAAAAAGCCACATACAGACTGGTAGATGTCTGGTCTTTTGAAACTTATAAACATTCCCAACGGGGGAACATACCATACCACAGGAAGTTCCCAATCAGCACTACTCGGCAGCCAACAAATTAGTGCAGAAATTGAAAGCTGGAAGATTCGGGGTGTCTTGAGGTGTAGTAATCTTTGACGCAAAAAAGGAATGACTTAACGCCATTCCAGTTGATGCAGTTTTGTACAGCTTCCAACTGACATATAGAGAGAAGCATTCTGTGTACATCAACCTGCACACTGGAGTATGACTTCATAAATACTTGTTTTCAATGATTAATAAGCGAGTTCAGTAATTTGTTTTGGTGGCTATGCATGCAGGCACATCCTCCAAATTGTTGTGTAATCAGGCCAATCCCTTACATACAACACATGGTTCCAAAATCTGACTTCACGTGAAAATTTGGTGATATCATTCTTTCTCAATCCAACCATAACATAAGGAGAAATGGTAAATGTGGTTCTTTGCAGTGGACTTTCTAAATTACCTTTTCGGTGTAAAAATATTTCTATTGATATATTTTAGTCTACTGTAAAGTAAGTAGGGAAGAGTCCCAATTTTCGTTCAGGTTGACAATTCAGATTTACACTTAGTGCTGTATACAAGTACTGCATGAAAACAAGGGAAGGCTGTACATTGTGCGCTAAGCTACGCTTGTGTATTCCATGCTGTGCCCCCCGACTCCTTTCCCCAACAAGTTACGAGACTAGCTTATTGATATAATGCCCTGCCTTTGCCCTCTGTGCCCTGGGAGCTTTATTATTGGCCAGTAAGTTAGTGAAGACATTTTCAGTATGTAGCCAGCGTAAAAACACTTGCATGCACAAAAGTTACACATATTGTATGCATTCATGGTGACAGCAGAACACACTGCATGTGGTCAAGCTGTTCTTCACGATCTGTTCATTACTGTAGCAACTTTGAAGTGAAAATAACAAATGACTGCAACGTGATCATATGTGGAAGCATGTCACACTATAGAGTTTCTTGCGTGACATCATAATTTGTTAGCCACTCTCACTGCCGGACAAAATATCAATAGTACAAACATTAATCATTAGCTGCTTCTCAGAGAGAATCAGCTACACTACACTACACTACACTGCACTACTGTTTCTACCTTCAAGAAAGGGGTGGTGCTTGTATCATTGAATTTAGTGAAAGCACTCTGTCTATACTGCTGGAGTGGCAATAACCATTGGACTACACAAGGTACACAATATTCAGATACATGGTTTTCGCACCAGTGTATGAGTGTCATGAGGATGTGATATTTCACAGACCAACCCATATGTACTCATACAGTCTCTGCTCAGAATCATGGGGGGGTTGAGGACAACATCCCAATGTTTTATTATGTGTGACAGTAGTTGAAACATTTAAAAGAAAGCCTAGTATTCATACAGGCTTGCCAACTAGTCCGATTTTATCATATTTGTTCGGTTTTTGGGGTTTTCTGGAGGCCAAAAATCAGAACAGTACGATTTTTGAAAATTCTGCTGTAATACATACGTAAGCAATTTTCTGCATTGTATGTGTGTGCGCCTGGCCATTTTAAGTGTGAAATGAACGTGCAAAAAGTAGAGTCTATTTCGCTCCTCACCTACCTCCTATCACCCTATGTATACCATTTATACCTATACTTACCGTCTGGCAACCTTTGACACCGTGGATATCCTACCAGCAGAGGGCGCATAGCACCCCATGGCTCCTTACTCCATTTTGCCTAACTCGCGTTTAGACGTGTGTTTTATGTCTGGCGACTTTTGTTATTCTTTCTTGAACTTGGATTCTTTCCTTGTGGATTTATTACTTGGAAATTATTTGGAATAATATCGGATATTACTTTCGAGTTCTTGTTACATCGTGGTCAACCCTGCCAAGCCTCCTAGGAAGACGATGAGTATCCTCTTTCTTATTCTACTCCTTCGGGAGTTTAGGTGGTTAGGCTCCTGGTTAGCACGTTAGGCTAGCGTTCTTAGTTACGGTAGGCTGGCGTTCTGCGGTTCCGGGGCCGTTGTTTAGCGGCCTTTTTCCCCTCCGCCTGTCCGTCGGGCCGGTAGGCCCGCGCTCGGGTCTTAGTCGGGTGGAACCCCTCCCCCCCCCTCACCCCAGGGGTTTTCTTGTTTCCGCGGGAGTTTTCCCGGCGGAACCAGGCTTCCCGGCCTCCGGTAGCCGTGTATGTTGGCTCATTTTTCACTTACGCGGCTTCCCCGAGCGAGTAGACCTTTTACTTTAGCCTTCTCGCACTCGACCCGTCCGACGCCTTTTTGTTACGTCGCCTTCGGGTAAACGGTGTAGACAACGTATCGTTGCTGTTAGCTTGCCTACATCGTTGTTTTGTGCCTTGTTGCACTCTCTTACTGTGATGTATTGTTTGGGTATCGATCGTAGCTTTACAATGTTATTGTTCTGATCGTCTTGCATTCTCACTTCTTTGTTACTGCTAACCTCTTGAATGCTAGCTTGTATTATGGGGATGCAACTTGATTGTTATTGTGTTACCTTTTTATACTCTCTGTATTACAGGGATACAGCTTATTTGTTATTGTATTGCCATCTGAATTACTACTATACTTTACAGGTGTATGGCTTATTTGTTATCGTGCCTCATTTGTATTGATGTTTTTCATGCAAATTTATTTAATTCTGCCTGTTTATGTGTTATTTTTACCCCTCCCCAACCCTTTGGGTAGGGTCAGTGTTGTTTTTGTTGTTTTTATTCCTTCTTTCCTTGTCCAGACAAACCTAAGTGTACCAGGTGCCAGAGGTATCGACCATTTGCAGCCTGGGATTTTCACGAGGTCTGTCCTGCCTGCAGACCGTGCACTAGAGACAGGACATGCAATATTTGTGAGGGACCCAACGCAACTTATCTACCGGGTCTGCGGGCCGTAGATCCGGTCGTGTCAGTGGAATGTCACAGGCTGATCAGCTACCAGGGGGATGTGGTACCGTTCCGCCACAAACAAATCCCCAGGAGGTGGTGGTACCGTTCCGCCACAAACAAATCCTCCTCTGGACTCTTCCTTGCTGTCTACCTCAGCTCCGTCTTCAACATTGGCTCAGGATCAGCTACCAGGGGGATGTGGTACCGTTCCGCCACATACAAATCCCCCGGGAGGTTGTGGTACCGTTCCGCCACAAACAAATCCTCCTCTGGACTCTTCCTTACTGTCTACCTCAGCTCCGTCTTCAACTTCGGCTCAGGATTTTCAGTTCCAGTCTACCTCACTTCAGTCATCACTACAACTGACCAAGGGGGCATCTGTTGTGTCTGCCACAGCCCCCTCAGTTTCCTTGGCTGCTGTGTTATCAGCTTCAGCTCATCAGTTGCCGGTTCCGTCAGTTTCGGTTCCTGGTGTGTCAGCCCTTCAGGCCCATAGTTGCTGCCGTGTTATCAGCCTTCAGGCCCATAGTTGCTCTGGTCTCCTGTGGGCGGGCTTGCCTCAGGAACCCCGCCCTTCCTGTCAGGAGTTTTCTCCTGTCATAGAGTCGGACGTTACCCTCGAGGCTTCCCCGAGAAGAAGCCGCAAGGGACATCGTTCCCCAGCCTCTTCTAAGAAGCGTCGTCTTCAGGCCACAGATGGCGCAGAAGACTCAAGCGATGCCACAGGAATGCCTTTCCGACAGAGGCCATCGCCCAGTTAGTTTCAACACTGACTCTTTCTGTGATCCAGTTAGCAGCACATAGCCAGAATATCGTACAGTCTCAACCCTCTCAGGCGTCCACCTTCGCCGGTCCTTCGATTTCAGCCCCTAGTTTCGTCACTCCCCGGACGGTTTCGCTGATAGGGGAAGGTCAGGTCTCACGTGCAGAGGCTCCTTCATCTCTGTCTGCCTCTGATCCAGATCAAGAACGCGACTTTAATATGGGTTTCCAGCTCAAGGTCAGGATCTGGAGGACATAGACCCAGTCTCATCAGAGCACCAGTACTCCTCAGAGGATGAGGCCCCTTTCCTGGGCACAGATTTGTCCAGAGAGGCTTTCGAGAAGGCTGTAGACATTGTTAGACACCAGCTGGGGTTCCTGGTGGAACCGATTCCAGCCCCTGATCCTTCTAGATGCTCTCGTCTTTCTCTGAACAAACCAGCTTCCTCTAGCAGAGTTTCCATGTCGGTTGATGCGAATGCCTGGGCCGTTTTGATGTACAGGCTTCTCTCAAGCCCTGGAGGGCCTTTCCCAAGAAACAGGCTTCTAAAGGGAACTTCAAGGCGTTACCTGTAAAGAAGTCGCTGAAGCCTTGGGACGGTGTGGATATGGCTGCCCGCTCGGGGCTTAAGTTCGCATCCTCTCTCCTTTTGCTGACGGAAGTCCTGGCGAAGCCCTTTAGACAATGTACTCCCTAAGTTCCGAGGAAGGATACGGCCGCTTTGATTAATCTTCTGGGTCCCGTTGTCGGGCTTTCCTATGACCAGTTTGCAAAAATAGCAGTTAGGGCCTCAAGTGAGAGAAGAGGGATTGTCCTGGACTCTATCCGCCTTCCCTCAGATTACTTCAAGCGTAGATTTGTCAAACTCCCTAGCTCCGGTCCGGACTTGTTCGCCGGTAAGTTTGAGGAGCATTGGGACGGAGAGGTCAAGAGGAGGAAGGACCTGAACAAAGCCAACTTCAGCATCACGCCGGAGCGCAGACCGCCAAAGCCCAGACGCTCTCCTCCGCGTTCTCGACAAGGTAGTTTGAACTTCTCTTCAAGATCTCTCCCTTATTCTCAGAGCTGCGGGCCTCGCACGGCCACTTCGTTTCGCCAAAGGCCCCTAGGCCAGTCTCGACGCCAGTTTCGCCAAACGTCAGGATTCCCGAGACCAGCTTCTAAGGCCCAAACTAGAGGTACTTCCAGGAGGGGCCCCAGTTCTGCACCTCTCCCGGCGGTAGGGGGGAGACTTCAAGACTTTGCAAAAGTTGGGAGATCCTAGATCCGGACCCATGGGTCAGGAACCTGCTGTTTTCGGGTACAGGGTAGAGTTTCAGCTCCTCCACCCGCACAGAGACCGGGATCAAAGACATGCCCTTGTGGAAGAGACCCGGAGCCTTCTCCAGAAACGTGCAATCTTCTCGGTCCTCCAAGGTCCTCTGTACCGCTCGTCCTTTTTCCTCACACCAAAGTAGCCCGACTCCTGGAGGCCCATTTTGGATCTGAAGCCTCTCAACAAACTCTTCGTGAGACCCAAGAGATACAGGATGGAAACACTCAAGTCAATACTTCCCACCCTTCGTCAGGGTCATTGGACCTGCTCTCTGGACCTCAAAGACGGGTTTTTTTTTTTTTTTTTTTTTTTTTTTTTTTTTACATGTTCCGATTCACACCGACCACCAAAGGTTTTTAGCCTTCCGCTACAAGAACAGAGTCTTCGCTTTCCAAGCTCTTCCGTTTGGCCTTTCCACAGCATCAAGAGTGTTCACCAGAGTTACAAGGGTAGTTATCGCTTTCCTCTGACGAAAGGGTCTCAGCGTACATATCTAGAAGACTGGCTTCTCCTAGGTCCCTCCAAAGAAGCGATCTCGGTCTTAGCAGATTACGTGGTTTCCCTCCTCGAGTTCTTAGGCTGGGTAATCAACAGGGAGAAGTCTTCCCTACTCCCATCACAGAAAGTCTGTTACCTGGGAGCATCTATCGATTTCATATCAGGCAAGGCTTTTCCGACGGAGGGCAGACTCAACTCCCTCAGAGGAACAATCTACCGCCTGCTTGCTCGCAGAGTGGCTCCAGTAAGACTTTGGCTTCAGGTTCTTGGTCTTCTCGCAAGTCTTGTGGACGTGGTTCCCGACTGCCGGCTGTTTATGAGGCCAATCCAGGTTTACCTCCTCCGATTTTTCGCCCCTTCGCAAGATCCCCCCCCCAGAAGAGGGTCCCTCTGGATCAGGAGATCAAGACCCACTTGCTTTGGTGGACCATCCACTCCAATCTGACTTCAGGTGTCCCCTTCCAGGACCAGCGGCCATCAACGGTCATCACTACGGATGCCTCCCTTCTGGGATGGGGAGCAGTCTGGCGTTCTTCCAGAGCGGAGGGTCTATGGTCCGAAGGAAGTCCCCTCCCTCACATCAACATCTTAGAGATGGAAGCGGTCTGTCTAGCCATCGACAAGTGGAAGTACGACCTTCAGAATCTGGTGGTCACGATCCTCAGCGACAACTCCACTACTGTGGCGTACATCAATCACCGAGGGGGACCCAGATCTCTTCCCCTCTGCAAGAAAACTTGGGAACTGCTACACATGTGTCGGAACTTCAACATCTCCATCAGGGCTTCCCACCTGGCAGAGAGCAAGAACGTCATGCCAGATACGCTGTCAAGGGGCACTCTGCGGGAGGCAGAGTGGTCTCTCTCTCAAGCCCGGGCCAACCTATTCTTCGACATGTACGGCTGCCCGTCAGTGGATCTCTTTGCATCTCAGAACAACAACAAACTTCCAGTTTATTGTACCAGGTTCTATCACCCGCAAGCATGGGCAACGGACGCGTTGTCACTGTCGTGGGACGGTCTTTAGGTGTACGCTTTCCCCCCTTGGTGTCTGATCCTGAAGATCAGAGAATCTCGGGCGGACGTCCTTCTAGTGGCCCCTCTTTGGCCGAGACAAACCTGGTTCCCAATTCTCCTTCAGTTACTAGTGGATCTACCTTTCCAGCTTCCGCTCAAGGGCAACTTACTCACCCAACGCATCTAGCATCTAGCAGCCTGGAATCTTTCGTGAGACACTTTGAAGATCAGGGCCTTTCACAGGAAGCTGCAAGGATTGCAGCAGACGCTAGACGCCCGTCCACCAGGTCCACTTACGGTTCAAGACTCCAGCTTTTTAGACAGTGGGTAAAGGAGAGAAATGTGGATCCCTTGGAGGCTTCGTTAGAGACAATTTTGGACTTTCTGCTCACCCTCTTACAATTTAATACTATCCGCAATTACAGGTCAGCTATTGCTTCCATACATTCAGGGTTCCATGACTGCTCCACTATGAGTACCAATGCAGCGATCACTCGTTTGCTCAAGGGAAAGTTCCATTGCAGACCTCCTCGTAAACCCTAGTTCCGGCTTGGTCGGTGGATGACATCCTCGCCAAAATGGCTTCTAGCCCCGTACGAACCGATCCACAATGCGACACTTGAGCTCCTTACCTACAAGACTTTGTTCCTGGTAGCAGCTGCTTCGGCAAGGATGCGCAGCGAAGTTCATGCCCTGTCGGTGGATAAGATCCTCCTTCCTTTCAGCAATAATGGTGTCTTCCTGTTACCAGACCCTCGGTTCCTCACGAAGAACGAGGCAGTGCCCTTCATCCCGGCTGAGATGTTCCTCCCTGTCATAGCATCCTCCTCCTCCATTTCGGAAGACAGAAAGGTCTGCCCGGTGAGGTCTCTGAAATGATGCCTGGAACGGACCAAGCCAGTTAGGGAAACAGACGCCCTCTTCCTCCTGCCGAAGTCCCTCCATTCCAGGGCTTCTAAAGACACGCTTTCTAGGTGGCTCGTCAACCTGATCACCCCTCATGTTTCGGACAGCCAGTCAGCGCACGCCCACCACCTTCGTGCCCAAGCCTCCTCGACGGCCTGGTTTCGTGGGGTCCGCCTGGATGACATCATGAAGGCAGCTGCCTGGAAGACAACCTCTACCTTTGTATCGTGTTACCTCACCAACGTCTCTCCGAGGGATGGACATTTCGCCAGGGCTGCCTTGGGGTCGGTGACGTGCGGCGTCCGGCCCCCCCTTCGTTCTCAGCGGTGCTAGTCAAATACATAGGGTGATAGGAGGTAGGTGAGGAGCGAAATAGACTCCCCAAAACTCCCTGGTTTGGGAGTCTGTGAGGGACGATACCTACCTCCTATCACCATCCCTCCCGTTGTCCGCCTTCCAGTCACCATCCTGCTCTACCTACCATCAGAGGACCACTATGTAAATTCGGCCGGCCCCTCCAATCTCCTCGGCCTTCTAACCCATTTGCATCACTTGTCACGTATGTAGGGACGGACTCTGACCAGTACATGCAGTCACCGTCCGCCGGCCAAGACCAGGATTACGCTCCGTTGAGGTAAGACTAACTCACTTGCGTAGGCCTTAGGCTGTCTTGTTTGTCTTATAGATGTCTTCTCTCCTGCAGGTAGAGCACTTCTCCCTCTTGGGGTTGCTGATGCCAAACCCTTGGTGTCGGCAAAATGCAGTATGGAGCCATGGGGTGCTATGCGCCCTCTGCTGGTAGGATATCCACGGTGTCAAAGGTTGCCAGACGGTAAGTATAGGTATAAATGGTATACATAGGGTGATAGGAGGTAGGTATCGTCCCTCACAGACTCCCAAACCAGGGAGTTTTGGGGAATCAATCAGTGTGACAAAAGTAATGGGTGCTTTGCCTCCTATCTACGTACGTAAGTACGCCTTCGTACGGCCGCTCTTACCATGAACTAAACTGTGCCACCCCATAGTCGGGTATTAAATGCCCATTTATTACATGCACAGTTGAATACCACATGAACGTGCAATTGCACTAAAGTCTGAGGCTGTTTTGTTGCCAGATATCATAAGCTTCAAATTTGAAGTTTTGCACTTTGGCATAAAAGATTGGTTATTTGGCCGTTGAAAATCCTTCTTGGTGAGAATGGATGGCCAGACCTTGGATTTGGCCAAATGTCAGGAAGGTTTGGCCGTATGAGGTACATTGCCTGGCAGGCAGCCCTGGCACTGCTACAAAATTAGCTAGCTAGCTGTGATGTTTTTGGTGGCTGAACATCTATGTGATCTAGCCTAGGCAGGGGTTTGAACTTTGATCCAGGATCTGAAGATCAACAAAAGGTAGGCCTTGGTCATCATAGCGGCCGATACCGACCATCCTACATTTTCGCCTCATTTTGTTAGAGGCCTGAAAGCAATTTTTGTGATGTATGGGACTTCCAAGTTTTAACTAAAATTAGGCTTAAAAATGTTTCCAGCCCCATACATACAGGCAGGGTTAACTGTAGCAATATACTTAACCTTAGGCCTAAGTGGGGATTTGTGAAATATGTATTGCATGTTAGGATACCGTATCTGACAAATAGGCAAGAGAACAAAATAAGACTTGCAAGTTGTGGGAAAATCTTTTAAATAATGACATTAGGATTAATCACTGCTACCGTTGGAGCTCTGTGAAATCCTGGGGGGTCATTGCAGCTGGATAATATCAGTGACACTAGGCCTAGGCCTAGGTAGGCTATTTCAGTTTTCACCGAGCAAGAAAAATAAGAACCCTTCTTAGAAAATTTGATTTTTTTGAAGATAAATTGCATTCAAATCCAGCACCAAATGTTGCACCATATTGCATCTAGCTCATATTGCATTGCTAAAAATTTTCCCCCACCTCCCCTTTGACCCCTCCCCCAGGCCAGCATACACTTTTATTTCATAAAAGTAGAGTATGATTTTCAGCTTTCAAATGTTGGCAAGCCTGTTCATATTGTATACAATACAGACCTTTGGTGTGTGCGAAAAGCAAGACCTAATCTTAAATTTCCAATGACACATATTCAGCTGTCAAGCCCATCAGCAGTTTGTTCAATTGTATCACATCCCAGGCAGAAAATAGTCTGGTACCTGCTGTCCAAAGTAAATATTTGTGTAAGGGTTGGGAATAAGTGGTTAATCTCTTGGATGATGCATTAACAGTTCATTGTTTGATGTGCAGGGGGGACAGTTGATTCAAAGACAATTAACATGTTGATTGCTAAAAGTTTTAAGGAGTGGTATAAGCAATAGCACTGAATAGGGCAAGTTGTGAGGTATGATAGGTTATTGTAAGGCTAAATTCATGGAGTGAACAGAATACTATCAAATACTGCTTCATAGGTCTTCTAAGGAGGACTCCTAAACAAGCAATTACAGTGTAATACTTTCGGTGGCAATCAAAATATCTCACAGAGATTTCCCATTTCATGAGAATTCACAAAAACTAGTAATTTAGGAATAAGATGAAATTGTTGTTTTGTAATGGCTGGGTTGTTGCAATGAAACAGCGCTATGGTAATTTTTGATATGGGCACTGCCTCATCAGTCATCAAATTTTCTGAAGCAACCCCCTCCCCCCTCTAGTGAAAACTTGCATCTGGTCCTCATTTCCTTCAAGGTTTATTGAACTAATTATACTCATCAGAGTTGTTTAGTACATTGCTTGTATTTAGATCAGTTTGTGCTTTTCAAATCATGCTGTAGGCAACATGTATGTCACTGTGAGGGCATTTCTCAAAATATAAATACTAAAACAGTTATGCCTGTATCACAAGTATGCCCTGTGTTTGTTTTCATAGTTGATGTTGCAAATTGTGGGAGCTGTCCACTAGAATGGTAGTAATATCATTCAGGAGGGAACCAAAACTCACAGCAGGGGTTTGCCTTTAGCAAAGTTGTAGAGCGCCCTTGTAATAATTCACCATGATGAGGATTAATACAGCTTTCTGAATTCTGACACAAAAAGGTGGAAGCATTGTACCATTTTCCTGTGTAAAATTTAATTTTTACTTTGGATAGTAATATTCAGTTACTGCATGATATTATGCCTGCTTGCCTCAAGAAAATTTTTGGTGTGTAGAAAATGTGATATCTTAACCTTTTAATAACGTCTACAAACAAAAATTAAAATTACTTATAAAATTGGCAAACATTACTTCTTCCCAGACATTCAAAATTCTTCCAGATTATGTCCTTGCCTGGCCAAGCCCTCCTGTATTATTGATAAACTTCCAGAACTAATTTGCAATTCAGTTTCACTTTAAGGCCCTGCTTTACATGCTTGTTATATGTTGGACACAGAGTAAAAGATATTCCAGAATTTGAAAAATGTCAAAGCTTTTTTACTTCCATATGTAATCGTGGGGTCTTGAGAACATAATATTATCATTTTGTGGAGACTTTATCCTCTTGGCAATAAAATGACAGCCATCCGGCAGTGAGGGATAACTATTTCTGTCATTAACATCCCCAAAGACCAAGGGGTTTCAGCAAAGAGTCACTTCCTCTCATTCATTTGTTCTCCTCATTTGGAAGTCTTTTTGGCAGATTTTCAGCATTTTCCCACTTTGAGGTGTGGAGCTGTCACTACGTTTTATATTTTTCAGGAGAAGAAGACGGCACGGGTGACATTTGTGGGCAGCGGTTTTAGCAAAATGCTGGGGTAGTCTTTATTTGTTAGGCAGTACTCACATGAAGTAATAGAAACCTTGAAAATACTTGAAATTGAATGGGTTATGTTTAAGGGCTTGAAAGTGCACAAAATGTATAATTTCTTACCATATCATCGCTGGCAAGTGCCTCTTTTTTATGCGTAAATAGGGACTTACTGCACTCTTCTTAGGACTAAGTTTTTCACACATTTTTGAATTATTCAAAATGCTGTCAAAGTATGATGTGCGTGGGAGATGTTTTGACCCTTGGAAAAATGCTTGAATATGGTGCTTGTTGTTCTTCAGAAAGGTTGTGTGAAACCTTTGATAGAGGGAGGTAGGCTTGTGATGTTACATCTTTTTACAGATGGTAGTGTACTCTGGGACTGGAGAATGTGCTTGTTTCCCAGGAAGGGACTAACACTTTCCCAATTCTTTGTGTACAGTATTTTCTTGCCCAAAGAAAGGGAGATTTCTTTCAACTGTCTCTTTCACTCAGGATGACCAAATTTCCTGAGAATGAGCCTTTCAATTTTATCCACCTCTTGCATTCTCAGACATAAATCACTCTTCCAATCATTGAGAAAGTGTATGTTCATATTCACTCACATTAATTGAAGTCATACTTTTGTCCTGTCATTTGCAGCAAAGATGTACGGCTTCCAATGCAGTTACAACGTGCCATGGCTGCAGAAGCAGAAGCCGCCAGGGAAGCAAGGGCAAAGGTAAGACTTGAGAAATGTTTTTATGCACCACTAACAGTTCCCTTTGTTTTGTTGATTGCGTGCCCAGAAGTACACCAGCTGCATTAATTAGTCAGTGATGAGTACAAAGATCTCCTTCTCTCATATCACACTTTTGTGTGTAATATTTTAATAAAGGTGTGCACAGGCAAACCCTTTTCTGGACCAAACTGAGATTGCCTGAACCCTAAATGAAAACAACTTTGAAGATCTATTGTATGTTTTTTATGCATACATGTGCAAATATAGGCTTTGTTCAAAAATATGTACAAAATGGAAGTTTTTGGTCAGCAATAAAATGCACATTGGGGTCAAGTTGTTGCACAAACATGTT
This sequence comes from Holothuria scabra, assembly GCA_037179385.1. NCBI lineage: Eukaryota > Metazoa > Echinodermata > Holothuroidea > Aspidochirotida > Holothuriidae > Holothuria > Holothuria scabra. The sequence goes on along the minus strand of CM074185.1, from coordinate 30,523,535 downwards.
TGTCTAAACGTGACAAATCCATGCCCATTACATGATTGAATCAACATGAATTCAAGGTTTTAACGAATTGCAAATGAATTCAATGTGCATTTCTTCTTCAAAAGGGCATTTCTTTTGTGAAGAACTTTTTACCAAATCATTTCAACTTCTAAAAAGAAAGCCAGGCTGGAGGAAATATCTCTTTGGATTTAAAAAAATAAATAGTCCCCAACAAAAAAATAAGAAAAACGGAATTGTAATCTCTTCATAATAATATACGAAGGATAAGTTTTTTGCCATGAAAAGCGTTACATTTGTTGTTGGCTTTTAGTGTTAGAGTAAATGTCAGATACTATGAATGATTTTACACTCAAGTAGTTTGTACAAGTACCATTCCAGAAATTCTTTAAATTACTGCATTTATTCATGTTTAGGAATGTAACCAACAAACTGTAGATTGAATGTAGCAGTCCAGATTGTGTCAAACAGATGAAAAGTTCATATTACTCTGACAGTTTATATTACTCTGTAATAGGATAACTTGGTCTGTTTTGCATGAAAAATATTGTAGGGAAGATGAGGACACGGGGTTCCCTGAAGATCACAGGGATATGGTGGTCAGTGTTATTTCCAGGAGGTCTTGGGTATGTGAGCAGGATAATATTTATCTGAACTCTAGAATTTTGGACCAACTTGTCCGTATTGTGATACCTCTCTGTCTGTTGTCGTGGCATGCTAAAGGGACATAATACATTTTCTTTGCCATTTTATTTGCCTAAATGGAATCTTAAAGTTAGCATCCCCCAACTTCACATGCTTTTGCTTAATATGTTATTATGTCTTCATCCACTGTACCATCAACTTGAAGTAAGTGTCAGGTAGAAGAATAGACCCTTTTTCATGTAGCAATTACAGAGGATTATGGGATAGTGTTTTGGTACTGAGTTTTTTTGTGTGTGTGGCAAAAACAAACACACACCAACTTTCCATCCCACAATGCTATGTACTGTAACTACTTTGTGGAAAAGGATCTATGAGATGTATGCCTCAAAGCCCTTACCTAAACATTGATATATTTCTGGGAATGTTTGTTTTAATTTAACATTTTTTGAGAGAGACTGAGAAGGATTTCATACCCACACACCTTTTGCAATTTCAACAGGTCATTGCAGCGGAGGGTGAACAGAATGCATCCAGAGCTCTCAAGGAAGCCGCAGATGTGATCTCACAATCATCATCAGCATTACAGCTCCGTTACTTGCAGACCTTGAACATGATTTCCGCTGAGAAGAACTCCACCATCATATTCCCCTTGCCAATCGACCTCCTCAACGGCATGCTCAACAAATAAAACTGACATCTATCTGTACTCACAGACATTGATGGCTCTTTTCTTTAACAATGTCTGTGATTTCATGAAGCGAGTAACGACTCAGAAGGAATGGCTGTTTGGAGTTTTGACAGTCCATGCAGGTCTTCAGGAATTGAGGATAAATAGTATCCACTGTCATTTCCATTGTGTTTCTTAGAAATATTTGGGATTGTCCCTGCAGAATATACATTACCAGGGTTGTTTGACTGAAATCATGTTGATTATAATCACGATTTTTATTGAAAAAATCATGATTTAATAAAAAAAAAATCTGATTTAAATCACTGATTTCAATCATGATTTTTAAAAAAAAAATCTAAAAATCAACAACCTTGTACATTACACATTAGTATGAAAATGTTAGCCTTCTCACGATTTTTCAACAAGAAAATAACTAATTGACCTTCTTCATGGTCTGGAAATCTGTGAAAAACATTTGTTTTTCCCAATCTGTATTCTGAGTTTGGGTGGCTTGTCTTCCATACAGTACTCATTACAAGCCATTTTGCTAATCAAAACTCCAAACAGGCATATGACTTGATTGGAGGTTGGTTTTGTTTAATTACTCTTGAGATTCATAAGATTAAAAGGTATATTCCTTTACTATAGACAAATCTTGACAGCAAGTGATGGTCTGATTTCAGTCAGCCATATCTGGGGTCTATCACGTTTTAATCTTTCAATTTCCTTGCTTGCCTGTTTCATGGATGGTTGTACACTAAAGTGTATCTTGATTCCTTCAATTTAACTGAATATGAGGGTTTTAAATTCATGTAGACAATAAATGAAGACGATTTATTAAGGTGGGTGGACCCCACTTATGGCTGCGTACAGTCATGAAACATTAGTGCTGATCGGATTTTTCTGTAATAATGCATGTCTGTCATACCACAGAAAGAAGATTTGTAGCTTTAGCAGGCATCTAGCCATGCCATGCTGCACTGGACATCATGTGTCTGGCACTTAAAATTTCAAGTGTCAGTATTCATAATCCCCATCCTTCTTGGCATTTCATTTTCAAGTAGAGCCAGTCCCGGGATATAAAGTCCCATCTGGACATGTTGTGGAGTGAGGAAATACATATGGCTACCACTCACGATTATCCTGGGCACATCTCGGTGGAGTGAGAGAGTTCAAACTCAGTGAGATTCAGACTGGACAGAATGCATATCAGTCATTCAACAAATTTGTGAGCTGTATGACTTTGAAGTTTGTCAGCAAGGGTGATTTTGTAAGCGCAAAGTTTATATCCATATTTCTGCATGCTGGAACAAAGTAAATATCAGCTTATATTCAATTATTTAATTTTATTCTGGAGATCTTAGTGTTAGAAATTACTGGTAAGAGGGTTATAAAGCATGGATTGGTTAATATGTGGGGCCACAGGGCCAGTTACAGTCACCCTTGTGTTGATAACATATGTTACTGTGAATATCTAAAGTGTGCTGCTGCTATCTCATTTTGTACAGCTCTCTATTTTCACAGGTAAGTTTGGAGAGTATATCAATTTTTGTCTGGCTATAGGTCATCCTACGTTGTAACCAGTGGCGATGTCAGGGGGAAGGCCGGGGGGGGGGGGGCTTCCCCCAGTATTTCCAAGAAAATGTGAAAAGAGAAGATGATAAAAGAAAGGAAAAAGAGAAGAAAGAGAGCACTCTACTACATACCACCCCCCCCCCCCCCCACCCCTTCTATCAAAATACCCTGGCACCGCCCCTGCTTATGGCATAAGAGCAGTTTTGTGTAGACAAGACTGTAAAGGCAGACAATGAATGAAAGATTTTGTATACCTGTTTTTTGTCATGTATATTACATATTCAGTTCAATATTAATTAATATTCTGTTATAATTGTATGAAAGGGTTGATTTATAAATAATATAATTGTATTACTATTATGACTATGTTTAGTTTATATATGTTATGATACAAGTATGTTTCAAGAAAACCTATTCTGTTGGAATTTTCAAAATTTACATTGAATGGAAGCAATCTGTATATATATATATATACTTCATAATTTTTTCATCCTTAAACCAACTTTTGTACAACAATTGTTAGAAAATATGTTGCTCCTGTTGATACATTTGTCAAAAGAAAAATGAGCGGAAGACGAGGCTACAGGACTTCAAGGTGAATCTCCGTTGAAGGACCAAATAAAAGGAAATAGAATAGAATAATTCAAAATGGCAGACTTGGTGTGTGGACCTGTATCAGTTTGTAGGAAATGTTAAATAAGAAATTCTTTGTTTTTTGACTTTTTCTACACTGTACGTCATGAGTAGTATATACGTATGTGCTAGTGTTTTGAACATTACCTTTTTTAGTGGGTGTGACTAAATGTCTACATGAAATGAAATGAGTTCCTTGTGGCAGAGATTTCTTGTTTTAAAGAATACTCCCTTAAAGGTAAAGAGCAGTCACCCCAAACTTATTTTGAAGAAAAAGCTAAATAACATAATGTTCGTCTCATTTCTCTTCTAAGTATCTTTCATAACATTTTATGACTTTACTATTGGATATGCAACGTAAACCTAACAGTTATTTCTAGTATATTTCACATTTGAAGAGAAAAAATGTTGTCACATGACTCCCAACAGCCAATCATGAAACTGGACAGTCTGCAACACTGCTTCAATTTGGGATGACTGCTCTTGCCCTTTAATAGATTGTTTGCCTAAAACATCACATTTTGAAATTTTATACTTTTATTTGAACAAGTTTTGCTGCTTATTGTCACAGGAAACTGTCTGCATAGGAGGCTGGCTTAGATAAATGCAGAGTAGATAAGGGTGATGTGCACTCTTTAACAAGAAATTTCCTAGCTGACTAAAGATAGCTCTAATTCCTAACCCTAAGAAAGAATTCAGACATGCATTGCAATGGCAACAGCCAATCAAAAAACATCTTGTTAAATAGTGTGCATCTACCTTGTAAATGGGCAAAGGATAAAAAAATTTCTTTTTTTGAAGAATTTCTCAAAATTCATATGTGTAGCTTTCAGCCTACTCAGAGTGTTAATGAATATTTATTAAGAAATATCATTCTGTAAAGCATGAGTTGTTGAATATATCGTCATATGAAAATACTGTTGGCTTTATAGCTTTCAAGAATATCAAACATGTTTTTGTTGTGTGATTCATGACATTAATGTTCCTCTAAAAGAATCATAGTGTGAACTACTGGACTTTTTCTACAGCCAACACAATGTATGCAACTTAATTGTCTCTTGAGCTGAACAGCTGATCTATTGTTTACAAAATCTACAGTGCCGTTCCTTACCTCCTATTTACATATGTAACCCTCACTTACTTGCAGTTATTCCTGGCAAATGAAAGATAGCCTACCAGAAATGAGCCATTCTGGCTGCTAAAAACAATGCTTTGACACAGCTTGCTGTGGTATCAAGTGATGATCATCTGACCTGTTAAAGTCAATTAAGTGTTATGGCTGCTGGTGACTTAGAGAAATTGAAAGTTGTATGAATCTTTAAAGGAATGTTTACGTAACGTTCATGGTTCTCAAGCAGGAGGGAAGATGGACAAAGTCTGCAACTTGTTTGTGGTCTTAAATCCTTCATGTTTGGGTATTTTTGTTAGGAAAACTTGCTGTTGGGTTTGTGAAGCTGAAAATTATATACCTATTATGTCAAAGAAATCATCTAGCTGTTAGTGGAGCTTTGTCTTCTTCCCAGTGTGACCACTTTTTTGGGGTTTGAAAGAGTACCGTTCTTGTCATGAAAAGGCTTAAAAAGTCTTTTTATAACCCAAATTGTGGGAAACTTGCATCTACATCGCCCCTCCTTAGGTACCACGCTGCAATGGTAAAAACAAATGTATTACTGCCAGAGGCAGCAGTAGGCAGCTGAAGCAGATAGCTGGAATCTGATCCCTAGACTACAAACTTTGCATTGCTACTCTTTTGTTACTATGATGTTTAAAACTACACAGAATTATATGTTCAAGAAGGGACTCAAAATGTCAGCTTAACCTCTTCTGTTGTCAAAGTTGTGGTAGTCTCTCTGAAAGGTGTAAACACTCTGTCTAAAGATGTGACAACTCAACATTGTCATAAGCAAAGAGTAAACAGGAAGTAAGAATCAGGGCTTGTAGATTCCTAAAACAAGGAAGTTTGGGAAATTTTCAAATAAAATAACATTTTGCCTGCCCCTCCCAGGTCTTTACTGTTTTAACAGTGTTGGAAAGGGATTGGAATAGAATTTATTTTAGGGCTTAATTAATTTAGATAGTGGTATTTTACCTTCATTTTGTCTTATCTTAGAGGGGGGAGCGATTGGGGACAAGGGAGCTTTGTTAAAAGAAAATTTCCTCCGACAGCTTCAAACCTCTTTCATTTTATTCACCTGAACCAACCAAAAAGAAATCTTGGTGGTTGAGATGAATAGTAACAGGATGGAAACGACTCTGTGACAGGTGTAAGGTGACAGTGGGTTCAATGCCCTCAATTTAAATTTGAAAAGGGGACTTAGAGGGGAGAGTGTGTATAGTGTTATCCTTAGCTCTATCTATGCCTCTTGTAGCTATGTGTAGCTTTATATGGTTTTCATTATTAATAGCAGTTTGTTTTTAACCTTACACCTGTAAACCCCTAAAACAACATAAGAGGAAGAACTTTAGAGTGAGGCTGGGGCTTGTTGGAGGACAAAGGTATCTCCATCAGGTCAAAGAGGAATTATAGAATTTGCAGATAAAATTCCCCCATACAAACTAGCAATGCAGATACAACAAGTTTGAGAGGATCAATGCTGGCACATAGTATTGGCCAATACTGAAGTGGTGTGGGGTGTGGGAGTGGGGCTTATCATTGAAACAGCCTAACATACTTGAGAAAATAAGAGTCCCCGTTTCCAGATATAAGGCAGACCAAAATGTTAACCACAGAAAAGGCATGGGACTGAAGCTCCCAACCCCTCCTCCATCCCCCACCCTGATCTCAGTGGCTTCTGTCCATGAGTTCAGTCTTAAAAACTGAAAACCTAGTGCTTGTGTAAAAATATTTCCAACAGACCATAGCTTCATCTACATGTTTGTTATCTAAAGAGGTAAAGAGGCATCAAAAGGCAGTTATTTCTCACCACCCCAGATAGTTTCAGTTCTCCCAACCTTACTAGCCCCTCCTTCAACTGTTGTAAACTCATGCTTATCCAGCTGCAGTCCTAGTCTATTGCTGCAGGACATAACCATTGTGAGCATGCAAGACCCTAATGTTTAATTGGAACCCTCAGCACATGATGTGCAATATGAGCTACTCTGCATTTTTTTTATGTAATGTCAATCCAAAGAGCTGTGGCAATTAATAATATGGTCTGTAGGCTACTGCTAAAAATTGTAGTTTGGGGTTACAAATGACTGCCTTTAAAAATCTGCAAGTAATGCTATGCTGTAATCAGGGTTGTTTGATTTAAATCACGCTGATTAAAATCATGCGTTTAATTGCAAAAAATCATGATTTAATAAAAAAAATTTGATTTAAATCTGTTTTGATTTATATCACCAATAAAAATCATGATTTATTTTAAAAAAAATAAAAAAAATCAACAACCCTGGCTGTAATCATATCATCAAAGTTGTTAGCATGTTCAACTTCATTAGTATGTTTTTTTTCTCTTCATATGTTGTGTTTATTCATGGAGAAGATTATGTAAAAAAAAATTGTGTATTGAATTGATTGAACTTTTGGTTACTTTTTGTGTCTACCTTACGTAAATTCTTCAGTTGGAGGGTACTAGAGAGGAATTGCTTGATAATCAGTGTTAGCAGTCCAGGGTGGGGGATATTAGGGTCAGGGGCGTAGCCAGGATTTTAAAAATTTGTAGGCAGAATGCAGGGGCGGCGCTAGGATGTTGGTATTGGGGGGGGGGGGGCAGATGACACGGGAGACCATCTAAGCAGAGCGCCACCATGGGTTGGCACAGAGCTTACGCCGAAAATTTTTTGTTTCACAGACCCGCCAGATGGCAGGAAATGGCCTCTACGACTCTATTTGAACCTAATGGAAACCTTCTCAAAAGTGCTTTTTTTTTACTTCATAGTTCTCACTTCTAGGAGAAAACTGACTAAGAACAGTGAGAGTGTGGTGGCGAAGAATATCTGATATGTCTCTCACCTTGGTGTCTTAAGCTTACACTGTTATCTCATGGTTCAAAACCCAGATGACATGAAGGAAACCATCAAAGCGGAGCGCCACCATGGGTTGGCGCGGAGCGCACCGAGAAAATTTTGGTTCCACATATCCTCCCAGATTGCAAGAGATGGCCTCTACGACTCTATTTGTACCTCACCCTGCCCCCTACGAAAATAAAGAGTTTGAACACGTTTTCAGATGATTTCATTTTTGAAATCGGCAATTTTGAATTTCGTTTCATTTTTATATGTGTTTTTTTTTTAAAGACAACTTGGTCAAAAAAGTGTCGGCCCAGGGTGGTGATCCAGGGTGATGGCAGTATGAAGGGGAGAAAAACATTTTTTTTTTTCCACTAGTGCATAAAAACTAACTATTGAAACATAATGAAACTGTCCAATATAAATCCAGACTAAGGTCCACAATCATTTAGAAAATAAGAAGAAAAAGCAAGACTTGGTAGTTGGGAGTTGAGTCTTATCAATGAAAAGTTGGGAGCCTAAAGTAAGGGAAATGTCAAATAGAATTTTGAGACCAAAATTTAGTATCGTTGTATCATCCAAGATTGTAAAAGTTCTTCCAAGCTTTTACTCTCTGCTGCAAATCTTCCGCATCTTTCATGTAATAGTTGCAGTAATGTGTACGAAGTCTCCGGACCATAATAATTATGTTGACCATACCACTGTGTCTGATGTTAATGTTAGCTAATTTAGTGTGCTTTGATTACGGTAACTGCCCTTAAATAGCATACCCTGTGGCCTGGGAGGCACACAATATTCTGCAGTATCATCTATAGTGTTTTTGGCCCTTGCTGGGTGGCTGTGCATCGTGAAGGTGCCGCTTCTGTTATACCAGTACCGAAGGACGCGAGACGTCGAGACCGGTCTCCTACAGATCCGTATCGTTAGTGAGGCAAACAATAGAAGATCATCACAGCTTTCCTTCAGTAAAAAGGCATTTTAAGGTACGGTAGTCATACTACAAGAAAGTATTTCACATATAACTCCCAATGCCTTCTTAAGTTGAATTTGTACAAATATAAACAATGCAGCTTGGGGTGAGAGTTGACTGCCTTTATACGCAAATCTTCCATTTCATCGAGCGGTTATTTAAATTTTGACAGGGATGTTATAGGATCGGGACCATATAGTCGCTTTTCCGTCCTCTTCGACCATAAACTTGCTTCGTATTTTCTTCTACTTTCTATCACTAGACTCTGTCTGCCTCCGAACTGGGTCAGTTCGTTCGGACGAAGCTTTCTGTTTGGTGTTAGGTCTGTGATGACCTATGGATTTTTTTCATTTGCTTGAAACTTCTCGCGGTCCGCAAATCGTGGACCTTAGATTGCCCAGGCTCCCGTTCTAGCCCCATCTATTTCAGAACTCGTCCCAACGATGTTTGAACCAGACTTCCTTCTACTTTTATTGTTTATCAAGTTCATTTCCCTCACTCCATTCTTCCTTTCATTCATTCCCCGTCTTTTCTTTTCCTCTCTCTTCCTTTCTTTTCCTTCTCATTGTTTATTGTTGAATTCATTCCGCGTCCCAATATTGCTTTATTTTTTCTTCCGGGTATTTCTCCCGTTTCCCCTTTCTGGGGAGCTACTTCGGTGCCTCAGTCGGGCAGAGATAATGGCCTGGTTGGGGATCTGAAATCGGGTAAAAGTCCTCACCCCAGTGACGTTGAATCATATTTTGATCCCAAAATAGGTGAGGTATAAGAAAAAAAGAAAGAATTTAATTCAAAAAGGCACAGGCAAATGCGGTGGTTTGACATGTATTTTCGGCCAAAAAGTTTCCGGCACACTCCGCGCCAAAGAATGATGGCGCCCCGCTTAGATAGAAAACATATCACAGAAGTATGGTAATATGCACGCCAATCATTAGAACCATGTGTATACAGTGTCCAAAGTGCTCTCCTGAAAAAGTAGCATCGGCACATTTTAGCCTACCTGATAATATTCTGATCAATTTACAATTGCTCATTTTTGTTGAAGTGAACAGTTTAGTGTCGCAAACGAAAACGAGATAAACTTTGCTCTACTTCTACCTACCGGCCTAGGAAATCCTTTTCCGACTGTCTGAAGGGACACGGTTTTCTCGATTTTAAGCTCACACATGTACACAGTACATGTGTGAGGTTATCAAATGGGGCAGATGGCGTCAACTTTTTAACAACAGTCCTCTCCTTCCTCATTTTTGGAGATCTGGGACTGGAATTTTGGAGTATGATTGCTTTGGAGGAGAGCATTGATATCTACCTGTTTGCATTCTAATATAGGAAATTTAAGTTGTGTTATAAAGCTGTTTTTTAGGGCTGAGTTCATTTTGCCTGCTGAGCAGTTAATTGTTAATTTATTGCACTAATAGCAGTGTGCTTGGTTGTTTTAACAGATCTTATCTTACACGTACTGTGCATGCAGGCTATTTAACCTGGTCTTGATGATACAGCTGGTTGAACAAAGCATGCATTTACAGTAGTGGCACTGTATGCTTGTCTAGGTGGTCTCCTAATCAGCTGTGGTCAGCTTGTGTGGTGAGAATTAGGCTGTGTGGATGAAGTTACAATTAACAGACCCTGTTCCAACTTGTATCTTTCTTTCTGTCCTGTTCAATTTATCATGAATTGACCAATCCAAGTAATACCAAACTGTTTGAGTTCAATTAGCTCAGTACAGTAGGAAGGAACCTCTTGAGTCTGTGTTTTATTTTGATCAGTACAGAGCCATGCAGTGTTTACTTGTGGATTTGTAGGGGCAACTAAATGTACTTTGCAATACTCGAGCAGTTTACAGGTACAGATGCACACCATACATAAGTTATTAATTTTATACTGCCTAATGCCTAGAAGAATACACAGTCCAGGCTCTCATGATTTGAGAAAATATATTTAGATCTACCATAAAACTATATCAGATGTAGATTTTGCAAAATCTCAAATGTTATGCTATTTTTTTACTTCCTTACATTTAATTTTATAATGTAAGGAGGTTTAGAAAACAGATACCAGATAAAATTTGGTGGCACTTTGAGTTCCTGATTTTAACAGACAAAAGAAGTTGTGTGAGCTTCACAACAGCGTTGCTGTTCTAGTTAATTTTCTGTATCCTCTGGAGCAAGCTGTGTTGGCGCTCCGCTTAGATAGTCTTTCAGACAGAATTACAACTTTGTATCCCCCTGTAAAAATGCCTGTGTACGACCTTCGTGTGAAAGTCAAAATTCCCTGACCAGATATGGACGCGGGCGAGTCCCACTCAGTTTAATAGGCCTACATCCTTGATGGAATTACGACCGTTCGCCCCTCACCCAACTTCCCAAGCGAAAAGTCTCTCTCAAGGCTAAAAAGTGATAAGTTTTGATAAGGATTTTGCATAGCACTGTCGTGAACCCTTTATGCGGATGCCATTATGCTGTCAGGTCAGCCCCTTCGATACTTTTTTAAAGTCCCCGACTCTCTGGCAAAGTCTTTCGGCGAAACCAAACTATGAAACTGCTGCCCAAGGAAGTTGCTTTCACCAGACGGCAAATAACTAACCTCACAACCCTCAAACCAGTTACATCATTGGTCTATCATGTACGGCTCCATTTTAGACAGACTGACTAAAAAATAGATAGTACTTTTTCTGAAGTCCTCCCGACCCTCTGGCAAAGGACCGTTCGGCAGTTCGAAGAAACCAAACGTTAAACTGCTTCCCGAAGAAGCTATAACGTCCTGAATAGATACTACACGTGATCTTAGCCAAACGTCTTCAGTATATCGGCCGCGATCACAACAACAGCGTAAGGAAGTGATATCAACTCCCTCAGCTGATAACAGTAGCAAAAATTTAAGATACTGTGGCTAGACCCTGCGGAACTATACTCTTAGGAACTATATCAGTAAAACGCCCCTTTTCGGTCACAGTTCTGAACCTCGGCTGTCACCTGGTCACATTTTAATGTGAGCGTCACTGTTTACGACAGTTGGTATAAATCTTAATTACACTCTTAAATCAAAAGAGTGAACTAAGTCACTCTTTAATATAGTGAAAAGTGTAAATTCACTCCATTAGAGTGATAATTCACTCCAAGATGAGTGAAACTCACTCCCAAAAGAGTGAAATTCACTAGAGGAAGAGGGAAAATTCACTCTTCCACGAGTGCCTGCAATGATCACTCTTTTTAAAGAGTGATCACTGTGGGCACTCGCTCGTTTTAAGGGAATTTCACTCTTTTAGGAGTGAATTTCAATCTTCTTGGAGTGAATTATTACTCTAATGGAGTGAATTTACACTTTTCACTCCTTTGATATTAGAGTGTACACACGAACCACAGTCCACCATTAACTGAAAAATGGAGCTCCACTTTTACATTAAGTTAAAATAACTTTTTCCTCCATTTATTCCTGAGATTTCATCATACATTACTTTCAAAGAACATGCCTTATTAAGTTTATATACAATTATTATAATCATAAAATGACATTTCGCTAAATCCTGAATATAAGGCTATGACCATTAACTCGATTTCACTACATTATTGTCTAGGTGCACCCATTACAATGGCAATCTTTCTTAAGCTATAAAAATTGCGTTTCAGTGCCCGCAAAAAAAATCGGATACTGTCGGTTTTCGCTCACATCGCCTTAAATCAAATAAAAATGTGTCACATGCAAAATTAAAAAGTTATAAGGGTGGCTAACACTTTTTCCAAATCCCCTCAAAAAAATCGTTTTTTTCGAGAAAAAAAAAAAAATGCACACTTAAATAAAAAACTCGTTTTACGTTCAAAATGAAAACCAAAGTAACACTACAATACCAAAACAAGTATTCAAAGTCCTCGCCCTCAGAGCCGCAAAATGAACAAAGATTGGAAAATGTTTTCCGCATCAATGACAAAAGCTTATTCGGAGGAGCAAGCTTATATGGTGGAGGAACTTAAACCGGTAGTAATACATTCTGGAGTCAGAGGTTGTACAGAATTTCATGTTAAAAATTTGAACCCAGACAGTCTTCACCTGCCCCTGAGATCTTTAAACGTAGGGTTCCATTTCTCAAGGCAGGTGGGTTTATCACTGATATGATGAAAGTGGAGATCGTAGGAAAACTTAGCTGCAGAGCAACCTTTTAATAAATTGTTATAAAGGACCATGTTATCATAGCTTATCACAGCTTAACAACTTAAAATAACGACTATCCGTTAGATGGACTTTTACGGCCCGCTTTCCAAACAATTGGTTCAAGTCGACCCAGCCACGGGCCTTTTTTCCAGTTGTCGCTTACTGGCTCGTTTTCCCTACTCCATTGTTTATGCTGTCACCAAGCACAATGGCAGTAGGTTCCGCTTTATAGTCTTCGGTATGACCCGGCCATGACTCGAACTCCGGACTTCCCGACTGCAAAACGGATGCTTTAGCCACTGACCATCCAGTCGGTCAACGACTGATCAGACGTCACCCGCGGCCCATTAGAGAGAAATGTTGATGTATGTGATCACTGATCTCTCCATTGTTTCCTTCATCTGGTAGGCCCAACGGCATATTTTACATCGGGAAACTTTATTAAGAGCGCCATCCAATAAATTTACATATGACTGTTTTATCTTTACCTTACCTGGGACCAAGGGTGTTAATATCAGAGAGCTGCTTTTCCCGCAGAAATTTTAATATCTTCTGCGGGAACAAATGAGCATTTTGTCGGAAAAATTACTTTGTTTCGCATTACATTGACCATTAAATATTTGGGGGTCTAAAATGCTATGACCAGTACTGACCACAACTGTTATCTTAAAGCATGACTTACTACAGACAACTCCCCAGATTGTTCAAATGGGTTAAGTGTCAGGTTTGACACTATGTTTTCTCGGCCTTTTGGCTAAGGTCACATGTAGTATATGTTCCTTTCATCCGTAAAATTTGGGCCGTGAAACTCCATCTAACCTAACCAAATCTTTTCATTTAGTCAAGAATGGGACCAAACATGACAGAGCAATGATGTAAATGGTCTGAAAGCCGTGAGGTAAGTGGATGTAGCTTCCTTGGGAAGCAGAACTCCTTCGGGAGTATTCTTTGGTTTCGCCGAATGACTCTTCACTAGAGAGTTGGGGGGGGGGGGGGGTAGAAAAAGTAATAGTGTTGGGTTTGCAGGAAAGCCAATAGGTGTGGGAGTTTAATGAAATCAACATATTTAGGTAGGGTTGCAAAGCCTTACTTAAAATTGGGTGGAAATGCATGGAACCTAAGGATCCAACACAACCTTAGGGTCAGCGGACCCATTCAACCTTTCCATTGTGATGTCGGGGCCTGTTTTGCATCGGCCTGCTCCTTCGATATCTGACCGACTCACGGTGCGGTTCCGGACAGTCGGTTAATGCTGTAATAGCCGTGTTCATCCAGGCCGTCGTCCCCACGATGCTCGACGTGACTCTCGGCAGATACATGTACTGATATGTACGTCGAAAAATGGCTATAGGGGACAGAACGAGGTGTCAGGTTGTCCTGCCGGACATCATCTGTTCTTAGACGATGACATTCCGATACTTGGGACTGGTATGAACTTTGCGCTAAATTCAATCCAGTTCCTGCCAGATGCACAAAAAGTAAAAAGTAACTTTCATCTGGCAGGTGACTGCCGACTTTCAGTGCATAATGCCTAAAATTGCAAAGGGACCTAGTCTTAAAGGCATATTTTCATCACCCCAAACAGTTCCAATTCTCCCAACATACTTACTTCTAGCCCCTCCCACATTTATCTAAAACTCATCTTTATCCAGACACAATCCTAGTTTATTGCTTCATGGCTTGTCCCACTGAGTGGCCATACAAGTCCATAATGTGTAATCAAGACATTCTCAGTGCCCATGCTGTGTAATTTAGCTATGATGCATTGTTTGAATGTGATGCCAATCAAAGAGCGGTACCAATTGAGAGTTTTGATGTATGCATACTGAAACTGTAGTTTAGGGTGACGAATGACTGCCTTTAACTCAATCAGAACACGGAAAAAGCAAATTTTTTAAACAGATCTTTTCAGCAATTTCCATCCTATCATATCTGTAACATAATATACCGATGATACCGTTTGTACGGCACTGATACGATACCGTACTCGTCGTACTCACTGCCAGCCAATTTCCCCAAAACCTGGATTCCGGGCAGAGGCCAATTAAAGGCAGCCAAATTGAATCTGAAAAATCTGTCATATCTTGGATTAAAAGTGCCAGAATTCTTCCATAAATTTGCCTGAACAATTAAAAATGCATCACAGTCACAGTAAAATTTCCACCTTCAGCTTCACTTTTCGCCCTGTCGTGCCCTTTGACCGAAAGTCTATAGCTAATTCGGACGAAAGTCGCAAAGGTGTTGGAATTTTCAATTTCCAGGTTCAAAAGGTAGATGAAAGAATTGTAGCCTACAATTTTGCCCGAAATGGTAGTGGAAAGTTTAACTAGTAATTTCTTGAATCATGTTGTATTTTTCCCAATTTTGCTTAAATAAATATTTCGTTGGTATGAACAAAACTCGAACTACGGCAACGACTAAAATTCTACTTATAATACTGAGAAATGTCATTTTCGGCTGTTTTAGAGTTCTCAATTTTCAAACATTTAATGCCATTTTTGTTAACAAAAACACAAAGTCGTGCCTTCATATAAATTCCACTTGTTTTGCAAGAATAAGGATACCCTTTTTCGACTATCTGAGGCATGGGCGTCGATTTTGGGGGGAGGGGGGGGGGAGTCATGTCCCCTCCTTTTTGAGTGGAGGGGACACTAACATAAAACTCCCCCACAACACTTTTCGTGACCTGAAACTTTAAAGTTAGGTACTACCAAAATTACTATACATATAGGTTATGAAAGATGTGCTCTACCGATTACAATCGATTTCTGTATCAGTAATTACACGTTTACTTTTCACGTGCTCAGCGTGCTTGCCATCTCATTGATGTTCCTTTCCATGGCCACTTGCATATCAAACATACCTTATCTATCTGTCTCTATAATTATGTCAATTGTTCGAGTGCATAAGGCAGCAGGTGTGGTTATGAAGGAGAACAACATTTATGAATTTGAAGATGAGGAATTGTCCCCTAATATGTTTTAATGAAATTTGTAATCTTTAGTGAATGAGCAGCGTGGCAGGCTTAACACATTTTAAGAAAATTATCAAATTATCAAATGCAAAATTTCGACACGAGCACACCACACATTCGTACAGCGATTCGACCATTTCGTATGTAGATCATTATTAGAGAAGTAAAATCACACTGAATCTTGCTAGATTAGAGACTTCAATCTCTAATTAGAGGTACACCTCCATCCTCTGTCTGCAGATAGTGTATGATGAGGTATCGTTCTAAACTTCGAAAGGACATATTTTAATGTTTTTTTGTATCAACAATCTTACACCGGTAAGCCTATGCAACGGTGTCTCAGTAACACCAGTGGGCCGGTGCCCCCCTGGATCTGTGATTTTCCTGCAGTAGACTGAAGTGTGCTTTGATCAGTTAATGCTTTTACCTTCTTTCGTAAAAAAAGAAAATGTTTCCTTATTATAATTATTAGAACTTTTGTGCAAATCGTTCGCAAACTATCACAATTTTCGTTGTGATTCTATTTACATTTAGTTACCCGGTATTTAAATTCACATTGACCGTATAGTCATTGAAGTACACTCCCAAGACCATGTTTTTAAAACTTTGGGGTTTCCTAGTAACTCAAAATATTGAGACATTTGGCACCATTTTGCATCTGGGCCCCCTTTTCTCAGACACCCAGTGGCGTAGCTACAGGGGGCAGGCGGCTTTGAAGAAATGAAGAATTCGGAAATTTGCCATTTGTGAAACCAGTCTACAATGTGCTTTTGACAACTCATGAAATTCCGAAATTCCACATTCTCTCCAATGAGAACTCCATATTCTTCATTAGTTGTTTCAAAAAGCAAAATTTGCTACATGTGACACCAGATCATCAAGTGACAACGGTAACTACAGTGCTATTTTTTTTTTTTATAAATTTCCTTTCATAAAATTCTAAATTTTCTCCAGTCAGCCAGGAAAAGCTCTTGACTCCAAACATTTCGTCGGAGAGCCTCATTTCGTAGGCGTTGGATAACATTATGTAGCAGCAACGATCTTTGGTCGCCGCCCAATCTCAGATTTGCAAACAGGATATACAAATTCTTCAGTTATCCCCCCACTTTTCAAATTTCCTTACATGAAACTCAGAATCCAAACTTTTCTGCTATACAAGCTCCGTATTTTCAAATATTCGAAAAAGGACAAAAGTTTCGGCGCGCTTTGTGCGCCGCAAATTACGTCCCTAGTACACTGGTGTTTACACTTAAAAATCGTAAATTGGAAACTTACCCACCCTCGCAAAAATGTGTAGCCTACGCCGCTGTGGACAATTTACCAGGACAGGAGAAAAAATTTAGACCAGATGTCCCCCCACTTTGAGAATCAAATCGACGCCCCCTGATCTGAGGGATCGCAATTTTCCGAAATTTCCTGTGCGTCCGTGTCAACTAATGGTGACGCTCCGCTTGGATAGAACTTCGTGCAGGATCACATATTTCAGGCAGAAAACCCCGGTCCCTAAATTGCTAAATGCCTTTAGACATACGGTAGAGCTTCAGATGGCTTCCTTACCTTATAACCTTAACAACCCTCGGTCTTTTGAATTATTTATGTGGAACCTTTGAAAAAAATACGCCCCCTTAATTGACAGCTGGCCCCACTGATATCGGACGACGTTTCTCCGATCTGTGCACACTAGACGATGCCTGAAAATCGGGCGGGCATACGGGGTGGGCTCTCCGGTTTTCTCTCCTGTTCCCTTAATTTGCTCCTGTGACTTGTTCATCTTTCCGGAGGGCATCTTGCCCATACCTTGCCCTTCAGCCTTGCCGGCAGATACGCCACTGCGTTGCTTTGATACAGGGTTTTTGTAATTTTTTTCTGGAAAATTTGGAAAAATTCGAGCACTATAGTAATTTTCTGAGTAATTAGGAACTTTTCATATTATTATATACTCAAATAGCTGCTATAATTTTTTCACAGTTCTTCCCGAAAAGTTAGATCTTACGGATTTTGATCCCCTGCTTCGCCTATGTGGCTGATAACCAGCATGAGTGATCTTTAAGTATCTAAGTGGTGTGGGCGTAGCGTACATATTGTTTGCATATGATTCTTCCAGATTGCAGAAAATGACCCTCTCCAGACTTCAGTATAGTTGAGAAATAGCTTTGGTTTACCGATGCTACCTCACCCTAAATAAAACTATACTTTGAAATTGCTATATTATTTTCAATTATAAGATGGGTGTTCAAACAGAAAGGTAAAATGATCCATCTGCGAAAAGAAATTTTAGGGGACGCCCGTACGTCCCCTCTTAATCGGCCCCTGACACTGTGGTAATGTAACAATTGCAATTTGGATGTAAAGGGATGTAATGTGATATAGATAAGTTTCGCAATGTGGTATGTGCTACGCTTTCAGCTCTGGCGGGTTCTGTGATAGTCTATTACTATGTTGTCTCTCGTAATTATTTATTATTACATACGTTACGTTTTAATGCGTTTTATTTGTAAATGGCTCAATGATTTGCTCTAATACCACTGACTATGTACAGTACTCTAACTTGTCACAACTTCCATGGTTTCTCTATCTAATTTAGGCTACTATCTAGGAACAGTTGCGTGCAGTGGAGCGTATCTGATGTAGGTGGGGAGGTAATGTGCCCAGACGGTTTAAAAAGTATCTTGAAACGTGAGATGTTTTTTCCCCAAGAAGAGATAGCATTTAAAGCATTCATGTTCGAGAGACTGCATGTTGATAATTTCATCAATTCAGTGGATCTTGACTTTTCGGGCGGGAGTCGCAAAATAGTCACAGATCTAAGCATATTTTCAATTCCGTTGTGTAGTTTTTTTTTCTCCCGAAAGGGAAGAAGATCATTCCATCCAACGGTATTGGTACATTATATCGGTAATGTCACCAGCAGGGATATTCCCTCACCGAAATGATGAGGACGCTCTAGATCATCTTGAAAACAATGGCAAGAGGAGGGACTCATGGGATGAGAAGTTACTCAGTGGGATGTTAATTTTTAACTCCTTCATGACTATGATGTTATTTATTTGTCGGGCAACCATATAAGTGTAGAAAGCGGGGGGGGGGGGGGGGGGGGTTGGCGACAGCCCTCAGTGAAAAATGAAGAACGGTAGCATGTTTCAGCCCCCACTTACCGGGTTACAAAACCCCTTTTATATTTCTCCAAATATCAATGTATCAATACAATGATCAAAAACCTCCGTCTCCCTGTTTTATACTCTTCCCGTTTTCCCCCATTCGCGCATCTCACGATCGTCACCCTGGTGTTTTATCTTATAGACGCTGAGAAATATTATGTTTTATCCAAGAGCATTACCAACAAGTCGTTCCCCGCACGTACAAACAGGTGGCGTGACAGGCCGACGCCATCGCATACGTATTGCGCACAGTTTCAACTAGGTTATCCGAGTATATGCCTTCCACCCTACAGAAACTCAGTCAAGATTAGAACTATCTGACGGTTTTGAAACTTGGACACATTGAGAGTAACGTAATCAAATAGCCCGAAATATAATTTGCATCATGATAGCCAGTGTAAAATTTTCATGAAAAATCAAGACGATCGTACAATGCGCATGATCAGCTACAACTTGTATTCAGTGGTTCTGTACTTATACTAAGTTTGCAATTTTCTGATCATTTTGCAATGTGCTCATTTTTATTGAAGTAAAAACTTAGCGACTGATTAACAGTGTCGTAGCTCAGAGCCATATATACGGTTCTGGCGTAGCTACAAGGAAGCAGGCAGGCAGGGGCGATCGTTCAAACTTTTTTAAACTTTGCTCCTGATATGTAAGTATTTTGTCACTTTTGAATTGTCATCGGAGAGTGTCAGCTCGTAAGCCTTAGATGGCATAATGTAGTAACAACGATGTTCAGTCGTCGTGCAATCATTCCCGGATTTGCCACCAATATAAGAATTGCATATTCTTCAGTAACCCCCCCCCCCCAACATTTAAATTTCCTTACAGGAAACCCAGAATCCAAACCTTTCTGCTATACAAGCTTCAGATATACAAATACCTGTTTTAAAGGGGAAAAAAAATTTGGCGCGCTTTGCGCCCCGGAAATTACTTCCCTTATACAGTGGTGTTCACAATTGAAAATAGAAATGAGAAAATTTGTGTGCCTGCCCTTTTCCCCTGAAAAAGTCTGTTTACCCCTTTCCCCCTGCCGCTACTACTTACAAGCCAGAGCAATGCCATTTCCGGCTGTCTGAGGGTCGCCATTTTCCAAGATTTTCTGTACGCTCCGCGCCAACTGAAGGTGGTGCTCCGCATAGACAGTCATTCGAGCAAAACTTCATATTTCAGGCAGGGGATCATTTGCCTGCCGTACTCAAATTCTCTCAAATACACTTATTCATCAGATACATTTCGGCTCTGTCGAGAGAAAAACCTTCGTGACCGTATACCACAGCAGAAAAAAAATCAGTGGTCAAGAAAGTAAACGGTGAGTCGACTTTGTCTTCTTCCCACACACACAAACAGGAGCAACAACAAAATTTAGAACGCCCAGTGGCGTATTTAGGGGACAAGGGATCGCAAGTTGTCCAGGGCTTACAGTGGCGTAACCAGCGGGGTAGCGGCAAAGTCCTTCCCCTTAACAGAAATTTTGGGGAGGTGATGGGTGGTGTTGAAAAATAAAGTAGAAGAAATGACCAGAGGAGATAGATACAATAAATCCACGGACGTGGTGGTAACTGAGAAATTTTGGCTTCACATTCGTTATCTTTTTACGATATTGAAAACTACGACGAAGAAGATTAACAAGGTGTTCATAAAGGTGCGAATTTGATTGGAGGTTTCGATTGACAAAACTCCTCCACAAAGTTTCAACCAAAACCTTGCATATTAATGATGTCATAGATTCTGGAAACAGTTTCCCCGTCCAACCCTAACGCTGAATTAAAAAAAAATCTCAAAACTGCCAAAAAGTATTTGTTATCAGTGCCAAATAACAGGGCTGTAGTCGATTCCGGACTCGGAGGAGTTCGAATCCGGAAAGTTGAAAATTGCCGGACTCTTGACCGTGGACTCTCCGGAGTCGACTAGGCCTGCAGCCCTGCCAAATAATGTAATTGCCAGTGACGTACGCGGGGGGGGGGGGGGGGATTAGCCATCCCCCTAACGAACGCAATTATTTTTTCAATTTGAAATCATGATGACGGTCTTTAATTCAACAACACTGCAAACGCACATGAAGATGGATATTGCTCAGGTTGTAGCACTTCGGACACACATTCTAAGTGCAAAATACACTTATTCATACATAAACCCATTAGCTACCGAGAGCAGCCTCATGATGTCA
Organism: Holothuria scabra; assembly: GCA_037179385.1. Taxonomy (NCBI): domain Eukaryota; kingdom Metazoa; phylum Echinodermata; class Holothuroidea; order Aspidochirotida; family Holothuriidae; genus Holothuria; species Holothuria scabra. The sequence continues at coordinate 30,502,643 of CM074185.1, read as the reverse complement.
GGACTACTGACCAACCACCATCAGCTGCATCGAGTCTAATGGAGAGTCCAATGAAGGCATGGTTCTTGATTTTGGTTACTGAAAAAAAGGGGTGGCGCCAGCGGGGGAGGGAGGCCGGGGCCATGGTCCCCCGTCGAGGAACACTGCCCCCCCCCCCCCCCCCGTCTGGACTGAAGTTTCTGGATGGATGATCATGAGCTCTTCTTTTCTTTATGAGCTATTTTTTCTCTTGTAACGCTATTTTAATGCATATCTGAATCAGTTTTAATCACTCTTACTATCTCTCACACCATCTTCAATCAAGGTCATGCCCCATCGGGGAAAAACTGACCTATCCCTGTTGTAGAGAAAATACAATTTCATCTTGGAACCTTTATCTACAGGCCGATAAAAGATGCGGGCCTGATAACTTCAGTCACTCAGACGATCTTCTTGATTTTCCTCAAGTTACTGACTAGAAGACCGCATCTTCCAGGAAACTCAAAATTCCGAATTTTCCTCACAAAAAGTTGTTCATGTGCATGCAGTGCCCGTTGGTCTGCCATCTGGCTTGCCCCGACAGCCGAATTCTTGCAATGCTGATATGAAAATCGGCCAGGCTGTTTTGAGCTTAACATAATGATAAGCAGTAGCGTGAGAATGTCTCGACATAAGTCTGACTGAAAATTCATTTGAAGCCACCTTAACGTGACATATTTTCAAATACGTTGGAAGTAAAGTCATTTATAGTCTGGAGTTCGCCGGGCAGTCAGACTGTCAGGTAGAAAATTTCATATATTTAATGCATCTTGCAATTGAAAACAACAAAGATATCTAGTCAGCTAGTAGAGTCAAATACATTAGAATGTTTTCAATTCCGTTACAAAGTTTCCCTCGAGAAGAGACAAGACCATTGCACCTTATCATAGCAGTGCCTTTTATCTGGTAATTTTCTGATGACTTAGTAAGTTGAGTTTTTTCTATTGAAGTGAAACATTCATTTAAAAAAAGACTCATTTCATTTCTATTTACAGGTCTCGGAAATGCCAGTTACAGCTTTCTGGGGGTTAGGTTTTTTTAAACAATTTTCTGTACGTTTCGCGCCAACTGATAGGGACGCTCCGTTTAGATAGTGTTTTGGCCGAACAGATTACTTAACAGAACAAGGATGCTTGCACATTATTCTTCGTTTTGGGACAGTATTATAAAGTGAAAATTTTATTGCGAACTAAGAAAGCTCAAAATATAATGACTACCAGTTTGTTTCTAGTTACCAGCCCGGGAAATGCCTTTTCCTGCTGTTTGTGGATTCTCAATTTTTCAGAAATATTAGTGCGCTCCATGTCACTTAGAATGTCTTTCGGGCAATCACATTTTTTGGCTACAAAAAAAAAATAAAAAAATAAAAAAAAATAAAAATAATAATAATAATAATAAAAATAATAATAATAATAATAATAATAATATTAATAATAATAATGATAATGATAATGATAATGATAATGATAATGATAATGATAATGATAATGATAATGATAATGATAATGATAATGATAATGATAATGATAATGATAATGATAATGATAATGATAATGATAATGATAATGATAATGATAATGATAATGATAATGATAATGATAATGATAATGATAATGATAATGATAATGATAATGATAATGATAATGATAATAATAATAATAATAAGCCTAAGGCATGCCAGGCTAAACTCACTGCCTATTTGGGGCTGATATTTCTGCGAGATTTTAACGGTGAATTTGCGTATTTTTCAAACTAAACGTTTTGGAACTTGTTTTTGGACCTTCCAACTACATTATGGCAGGTAGAGGGAGAAGGGGAAGACCTCCTCTTTTCCAATATTCATCTTCTTCTAGATCGAAGCCTTCGAAAACCACACCCACCTTATTGCACTATACGCAGAACCCCGAGAGCCAGTTCCACGAAGAAACTGATAGTGAGTTTGAAGAATCTGAGAACTGGAAGTCCGCCATAGACTCCTTTCAAAAAACGGTTGAACGCTCTCTGAAGGAACTCCAAAAATCCGTTGCAAAGCTAGAAAAGGATCTAAGTAAAGCTGTGGAGTTCCAGAGCAGGAGAATTGATGACTTAGAGAGAGTTGTGGAGGAAAAGGGTCATTTATATGATGGGCTTGCTGAGAGAGTTACTGCATTAGAAAACGCTCTCGAGTTGAAAACCATGGATACAAACAAATTGGAGCGGTTTTCACGTAGGAACAATTTCAGAATTGTTGGAATCCCCGTTACCGAGAATGAAGATTGCGAAAATCTGGTAAAGGAGAAGGTATTCTCACTATATAAGGACGCGCCGGACCTACATATTGAGAGGTGCCACAGAGATGGCAGAGCCCCACCTGGAAGACCCCCTCACATTCTCGTTCGCTGTCTGTCGTACAAAGCGAAGTCCTTCATCATGAGGTTTAGACGACGAGCCTTACAGGGTCAATCTTTTTTCATTGTGGACGATTTAACCAGACTGGAATTAGCAGAAAAGAAGAAGTGGTCGTCCAAAGTGAAGGAACTTTATGAAGGAGGGGTAAAACTTTTTTCTTTTAGTGGAGGAAAGTGGAGAGGTGCTGCAGGGAAACCTTTCGTATTTAGCTGAGTGGTTTATATTAATGCTTTGTGGACTTATTTTGGGAACTGTCATTCAACACTACCTACTTTGGTGAGAAGTTCTTTTCCTGTTTTAATAAAATATTAGTTTTTTTTCTATTATCATATCCCCACCTGCTGTCTGTGCTCGTCTTTTTGGTCCTTGGACCTGGTTGACCATTCTACTGCTTATTCTACTGATTTCTAAGGTGTCATACCCCAGAATTGCTTACAGCGGGGATGTTGGTCAACGTGATTTCTTTACTTTTTTCTTCTTATCTTTTTCAGTCTCGTGATTTACGTACATTTATGATATACATCTTCTATTTCTACTCTTCGGTCATTGGCGATCAATGTTTTGAAAAGTGCAGTACTGTCTGTATGGATAGAATTGAACCTATTGCTTTAAATGGTTCCTATTTTACTATCAATGAGCTATTTCGAGTAGCTGGAGTACCAGGGTTAATTTTCCCTCTCAATTTGTGACATGGGTTCGTATTCATTTGTTACTTTTAATGTGAGAGGTATTCGTGATAGCAAGAAACGCCGTAAGTTGTTTTCTTTCCTACATACCCACAAGTACGATTTTATTTATCTGCAAGAGACGCATTCCATTCCTACCGACAATTCTATTTGGGAATGGGGAGGGAAAGCTTATTTATCACATGGTACAAACTGTAGCAAAGGTGTTGCAATATTGATCAATCCGGTTATAACTATGACAGTCTTAAACGCAATAATTGACGTAGATGGTCGCTTTATTATATTGAACATTAATTGCAATGATACACTGTTTGAGCTTATTAATATTTATGGCCACAATGTGGATAACGTGTCCCTTTTCCTTAAGTTAGGAAGTTATTTCAGTAATCACACTTGGGATTCTTTGGTTTGGGGAGGGGACTTTAACTTTGTAATGAACTTAAACCTCGACAAGGTTGGAGATAATGCCCAAACTAACTTTAAAGCAAGAAGCAGAGTTCTAAGTATGATGGAAACATATGATTTGATTGACATCTGCATGGCGTGAAAGAAATCCATGCAGAAATCAGTATACTTGGCATTCTAATATCGACACCTCTATTCATTGTAGGCTAGACTATTTTATTTTGTCAAAACGTCTTATAAATGCCGTTACTGATATGTCTATTTTGCCTCTTTTTGGCTCAGACCATTGTTGTGTAACTATGAAACTTATTATCGGTAATGTTCGAGGTAAAGGTATGTGGAAACTTAACATTTCTTTATTGGAAGACCCAAACTATGTTAATTCTGTAAAGGATGCCATTAAGGAGTTAATCACAACCCATCATTACTACAATCCCAAGTTGCTCTGGGAATCTTGCAAATTGACTATAAGATCTATGTCGATTACTTATTCTAAAATTGCGGCAAAACATAGGTTTCTTGATGAAAAGAATTTAATCGAAAAGATTGCTTTACTTGAACAACAGTATGTTTCTTGCTCATCTGATGATTTAAAAAATCAGCTTGAGGAATCAAGAGCTAAGCTTGACTCTATTTATGACTATAAATTAAAGGGCATTGTTATCTGATCTAGAGCTCGTTGGTGTGAAAATGGGGAGAAAAATACGAAATATTTCCTAAATTTGGAAAAAAGGAACAAAGCTTTCAATAGCATTAAGCAATTAATTTTAGATAATGATAAAGTGATAAGTAGCCCTGATGACATTTTGAAAACAGCTCATGATTTTTATAAAGGACTTTATACTAAAGATTTGGCCGTTAATTCAAACACTTTTTTCACTAGCCCTAGCTTTTTGCATCCAAAACTTTCCAATGATCAATCAAAGAGCTGTGAGGGACTTCTTTCACTTGAGGAATGTTCAAATGCTTTATTTTCAATGCCTTTGAATAAGTCTCTGGGAACTGACGGAATCCCAACTGAATTTTATCGTGTGTTTTGGGAAGATGTGGGTCAGCTGGTTGTGGATTCTTTTAACTATTCATTTCAAAAGGGTTTCATTTCCGATGAACAAGGTAGAGCTTGTTTGACTCTAATTCCTAAAGGAAACAAAGATCACCGCTATTTAAAAAACTGGAGACCAATAGCTCTACTTAATACTGACTATAAAGTTGCTGCTAAATGCCTAGCATTACGCATGAAAAATGTTCTTACCGACCTTATTAGCCCCGAGCAAACTGGAGTTCTTAAGGGACGTTTTATAGGGGAGAACATCAGATTAGTCTTAGACCTTATTAATTACTGTGATGGAAATCATATTCCTGGTGCGCTAATTTTTCTTGACTACGAAAAAGCGTTTGATCGTCTTGATTGGGAATTTATTCAAAACACTCTATCTTATTTCAACTTTGGCAAGGATTTTAGAATGTGGATCAGAACACTGTACAGCAATGTCTCATCTTGTATTGTTAATAATGGTTTTCTTTCTGACTATTTCAAAGTCTCCAGAGGTGTTCGTCAAGGATGCCCACTTAGCCCATATTTATTTATAACTTGTTCCGAAATTTTCAGTGCTATGGTTAAGTCTAATGTTAAGATTGAAGGTATAATTATTGCAAATTCTGTTCTAAAAATCTCGACTTATGCTGACGATACTGTAGTGATAACCAATGGGTCATTGAACGATATTTCGGAGACGGTGAAATTACTTGATAAGTTTTGCAAAGTTTCGGGGCTAAAGGTAAATCTGGACAAATCTTGTCTTTTCCCTCTCGGTCCACTTTTTTCGTCTCCACCCCCTTATTTCCAAATGCTGGACTTTGTAATAAGCGATGAACCAGTCAATTATTTAGGCATTTCCTTTACTCATCACCAAGAGGACTTTTTTAAGTTAAATTATCTTCCAAAACTTTCACGTATTAAAAGTATTATTAATTTATGGTCTTCCAGAGATCTAACTCCTATCGGTAAAATTGTTCTAATAAAAACGTTTCTTATTTCGCAACTTGTTTATCTTTTATCTGTCTTACCGAATCCAAGTACACAATTTTTCAAGGAGGTTGAAAGTCTTCTCTATGGTTTTGTATGGTGTAAAAAGCCCGACAAGGTAAAACGAAACGTTTTAGTAAATGATAAATGTAAGGGAGGCCTTGGAATGATTAATATCAGGGCATTTGCAACAAGTTTAAAGTGTAAGTGGGTCAAACTTTACCTTGATGATAATGAAGGGTTATGGAAAGTTTTGTTCGATGAAGAACTTAAAAGGTATGGAAAAGCTTTTCTATTTAGATGCAACTTTTGTAAAAATGACATACATATACCGAATAACTTTATTCGTGATGTTTGTAATGCGTGGTCAGATTTTAATTTCAGAAACCCAGATTTACCTGATTACGGTAATCAGTATATACTTAATAATTCTTTCATAAAAATCGATAACAAGTTGTTTTACTCTGATTATCTCATAGAAAAGGGATGTTACCGAGTGCGTGACTTTTTTGATGTCAATGGAACTGCTATCGATTATAACCGATTTTGTGCTAAGTTTAGGTTAAATAATTTCCCTTTTACTATTTATTTTGGTATTTTGTCGGCAATCCCAAGACTCTGGAAAAGCGACCTTAGTTTTGCTCTCAACCCTAATGGTAACGAGCAACGTCTTCTTAAGGCGGAAATGTCCCCTAAAATAACGAAGTATACCTACCAATACTTCACTGGAAAAAAGATGGAACTACCAAGAGCAATTCAGAGATGGCATGAAATAGATAATAAAGAATATGATTGGGACAAAATTTTTATCCTACCTTATTTTGCTGTGCGTGATACGAAAATTCACTACTTTCAATACCGTTTTCTTCATAGAACATTAAGTACTAACGTGTTTTTATCCAAAATCAAGGTAGTAAATTGTTCGTTGTGTACTTTTTGTTGTAATGATCATGAAACACTAAAGCATTTATTTTGGGATTGCGATTTTGTGGAAACATTCTGGGTGCAATGTTGTGACCTCTGCTTACAAAGCAACTTCGATTTAAGCTATGATCATGTTAAGTTCGGTTTCCTTGATGATGTAAAACACCCAATTAATTTTTTCATCCTACATGCAAAGTATTACATTTTTTGCTGTAAATTAAATGGAAAGGCACCAGATGCCATAGCTTTTTCATACAAACTTAAATATTATCTACAGGTGGAATGTCACATACTTAACAAAGTTAAAAATGAATGCCGTCTCTTGTACTTAAAAAATATGTTTAAGGATTAATTCAGTACCTCTTTTTCAACCACCTAACCTAGGTACCTCATTATGTCTTATGTTGTTATTTTGTTCAAATATTTCACTAATAATGTTCATGTTCTTAATGCATGGTATTATTGCATGTAAGTCTGTGAAACATATAGCGTACGTAACCATGTACCATAAGTAAACGTAATAAATGGTAAACTGGATCTTATTAATGTATAGCAGCAATGTGAATCACAAGCTTATAATTGTTTACTGATTTTTTCAGCAACAAGGTACAAGGTCAGGAAACGATAAGGTACCCAATTTCACCAATAAACTTGTGTTTTAGTAGGAAAAAGTTTTTCTTTCTTTTTGCTATCAACAATTAACAGTTTTTTGATATTATTGGACTCCGTTATGTCTTTGCTGTAACCTTCTATCTGAATGAATGATAACTAAGTGTTATTAATTAAAAAAAAAAAAAAATTGGCATTTGAACTGGAGTGTTCATGTAGGTTCAACTGCTGGTCTCAACATTCTCTAAAAGTTATTTTTAATCTAAATCATTGGTTTTTTGGATTAAATGAAATCCCTTTTGTCTTACCTTCTTTCTAGCCATTGTTTTCTTTTCAATAGAAGTGAATATTTCTCAAAAGAATGAACAAAGGTTATGCAATTGTTTGGCAATTGACAGTTTATTATATGTAGTCATCTGAAAAGAGTTTATCTTATTTATTCACAGAAACTATAGATCACGCCTTGACGAAGAAAGTTACAGTTCAATGCACCTAAATGTGAAACTACAGTACAACGCATATAACGTTTATATTTAATAAAGTGTCATTCACATCATCTTAGAATGTACGGTGCGATTTGTATAATTATTAAATACGAAGTATAATGTAAATAGACATGAAACATGAAATTTTGTATATACGCATGAAAAATGAAATCTGAATAAACGAGACAAAAAAAAATAATAACAATAAAAATAATAATAATAATAAAAATAAACAAAAAATAAATAGATAAAAAAAATAAATAAATAGCAAAAAACAAAAACAGAAAGCAATTCTGCCCCTCCCAAATTGAGGCGGGCCCGTACGCTTATATCAATATGATATAAAATATAAAACTTCAAATATATGGGAATTCAAACTCAAATATTGTCCGAGGGCTTTCATATGCCTGATGATATTCATGCAGTAACCCCATGAAACTTAAACTGCAGATCACCCCTGCTTGATTAATTTTTCTTAAAAGAAGGTCAGAATTTTCCATAACTTACCCCAAATCTGTCATAAAATTACAATTTCCCCCAAATATAAACTTCAGGTTGTTAAAAATGGCAAAATTTCCCAGTTTCGATGGATACTCAGTACTAACAAATAACCAAAGCCAGCTCTGTTATTAGTCACCCCGAGATTTTACCTATTTTGCTCTTGAAAGGCGCATATCACGTAATAAAAACCCAAATTTTTCATTACAGCCTTACCACAAATTTGTTCCTTATATACTGAATTACAATATTTCTGCAATATAACAAGCTCTGAATTTTCAATTCTTCGTCCAAAAAAGAGAAAAACTTTTCGGGCCAACTTGAGACCTTAGTACGTAGGCCTACTAGATAACGATTAAAAAGTATGACCCGGCCCCAACAGAATTTCAGCTGTCGCGTATGAAACGTTTTTGATTTTGCCCATACGAAGGAGAGATTCTTCAATAAACACCCCTACTTTTCAGTGGTCTTTACAAAAGCCAACTTTCTTTCAAACCTTTTTATTTTTTTTCTTCAAAATAAACTCTGTTATAAAGATAGTAAAATATTTCGACACGATTTGCGCGTCTCAAATTTTGCCAAGTCACGTCCTACCCAGTGGCGTAGCTACTGGGGGGAGGGGCATGGGGGAAAGTTGCCCCCTGGAAAATATTTTGGGGAAATTTGTGGAATTTGGGGAAATTTCAAGTTGACGAAATAATACTTCCTTTTCCTATTTCTTTAAATTTTTCTCACTATAAGTAATCGTGAAACATTTCTCATGCATAACTCGAATTTCCATGCAACGTATTTCCCCAGATCTCATCTGTGTCACTGCAGCATGAAGCGCACTTGACTCGCATTCCGCAGAAATGCCCTCTCTGCAGCAGCTTGAATGTTCTCTGGTACACATACAGGGTATTTTGATCAGCTAGTTCAGCATATACTGCGCAATACTGACAGGCTATAAGACCGCAGCATAGTATACCATCATCGAGCTAGTTCCCTACGTATTGTTGAGCTTATGTTATGTTCATCAACTTGATGCACTGTTTGATAATACGTTGCTAATTAATAGTAACATAATCATATCTTCGTGAACGAAATATTCCCTCATTTAATTATCACAATTTCCGTTTGTTTTCTTTCCACAACCATTATATTTATACTGCGATTTAAGGCTGTCAGCAATGCATACCGGTAGGCTTTAGAGTTTCCAATTTTTCCGTTTTATATGATATTGCGAACAAATTGTCTCCTTAGAAGTTTTCAGGACAAGAAAAATATGACATTCTCAGCATGCAGTAATAAGGCACAGGGAGTGTCATTTCCTGCAATCTAGGGGTGTTTTTAGCGAAATTTCCCCTGGCGGGACGCTCCGCGCGAACCGATGGTAGCGCTCCGCGTATCACTCTCACCCGTCAGTAAAGTTGACAACGCCATGGGTTAGGTTAGGTAAGGCGAGATTTAACAGCCCAGTTTCAAACCTATTGGTTGACAGCGCCCTGGGTTAAATTTAAGCATTAAAGGCCTCTCATCCTACAAGCTAGAACCCGGCAGGTTATAGACTGATCTTACTCTGTGTTTAACCATGGATGGAGCTAAAAACAATAGCTTACCGTTGTCTAGACATGATAACCCTGCAAAACTCGAAAAAGGCATGATGTTTACCTAGTTATTTTAAAGGACTGGATCGGAAAATTAATTCGGAAAATTAATCTAGTTAATCACTGGGGATAGGGTGACAACGGGCCCATGATGACATTGTCGTAATCCTATGTGTATAGTAGGCAGCTTCAGGATCTTGTAGGCCATGTATTAACTTAGGTTACATTACATGACGTCATAAATTTACGTATTTTGTATGTAATTCATGAACCTTGACCTTGAAAATATACTGAAACTGAAAATTTACTGGAATTCAGACTGAAAAGTTTTTGGGAAATTTTCGAGCTTACCCCCCCCCCCCTCCCCCCTGGAAAATATCCTAGCTACCCCACTGTCTGGATCTGGATCTGGAAAACCGGGACAGTACTACCGGGACAGTACGTCATCGCCTTGAAATGCTGCCCCCCCCCCATCGGGCGAATCCTGACGCCACCCTGACCAAAAGTCAGAGTCAAATTGTGACATTTGTGACGAAAAGGGATACGAAGCCAGAAGGAGCTGGGGGAGGGGAGTGGGTTGCTGAGTGCCGGGTCGCATGAGCGGCGCGTGAGCTTCGTATCGATCGGTACAATAAAGGCTCCAACGTATACTCAAACCAGCATGGTAACATGTTTGCATGTGTACAGTACGTGTGTGGTACTCGTACGGTAAACACAACACACCAAACACAATATACCGGTAATACTACCTTTATGTGCAATAGCTTGTGTACCGTAAAGAAGAAGCGCACGAGGGTTTTGTCCAATTTTGTTCACAGATTGTAACTTAGATTTTAATATGGTGCGCTTTCTGAAGTTTGTTTTCGGCCCTAACATTCGACGAATTCATAGGTCCGAAGATGGAACGCGAAGGGTGAGTATTTAGGCCAGACGTTGGGCTATAAAGTATGATGACAAAACGAATTGAGAGGCCTAACATTAAGGCTAAGTTCGTGATACTGTAGTTTATTGCCATATTAAGTTGAAAGTTAACGTTGGATGTAGTTTTGCGAAATTTCTTTAGATAGAACGTAGTGGCTGTTCGCAAGTCGACATGCCTCCGTGCGATCAGTATGGACCTATTGCCAAATAGCAATTACAAAGGATTGTGGGATAGAGTTTTGGTGTTTGTCATTTTTGTCAATGGCATTTTACTGTGGTGAAAATTGACGCACACCCAAAACTCTATCCCACAATTCATTGTAATTGCTATTTGGAAATAGATCTATGCTCGCAGTCAGATCTGCCTCGCGTAGCCTACTGACCACAATATGCACAAACGAATACAGTAGGCCGAGGTAGAAGCCATCCACTTAAACTACTACTAAAAGTGTACACAGACCTCTAGGGCTGTGAACTTGTAGCGATTAATCGCTAAACGATCGCATGTGGAATAAACGTTTAATACAAAGCCTCAAGAGATTAATTGCAAAACCCGTTTTTGACATTTTTTAAATCCGTCTCTATACCCTGATGACCCCAGTTTTTTGTTAAATGGAACATTCTGGGCATGTTTGAACCTTGCAGGCTTCAAAGTTTCAGAATAATTTGATTTTACCATGCAAGATAACAACTATTATTATTTCTGTATTACATTCAGTATCAATCTCTACATATTGAAATAAGTTTTTGTTGTGATAAGGTAATCGCGATTAATCGCTAAACGATCGCATATTTTTGAGGTTAAACGTTTAGTTATTTTGCTAAACGTTCACAGCCCTACAGACCTCCCAGAAGTGGGACCAAACTGAGACAGCCCGAAACTGACTCTCCAAAACCGAGGTTGATCAAACTATGTTAGCCAGTGGCTACCTTTAGATATACATAGCCCAGTCCAAGAAAATGTCAACATTCAAGAATACTCTAAGTGACCCTAGCCTAGTCCTTGAACAGGTCTTGGAAGTTAGAGTAATTATAGAATACAGAGCCACTCGAAATTGTTTTTCTGCATCTGGATGCTTGGATGCTCAATGGAAGATTTGATGGTAAAACGGCTAAACAGGTTAAGTGCTCAGAATTATGACAAAGTTCATGATCAATCTTTTTTTGAGTGGTGGCAAAGTTAAAATTTTTAATTTTTTATCCTTTTCCAAGCATATTCTGAGTGGATGTTCAGATGCAGGGGTAAAATTTCTTAATTTTTTTCTTAGTCCTTTCCAAGGATATTCCAGATTGATACCCAGTATGTGGAAAGGAATAAAATGAGTTCTAACTGCACTGTACAAATATTCCCAAAAGATTCTAATGCTTTTGATAGATTGAGTCCCAAATTATCAGGACTAAGCCCTGCCCTATTCTGGATACTGCATATTTATGCAGTTAATTTACTTAGACACAGAACATAGAGATAGGTAAACTAGAATGACAATGCAATGATATACATTTTGCTAAACTGATACAATTATATAGCCTACAGAGATCCTTTTTTTGCCCAGTCCTTACCTGCAATTGATGGCTTTTTCTTTTGTTATCTGATTGCTCTAAGATTCAGGTCAGTCACTACAGTGTGCAGTTTTATCTTACAGTGTAAGCTGTATAGCCAGTAACATACTGTACAACAGTGTGCAGTGTGATCTTGATTGCTACTACTGAATGTGTTCATGCATGCATGTTGTGTTTTGTACAGTACATTCTAACCATTGAGGTATCACCACAGAGCCTAGTCAAATGGCTATGCTTGTCAGGTCATCATATACTGACATTGTGATCGGTCACATTGTCGGTACAGTAATACTTCACTCTTCCTGAATAAAAATGCAGCCGAAAAAAGTAGATCCGCCATTTTTTATCTATTGTAATTTACTCTCTAATTAGTGAAATTTCTCCAAAAAAAAAACCCAAGTGAATTTTTTCTTGCCAAGTTGATATCAAATGGAGTAGAAAGATGGAAGATTAATGATAAAGGTTATTCTTTTTTTCACCTCATCAAGCTGCTTTAATAATTTAGACCACAAGTACAGTATTGCATGTTCAGGAGTGGAAGCTGATTGCCTCAAAGCCCAGCAAAGATGTCAAATCACCACTGCACATCCAGATGCAAAGTGGTGTTCAAGAGTGGCCCTCTTTTCTATAATTGTACCCCTGGAGGTCTCTATGCTACATCCACTTTTTTTACTCTGCACTAGAGTCCTTGGCCATAATGCCCATTGGATCGTACTGTAATGCAGGGAATAGTTTAGTGTTCAACTTTTGCATAGCAATTTTGCTGTTTCAGGGCACTTCAATAAAAAAATCACTATCAATCCATACGTTTAATGTAGAGAATCTGCTACACAATTTTGCATTTGTATAGCAATTTGTCCATTTTGTGTAGCAAAATGCGATGCGATACTGGATAAATTATTCCCTGTAATGTTATTGGCTTCGTAGAGTTTCTACATTTTGAAGTTTATTTGCCAGGAACAAATTTCCGGATTTCCTTAAATTTTGTCACATATTCATAATTTACAAATTTAACTCAAAGTTATTTTCTACCTCACTGAGGTGTTAACTTTTTTCAATTGTACACATTTTTTCTCCCAAGCAAAAATGGTACAAACAGTCAAGATACTGTATGACATTTTGTATCATTTTTGCTTTACTACTTGTCATGTGGTTTTTACACTTGCTGTACGTACATGCAGTCATGTGAATGCATTGGCACACAGAGGCAGGCAGAGTGTATGCTAAAGTCCTATTTGACTTTGTTTTTCAGCTAATTTTAGCCTCCAAATTTCACCGCCTTGCTCGCCTTCATATGAGGAGATACCAGTCCCCCCCAAAAAAATTATTGGCAATGCACTTACAGTTACAGGATGTTTTTATATGTACAGTATGCCAGTATGTAGAGAAAATCTTTTGCTGCTGGCATGCTGGGAAGAAGTCAGTGCTCACACTAAAGATCTTCGTGTAGGTGTTGACTGGTGTCTGGCTTTTATTCTCCATGACCAGTGAATGAACTTGTGTCAGAAAAATGCTTTAATAGTTAATGAAGGTTATCCATTAATTCACTTACTACAGTATAATAATTGTAATGGATTTATACTTTTCTCATTTTATCAGGGACCCTACAACTACATCCCCAACAACATGGAAATGTTCTGTAATACCACTCTACGTGTCGCAAAATTTTTTTGGTCATTCACTATTTATACAAGCCCTTTTTGGATTGCGTACATGTTCAAAAATCGTAAGTACTGCATGACATATGCCGATGGTATAAATTCCAGTCGTTTTGAGTACACTGCATGAATTTTGTGACTGTGCACTGGAACTGCAAAACCAATTTTTCCATTCATATACATATCTTTAAATGGGCTCATTGAGTTCATACTGATAACTTAATAATGAGAGTGAAAAGGCTACTACAGTACCACATAACAGTGCTTATAGTTGGCATAATGTATGAAGTTTCAAATTCTATAGTGACAGCAAAAGAAAATATTGAATAGTGTGGTGTGCTGGCTTGCAGCAGTTTTGTCCATAATTTGAAAAGTGTCTGGTCACAAAACTTTGAAAATCAATTGAACGGTTAGTGCTCACTCATACAGAAGTTGTGTTCATGTAGGGTATTGGCAATGTCTGTATTTGACCATTTGTCATTGGTACAGGAAGAAAAGTTTTAACAGGTTGGGAAAACGATGTTGGATTTCATAAACCAACTCAATGAGCCTCTTTAAGCTTACACTTTGCAGATGTACAGTTCTTCATGGTCACCAGTCCATACTGCAATGACCCATGTGTTATGTAGCTTTATCGATGCTTGTCATGCAGCTATGTCCAGAAAACATGGCAGGGACAGTCTTCCACAGGTATCACATACTTGTCTCTAAAACTGATACTATCTGCCTACCAACAAGAAACTTAGAACAAGAAATTACAGAAACATCTGTGAATGTTCACAGGAACCTTCATGAGTAAATTTTGTTTAATACTTTATGACCCAGCTACAAAGTTGTCGGCTGAATTATTTGAGTTACTGTACTGGTCATTTATGGACTGAGAGTCTAACCTGATAACTCTCTCTGTTTCCTTTGCTGAGGTAGTTGATTATTCATTTTGTTTGGGTTATGTTTTATTCTTGAAAAAGCTGTTTATGTACAGTACAGTGTTGGTCACTTTTACCCATTGACTTTACTGTACAGTTGATGAATTTTACACGTAAAAATGGATATCGTGATTTGAGATTGATTTTGTAAATTGAGCCCTACTGTATTTCGATGTTTATACAGTACATACTGTATGGGCAAAATGTTGAAATTATAGTGTTATCATTGTATCACACAATAAATATGAAGACAGGTTACTGCCATTTGCTTGAACCAATAGGTTGGAAACTGGGCCTTAAAACTCTAACTTACTACCTGCATTTGCTCGTCAAGAGTTTCAGTAAGTTGGTATCTATTCTACTGTACTGTAACATTTGATAAATTCCATCTTGTGAGGCTTAGCAGGCTAGCATAAATTGGCATTAGACAATTTTGTGGTACTGCATACTGCAACCTTTAGCTGAAGTGTTAAATACAGTGTAAGTAATGTAGGTTTAGCACTTGGTATGTGGCCATTGAAAGTAAACATCGTGTATGCAATATTCCAAACTGAAATCTGTGTCAAAGGTCACACACTGTAGGTCACACAGTGGTATAGTTAAACATCCTCTCAGTCTGTTGGTAAAGTCACAATCACAGTGTATTATTGACTCTTGACACAGATAAAGATAGTGCGTTGGAGTTAATTCAGTAGTTATGCCATCTGTTTGCACAATCAACCCAGGTATACATCGGGTTTGTGGCTTAAGTTGTTTATTAATTCAGGTAACTGCAGATAATATAGTATAAGTAACAAAAGAACTTGTAAGCTTGTATTTTAGTGTTTGTGTTAATTCTGATTCATGGGATCATCTCTTAGTCCTCTACTGGGATTTAAATTTGTAAGTTTCTGAGATAAGTGCAAATTTGCAATAAGTTCTGTACAGGGTATAATTCAAAGTGTAGTAGACCCATGACTGTTTTCCCACATGTAAGTTCCTGAGATAGTGCAAATAAGTTCCACACATAGTATAATTCAAAGTGTATATCAATGGCTGTGTTCCCTTATTATCCCTCAATTCTAGCTGGTTGCTTCAAGCTACAGTACAACTGAAAGATTTATTGTCAAATGCAAGAGCATTTTCATTAGATCTCCAGCAGATCTAATGACCATTGACCTCTTTATCCAAGCATCAGAAAGTATTACAGCATTGAAATTATCTGTTGTTTGAAATGTTTCTTTTTGAAAACAAGTGTGTGTGGTAACAATCTGTGCTGCAAAAAATTAATGGATCTCAAGTCCTCTTGATCTTCTGCTGTCCGCTTGGAAGTTGATCCCCTTTGCCACTGGGGTCAGATCTGAACCTTATTATCTGCTCATACTCAAGTTAGAACCTACTGTACTCAATGGGTAATATTGTGTACTGTAGCAGGTGATGTACAGCACATGCTGTAAATTTAAAGGAGAAAACATGACAGTTAATCTATTTTAACTAGGAGGGGGGAGGAGGGGGAGAGGGGTCGCATTTTCCCATGGAATGTTAATAGTAGGACAGTCCAAGTTGCATCATTTCACTCCCAAAAGTTAGTAATTATATAGCTTACAAATACTTAACTTCCTCAAGTAGGGTGATCCATTCGTCCAGCTTTTCGCCGGACAATCCCGCTTTTGAGCATCCTGTTCTCCGTTTGGACTCACACGGTGCCGGACGTTGAAATTCCTCCATTCTGAAAACTCTAATGTAAAACTTCTCAACAATATGCACAAATTTTCAGAGTTCAACATCCCATTTTCTTGACTGTAGTCATGTAGCTGAGAACACCGGGAAGGCCGTTTCCGGCCATCTGGGGGGTTTGTGAAGGCCAAAAATTTTCTGGTACGCTTCAGGCCATCTCATGGTGGTGCTCAGCTTACAGTAGATAGTAGGGAAGGTTGTCCTCTTTTTCTGTCATGAAGGAATGGACACCCTATCCTCAAGTGAAGTGCACTTACAGTATTCATTTTACTACAGGCTTGAATTTACTTTGGAAAGTACTTCCATTCCCATTTTCAAAAGCAATGCACACAAAGCATACATCCTGTACCAGAAGCCTAACCAGGATTGTGTCATGGGAGGGCCGGGGGGAGGGGGGGGGGCGAGGTTGGAGCATGACAGGAGGGAAAGGTATAAGAGGAGAGAGAGAGAAAATGGCTTAGTATTTTTTATGTTTTTTGCAGTTATTTTTTTTTCAAGGTTGGGTTATAAGGGTCCTGTACTGTATATGGCAAGGTATAGTGTCACACTGTGGGTGCAACATCACTCTCTCCCTTCAGTGCGATACAGGATTCAGTTTTTTTTAATATTGATTAAAAAAATATAATGTCATCATGTTAGCTAATTTTCTGTGCATGTCTTGCATTTAATTTTTTGAAACTGTACTGCTTTGTAGGATTTTGGTCTTGTTATAGATTTATGTGAGGAAGATGGGCATTCTGTAATGACAGAAAATAGGACAACATTTCTTACCTGTGCCTTTTTGATTCCTTGCCGTAGGCAAAAGGAATCTATGCGATGGTGATGTCGTGTGTGTGTGTGTGTGTATGTGTGTGTGTATGTGTGTGTGTATGTGTGTGTATGTGACGCTTTGCTTGTAAACACGATATCTCAAGATAGGTAACTGTGACGGGTCTCATACTTGGTGTGTGGGTTGGCCATATTGAGTAGATGATCCCTAGTGTTTTTCGTGGAGGTCAAAGGTCATTTGAGGTCACTAGAGGTCAAACTGTGAAAACCTTGTAAACACGATATCTCAAGCAGAGTAAGCTTGACTGATCTCATACTTAGTGTGTGGGTTGGCCATATTGAGTAGATGATCCCTATTGTTTTTGGTGGAGGTCAAAGGTCATTTGGGGTCAGGAGAGGTCAAAAGGTCAAAACCTTGTAAACACGATATCTCAAGAATGTAACATGTGACTGTGCTCATATTTAGTGTGTGAGTTGTTCATGTTGATTAGATGATCCCTATCGATTTTCGTGGACGTCAAAGGTCATTTGCGGTCAGGAGAGGTCAAATGGTAAATTCTTAGAAATTGCTTGTAAACACGGTATCTCAAGAAGGGTAAGTGTGACTAATCTCATATTTGGTGTGTGGGTTGGCCATATTGAGTAGATGATCCCTATTGTTTTTGGTGGAGGTCAAAGGTCATTTGGGGTCAGGAGAGGTCAAAAGGTCAAAACCTTGTAAACACGATATCTCAAGAACGTTACATGTGACTTTGCTCATATTTGGTATGTGGGTCGGTTGAATTGAGTAGATGAGCCCTATCGATTTTCGTTGAGGTCAAAGGTCATTTGAGGTCAAAAGATGTCAAAAGGTCAAAACCTTTAAAACATGATATCTGAAGAACATTGCATGTGACTATGCACATATATGGCGCGTGGGTTGGTTGTGTGAAGTAGATGATCCCTATCGATTTTTGGGGAGGTCAAAGGTCATTTGGGGTCATGACAGGTCAAAAGGTCAATACCTTGTAAACACTGCATCTCAAAAATACATGTAACTAAGCTCACCTTTAGTGTGTGGGTTGGCTGTATTTAAATGATGATCCCAATTGATTTTTGTGAGGGTCAAAGGTCATTTGGGGTCAGCAGTATCAAAGTCTGAAAAGCTTGTTTGCATTGTATTACAAGAAAGGTAATTTTTGTAGGGTCCTCATACTTGGCATGTAGATGATGTATAGTGAATAAATGATCCCTATAGTTTTTGGTGGAGGTCAAATGTCGCTTTGGTTCACAAGTGGTCAAAGTCTCAATATCATATTTACACAATTTCCCATGGTTGGAGTCTTGCTTACTGCAAAATTTCACACACAGTATGTGGATGTGATATCGTGAGCTGAACCGTAGTTCTACTGTAGGTGGTCAAAGGTCACCCGGAATCTCAAAGTAGGAAGCTTGGATGCCTTGCATGTATTCTTTGTGGGTACATTACGGAGCACTGTCAATTTGAAAAACATTACGGAGCACTAGCTGTCGATTTGAAAAACATGTCAAAGCACTGTCAATTTGAAAAAAAAAGGTAGGCTCAAAATTTCAGTGGCAAGGAATCGCTAAGCCTTTTGGCTTTCTGGTTTATTTAGGTTTATTTGAATTCTACTTTCCAAATTTTTCCACCAGAAGTTGTACTAAGGTAACAGCTTTCTCTATTTTATGGTCCTACTGTATGTTGGTTTGTTGTAGCAGCCAGTATGCGTCTGCGTCAAAGACATTGTACTGTAGATAGTGATATCTGTGATAGGGTTTCACAGACCTGTATTAAATAGCCTGAAGGGAAAATTGTAGATATATCAAGTTGACTGTGGAACCAATTTGTGGTTTCACCACAACTCTTTAGAGGCATTGCTCATGTCATGTATCTGCTTTGCTTATGTTACTAACATTATAATAACACCCTTTGCTGTAACTTTTACCTCGTCTCTTGTTTTCCTCTTCCTCAGAATATTTTACGATAGAAGGTGTTCCCTATATGCTGAAGTGTGGCAATATTATTCTGTGTATTGTACTGGGTGCTATGTGGTGTAGAGGTAAGAGACCCATTGTTTTATCTTATTTTGAAAGTTTTCCTACCATTTTGTTGCAATGTACAGCTTGACTGGTCATAAGCTACTGTATTAATGCTCAGGAAAAGAGTTGGCAATGACCACACATATATCTTTGAGGTGGATGAACCTCTTCCATAGAGAGCATTCATGAGCTGGGTCATACATTGATTTCAGTGCTACTGCAGGATTGTTCAACTTTGTTATTGGAAAATTTGTCTGTTGCTCAAAGTCCTATCAAAAACAAATAATTATTGATGAAAAGTATACACAAATGCCTACAATTAAAAGTCCTTAAATTGATTTCCAAAATGATCGGACGTGCATTCTGTTATATTAAAAATATCTTTACCTACTTTTTTCACATGGATCCACTTGAATGTCTGCATTTACTTAGAACTGCGTAACATACTTGTAAGCTGGGACATTTACAAACCTAAATGTTCTAGCTACTTGGGATATAGCAGGAACATAGTATTATTGGAGTCTTATCATTTATTTATTATTTTTTTTATCTTACAGGTATGGGAAGATATAATAATCCAGAGTATCAGAAATTCATCAAAGTTCTTGAAACAGCAAAGGAAAGCTCTGACCCAGCTTTAAGGGTAAGAACAGTAACTTTCTTTTTGTCAGTATGATGGCATCTACAGTACCATGACAGTGGAAAATATGAGACCACCATTCAATGGTAAAATTTTCTTCAGTCATGTCCAGTGGCATATCCCCGGGGGTGGTTTTAGGGGTTAGAACCCCCATGACCCAACCTTGAAGTGCAAAAAACACCTAAAATAGCTGTCTTTTCTCTCTGTCCATAGACTTTTCCCTCATGTCATGCCCCCCCCCCTCCACCCCCATTACACAATCCTGGCTGCGCTATACTGGCCATGTATGTCACAGTATGTTAATGTATGTGTCACAGTGAGATCAAGTTATATAGAAAGATTTCACTGGCTTCTTTTCTCTCAGTGATGACTAGATGAAAAAGGTCTTTTGGATGGAACTTTCACCTGAATCAAGATTCAAACTCTTAATCCAAATCCTCGATCCTTTCCAAACCCTAATCCTACCAAAGGATAATTGTACGCCTAAAACTGAACCTTATTCTGAATCTAATATGAATTCTTTTCTTCTCTGAAGTAGATTTTCATCCAGTGGAAGCTTTTCTGTAGCAAACATTTATCAAGGAAATCTGCACTCTGGTCTTTGTTTTCTCTGCATTTCCTCTCCATAAATTTCAGAAACAATGCAAATGCTAACTACATGTACCTCTCAGTGCAGTATAATTTTATGTCCCTGCTATTGTTAACAGTGAAAGTTACATCCCATCAGATTATGCAACCTATTGATCCTGCTGTTTGTTGTCACTTCATTGACTGCAGGTCATGTGACTAGAATTACAGTGACCAATGAATTGACACTTACTGAACAACCGTCCCTTCAGTTCTGGAGTTCTAGTCCTGACAAGGTCATACCAGAAACTTAAAAAAAGGAACCTACTGACATTGTGCTCTGTGTTTGGCATAAGCAATGGAGAAGGGAAAACAGGCCTGTGCGCCACAGCAGGAAACAGGCCTTGGCTGACGGGAATTTAAGCAATTGGTTGGAAACAGGGCCATAGAACTCCATCTAACTAACTAATCTTCAGTTTGTGCCCTTATAGTGTAATATTTAATGTTTCAAGGTGGCATGGACCATGCAGTCACCTCACATTTAATTAGCAGACTGGTATACTAGCACTTGAATTCTTGGTTCTAACTAACCATATGACAACATGTACAACAGGAGTGGAGACAAGTTCTTTTTTTTATTTTTGAGGAATGCACTAGATACAGCATTAACTATCTGATACTATATAACACATTTGTTTAGGTGTGTTGTTTAAATTGCATCTTATTAACTCCTTCTACCAAAATTTACACTTATGGATTGAAAAATGCCCTGCACTCTTTTAATACGAAATAATTATAACAATAGCCTACACATTAGGTCATAAAGTGAACCAAATTTATACCTTTGAAGGGAATGGGGAATGTATCCATCTCATGTAGTTGAACGGTTTAGAAAATGTTTATTTTTCCATAGAATAGATACTGTACCATAAACATTATTTACCGGACTAGGGGAGGGGGTAGACAAGTGCATAAAAGTTTCATTTCTGGATTGGTGATTATTTTCTTTAGTACCAATTCTTCACTGCGTCATTTTCTTTCCCCTGCAGAGAAAGGTGCGGAACTATGATTTTGATTTCAGCCATTGGCCTGTTGCATTTTCATCAAGTGACAGCACAAGGTAATGTGCTCTGCTTACTTTGGTTTAAATGATCAATTTTTGCAAAAACCAGGTATTTTATTTAAAGGGCAAGAGCAGTCATCCCAACTTGAAGGAGTGTAGTAAACTGTCTAGTTTCCTGATTAGCTTTTGAGAGTCATGTGACAACATTTTTTCTTTTCAAATGTGAAATTTACTGGGAGTAACTGCTTGTCTTACCTTGAATATGCCATGTTTAAGTTATAAAGTATGATGGAAGATACTTTGAAGAGAAATAAGAGTAAAATTGTTATATCTAGCTCTTGCTTCAAAATAAGTTCTTTTTTTTTTTTGGGGGGGGGGGGGGGGGGGGAGGAAGACTGCTCTTGACCTTTAAGAGTTGTGGTAGGAGGTTCTTTAGTTCCATCACAGATCCATTTAGCTATATCTTGCCCAAGGAAACAATGTTTCCATCTATTTGGAAGTAGCCAAAGTGGGAGTAAGATGGAATTCATCAACACACCAACATGAATGTGTTATATGGTGTCCCTGCATTATTGAGTCTATTAGTAACCACAATCTTGTAGAGATCTCATACCTTGAAGACTGTGAGGTGAACCGACATTCTTTTATGCAAGAGTGTTTCCTTTTGGACTAGAAAATGTAGCCCATAATCCACTTAAGATTTACAGGAACCCTTAGCTAAAATTCCATTAATCCCCTTCCCATCAGGGAATTTTGGTATGTTCTGAATGTCAGTGGAATATTGGAATTACACACCCCAAATTGATAGCAATAACTTTTGATAATGACTGAACGGAAGCCTTTGTCATTGGTGTGGTTGAATTTTCCCATTATTGCTTGCAGTTTTGAACATGTAAATTAAGACATGACATGTAAAGATGTGCAGATCTTGCACACTCCACAGAAGACAGTTTTTACTCATCACATGACTGGCAGGTTGTCGGCCCCCCCAAAACCGAGCAAGACCCTCAATGGTTGTCTCCCTGTGGGCTGGGGGTTGTAGAATATGCCCACAGTACTCCCTGCCTGTCGTAAGAGGCAACTGAATGGGAGAATTTGAACAGCGTTTGAACAGTATGACACTACAGTATATAAAACATTCGTATTGGTGTGTCATTAAATCTTATCTAACTAACTGCACACTCCACAAGTATTTGATAGCATGGAATTGGGTGCTAGAGAGCTACTCTTGATTTCATTGTCCATCACTATTATGCATCTCATTGAGTGTCTTTTTGTTTTTACAGGAGTGAAGCTAAGCCCCTTGGGCTTTCCTTAGAAAAGATGAGGGCTGAATCTTCATCTTCCAGAAATCCTGGTTTTCTAAGTCAGTTGATTGGACTGCCATGTGAATTATTTAGTTACTGTACTATGCATACAGTTGGTAGATGGCTGGTATATCCAGGACACACAGAACTGTTAAATCAATTAGTAGGTAAGGAAAGATATCTTTTGGTTAAAAAATGCAAACTTCAAAGCAGACTGACAGAATCATAGAATGCATTCACTTTAATATCTTTAAGGCTGGTGATTGGTTTACTCCTACTATTACTGATATTATAAAAAGGGCAAATTCCAAGCATTTATCCAAATGTGTATAAGGTGCTCAAGTTGGCGAATACCATTCTGACCATTAGACCATACAATAGAAGTAGATTGCGGCTCAGCAGAATTGCAGAACAGAGAGGCATCTATAGAATATAATGGTCAGAGTGGAAAATGTTCATTTCCCAGGAAGGGAATAAAATTAATTCATAATTTAATTAATTTAATTGAACTGGAAATATTTTTAAATAATATTTTTTATTTCTGTTTGTATATATGTTCAGGATGAAATAAATTTCTTCCTACCAAAAAAAAAGAAAAATTAATTCATAGGAAGAAAGTAACATTTGCCAGAATTCTCCTTATAGTTTCATGTACAGCAAAGGGGACTTTCCTTCGAATTCAGATTCAGGGAATAATTTGTCCAGTATTGCATTGCAATTTGCTACACAAACAGGCAAAGTTGCTACAGGAATGAAAAATTGTGAAGCAATTTTTTGTGTGCATAACCCTTGCATTTTCACAAACAATGCATGAAAGACCTCAAAAATCTTCAGAACTACTGTGCAAAATTTGAATGCTAAATTATTCCCTGCAATTACCAAAATTCCCCTCCAGAAGCCAAAAATTCCCAGGAAGGAGCCTCCCATCTTCCCTAAGTTTTCCACCAATGGTGAGGGTATAAAGTAGATTGTCTGGAGGGGTGTATTACTACCAGAGCTTCTTTAGTAGGAGATTGGCCTTGGACAGTGGCAGTGCTCTGGTAGTCATACATACTTGGAGAGAAGTTAAAAGTTACCTTTATCATAATTATTGAAATATTTTGTATAAGAAATTTACTTAAAATGTCATAATGAGACACCTGTTTGCTTGTTCAGTAACCACAGTCCTAAAAAAAATAAATGGGACAGTCCCCCACTACCCCTGTTCTATGTTGAAATTCTTGGAATTTGGAGAATACTTAGTCGAGGACAACATTAAGGGAGGAGGGGATTTTGGAAGACCAGCGAATCTCTGCGTATGTGTTGCTACATTGGAGCAAATGTGTCCCACTTTTTTGTCTAGGTTTGTAGGTAAATTGTAACGGTGAACATAATTAGCCTTTGTTTTTAGTGACTGTAGGCAGCCATATGTGGGGTAGATCAGCCTTAAATTGTCTTCATTTATTGTCTACATGAATTTCAAACCCTCATATTCAATGAAATTTAGGGAATCAAGATACAATTCAATGTACAACTATCCATGATACAGGCAAGCAAGGAAATTGAAACACTAAAGATGATGGACCGGTTATGACCGACTAAAATCAGACCATCACTTGACTGTTGGGATTCATCTATGTTACAAAATCACTGTTGAAATAGTTTGCTATCATAGTTTTACTCAGTAGTATGAATGTCAAAGTCATAGCACTAGCCTGCTGTATTACCTGATTTTTTATGACTCTAGATTTTTGAATTTATCACAAATATTCATGAAAGGATTTTAAAAGTTTTTAAGGTTTATTTGCTTCAAATGTTTTAGACAGAGACTGGGGAGGGATTTGGACTTTTGGAAATAAGCCAGTATTGAAAGGTCAAATAATGTTTCCGGTGGTATTTCATTAGTAATATTTATTATATTCCATTAAATAACAGAAAATTTAAGGGTGCTGATTTGCCTTCAAATGTCTTTATTTTCAGCATCAGCTATTCAAGAGAATCGAGATAAAATGATTGAGAAATTAGATGGTTTGCGAGACAAACTAAAAACAAAAGATAAAAACAGTATTGATGTAATGTTTTTTGATAGAAGACGGACGACACAAGATAATGGTCAGAAGCTGGTAAGTTTGCTAGTTTTTTTCCTCCAAATCTGTATTATTGTCCATCAGTCATAAAATACAATAATCTCCATAATTAATTACAATAGGTATCATTTCCAAATGAGGTTTTATGACTCAGTTTCTTTGTTGGTTTAAGTTGATCTGGACACAGCCTTTTTCCAATTGTGGCTCACTGGCTTGCTTTCCCTACTCCATATGCTTATGCTAAGCACCAAGTACAATGGCAGTAGGTACCATTTTGAAAGTCTTCGGTAAAACCCGGCCAGGACTCAAACTCCTGTTGAACTCAAACCACTTTATCATGCAGTCAGTCTCCAGAAGCTTCTAAGAACTTATAGTGTTTGCATAGCGCTGTTACTAATAGTAAACATGGTGCTAGGAAAGTATACAAACTTTTAGTGAGCCATATAACCACTATAGGTCCAGAATTTATCAGTGAGTTTCCTCAAATGTTATAAGTTCATGGAAGAGAAGCCACTTCTTAAATCCATGGGAGAGGTCACAGAGTTGAAGTAATGTTGGGTAACCTGTCCAAGCCTTCCCTGAATATTCTCTGTAACTAGTTTAGGTTTGGACATATTTGTTTCTTATTACTTTTCCATTGGGGTAACTGTGTTCTCTAATACCTCCACTTTTTAACAAAGCCACTGGCACAGAATGTTATGTACAGTAATGTGGACACATTACCTCATATTCCTTTTTATTTTTCTTTGAATTTAACCTTTGTCCTTGAAATTTAAATATCTTTCCTTGTAGATTTAGCATAACCATATGTAACGTATAGCAAACAATGTGGCTAAATATTGCCTACAGTGGCATTAAAATCATACATAATTGAAATGCATTTATCAAATTTATGTGCTGTGATGACATCCATCACAGGTTTCCCCAATGGACTTTACAGTATTTCAAGAAGGAATGTATTAATTTGAAAATAAGTTACCTTCCAAAAGATTCATTTTGTTGAATTACAGTGTGTTTTACACTTCTGAAAGGGGAAATTATTTTGCATATTGTCTATGGCAAATTCCTTCAATTGAACGTTATCTCTTCTTTGGTCAATTCAAAATCCATCTATCTGAAGCTAGCATTACTGATACCTGATGGTAAAACCAGTCTACCAATCAAATTTACAATCTCTGACAAAACAAAAGAAAGATAGTCACTGTTACAGTGATAAAATGTATTCATGATCTCTCAAAATCAACTCAGAACTTTCTCCCCTCCTTTCAATATTGTGTCCTATCCACGGACTTCGTATACATGGACAGAGTATACTGTATGTTAGATTGTTGCTACCGTATGTGTGAGAAAAAGGCATAGCAAGATTGCTGTCTGCTATGGTTTCGTGTGTGGAAGTTTGGACTTGCTCAGTAAATCACAGATTTTGCAAGAAAGTTGAAATATTTTCGAAATAATACAAGGTAAGGTCAAAATCACTACAAGTATTGCAAGAATATGATATTGTTTCTCATTCTCAGAGTCATTGTCAAATCATGCAAATTATAGCTTCCTGACCGCCATCTTAGTGCGCCTTTTTTGTCCCAGTCAGTGGCGACAATCTATGGATAGGATGTACGTGTTACATGCTTTGTCCATGTATAAAGGAAACCTGTGGTCCTACCCTAGACTGTAGACTTAACAAAATTGTAGCCAACATTGAAAGGGGAGTGGAGAAGCTGACATGTTTCATTTGCTTTTGCCGGGAGGGCAGGTTGGCCAGTGGCTATACCGGGCTTTGATCATGTCTTGAAAGATTGCTTCGTGAAACATATAAGGTGTAGCAAGGCACTAGTGACTTTTTGTTTTGTGATTTCATCTATTCAGGTTATATGTACAGAAGGAAATGCAGGGTTTTATGAAATAGGATGTATCGCTACTCCACTTGATTGTAAGTAAAATAATTCATAGTTCTTTCAACTTTTGTTCCTTCAGTACTAATTCAAGTTTCCTCTAGAGTTTTACCCAATTTTTTCTAAACTTACTGTTTGCGTTTGCCTTTTAATAGTGTAACAAACCCATCAAACTTAAAACAAAATCAACATTTATGCACTTTGCTAAAATGAAAGTACTTTTCAGAGTTTAGTCTGCAAGTAGTTTTCATTAGAACATACGATTTCCACAATGCATGAAGCCTGCCCTCTTATGGAGGAATAAGAAACGAGTATCAACAAATGCAAACAGTTCAATGGTCAATTAAGTGGATATGCATGTTTAAAGTGTTCAAAACACATGGGAGAATACTACTGCATGCGGCCCACCGATCTACATATGCTCTACACAAAGATCAGTGTTGTGACCATGTATTTCATTGCTATTCTTCCAGAATGACGTCAGTGTGTTGTCAGTGCATTAAGTCTACACTTCATGTTCTGATAATTGTTAGCATGCCACAATCAACTTTGACCAGGGTTCCTGGAAAACTTGGAAAGTCATAAAAATTTAGAAAACTTAATTGCAGGCCTGGAAAATTTTAAAATTTAGGGGAATTGTCTGAAGTCCTGAAAAAGTTGATTACAAATTTCATGAAGTGACATTTTTCTATGATCACTGACAATCATTTGTATAAATATCATAAGTGTATTTTTGCTCATAAAATTAAACTTTATCATCCTCCTCACCTCAAATTTTCTGTTGTTGTGGAGGAAGTTTATAAGAGGAAAGTCAAGGAATTTCTTTATGTGATCCTTGGAAAGTCATTACAAAGTCATAATTTTTGAGAAAATGCAGGGGCACTGTTTTTGTAACAAGTTTTGAATACTCTCTCTGTTTTCACTTTAAAGTTCCATTTCAGTCTAAATTGTGTGGTGAATGAACACAGCTGATTTAATTTGTCATGCTTTTGCAGTTGTGCTGTCTCTGTCGACCACATTTTCATTGCCTGTTTAAAGTACTACTCATTCAAATTAACATGCTGAGCTGGACCTGAAAATGTTATTTGAGCACACGGATCTTTCATTCTTGGCTTTCTCAAGGAAAGTTACCTATCCATTTGTTTTTGACATGACTTCTGCATTTGCTTTTAACCAAATTTTAGTAGGAATTTACCCAACCTTTGTTTTAGTTAAATTTTTAACTCACCATTGCCTTGTTTTTGCTTAGATGACACTGTATAACACTGTGTTACACAATCGTGTTGGCGTGTCATTAAACCTCAAACTAAATTCTTCATGAATAAACAGTGACTACTTTACCACTTTGTTCTCTTGCATTCTTGATGTTTTGTAGGTAAAGGAAATAAAAATGATTTTAATTTCATGTGTTTGTTTCCACTCAACAGGTGGTTACTCTGTGCTTGGATGGAACCATCCTGGTTTTGGTGGAAGCACAGTGAGTACAGAAAATACACCTCCTTAGAATGTTTACAGTTTATTTCCCAAAGCTATAGTCTGCTATAGACAAATTCGATTAGCGCTTGTTTTTAGTGACTGTAGGCCGCCAGTAGTGGGGTCCATCAGCCTGAAATCATCTTTATTTATTGTTTACATGAACTTTAAACCATCTTATTTAATAAAATTGAAGAATTTAAGATACAAATTAGTGTACAACCATCCATGATACAGGTAAGCAAAGGAACTGAAAGATTTAAAGGTAATGGACCGCAGTTATGGCCGACTAAAATCTGACCATCACTTGCTGTCCGGATTCGTGTATAGTCAGGTCTTGAGTCAGGCCATCTCATGAGTCAGATCTTTGTTTCGCATCTTGTTTTTACCTATCTGAAGTGCCACTCGCTAATGACTCTCTAACCAGTTCCCCAGTTTCTAATGCTATGCTACTGAGAAGTGCAGATGTACTTGACCTGTAACAATATATGCACCAAAATGTGACCTAGCAAACTAGCCAATCAACTATACACCCTTTGCAGATTGTAAGCTGATTACAGCAAATGTTCTGGCCCTATTGTCTGTTCCCTTTTGTTCAAGAGGTTTATGTTATTTGTATTCATGTTGGCAAGTTAAACCCATGGAACATGTTAACCTCCTCTATGAAGGAATGTGTGACACAGTGGAAATTGCCTCTAGAAAACCATTTTCACATTATTCAACCTGAGATATCATATGCTTGTAATTTGCTCATGACATGATATTCACCATTAGGGTTGATGCTAGATATTAAAGGCCCAATTTTCTCATCCCAAACAGTACAAATTCTCCCAACCTTCTAAATTAAGCCCTCCGAAAATTATCTGAAATTCACCCTCATTCAGACACAATCTCATTTTATTGCTTCAGGGTGAGTATAGAAAGCTCAAGGTGTATTATCAAAACACTCTCAGAACAGTTCATGCTGTGAAATATAAGCTTTGGTACTCTGCATTGTTTGAATTAGCAGTCACTCAAAAAGCTGAGCCAATTGAGAGTTTCTGTTACCCTATACTAGAAGTGAAGTTTGAGGTGAGAGGATTGTCCCTTTAAAGAATGCTGGTCACAGATACTGTGGATAATGAGTGCAGCAAATGTTCCTCCTGTCAAGGGAGTAGCTTTGTGACTTTCTCAACCAACTTTTATAGACTTCAAGCAAGATCATTTTAAAACAAGGTTTTGCAAACAGCTCTATGCTGCAGAAAAAACAGGCTAGTAATGAGAATGGCTTCGTGTTTTTGGTTCCTTGCGGTAGCAAAGGAACCTATGTAGTCAGGTTGGTGTGTGTGTGTGTGTATGTGTGTGTGTGTGTGTGTAGGTGTGTGTGTGTGTGTGTGTGACACTTGCTTCGGTACGCTCTAACTCAACAAGGGAAGGTTGGATGGAAGTTGGATTTGGTACATAGATTCGTCATAGGGAGAAGGTGTGCCCTATCGTTTTTGGTGGAGGTCAAAGGTCATTTGGGGTCACCAGAGGTCAAAAACTAAAAACCTTCTCAACAGGATATTTCTAGTTAGGAAACTTGGATAGATGTCATACTTGGTGTGTGGATGTGTTATGGTGTAAGGATGAAATTGGATATGTTCGGTGAAGGTCAAGGGGTCATCTGAGGTCGCCAGGGGTCATTCACTGAAAAACGTTTTAACACAGTATTTTAAGGTAGAAAGGACAGATTTCAAATCAATCTGTGTTTGGTTAAGGTCAAAGGTCATCAAGGTCACTGGAGGTCAACTGCTGGAAATGTTATGTAGAAAAAAGCTAGATAAAGATAGTTTCAATAGATTCTTTATCTCACCTGGTTTTGCATGTTTACGCACCCAAACACCTTAGAAATTTGTCCTTTATGTTCATTCAGTATTCGGGTTGTACACATATTTTGGATCATTCAAAGTTTTAAGAGGGCAATAACTGAAATCTGTAAATTTCACTGAGCACAGGTCACTCTGCATTAAACTGGTCTCTCTGCCAGTGGAAGCAATGCATGGATTCTACAATATGTCTCTTTAACACTGCTGTGCTCTGTGGGGTAACCTTATCCTCATTCTATTATCACACTTCATTAATCACTTGCTTTCTGCTTGACTGCTGAATAAACCCTGTTTTCTGTGTAGAGTAGCAAACTGGACAAGTGGTAGATTGTTTTAAAGTAACAGCAAGTTTTATTTGAGAGCAGGTAAAAATAACTTGTGAGAGAAATACAAGGGGTGTTTTTCGCTCTCTGACCACATTGTGTATCATTTATTGGTGATAATATCAAATTTGATTACAAGCATGAATACATATGGAAATGAGGTAGTGTTTTTGAAGGATCACCAAGCATCACAAAAGTTGAATGTCAGTAAGGCCACAGAAATTTAATCTTTGATTTGATGTAAAATAAGTACTAAAATACCCCTTGTGAAGATGTTACAAACATTGAGTATGAACTTTTGCTTAGCTAGCTGTACTGTTCTTATAACATCCAGCGAGGAACCACAGTGCCCATTGGGCTCTTGTTATTTTTACCTGTTCTGTAAGTGAAACAGAGCCGAGGAGAGGAAGTAAATGGTATCCGAAGGCTGATATGCAAAGACATTTCCAGAGAACCTTGTGTCGTGTGGTATGCAGCAATTACAAGTTTTTCCTGGGTGAAAAATTTGCAGTCCTAGTTCAGCCCGACCAGCAGCAACTGCTGTCAATTGGCTTAGCTGCAATCCTGCTATGGCTACCAAGGTGTACTGAGATAAATTCACTTTAGGTAATGCCATGTGACATCTTTGAACTTAACTAAGTCATCACATAGTTTGGCAGATCAATAACATTCCTTTCTCTTTGTATTGTTTTTCTGTTTATTAAGGGCACACCTTACCCTAGCCAGGAGCAAGCAGCCATGGAGGTTGTAATGCAGTATGCAGTAGAGAAGTTGGGCTTTCGTCTAGAAGATATAATCCTTTTTGCTTGGTCTATAGGTGGCTATGCCTCTACTTGGGCTGCCATGAACTACCCTAAAATCTCTGGTATTGTAAGTATCATGTGCATTAACTGTCAGTTGTGAATTGATAAATTATTTGGACACTACTGTAGCAGTTAATTGGTTCATTTTTATCAAAGCTGGATCTCCTATGGTTTGTTAGATAGAGTTTTCGGCCCAGTTTCCAACCTATTGGTTCAAGTGGAGCCCACCACGGCCTATTTTCCAGTTGTGGCTCACTGGCTTGTTTTCCCCACTCCATTGCTTATGCTGAGCATCAGGTACAACAGCAGTCGTTTCCATTTTTAGAGTCTTTGGCGTGACTCGACCTGGAAATAGAATCCGGGTCTTCCGCATGAGAGGCGGATACTTTTACAGGTAGACCAAACACGCTGTCACAACATCTCCTATGGGTAGCCTAATATAGAGGTGTTATACCCCTGGTTGCTACAAATCAACAGTGAATGTTTGACCTAATCTGTTAACTCTCGAAATCAAATGGTGAAAGCGGTATCAGAATCCTCTAAATTGAAATCAATGTCTAAATAAAGGAATAGGTGGAAATGTGCTTCCTTAAAAGCATGATTTGTAAATACAGAATGATAGACAGTTCAAAATGGAGTGTATGAGAAAATCATTTTAAAGAAAATTGATTCCTACTGAAGGAACTTTTCTGGCCTTTTTCCAGAAAAAAAGCTATTGCTATAGTTATGGATGAGACTAGAGGGTTTCATAACACTTATACCTGTTTTCTTTGTCATGTTGGTGTGTTGCATTAAAACAAAATGTTGGCTCCTAAATTCTGAAGATGTTTTGCCTTTTGTATTTCACTAAACATTTTTATTGAAATGTTATTTGTTTATTCCTTCAAGATACTTGATGCCACATTTGATGACATAGTTCCACTTGGTCTTGCTAAAATGCCTGAAAGATTGAGTAAGTCTTATGTATCTTATCACAGCTACATAGTCACAGCTACATAGCTGTTAACCTGTACGGCCTTGTCATAACTGCAGCTACATAGTATCTTATCACAGCTATATAGTCACAGTTACATGCTTTGTTTTAACTACTGCTACTTAGTATCACATCACAGCTACATAGTAGCTGTCAGCCTATAGATCTTTGTTATAACTACTGCAAGACTATGGCTCTATATTCCATCTGGTAGTGTTTATGTTCTGATACAGCATGGAAAGATCTAGGCTTTTGAAACAAGTTTGGAAAGATAATCAAAGATATGGAGTTGGATTTAGTAGGTAAGAGTCAATTGGTCACATTCTAGAAGTTGTAGTTGTGTTTTTTGGTAGAAATATAATAGAATGACTCAAGTGATAATTGAAGTGAGAGTGTATGCTAAATGCTTTTAGTAACATATGGTGCTTTGATAAGAGGGCCTGGACACTTAAAACATCTATGGTTATAGTGTGCGTTGACGAAACAGGAACAGGCCTTGGGGGCAGGACATGGCTATTGGCTTGGTGGAGGGGGAAGAGTTGTGTCTTCTGATTTGAGACAATTTAACTTCAAGTTGTTTGACTGCTGCACTGTAAACACAAATTAGTCAAGTGTTACCTGAATTAACTCACCACATTAGTCACACATATTTGACTAATTTGTTATGATATCCCACTAATTTCATAGTAGTGAACTGAAGAAGATCAGTCAAATCTTAGTCAAAGAGGCTTAATATTTGTTAGAAACTAATTCAACTGGGTCAAATATTAGTCAAGATTGTTGACTAACTTGATTGGTCAATTCAGGCACTGCTTGAGTAATTTGTGTTTACAGTGTGGACTAGTCAATTGAAAGGGGCAATCAGAGTTTGGCAGAGAATATTAAAGTTTTGCTTTTGCACCTCATTTTCCCCTTGTTAACAGATTGTTTTCCAAAATATAGATACATTGAAGAGGTCTTTCAGATTAGAAGATATGTTAATTTTGTTTTAATTACCGAAGAATGAAAAATTTCTGAATATTTGTCGGGTGACAAAATTTCACACAGATGCAAGACTAAACGTCCTGCACTACACTGTAACATATTATATCATTACACCATGATCACCGATGATTTTTGTTAGTTTCAAGTCAATGTACAAATGTAGTGCAGAATTGAAGTCATTGCAAAAATTGTACAAACAAACTCTGATTGCCACTTTAAGAAGGAAGGCAGAATAGGGTAGTATGTGTTATTTACTTCAGCTTTGAATAGATGGATGGCGGCATTTGTGCACGTGTTTACAAACACTATCAGAAGTAGATGATACCATGAATGTTTGCCATTGTGTTGTGTTTAAAACTCATCAGGTTTGTCCCTATCATTACTTTACAGAGGGGTTTGCCCATCGCAGCTTGCGTCAACACATGAATCTAAATATTGCAGAGCAGTTGATAAGGTGGGTGTCCTTTATTTACTCTTTAATGCTAAGATGGAATATTAAATCCAAGGTGGACTCTTCAAATTTAAGGGCTTATGAATGAAGGACGAAATTCTTTTCGTTATTTTTGGAGTAGCATTGTTGTTAGGCACTCAGCAGCTTGGGTATATTCATTCTCACTTCTTAAAGGCTGTTGTCTGCACTGACAAGTTATTTCATTCCTGTGTGATCCGTTAGGTAATTTCTTGGCCAGGTTTCAATTTTCCTTTGTTTTAGCATGGAAAGAATGCATGCAGATGTTTTAGTTGAGCGTAGTCTCGCGGCACTCATTTTAGGTTAGTGACTTCTGTTCCTGTTTTCATTAATTTAGCCTTGCATCCTCTTGTCAACCGTTTCACGTCAATTTTTGATTCCTTGCCGTAGGCAGGCAAGGAATCAATGCGATGGTGATGTCGTGTGTGTGTGTGTGTGCGTGCGTGCGTGCGTATTTGACGCTTTGGCTTGTAAACACGATATCTCAAGAAGGGTATCTCCGAGGGATCTCATACTTGGCATGTGGATTGTCCAAATTGAGTAGATGATCCCTGTTGTTTTTGGTGGACGTCAAAGGTCACTTGGGTTCACGAGAGGACAAAAGGTCAAAATCTTGTAAACACGATATCTCGAGAACGAGATGTCGTGACTATGTGACTATGCTCTTTTTGGTGTGTGGATTGGTCATATTGAGTTGATAATCCCTATCGATTTTTGTGGAGGTCAAAGGTCATTTGGGGTCACGAGAGGTCAATAGGTAAATTCCTTAGAAATTGCTTGTAAACACGGAATCTCAAGAAGGGTAAGTGTGACTAATCTCATATTTGGTGTGTGCATTGGCCATATTGAGTAGATGATCCCTATTGTTTTTGGTGGAGATCAAAGGTCATTTGGGGTCACGAGAGGTCAAAAGGTCAAAACTTCGTAAACACGATATCTCGAGAACGGTACATGTGACTATACTCATATTTAGTGTGTGGGTTGGTCATATCGAGTAGATGATCCATTTTGTTTTTGGTGGAGGTCAAAGGTGATTTGGGGTCACGAGAGGTCAAAAGGTCAAAACTTCATAAACATGATATCTCGGGAATGGTACATGTGACTATGCTCATATTTGGTGTGTGGGTTGGTCATATTGAGTAGATGATCCCTGTCGATTTTCGTGGAGGTCAAAGGTCATTTGGGGTCAGGAGAGGTCAAAAGGTCAAAACTTCGTAAACACGATATCTCGAGAACGGTACATGTGACTATACTCATATTTAGTGTGTGGGTTGGTCATATCGAGTAGATGATCCATTTTGTTTTTGGTGGAGGTCAAAGGTGATTTGGGGTCACGAGAGGTCAAAAGGTCAAAACTTCATAAACACGATATCTCGGGAATGGTACATGTGACTACGCTCATATTTGGTGTGTGGGTTGGTCATATTGAGTAGATGATCCCTGTCGATTTTCGTGGGGTCACGAGAGGTCAAAAGGTCAAAACTTCGTAAACACAATTATCTCGAGAACGGTACACGTGACTATGCTCATATTTGGTGTGTGGGTTGGTCATATTGAGTAGATAATCCCTATTGATTTTCGTGGAGGTGAAAGATCATTTGGAGTCACAAGAGGTCAAAGGTGATTTGGGGTCACTAGAGGTCAAAAGGTCAAAACTTCGTAAACACGATATCTCGAGAATGGTACATGTGACTATGCTCATATTTGGTGTGTGGGTTGGTTTTATTGAGTAGATAATCCCTATTTATTTTCGTGGAGGTGAAAGGTCATTTGGGGTCACGAGAGGTCAATAGGTAAATTCCTTAAAAATTGCTTGTAAACACGGTATCTCAAGTAGAGTAAGTGTGACTAATCTTATATTTGGTGTGTGCATTGACCATATTGAGTAGATGATCCCTACTGCTTTTGGTGGAGATCAAAGGTCATTTGGGGTCATGAGAGGTCAAAAGGTCAAAACTTCATAAACACGATATCTCGAGAACGGTACATGTGACTATACTCATATTTGGTGAGTGTGTTGGCCATATTGTGTAGATGATCCCTATTGTTTTTGGTGGAGGTCAAAGGTCATTTGGGGTCATGAGAGGTCAAAAGGTCAAAACTTCGTAAACACGATATCTCAAGAACGGTAGATGTGACTGTGCTCATATTTAGTGTGTGGATTGGTCCTATTGAGTAGATGATCCCTATTGATTTTCTGAAAGGTCAAAGTTCATTTGGAGTCAGCATGTTCAAAGCCTGACAAGCTTTCCTGCACAGTCTTTCAAGAAAGGTCACTTGTAGGGTCCTGTAACTTGTCCTGTAGATGGCACATAGTGAATACATGGTCCCAGAAGTTTTTGGTGGAGGTCAAATGTCGTTTGGGTTCACAACAGGCAAGGTGGATCTCAATGTAGGAAGATTGGATGCCTTGCATGTGTACTTTGTTGGCACATTATCTAGCCCTGTTAATTGAAAAACATTGCAAAGCAATGTCAATGTGAAAAAAGGCCTTACATTTCAGCGGCAAGGAATCACTAAGCCTTTTGGCTTTCTGGTTTCAACCCCTGTACACCTCTGTGACCCCAGTTTAACGCCATCAACCCCAGTTAATGCAGAAAGCCGCTTTTAAAGCACTGTGTGTGTTCTACCCTGTTATGATTTTTTACTGTGTTTTGTGGCACGTGAACGAATAAAAAGGGGAAAACTTCATCGATGTTTCATTTCGTCATTTGGTTGCACGCACAGTGACAAAGGCTGTTATTCATCACCCCAGACAATTCCAATTCTTCTAGCCTACTAGCCCCACCCACAACTGTCTAAAACTCATCCTCATCCAGACATAATACTAGTTTATTGCTCCAGGGTGAGTATACAAGACCCCCAATGTGTAATCAGAGCACTCTCAGTACAGTACATGCTTTGTTGTATGAGCGACAGTGCTCTGCATTCTTTGAACTTGCTGTCAATCAAACAGCTGTACCAACTGAGAATTTCTGTAGATGAAGTGCCTGAAATTGTCATTTGGGTTGAGAATTAACAACCTTTAACAGTCATGGCACATTGCTAGACTCAGATCTGTAATGAATTCAAAACAGATACTGCAAATAATTTTTGGAACCACCTTTTTCCTTTTTCAAATTCATAGTTGGTCCTTTTATTTATTGATGTCTTTTTTCCCTATTCATCCCTGATGTGTAATTTCTTCTTTCATCTTGACAGATATCCAGGACCAATCAGGCTCCTTCGCAGAACAAAGGATGAAGTTATAATAACATCGTAAGTGTTGACTATGATATATTTTTGAAGAAAAAGAACAAACAAAAATAAACAAGCAGTGAGCAAGACCTCCCTGTGGGGGATGCAAAGTTTCTTAAGCTCTCATGCCACTTATGCAATCACATTTTACTCATATGGGATCATTGAGGAGAAAAGTAACTCCATAAAGTTTGAAGAAAAACAAAAGACTGTCCATTAATGTGGGGATATGATGTCATATGTGCTTGCTTCGAATGCAGCTGATGGTTGACTTATAAGTTGTAGTCAGGGCATCACCTAGATGACCAACCACCACACTTCTAAAACTGTTCACCTCCCATTGTGGTCTCATGAGAACATTAGGATTCTTTGAGGATGTGTTTTCTCTCCATTATGTTTAAAGTGTACAGTACCTCATTTTTGAAGTGTGTCTCGAGAACTCTTGTAAGGATAGCATAGCAACTTATTAGCCAATTACTGAAATTACAAAAGAAACTGAGAGTAACTGTATAGTTGCTTTATTTGTTGAATACTGTGTATAGTACGTGAAAGGTGAAGGTACATCTAATTTCCTCAGCATTTTTTCATGAAGTAGTTTGGGTTACATACTGTTATAATTAAATGGCTGATATGTGTAGTCCAGTGTACATATTTAGTTTTAAAAGGATATGGAGTTATGAAGTTAGAGGTTTAGGGCCTTTTCCCCAGTTGATACTCACTGTCTTGTTGACCCTGCCAGGGCTGGAACTCCCGACCTTCTAACTGCAAGCCGGATGCTCTAACCACTTGACCATGCAGTCTGTCTATAGAGTTACGAAGAATTGCTTTCAATATGATGTTACATATTTGTTTTTCACATGATAACTTACTTGTTCTTGAGGTCTGCTCCTACAAACAGATGTTTTTTTGAACATACATGTGTGTTTCATGCAATAATTCATTTATGAAAACAGTTCTGCCTTGCAAAATGAGTCTTTAGAATTGATATTGTTGGCCAAAATATTTGGCAGGAGCTCTGCTAGTGTTACAGTTGCATTTGCCATTATTTAGCAGAATGCAGCCTCAATCAGATGTGTAACATTGTGCTCATTGTGCAAATTGGTCTTTGTATATAGCTGGAACTATCTGCTGAAAAGTGTTTTTCTTGATTTAAGCATTTTAAATTGTGAGGTTCACATCAGCTTGGACTAAAATTATGAAGATTTTTTTCCTTTCTTTTTCAGAGAAACACCTGATGTTGCTTTCAACAGAGGAAATGACCTTTTAATGAAACTTATGCAGCACAGGTGTGTATGTATTTGTAATCAGAAACCTGTTCATTCATTTCATTCATTCATTTATTCATTTCTCGACTACATTGTACAATTTTAAAAATAGAAGAGTGTTAAGACAACAAAAATAGACTTGACAAAGTAGCAGAGGCCAGTGATCAACAAAACCCTATTGGGCTTAATACAAAGGCAGAACACTCCCTTGAAAAAAAAGAGAAAAACAAGCTTACAAAACAAAGCTAGAACTAAAGCTACTTAGGAGAAGTATTAAACAAAGAATTTAATACCTATTACACAGTGGTTCCACATGCAAGAGCTTTATAAATGAAAAGTAGAAATGGTCTACTCCCTTACCCACCTGCCTCACTCCACCCTACCATTTAAAGGAAGGCTGCAGATAAAAAAATAGTTTTCATTCATTGTGTGAAAGAGTAACTGAATTTAAGCCATTTGGTGAAACTTTCATTCAAATGAAGCATGTATTTCTTGAGATAACAGCAAATAAACTTATCATATTTTGTTTCAAACACAACCAAACTGCATTTGATGCGAGCAAAGGTTATACCACTTTCTCACATTGACTAGGAATGCTTTGTTTCTTAATTTTTGCAATCTGCAGTGTGTTGGCCTTTTAGTTCATAGGGATAGGTTCTCACGTTGGGGAATGGAAAGTTCTGCCTTCTGCCTTCCTCTGTTCCTCTGTTTTAGTGAGAACTTGATCATTTTGTATCCTACTTTTTCAATGATTTTATTGTTCTCTACACTAACAAGATACATGCTTCTCACTCAAACTAACTTCTCACTTAGTAAAAGGCAATACAGATTTTGAAGTGGAATGAATGAATTCTGTAAGTAAAACTCACCCCTCTAGACCTATTGACCATGTAAACCGGAACACCTAAACATAAATTAGTACATACCGGTAGTTTCTCCTGACCTTTTTACATTTTTGTCTTCATTTCCAGGTATCCAACACTAATGAATCTGGAATCTGTTGATCTACTCACACAGTATCTACATGCTGCGGATCAGATCTCAATGTGTGAGTAATATAATTTATGATACCACTAAGCCTTCGATGGCAACTATTTTTAAGACCAGCTAAGTTACCATAAATGTGGAAGAAATGTATATGGCCATGAATTTCACATTTGGTGGCTAACTTGTCAATGACTCACGTCAAACTTAATTACTTTCGAAAGACCATTTCCAGGGGTGTAACCAATGGGGTGGCCATGGGTGCAGCTTTCCCCCCTCCCCTCGATGCCCCAAAAGAGGGAAGGGGGGAATCAGGAAGGGAAGGGGAATCAGGAAGGGAAGAAGGGCAGGAAAGAGAGGAAAGAAGGAGAGCCCCCCCAGTAATGGTTATGCCCCTGACCATTTCAGATAAAGGCCAGTTCAGATGGGAAAAACATAGTTTGCTCCCAGATGAAAAGTGCTACATGAGAATAATACTGATTGTAGAGGGGTTACCATAGAGGTAAGAAATTGGGAAGCTTAAGAGGCTCTCTCCTGGAAAATTTTGTCAATGGAAGGAAAATTTCCCTTTTTAGTACATGGGAATACACTTGTGGGAAATTTTACTCCTTTCTTGGGGAATAAACATTCATTTTAGCCTGCGGGTGACTGATCATCTCAGTTGCTTTTGTTTTGTCAAATTCATCAATATTTCTTCTCCTTTGTTCTCAGTGGCGATGTATAATGCTCTTGAGATTGACGAGGAGCAATGTACAAGGACACTTCAAAATTACTGTGATAAACACTCTTCCAAGTATCCTATGCTTATAGGTAAGCCAGGTCAAAAATTGATTGATTGATTGATCAATTGCTGATTTGCCATTTTGCCATTCTTGCTGTTTCTGTATGATTTGATTGTTTTATGTATATTAATTTTGTGTCATAATGGTTATATTACTGATGTAATACCCACATTGTTGTCATTATTCTAAGGAAGTGCTATTTGTCTCAGTGGGTTACAAAATGATTGGCTTTATAATACAGATAAATTTGAAGAATTTGACTTGGTATCTTGTAGTATTCTTTGTCAAAAAGTCATTTTATTTGGGTGAGGGAGGGGGGGGGGTGTAAGGGGGTAAAATACACATTCATCATGTTGAGAATATTTTGTCATATATAAGTGGAGAAGATGATGTTTTTCATAGAATGCAAGTTGGCTGTAGAGTCTAAAATGCATTAAATGGCAAATGTCCATGCACCTAGCTGGAAGATTGTCACACAGATATTTTACTTGTAACTGTTTATGGCCATTACTGGCCACTGTTCCCACTACTACTGCTATGTTTATGGTGCTACAATGCCTCTCACTGAAATTCATCACCTTCTGGAAACTCATTATCGCGTTGTGTGTCCGTCTTGGCAGGTTTTTTCCCTTAGTTTATTTGGAATGTTTATTCTGAAAGGTTGTGAAGTGGTGCATATTTAAACTCTCAACACTAGACTCACTGGATAGTTAGCAGTAAGTGGTTCTGACAGCTTGTTGATAAGGACGTTGTGGTCAATGGGGACTAATTTGGAGCTAGTTTGCTCAATAGATCAAGTAGATAAAATAACTCCACGAATAGGTGCAGAGAGCTGCAGATGTGCTACATTTGGCTAATGGGTCCTGTTGCGACATGTTCCACATGTCCATTCTCATTAGTTTTCATTTTTAATAAGTTTTTGATTTTGTATTGGTTCTGTATAAACTGTTTTACTTTTTATTGTACAGCGCTTTGAGGCCTCGGCAGATTGCGCTTTATAAGTTGCCAATATTATTATTATTATGAGATGGTATTCTGTCACATCATGGCAATATGCCACTTGTTTCGGAAGGTAGGAGTCTATGGTTTTGGAGAAACTTTAAAAACTTTTCAGATACACATTGTGGCATTTGAAATATGACAAGAAAACAATGAAACTCAGTGAATTTTCAGTAGATTATCCTCATTTTGAAAGGAACTGAAACTCTATAGAGTGACCTTATGCATGTGATATCACAGTGCTAAAAGTATGCCCTCCTTTGGGGGCAAAACATACCAACAGCCGTAAATGCAGACAACTGATTTATCGACCAATCCAATACGCGCATAGGCTGCGGCACGTGCAGGGCAAATTCTCATGTCTGGCAAATTCTTATGTGTGCAGCTATGTTTTCCATTGTTTTGCCCCAAGGATAACGTCAGTGTGTCTTCAGTGTATAAGGTCCTTAGACCCAATATTAGTGATATATGTTGCAAATTAAGACAAATATTTCACTGAATGAATTTATCGCAAAGAATCCTTACATTACAAATGGACCCAATTTTGTTTGAGTAGACCAGTATTCATATTGAGGACATAAACAATGAATTGGATGAGGGGATTTACAACATTTCAGTCTTCAAATTAAATTTTTACATGTTTTTATGATTTATTTGACTCTTTCAGGGGAAGATATGCCCAGAGCTAGAAGAAGTCAGCTGGTTATATTTTTGGTAAGTTTTTCCTGTATTCAGGGATGTAAAGATTTAAATAGTAAAAGGAAAGTAAGTAAGGAATTATTAAAGGGAAATACTGTGTTTGGTTTGCAAGAAACACAGGGTGATAGATTATCAAAAATAAGGCAGTGTGGTAGCCTTATTTTCAAGAAATAAGTTTCCCATAGATAGAAATTCAGTTGTTTGTTGCTCAAGAATGATTTGTTCATGCAAACCTTCAGCATTTCAAATGATGCAATGTCCATGGCTCTCTTTTCACATAGTATTTTGAAGAGATGTAGCTATTGCTGGGGCTCTTGACTGAATTGTTGGGTAGTGTCTGAGCCATTTTCTTTGTACTCTCTGTTGGAGCATTTTAAACATAATATTTCCCTTTAAAGGCAAGCATTCATCCTCTGATGCTACAAATGTACCGGTAATCTAGAGAAGTCCTTAACTGGCACAGCTCTTTGATTGACAACAAATTAAAAAAAAGTAATGCAGAGTAGCTCATATGTTTACACACGTACTGAGAGTGTTTTGGTTACACATTGGGGCTTTGAATGCTCACCAGGTCGTCATTCTTGTCAACGTTGTCTAGGAAAACATAACAACTCTATGGTACAGACAGATGTCTGCTGCTGCTACTACTGTATGGTACAGACAGATGTCTGCTGCTCCTACTACTGTATTGTTAATATTTAAATCTTACTGTAATTACAATAGAGCAGGGAAAACATGCCACTGAATTACAAATGGAAAAAGGCTGTGGCTGGCTTAGCTTAAACTAATTGATCAGAAACTGGGTAGTAAACCTCCATCTAGCCCTGACCTACCCTAACCTTACTGTACTTCTTGAGATGGTGATCAAACAAATAAAGGAAATGAAATATGTAATGTGGTATAATGTTTGAGGACATGGTAAATGTGGCATGCATAATCTGTTTGTATTGTTGGGTTTCTTCCTTGCAGGCTTCCAAGTACATGACTGATTTTGAAGCCACCCACTGTAACCCCCTTCCTGTGCCACTCTTTGTTAAACCATGGTCACTGGATGATGGCTATTGATGGAGGTGATGCTAAAACAGCAGTGACATTTTGAGGAGAAAGCTAAGGTGATGGTCTTTGACAGATTTGGTCAGAGCAGAGGAGGTGCTTGCAGTGAAGTATTGTTGGCTGTGCTTATGCAGAGATTACAGATGTCCAAAATCTTGAAGTTTGACGCGAGTGAAGATAAACCACCAATTAAAATCAGATCATAGATCTTTCATTAAGAAAAGGAAGGAAGATAAAATATTGACAGGCACTGTAGAATCATTGTATAATCAATTTCCTGCAAATTTGTAAACAAAATTACTAGGAAGCTTTAATGAATGTAGTTTGCAGGAAAGAAAGCCTGATCTATTAGTACGGATGTAACAAATATTGAAACCCCTTAATGTGAGTGAGTTGGGAGGTTAGCTAAATTGCAGAAGACGGGGGAAAATGAATTTTGTGTTGCTCAGTTAAGTTTTGATCCCAATCCTGGTTAAGAGCCACCATTATATTGCGATACAGTGATAATGCCATGAAAAGATGACAACTAATATTTATAATAGATCCAGTTTGTTGACATTATGTACATAGGGGGAAAGCCTATAATTTTGCTGTACCATTCTGTCAGCTTTTTTGAATCAGTTATTTCAGAGGGTACGAAAAAGCAAATTTGCCTATCTTTGTCTCTGCAGTGCAAATCTTGTCATCCCAGACAGTTTGATTTTCCAAAAGTAACTGTCATCACTGACTTTTAGCCCCTCATATCAGGCCTAGAAGGGTATCAACTTAGTACCATTAAATCAGGGTACCTTTAAAAGTGGGACCTGAAGCCCCTCTCAAAACTGTATTTTCATGCAGATGTATACCTAGTTTACTGCTTGAGGGCACAGAGTTTTTGTTAAGGCTCAAAACCTGATATTCTGGAATAGCGGTATTTGGTTTCAACTTTCGAGTGTCTGCTGAGGTAAAGTTGAACGGTCTTACAACTTCTTTGGGAGTCAGAAAGGTATTAGGCCCTATATTAATTTCATCCCTGGCCAGCCCTATGTTTTAAACTTTTCTTTCAAGAAGTTTTACAAGAATTGGGGCTTCATTTTAGTCTGATGAAAGCTGAAATTCTTTTGTCTCACTGTTGCACAGTATTTCTTACCTAGCATCAGGGGAGATAACATTTGTATAAGACCCTAGATGTTGAAAATCCAGGGGCATATGCAATGAGTATTCAATGCCCAAGAGATGCATTTCAAAGTTCCAAAGACCAAACAATTTTTTTCAGAGTAGGGGGGTGGGGTTTAATATTTTTTCAGACACTATATAGGGGAGTTATTGATTTGATTTTGTTATTTGTATTGTACAAACCTACATGTGGTGGTAGCCATAGTATTAGATGCATGCTCAGTCTTGTGTTAAAAACAAAAGACACACAAGAGGCCATTTTCCACCAACGTTTAGCGATCATCGCTAACGCCAAAATCCATTGCTAAATCTTAAATCTATCGCAATTTAGCGACCAATTTTACAAAATGATTTCACTAAACTTTTGCGAACAATTTTTCACCGCTAAGTCATGCGATCTCAGACTTGCCAATAAAAATACGGATTCTTCAGTAATTCCAAAACTTTTCACATTTCCTTATATAGGAAACCCAGAATCCAAATTTTTATCCAATACAAGCTCCATATTTTAAAAAATTTCCTTAAAAAGTGCAAAAATCTTGGCGCTCTTTGTGCGTCGCAAATCACATCCCCAGGGGAATGGTGTTCACACTTTAAAAAAAAATTTGGAAAAGCTAGGTGCTTGCTCCCTGGA
Organism: Holothuria scabra; assembly: GCA_037179385.1. Taxonomy (NCBI): domain Eukaryota; kingdom Metazoa; phylum Echinodermata; class Holothuroidea; order Aspidochirotida; family Holothuriidae; genus Holothuria; species Holothuria scabra. The sequence goes on along the minus strand of CM074185.1, from coordinate 30,458,217 downwards.
AAACTGTCTAGCTACGCCACTGTTCTTAATACAGAGTTGGATAAAAGGTACCAAAAGCTTGATAACAACTCTGAATGAATATGGTAGGAAGAGCAAAGTTTATCTGTGTTACAAGAGTATCGTACTTTGATGCATGGGTGATGGAGACAGGATTGTGTACTCCGGTAGTTCTTTTCCCCTGTGCTGCTATTTTCTTACAGTCGTGTACCAAATCTGCTCATTGTAGATTTAAGTGCCTGCATGTTCAGGTGGGTACACAACTCACGTCAGCTGAATGGGGTGGCCATTTTATATTATGACAGGAAAGGAAGGTAGAACCAGCTACTATTTAAGTGTACTGCCACCATGCATTGTCACCATTATGCAAGAAAATGTTTGAAATCACAAACCCCTTGATGGCCGGAAGCAAACCTTCTCTGTGTTTCCAGTGTCTAAAGATGCAATTATCTCTGAATAGATAGGAATATTTTACGTCTGGGGCAGTGTGAGCCTGAATGGAGGGCAATGTGGACAAATGACCACCCTGCTAATAAAAAGTTCCAGAAGATGGTATTTTTTTTTTAATTCTCGACATGAAGATGAAAATTTCGCTAGGTTATGTAACTGCATGAACAGAATATATACTTAGATGGAACTGTCAGTTGACACAGAGAGGCATCTTCCCGTATTTTTTATTAATCTAAATGTCAATCAGTGTTTCAGAACTTTTTATGATGGTAGTTGTATGATAAATGTGTGTTTTGTTGAAAGGTGAAAGGTTCGAACCTATAATAGAATCGGAAATGGTTTATAGTGGTATGTACGTTCACTGAGAAAAAGTCAACATGGCAGATACATAGCCTATACTGAATTGTTCCTTTTATAGACGGAAATAGATGGCCAATAAAGTTCAATATAATAAATTGCTTACAGCTTACTCATATTTGACTGTTTGTTTTTTTTTTTCCTTCAGAGTGTTTGAAAGTGTCATATCAGCAACATTCCTTTAACCGAAAGTTTTGCTTGAAAAAAATTTAGCCCCCTAAAATGTTTCAGAACAGAAATTGGTATTGTCGTTATTGCCGCACTAACTTATCCTATCCCTTGAAAAATTCATTGCTTCATGGAAGTTTTCTCATACCGCGTGTTTGGTGTAACAGTGAGAGAATCCGCCTTTCACGCGGAATACCTGTGTCCTATTCCCAGGTCGAGTCATACCAAAGACTCTAAAAAAAGGAACCCACTGCCGTTGTGCGTGATGCTCCGCAGAAGCAATGGAGTAGGGGAAAACAAGCCTGTGAGCCACAACTGGAGAAAAGGCCGTGGCCAACTCGACTTGAACTAATAGGTTGGAAACTGGGCCGTAAAACTCCATCTAACTAACTCGTACCCTCCAAAACGGATTACACCGTCGGTCAAGTGGTCATAACATCTGATTTGCAGCCGGGACGTTTGGAGTTCGAATTCTGGCATGGTCACAAGGTACCGAAGATTTTAAGAATGAAACCCCACTGCTATTGCGCTTTGGTGTTCAGCATGATACGATCCACATTCAGTAGGGAAACAAGCCTCTGAGCTACGACTGGAAAAAGGGAATTGGTAAGAAACTGAGCCGAAACTGACAGTGTGAACCTTTAATTTTCCTTAAACGAGATACCACACAGCTTGTATGTGCATATTCAAAATGTAAATGTTGCCAAACTAATGTTTACACCCACCCCAGCCTGAGGGAGGTTATAAGTCTCTGTTTGATCCTATCGCTACCTATCAATAACAATACCCTGAGAGAATCAGTGCCATGGAAGTTAGCGATACTCTCGATTGAAAGAATGCACAATAGTAGGCCTTAACTTTTACAAGAATTGAAATGAAAAGTGTCTCTCCATTTTGTAGTTAGATAAATATAGTGTACGTGACAATTTACGTTGTTGAAAAGATGATATATCCCCCACCCTCAAAAAAGAAAACTTAAATTTAAAAATCATGAAGTTGAAGTTGTTATAGACCTACGAGCGGGAGGGCAGGGGGAAGACTGCCCCTGGGGCAGGGGGACAATTGCTCCTCAAATTTCCACAAGCTCTAAGATTCGGGGAGCCATTTGCAAGGTTTTAAACCGAAAGTAAGAAAAGGTTTTCCAGACCGTAAATGTGAACGGGTTTGCGAGACAGAATTGGTGAAGAGGTTCGCGTGGCCAAAACTGACCGAAAATGAACATAGGTCCGCGAAAACGAAAATCAGAATAGCCGACGAGCCTGAAAGTAAATATAGGACTGGCAAACCTTTTTTCAATTTCGGTCTGACGGACATTATTTTCTTTTCGGTCTCGCGGAGTGTAACCGGTTTTAATAACTCACAAAACTCATTTACGTGCCCGAAATCTTACAAAGAATTGCCCGGAAAGATAAAAATGTCATAGTCGTGGAAAAATTTTCTGAAAAATCCTACAAAACTTTGCCCTAAAAACACAAACACACACACGCAAAATGCTACATTGAAAGTACAGCTTTCTTGCATTACATAAAATAGCCCTTGCCAAAACTGCCCATCACTAAACAGTCTAAAATCCGACTTTAGGTCATGTTAGTCGGGTTTTTTACTGATGTTCACACCTACAGTTTATAGCCACTCCAATCCTAAAATCAATAAAAATATGACAAAACCCTTTAAACAATGAAGTAGTTATATAAACTGAGGATGTTAACATCAAGCAAAAACCTGACTAATCACCCAAATGTCGGGTTTTAAACCATCTAGTGGTAGGCAGTTTTAGTAAGGGCTATTTGACGTAATGTGGAAAATGAAAATGATAACAAACATTTGTGAAACGTTCGGGCAACTCATGGACAAATTTTTTTTCCACACCCTTAGTGCACACTGTTCAACAATCATTGTTACAAAATTTGGGGTGACCTTCCAAATGATATTTAACTTTCTAGATCTTATGCAACTTTCAAACACAAAGTCGAATCTCACTTGATATACAATTACTCTGCCAAAGTCCCCTTGGTCCCCTCCGCTTTTGCCTAGTTCCTTCTTGCTTTACTAATGTTAACTGTTCTATATTCTTATTCTTTTTGTCTTTCTTTTTTGTTACTTAAAAAAGGCCGATAGCTACGATAAACATAGAACCGTTTTCGTAGCGTTCTGTTTATAACTCCATTTCACGATCACATCTTGTTTTATGTATGCATTCATGTAAATGTGTTTATAAACAAAATGCACTTAATTGAACTAAACTGAACTGTAGTCTGGCCAAAACTTTGCTCGAAACTGTAAAATATTGAGGCGACCGGGTTAAAAAAGTTTCAATTGTCAAATAACACCAGTCTGGCAGACGGGAGGGTCTTTAGGTGCAGTGCCGAATAGTTTGTCATCTATCCTCCCCCTATAGCCAAATTCAGGCAACGGTAATGAAAATCGGGTGGATTGTTTTTCAATTATTGCATAATGATTCACTGTAAGAATGCCTTCCCATATGTCTGCCTTAAAATTCATTTAAATTCACCTCGGAATATGAGATTTTTTAAACGGGTGTTTAAAGTAAAATCCTTTATAGTCGGAAGTTTGAAAATTTCATCAATTCAGTGGTTCTTGAATTTAGCAAAAGTCCAATACACTTTAAACACGTAGAACGTGTTTAGTTGTAATCAAATAGTTGTTTTGCCCTAATTTTGTGCACACGTTTAAATTCTAAAAATGTGTAGCTATTAATCACTATACGTTTAACAATTAAACGTGTTTTAAACGAAATTCTTAGGGATTAATACACGTCTGTTTAGCTCTAAGAACATCTTCCTTAGAGTTTAAAAGTTGAACTTCTTCCTGTTAATCAAGTCTTATTTCGAAACACCTTCATTAGAACATGTATTCAATTCCGTCAGTTCTATATGGTTTTTCGAAAAGATATATGAGACTATTTCATCCAATGGTAATGGTAGGCCTACATTTGATCTGGTAATTTTGTGATCACTTAGCAAGTTGCTTATTTTTTACTATTGCAAACGAAAGCTCAAAATAACGACTGATTCTTTTCTAGTTTCAAGCACGGGAAATTCCAATTCCGGCTGTCTGAAAAATTTTCTGTACGCGGCTCCACCAAACATACCCTTTCGCCCGAGAGACAGGAAAACATTTTTATACCCCTTGTGGTCAAGAATGATAGACGTTGCCCCCATACACCAAAATGGCTGTGCCCCTGCGTTTTTCTGGTAACAATCTGATCACTTCTCAGTTTGCTTATTTTTTTAAAGTGAACATTTTATGGCAAATGAAAGTTCAAAATAGTGACTGCCTAAATTATACTTACAAGGCTGGCAAAAGTCATTTCCGGCAATTTGAAAGGTAGCGATTTCTCAAAATTTCCTGTAGGTTCCGCGCTAACCAATGGTGCCCTCCCGTCAAGAAAATCTTTCGGACAACCTTAAATTTTTCTGGCAAAAAACGTGTTTTCTAAAAATTTTCTGTTCATTTTGCAGTTTGTAAATTTGAAAAGAAGTTTGAACGTTTTTTAGCAAGGGAAAGCTCAGTCGAAATAACGGCTACTTAGATAGGGGCGACGCCCACTGTTTAACAATAAATTTCCTAACTGGCTAACGATAGCCTTAATCCCTAACCTAATCTCTAACCCTAACAAAGAATACAATCGATACAATACAATTCCAACAACCAATCAAGAAACACCTTGTTAAACAGTGCGCACCTACCCCTTAGATATTCTATTTATAAGCCTGGGAAATGCCATTTCCGCCCCTCTAAGGGTTTCGACATTTCAAAAGGTTCTGTTCGCTCCGCGCCAACCAACGGTGGGCGTACCCCCTAGGTTATCTTTCGGGTAGAACCAACATAAAAGTTCCTTATTACCACGTGTACACACGGTGGTGCTATTGCTATGATTGGTCAATATGTGAAATAGTGGCTTCACTTCTTTTCTCTCCCGTTGGGCCAAATGGAAAATATTTATTTATTCCATCGCTCGTCGAAATCCCGGATATCCCGGGTAGTTTAAATTTGTGATCTTACGTCGTGCTGGCGGCGTGATCAATCTTTTTCTATTCTTGCAGTCCTTGCGTACGAGCAACGATGAATTCCATATTGCACTAAAATATCTAGTTCACACAAATGAAAAAAGAAACAAGGAAAATATTATTACGACCTCAAGATCTGAATGTGAATTTTCTTAGTCTCACTGCATGTGTATGTAATAGTGTCAATATTCAGGTTGCAACTGCCACGGGTTGTGAGACTCAGTTAGTGATACCTCGAGCATGTAACCTAGTGTGTGTGTGTAAATGGTGTAAATGGAAGTTCCGTTTCGTCTGCTGATAACCGTGAACTCGGAGAAAAGAATCAAGTTTGGTACTTAACAGATACAATCCAATCTTCTTGTCAACCATGGATTTAAAAAGAAGTCTTGTTATTTCGATACTATATTTGAGTTTAATGTATTTTTGTGCATGCTTAAATGGCAAAGGTACGTACAAAACAATTTTAATGAAGATTTCCGTTTATTGTTATGAAGTTTATACCTACCTATTTATATCTGAAAGGAAACAAATTAAAAGTTTTCTTTAAGAAAGGAAGGAAAAAGAATACACGCACTATTTGTTATGAATATTGTCACGAACAAATAACAATGGACAGACTGTTCGTTTAGAAGTGATTAGAAAATGTATGACATATCAGTAAAGTCTTTGAAAGCGAAAGAGACATTTACCCCTCATTTTTCTAAAGTCCTCCAGACCCTCTGGCAAAGAGCCTTTCGGCGAAACCAAATGATTTTAAACCACTTATTAGAAAGAAGCTACGTACGCTGAAGGATAGCACTTGTTCAACCTCCCGACCCTCGGACATTAATATCATTGGTGTGTCATGTATGACACCATTCTAGAATGAATGAAAAGAACATATGCGACACATGATCTTAGCCAAAAGGCCGAGAAGCGCCCATCCCCTCTCGTAGGTATCTTTTGTTACAGGCTTATAACTTTACAGGCCTATAACGTATGTTGAATAGAACAGCTAGGGAGATGTAACAGTGTGACTATTCTGTTATTCTGTTATCTGCTCCCTGGTTTTAAACAGCTAAATGTAGCCTTATTTCAAACTACTTTGTGCATAGAATCACATTCAAGAAAATTCGTTCAAACTTTAATATTAGCCCGGCTTCAGATTGAGGCAAGTGCCACCTGGAATGGTCATTAATGCCACTATGTTTTTTCAATACCCTGATATGTCTATAAACAGAAAAACTCAGGTATATGGGTATCTCCGGGTGGGTTGGGGAAATATAGCAGGGTATCTGTCAAAAGTAAGGGTGTGAAAAATCAAATATTTAAGGGGTGGGGGAAAGTAAAATGGCTATCATTTTTCATCTAGAAACTCGAGAGTTGCAAACTACCCCTCAAAATACTTGCAAACAAATTGTCTTTGAGTTGATATATAGATTTTGAAAATCACGTGACTTTTGAGGTCATTAAAAGCCAAAAAGGTACGAAATTTGACATTTGACCTAAATCTTGACTATGGTATTTTAAAATGTAATTGTGTACATGAAATCGATTCATTTGTCCTAGTTTGACCTGAAATGATTATATTACATGTGTTCAGACAATTTTAGGCTACTAATGTTCCAGGGTTTGTACTCAGGAAGCACAAGTGTCGAACGAAATGTTGACTAGTAAAAACTCTTTTAGAAAAACAGTTTTCCAACCCGGAAATGACAATCTATTCATGGTTAATGAGAGTTACAAGCTGTTCATCAACTCGAAATCATTTTTATGTCTATTTAAGCATTCCTTGTTACAGCAAATTATTAATTGCATATCTACATGTCCATATCGATACCCCTGTCCCTTCTTAATACCTAAAAAGGTGCAAAACAATACCATGAAATATCAGTACTTCAAATTGGACAGGAGATTGAGGTAAGTGCCATCTGCAGTGGTCATTACAGGCTATGGCCCACAGGCATCTCACAGGCAACCCTACAACTCTCCGTCGCAATATTTTTTGGAAACGTTACGGTCCGCTGAACACTAAATCAAGTGGTATTAGTAAATATTTTGGGTCTCGCCCGTTCAAAATGGCTGCAAAAAACAAAATGGTGGCAAACATTTTGAATATTTTGTATAAAATTATAATAATAAAAAAATATTCTTAAAAATATTTTTGAGGAATCGACTTTTAAAATGTAGTCACATTTTATGACAAGTATTCCAGAATTAATTTTTGGGACCGTTTTGGTGAGATTAAGGTTAACCAAGATGGTGGAAAAACAACAAAATGGCTGCCAAACTAAATGAAATATTTCCAAAGAATTGTGAAAAAAATTGCAAATTTCCACATTCCTTAATCACAATTATGTAAAATAATGTTTTCAAATATAGGCGGAACTTGATTATCCTAGAACCAAGAGTATTTGTCATTCAATGTGTCGGAAATGCACTGAAGAAGTAAAAACAATAAAGTAAAAGTCCCCACAAAAATAAGAAAATAATTAAAAAAAATGCAAATAAATGTCAAAAAATAATCACTAAATATATATATATTTCGACTAAAAATTTCTAATATCTTTATAGCAAATTGTTCGTAATTCCCCAAAAATGATATCTGGTATTTTATGCACAACCCCATACTAACCAAGATGACGGAAACAACAATATGGCCACCAATAAAACGATCAAAATGTGTAAAGATTACAGATATGTAGACAAATATTCATTAAAAATTCTTTTGACACAGTTGCCCTTAATTTCTGGCCAGATTTAATGACAAATAATCCTAATTTACTTTTTTAAAATACTTCTTTTGGAATTCAGATCAACCAAAATGGCGGAAAAGCAAAATGGCTGCCGATGCATAAATTATGTTGATATATCATGACGATAGAAAATAATCATTAAAAGTACTTTGGGCACAGGAAAACCTAACTTGTGTCCATTTTCTGTTGTAAATATTCGCAAAGTATTTTTCTGGACATTTCTTTTAGGATCCAGGTCAACCAAGATGGCGGATATAGAAAAATGGCCGCTAATTTTAAAATTTCAATTAATTATAATAATAGAGATAATAGTCCGTAACAATTGCTCTTCATAAATGGCCATATTTTATGTTAAATATGTAACACATTTAAACGTTAAATCTGTCCCAAAAATACATTTTCAATGGCTATATTAAAGATTATGGAAAGATTTTAGGTTTTAATGTGTTAGAAATATCTCTAATGATTATTTTCTTTATTATTAAAAAATATGGTAATTATTTCACTGACGGCTATTTTACTTCTTCCGCCATCTTGATTGACCTGAATTGCATCTAAAATGTTTTAAAAACCTAAAATCTTTCCATAATCTTTAATATAGCCATTGAAAATGTATTTTTGGGACAGATTTAACGTTTAAATGTGTTACATATTTAACATAAAATATGGCCATTTATAAAGAGCAACTGTCAGAAAAAGTAATTTTTACGGATTATTTTCTCTATTATTACAATATATTGAAATTTTAACATTAGCAACCATCCTGCTATATTCCCATCTTGGTTGATCTGGATCCTAAAAGAAATGTCCAGAAAATACTTTGTGAATATTTACAACAGAAAATGTACACAGGTTAGGTTTTCCTCTGCCAAAAGTACTTTTAATGATTATTTTCCTATAGTCATGATATATCATCATAATTGATGCATCGGCGGCCATTTTGCTTTTCCACCATTTTGGTTGATCTGAGTTCCAAAAGAAGTATTTTAAAAAATAAATTAGGATTATTTGTTATAAAATCTGGCCAGAAATTAAGGGCAACTGTGTCAAAAGTATTTTTAATGAATATTTTTCTTATTATAACGTTATGATCGTTTTATTGGCGGCCATATTGTTGTTTCCGTCATCTTGGTTAGTATGGGGTCCTGCATAAAATACCAGAAACAATGTTTTGAGAATTATGGACAATTTTCTATAAAGATATTAGAAATATTTAGTCGAAATATAATTTTAGTGATTATCTTCTGACATTTATTTGCATTTTTTAATTATTCTCTTATTTTTGTGGGGAATTTTATTTTATTGTTTTTACTTCTTCAGTGCATTTCCGACAAATTGAATGACAAATACTCTTGTGTGTAGGACTGTAAAGTTCCGCCTTTATTTGAAAACATTATTTTACATCATTGTGATTGAGGAATGTGGAAATTTGCAATTTTTTTCACAATTTTTTGGAAATATTTTATTTAGTTTGGCAGCCATTTTGTTGTTTTTCCACCATCTTGGTTAACCTTAATCTCACCAAAACAGTCCCAAAAATTAATTCTGGAATACGTGTCATAAAATATGACTAAATTTTAATAGTCGATTCCTCAAAAATATTTTTTAAGAATATTTTCTTTATTATTATTTATTACAAAATATTCAAAATGTTTGCCACCATTTTGTTTTTGGCAGCCATTTTGAACGGGCGAGACCCCAAATATTTACTAATACCACTTGATTTAGTGTTCAGCGGACCGTAACGTATTATTTTCTCTCATGGAACAAATACTAGTAAAGGGGTGGCTGTTTTTTTCAGAGCGGGTCTTACACCAAATGTTTCGAAAAAAATTACAGATATCCATGGCCGATTCATTTTTCTAGACATTACTGTGAGTAACAATGTTTTAACTCTGGTTTGTCTATATGGACCTAACATCGATGACGCCACGTTTTTTCGTACCGTTTATAACCATGTCGAGAGTTTTCAGTGTGACTACATTATTTGTGGTGGTGATTTCAATTTTGTTTTTAATTTAACGTTAGACAAACAGGGTGGTGCCCCAAAGACCAATTTCAAAGCACGTGACGCTTGCCTCTCTTATGTAGATAAATTTAGCCTCGATGATATTTGGAGAACTAGGAACCCTTTATCGAGCGGTTTCACTTGGACTTCAAATGTTGATATTATACGTTGCAGACTTGATTTTTTTCTTATTTCAAAAAATCTAGTGAACAAAGTTATTGATTGTTATTTTCAACCTCCCCTTCAGTCCGATCATCATATCGTTGTTCTGTACTGTGACATCTCGGTAGAACCGAGAGGTCCTGGGTATTGGAAATTTAACAACTCGTTACTTTCAGACCCCAATTATATAGATTTAGTGAATTCGTTAATTTCTAATTATTCATCTGATCCCAACAACAGAAACCGAAACCCAGCGAGCTTCTGGGAGGGACTAAAATATACTATTCGAAAAAGCATTATCAGTTTCAGTAAATTGAAAGCGAACGATTCTCGTATTTATGAAAAGAATCTCATTAAGAAAATTGCGCAGCTTGAATCGGATTCTGTAAGTGATGAAAGCTTGCTTAATGAGTTGAAAGATACGAGAAACAATCTGCACCTACTTTACAAGAACAAACTTGAGGGTATAATGATCCGATCTAAAGCAAGGTGGGTTGAAGAGGGAGAACAAAATTCAAAATACTTTCTTTCTCTTGAAAAGAGAAATAAGCAGAATAACACAATTTATAACTTAAATGATGAAAGAGATCTACCAATTTCTAATAATGCAGATATTTTAAGTCATATTAGTAATTTTTACACTGAGTTCTACTCTTCTCATTATAGTGATCCTGCAATCTGCATTTCTTTGCTTCCTGAATTTCATGGCATGGTCGATTGTGATGTATGCGAAGGGCCTTTGACTCTTAATGAATGCTTCTCTGCTCTCTCCTTTATTCCAAATGGCAAATCACCTGGAAGCGATGGATTTTCCACGGACTTCTATAAAAAATTTTGGCCCCTTATTGGTGCGTTTGTTTTGAACTCGTTAAATCATGCATTTGATCATCAAATGCTCTCCTGTGAACAGAGAAGGGGGTTATTACTTTAATCCCGAAACCAGACAAAGATCCCCACAACATCGCAAATTACAGACCTATTGCTCTTTTAAATACCGATTACAAGATTGCCGCAAAAGCCATCGCTTCTAGACTTAAACAAGTACTCTCTGCACTGATTGGTAACACCCAGACTGGTTTCATGAGTAATAGATTTATAGGCGAGAATGTCAGATTTATTTTAGACCTTATTAATTTCTCGAATCATAACAATACACCTGGTTTTGTATTTTTTGTGGATTTCGAAAAAGCATTTGATACACTAGAATGGAACTTTATTCATGCTACGCTTCATTATTTAAGTTCGGTAAAAATTTTATATCCTGGGTGCGAACATTTTACAATAATGCAAATTCATGTATTTTCAATAATGGCTTTTCTACAGGTTATTTCCCGGTTAATAGAGGCGTACGTCAGGACTGCCCCTTAAACCCTTATCTTTTTATCCTTTGTACTGAAATTTTATCTAAGATCGTACTTAATAATGTTCAGGTTCAAGGCATCACCATTTTGAACCGTGAAACTAAACTATTACAATACGCTGATGATACGGTACTTGTCTTAAACGGTGACCCTATGTCTCTAAAGTCTTCTATCCAACTTCTTCACGATTTTCGTCGAGCCTCTGGGCTAAAAATTAACCTTCAAAAATCTCATTTGTTTCCATTAGGTCCCTTTGTTACCAACCACCCAACTTTTATCCGCAATCTAGATCTTTCACTTCACTTTGGTCCAATTAAATTTCTCGGAGTAAATTTCACGCATAATGGTGATGATTTGTACCGCCTAAATTATGTCATCAAACTATCCCGCCTCAAAAACATATTAAACATTTGGTCAAATAGAGACCTGACCCCAATAGGCAGAAATGTTATTGTTAAATCTTTTGCTTTGTCTCAATTAGTTCACTTATTTCAAGTTCTTCCGGATCCCCCAGAGTCTTTCATAAATGAGGTACAAACTACAATTTTTGATTTTATATGGTCTAAGAATCCCGATAAGGTCAGAAGAAAAACAATGTATGATGATTACAGGAACGGTGGATTGAAAATAACTCATGTGAAAAGTTTTATTTCTTCTTTAAAAATCTCTTGGGTAAAAAGATATTTTGACAGTGAAGACGGTATATGGAAGATTTTCTTCGATTACCACTTAAATTCCTTTGGGAAGCGTTTTGTTTTTCAGTGTAATTTCGCCTCTGAGGATATTTCATCAGTTAAAAATATTTTCATTAGACAAGTTTGCCAAGCGTGGAGCCATGTACATTTCCATACACCTGTAAACAATTACGGTAACCAAATTGTATGGAACAACCATTTTATAAAGACCGGTGATAAAATTGTATACAATGATAAGCTTTGCAGGGCCGGTGTTCTGTACGTTAAAGACTTGTTTGATGATAATGGTAATGTTATCTCTTACATCGATTTTTGTAACAAGTTTCGTATCAAGCAGTACCCGTTTACAACTTATTTCGGGCTTTTGGCCTCAGTTCCAGCTGAGTGGAAAGTAAACCCCTTAAACAATGAAAACTATGGGTCACCATTTACTGCTACACTTAATCATGCCAGTGTAACCAATTTTGCCTACCGCAAGCTCATTGAAAAAATAGTTTTACCGCCTAGATGTATCGTAAAGTGGAATGCCACATTCAAGTTCTCTCAGGAAGAGTGGCAGACAATTTTCCTTATACCCCGGATCACCCTTTCTGACAGTAAACTTATCTATTTCCAATTCCGATTTCTGCATAGAATCCTTGCCACAAACAAGCTGCTTTTCGCTATGGGTAAAACTGAGTCCCCTAACTGTGTATTTTGTAGAACTGAAATTGAAACTATCGACCACTTATTCTGGGGCTGCCCGTACACGTCCTCTTTCGTTTTAGACACTGAACAATATCTATTTGGTACACAGTTCATTTTAAGTAAGTCCGACTTTTTCTTCGGCTACAAACTTCTTTTGCAACATCCATACAACTTTTTTTCTTTGTATTGTAAACACTTCATCTATTGTTGTAAACTAAGTGCGACAACTCCCGACGTCAATAGTTTTTATCATAAGCTTCTTCTTATTCTGAAGGTCGAAAACCACATTTGCTCTAAACCCAACTGTTCCCCGAAAAGAATCCAGAGATTTAACGATGTTGTTAATGCCCTTTCTTCCAGACTAAATGTCTTTTAGGTCTTTCTTTTTGTGTGTGTGTGTTTGTTTTTTTTTTTCTTGCTTTCCTCCTTCGTGTAATAAATTGTTATTTTGACTGATGTCTTTCAGTAACGCGGACCGTAACGTTTCCAAAAAATATTGCGACGGAGAGTTGTAGGGTTGCCTGTGAGATGCCTGTGGGCCATATCCTGTAATGACCACTCCAGATGGCACTTACCTCAATCTCCTGCCCAATTTGAAGCTATTAGTACTGATATTTCATTGTATTGTTTTGCACCTTTTTAGGTATTAAGAAGGGACAGGGGCATAGATATGGACATGTAGGTATGCAATAAATAAATTTGCTATAACAAGGAATTGCTTAAATAGATCTAAAAATGATTTCGAGTTGATGAACAGCTTGTAACTCTCATTAACCATGAATAGATTGTCATTTCCGGGTTGGAAAACTATGTTTTTCTAACAGATTTTTTACTAGTCAACATTTCGTTCGACACTTGTGCTTCCTAAGTACAAACCCTGGGACATTAGTAGCGTAAAATTGTCTGAAGACATGTAATATAATCATTTCAGGTCAAACTAGGACAAATGAATCGATTTACTGTACACAATCACATTTTAAAATAACATAGTCAAGAATTAGGTCAAAGGTCAAATTTCGTACCTTTTTGGCTTTTAATGACCTCAAAAGTCACGTGATTCTCAAAATCTATATATCAACTAAAAGACAATTTGTTTGCAAGTCTTTTGAGGGGTAGTTTGCAACTCTCGAGTTTCTAGATGAAAAATGATAGCCATTTTACTTTCCCCCACCCCTTAAATTTTTGATTTTTCAGCACCCTTGCTCTTGGCAGATACCCCACTATATTTCCCAACCCACCCGCAGACACCCATATACCTGAATTTTTCTGTTAATAGACATGTCAGGAAATCAAAAAACATAGTGGCAGTAATGACCATTCCAGGTGGCACTTGCCTCAATCTGAAGCCAGGCTATATGTGATTATGTTTCTCGGTTGTAAAATGATTTTGTTAATTTTGGTTGACGTTTCTCAATTTGATTACTGCATAGTAGGTTTGCGTGAATTTGAAGAAATGTTTCCGTCCCAAGGAAGGGAGATGTGTTTCAGAGAGGATGCTGTGTCCGACGATGAAAGTAAGTACTTTTATCCAGATAACCAACATGAAATAGGCCTTTACAATTCCCCTAATTTTATATGAACTGACTTCAGTTTTCTCAAAGAATTTGTTTCTGTATCAGTGTAAATCACCCATTTTTATCATATAATATCACATTGAACTTTTTAACATAGTCTCACAGTTCCTAAAAGGGCTTTATGGAGTTACAGGTGCAACTAGCCTCTGAGCCGTCTTCGCCATTGAAAATTTGTAAACCTGGACGTAATCGAGAAAATACTTTAAGTTTTCATTTTTCCACTGCCAGCGCGAAATTTTTGTCTTCTATATAAAGTTCACTGACCATTCTGGCGAAGAGTCGGATGGCGAAAGAAAAGTTCTGATGGAGTTCTGCTCCACAACTCAGAAATTCTACGTCTAGGCGTACCTCGCTGATCTTTTGACCTCTACCCAATGGGTGTACTTGGTTCCGACCAGTGGCGTATACGTAGCCACGAGGGGGGGGGGGGGTGGAGGTTGAATCCCCATGGCCAACCTTGTAATGCAAAAAACACCTAAAATAGCAGTTTTTCTTGCTCCCCTTAGACTTCCCCCCATGTCGTGCTCCAAAAACTCCACCATGACACAATCCTGGCTACGCTACTGGTTTTCATTCCCATGTGACAGGAAGAGATAGTACACATCATAGCCAAAGGTCAAGAGGCATTCATATAGACGAATCCTATCAGCGCTTGTGTTTAGTGACTGTAGGCAGCCATTAGTAGGGTCCATAAGCCTTAAAACGTCTTCATCTATTGTCTACATGAATTTCAAACCCTCATAATTCAGTCAGTGAAATTGAAGGAATTAATGTACAATTTAGTGTACAACCATTCATGATACAGGTATAAGCAAAGAAATTTAAAAATAGAAAAAGGTGATTGACCACAGCTATGGCCGACGATCTGACCATCTGACCATGGCTTGCTGTCCGGACTCGTCTATAGGTTCATGCGTCAGAAGTCTCGAGCATTTCAGGCGATATATGCTTGCCCAAAAATTAAGGAAAGATTGAAGAAAATACCTTTTTATAAGACCCTCGAATGTGCAGCAAACTTTGTAACTTGTTTTTTTATGAATAACATTTCATTATGACTTCAATGCTTTTTAATTTTCGCGCAAATTCTGTAAGGAATTTTGTAAGTCGACTTTTCGGAAAAAATGTTGAGCAAGAATATAAAGAGCGGCCGAGAAATTATTGTTATTTTTACAAGTCGCCCAAATATTCCGCAAATCTTTGTAATCTTTTGCAGCTTTCATGAGAAAAAATTACCGATTTTGGGGCAAAATTGTGACGAAAATTACGATTTTCTGTGTGACTGAAAACATGCGAAATTTTTTAAGATTCAAACGGTTGCTCGAGTTTTCCAGACCTGCCAGAAAGTCAGATCTTGGGGCAGTATATCCCTCTAGCTCCCACTTTGTTCGCCTTTGTCCAGATGTAAATAAGTCCACTTTGGCTTCAAATTTAAATGATACTCAAGTGCGACTTGATGTTATAAAGATAGTCCAAAACGTAATCCAATCTTTACGAATCTTAAGTCAGAATACAAAAGACACCTCTTGTCAAATCGACGGGAAAGACACACTTGGCTGACGAAAAACTGGAAGAGCATAAAGATAACTCCGACGTATGAACATTGGCTCTAACTATATAAGCTGGAAGTCACCCAAGCGCGAAAAAAGACGAAGAGATAGATTTCCTGCTGGCTGAACAAATGACGTTCCTGATCACTTGAGAAAGCAGAGAATTAGAGGGGACTATTGCTTGGATTTTGGCAGTGCCGTAGCTACAGGGGCGGGGGGAGTGGTACGAGGGCTAGAACCCCCATGACCCAACCTTGCAATGCGAAAAACACCTAAAAAGGCGGTTTTCCCCTCTATCTTTGGACTTTTCCCTCATGTCGTGCCCCAAGACCTCCATGACACCAAATCCCCCATGACACAATCCTGGCTACGCGTCTGGATTTTGGTATAAACAGTGGGGGCTAATAATTCATTTTTTTATTTTAACTTCGAAGGAATTGTCCATCTAATGTTTCCCAGGACTAAATATCCATTCTTTGCAGATGTCCAGCTGACAGTCTCGAATATCTGCTAATTGACTGCTTTTGGCTTCACCCTTTTTCCTTTTAAATATCCGTTCTTGAAACCGCTTGATTAACGGAGAGGATCTAGATTTGCAACCCTTTTAGATAATCATTGTCTATATTATAGCTGGTTTACAGCAAAATACGAACGAATGAGCGACTTTTAGCCACTACTCAAAACTAGACGGCCATAGGCCTGCTTCTTTAAAAACAGCCATGAATATGAAGCAAGAACCACTTCTGAAAAACCTTGAGACATTCATTGACATGATTGTTGAAACGCTTAAAATGTGTGGGTTGCCGTTGTAAAAGTCAAGTTTGTAATATTTTATCCTCTATAAAGTCATTAAATATGATACTGTATATCAGTATATCAGATACACACATATGCCTGTAGTTTGAAGGAAGTGCCTTGATTTAAAGCTGCCTCGACTAACTACCATGAGAGGTCGATTGATTTTTCACCCATGACTGGGAAATCCGGTGGAGGCCGGCAGTGCGAAGATCATGAATTTAACGTGCTTATTGATCGCCCATTAGTTGAGTTCCATTCAGATATAAGAGGTAGGACTAAATTATTGATAAAACACATAATGTTAGAATAAAACACGTATTAAATGCATTAGCTCAAAGGGTGTATGAATAGTAAAACGAAAGTATCAAAAATGTAAACAACAGTATCAATATAGTGAGATAAGCGTCCATTCAAATACCCAAACAAAGGAAAGTGAAGTCTGAGCTACACAGGTTACACAAATTACACAGGATACACATGTTATCCATAATAAAGCATTCCCCGTCCAGTGGATTTGGTGGAATATAGTACTAAAAGCAATAGCGAAAATTCACGTCTTAGCCCAAAGTCAAAATGGCTGCCGCTTGTGATAAATTTTACAGAGTGGTTCTCTCGGGCACACCTTGCTTACTAAAGGAGCACATTGAGTATAGATGTCAATATCTAAAAAACAATGTAAAAGGGCACTACCACATGACTCTGCATATAATTAGCATGATAAGATAAGTTTCATGTCTAGTGGTTATTTAAAAATTATAATTTTGAATAAATGATGAAACTTTCCTTCTTACTTTTGTTACATCCTCCTTTCCTGCCTGATTACCTTTTATTGCTTCAGAGAGGAAATGAAGCTCACTACTCGCACACTTGGTATCGTCAATTTTCACATCTGATTAATTTATTGACAGTAATCGATATATTAAAACACCCAAGAAGTTACTTTACATTTAGTGTTAGCTAACAGGCCAGTCGAGTATGTGTTGATTGCTCTTCACGCTGTGAGAACACAATGGCAGCATGGCTCATTTGAGGGCACAGATCATGTAACAAACTCAGATCCCAGTTTCACCTAACGTTGTCTTTGATCAGGGAGCTGGAAGAGTGGGGTGTCTATGTTTCTCAAGAAGAAACGTCACCCAAAGATTTTTGTTCCCCTGCTCGTTATGGTTGTGTGAATCTAATTTGACAGTGTCTGGTCTTTTTTTTTCGAAATCCAAATGGAATCATTACCTCATTACATTTATTTAGAAGTATGAGGATCCCTACCAGTTGTCATCAGTATATTTGAAGCAAACATTACAGAGTTGGAAAATTTGTGTGAATTTCATAAACCAAATCATATTGGCGATCTAAATTGACCAAAAATACTATGAAAGAGCAAGTGAAACTTATAGCGGTACTGTTTGATAAGAGTAAGTAGCACCGCTCACATTACTACTGCGTACACACGTCGTGCATGTGAGCCTTTATCCTGTATGAAACCGAAATGGTGATTTTCATAAAGCAAAACCATGAGAGTGAACAGGTGAAAGTAATAAAAGATGGTAAATTTGATGCCAGTACACGATGAAATACATCGCACTCAGCTAGGCTATCTTGTAAAAGACATAGAGAAAAACCTCGCAGTCTTAGAAAATTGTTCCATGATTTCCAGGAGGGCCCTTTTCTCTTCTACAAGATGAAATATTTTGACATGTTTCATAACCAATTTTGTGAACGAAAACCTGCTGAGCTGCCAGGAGTTAACCACGTGCACTGTCATAGCCAATGAAAAATGGAAGTGTGAGTACCTTGATAAAATGTAGATACGGGCTCTGCTTTGCTGCTCAAAATATAACATCTATAGTTTTTTACATATATTTCGTAAGAGCTCAAAAAATATGAAAAAGAAAGAAAAATAAAAATAAAGAATGAAGAAAAAATAAAAACGATACGTAGGCTTCCTGCAGCATCCCATCAAATCTATTTGCTCTTGTTATGTCATGTGTCATCCCTTAGATTATTGCTTTGAAAGGTGTTAGTAAAGAGGACAAAATTAAACAATTGATGTAAACTTCTAACGATTGATAGATTTAATGGCAATTTCCTCTCAAATCCATTAGTGTATCGTTCTGGTCATGTGCCTTTCACCAGGTCTTACATTATTAGTACGAAAGGCTTTTTTAAGATTCAGTTCACAGCACGAGGGCGACAGATTTTAACAACTGACCTAAAGACCCAACAATGCATAACTTTTAGTGCGAGTATATTGTCAAATAAATGAGGGTATTGTTCTGTTTATGTAATTTCCGCCGAATCTTACATTTTTACTGTTTACTTTGCTTTCTACTAATTTCATAAGAAACCTACAAGGTAGTTAAATAAAGTAACCATTTTGAATTTACGCAGTTTAAATGGCAAGAACAGTAGCTATAACTTCAGGCAACAGCCAAATCTCATAATTTTTTCAACGTACTTTCAAGAATGTTTTAAGACTTGATGTTTAATCACGGTAAACCAAGCATTTAATCCTACTCAATTTCATAATAAGCCAGTTCAGAAATTCGTTTTTGTGGCTATGCACGTACGCACATCGTCCAAACCGTCGGGATAAACAAACCAATCCCGCACCTACAACACGTATTCCAAAATTTGGGTTCATACAGGAATATTTGGTGCAATAATTCTGTCTTAACCCACCCATAACATAAGGAGGGATCTCAAGTGTGGTTTGTGCAGTGGATTGAATCTAAATTGTCTTTTCGGTGCGAAAATTTAGTCTGTCGTAAAGCAGCACTAAGACCCTATTTTCGTTCGACTTGGTTAGAAACAAGCAAACGCTGTATACGCTACTTGCTGAGCTCGGTTTGTATATCCCACGCTGTGCCCCTCAGATCAATGCGGCAGCGAATTACTGAACTCGCTTATTGAGGGGAAAATATTGTCAAATGATTCTCAAGAGCCAACCATGGAATAGGATAGTCTACTATACTAATTCAAGTTGGGGAGACTGTATTTTCCCTTTAATACCTTAAACAAGAGTCATCCAAGCCATAACACTTTGACCCCTAAACACTTGACTACGCACAATTTTAAAGTTTTTGATGCACCCCATATTTTGAGAATGAATGTCAATAAATATTTATAGTCATTCAACAGGTTGGTTGGCATAAATGCAGCCGTTTACAATTTCAACAAATGAAGCATGACGCAAACTCTCACTGTTTGATAGCCCTGAATCTAGACTGTAGTAACTGACATTCAAAAAATAGGCTCAGACACCAAAAACTACTCTTTTGTCCATCTTTCAGACCTCATCGATCAAAATCGTGGCAAATTTGAATTTATGCAAAAAATGCGGATCAGATGCTATGCCGGGTCTGTTCCTTTTTATAGTACGTTACCTCCCTTTTTTGGTATAGTGTATGTATTGTCAATAGAATTCTTTTGGCGATGATCTATTTTAGATAAAGCCAAATATTCATGATATCTATTTAATACAGAGAACATGATTTATGTTCTTCTGCAGATGCTTATGATTCATGCCATGAAATTTCAGTAATTGCGTAGTAGATTGCAGTCATATAAAGTAAAACTAACGGATCTCAATTAAAAATTAATTTAAATTTTAAACAGAATTGACTCCCAATGTCTCAAATACGGAGTAGATTAGTGGTAAATTTGCCTGGTTATTGTTGGATCGTTTTCTAATTTTCTCATTCTTTATTAAATTGAACATTTCATTGGAAACCGAAACTCAAAGTAAACGACTACTCTGGTCCTTTTTTTTTTCCTCCATCGGTTTATTGAAACTTTAATCCATTTTCTTTGTAGTGAAAATATATTACAATATTTACAATGATGTATGCTGACGTTACGTAACATTTAATACAAACGGTCTTGTTATACAAACATACTTCATACAGCACTTCACAATACAACACCTCTTCACAAGTATACATAGTGCTCCTATGTGTAGTTTAATACACCTTTCGAATCATTATTTATTATACATGACATCATTTCAAATATGCATTTATTACTAATACATCGTTATCTGCACTGTGCTTTGAGCATTTAAAAATGTAATTATGTGGGAAGAAACCATTATTGTACCCATTTTTAACTCTATACCTGTATTGATAAGATCATGAAATTTAAAAGTTGTAATGGAATCACTGGTAGGTACGCTGAAGCCAAAAATATCGGACAATGAGTTGTACTATATAATGTCAGGCTAACTTAACCAGCATTCTAACGTATTATATGGTAGACCAGTACTCCTGTACTACATTTACCGTAATAAACAACATATACATCTCGAAGTGAATAGAAGCACACTTTACAGCCTGGGTTCAGGATGCTGACCACAAAAACACTTAATCGAGTCATATGATGAAAGAATCCTTCAGAGCATTGTAATTGACAGCATTGTTTTTTCTAAATCGTGCGTGTAAGTAATTGTACTCCTCAACTTGAATGGCAAATTTAAATTTGTAATAAAACTCGTTTACATCTGGCAGAGACTGCTGAATCTTTTTAGTAAATATGTAATACTTCAAATGGATAATTAAAAAATTGTACGGGTGACGCTTGTTATCATTGAACCCCAAAAAGATATCGTCTTTTGAGAAGACGAATTGCTTGTTAAGGAGTTTTAATTCTACATCAATAATAAATTGGGAAACATAACTGCAACCCAAAACAGATGTTCAAGAGTTTCTACCTCCTGATTACAAAAAGTACATAGATTCGTTTCTATCTTGCCCATAAGACAAAGAAGTTTATTTGTTGGTACGATTCTGTGGAGAAACTTAAATTGGAAGTAGGCAAGTTTTGTTTCACGAACGGAGTTCCATGGCATACTCCAGATATTTTCCCAATTATGTAAATCGAAATTAACCAAATCATTTTTCCATTTTTTCATTGAGGTTGCTTCAGTAGCTACAGTTTTCAAGTAAGTATTATAAACAAATTGGGATAGAGAAGATGCATTAAGGGCACTTTGAACCCACAGTGTCGTACTATTTGGAGATTCCGTAGGGCCACACCCTGCCTCTCTCCAGTAAGACGGGATGCTATTTATCATCCCCCAGTACAAGGTAAACGGGAAATTTTCTAGATTAAATCTTTGCTTAAACGAATGCAGTGAAAGTGGATTTCCCATATGGTCAAAGAGGTCTGACACATACTTAATACCTTTCTTATGCAAAAATTCATAGTAAAAAATCTTATTGTTAATCTGTTAATACGTATGTGATGATTGTTCCACATAATTTGATTCCCGAAACTATCCGTGGGTGTATGGTAAGAGCCCTCTACCCATGCACTGACGACCTGCCTTACAAAGACATTAGGAATACCAGTGAGATCAACTGCTCTACAGTTACAATGGGTAATTAAATCTTTGCCAAAGCAGTGTAGATTCTTATCAAAAAATAACTTCCACATCCCACTAGACTCATCAACGTACCTACGAATCCATGTACACTTCAAACTACTTACAAAACTCTTTATATCCTTAACTTTTAACCCCCCATTCTCAAATGAATTAAATAAAGTTGTTCGCTTTACCTTATCTGGGTTACCAGACCATATGAAGTCAGCAATGACTGATTCGAGCTCTTTCATAAAAGTTTGGGGTGGATTTGGTAAAACAAGAAAAAGGTACACTAATTGGGAAAGAGCAAGAGACTTAACAATTGTATTACGTCCTACAGGGGATAGGTCCCTTGAGGCCCAGACACGAAGACAACTTTTCAGGCGTGAAAGCTTGGGTATAAAGTTCTGTTCCTACTTACGAGATTGGCGAATGCCATTTCCGTCCCTGAATTCCAGGGGTCTAAATTTTTCAAACTTTTCTGCAACAAATGGCCTCTCAAATATAACTTGAAAGCTGTGACTATTTAGATTCAACTAACGAGTCTAGAAAATGCCTTTTCCAACTGTCTGAGGGGTAGGGTTTTGATTTTTTCGTACGCTCCGAGCGAATTAATGGTGGCGCTAATAGTGGTGTCTGTGGTACAGGATTACATATTTTGGGCAGAGAATTCCCCCGAACTCCTATGGCCCAGTTCAAAATGGCATCCTTAACCTGAATACATCACAGCCTCTGAATAATACCCGGAACCTTTTCAAAACGGTGGAAAAGCTTCTACAGGAAAATGTGCTCCTTGCCCCCCCCCCCCCCCCCCCGACAAGTGACCTCATATACGCCTTTGCATGAATCGCTGACTTTTTATGAAAAAGTAAAATAATAATATAAACATGAAGCTGCAAGAATATTTACTGTATCACTAAAAGAGCACTTTTGCTTTAAATATCGCCAGTAAGTTCGTGTCCACTCAACATGGTTTGGGGAAATTGTACCTGCATGGCAACTTGTGGAGCTCCCAAGGCCAACAACAGTTGTTATAACAGAAGCTGTTCCGGAAGTGAAGGATGCTACTGTCCTAACGGATTTCTCATGGAAGGAGGAAACTGTATTCCTCTAAATAAGTGTGAATGCTTTTTGCCAGAAGAGGGAGAAGTTTTGCCGGTAAATAGAAAATGTTTTCTTTTTTAAAACAACAGTATATAGGAATCGAAGATTGTGACGGTGCTGTATTCTGAATTTTTTTCCTAATGACTACGTATTTTTTCCAATGACCACTTGCAAATGCACACGATCTTTGACTCTGTGGAGTGAATATTACGAATTTAACCTTTTCTTTAAATAACATTTACTTAAAGCTATATCTAATCAAATGGAGTAATCATCTCTGTAATCATCAAACACAGAATATTGCCACTGATTTACTGGACCTTCTAGTAGGGCACACGTGTCAGTCATAAATCCTTGCTACTGTCGTAAAGCAAAAGAGTGAACTTATTCACTCTCCAATAGAGTTAAAGTTATGAATTCACTCCATTAAAGTGTTAAATTCACTCCAAAAACAGTGAAATTCACTCCAAAAGAGCGAAGTTTCACTCTTGATGGAGGGCCTACGGGGATCACTCTTTACAAAGAGTGATCATTGCAGGCACTGGTTAAAGAGTGAATTTTCACTTCTCGTGGAGTAAATTCCACTCTTTCTGGGGTGAATATCACTATTTGTGGAGTGAATTTAACTCTCTAATGGAGTGAAGTCACACTTTCCTTTCCATAAGAGTGAGAAAGCAATCTTTCGCTTTAAGAGTACTCAGTCTATGCGGTACCTTACCAGAATATTTATAGGCTACGCTTATCTGGGTGTGAAAAAATGGAATTTTAGTGGTAGCAGGACCCGTTTACATAATCTTAAAAGCTCTTTTGAACCCTACAAGGTTTGCACCACAACGCTTCTTATATAATTTTCAGAATTCATGACGTCGATCCTAGCCTGTAAAAGTCAATTTTTTTTTACACTTCACAGACATCTATATTTATAGACGTCTTTTAGACGTTTAGGCCTATAATTAGATCTGTTGAACTAACATCTAAGTTTTTTTTAAATCTAACGTAAATCTCTCAACTCATTCGCCGAGAGTTAAATGAGATGCACAGTTTTTCCTGTTTCATTTTACATAATTATCTTTCAGATTAACAAGTCCTTCGTTAGCTCTGACTGTTCGAGACGTTGTGTTTGTCAACCAGATGGGCTGGTCTGTTTGGATGACTATACATGTAGTCCCAATGCGTTGTGTGATATCAGGAACAACGTTCGCTCATGTTACTGTAATGACGGTTTTATTGGAGATGGCCAGACTTGCAGCCCTGTAGAACCCATCGATTGTTATAACCTATTTATTGCTGGATTCAGTACAAGTGGCGTGTATACCATTCAACCCATAAACGTGAACGGGATTCTACCATCGTTCGATGTAAATTGCAATATGGAAGACGGGGGCGGTTGGACGGTAAGTTCGCACGTACACATCTAGAAATGGCCACAGTTACACCGAACCCGTAGTCGGGGCCACCAGGGGTTCCCCAATATTTTTTTTTTGCTTCACTAAGGAATTTCAAGTTTACATCCACTTAATAACCAGGAATCCATCCCTTCCTCACGGCCTTCCCTAGACGGGGTATTCTGTCTCGTGGTAGAGCAACCGGAATTACGGGTTTAAATCTCAGGTCAGGTAAGACCAAAGAATTTGAAAATTAAACTCCACTGCCGTCTGCGTGGTGCTTTGCATCAGCAATGGAGTAGGGGAAAAACCCGCAACTGGGCAAAGACCGCGGGCGCCACTAGATTAAGCCAGGAGTTACATGTAGGGGCGTTAACCCCAACACCCAACCAACCCGTTGTCTCTCAAGTTTCTTTTTAATAACGATATTTTCTGAAGACTCTCTCCATCCCATGGTATGACTTCAAATTGTTCTTAAAGAATAGTTATTAGAGATATTTACTTGCTAAAATCACCCATGAGTTATTTAATACAACCAGCTACCTTTCACTGGAAGACACACTGATGATAAACTTCACGTTACAGGTTATTCAGAGGCGGATAGACGGCGACGTTGATTTTTACCTTGGCTGGGAGGATTACAAGCATGGCTTTGGTTCACTCCAACATGAATTTTGGCTCGGGAATGACAAGATTGCTATCTTAACAAACCAGAAAGACTACCAACTTCGAATTGACTTTTTGAGCAGCGTAGGTACCCCTTACTACGCCGTTTACACTCTGTTCCGTGTAGGCAGCAAAGATGATAACTATACACTGGAATCTGTTGGACAATATTCTGGCAACACAGGTTTGTATGATAATGTATCAGTAAGTAAGACTTAAGATACACGACTTTTAGTAAGATGTTAAAAATACTCTTTCAGACTTGGGTAACTAGTAATTCACTGTTACAAATAAAGGATTGTAGCGCTGCACATGTACGGGAAATTGTCAGAATTACTGTACTACAGTCTGTATATGTTGGATGGTTCGAGGGCAGATGGGCAGTGTGTAAAAAAATCGCTGACCGGCTAACGGTATCGCTGATCCCTAATCTAATCTCCAAACTTAGCGATAGACTGGCAACAGCCAGCTACGAAATTCCTTTTGAAACAGTGCGCGGCGTGCTAGGTATTCATCAAGGGGTCCGTTAGTTTCCGCCCTCGCTACTTTCCGCCCCTAAAAATCTTAGGGCGGAAAGTGATGTTTGAACTGACATGTGTTAAAAATAACTGTTAACTTCAAATTTCAAAACCAAGTACAAGAAAGCAATGAAATTTGTGTTTAGGTCTAAAAAATTTTCAGTATCCTCATCGAAAAGAATGAATTGTATGACCGTTTTTCTAAACGGCAAGCCTTTAGTCACAGACTCCTATTTTTTACGTATAGAAGCTCCGCTTGTCTATAGGTAAGCTTATGCTGATTGTGTGTACAAATATTCACGGCACTGAATACCGTATGCCTGTACGTATGTACGTATTAGTATACTGAAGTCTACAGTGAAAAAACTGCGTGGAAAGATGTCATGATGGCAGTAACGGGCGTCGCATTGAATAGTAGAAGACAGTGGCGGAGCTAGGGGTTTCGGTCAGAGGGGCGAAAATGGTCTGCAGGGGCGCTTCGAAGGAGTAAATACCCTGATCCTCCGCACGATCGAAGCCACATTTCTCCTCAGCAAGTTTTTCTATTAAAACATGTTAAAATTTCTATCCTTGGGAATCCGCTGAAGAAAATTCGGGGGGAGGGGGGCTAAATTCTTGTAGGGGGAAAGCTCCGCGCCACCATGAGTTGGCGCGGAGCGCAAGAAAATTTTGGCCCAAAATGCAGCTCAGATCGATGGAAATGACATTTCTAAGGCCTATTTACCGCATATAAATAGGGAAAACACTGAGTGAACTGTTAAGAAATATTGATGTTAATTTTTCTTCGTCTTTTTCTTTATGTTTTCTTCGTTTTTTCAGGTTTTTTATTTATTTTCCAGGGGAGGGAAAGCCCCCCCCCCCTTGCCCCTACCTGCGGACGCGCATGTTTCTATCCTCTCTTCCATATTCTAGTATGAAGGCAGTCATTATATTTTGTGTGTTATTGTCAGGTCTCGATTTAAGATTTTGATGTAATAATGGGCCACTCTTTGAAGGTAAAGATTAAACCTGCTAGAGCAAAATAGCAAGCAATCCTACTGAGGGAAAAAGTTATGGAAATTAATCACCGTTAGGTGTACATTTTTGGCACCTGGAAATCAAGATAAGTACACGAAGAAAAATTAAATGAGGTAATTTATATCATGCGACCACTCTGAAATAGCCATTTTTAAGTACATCAAAAGAAATAGCCAAGACAAGAGGTCTGTTTGGCTTTCTAGATACCAAATTCATAATAAATAAAAGTCTCCTAAACTTAAGCTTTTTTGATGCAATGTTCTGGCATTTGAGACCTCGGAAGTACAGAAATAAGCATTTTCATAGAATTATTGTGCAGTGTCAGAAATAGCCATTTATTATGATAATGGTCACTTAAAGGAAAGCAAAATGAAAATTACTCATTACAACTCTTAAATCATTACCACTATTTTAACAGTTCTGTTTTATGTTAACCTGAATGCTCTCTTCAAATGATCTTGAGAAACGTCTTTTTATTGTCTATGTTGACATTTATCCCCGACAACAAGAGGGCTACTTGCGCTACAATTATTGCTGCGCCCTTTGCAACATCTTTTACCGGCCGGGAGGGTTGATTTAATGTCAGTCTGTGTATTTTGTAAGCTTATAATCACGCTTGGTGTGGAAGCAATGAACTTAGCACAGCGACAACATTCATTAGTGCGTATAAAGCATGGAGATACGTTTGCGGCAAAACCTAACCCTATGTTACAGAAGATTACCCTTTTCATCAGAATGAAATGCAGTTAGTACATTTATCGGTGGCTGTTTGAGCATTTTGTTATCTGGGCCTTAAAACAACGCTATTAAATTTTGTCTTTTGCCAAAAATGGTGTAAGAGTAAAGTGTGTTGAAAACCCAAAAAGGGCGCCGACAGTCGATTTTGGTCCGTCAGGGGGGCGACCGCCCCCCTGACCATATGGCAGCTCCGCCACTGGTAGAAGACATCGACGAAGTTTGAAACTTTAAGGAAAAGTTGGTGGAATCCTCATTTGACAAAAGTACCACTGAAATCATGTTCAATTCCATTACTTTTAGCCTCCCAAAAAGATGTTTTCTGCTAAAAATAAAAGGGGCGGAAAACACCGTTTCTGAGGGGCGGAAAGTAGCGAGGGCGGAAACTAACTGTAACCATTAATCAACATACCCGAATCCACCCCTTGGAATATTAAACACTTCCTTGAATTGTAGGGGTTAGTTAATTTGGGGCATTTATGTTGAACACGAATTCTAAGTCATTCCAACATGTCAGGAAAAAACCATGGGACTAGGCCGGGGAAGATCATGCGTAGTATGTTTTCTTCTTCATCCAGTCTAGAATGGGGCCATACATGGCAGACCAATGATGTAAATGGTCTGAGGGCCGTGGGCTGGGGTTGGTCAAGTGTTGTCCTCAGTGGACGCATAGCTTCTTCGGGAAGCAACTTGTAGTTTGGTTTCGCCGAACGCCTCTTTAACATAGAGTCGGGAGGACTTGTGAAAAAGTAAGATTTTACAAAATATTGTTTCCATATTAGTGGAGCATTGTCTGTATAGTACATTATATTAAAACAGTGGTTTAACCAAGGTGGAACAGGGTGAGAGTAACCGATTTTGGCAAATAATGAGGTTCAAATGTTAGATGAAGAACAGGAAAATTGATGTGGCTACTGTATTTGCTTTTTTTCAACATAGGAATGTCGGCTATGCTCGTCCTTAAGAAACAAAATTTTGCAAGACAAAACATTTTCGTTTTCCCCAAATAAGAAAAAGAATGAGTTTTTTTTCGTTGTGAGCTAACTGGTTTTTAGTCCCATTAAGATGAGAATATTCTGCCTGACGTGCGGCGTGAGTGGTAATTTTGGCGACCCTGAATGAGGAAGGCACATTTGCAGAAAAAACGTCAAAAGGGTCTAGGGTGTACTCGTAGCATGGAAAATATTTGCGCAATGGAAGTAAGATGACATGTGGTATAGATGTAGCTTTCGATATCAATTTTCAAGAAACTTTGAAGCGATTATACCTTTTGTAGTTTTTTCAACCGGTAAAAACAAAAACATAACGAATGTTGATTTCTTTTATTCACTACAGGCCGTGACTCCCTGAGTTATCACGTAGGTCATATGTTCTCCACCTACGACAGGGATAACGATGGCAGCCATTATAACTGTGCTGTACGTTATCAAGGAGCCTGGTGGTATAATGGTTGTTACCAGTCTAACCTTAATGGCGAGTACTTTGGGGTTTCTTTCTATGGTATATACTGGACTGGTTTGTCACAAGAAAACCAAATCGCTTACGTAGAAATGAAGATACGACCAACAGAAACTTAAAACCCTCCGAAGGATCTACGACAAAACATTATTTTGATGTATGAATAAGAAACTATACCTAAACAACGTGAAAAATTGCATCGATATTATTAGCCAGGTATAGCGGCAAATACTGTTTCTAGGTTTGTTACTTCAAGCATAGACGTACGGGGATAATTTTGGTGGGGAGGGGGAGAGCAAATTTGCAGGAATAATGTCACCATTGATCATGTTTTGCACGAATGGACAGCTGTTTTTGCCCGAATTGGCAGGGCGAGTGCCCGGCCCCTGCACCCGCCTCATACACCTATGACTTCGAGGAAGCAAAAGGATATTCAACAATGGCGTTTGTCATTTTCAGTTTTTTAAGCGTGGCTGCATTAGGTTAGGTTAGATGGAGTGAAGTTTGCGGCTCAGTTTTCAACCATTTGGTTCAAATCGAGCCGGCCACGGCCCTTTTTCCAGCTACGACTTACTCGTCTGTTTTTCCTACTCCTTTGCTTATGCTGAGCCGACCAAGCACAATGGCAGTAAGTTCCGTTTTTAAAGTCTTCGGTATGACCCGGCCAAAACTCGAACTCCAGACCTCCTGACTGTAAGTCTGATGCTCTAACCACTTGAACATTTAGTCGGTCCGCGTGGCTGGGAGATACGTCTTGCTTACGTGGTTCTTCCAGGGAGTTCTTCCGTCTATTGTATTATCCTTCAGAAGATAGTGTTTCATGGCTATTTCTTGCAAGTGAGGATTGAAACTTAAAGTGAACCTCAAGTCAAAAAATTCCAAAATATATACTAAAGAGCATTGAAGATGAATTCTAGCAGTTCAACTCCTATCTTCATTGGACATTCCTTAGCTGAGATATATAATGTTGCAGTTTATTCACTTAAAAACAAATTTGTCCATTGCGCAATAATTTCTTTCTTGTTGTACAACTCACATGACCTGTTTTGTATCCCTTTAAAATTACAAATGTTTTTATGACCTTGAACACTTCCTGTTTGCTTTCATAGCATGTTGCACAGAACGGGCTTAATTTATTAAATCGCTACATTAGAGTAAAAGTGATATCACACCTTGGCACAAGGTACAGTAATTTTCAGAAAAACAAAGAAATACAAAGATTGTAATTTGAGTAGTACAACAATAACATCACAAATTATTGCGCAATATACCATTTTCAGTTGAGTGAATAAACTTCAACCAACGTTTTATATCTCACATCAGGAATGTCCTATGAAGATGGGAGTTGGATTGTTAGGATCCCTTTTTCATGTTCTTTAATATATGTCTTTGAATTTTCTAATGAGGTACACTTTAATCTTGCATATCTCTAATACAGGCAAAGAACATGAGATTAGTCAAGGGAAAATCGGCAGTGAAAATGACGTACAAACAAAACCCGGCGATTTTATAAATTTAGGACTATGAGGTCACGTGTGGGTGAAAAATACTGCAATATTTAAACAAATTTTACTCTAGAGTCTTTTATTTAAAGGAGTATTTTATTTACACACCAGCTAAAATGTGAGTCTGAAAGAAGAGAACCAAAAACAATATATATAAAGGCTACCCGCACGCTTTCGACCTTATTTAAAATGTGTACATCCTGACTGCAGAGATTGAATTTTGTGGCAACTTGTATAATAATAGGTTGCGGTGTGTCTGCCACTCTTCATTTAAGCGATTGCATTGTTGGTCAGGTCAACAGAGCATTCGACTTGCAGCCAAGAGGTCTGGGATTAGACTCCTGACCGGGTCATACAGAAGACTGAAAAAGGAACCTAATGCCGTTGTGCTTGGTGCTCATTTAAAGAAAAGGAGTAGAGGAAACAGGCCAGTGAGCCACAACTGGAAAAAGGACAGTGAACGGTCCGACTTAAACCAACTAGTTAGATACTGAGTAATAAAATCTAATCCTAACTCAACTCCGTTCAAATTACCGTTTTACACAACGGCAAAAACACAAATGCACTTTTTCTCAGGGTATACCTCTTTTAAATCGTGTTCATTTTTATACTGAATCAGTACTTCCTAACGTTTGGTCTAAACATCTGCATGTTATGTTAAGTTCCTATAGACGAATCCGATAAGCGCTTGCTTTTGGTGACTGCAGGCAGCCATTAATGGGATCCATCAGCCTTAAATCGTCTTTATTCATTGTCTACATGAATTTCAAACCCTCATATTCAGTGAAATTCAAGGAATCAAGATACAATTTAGATTACAACCATCCATGATACAGGTAATCAAGGAAATTGAAACATTAAAAGGTGATAGACCCCAGGTATGGCCGACTGAAATCAGACCATCACTTGCTGTCCGGATTCGTGTATAGTTCGGCTTTATTCTTGGGATCTATATTTTGTGTGCTAAGTTTTTTGCAGAGAATTTTGTTGAGCCGGTGGGGCTCACCATATAACATGTCTTTCGTTACAAGAATTTTTTTCAAATACTTTTTGCAAATGCTTCAATGATGTCGTCGATATTTTTTCAATCTAGCCCTATAGCACAGTACTGAAGTCAAGTAGACACCAGCTCTTCGACGAGGAGTGAGACCAAACCCTGAACCTATTATAAAAGATCAAAATAAAACATTTAGTAAATCATTCGGGACTTACGGCTTGGCGTCAAAAAAAGGAGGAAAAACTTTAACTAGGTGGTTCTTAGAAATGTTTGGTTTCGAAGAAAGTCTGTGCTCCCATCCTATGCATGTAGCTCCAATTATTCCAACTATGTTTTCTTATAGCCAAGAAAGTCTGTGTTCCCGTCCTTATCCAGGATATGTAGCTCAAATCTTTCGAACGAAGTCTTTCTTAGCCAATCTTTAAATTAAATTTTGATATTAATGGATAGCATACTCCAAAGGAAAATTTTTAGATCCTTCCAAGCAAAAATGTACCCAGTGGGAAGGTGTCTTTGGGAGCGAAAGCAAGACGCCGGATGATTCTTCAAGACGGGTTCCCTTCCACCACCCTGGGCTCAGCATTTCGACACTATACGTTTCTTACAACCTATACTATGATTGTGAGCCCTGATTTAAGAATCTTTCAAACGGAAAAGGAAAAAAGAGAACTTCTCATCGATTCCATTTTTGGGTGTCTCTCCACGATGAAGAATACGCGGAAGGAAAATTGAGGAAACTTGTAAAATAACTTGTATATTTAACGGATCTGAAACTGGAATAAAAACAATAAAAGTGTAAGCTAGTGAAGGTTTTCAATTTTAGAAAACTATAGTATAACTCAGTATACTTTCCTTATGGCAAACGCCATAGAATGAAGTTGGGTAAAATATTGCGAAATAGTCAAATGTAAAAAATGAACATGACGTCATTTCGCTATGTTTCTTCGTTTTATTTGGAGTGAAATCAATCTTGGTATTACTCACGAGACCGTCATTCTTAAGTTTTCATGGTATGGCATTTTCCAGGCTTGTCAGTAAAACATGAGCAATCGATAGTTCGAGTTTGCTTGCAATAACCGTCGGCCTGAAAAAATATGTAAATATTCTCGTAGATCTAATTTTTGCCAATTGTTATTGTTTGTGAAGCGAAAAGAGTGGGACAAACTCGGCCCGGATCTGCCTCTGTTACTTTGCAGCATTGAATGAGATGTTTTACATTGACGCTTTCCAACTGTGATGCAAGATCTGTGATGGTCAATCTCATTTTTCCAAGTTCCCGGAGAGCCGCTGGGCCTTAAAAATAATTACAGGCCGGGTGTAAGTCGCAGGCCCCTGTCATCATGACACAACAATTGCTTACGGTAGCCAGCAAAGCCCATAAAACATGATCGTGCTTTCCATGACGTGGGTGAGTTTAGGCTTATCACAACCTAATCGTTTACTTGAAAAGTCCTTATATTTCACCCCAAACTCACAGAAATTCAAATATATCCATTATTTTGTCTGTAATATAGCATTACCTACTTATGTGGAAGGAAGGTATGATTGGTTGACGTTGCCACGCTACTGACTACGACCATGGTTAACATTACGTTGTTGCGTTGGTGGTTTATATGTCAACTGAGCGTTATACGAAAATGTATATTTTGAAAATTAAAAAATTAACATGCTGTCCAAATGAGAATTCCTTAACACATACTCAGTTCAAAGCTTGAAAAAACCTCTTCTTACATTACCAAGATGCGGGAAGGGCCCCATCTCCTTACACACCCTTATAGAAAGATGTTCAATGATAAAGGTTTATCCTTCTACATAGATAGATAGATTAAATTTATTGTCCATTTTAGAAAAACGGAAAACCCTTTTCCGTCGACAGTTCAACATCAAAACATTGTAATAACAAAAAGAATGAAATGATATGTTAAAAACAAAAATCTACCTACAGAAATAGAATAAAAACCTAAAAACAGAATCAAGTCGAAAACACATATTAAAAGCACTACAGGTACACACTACCCAGAAGAAATGCCGGAAACATGAAGAATGAAACCTGATAAATGGATAAAACGATTAAAATCATTTATCCATTCCCCTTCTACCAGTCTAGTGTCAAAAAACTCATAGCCGCCTTTGAGTAGATACTGCATACATTGGTCCAGACAGCTGTAAAATGACATGTAGAACTTACGGTACAATAAGCGAGTTCGGTAACTCACCGCGTGGAATTGTGGGCCACAGCGTAGGAAACACAAACCGAGCTCAGCAAATAGCGTTCGGCGTTCCCTTGTTTTCGTCAATGCATGCAAACGACACTCACTAAGTGTCTAGCCAACTCGCACGAAAATCAGAGGGTCTCAGTCCTACTTAACGGCAGATTAAAATGCAAATTTTTACGCCACAAACACATTTTGGACACAATCCTCTGCACAAAACCACACTTGAGATCCCTCCGTATGTTATGGATGGATGAAGAACGATTTTACGGAATTGTCATGTAAACTCAAATTTTGGAATACGTACTGTTGGTGCGGGATTGGTTTGTTTACCCCGACGACTTGGAGGATGCGCGCATGTTCATAGTCACCAAAACGAATTACCGAACTGGCTTATTGAACTTGCGTCCAAATTATTAAATTAAACTTGCCTCCAAATTATTAAATTAAGTATACCAAACTTCGCCCTCTCAAATTCTAGGATGTGTCATAAATTGGAAGCAATTTACATTATCAAAGCCAATTTTGAATAACACCCTTGTAAACGGGGAAAACATCTACGTTTTGTTGTATTTTAAGTTTTCCATGCGGTGGCCACCTTCTAGGAGCGATAGCACATTGTTAATAGATGTTTTAGTCACGTGGCCCAAATGGCAAAGGACATTGTTGGCAGGGGTTTGATGTGATTCAGTTAAGAGAGTTGGAAATACCCATTTATCAGGAGAGCTGGAAATACCTTGGAAGACGAGACTGGTCCTTTTTATTTGCTATAAGCAGACACAAACACACACCTCCATATCAAGTTCACTTTCTTTTTAAATTCAATGTTGTGACTCGGAAATGAAGAAATTGATATTTATCTCTGTTACTTACTTCCTCATTTGTGGTAAAATACGGATAAAGCTTGTAATTGCACACTAAAGCCCGGTTCACACCGCCACGACGACCCAAGACACGACGGCGACCACCCAACGCGTCGGCTGGGGTATGGGCGGTGTGAACACTCCCACGACTACGATTCCGTCGGGTCGTACGCCGTCGGCAAGATTAAACATGTTCAATCGTAGTCGGGTCTAGGCGGTACTCGTTGTGTTGGTGTGAACTCGTCTTCGACGCGACAAACAGGCCTCATGCGGTTTGTCCAATCAGAGCGCAGCATTCACCCATGGTACACAGTTCCAGTTACGGCATGTTTTTATTGCGCAACACCGAGAGCAGGTATTATCAGGATTTTAGTTGATGCAAACTTCTGCGTGCTCGGAAAACGAACGCACTTATAAAAGTGCGTCACTTGAACATACCTTGCACAGAAAAAGACGGAACAAGTCCGTTAACTTCATTCAAACCAGTCATTGTGCGTTCATTTTCAAGCATTTACGTAGGCCTAGAATACCGAGCCAATTAGAAATTACTTCCTTTTTAAGGGGAATATTTTTCTTTCTACATTTATTTTCAAAATAACAAGTGTTAATACCTTTGTAAGACATTCGTTCGCCTACGAAGGCTGGCAGATAAATCTGCAATAGCCGACTTGTATTCATCCTCTTGCATGTACGCACAAGCGTGCTGGGTGGAGACGAAGGTCAGAGCAGGGAGGTGTTAGAGGTCCTAACACCTCCCTGGTCAGGGAGTAGCACCGTAGTCATCTTGAGCTTCTTTTTTCGCCTTATGTTTTTTGAAGAATTCTTTTGCCTCATTTTGAGCGGAACTCCAGCTGGTGCGGGGAGGTGCGTCCGCAAGCACCCCCTCCTACAGCCTACGTCCCAGGGAAAACACAGCCCTTAAGAGAAGCAAGCCAATGAGCCACAACTGGAAAAAAGGCCGTGGCCAGCCCGACTTTGACAATTCGGTTAGAAACTGAGCCGTTAAAGCCCATCTAACTTACTAATTCATATACCGAGTTCAATCTTTTAAAGGACACGATACGCAAACTTTGGACAGTGTAAAAGGCCTACTTTAGAGCCTGTACACGCCAATAATTTCTTAATTGCGACCCAGAGGCCAAAAAATGAACCATTTCAAATTTATTGTAGGGCCTAAATCTCAAACCTGGAATAGCCTGATTGATGGCGCGCCACGTGCAGCGTCGCTTCATCGATTAGTGTCGGAGCGGTGTGACATGGTATTTTCGTGGGTTTAGGAAGGCGCCAGAATGTCTACGATTTATGCAGATTGTCTACGACAGGTGAAGTCTTGTCGCGTCGTAGGTAGTCGTGTTAGTCTTTAACTTTATCAGAATTAAGGAATCGTGCAATCATGGATCTGGAACAAGTTGATATTACTCTGACTTCATGGTCATGTGTTTAGAGCATCCGACTTGCAGTCGGGTGGTGTAGAATTCGACTCCCGGCCTGGTCATACCGAAGACTTTAAATGTAGTACCTACTACCATATTGTGCTTAGTGCTCAGCAAAAGCGATGGATAAGGGAAAACAAGCCAGCTAGTGTGCCACAACTGGAAAAAACCATGTTGCTGGCCCGACTTAAGCAGAAACTGAGCCATGAAACTCTATCTGACTAACGTATATACAGAGCAAACACATGTAGCTGCTCACGTTCTTTCCAATAGGGCATTTGAGTATACTTTAAATTGCACTTCTTCATAATCATATTTGAAGCATGTGAATATTCCCCCGCATCGCCCGAATATTTTGCTACTTTCCTCTTCCTGTGGCAATAATACACTAGGTCCCACACTGGCCTTACAAAATTAAATCTGCTGCAAAGTATTTATCTACTCCTCGCCAAATTTAAACAAAATCACTTGTCAAATGCAAATACTAGTCTAAGCGATGTTTCGACTGTTTATTTGGGGTATATCCAACCATAATTGTATGGGGTTTGGTACTGGTATTGGGACTGGTGTGAGAAACACAACTAACAGCTTAGATCAAGTGCCGACAAACCACATCAAAGCTATGGTTCGAATAACTTCGAATATATGCGGTCACCAACTCTATTTTGAGCCGTGAACACAATTTTAAACAAGAGGGCAATCCACGGAGTTGCATATCTCATCGCTAACATGTGCGCAAGTTGGTTACAGAACTTGAACTATGTATGAGCTAGAAGTTTTATTTGTTCGGAATGTTATGCTACAGTAGAATGTTATTGACAAAAATTACCATACTAAAACTTAATACCACAATCTTGAAGTCCAAGGGAAGCGATATTTTTTCGTTCCAAGGGACGGGGTTTTTTGGTAAGATAGAGAGGGGAAAGAATATGGCACAGACCAATCAAGTTCTTGGAACAGGCGCACCCCTTATTCCAAAAAACATCATTTGGATATTTAAATTCTGACACTGGATTATATAAGAACTGGAGAGATAGTCTACCCAATCTTTGTAACGCTTGCCCTTTTAAACCAGTAGGCCTATCTAAGATTTTGGAACAAATTTATTTTTTAAGATGCTGTTATCCCCTTGCAGCACTATGAAAAAACAACGAGCTTGGCTGTTACACTAAACTGATACGATTAGATATGGACGCAACGATTATAAGAGTAAGACGCTTTCGGGTGCGTAATTGTTATTATTCAGGCGCTCGTAATTCAACTATTCAGGCGCTAGCTGGGCGTATTCTCCATTTTGACGCGACGGCAAACTTCATGTGTGTCGAGCTGATATGCACATCAAGTGCGTCTCAATTAAAAAACTGGGCGTGTGCGCGATGTTGAACGTGTGGCGTTAGAAGGTTTCCGGGCGACGCACAAACCTTTTCTGCGCACTGGCCTGTGGCCAATCCTAGCCCATGGCAAGGAAATTAAGGGCACTAATATGTAAGATAGGTAGGCCCTATGCCTAACCTGATGTTAGTCACCCACAGTTTCATATCTTGGGTTATAACTCAAGCCTATGAATGGCGTAGGTTTAGCCCCAAACCTAGTCTACATACTGTTAACCAGCTTGAGATTTCAAGTCTAGCCCTAGGTTTGACTTTAACTCTCATACTACTAGGCCTAACAGTTACAGCAACTTTGGAGTGAAAACAACTGTCTGCGTAGACCATACGAGAACACTCTAGATATAAGGGCTATCAAAGTGAAGTGCGAGCAGAAACTTAAAAATGTCACTGCAGCATACAAGCTAGTGAAAAAAGAATTTGAGTTGTGAAGACGAGACTACGAAGTACTAACCTAGAAGTCTAGCCTATTTATATAAAATGATGAAAAATAGGCTACTGTAGTTACAAAACATTAAAGTGGGCATGACACGGCCAAAGTAAGTTCCTCGGTAACTGTTCTTTGGGTACACCTTGACATAAAGTAAATTATGTCCATAAATACCGAAATGCGACGTTTTGAATTCCCAATTACAGGCCAGGCTCAGACCATTTGAAATTCGAAAGCGGAAAAACGAATGTGAACGCGTCTCAAAATGGTGACGTCATTGGAGGCACGGTTAACAACACTGTACCAGAGAGCTCACAATCATCGAATCATGTGCATGGTAACGCGTGTTAGCGCATACATAATTGCAAACACCGGTGCTCCGATAGCGGTGAGCGTGGCCACTGACTACATGTGAATTGTGCACTGCGCGGTGACTGCTTATGGTATTCGCAACATAGTATTCGCAATAGCATCTTCATCAACAGCCCATACAGTAAAGACGCGCTTGTAATGGGGACGCGCTTGTTGTGGTCTGCCCACACATATTCATAGCTGTTTTTATAGCGACCGAACCGCGTCTTTCTTGCACAAAAACAAATCTATTTTTACCCGCGCGCATATACACGCGAACATATTGGCCGATGATTTGCTCCGAATCCCTACCATGGTCTGCGCCTTTTGCTCTGTATGTTTGACTCTGTATTGTGATGCATGCAATCGTTTTCATGAAGTTGCTAAGATAAGATAACTTTACCGAACGTTTCATTAGTTCCACACCTAGATGCGCGCCGTAGGGCGGGGTTTGTGCTGCCAATTGCGTCATAAAAGTCAGGTGAGCTGTTGCGGCATTTTTCGAAACTTGATTTTGAACGCAGTTTCCCTTCGAATATCATTTATGCCGAATTGTACGGGTTTTTAATGGGGTGTGAGGTGATATTTGTAAAATACTGTATATAATCTTGCAATACACAAAAGTTTTTGTGGTCGTGTCAGACCCACTTTAACCTTTGACAATCTGTAAAGTGAAATATGTCCTTGGTTGCCATAACAACCACACGTATCGGTACAACTTACAGTATCATGCCTAGGCTATTACACTTAAACTTTCAGACTTGTGGGATGCGTCCGTTAAGAGTTAAAGTAAATACAAAAAAAAAAAGTATTTGACCCGCTGTCACGTGACCTTTGACATTGGTTGCCATGGAAACTAAATATTTTGGTAGAACTAGTCTACCCCATTATACTTTTGAAGTTTAATGTAAAATGAAGGTTTTCTTTTGAAGTTTTAGTACAAAACAGGAAAAACGTGTTTTGCAAAATGTGACCTTTGACCTCTGACCTTGACGTTTTCCTGAGGGTCTTGGGAGACACAGTTCCTAATTCTGGGGTACTATCTACCAATTTTGAAAAGAATCGTTCCAGCCCACTAGGAGGAGTTTGAGGGACAAAAACGTTGTTTTACCAACAAATTATAACTTGAAATTTTTTTGTTCCACTCTACCACTTGACCTTTGACCTCTGTTGCTATGGCAACCACATATTTTGGTAGGTCTAGATGCAATCATCATATGTGTGAAGTTTCGTGTCAGGAGAGCCTTTCGTTTTTGAAATATAGCAGAAAACGTGATTTCACTAAATTTGACCTTTGACCTGTGACATTTGACCTTCACTTCCGGTTGAGTATTAAAATGGAATTGTTCTACCTGAAGTACCATTCTACCGACTTTGAAGAAAATCGGCCCAGCCGTTTACGAGATATTAGGAAAACAAAATTGGACACACACACACTCACCCACCAACACACACACACGCACACACACACGGACAGGTTTTGACCCCTCTCTCAGCCTTGGACCTTCAGTCACCCCTGGGTACAGTACCTCACCATGGGTTAGACCTCGAGACTAGTAACCTGGGGAAATTAACCGTTACCATGGCAACCATTGCGATTTCAGCTGGCATTGCCATATATAGCCCCATAGGCAACGTGACTACAATATCTCACCCTCCCTCACGGAGCGATGAGATAATTATGCACCGTTGATTTTATGGTCTGTAAAGTGAAAAAGGTGTGCTATTCCCCAGCAAACATATTATGCAAAAGGCATGAAATAAAGTACTTTTTCATGAGATTTGGCTTGGTGTTTAAATTGCTTGTGAATTTAAGCAGCCTAGACCAATCTCTTAGTTTACACCCAGACGTTTGGGTAGCAGCCCTATATTCCGACACCCCTATATACGGAAAAATCCATAACGTTCCAACACTGGCTTTGTTCCGACATCCCTATGTTCCGACAACTCGATCGTAGTTGAATATAGAGATTGTCGGAACATTGGGGTGTCGGAGTAAAGGGCAGTCACCGACGTTTGTGATAAGACCTACGGATTATAGACATGCTGAAACAAGAGGATCTCACCTTTGTCTAGCACCAATCAGTTTTGTTTTTATAAAATTTTCAAAGTATTGAAGAAATCAAACGTCGATGCAGAATAGGCCTTTATTGACCACGAGCAACAGAGGACGAATGTTCCATCACTTAAGCTTCATACAATGTTTATAGTGTTGAGAAATGCTTGCCAGTACTGCACATCATCTGGAAGTTCTTGCATTGCATGGAGTAAATATCTGGAGGACACTGCATGCAATTCAGCCATGGCATGAACACTAAGATACTAAAAGGACCAATCCTCTCACCCCAAACTATTCACCGAAATTCTCAATTGTTTCAGCTCTTTGATTGACGGCTAATTCAAACAATGCAGAATACCAAATTTATAATACAAAGCATGAACTGCAATGGGAGTGTTTTGATTATTATTATCTCATCGCTCCGTGAGGAGGATGAGATATTGTAGTCACTTTGCCTATTGGGCTATATATGGCAATGCCAGCTTAAATCGCAATGGTTGCCATGGTAACGGTAAATTTTCCCAGGTTACTAGTCTCGAGGTCTAACCCATGGTGAGGTACCCCAGGGTGACTGAAGGTCCAGGGCTGAGAGAGGGGTCAAAACCTGTCCGTGTGTGTGCGTGTGTGTGTTGGTGGGTGTGTGTGTGTGTGGGTGTGTCCAATTTTATTTTCTTAATATCTTGTAAACGGCTGGGCCGATTTTCTTCAAACTTGGTAGGATGGTACCTCAGGTGGAACAATTGCATTTTGATACACAACCGGAAGTGAAGGTCAAAGGTTACAGGTCAAAGGTCAAATTCAGTGAAAAACACATTTTCTGCTATATTTCAAAAACGAAACGTTCTCCTGACACGAAACTCTACACATACGATGATTGCATCTAGACCTACCAAGATATGTGGTTGCCATAGCAACAGATGTCAAAGGTCAAGTGGTAGAGTGGAACAAAAAATTTTCAAGTGATAATTTGTTCGTAAAACAACGTTTTTGTCCCTCAAACTCCTCCTAGTGGGCTGGAACGATTCTTTTCAAAATTGGTAGGTGGGTACCCTAGGGTGAGAACTTGTGTCTCCCAGACCCTCGGAAGAAAAGGTCAAAGATCAGAGGTCAAAGGTAACATTTTGCAAAAAACACTTTTTTCCCTATTTTGTACTAAAACTTCAAAAGAAAACCTTCATTTTACATGAAACTTCACAAGTATAATAGGGTAGACTAGTTCTACCAAAATATGTAGTTTCCATGGCATCCAGTGTCAAAGGTCACGTGACAGGGGGTCACATACTTTTTACTTATTGTATTCACTTTAACTCTTAACGGACGCATCCCACAAATCTGAAAGTTTAAGTGTAATAGCCTAGGCATGATACTGTAAGTTGTACCGATATGTGTGGTTGTCATGGCAACCAAGGACATAGTTCACGTTACAGATTGTCAACGGTTAAAGTGGGCATGACACGGCCACAAAAACTTTTGTGTATTGCAAGATTAGATACAGTATTTTACAAATATCATCTCACACCCCATTAAAAAACCCGTACAATTCGGCATAAATGATATTCGAAGGAAAACTGCGTTCAAAATACAATTTCGAAAAATGCCGCAACACCTCGCCTGACTTTTATGACGCAATTGGCGGCACAAACCCCGCCCTACGGCGCGTATCTAGATGTGGAACTAATGTAACGTTCGGTAAAGTTATCTTATCTTAGCAACCTCATGAAAACGATTGCATCACAATACAGAGTCCAACATACAGAGTGGAAGGCGCAGACCATGGTGGGGATTCGGAGCAAATCATTGGCCAATATGTTCGTGTGTTTATGCGCGCGGGTAAAAATAGTTCTGTTTTATTGCAAGAAAGACGCGGTTCGGTCGTTATAAAGAACAGCAATGAATATGTGTGGGCAGACCAAATCAAGCGCGTCCACACTATGAGCGCGTCTTTACCGTATGAGCTGTTTGATGAAGATGCTATTGCGAATACTAAGCAGTCACCGCGCAATGCACAATTCACAATGTAGTCAGTGGCCACGCTCACTGCTATCGGAGCACCGGTGTTTGCAATAATTTATGCGCTAACACGCGTTACCATGCACATGATTCGATGATTGTGAGCTCTCTGGTACAGTGTTGCTAATCGTGCCTCCAATGACGTCACCATTTTGAGACGCGTTCACATACGTTTTTTCGCTTTCGAATTTCAAATGGTCTGAACCTGGCCTGTAATTGGGAATTCAAAACGTCGTATTTCTGTATTTATGGACATAATTTAGTAGGGAAATCATTCACTTCATATCAAGGTGTACCCAAAGAACAGTTACCGAGGAACTTACTTTAGCCGCGTCATCCCCACTTTAATGTTTTGTAACTAGCCTATTTTTCATCAATTAATATAAATAAGCTAGACTCTTAGGTTAGTACTTCGTAGTAACAGTCTCAAATTCTTTTTTCACTAGCTTGTATGCTGCAGTGAGATTTTTAAGTTCCTGCTCGCACTTCACTTTGATGGCCCTTATATCTAGAGTGTTCTCATATGGTCTATGCGGACAGTTGTTTTCACTCCAAAGTTGCTGTAACTGTTAGGCCTAGTAGTATGAAAGTTAAAGTCAAACCTAGGCCTAGACTTGAAATCTCAAGCTGGTTAACAGTATGTAGGCTAGGTCTGGGGCTAAACCTACGCCATTCACAGGCTCAAGTTATTACCCAAGATATGAAACTGTGGGTGACTAACATTAGGTTAGGCACAAGGCCTACCTATCTTACATATTAGTGCCCTTAAGACTTGTCGGTTCTGAAGCATCGCCAAAAAAAGTACGTGGCAATTTCCTTGCCACGGGCTAGGATTGGCCACAGGCCAGTACGCAGAAAAGGTTTGTGCCGCGCCCGGAAATCTTCTAACGCCACACCTTCAACATCGGGCACACGCCCAGTTTTTTAATTGAGACGCTTTTGATGTGCATATTAGCTCGACACATATGAAGTTTGCCCTTCCGTCAAAATGGAGAATACGCTCAGCTAGCGCATGAATAATACCAATTACGCACTTGTCTAAAGCGTCCTCGAAAGCGTCTTACTTTTATAATCGTTGCGTCCATATCTAATCGTATCAGTTTAGTGTAACAGTCAAGCTCATTGTTTTTTTTCACAGTGTTGCAAGGGGATAACAGCATCTTAAAAAAAAAAATTGTTCCAAAATCTTAGATAGGCCTACTGGATTAAAGGGGCAAGCGTTACAAAGGTTGGGTAGCCTATTTCTCCAGTTCTTATATAATCCGGTGTCAGAATTTAAATATCCAAATGATGTTTTTAGGAATAAGGGGTGCGCCTGTTCCAAGAACTTGATTGGTCCGTGCCATATTCTTTCCCCTCGCTATCTTACAAAAAAAAAAAACTCCCGTCCCTTGGAACGGGAAAAAAATCACTTCCCTTGGACTTCAAGATTGTGGCATGGAGTTTTAGTATGGTAATTTTTGTCAATGACATTCTACTGTAGCATAAAATTCAGCACAGATAAAACTTCTAGCTCATACATAGTTCAAATTCTGTAACCAACTTGCGCACATGTTAGCGATGAGATATGCAACTCCTAGGATTGCCCTCTTGTACACATTGAGCTTTTTATACTCATCCTGAAGCGATAAACTGAGATGATGTCTGGATAAGGATGGATTTCAGACAATTGTGGGAGGGGGCTTTTAAAAGTAAGAGAAGTTTGGGGAATTGGTGCTGTTTGGGGTGAGAGAATTGGGCCTTTAACATGTGCTGATCCGGAGAACAGATTGAATCACCAGTTATTAGCCATGTAATGCGCTGCCTC
Organism: Holothuria scabra; assembly: GCA_037179385.1. Classification (NCBI taxonomy): domain Eukaryota; kingdom Metazoa; phylum Echinodermata; class Holothuroidea; order Aspidochirotida; family Holothuriidae; genus Holothuria; species Holothuria scabra. The sequence continues at coordinate 30,414,349 of CM074185.1, read as the reverse complement.
TTACATAAAAAATAAAACTCCATTGATTTAATGGAAGGTGTTATAATTCTTGGACTGATATAAATGCATGGTAAACAATCCTGACCCTTTACAACTTGGAAACAGTTTGCGAGTTTACTAGCTGGGCCTGTTATTGATCTTTTCATGGAAGTGTTACATAATACCTCCATTATTTTAAGTAGATGAGTAATCACCCAGGCTGTCGTGATTAATCCTATTTTCTGTCCTGTAATAATTCCGATTTGATGGATGTCGTTGTACTAGGCAAGCTTTAGTGAGGGCCAGTTTCTTTGATGGCATACAATCTGAAGACTACAGTGAATCAATAGGACATCATGAGATGGAGAAAAATATTGAAAATGAGATTAACGAATTGGTGGGAGATGGCTTTTCATACATTTCTCTAATATTTAAGTTTGTTCAAGGGTCCCTTTTAAAACCCTTGCTTTTGTAGGCTCAAATTACATAGGCTACCTATAGACGAATCCGAACAATCAAGTGATGTCCTGATTTTAGTCGAACATAACTGGGGTTCGTCAGTCCGTATACCTTTAGTCTTTCAATTTTCTTTGCTTACCTTTATCATGGATGGTTGTAACACTAAATTGTATTTTGGTTCCCTCAATTTCACTGAATATGGGGGTTTGAAATTCATGTAGACAGCAAATGAAGACGATTTAAGGCTGATGGACCACACTAATGGCTGCCCACAGCCTCTGAGCACAAGCGCTGGTTGGATTCGTCTATAAGTTCATATGCAATAATCACAATTTGGTATAATACACAAATTCTGGAAGCAAGTATCGATTCTTTCCAGTATCTATCATTACAAACTCAACATTCACAGAAACGTCAGAATAGTGGCGCTCTTTTCTTATGCCACCCATTAAACCAAAAAGGAAATTCTTCAATATCATGTAGTAATAACAGATAGCATCAATCTTTTCCTCTTTTAGTAAAGGTTCTAAAGATTTGCAACTATTTCACATTCAATACAGCATTAAGACATAAGATAGTATGGGAATTATTTTACAATAATATCATTTTTCGACAAATAAAGAACAAATATAGAGAATACAATTACACGATCTAAATATGACGTATTCTCTCACAAATACTCTGACGTTTTGCATCTAGTGTTAAGGAAAGAGTTAATAGGCTTTTTCAAATTGCACGATGAGGCAATCTGTGTGAAAGACGGCAAGGTTTTAAGGCTCAAAATATGTGAAAGGGTTGAGTAAACGGTTCTGTTTATGTGTTGGTAACTGTGATAAGGAATACAAGGATAAAGTTCGACATTTCTCAGTGACAGTCAAATCTTTCGAACCGACTTTTCCAACTATGGATTTAACGAGGAATTGTGTTTTCAATATCCTTTGTTTGAGTTTAATATCTTTTGGTCAGCACTCTGATGGCAAAGGTAAGTATATAAAATACATTTACTAATAAAAGAAACTGTCATGGATATCAATTAACTGAAAAGTTCAGATCAAACTGAGAAAAGGTGTGGCGTGCAAATAGTCTTTCAACAAAAAAGACAGGTGGTTACAATTTCATCAACACAAGTGGCATCACCAGCGCTGGCAAAGGTGTTTTCCCCCAGTCAGAACCTTGGCCCCGGTGCCCAACCCCCTTAGCTCGAAAGCACAGTGGCCTGACATGAGTCTTCTAGGCAAAGTGATATATATATACCTTATATCCCGAGGATTATTTTTGACTCATTGACATGCACAACCCTGGAGCTTCCGCGGGTTTCGCCCCCTGGACCCCACCGGGGCTTTGTCCTGGACCTCTCAAGGGGCCCGCCCTAAGGCATGCACCTGGACTCCACCTGCATAAACCCGCGAAATTACTCTTTCCCCCAACAGTTCCTTGTTCCCTCCATTAAGTTCCGCTACTTTTGAAATCCTGGTGCCACCACTGTGCAACACTTAAATGAAGGGAATGCTTACTGAATGGAATACATAATGATGATGTTAACCTACTGTGCACCCTTGATTCGGATTGAATCTAGTTCTTGCATTAAAACAAATTCAAGGATGAGGTAGTTCCATCAAACTTCGAACTGTAAAGCTTTTGAAAAACGCTTTTCAATTTTATTTTTTTTTCTAGGATTATGTGAATTTGAAGACATATTTCCGTCCAAAGGAAAACAGATGTGTTACAAAATTCCCGTTTTGGGCGACGAAAATAAAGGTAAATTTTGCTTTCATCCATACTTGGCAGGCACAACATTCTTAGGTATTTGCTTTCTGTAGAAAGGTTTCAACCGGACCGGCCACGGCCTTTTTCCAGTCAGGGCTGACTGACTTGTTTTCCCTATTCTATTGCTTACGTTGAGCACCAACGGCACAATGTCAGCATGTTCCATTTTCAAAGTATTCGGTATGACCCGGTCGTGATTCGAACTCCAGACCTCCTGGATGCAAATCGGATGCTATAAACACTTGGCCATGCATGCATACTAAAACCAATGCCTCATTGAATGTCTTAACATGAACTGAAATACCGAAAAGGTTCCATAATATAACTATAGGGGTACTGAGTAATTTTTTCGGATCCAAGTGTGTTTACTTGGACATTTTAAGAAACGTATATTAACTGATTAATTCTGCGAGAAGATTGTCTTGGGAACTTGCAGTGCAAGGAAATTAGTAACTTTTTCATACTAGGTCAAGCAACTCTATGGCAAATTTTGTATGAGATAACCTAAATTTCGAATGAGTGCTTTTCCAAAAAGGAATTTCAACGCCAGAACAATTATTTGAATGAATAGTCCGAGCACCAAAAGGGTAAATCAAACGTGACTCATACTCACACACTAACGAAAGATAATAAAAATGACAACAGAGTGAATAAGCAATCCTCTTTTTAAAAAAAAAGGGGGGGGGGTGATGTTTTCAGTTCCCAATCTGCTAGCTGAAACTGATTAGAGGCTATTTTACACCTTAGAAGGGAATGCAAATGTACCATGTCGTACTTATCCCAAATAAATATCTTAAAATGTACAAGCATTTGGTGCATTATTCCCTCCCATGCAAACCTTAATTATATTTTCATTAAAGCACTATCAACTATAAATTGTCTTGTTGTATTTTAATAGAGCAGGTCTAATTCACACGCTCTGTGTTGAAATTCAAAGCATATGCTTTTTGGAAGCCTTAAAGATTTTGGAACCAAGGTTGCAAACCTGTTAACACGTTAATGTTTGCTAATTGGTGACCTTTACTATGTGTCTTTAAATTATTCAGGCATATTGCGCTTTGACTTTTTTAGATTTATAAACCTTGTATAGCAATTGTTGTTTTTTGTTGCAGACATCAAAGTGGCTTAAGGCTACCTAAATGGATCGTTTACGTATTTAAAATCTTCAAAAGGAATAAAATTGGAGGCTAGGTTTTCATGACGAAAACTCACACAATAATAGCTCTTCTGTACGAGTACGACCAGAATAGAAAGAACGTGCAAATGGTCAAGCTTTTGTCCGAACCTCTTCAGGACAGTAACGTTTAATCTTTTCCCGTTCATTTAGATTCAAGCGTTTGTTATCGTTGATAGACCACTGGATTTTAATCGGTAACTACTGGAAAGGCCAGTAAATGATTTGATCATGAATTTAGTAGCTTATTGATCGCAAGTGTATTCATTCATCTTGTTTTGAGCAAACGAAATCTAAGAAATACGAAGCTTGATAGATGAGCTTTAGATTACAAGATGTTAAATGTATAACAAAAACAACAGATTGAAATGAATATTTTGAGATAAGCGTTGGATTACATATCGAGACCAAGTAAACTGAGTTTTGAACCTTCTGTTTGCAAAGATTTATCTTCTTTATGAACTTGAATCAGACGAGTAGCCAAGAATTTGTCCTGGAGGTTGGATAAATGACATGAGGAAGGGGTATGACGGGAAAACCCCTCCTTGCCCTCCCCAGTCTCCCTAGTGGTGTCGCTAGTCTTTTATTGAGGGCGCAACGGCACCGAAATTTTCCGATTTTTTTTTTTGAAGTGTGAACATCTCTGTACCAACATAATTTGCAGCGCGCGCGTGAGACTCGTCAAATTTTTGTAATTGATGCTAAAAATATGGAACTCGTATTAAAGAAAATTTTGGATCTGCATGAGTTTTCTGTAAAGAAATGTGGAAAGTTTTGGGGTCATGAAGAGTCTGCACTTCCTAGTACCAAACCTAAAATTTCACGGCGATTGACGATCGTTGTCATTACTCAATGTTATCTAAGACCCGCAGATTGAACCTATAAGCTCTACGAAGAAATTTAACCTTAGCTACCGGTATTGCACTTTTAGACAAAGAACTGTTTTTCAAATTCAAGATATTATACCGGAGAAAATTTGGAATATTCCAAAAAAATATTACAAGAGAAATTTGTAATTTCTTTTCAGAAATTACAAAAACTGCGGTTGCCGGTGCCACTTGATGATCCAGTGTCATTTTTGGCAAACTTCCGACCTTTTAATGTCCAGATCTCGAAAAGTTTCCAAAACTAATTTATGAGAGAGCTCTTGAAATTGCGCACTAAGCGTGCTGACAATTTTAGGAAAAAATCGTGTCAGCCGCATATTTTTTAAGACAAAGGTGTTGTCATAATTTTTCCATTTTTGGTTCATGGAGTAGAGGTTCCCCCCAAATCCCTCCCTTGGTTTAACCGTACTTAGATGAGATTTAACGACACACCAACACGAACCACCGACATTTCACAAAAAGTGCAAACAATTATATAATTTCCTTAAAACTGCAAGAACACTTACTCTAAAATTTAGAGGCACATTTTGTTTTTAATGTTTTCAGATAGCGTGTGTCCACTCAATATGGTTCGGGGTAATTGCACCTGCACGGCAACTAGTTGTGACGAACCTAGGGCCAATAGTTGTAATAATAGCAGTTGCTACAGAAGCGAAGGATGTTATTGCCCTAGTGGGTTTCTCATGGAAAGAGGACACTGCATTCCTTCTCATGAGTGCAGATGTTTTCTTCCAGAAACGGGAGAAGTCTTGCCGGTAAGCAATGAAATATTTGAACACAATGTTAATGATAGGATTAAAGATTGAAAACTCTTTATTATAAAGCACCTCCCAAAATTAAATTTGATTTTTTAAACTACGTTCTTCCTACTGTTCATTTGTTTTGAAAACATGCATTTTCAGAAGAAGATTTGCGAGAGTGTTAAATAGTTTTTACTATGCTTCACTCCTTCCAGAACACAACTAAATTCTACTTTTGGCTTTCCTGACTTACTTTACTGCAACCACAATCTAGTGAATTTTTTATCTGAGTTGTGAAGTTTGCAACATGTCTATTGACATAATGATCAACACAGACGTTAGTTTCACAATCATGTTTGACTGAAGCTGGAATATATTTTTAAATGTATTTGTGATTAACCGGTCATGTGAAAATATCCACTTGAGTTCCTTCTTAGCCCAATTTCACAATTTGATAACAGACATACCATAATATCCTCTGCGCGGATATTCAATCCAGCTCCCATTCACAGTAGCCTATGTGCAGAACTTACAGAGGAATGTTTGACCTAGAAGTCCTTTTAACTCTACCATGTGACTGTTTACAACGTAATTGGTATAGGATCCTTGTGAACTGATAAAAATAGGCCTCCATGATGAGGCTGGAAATAAACTATACCACACCTTCACAATATAAAGTGATGTTTCGAAATCCAAAATTACGTCTGCTTGGTTCAGCATGTTCACTTACCACAGCAGACCGTGACACAAGCTTTTTCTGCATTTCTCTTGTAACAGATAAACCAGTCTTACGTAAGCCCTGACTGTTCGAGGCGTTGCGTTTGTCAAAAGGATGGTCTGGTCTGTTTGGATGAACATGCATGAAGTCCCTATGCCTTGTGTGAAATCAGGAACAGCGTTCGCACATGTATCTGTAAAGAGGGTTTTATTGGGAATGGTCAGACTTGCAGCCCTGTAGAACCCATCGATTGTTATGACATATTCATTGCTGGGGTCAGTACAAGTGGTGTGTATACCATTCGACCCTTAAACATGAACGGGTTTCTACCACCGTTTGAGGTATATTGCAACATGGAAGACGGGGGCGGTTGGACGGTAAGTTGAAGTTCAATTAAACCTAGAAATGACTACAAATATAACAACGTCGAATTCGAGGGACAAGGGGGGGGGGGGTGGTTCGAGTCCAACGGGATTTCTGTTCCACTAAAGAATTTCAAGTTTACATTGGCGTAATACACTGCGATCAATCCCTTCCTTGTGACTTTCCCTAGACGGGGTGTTTGGTCTTGCAGTAAAGAATCCGGTACAGGTTTAATTTTCAGGTCGAGTTTCACCAAAACTCTAAATACTTATTCCACTTCCGTTTTGTGTAAAGCTGCCCATCAGCAATGGAGTTGGAAAAATAATGCAGTGACCCACAAGTGGACAAGAACCATGGGGTTAGACCGGAAGGTTTGAAGTCGAGGCGGTACACTCAAAAACCATGGTCTTTCAGGACCTTATTTTGGTAACTGTTCAATGACAATATTTTCTAGAGACTCTCGCCATCCCATGGAAATGATTAAAAAAGAAAGTTTTTTAAGTCCCCATATTAGTACCAGGGTTCTTGATTTTTTTAAATTTTATTTTTAAAAATCATGATTAAATCAAATAAATCGATTTAAATCAGTTTTTTTTTTAATTAAATCATCATTTTTTTTCAATTAAAATCACGATTTTAATTGTGATTTTAATCAGACAATGTGATTTAAATCAAACAACCCTAATAATTACTATTCAGGAATTTAAAGTAATGAAAAAATAGAAATTGGCTGGCCAAAATCACCCTAAAGTTGATTGATACAACCAACGATCTCTCATTGGAAAGACGGAATGAATATAAACTTTATGCCACAGGTTATCCAGAGGCGCATAGACGGAACTGTAGATTTCTACCTTGGCTGGGAGGAGTACGAGCAAGGCTTTGGTTCATTCCAACATGAATTTTGGCTCGGGAATGACAAGACTGCCATCTTAACAAACCAGAAGGACTATCAACTTCGAATTGACTTTTTGAACAGCGTAGATACACCTTACTACGCCGTTTACACTCTATTCCGTGTTGGCAACAAAACAGATTACTACACACTGAATTTTCTTGGACATTATTCTGGCAATACAGGTCTGTATAATGATAACGTAACTCTGACCAATGTTTCAGACCAGGGCCTGTTAGAAACCCTTTATCAGACATTTCTTGTATTAAGCAAGGTTTGTAAGGAATACAACACACGAATTTATCGGACAATATGTACTTCAAAATGAATTAACAGCCGACTTAACCTTAAATGATATCGATTGTGTCACGAATAACCACGAAAGGTAAAAGGCTTAACTGTTTGCATGACGGTGAGAGTTCACGAGACAAGTATAAGAGGTGTGCCTTTTCATTGGCATTTTGCCCTTACTCCAAATCCAGGTATGGGCCAGATATCGATTTCATATCTGGCCCACATCTGTTGCAGATATGGGATTTATATCTGGGCCAGATAAACAATTGGGCAGATATAACCTTGATCTGTGCCAGAACCAGATCTAATCCATATATGGGCCAGATAAAATTTTATCTGGATCAGGTCTTTATCTGGAACAGATATGAACCATATAACGCAATACCATACATGGTTTATATAAAGCTATTCCATACTGATCCCATATAAAGCAGTGCCACATCTGGTTTATATAAAGATTTACTGTATTGATCCCATATTAAGGAGACAAGTATGGTGCATATTTGTTCCATATCTGGACCATATATGACTGGACCAAAATTTATTAGTGCACTACCTTTGTATAAAGCGTTTCAGAAGCCTTCTGGCCAGCATAATATTAAGAGCTATCTGAACATCTATAACAAAGTTGAATGCACATTTTATAACATTGACTTAAGTATTTGAAGTTGTTAAATTACTTAATAGTGAAGAACAAAACTGCTTTGAAATTACTACTTTTAAGTCTTTACCCCGCATTGTTGGTTTAAATTATCAAATGGGGCAATCTCCCAACATAAATTTTGTTAAATGTTTCATGATTTTTCACACATATTACTTCCTTAATTACAATAAAAAGAAAATCAGGGCCCTAAATTCCTGACCACGCCCACATTGGAAAGTCATCTGCATATGTTAGTATAATGTAGCTGAATATGGTTTGAATGTTCTGATTTTGATTTGCTGATACATGTTTAGCTTCCAGAGAAGGCCTTTATGTGGGGCAGGTACACAAATTAACCCCTAAAGTATTAATATGGCTATGTAAAAGTTTATATGCAATTCTGTCGTGGTATTTTAATCAGTTATGTCTGGCTTGATATGGCCATATCAAACTTTATTTGTATATCTGGGAAGGTATTTCATCAATTTATATCTGGCTTGATATGGCCATATCAAACTTTATTTGCATATCTGGGAAGGCATTTCATCAATTTATATCTGGCTTGATATGGCCATATCAAACTTTATTTGCATATCTGGACAGGGATTGAATCAAGTTATATCTGGCTTGATATGGCCATATCAAACTTTATTTGCATATCTGGGAAGGCATTTCATCAAGTTATATCTGGCTTGATATGGCCATATAAAACTTTATTTGCATATCTGGGCCTTTCTTGAATCAAGTTATATCTGGCTTGATATGGCCATATAAAACTTGATATATTATATCAAGGCATCTAAATCTGGCTGTATATCTGGCTTGATATGGACATATAAAGGCTTTATTTAACCAGATATATCCAGATATCAATCCATATCTGGATTTGGAGTTAGGGTGATAACATCACTAACCTTAGTTGGTCAAGAAATTGCGATCAGACTTTTGAGAAGGAAAAAAAGACAGTTTGGCATTGAGTTCAAAGGATCTATAGAGTGTTTTGTGTTACGTCACAATTGGTAAGTCACGTCTTTTTTGACTGGCAAAAAATCAACGTTTCAATGTAATAGTCACACGTGGGTCGTCAGGTGCTTCTCAGCAAAGCTACACTAGCTAGCCTGCTGCACCTTTTCTGTCCATCAAAAGGGGGCGGGGCTTGTGCCGTCAGTGGAAGCACTCCAGCATCACCTTTTCGACCCCTGTCTGATATACCTTATCTATGATGTATTACATCTCTGTTACTGAATTATTAAATTCATGGAGAGCACAGTCTTTGTAATATTTTCGTTCATCTCTTTCAAATGTACTTATAAAGCAAGATGAGAGAATCAAAGGGAATTTTTAAAGAATAAATGTAGGCATCAACTTGGGATGGCTAAATTTTTATCATGTAACAACATCTCCTTCCCTCATTTGTCAATTAATGCAAAACTTCTCATACGTTTATCGATTTTGTGATAAAGCTATGCTCTGTCCAACGTTTAGAACATGATACAGAATGTGTTTACAATGTAACTTTGTTAGGCGTTACCGTTATATATAAAGTTTGAAGAGACAGTTCATTCATTACTTTTTAACCGTTTGTAACAAAAATAATTTTCCTGATTCACGACAGGTCATGATTCAATGCGTTTTCATGAAGGTCAGATGTTTAGTACCTACGATTACGACAACGATGTCCTTTCTCTGAACTGTGCTGAACGATATCATGGGGCCTGGTGGTATAAGGACTGTCACCACGCTAACCTCAATGGCGGTTACTTCGAGCGGTCTTCATCCGGTATTTACTGGAGGGGTTTATCGGGAGCAAATGCAATAACATTCACAGAAATGAAGATACGACCAGTTGGAATTTAAAGCTCGACGAATTTATCTATGCAGAACATTATTTTAATGTAAGAATTAATAACTCTCTGATAAAATTACATGTTCTTATGATGTCATTTTCGCGGATTTTCTTTCACGGATACTGGAGAATGGGTTTACTACGTTTGTAATATTAACAGAACAACGGAACTTACATTTTGAAAAGGTCCGCATAAAGTTAAAAGCCTTTAAGGATCGAAAGCTCACCAGTCCATATCCGGGCCACTTGCAGAGACAAAATTTGGATGGCAAAGATACCTGAATTATTTTTGAGCCAAATCTTATCAAATGAATAGTCAAATTTCTTAGTACGTTAGGAGCTAACTCGGACATGTGTGGAGTATAAAGCAAACGAATGAATAATTTCCTGTGGATGGCTCTTTGCTTGTATTGCTCTAGTCTCAAAGGAGAAAAAGGTAGAGCCTCTATCTCCGATAACTCGTAGTTCCACAAAATGAGTGTATTGGAGAGAAATTTTGGCATTTGATGGTAAATGGTAAAAATATGTAATGTATATTACAGTAATATCATTTAACATATTACCAGTACACTGACCCAATTCTACCTGAAACCTTAGAAGTGAAAGAAACCCCTACTTCAAATACCAATTTTGGTATGTGGTGTGATCCCTGGATGCTTCATGAGTTATCAACAGGTACATCCATCCACTATGTATAAAGGTATATGAAATTAGACTTTTTTCCTGATTCGATGTGTGTATTATGACTGAAGAGACGATAACTTAAGGTAACTTGTATAGCACCGTAGTGGGTCCTGCCTTCTCATTCTGTTCCAAATGCCATGTTGCACTGAAAACAAAGACTGATCCACATCATCTAAGTGTGGACCTTTTTGCCAAATACGTGCTCCCAGTGGCGTGTCCAGGAATCGGAAGGTGGGGGATGACTTTAATTCACATGGGAAGGGATGGGAACTGTATGCTTTTTGAAGATGCTGGGATGCAAACTTGATATTGAAATAATGTGTGCATATATAACCAAATAAAACATGTACTGTATCTTCTTAACACAAATGATTGGCCGTAAGATAGTAACTATGTATTCTTACTTTTGCAATACCACGTGCAGCTCCACAAATGTAGTTAAAATCAGTTTTCAATCGCCAACGACGTATCTCCAAAGGGCATGTCACACTACAGCGATATCGGATAGGATAACGCTCCGATATTTGTGAGTTCTACTAAACTGCTAAAAAGCTTCCCCATCTTTGATCGGAAAGAAACAAAATTTCGCCAAACTGTGGGAATGTATGATTTGTATGTGAGGACGATGAAAATGAAATGAAAGCATCATTTTGATTTTTGTAGTACTGCGATACAATAACATATTCCCATAGGTTGGCAAATATTTGTCTCTCTCCAACCAACGAAGGAGGAGATCTTCAGTAAAATTCACAAATTGGAGGGAAATCCGATCCAATATCACTGTAGTGTGGCCTAGGCTTAACCCTAAGAAGACAGCTCAATTTGCCTATGCTATCAAGGAATGAAATCGGCCAAAATTCATTTCCAATCATTCGCGAAATACTATTTCGGTTCTGATAAGATGCAGTCTGAGTAATTGGCGGAAACATGCCATGCACCGTTTCTCCGTATGGCCGCTTCCACCATCTTTGAAACACGGTTGTTGCAGAACAAAAACATCTGTCTTAAACTAAACTTAAACGTCTGTCATTAACTCATGTCCAGTAAGGGGTGCTAGCAGTGATGATTGCGCAGCGTTCCTGTAAGTGCTGTTCTATTAAGCTATTTCCAGCTTTTATGTCAAGCCAAATACTCATTATCCCGAGTTAAGTTTTGGCATGCGAAAATCCAAACTAACCACTGCCTTTTGAAATAATTCATTTTGTAATGAGAACTGTGTTGGATCAAGAGTTGCAATGGTTTGCTGTAGCGTCCTGCGGGTGTAAATGGCATGAGAACTCAAGGTGATAGTAAATTTACAGAAGTACAGCGAATAATAATTCGCTTCCATATGACGTCACGTTGCTTCCAAAGAATGCAACGCTGACACCCCAGCAGGTCAAAGGTAGTGTGTGGTGGCACTAGTATCTGAGTTTGTTATATTACTTGTGCACACAGGTAGCAATTAACACATATTTGTCTGACCGGTTAACTAACCCCAAATGTTACGAAACGTTTTGCGTATTTTGGAATAGCTGGTAATACCATTCAATTAATCAGATGTGAAACCTGACTATATCGAGTGCGTGTGTAGTGAGTTTCTTTTCATCCCTGAGGCGATAAGATGTAACCAGTCAGAGAAAGACGATGTAACAAAAAGTAAGAAGGAAAGTTTCATCATGATCTCAGGGCTTTCAAATTACCTCAGTATTATAAATTTCACTAAAATTGAGCCCACCACCCATCCGGGCGAACTTCAGTATAAAGGTCATAATAGGGCCTCAATTTGCACTACCGAAACCAGTTTTGGCTACATTCTCTTCAAACTTGGGACAAAAATCTATGTTTGGAGGTATTTTAAAGGCTGCCAACTCTCATGCCAAACTACAATTCTTACAGTAGTTCACAGATATTCCCAGATGACACAGCTCTTTGATTGGAGGCAAGTTCAAAAAATGCAAATAACTAAAGCTCGTATTACATAGCATGTACTGTACTGAGAGTGTTTTGATTACACAGTGGGGTCTTGTATACTTACCGTGAAGCAAAAGACAGATTGTGTCTAGATGGGGATAAGCTGTAGACAGCTGTGGGGCCCTTAAATAATTTCGAGAATTGGAATCGTTTGGAGTGAGAAGAATAGACCTTTAAGTTATTCACATGTGGTGTCCGACATGGTGATCACAGACCAAGAGCGATAAACACCTGAAGGGGTGGCACCAGGATTTACCCGACAGGGGGGCCAGCATTTCAAGGCCCAGAAAAAGGTGATGAGTTAGCCCCGTTTGGATGTGATTTGGCAGTATTTGGATTTCATTTAAACAAATACTTAAAAATCTGGAGTGTATTTTGAAGAAAAAATTAAATTTTTGAAAGATATTTGGCTTTTGTAAATGCCTTTAAAAATTTTGGTTGTTTATTGCAGAATCTGTCCTTAATATGGTGGAAAAAACGTTATTTAGGCGACAGCTGCAATTCTTTTGGATGTATGCATTAAATCGACCGAGGCCTACGTGCAGTGGCGTAGCTACTGGGGGCAGGGGGGGGGGGGGCAAGTTGCCCCCCTGGAAAAAATTTTTGGGGAAATTTGATGAAAATGGGGAAATTTGATGAATCTTCTTATTATTACAAGAATTCCACAAAAATTTCTCAAAATGTTTGTTAGAATAAGAAATTGTGAGACATTTCTCATACATAATTCGTATTTTCATGCAACAAATTAACTCAGATTTCGTCAGTGTAGCATGAACCGGCCCAACTCGCGTTCCACAGAAATGTCCTCGTCGCGTAGCAGATTGAATGTTCTCTTGTGCTTGTATACGCACGGGGGTTATGATCGGTGCATTTCAGTGCACAGGAAGCTGTTATTCAGGTGATACTTTGGGAATTCATCAGTAAAAGGATGTGAAAACTGACAAGTCACTACCGTATAGACCCCCGAGGTTGTTATGTTCTTCTACAAGCTAGCAGTAGCTGTATGATTTTACTCTGTGTACATAACGATGGATCGGGCTGAAACAATCCATGACCAACGACAAACTTAAAGTTAACCTAGAAATTAGAATTAACGGGATCTGTTGGCACACTTAGGTTTTGTTACTTAGCCTAATCCTTGGAGACTTACAAGCTAGTTCGGGAAAATAGCTTTCTGCTCACTTTGAGTGTAACGATAAAAGGACAATGAGTACCTTATAGCCTTCTACACATAACAGACTGCTTTTCTCACAGGATATCCTGGGTGATCGAGCCACTATTAGGCCTCCTTAGTGGCGTGCGAGACCATTGGGCCATGCCCCCCTCACAGATGCCATTTTTCTTTGTTCTTAAAAATACGTAGTCTAACTTAATTAACACAGATTTTACTTCAAAAGATAGCATATGTGACACCAGATTGCTTATAAGGACACCAAATTTTTCAATTTATTTCAAAAGGGAAGGATTGTCCCTGCAAGGTCTTTCAGTGATGCCAATTTTTTTTAACTCCTACAAATAGACCTAGGCAAATTCTGTCAAATTCCAATTTTTACTTAAAAAGGTAGACTCTGTTTCCCACTGGTGGCATCGATAAAAAAGACTACATGTTTAGATTCTCTTTACAAGGATAAATACGCTATTTTGACCATCTGATTGACCGTCTGATTTTTCGAAATTTTCTTTGCGCTCCGGGCCAACCAATGGTGGCGCTTCTCTCGGTCTTTTGGGCAAAATTACATATTTGGAGTAAAATAAGCTCTTAACTCTCTGATCACTTTGCAGTGTGAGAACATATTTTGAAAGTGAGCATTTTATTGCAAACGACAAAAGAAGAAAGCGACTGGCTAGATTCTTCGTATTAGCCTAGAAAATGCTATTTCCGGCCATCTAAGGGGTCTGATTTTTCCAAATTTTCTATACGCTCCGCGCCAACCAATGGTGGCGCTCCGCTTAGATAATCGATAGAATAACGTTTTGCGGCCAAGAAAAACCACAAATACCGATCACTGCTCTTTTATTTGGACTTCTAAAAGTGTGCAAATTTAATGACAAGTTTTACTTCGTAAGGTAGCATAAATGGCATAAGAGTGCATGTAAAGACACAAAAGTTTCAGTTTTATCCTCATGAACCACCACGATTCAACTTTTAACACTGTTCCTGTCAAAGTCGAAAATATTGCACCATTTTGCCTTTAGGCTCTTTGAAAACGTCAAAAAATTTCCGGACACCCCTCCCCTTAGACCATACTGCATGCCCCTCCCCCTTCAGAGAAATCCTGCGTACGCCACTGCTTTAGTACATACAAATAAACCAGATATTGTTTACCAAAATAATATTCTTTGTTATTTCCGATTGCTTTATGTTATACTTTAAGATTAAAATGCAGGTAATATTACAAAATGACATGTAATGTTGTTATACTTGTAAGTTTGCATATTTTATATGAAATACATACACATTGTCCGGGAAAAGTTTTGGGGAAATTTCGTACCTTTGCCCCCCTGGAAAAAATCCTAGCTACGCCACTGCCTACGTGTTATAAGGCTTAGACGATACTGGAAGTTTGCCTGAAAAGTTCTCCCCTCTTTGAACGAAGAATTGAAAATTAAGAGCTTGTTCATTGGAGAAATTTTGAAATTTAATGAAAGAAAATTGGACTTTTGGTAAAGATATAATGCAAAAGTTAGGTTTTCATTAAGTGATATGCCTTTCATGAGCAAAATTAGGTATAATGTCGGGGTGATTAACAGAGTTGGCTTTTGCTTTTTATTTTAATTGGAAATTGGAATATTTTGCCACTTTTAACAGTCTCAAGCTTACATTGGAGAAAAATTGTAAGTTAGTGACAGATTTTGGTTTTTTTTTATGGAAGAGCCTGACCTTCTTATAAGAAAAATGAAATATGGGGTGATCTTAAGTTTTGTTGAAGTTACTGAATAGCATCATTCAGACTAAGACCCTCGGACCATATTGGAAAATTTTCCAGCCGATAAAGTTTTGCGTCCCATGTTTTGAAGTTTTATATTTTATATATCTACAAAGGCGCACGAGAGCGTTTCGATTTGGGAGGCAGCAGAAGTGTCTTTTTGTCCGAAAAATGTAATCCTGCTCGAAATATTAAGTGGAGCGCACAGAATTTTTGGAAAAATTGAGAACTCCAAGACAGCAGGAAATGGCATTTTCCGGGCTCGTAACTTTAGAAACGTAGTCATTATTTTGAGTTTTCTTTCGAAATAAAAGTTTCACCCCATAACATTGCCCCAAAACGAAGAATTATTTGCAAGCATGCATTGTTCTGTTAGGTAATTTGTTCGACCACACTAGTGTTTATCATCACGTGTTGCTGAAAACGGCCTGGCCGACTTTCATTACTAGAATTCGGCTGTCGGGGAAGACCAAATGGCATTGGGCACTTCATGTACATGAACAACCTCTCTTCCGTTTTTGTAAGAAAATATCGGAGTCGTTAGCTTCATTGAAGACAATGAAGACAATATTTTTTTTAACATTTTAAGGCCTCTAAGGCCTCCCCGACGAAACCGTCGACCTTCCCCGACGGGGGGGGGGGGCAGTGTTCCCCGACGGGGGGGGCATGCCCCCCCCCGCTTGCGCCACCCCTGTTCACCTGCAGGATAAATATTTTAGCCTACCCTTGCGGTGCGGTAGGCTATATTAAGACACTTTCGCGGGAGGGAATTGATGTAATTTAGTCCGGGCATTTGGAAGTGACTTGGATGTAGCAATTAGTTCTTTAAGTGTTACTGTCCTTGTCTTCACTTCCTTTTTGACTGGATATGTTCTGAATTATTGCTTCACTAATTTTAAATTAGATGAAGTTAAATTGGGCAGAAATGGACAATCATGGAGAATTTGAAATAGGTTGACAGGAACTCTAATTTTAAGAATATATCTGTGAATGTGATGCAATTTGTTTAGTATCATTTTTTAGATATTTTACATCTCTCCTCAAATACTGACTTTTTATGTGGCAATGAGACTTCACGTCTTTACAATATGATCCTATACACGAATTCGATCAGCGCTTGTATTTTGTGACTGTGGTATCCATTATGGTGGGGTCCATCAATCTTAAATCGTCTTCATTTATTTTCTACATGAACTTTCAACCCTCATATTCAGTAAAATTGAAAGAATTAAGATACAATTTATTTTACAACCATCCATGAAACAGGAAAGCGAGGAAATTAAAAGGTTAAAAAGTGACAGACCTCAGCTATGACCGATTGAAAACAGACCATTACTTGGTGTCCGGATTCGTCTATATAGTGAAACTTTAAGTTTACGTTGGCTTCTTACCATTGAAACAAAATCACTAGTAAGCCCGGCTTCAGATTGAGGCAAGTGCCACCTGGAATGGTCATTAATGCCACCATGTGTTTTTGATTCCCTGACATGTCAATTAACAGAAAAATTCAGGGATATGGGTATCTTCGAGTGGGTTGGGGAAATATAGCGGGGTATCTGCCAAGAGTCAGGGTGCTGAAAAATCAAAAATTTAAGGAGTAAGGGAAAGTAAAATGGCTATTATTTTTCATCTAGAAACTCGAGAGTTGCAACCTTCCCCTCGAAATACTTGCAAAGAAATTGTCTTTTGGTTGATATACAGATTTTGAGAATGACGTGACTTTTGAGGTCATTAAAAGCCAAAAAGGTACGAAATTTGACCTTTGACCTAAATCTTGACTATGCTATTTTAAAATGTAATTGTGTGCAGTAAATCGATTCATTTGTCCTAGTTTGACCTGTTAGAAAAACACAGTTTTCCAACCCGGAAATGACAATCTATTCATGGTTAATGAGAGTTACAAGCTGTTCACCATCTCGCAATCATTTTTATATCTATTTAGGCATTCCTTGTTATAGCAAATTTATTAATTGCATATCTACATGTCCATATCGATACCCCTGTCCGTTCTTGATACCTAAAAAGGTGCAAAACAATACAATGAAATATCAGTACTAATAGCTTCAAATTGGGTAGGAGATTGAGGTAAGTGCCATCTGGAGTGGCCATTATAGGCCATGGCCCACAGGCATCTCACATGCAACCCTACAACTCTCCGTCGCAATATTTTTTGGAAACGTTACGGTCCGCTGAACACTAAATCAAGTGGTATTAGTAAATATTTTGGGTCTCGCCCGTTCAAAATGGCTGCCAAAAACAAAATGGTGGCAAACATTTTGAATATTTTGTATTAAATAATAATAGAGCAAATATTCTTAAAAAATATTTTTGAGGGATCGACTTTTAAAATTGAGTCATATTTTATGACAAGTATTCCAGAATTAATTTTTGGGACTGTTTTGGTAAGATTAAGGTTAACCAAGATGGCGGAAAAACAACAAAATGGCTGCCAAACTAAATGAAATATTTCCAAAAAATTGTGAAAAAAATGCAAATTTCCACATTCCTCAATCACAATGATGTAAAATAATGTTTTCAAATAAAGGCGGAACTTGGTAATCCTAGATATAAGAGTATTTGTCATTCAATATGTCGGAAATGCACTGTAGAAGTAAAAACAATACAGTAAAAATTCCCCACAAAAATAAGAAAATAATTAAAAAAAAATGCAAATAAATGTCAGAAAATAATCACTAGAAATATATTTCGACTAAAAATTTCTAATATCTTTATAGAAAATTGTACATAATATCCAGAACAT
This sequence comes from Holothuria scabra, assembly GCA_037179385.1. Lineage (NCBI taxonomy): Eukaryota > Metazoa > Echinodermata > Holothuroidea > Aspidochirotida > Holothuriidae > Holothuria > Holothuria scabra. Next base: position 30,396,259 of record CM074185.1, on the reverse strand, counting down.
GATATCTGGTATTTTATGCAGCACCCCATACTAACCAAGATGGCGGAAACGACAATATGGCCGCCAATAAAACGATCATAATGTATAAAAAATAAGAAGAAAAATATTCATTAAAAATACTTTTGACACAGTTGCCCTTAATTTCTGGCCAGATTTTATGACAAATAATCCTAATTTACTTTTTTAAATACCTCCTTTTGAGTTCAGATTAACCATAATGGCTCAAAAGCAAAATGGCTGCCGATGCATTAATTATGTTGATATATCATGACGATAGGAAAATAATCATTAAAAGTACTTTCGGCACAGGAAAACCTAACTTGTGTACATTTTCTGTTGTAAATATTCACAAAATATTTTTCTGGACATTTCCTTTAGGATCCAGTTCAACCAAGATGGGAATATAGCAAAATGGCCGCTAATTTTAAAATTTCAATATATTGTAATGATAGAGAAAATAATCCGTAAAAATTACTTTTTCTGACAGTTGTTCTTTATAAATGACCATATTTTATGTTATATATTTAACACTTTTAAACCTTAAATCTGTCCCAAAAATACATTTCCAATGGCTGTTAAAGGTTCTGGAAAGATTTTAGGTTTTGATCTGTTAGAAATATCTCTACTGATTATTTTCTTTATAATTAAAAAATATGGTAATTATATCACTGACGGCTATATTACTTCTTCCGCCATCTTGATTGACCTGAATTGCATCTTTAATGTTTTAAAAACACTTTTCAATTATTTGTCATAAAAGGAGGCCATTTATAAAGAGCAACTGTCAGAAAAGAATAATTTTACGGATTATTATCTCTATAATTATAATTAGGTGAAATTTTAAAATTAGCGGCCATTTTGCTATATCCGCCATCTTGGTTGACCTGGATCCTAAAAGAAATGTCTAAGAAAATTCTTTGTGAATATTTACAACAGAAAATGGACACAAGTTAGGTTTTCCTGTGCCGAAAGTACTTTTAATGATTATTTTCCTATCGTCATGATATATCAACATAATTAATGCATCGGCAGCCATTTTGCTTTTGAGCCATTTTGGTTGATCTGAATTCCAAAAGAAGTAATTTAAAAAGTTAATTAGGATTATTTGTCATAAAATCTGGCCAGAAATTAACGGCAACTGTGTCAAAAGTATTTTTAATGAATATTTTTCTTCTTATTTTTTATACATTATGATCGTTTTATTGGCGACCAAATTTTTGTTTCTGCCATCTTAGTTAGTATGGGGTCCTGCATAAAATACCTGGAGACTGTTGCACAAAGAGTTACGCACAATCTTAAGTTTGATTACCCATACTTAAGTCAACAGTAAATCATACTTAAGATTGTGCGTAACTCTTTGTGGAACGGGTCCCGGATATCATGGTTTGGGAATTATGTACAATTTTCTATAAAGATATTAGAAATTTTTAGTCGAAATATATTTTTAGTGATTATTTTCTGACATTTATTTGCATTTTTTTTTTAATTATTTTCTTAATTTTGTGGGGAATTTTTACTGTATTGCTTTTACTTCTTCAGTGCATTTCCGACATATTGAATGACAAATACTCTTATATCTAGGACTGTCAAGTTCCGCCTTTATTTGAAAACATTATTTTACATCATTGTGATTGAGGAATGTGGAAATTTGCATTTTTTCACAATTTTTTGGAAATATTTCATTTAGTTTGGCAGCCATTTTGTTGTTTTTCCGCCATCTTGGTTAACCTTAATCTCACCAAAACAGTCCCAAAAATTAATTCTGGAATACTTGTCATAAAATATGACTCAATTTTAAAAGTCGATCCCTCAAAAATATTTTTTAAGAATATTTGCTCTATTATTATTTAATACAAAATATTCAAAATGTTTGCCACCATTTTGTTTTTGGCAGCCATTTTGAACGGGCGAGACCCAAAATATTTACTAATACCACTTGATTTAGTGTTCAGCGGACCGTAACGTTTCCAAAAAATATTGCGACGGAGAGTTGTAGGGTTGCATGTGAGATGCCTGTGGGCCATGGCCTATAATGGTCACTCCAGATGGCACTTACCTCAATCTCCTACCCAATTTGAAGCTATTAGTACTGATATTTCATTGTATTGTTTTGCACCTTTTTAGGTATCAAGAAGGGACAGGGGTATCGATATGGACATGTAGATATGCAATTAATAAATTTGCTATAACAAGGAATGCCTAAATAGATGTAAAAATGATTGCGAGATGGTGAACAGCTTGCAGCTTGTAACTCTCATTAACCATGAATAGATTGTCATTTCCTGGTTGGAAAACTATGTTTTTCTAACAGATTTTTTACTAGTTAGCATTTCAATCGACACTGGTGCTTGCTAAGTACAAACCCTGGAACATTAGTAGCCAAAAATTGTCTGAAGACATGTAATATCATCATTTCAGGTCAAACTAGGACAAATGAATCGATTTACTGTACACAATTACATTTTAAAATAGCATAGTCAATATTTTGGTCAAAGGTCAAATTTCGTACCTTTTTGGCTTTAAATGACCTCAAAAGTCACGTCATTCTCAAAATCTGTATATCAACTAAAAGGCAATTTCTTTGCAAGTATTTCGAGGGGAAGTTTGCAACTCTCGAGTTTCGAGATGAAAAAAATAGCCATTTTATTACCCCTTACATTTTTTATTTTTTCAGCACCCTGACTCTTGGCAGATACCCCCTATATTTCCCAAACCCACCCGAAGATACCCATATACCTGAATTTTTCTGTTAATAGACATGTCAGGGAATAAAAAACAAAAAACAAAAAAAAAAAAACATGGTGGCATTAATGACCATTCCAGGTGGCACTTGCCTCAATCTGAAGCCGGGCTAAGTCAAATGTATATACCAGACAAAGAGATATATCAATTGCTGAATTGGGCATATCCACACTCTGTGTAATCATTACAGCTAATCACAGAAGGCGAATGCGGACCAACCAGAACAAAGCTCTTGTTTAAATTGAAGTCTGTTTAGGTGTAGGAAAAGCAGCTCTGTTTTGACATGTGATCATTACCTTAACATGTAACTGTGCATTTGAAGAGACAACATTTGTGTACTTGATTCTTCTCTAAAAAATGGAAGGCATGAAATATTTTCAGCCTGAGACCAGTCTTAGCCTACACACCCAGCTGAGATAAGACCTAACAGTTTTAGAATCTTTTTGGTAGGAAGCGGTTTACAAATTTAACCTCAGCTCTGCCATGCACCCGTCAGTTTCTTTTTCTTTACAAAAAGGGCATAATCATTGCAAAGGTAGGTTTATCGCAAACCCCATATTGCCCACGAGCAACAGGCAGGGTATGTTGTATCATTGCAGGGGAAGTAAATGCAAATATTCAATTCTCTCAAATGAAAGAGGAACTAAATCTGCACAATTTGGTGGAACGTCCATTCAAATCGGAATTGTATCTCTCGAGATATCAGAAAATAAACTCAATAGGTTTCTGTTTCGAAGGAACATGACGGCAGCAGAGGTTATATCACTCCCTCACATTGACAAGGAATGCTTTGTTTCACTGTTTTCTCAAACTGTTGTGTTGACCTTGAAGTGAACAGGGAGAGCATTACGATATGGGGAATACATAGTTTGTAAATTTCTCATACCACTTATGCAATTACATTCTGGTAACATGGGACTGTTGAGGAGAAAATTGGTTGAAAAGTTCAAAGTGCAACAAAAAGACTGCAGATTAATGCGAAGAACTAATGCGCTTGCTTCAATTTTTGTTGGAAATTTGTCAACTTAACGTGCTCATATCTTGAGAACCACATGTTAGGCTTCCATGCAAATTTTACCGCGTTGGTAAGAACAACTACCGAATCTCTCTAACTTATTTTCTGACCTTTAACCTTCTTTTAAGGCTTCAAAGGGTATCGAGCATCGACTTTTACCAATCATACCGTCTGAAGAGGGTCGTGGTAAAAAACACATGTCTGGAAGCCAGTGGGAAGTGGTGATTGAACGAAAGATTATCTAAGAGGAGCGCCATCATAAGTTGAAAGGGGGAGGGGGGTACCGAAAATGTGGAAAAATCGTGACACCACAGACAGTTGGGAATGGCATTTCTAGGCTTTTAAGCGAAATTGAAGAAGTCGTTATTTTGAGCTTTCGTTTGCAATAAATTTCAACTTCAATACAAAATGGACAAATCGCAAAATGGTTTGAAAACTAGAATTATCAGATAGACTGTACTGCTACCATTGGTAGAACCACGAGGAAAAGTAGGCTGACATTCAAAAATAAACTTGTATGGGACGTCGTATCGTTAATTCAGTCAAAGATTTAAATTTCTTTCAAGAGTGGGATTGGCTGGGAGACAAATGACGCGGATTGTAACCATTGGTTCGCGCGCGGGAGCGTCCATAAGAGGCTAACAAATGCCTCTACATTGCCTGGCTGCCAGTGGAATGCCATAACCACTTTACTATGAAGTCGGTGTGTGCTGATGGGGAGACAACATGCATTGTTTAGTATTAAACGACAGAATTTAAAAACAAAAATGTCAGTTATGACCTTAACAGTATTCTGTTATGTACGAAAAACTTCTTTTCTTTTACGGGATTCTTCACTGATACCGATTTGATATCACGTCATGATTAATGGCGTAATGTAGGCAATAACAAATGACAGCACACGGCTTTCAAACCCATAACCCTAAGACCTAAAACTGCATGTGGAGGTGTCGGGTACGTGCGAGACCTTTACATGCATCAGCTCCCAAATGACGGATTGATTGGGCCCCTGGCTCTGAAAGATTGGGACAAACCCAGGCCCGTAGCCAGGGGTAGTCGGAGCGTTCGAACGACCCACCCAACTTGAGGGAGGTCCATTTTTCCAGATTACATATATCATGATTTTTTTTCTCAAAAAAGTGGCATGGAATTCTTGGGTAAAAAGGACTTCCGTTGTGTTCAAAAGTCCTCTAAAATGCTCCAGATTGCAGGAGATCTGTAGATTTCAAATTTTTCGGGGGAAACATGCCCAGGACCCCTAGCAAATGCATGCTTACGGCACGCGCCAGCCGCCTCCGTATTTGGAAAAAGGTCCACATCTTGGAAAAAGACCCACCCCTCCACATGGGCTGACTACGGGCCTGAAACCGATATTTTCCATCCAGTACACCCCTTTGTCACGCCAGTGATCCAGACCAATAGAGGATTTGCAATTGCGTCACGAATCCGCTGTGCTAGAGGGCAATCACGCCAAGTGAACATGGTTCTGTGTTGAGTTAGATGGAGTTTTACGGCCCAGTTTACAACCTATTGGTTCAAGTCGAGCCGACCACAGCCCTTTCTCCAGTTGTGGCTCACTGGCTTGTTTTCCCTCCTGCATTGTTTGTGCGGAGCATCACGCACAACGGCAGTAGAGTCCATTTTTAGAGTCTTTGGTAAGACTCGACCTGGGAATAATAGAACCAAGGGCCTACCGCGTGAGAGGCCGCCGATGCTCTTACTGTTAGAGCAAACACGCTCTTACCGTTAGACCAAACACGCGGTTCTGTGCTGAAGTCAATGCACAATGTGCACTGTGGTATAGGCCTATGCGTTGCGTACACGTTCATCGAGTTAGATTGACAAGTGCTGTGTGGTCTACTACGAAGATACATGTACTCCAACATGGCAGCAGGAGTATAATGACGTTGTATGAAAGGCCTCAGTGCTAACCCAAAATAATTTAGAGAGATGTTAACTCTTTGAATTGTGTAGGTCCGTTGTTGATTTAAAAAAACGTGAATAATCAGCTGGTCTTACTGCGCCATACACAGTGGATAATTTGATTAGAGCACCTATATCGTATATAGTTTCGTAATTCCATCATCTTACCTGGCAATCTTCAGTGAGGTTAACAACACTTTCTTTTGATGACCTATGGTACCATCTTAAGTATACACAGGTTATAATATGGCCATGAAACAATTTCCTCTAGTCTACCAGTACTTGAAACACAAAGGTATTTACTACATTTCAATATTAGAGACATTTGCATATTAGAGCTGTTAGATGAAATAATCCACACTCTGTACACAGTTGGGTAAAGTATCAATGTAAACGATTTGATGAACAGATATATAAATAGACAGGCACAGTGACGGCACCAGTTGGAGGGGTAGGGGATGGGGGTGCCCTTGTCTAAAAGCCAGAATCTTCACCCCCGGTCCCCCCCCCCCTTCATGTCTTAAAGTACAGTGGCCTAACAGGGTTTTTACACAATGTGATTCGCAAAAAATCCTCTAAACAGGTTTAACAATTCCAAAACTTTTTAAAGTAAGACTACGAGTAAGCCATATTTTGCTTATATTGAGGTCCTTCATGTCCACATTTCCAGAGGGTTGTCTTGAGAAGGTAGAAAAAATAATCAAACCTAGAATGTCGTATTTGATCATTATCAACTACAAGAGGCCATAAAGGCTAATGATATCAATAGCTGTCTTACTCAAAACTCGTCGGAATAACTGAAATAAACTGTACAGTAAAGTTAAGCCATAGCTTCGTAGATATAGTAACAACGGGGAGTATATTGATTTTTCACATTCTTGCCTCTTTCATGATTAATTTTTTCGTTTAAAGTATTGTATACGTTTTCAACGATATCATGTTTAGACTAATGAAGAGAAATATCGAAAATAAACTTGCGATCTAAATATCAAGTTCCCTCTGTCACGTACACTCACTTACAGAACTTTCTCATCTCTTGCTTAAGAAAGAATTAATTTTCATAACTCACGATCCGACAGTTTGTGACGGACAACCAACTGTCGATGCTTAGAGCATATGATCGTCATGTATAAATGCTTTCTTTTTGTCTGATGAAAGCTGTATTAAAAACACGAGTCGCATTCGGTATTTCTCAGTGATAATCCAATCTTCTCGTCAACCGCGTCAGCTATGGATTATAAATGGTGTCGCCTTTTAAGTAAAGGCCTACTATGTGTGAGTGTAATATATTTTTGCCGGCACTCTGAAGGTAGAGGTAAGTGTAACACAACAATACTTGAAGAAACTCTAATGCATAGCAATAGAATGAAAAGCCTTGTGCGAGGCATTACAAAATGCATATTGCGTGAGTAAAGTTTTTGAAATAAGAGCCCATTTTACATTTTTTTTAAAAGATAGTCATACATATTACGGGGTGTTATAGGTATGCTGTGTGATGTGAAAGTATTTAATATCACTATTCGGACTGAACTTAGTACTTGTAAAAAAACATATTCAAGGTTAAGATCATTCATTGATATTTGGAGTGTACTTCTTCTGGGTCATAAAATATTTCTGTTGCTTTGAATAACAATTTCCAGTTCCTTCGGGGTTATGCGAATTTGAAGACACGTTTCCGTCCCCAGGAAAAGAGATGTGTTTCAACGGTGACGTTTTGGAGGACGAAGATGAAGGTAAAGGTCTACTTTTTTACAGAAAACTCTAAAATACGCAATTTCGGTTACTAGATATTTATTCACTAAGGCCTTCTTTGAAACTTGTTTTTTTTTTTAATTTTTGTAAAAATGGAATAAACAGCTCCAACCGCACACATAGAAATTAAAACTAATAACAATATCTGTTTCGGATTCTTAACATAGTATCCACAAATGTTTCTTTATTAAGGTTTAAGCACAACGGTATCTTATTCTAGAGATCTAAGGCCTTTTTGCCATCGGAAACGTTCAACCTGTAAAATCGTAAACTTTACTCCATCAAAGTAAATGAGTTGAGGTATTCTGTCGACCATTGTACCAACTGATCAAAATCGCGCTCGGTTTAGACAGTGGGAAAGCCTAAACTTCCATTTGTCATTTTAAAGAGAGCCTTTCCTTTAAAGTTTAGATCAGCATTTAGAGTCTCATGTCTCCTTTTTAATAGTACACTTTACTACCCAGAAAGGACCATGGGCGTACATCCCAGGGAAGATGATGGGGGGGGGGGGGAATATCCTCCATATTTTACTAGGGGTCATCAATGCAATTATTCGCCAATATTCAGTCTACAGATACGTGTATGCTGACATTTTGTGCTAGCAAGTACATTTATTCTCCACTTTAACATGATAAGGTGGTCATCTAGTAAACTACGTGTGTATGAATTATAGAGCTGTAGTCCTATAGGTATAAGCTACATTAGAGAGTTTCCGTACTTTTTTAAATTTTCAAAATGTTTCTAGCCATAAAAGCCACATACCCTAAGGATCTGTCATTTATGCTCAGCATATCGCCCATATTCAATATACCCAAGAAAGGTCACATATGATTTTGTTAACCTTGGCTGGCTTCTCCTGGAGGCGTGCCTGCCCGATTCCGACAGATTCCATAGTTGCTGGGGATAAACCTGTGAGTTGATACCTACCCTTTTAAGGTTTACAGTACATTGCTGCTCTTGTTCAATTCCAATCCCCCAGTGCAACTTGATAAAGAGATTTGTGCTCAAAAGAGTCTTTCCGAAACGTATGTCAATACCCAAGAACATTACCTCTAAAATATACCCATTAAAACAGTCTTCCTGAAGACTCTGAGGCGTTTAAACCCATGAGCTTCCGGGGACTTCGTCTCCTGAACCCCGTCATGCAGGGGCCCTAAGGCGGGCCCCAGCACTTCACGGGATGGACTTCCCGCTTGCCTTGTACGCTTCTAGGTATGTCATAATTCAAACCATCCTCCATGAAATTGAAATGAAATCCATGCCAATGACAAAGCTTGTACACTGATATTTCCCATTTCGTTTGCCTATGTTAAAACATTGTAAAAACGTGCTGATAGTGTCTGGAAGTTAATTTTAATATTGGTGCAATCAACAGATCAAAGGATGAAAGACAGTTGTGAGTTGTACTTGTAGCCATATATATTGGGAAAATATATTGAAATATGTCCTCCTAGCCAAATATGAGAGTCCAATCTGTGGTTAAATATGTTAGCGTTTTGCTCATAGTTTGCTCTCATCTAGACGTTTAATTATATTCATCTACGAACACCAAAGTACTCAAAGTTCGCAAGATGTCTTACTTAAATAGTAATATCTGAATTGCATTCAGTTAACAGTTATCTACGTAGAGGTATATTTTTTGAAGGACATAAATTATTTAATACTAGTATTTAAGCCCTTAAACCAGTAAAACAGTTATCCCCTATCTCTTCAAAAGTGGTTTTGTTTTAATTCATTTATTTCCGACTGGGGAGTGCCCAATAGGCTAAAATGCCATCGATTCTAGCTATTGCGAGTGCTGCTTACTAGCCGCTTAAGGGAACAAACAAAACAGTCGATGGTGGGGAGTCTTTTTAGTTTTTCAATTTCATTAAACTAGGCACTGGATTTTTTTTGTGTTTTATTTGTTTGATAAACCAGATGGATTGAGATGGTCGTCGTGGGGAAGGTTTCTGAAGAGATTTTGGAAATTGCTGAACATTTCTCACGTATGCTGTTTACTTCCACCAAATGCCTAAATTCGTAATAAAATTTTGTCACAATTTCCGTACTTATGTATCACATATTTATAACTTTTATAGAGAATAAGACCCGTGAAAAACACCGACAGAGACAGGAAGTGTTGTCAAAAGTTAGTGGAAGGTGCAATTTGCTTTCTTTACTAATATTTCAAAATGTGCAGCATGTATTGGAGCTAAGTTTTGACTTTCCAAGTAATGTGACTAGTTTTTGGATGGACATTTAAAAAGTTTCAGGCTTCTGTTGAAGAATCACTATGTCACAATTTTCGTAGTTATGTATCACATATTTATGACTTTTATAGAAAAAAAAACCCATGAAAAACACCGACAAAGACAGGAGATGTTGTCAAAAGTTAGTGTAAGGTGCAATTTGCTTCCTTTACTAATATTTTAAAATGTGCAGCATGCATTGGAGCTAAGTTTTTGACTTTTCAAGTAATATGACTTTTTGGATGGACATTTAAAAAGGTTCAGGTTCCTATTGAAGAATCTGTCGTTTCTATTAGCAACATCATGTATCTAGTCTATGATACTGAACATTGTTGGAGTTACACGTGTTTTCTTTTTCTATGTCGTAAGTCTCTCAGATGAAATTGGACAAAATCATTAGAGAATCCACTCCCTTTAAACTTGAACAAATTTGTCCTGTCCTTGACGTCTTTACTTGTTACACGACTAACAAATAGCAACAATTTTGCAGATTACATGGTACAATGACCCCCTATTGTCGTCTGCGGTTTTTGGGTAGATGCGCACTATTTAACAAGGTGTTTCTTGATTGGCTGTTGCCTTTGTATTGTATCGACTGTCTTCTTTGTTAGGGTTAGGGACATGGGCGTCCGCAGAAAAAAAGTCAGGGGGGGGGGGGGAATTTCTAGGGAGGGGCAAAACCTCCAAGTCACCATGAATTGACAAACAGCATGCGAAAATTTCAGCCCAAAATGCCTCCCAGATCGCCGGAAATGGCATTTCTAAAGCCTATTTTTCGCATAGAAACTTGGAAAACACGTTTTGTTCGGGTTTTTGCTTTGATTTTTATACGTTTTTTAAATTTTTGATTTTCCAGGGGGGAGGGGGAAAGTGCCCCCCTTGCCCATACCTGCGGACGCCCATGGTTAGGGATTAGGCTATCCTGTAAGAAAATTTCTTGTTAAATAGTGCGCATCGTCCCCGGTTTTCTGTGGTTGTGAAGTCGGCCAAGTCGTTACGATATCGACCAATATGACGTCCACTTTCAAGTGGCAAAATTCTTCAATGATTGGTTGCCTGTTAGGGCAAATCTATCAAAGTCAGAAGATTAGTTGGAGAAAATTTGAAAATTTAAGATTTTTTTTTTTTGGAACGGGTGATAAAAAAGTGGGATCGAATTAGAGAATGTACGGACGATTGAAGCTCATTTGGATTACATATTTGTTCGTTTAGGTTGAAGAAGTAGAGAGATCAATTCCCTATGTCTCACAACTAGGAAACATCCGTTGAAGTTACTTGATAAAACTAGCAAGTTTAAAATTTGGGTAGCAAATTTTTTGCCTTCTTAAAATAGACCTTGTGTATTGACAACATACTGACGTCATCCTTGGGGGAAAACAATGAAACAAGTGGCCGCACGCACAAGAATTCGCCCTGTACGTGTAGCAGATTATGCTCGTATTCGACGGGTCGACGAATCAGCTGTCTGCATTTGTCTCTGTTGGTTTGTTTTCCCCCAAACGAGGGCGTACTTTTTGCTATGTGACATCATATGCAAAAGGTCTATACTTGCAGATTTGAAGGTTATATTGGGATAAAATGGACTTTAAAACAAAAAAATTCAAAGATAGGATTGAGACAACGTATTTATTAACCTATTCTAATATAACCTTGACCTAGTTATGACGTAAGACGGTGTTTCAAACGGGATCCGAAAGTATATCTACGTCTAAAGCCCTAGCCCCCACTTTCTGTCCCCTATATACACATCAACCTGGTAGCTATTCCCATCCATCTAAATACTTGGTAATTTACGTTCCTTGCTTCATTATTTCTCTTTAGAATATCCTTCGTAACGCACACCGACTTCATCTAGCATTACAGCCCTTGTAGCTTTAGTGGCTGTCTTTTGTTGTCCTAAATCGAAGCATCGACCCAAAGAAGAGGCCTTTCAACCTACTAGGTTAGTCGGAAAAAATTTGAAAATTTAAGATCCGAGGTCTTTCGAACGGGGAATTAAAAAAAGGGGGGGGGGGCGAAGTAGAGAATGTAAGGAGGAATAAAGTTCATTTGGATTACATGTTTGTTCGTTTAGGTTGATAGAGCAGAAAGGGCATTTCCCTATGTCTCACAACTAGTAAAAAAGCAGTGGAAGTCGCTTAAAACTAGCAAGTTTATAATTTGGGGACTAGGTTCTAAACTTGAAGATTTGAAGCTTATATTGGAGATAAAATGGACTTCAAGGCAAAAACTTTGAAAGACAGTGTTAATTGAGACAATAAATTTAATAATTTATTCCCACGTATCCCTGACCTTGGTATGACATAAGAGGGTGTTGTTAACGGGATGCGAAAGCATATCAACGTCCACAGCCCTAGCTCCCACTTTCTGTCCCCTTCATTGGGAAATTTAAAATGAAGTTATGATTGTTGCCAATTTGCCACTCAGGTGAAAATGAACAACAGTTTCGTATCCTTCCTTATATGCTTTACACCACGCATGCAATACTTGGAAATGCTGAAGGATCTGCGGGACCTGGACCCAGGGACCTAAAACGGTTAGGCTATACTGGTTTTCATACTAGCTATTACATCATATCTGTATAAGGACAAGAAATAAGAGCGCAGTAGTTACTGAGTGTCACTTCAATGTTTCGTTTTGGTGTTTGGTGCCCTTTTTGCCCACAATGGGGGTCTGGGCCCCAAACTTCCGATCTATACTACCATGTTGCAATGCATTTTGACCGATAATACTTCAACTTGTCATGTCAAGTGAATGTCCAGGCCTACCCGTCGCCAATAGAACCAGTGATGATTAGATACTTCCGGTTCTTGAACTAAGTTTCTATATTAACAGGGCCAATGATTTTGCCTAGAGAGCTCTGGACCATCTTATGACACGGAAATTAAAAAAACTTTTTGTTCTCATAAGTGGATTAAAAGCAATTGTACCATCAAAATTTCCAATCGGATCAAAACTTTCACAGGTTGTAGCTTCAAAATTTATTCTTTTGGCCCTTAGTATTGACAGGGGTCTATTACCATTTGAAACCCACATGGGTCCCTTCGGTACATGAACGTATACATTTAGTACATGATCGTATGAATTCATTACATGTACGTATGCAATCAGTACATGTACCTTTGGAACAGTACATGAACGTATGAAATCAGTACATGGTCGTAAGCAATCAGTATACATCATAGTAAGCAGTTAGTACATGTACGTGTATTTTTACAACATCGAATGAGTATAGATGATCATCGTATGTCAGTGAGCCTTTCGACGGACTTCGTGCACGTCGAGAGGCTCACTTAGTATGATCAGTCCTAACACCTCCCTGGTATGACATGCGAAAGGGACAATAATAACATGATGGTCATACTTTTTAAATGCACAACATGTGTCATGTACATCGTAACGTTTAACATGATGAAATTATGGTTTTAGTATATGATGGTGTAAATTTACATCATGATCGTATGAAGTTGGTACATCATCGTATATTTTTGGTACATGAACGTGTAATTTTAGTACATGAAAGTGTATTTTTAGAACATCATATGTGGTGAGCCTTTTGGCGTGCCATAGCTTCACTATTTCTCTTTTGAATATCCTTCATGGCGCACACCAACTTCCTCTAGATACTCAATATTTACAACCCTTGAAGCTAATTGCTCTCTTTTGTTGTCCGCAATCGAAGAATCGACCAAATGAGGCCTTTTAACCACTCGAAAGATCATACAAAACCTTTTTACAATATCTTTATACAAAAGTCAGAACCACTTCAAAAGAAAGTGTAATATTTTCAAGTCATTCAATGTTGTACAAAGTCGAAAAGGTTGAATCATATGAATTGACCTCGTGAAAGCTTTATGAGTTTGTATTCCTTACAAAGCAATGAAATTGGATAACTCAATATATTTACATAATGAGCTGCCAAATCGTGCAGTTTTTCAGAATGATGTTTTCATATGCCTTTATTTTCCCAGAAGCGCTTAAACATTTAAGTCAAGCATACATAATTTATTAACAGTCTACTGCATTTTCTTCAGCAAATGAAACAGCCAGTCGAGACTGTATACCTTAATCAATCAGGAACCAGAATAGCCAATTTCCTGCGTTAAAGTTAAGAATCACGAATTTAGCATTCTTAATGCTGGTTATCATTAGCAGAAACGTCATTCATTCAACAGTTTTGGATAACGTATTGAACAAATACATACAATGCATCAAAGGACTAAACTGTTGCACGGTTGCGTGAATGATTATTTTAAAACAATTTTAAACAGTTCAAACAATGAAAATCATTGTTTTAAGATAAGCCTCCCATTAAATATTCAAAGGAAATTGTTGAATCAATTGCTTACAAAGGTTTTATTCAAAGTTAGGCCTATATTTTATTTCCTGACTAATTTTCTGTCAATTTTAAGTAAAACGACACGCTAAAGGCTAAAAAATCCGATATTTGCGTCTTCACTTGAAATCAAGATGACTGCCATTATAATAAAATATCGTTTTAAGTGTGAATTGCCCGGGCATAAAATCAACAATCGAGCTTTCATGAAACCTGATAAACTGTGTTTGTTCTGTGGTTGAGCCTTATCCGTTTTACAACGTGATTTCTGTATAATTCATAATCCTAAAAAAGAAGAAGAAGAAGAAGAAGAAGAAGAAGAAGAAGAAGAAGAAGAAGAAGAAGAAGAAGAAGAAGAAGAAGAAGAAGAAGAAGAAGAAGAAAAAAAAAACCCAACAACAACAACAACCAGAAGACTATTGTTCCTCCAACATTATTGCAGTGGCAGAATGTATTGAAGGATTCCGTAACCCTTTAGAGAGTACATTGCAATCCCTATCCACAAACGCTTAATCCTAATCTTCAGTCAATTCAAAGTAAGGCGCTCCTGACGTGTTCCCCAAAAGATGATCAAGCTGTTTTGATCATACCAATAATGACAGAATTCTAACAAGGTCACTTTTGACTTTTTAAAAGGTTACTTTTTAAGAAGAAGAAGGCACAATCGACTTATAGAAATCATTGGTAATTAACGGCAACAGATCCCTTACCGGATCAATATTAACTCAGTTATGTTAGAAATGGTCATTTGTTTCTTTATTACTGAGATTGTGAATCAAATTATATTAAACCACAAATATGTTTGTATGATGAAGTTCAGTTCATAGCATTTACTTATTTGAAAGTTGGGCATGTAGGACTGAGATCTGAGGTGGTTCGCCCCGACCAAGAAAGTGTAAATTCAAAGCGAAAAGCATTCAGTTTAAAAAAAAAAAAAATAGGATTGTCACCGTAGTCAAAAGTAAGATACCAAATCCTTGTTAGAATTCATGCCTATATCCATTTGCAACTTCTGGATGTTTTGTCAAAGAAAACGTCCTGACAAGTCTTTGTCAATCAATATAGATGATTCCGTACGTTTTTTGGGTGTTTTTTAATAGGTTAAGACGTAGTTTAATAGTCAGCTACATATAAGTGAACGATTTGAAAAATGCTTGAGCGATTGAGACCTTTCCCGTTTTGAATTTCCAGAGATAGGGGAAGAAAGGTGTTCAAGATTTGCCCCTGTTATGTCTTTTAGACTACCTAACTTTATAAGACCGTAAGTGGCAACAGTACACATGTTTATTTTAACATAAAAGAGTTTTAACATTAACAGAGTTTGCTGTCTTTAGGTTTATATATGACCACAGGAGCCTGAGAATATTTGAAAGACACCTCGAATCAGTTCCTTACTTCGTATAAGGGGGAAAATGGTATGGGTACAAAGCTAAAAAAGTTTTCCTGTGTTTGCAAATACGTACAATTTTTTCGTTTTAAATATCACCAGTAAGTTCGTGTCCACTCAACATGGTTTGGGGTAATTGTACCTGCATGGCGACTTGTGAAGATCCCAAGGCCAACATTAGCTGTTATAACCGGAGCTGTTCCGGAACTGAAGGATGTTACTGTCCTAGCGGATTTCTCATGGAAGGAGGAAACTGTATTCCTCTAAATCAATGCAGATGCTTTCTTCAAGAAACAGAAGAGGTTCTGCCGGTTAGTTATCATTGTTTTGTTGTCATGCCAACACGAGATAATGACAAAAATTGATCATTGGTTCGTAGAACGAGGGAGTTGCAACTCCATAACAGACCTGACATTGAATATCTGCTATCTAGCAAGGAATTGCAAGAACTAACCTTCAGTGATATACTAGTTTATTCACTCCTCAAGATTGACTGGAACTGGGTGTAATATAACACTAGAATTCCTTTCGTATAATTCATATAGCAATGAAGGTATTGGCAAATTTAGATTCTGTGACACAGTAACACCTTTCCGAATGTAAAATGTCACGTTCAAGCCCCCAGAACGTTTTAAATGAAAGAAAATGGGTAACCAGGAAATCACAATAACTTAACCTGTTGGACTAGATTTATGCTTAGCTGATGGATTTATTTCATTGCACTGTAAGATGTGTACTGTTTTGTGTAATCAACCTCTCATTTTACAGTACACTTATTACAAATAAAACTGGTTTCTTCACTAACTATGCTTTTTCAAATGCCCATTAACATATTCATTTCTAGCAATTAGGTCTGTAACTGTGTGAATCGAATGTAATTAAGCATTTCTCTGTCGACTTATCTTAGAGTTAGTGTAATGATCTTTCAAATTGGCTATCTTGATATATTTTAACAGGTGCAAAGTTATTGTGATCTTTTGCCTACTTTCATTGCACCTTTAAAATGTTCATTCAACTTTAACTTGACAAAATTTACATCCAGAAATGTGTTAAGTTACCATGGAATCTGAATTTATTGACAAAATTAATGTTAAATGCATCGCTTTTAAAAATAATCCTGATCCAAAAAGTAAACAACACATGCAATCTTGGAAAGTCCATAAAAACGTCCACAAAGTTCATAAAAGGCCCTAAAAGGACAAATCTAACAATTCATTGCTAGACATTCCCAATTCATTTCCAACTCTGACGACCGTCAGTTTTGTGAAATCATTGTGGCGCATGGCCTGTACAAGTCAATTTTGTCGTGCCCTAAACCCCAGCGTCAGTGATATCTAGCTTATTATACTGACGTCCAAGTTTTTCTGAAACTCGACTGAATCTTCTACTGTATTCACTTAATGTTAAATACAGAAACGCAAGTAAATTCTTTCTGTTTCATTTTTCATTCCTAAATTTAAAGATTTACGAGTCTTACGTTCGTTCTGACTGTTCGAGACGTTGTGTTTGTCGAAATGATGTGCTGGTCTGTATGGATGAACAAGGATGCAGTCCCAACGCGATATGTGAAATTAAGAATAACATTTCCGTATGTTACTGTAAGCTCGGGTTTTTTGGAGATGGTAAGAGGTGCAACTTAGTTTATGCAACCGATTGTTATGACATGTTCATTGCTGGATTCAGAACAAATGGTGTATACACCATTCAACCAAACGGCTTATTAGGAATATCGTCATTTGATGTATATTGCGACATGGAAAATGGGGGCGGTTGGACGGTAAGTCTATGCTAACTATCTCTAACACTTCCTGACGTCCACCCCAACCAGCTCACTTGTGCATTACATGAGTATATCACTGTCAAAATGTCTTTCATATTAAGAAATGTTTGGTCAATTACAGAAAACAAAATAAAGAATACAAAAAAGTGTTCTGTCAATGACTTGGTAGCACTATGCACGATTCTTTTGGTTTTCTGTCGTTTCATTTTCCATAAATGTACAGACATTTTTAGTGAACCTTTCCATAAAATATTTATGACATGATAGTCTATTCGTCTCATTCAATGGGCCACCACTCAGGTCAAGCTAGCCGTACACAACATGACATTGCACACCGCAACTCAACTCGATCGTCGGATATCCAACAGTCGTTTAGTGTGCGTGAGTTTACGACTGCAACCTGCAGTTGCAAGACCAGTTGGTTCTACCCGACTGAAGTCCGTGGGACTTAAAACTGGTCTTAACATTGTCAATCACACACAGTTGTAGCGACGATCGAGTTGAGTTGACATGTGCAAAGTCGTGTAGTGTGCGGCTAGCTTAAAGTCGGACATGTACGTACGTAAGGCTCAGAGTCCGAGCTACTATAATAAGAAAGCTCCTCAAACACATGAGATCCTGTAAAGTTTGTTGATGCATATATAATAGGTAGCTATGTGATGCAATGCCATTCTCCATCGAAGTTTGAGCAGGCTTGGGATTTTAACCGGTTACTGATGTTGTTCGAAATCTAAAAGATATATTCACCATTATCTAATTGTGCAAGTTAGTATAATAGTTTGCAGAGCTCGCATACAAGATTTTCTCCTAGTTTAGCCTATTATTTTACTTTTACCACCTTACCATTTCATTCAATACTTGTGGCATATTTAATTTCGAAATTTTTTGACCATTTGGCAATTCGATCGCTTTTTCATTCAAGTAAAATTTTAGTGCAAATAAAAGCTAAAAAAGACACTGTTTAGATTCAACTTACAAGCTTGGGAAATGCCATCTCCGGCTGTCTGAGGGTCACATTTTTTTTCTGAACGCTCCGCTCCAACTGATGGTGGTGTCCCGCATTCTGCGTAGGTAGTCGTAAGGGCAGGATATACATATTCAGGTTAAAATGCTCTCATACACCTATGACCATGGCCACAGTCGGCCTACATTGTCTTATCCGGCCTTATTCATATCAACAACACACACCGCGTTGATTTAGATCATGTTTTAGACATTCTCTTATTGAAGGACTCGTCAGGAGATGTCATCAATAATTAGTCCATGGGATAAATTGGAGCAAAGAGCGATTGCCTTAAACAAAAAGACAAACAAAAGACAAGGGATGGATGGGAGGGGGAACTTTCCAGTTTCAAAACCAAAGTGGGTAAAGGTAAAAACAATGGAGACTATCTAACCCTTCAGTAAGTATTTAAAATACTACCTGAGTTGTTCCAAAAGTTGTCCAAAAAGCTTTCATATCCCTCTCCTTCGCTCATTTTGTCTCCTATACTTACGAACCCGTGTGCTTGTGTGTTAGGTAGTGAGTTACAGCTTCCGAAAAGTCTCATACTGCTAGGCTTAGACTAGCCTCTATCCCTAAAGTTGACTTTTCTTTAATACAATTGAACACATTTAGGCTCCTTAAGCCATCTCGCCACATCGTTCATCAGTGCCATGCATGACTATTGGCCTGCATGCAACGACATAAACTACTTCCAGGGGAAATAAAAAAAAAAAAAAAAAATCAATTTTCACATCTGAAAGAAGTACTAAATCTACTTTGTGTGGTGAAATTTCCATTCAAATCGGACATGTATTTCTCGAGGTATCAGCATATTATGTTACTAGATGTGTATACCTAATGATATTGAGGGCAGCAGAGATTATATCACTTCCTCACACTTGACAAGGAATGTTTTTCCCTTTGTTTTTCAGACTGTTTTACTAACCTATACCTTAATTGGATTAGGATTTCAAAGTTTGAAAAGTTCTCATGTCACCTATGCAGTCACATTTCGAAAATATGGCACTGCTGAGGAGAAAGTTGGCTGTAAAGTTTGAAGAAAAACAATAGACTGTTCATTAATGTGGGGATATGATGTCATTTGTGCTCGCTTCAAGTTCACTGTTTGTTGAAAATGTGATAACTTTAGTTGCTCATATCTTGAGAACCACACGTCGGATTTCAATGCAAATTTCACCAAAATGCTTAGAATAAGTACCCTTCTAACATATCAAAACTTGATATGACCTTAAATATAATCTTTTAATGGGTTTCTTATCAATATCGCAAAAGAAGAAAGGATCAAGTGGTCCACAACTGAAAAACCATAGATCAAACCAGAAGTTTGGAGAACGTTTAGGCTCAAACTTCAACGTAGCTCACACTCCATATCAATTCTTTTCAAACGTCTTTTATTATCGCATAGGAAGGTTTCAAGTGACTTTAAAATTTCAAAATGTAGAAATTCTTGTTTTTCTTCTGAAGCATTTATTGGTTTGCATCTAAGCTTGTTAAAATCATTCATATATATTTAATGCAAAAAACTTAAACGTGAAAGACGAAATGAATATGAACTTTATGTGACAGGTTATTCAGAGGCGGATAGACGGAGCTGTTGATTTCTACCGTGGCTGGGAGGATTACAAGCATGGCTTTGGTTCATTCCAACATGAATTTTGGCTCGGGAATGACAACATTGCCAGCTTAACAAATCAGAAAAACTACCAACTTCGAATTGACTTTTTGAACAGCGTAGGAGCATACTACTATGCTGCTTATACTCTTTTCCGTGTAGGCAGAGAAGCTAATAACTACACACTGGATACCATTGGGTCATTTTCTGGCAATCCAGGTTTGTATGATAAAGTAGGCTATCCTTACATCCATTTTCAATCAGTAAGATCATCGAATCTCCATTTTCAACTAGAAAAATGGCTACAAATAACTATTTTTGCTCCTCTAAGTGAACATTTCCTTAACCTAATAAGAGTCAATGGAGTTTTTTCACTGATGTCACAAGATCACGTGATTTTTTTTACCAGGCATTATGGAAGTAGCTTACCGTGGGCCATGGGCGCCGCTAGTTTTAAGTTTAGGTGTCAAAACCCTATTTAAGCTAACCTAACTCAACCAATCTTTAAATGCGCTTGTAACAGTGTAATAAGGTGAGTAAGAGGAGATTCGAGAGAATTTACTAAATCAATGTTTTGCGGAAGACTGCGTAATGTTAAACGTGTTGTCATATTTTCGTAAGATAAAATGTTCAAAGAATGAATGCGGCCATACCAAATTTGTTTGTTTCAATGGAGGATTTATTTTATCATATCGTAACACTTTCGTTACTGGTTTGTTCATTGGAATAAAATTACTCATCTGTTTAACTGGAGTATATCAGTCATAATATTTGTTCGATGCAACAAGATTAAAATATTAGTGCGATTGACAAAATGATATATGTTGCATGTAGATATAAATTGCGTTTCATTCAGTTCTGCAGTTGGCTCGAGTCATTTACTACTTTTAATGTGACTCGAGTCGAGGCATTGAGTCGAATCAAGTCAATAAGTCAAGTCATTTTACTACAGTTCTATTGGCCCCCAAAAATTATGATGCAATTCAAGGAGTTGTTCATGGAGTCATTGAAAGTGAATGACTTGAATTATGACTCCTTTCAACTCTGTTCCCCAGTTTACCAATCTTTTCCAAATAGTTTTCACAATAGTTAACTAATAGTTTTCTAATGTCCCTTATTCGTTACAGGTCAGGATTCACTTAAATTTCATGTAGGTCACATGTTTAGTACTTATGACAGGGATAACGATGTTGCCGGTGTAAACTGTGCTCAACAACATCACGGAGCCTGGTGGTATGCTAATTGTTACGGCTCCAACCTTAATGGAGACTACTTTGAAGTTTCTCGTACTTCCCGTATTTACTGGGGCGGAATAAATCGAATCACTTACACAGAAATGAGAATACGACCAACCGGCGAAAGTTAAAGCCAATCAAAAGGATCGACACAAAGACATAAAGTTAACTTATTTTGGATTACTTTAATATTTTTAAATTTTGAATGAAAGTTATATCTAAATACTCTGTTCATTACATAGCATGTTGTTTTATTCATATCATTGTGCATTTTTGCCAGCGATACTGGCAAATGAACTCCCCATATCTGTAATTTAAGCTGAACTGCACAAATGCAGAGGTGACTGTACTTTCTCCTCATTTGGTTGGGCGTTGCGCTTCGCTTACTGGACTGTTTCATCTACTATTTTTGATCTTGCAATAGAGGTCGTGTATCGAATTCACTTCATTGCCCGTCTCTGTACTTTGTAATCCATGAGTCCATTGTACAACAATTGTTACTACGCTGCTGTGGTGCGGACGTATCCGTAACATATACCTACTGTGATCAGTGGAATCCGGTATAGACCTTATTCATTAACGTCACCTCTGACATCATTTTGGAGGAAAAACAAAAACAATGTTCACGTAGCTGAATCACTGATCTTTGCATGGGACATATTTAGATCGGTAGGCAACTCATGGCGATAGAGGCGACCTATGGGGTGGGGTCCAGAGGCACGCCTTGGGGCTCTTAGTTGCGTCCAGTGAGCCAAGATGCTCTCGGAAGCTCCTGGGTTTTAGGGTATTTGTGAGTTACTTAAGTGTCCTTTAAGGGTTATTATATTGACTTAGGACTGGCCTAAAATTACCACCAGGCTAACTCCAAGAAAGATTTTTTTAATGACGAAACTAGTGAAACTACCACTGACAGTGACTTACCTCCCGACAGCCAGACTTACAGTCGGGAGGTCGGGAGTTTGAGTCCTGTGGCCGGGTCTTACAGAAGACTTTAAAAACGGAACCTACTGCCATTGTGCTTAGTGCTCAGAATGTGCAATGGAGTAGGAAAAACAAGTCAGTGAGCCACAACTGAAAAAAAAAATGCCGTGGCTGGCTAACTAGTATTAAACCAATTGGTTAAAAACTGGGCCGTAAAACTCCATCTAAAATCTCACACTGACAACGGATCGGAATGACATTTTGAAATAGAAATTAGGGAAGGGGCCAAACTATATCAAAAACAGTTGATGGTTAGTATTATGTGAATCTAGCAAGGAAAAAGGAAATACTGCCCGAAAGGTTACCGGAGTTGAGCTTCACCATTCAGATTAGAGCATAAAGACAATTTTGGAAAAAATAGCAACCCCTCAGACAGAAAGATATGGCATTCCCATGCAATGTGGGCGATTTTTCATTTGATGAAAATTACTGCATTTTCTTGTCCAAAGAAGAATTACATCTTACTGCATCTTGAAGTCACGTTCTGGCTACAGAAGGCATATCTTTTTTTTGCAAATTCCAAACTTCATTTGGGGCACGCGAGGGCGCAAACTTTTTCCAAGGGGCGGGGCAATATCAATGATTGGTTTACCTTGGGTATACATTGATTCAGTCCTAGCATATAAGTATCATGAAATTTATTTGAAAGTAAAATAAGAAGTAATCAGTTGGATTTGTTTGTTGTTTCAAAATAATTAGTTTGGGGCAACTGATTATTAAGTTAACACTATAATGGGAATATGATATTACTTGATATCTAAAGTCACTGCAATAATTAAATACAAAATTAAAAAATGTCATATCCTCTAGTATGTTTCGTCACTGAAGCAAATCTTTCTGTGGAAAAAGTAAACCAAAACACCAGTGCCTCTCCTTAATGACTAACACATAAAGTTTGGTCCTTGGCGTGAACTCTAAAACCAATAATGCTATGCCTGCTCTATGTTCCAGACGCACCACTGCGACCACGTTTCAGCCCACCACGGATAAAACAGGAATGGACAGAAATGTTACCTGGAAAATCGAAAAAAGCCCTTTTCGGTACCTGGTAAATCGAAAATGATGTTCATGAAAATCCTGTAGATGATGCACAAAATAGGGGTGTGTCTTGCCATAAGTGTCGCACTGAAACGTTCAACGCCAGTCCTAGCAATACCAGTCTACCAGGGAGTTGCAACCCTGGTACTACACACTTGTGTACGTTGTGAGTTGCGTGAACTACTGCGTGGGTAGATTTATCGATCAAAACCTGCACAAGTGGATTCGGTTCAAAAGGACCGGTGCAGGGGAAAAATTCTAAAACCGAATGGGAAAATATTTAAAATCAAATCAAATATCCCAAGAAATAACATAGACTTGGCAACGTTATTGTAAAATTACTTTGCAAGATTATTTTAAATGAGAATATAAAACACGTTTAGTAATATAATATTTTTAAAATCAGCCCCTCACAGAGGGTAATCATCTCGTTCAAGTTGGTATGAAGTATTTTGGGGGAAGTACGCCACTACGCAGATCTTTTAATTTGTTAAATTTCAAACTTATACCCAAATGTTACCTCATGAATGTGTGTTCCTACGGATTGGATCCCTAACAAAATTATTAAATTTCCCCGAAATGCCCCTACGAAAATCGAAAAAATGTTTTACTCTCTAATGGCCATGTAGTCATGGTATCTTGCTATATAGCTATCGGTAGTGACGTCACTAAGTATTTACTCCAATGTAGTGGGACATGACCACTCACATCAAAAGGTTACTGTGCAAAATTCTAAGTCTCTGGGTATATTTTCAGAATATGTGTGTGTGTGTGGGGGGGGGGGGGGCGTGTCCCTCTGCCCTAGGATTGATGGCCATGTCTATTTGGTTATTGTGCTGTATCTTCTGGATTGCCTTAACCGGCACACAGAACGCTCAGGTGGACCTACAGGTGAAAACAGCCTCGTTCAACATACTGTCACATACTACACGCTTATCATGATAGGTAGGTCAAGTTCAAAAGAGTAGGTCTAGCCTATATTAAAATGATGTCGAGACTATTCCATCACATAGAGTATCGAAACAGTTTTCAAATTGCATAACTATATCTTAAAACATTGCTGGTCTCGATACCGAGATCCGTGAGATATCGGGTTCACAGAGTACCCAAGACAAGGAACCCGTAAAACTGGTTTCAAGACCGAAACCGGGATTAGTGCTAACCATTTCTGAATATTCAACATTAGTAGGATCACTCCCTCACGTGCACCATAATGAAAAAAACTTTAACATAAATGAAAGAAATGTCGGAAGTAAGCATCTTCATCACCATAGGCTGTCTCAGCTGGTATCTTTGCAAAATATTGGACATCTTATCATCTGAAAGGGTCAGCATCCTATCGACCTACAACCACAGACCTGACAGCCTCATCAAAGACACCCTTCAGTCCTTTCTTTGTTAGTGCAGAACATTCAATGTATTTTACTGCATTAATGGACTTCATCAGTTGTAATCCCTGTTGTGTAGTAAAACAAATTGTAATGTCCATTAAATGAATTCAGATGTACAAATATTTACATTTTAATGAAAACGCGGAAATGTTGTTTAGTTGAAATGGTTTTATTTGACGGAGGGACCATTTAACTGAAATTAGCTCTACCCAATTAAGTGAAAGTCCCATAAAATCGGACATACATTTCTTGTGACATGTTCCTACGTCACACTTACGGGGTAATGACTTTTTGCCGGACTCCACACCCCTAACCAGGGCATAATCTCTGCCCGACTGAGGCACCAAAGTTCAAAGTACTTATTCGAAATTCCATGATGAAACGATCCTTCTTACTTTTTGTTACATCTTCCTTCTCTGCCTGATTACCTCTTATCGATTTAAGGAGGTAAAAGAGCTTACTAAACGCACACTTGATATAGTCAGGTTTCACATCTGATTAATCATTTGACAGTAACAGATATATTAAAATACACAAAAAGTTACGTAACATTTGGGGTAAGCTAACAAGCCAGTCAAGCATGTGGTAATTGCTTTTCACCCAGTGTGAATGCAATGAAAGCATAGCTCACTTGAGGGCACAGATCATGCAAAAAACTTAGATATCAGTTACACCCCACACCGCCTTTGATCTACTGGGGTGTCTATGTTGCTTTCTCAAGAGGCAACGTCACGGCATGTCCTTCCAATCTCATGATTTTTTTTTTATACGAAGTTATGTTTTAAATTGTTTGAATTGTTTCTACTTCTTCGTCTCGTTTTCTCTGTTGTTCATTTTACTACTCTTCCTATTTTGCCATTTTTTCTCCTCACCATGAATCGCTTTGAGCAGGAAGTTGTCGTTAACAATTCATTGCTCTGAGGTATTGATATTTCATGAAAGGCACTGCACAAGTTAGAATAAATGATTGATATTAGGTCGTCGTTATTATTTTTGTGTAGGATAAGTGCGGTATAAACCTTTTAGATATAATTTTAAAGAGTAAATGTGACTCACTTCTTGCCAGTAAAATGAGTACCGTTGCAATTTAACCACACAAATGGCGACAGCTGATTTGTCAACCAAACAGATACTCTTAAATTACGGATCGGTCAGACCAGATCTACTGCCTGAGAACATGAACTTCATTGGTTCCCGCCACTATCGTGACCTGACGGCTTGACATCAATGCATAAGGTCAACTTATGATCCGTCCCTACGGATATTACGATAAAAGTTATGATTTCAAAAGTTGTACAGTTACCTTGGATGATCAATTTGACCCTCCAAGAATGACGATTTTCCTTTTATCATACTGGTAAGAGGTTTAACCTCTTCAAGTAATTGCTAATATTTGTTACTTTTAAATTTCAAACAGCTATTGTGAGTAAACGTCAGTTCTGGTAAAATTTATTATCCGTCATACCAAACTATAAAGTAACAAAGAACTCGAAAGATCATGAAGTCACCAAATCCGAATTTGAATCATAAGGTTGTTTTTCATGGTAGGGTAGAATTATTAGATTACACGATCACAGACCTACAGCAGTATAGCACAATTATACATTTAGTTAATCATATCCTCCAGCATTTCTCCGATCAGCAGTAAAGGAGGGGGTGATGGTCGATAATTTTATGGGGCTGCAGCACCCAAAGCCCCCCCCCCCCGGCGTTACGCCACTCGCAGTAAGTGCCACGATCCCAACTGACGCCATCCAGCAATGTTTGACCAAATCAAGGTAAAAGTTAAATGTTTGTGAAATCCAAATGTAGCAATGAGCTTCAATATCCCATCAGGGAGTTGTCAGGGACAACTCCCTAGCGTAATGCATGAGTGCACGTATTTAACGCTATGTTCAAGTGGCTTTTCACTAGTGTCTTATAGGAAAGAGACACTATTGCAGATAATGTCCTCCAAACTCTTTTGCGATATCCTTTTCCAAAAAGCCACAAAAAAGTTTAGCCCGCGGAGGGGACGAAGTTTTTCCACTCAGCTCATAGCTAATTAGGAAACCATCTGAGGGGCGACAGCTTAAGGGACGACAGCCACAGAGAGACCACGCAGGCTGATGTAGTTATGTAATGTTGGCAGTCACATTCTCTAGAATTTCTTTCATTTTCTTTATTTATTGAACGTTCTGTTTGCCCTTGAAATTTTGTACTGTTGGATCGTTTGAACACCCCTTCTGGTAGATGTACATGGAACCCTGCACCATATGTAGAATATAGCAAGCAGCAAGAAAAGTTACTAATTAATCCCGGCTGCAACTGCAAAATCATAAACCAATTGAATGTTGCTTCATGTCACATTAATGTTCCGACGATGATATACCACAGAATTCCTAGAATGCGCCTAATCTGAAGAAGATTTGCCGTTGTTTGAAAATTGGTATCTTCCGAACGCTATGTGCTGTTTAGGAGCGTTTTTCACCTCCAGCTGAGAGAGACAATATGTATGCACATTTTGAAGTCAGTGAATTTTGTCCCCGAAATTTGCCTGTAAATGTTAAATGCGCCATGTAAAGTTCAAATTAGTCATGTGAGCTCGATTATTAAATTCATTGACGCAAGGCTCACAAGCAATGTAAGAGGAATGAATTTTACGGCTGTTTGTACTTTGCACTGATTTAGGAGATGACACCGTTTAAACTATGCAATATTTCTGCTGCGACAGGAGTATGAAGTTGGAAAACATTTGGCTCTTGTCATTTCCATTACCACAAGATGAAAAACAACTACAATTTGACTTTACTGATGCCTTACCTCAGTGTGTTTGACTGGTCTCAAGTTCTGCTCCCTGAGACGATCGATCGTTTCTTTGTCATCTCTGATGTCTAGTTTTGTTCCAACTAATACAATTGGTACATTTGGACAGTGGTTTCTGACTCAGGATACCACTTCTGGGGGACATTCTCATAGGATGATGGACTAACCAGAGAGAAGCAGATTATTACAACGGCCTGAAAAAATAAAAGTTCTAAATTACTTCTAGCACCTTCCATGTCGAATGAAATGGAAAGAGAAATACTAAATATATCAAAACATAAATAAATATATAAATGGAAAATATGAATATAATCAAGTCCGTATGTAAATTTTCACCAATACTTAGACGATGAGAGAGGTTTACTAACGGAACCAAATGTAACATTCGATCTCCACGAACTTTAAACGAACAACGTTGAATTCGGAAACCAAAGTTTACAAAACTTCAAAATTATAAACTTGTACATCGTTTCACATTCTTAGCTGTCTTTTATTTCTATACCTCATAAGTTTTCAATGTCAAACTTACAAAAGTATGCTTTATTTTAAGGACCAATCCTCTCACCCAAACTTAAATTCAGGTAGTGGTTTTTCCGGTATTCTTAATTGGCTCAGCCTTTTGATTGACAGGTATTTCAAACAATGCAGAGTACCAAAGCTCATATTACAAAGCATGTACTGCACAGAGAGTGTTTTGATTACATACATTGAGCTTTTTTATACTCACACTGCAGCAGTTAACTGATATTGTGCCTGGATGAAGATGAATTTCAGACAATTGTAGGAGGGGCTCCAGTAAAAAGGGAGAATTGGTACTGCTTGGGGTGAGAAAATTTTACTTAAAAGCTATCTTATCGTCACCTTAAAGTTCTTTTCCAGTAAAAGAGTGAAAATTATGAGCTGGTTAGAGTGCTTTGATTGACATCAAAACTTGTAAATTCCAAAGATGTAAAATAGCATACATTCCACAAAATGCGGAAAAGATATTTGTGCATGTGCTTGTGTACTTGTGTACTCTCATGAAATGGTCGCAATTAAATAATTTTGTGGCTTTAAAAAGAGGTGCCTCGTAAAATTATAGGATGGGGGGGGGGGGCAGGCTACAAACTGCACAGTTGGGAGAAGTTGAACTGTTTGGGATGACGAGAATTCAACATTAAATACTCTACACATATCGCTTTCCTGTCTTTTTATTTTTTTTAAGCAATAATATTTTATTCTATTACCTTTATACTGTTTTATACTTTTTAAATCTTGTCCTATATTAAAGTTGTTCATGATTTAACCCACTGCCACAAAGGAGCGATTGGATGTTAACCGGATTACCCGCCCTTTACTTAGAGAAAGATCAAATAAGATATAAATAAAACGTCCACGTTCACTGGCGTAGCCAGAATTTTTGATTGGGGCTGACCAACTTTAGGACCTGATTGCCGATCAGGGGTATATGGGGCGCACAATCTTTTAAATATTTAAGCACAGGCGTAAGGACCAAGTCGATTTAAGGGAGCTGTACCGACTTGCACGAACTCTATTCTCGAGAATATTTTTTAAAGCTGAGAATACAAAACCTACCGTCTGTGAATAAGAAGACGGTCGCAGCTTGTCATATCCTTCCCGGTCTGCTGTATCCCACAAGTCCAAGTTGACTGGCTTCCCATCAACCATCACATCGGCAGAATAATTGTCAAACCTGTCAGAGACATAAATATAGACACGCAAAAGCATCATCTTTGTTTTGGGGGTTTGGACGTAAAGCGCGGATCACACTATATAGTTGTATTGCATCGGATTGCAATCCCACATGTGATGGGCAAGCCCTTAATTTAAAATTTAATCTAGTTACAAAAATACAATAAAAAAAGAGTTCCCTGTAATCCTCTGCTCTCTCATAACGAAGAGCAGGAAGATTGTTTACTTCATCTAGTAGAACAATTAATTTCCCAATTAAGCTCATGGGGATAACCGATCTGCATTTGATAACTGATATTAATCCAGGATCCCCTTAAAACGTCTGACCGCCGGGTACAGGGTTCTAAACTGCTAAAGCAGCTGTCTTTCTAATGAATTTTTGTGGGGTTTAATTAATATCTTTTCTGTCTCTGGTCGGAAAAATCCAAAATTTGCCAACCTGTGTAAACTTATGACTTGCGTCTGAAACTACCAAAATACCCGACCAATTACTTGATGTCGTCATCCTGATGGGCAGCTTTTATCGGACTGCCTGCATGTCCGATAAAAGCTGTCTGCGAGGGCTGTCTGCGAGGGCTGTCTGCAAGGGCGAAAGCTGTCTGCAAGGGCGTTTCAATTATTGGAGGGGACATTCTCAGGAAAGTCAAGCGGGCGACCAGGAACTCTGATAAGGGCGGGGTCAAGCCAACGAAGGGTTATGTTGATAGCCAGTGGAGACATCATGATAAACAATGTATCACATGGTATCTCAAGCCTGTCATAGATAGTCTAGCTTAGGATTGGGCGGTACCCTGAAAATATTGGTACCAGTATTGTAAAACACACAGAACCGGTATTGAGGCAGTACCGGTTCTCAACTTTCGGGTAGGGAAGTCGGGTGGGAAGGAACCTAAGCCATGCATTGCCCCCATGTTATCCTGCACATTAAGGCATCTATGTGTTTGATTGTGGTAATTACCGTGCAGGAACCTCTGTCCTAAATGTTTGTAAAAATATTTTAATCATCCACACATTTCTAACAGTTATTTTTGTCAGCGAATATAATAAGTACCGGTATTTTTTCAATTACCGATATTTTTTCAAGAACCGGTATTAGTAACACACCAAATATCTTCGGTATTTTCATTACCTGTACCTCTAGTACCGGTATTGACGTCAGTACCAGTATACCGCCCAACCCTAGTCTAGCTGTGTAGTCGCGGCTCGTGCTGTGCCCGAAGCTCGCGAAAATTTTTCTCTTCTTGTAAGAATTTCTACAATTCTTCTTTTGCAATACAGCATGGAGCTTTGAACAGGACATTGAATGGCAGAGTCAGTCTTCAGTGCAGATGGATGTTTATACTGTACTTTGTACGATGTTTCATGATGAGGAGAAAATTGTGGAACGAGTTCAAAATCGAGTAACCCAATCATCACGTTAGGCGTGTAGTCTAGTAGTCAAGGATGCTCCCCAAATGATGATGCACGGAAAGTAACTTCGAGCGCTTTCCCCCTATCTTTGACTGGAAAAGTTTACTGCTAAAAGTTAATGCTGATAAATCAGTGGCGTAGCTAGACATTTGTCCAGGGGGCGAGAGCCCAAATTTTCCGATTTTTTTTTAAACTGTGAATACCACTGTAGTAGGGACGTATACTGCGGGGCGCGAAGCACTCAGAAACTTTTGCACTTCCACACAAATAATGGAAAACATGGGGCTTGCTTTGCAGGGAATTTTGGATTTTGGATTTCCCGTAAGGAAATCTAAAAAGTTGGGGGGATTAATGAAAAATCTGCATTTTTTATTGGCTAATCTGAGATTGCACGGCGACCAAAACAGCCTTGTTGCTACATAATGTTATCTAAGGTACCTGCGAATTTAGGCTTGCAATTTTATGAAAGAAAATTTATGAAAACAGCGTTGTAGTTGCCGGTGTTTCATGATGATCTGGTGTCACATAGGCAAATTTCCGATTTTGTCATTGCCAGATCCCGGCAAAGTTGACCAAACTGAAGGTATGAGCAAGCACTCCCGTGGAATTGCAATTTGTGGCGCTGAAAATTTCGCTTTTTTAAAACAAATAATGACAAATATGGAACTTTTATTGGAAAGAATTGAAAGAAGAGGTGGGAAACCACACTGTACTTGACCGGTGCCACAAATAGGCAAACTTCCGAATTTTTCATTTCTTAGAGCCGGGGGGATTAGCCCCTGCCTACACCACTGCTTATAAAGCATATAAAGTTGGTTCAGATTCGACTGTTGGGCCTTTCACGGAAGAATGCCGATACTTTGCAAGAAATGTATTTGTCATGCATATCGAAAAGTTTTGTACAAAAACGATCATTTGCCCATTTACACCAAAATTTCTAAATTGTTCTAATAAAGGTAAGCTTAATCAGTTATGCTTCGAAATGATATGTATAGGTGAAAGCAACCCATAAAACGCCGATTTTCATTCGAAATGTATGATTTTTGACGATTTCAAAAGTTTGTGACGTCATAGTTTGGGGGAATTCTCCCCCCTCCCCCCAAATAATGCGTCATTTCATGTCAAACAAAGGCGGTTTAGGACAAAATTATAGATCCAAATAAAACCAACTCTTTTCCTCCTGCTAGTTATGACACTGCAGGCGGCTACCAGATACGCGTGTAAGCCATTTCGATATATTTGTGGCTAGAAGTATTAATCCTTAAATTATGTAAATTTGGGGTGAAAAACACATTTTTGCTTATAGACATCAATTTCCATAAGTTCATCATTTACGACAAAATTAAAGGGTGTGCACAATCAAAAAAGTGCGTAATACGAACATCACAAATCCAAATTAGCCAGACCTTAAAACACAACCCCGAGTGCTGCATTAAGCGAAAAACGAACAATACACTATGCGCACACACATTGTAACGCATTTGTGAGGTTTATGATCGAAACTTTTCGATAAGTAGTAAGGCAGACTCACCAAGAACAGTCTTGAAAGGATACACGACATGGGGTAGCTTAATTCCGTAAAATATCCAGCAATCCGAAGTAGAGTCAGGAGTTCAAAAAAGGTGCAGTTAATGAAAGAGTTTGGAAGCGCGAAGCTCGTCGAAAAATTTGGGGATTTGCTTAACTCAAGAAATACTGAAAATATTTGGCTCATGTTAAAAAAATGGGAAAACGTTACCAGTTCTCAAACCGGACAATTCCAATTATTCCTAGCCTCTCCCAAACTGTCTTGAGATCTTCCTTGTGCAGATGCAAACCCTATTTTTGTTCATAAAATTAATCAGAGGAGCATGCAAGTTCATAACTGTAATTAGTGACCTCGTTGTCTATTTAATAATGTCAGCTACCCTGCACCTTTCGACTTTGATGCTAATAAAAGATCATTCAGCAATTAAGATGTTTGTTTTCTCCTAAAATATACTTAGGTGAAAAACCAAAGCACAAGATTTGGGGATATAATTCCCTTTCAGTACCCTGAACCTATCATTGAGACACTTGATATTTTACACACAATATTATGTTGTGTCTGAATAAAGAATCTTCCAAATAGCAGTACAAAGATAACGTTCATAGGGTTAATACCTTGTTTCGGTAGAAAAAAACTATACCTTTATGCAGTAAATAAATAAATCTGCGTCTCGCGATAAATAATTTAAACCAAGTGTATCTGTAGTGAAAGGTGCGCATAGGGCGCGAAAATTTTTATAATTTAAGAACAAAATGCTCCAGAATTAAAAAGATTTCGTCACATCAACCGCAAAATATATTGACTAGCCTACGAAGTAAAACAAAAAGTGAATCGGTTACAAATAATTTCTCTTCATATTTCAAATATTATGGGGGGCATTTTATATGATGCCCCCTCAAAAAATATTGGGGAACATGCCCCCCGCCCCCCCCCCCCATCGCCGCCCGTGGATGTCTGTCTCTGTGACGTCACAAACTAATTACCATGATTTGATTTTCGCAGTGCCTGTGATACAAATTACATATTAGTGTGGGAGCATTTATTTTTACATTGGTCTTGAAGAAATGAACTAGGCCTACTCTGTTATTAAAGTAAACCCGATCCGGTGCATTATCACACCAATGACAGGCTTTGTAACCGAAGGCATATTAAGGAGCAATTTCTTCGCTGTGCAATGTAGTGGACAAAATTAACGTTGCCTTGTCCAGTTGGAGTTGTTTGTAAATATGTAGTTTACCAAATGATTCAAAATATAATCACTAGGCACTGCGGGAAAATAATTATAAAAGTAGGGATGTATATGAAAGCTTTAACAGCATTACCAGATTAAATTGGGTGATTTTTAAAATGCATGTATGTGAGTTATAGCAGATTGCTGTTGAAATTATGTCCAAGACTGGGCGTAATGTATCGATTTTCGGAAAGGGTCATTAACCTTTTAGTTCACATTCCCACTTAAAACATGCTTCACTTTACCTGTGATGACCAAATTTTGCTTTAAAAGTAACAGGGCTTTCATGTAAGTTGCAGAATATCAGATTCCAATATTTTCTACTCATATATGTACTGAATAAACACAAGACATATGCAAACAAAACCGGGGAAAATAAACTGTTAAGCGGAACACAAATTTACTGTGCATTAACTAGTAAAATGCATACAACTTAGATTCAAAGAAAGGATGAGTTCTCCATACTTACACAGTTGGTATATACTCTCCTGGAAAGGCATTAGTAGTGTAACTGATGAGCAGACAAGTTTTACCGACATTCCTATGAAAAAATGGGAGAGAATTTTGAGCAGAAGAGACGTAAACCTGGTTCTGGGTGAGGGTTCATCAGAGCGATTGAGTTTTGAATGTCACGTGTACTTGCAAATAATACTAATCTTCCGATATATTTTCATTTACAATGTCAGACTTCAACCCAAAGCGGATAATTTGATACCATCGTAACAAGGAGGGTCCAAGGTTTAATAAAGTTTTGATATGACTGGGGTTCTTATTCTGGGCAGCGCGGTGAAATTTTCATTGTATTCTGATGTGTGGTTCTCAAGAAGCACCGGTAAGTTTCGGTATTCGTGATCGTTAAAGAGTTCGGTATCATAACCGAAAGGGGGGGTTGATATGACTCAATATTCATGATAAAAAAGTTCGATATTCATGATACAGACTTTTACTATGCATAATCAAGAAGATTTTATGCTAATGAAAATATTTCATTATGAACATCGAACCTTTTTTCTTATTATGGATATCGACCCCTCTTTCTTTCTATGAATATTGAACTGTTCTTTCAATTTTGGATACCGAACCTTTTTTCTCATTATAAAAACTAACTCTCCTTTACATTATGAATTAGGAACATTAATTTTCTTCAAGTTATCAATGACGAACCTTTTTCATATTAATAAGAAACCTAATGAAAAACGAACTTTTTCTTAACTATGAATTGCGAAACTGATCAATGCATAATAAACCTTATGAATAAAATACCTTATGAAAGTGGCCTTTATGACTAAAACTCCTCATGAATATTGACTTGTTCCCGATGTAGTGGGCATTTGAGGGCTATTTTTGTACTATGCACATCATCCCACCCCAATGACCAAACGGTACATTCATTTTGGATGCTAAATTTTCACTTTTTTCTACAAGGAAGAAGGAATATGCTTAACTCATTTTTCAGATTTAACTTTGCACTGGTAAAGGGGAAAACATTCGTTTTCTGCCAGTCATGCTACACTAGACAACCATTCCAGACAGTGGCGTAGCTAGGATTTTTTCCAGGGGGGGGGGGGCAAAGGTATGAAATTTCCCCGAAACTTTTCCCGGTCAATGTGTATGTATTTCATATAAAATATGCAAACTTACAAGTATAACAACATTACCATGTCATTTTGTAATATTACCTGCATTTTAATCTTAAAGTATAACATAGAGCAATCGGAAATAACAAAGTATATTATTTTGGCAAACAATATCTTGTTTATTTGTATGTACTAACGCAGTGGCGTACGCAGGATTTCTCTGAAGGGGAAGGACATGCAGTATGGTCAAGGGGAGGGGTGTCCGGAAATTTTTTGACGTTTTCAAGGAGCCTACATGCAAAATGGTGCAAGATTTTCGACTTTGACAGGAACAGTGTTAAAAGTTGAATCGTGGTGGTTCATGAGGATAAAACTGAAACTTTTGTGTCTTGACATGCATTTCTTTATGCCATTTATGCTACCTTTCAAAGAAAAATTGTCATTAAATTTGCACACTTTTAGGAGTCAAACTAAAAGAGCATTGATCGGTATTTCTGGTTTTTCTTGGCCGCAATATGTTATTTTGTCATAAAGACTATCTAAGCGGAGCGCCACCATCGGTTGGCGCGGAGCGTAGAGAAAATTTGGAAAGATCAGATCCCTTAGATGGCCGGAAATAGCATTTTCCAGGCTTATACGAAGAATCTAGCCGGTCGCTTTCTTCTTTTGTCGTTTGCAATAAAATGCTCACTTCAAAATATGTTCGCAACTGCAAAGTGATCAGAGAGTTAAGAGCTAATTTATCCCAAATATGTAATTTTGCCCAAAAGACCGAGAGAAGCGCCACCATTGGTTGGCGCGGAGCGTAAAGAAAATTTCGAAAAATCAGACCACCATGCCACCAGTGGGAAACAGAGTCTACCTTTTTAAGTAAAAATTGGAATTTGACAGAATTTGACTAGGTCTATTTGTAGGAATTAAAAAAAAATGGCATCACTAATTAAAAAAACCTTGCAGGGACAATCCTTCCCCTTTAAAAATTTTTGAAAAATTGGGTGTCCTTATAAGCAATCTGGTGCCACATATGCTATCTTTTGAAGTAAAATCTGTGTTAATAAAGTTAGACTACGTATTTTTAAGAACAAAGAAAAAATGGCATCTGTGAGGGGGGCATGGCCCAATGGTCTCCCCTTCGCACGACACTAAGGAAGCCTAATAGTGGCGCGATCACACAGGATATCCTGTGAGAAAAGCAGTCTGTTAACCCTTTAGCGTTGTTTGGGTCCTTTTGGACCCATGCGGAGAGCTCGGCTGTCACCCATCTTTACTGTTTCACGCGGAGCTCGAAACTGCGAGTAGCTACCCGAAAATTCGGTCACAACAACGAGAGAGACAATAGTTTAAGGTCACGGGGTCAACGGTCTACGGAAGCTGATGCGGGCGGGCTACGACCGCTTTTCCGCCCACTCCCGAGGCGCGCAAATATGCCCCGATCGGAGCACAACGGTAAAGGGTTAATCTAAAATATCTGCACCACTCGGCTAAAGGGTTACGTGCACACACGCAGAGACAGTGGCATCAGCTTTGCAGTAAACACACTCCACAGGCTTATTTTAAATGTAGAAGGCTACAAGGTACTCATTGTCCATTTATTGTTACACTCAAAGTGAGCAGAAAGCTATTTTCCCGAACTAGCTTGTAAGCCTCCAAGGATTAGGCTAAGTAACAAAATCTAAGTGTGCCAACGGATCCCGTTAATTCTAATTTCTAGATTAACTTTACGTTTATCGTTGGCGACTGTTTCAGCCCCATCCATCGTTATGTACACAGAGTAAAACCGTACATCTACTGCTAGCTTGTAGAAGAACATAACAACCTCGGGGGTCTACGGTAGTGACTTGTCAGTTTTCACATCCTTTTACTGAATTCCCAAAGTATCACCTGAATAACAGCTTCCCGTGCACTAAAATGCACTGATCATAACCCCCGTGCGTTTACAAGCACAAGAGAACATTCAATCTGCTACGCGGCTGGTTCATGCGACACTGACGAAATCTGAGTTAATTTGTTGCATGAAAATACGAATTATGTATGAGAAATGTCTCACAATTTCTCATTCTAACAAAAATTTTGGAAATTTTTGTGAAATTTTTATAATAATAACAATATTCATCAAATTTCCCCATTTTCATCAAATTTCCCCAAAAATTTTTCCAAGGGGGGCAACTTGCCCCCCTGGCCCCCCAGTAGCTACGCCACTGATTCCAGAATATATTTGCCCTCTGCAAACTGAGGAACATTGATAATATTCTTCACACTTCAATAACTGAGTAATCCACTTACAACAGACTACTTCGAAAGGTAGGCCTATCTGATGACTGGTGTATATGAGAGCATTTGAGAACGTTGGGCCAATGATTCCCTGCCTGATATGAAGTCTTGCCAAAAAGACTATTTAAGCGGAGCCCCACCTTCGGTGTGCGCAGAGCGCACAGAAAATGTTGAAAAATCGCGACTCCTCAGACAGCCGGAAATGGTATTTCTAGAGTTTGTTAGTAGTAGCTATAAGCGGTAGGAGAGGGGGGGGGGGGGTTAATAGACTTTTTCAGCGGAAAAGATCAAGCATTCGAATTTGTATTTTTTTTCTTTCAAGTGTGAACACGGCAGGCCTATTAGGGAAGTAGGCCTTATTTGAAGTCCGCGAAGGGCGAAAAATTATGTAAAAGACAATTCATAAAGATAGCAATGTAACTGCTGGTGTCTCTTGATGATGTGATGTCACATATGACAAATGTCCGATTGTGTCATTTCCCAAGCTCGCAAAGTTTACCGAACTGACTTATAGGCTCGGAGCGTTGTAATGCATTACAATTTGTCGAAATTTTGCCTTTTGAAATAATTAATTACAAATATTGAACTTGTATTGGAGAGAATTTGAAATTTCAGGAAAGAAGCGTTGAGAAAATCACACTAAATGACTGGTGCCACAAATGGCAAATTTCCGAAATTTTCATTTTTCATCGCCAGGGGCCATCGCTCCCTGCCTCCTTGTAACTACGCCCCTGCAAAGCAGTCGTTATTTTCAGCTTTCGTTTACAATAAAATTTTCACTCCAATAAAAATGAGCAAACTGCAAAGTTATCAGAAAATTTCCAAATGAGAAGTACAGTACCACACAATACTAAGTTGTAGCTGATAATGAGCATTCTAATATATCTTTTTGATTTTTCATGAGAATTTCACAGTAACTATCATGATATCGCTTTTCATATTTTCTGCTATTAAATTTCGTCATATTTAATATTCAAACTTTTAAAACAGTCTGATAGTTCGAATTTCTTGAGGGTGGAAACATCAGCTAGTGCACGGTGTGCAATACATACCCTGTGGAATCCTGGTAGAATCGACCTGTCACGCCGCATGTGTGAACGTGCGAGTAATTAACGACTTGTGATAATTGTCCTTGATAAAAACAGTACAGTATGTCACAGCTTCTATGAGATAAAATTTGGGATGAGCGAATGGGGAAAACGGAAAGAGCATAAAACAGGGAGACGAAGGTTTTTGATCATCATTGTATTGATACATTGAGATTTTGAGAAATGAAGAAAGAGGTTTTCTGAAATGGGGCTTTTAACCTGGCTGTTTCCCCAGTCCCCCGCTTCGTACGCCAATGAATGGTGGTTCTGTCCTTAGTCATTATTACATAGCATGTAGTCCTATATGCAGTTCCTATACATATTATTGCTGTATATTACTGGATAGTGCTACATAACTCAAGACTTTCATGGTTGTTTGTTTTGCACTGCATCAATATCATAAGCCGTTCATTTTATGTCGAAGACAAGAGGAGTACGTTTCTCGATTCGATTATCTGATTCAGATCATCCGAGATCCATTCCAGCTTCTGTCAGTTGCACGCTTACGTCAAGGTCGTGTCTAAACCTTTCTTCATGAAGGGGGGGGGGGCAAAACTGATGCGAGGAGCAAAGCGGCCGAACCAGAACGGGTTTGCTCGTGAGGGGGAGGGTGTGGGAGGGGTGTGTCCCCCCTCCGACGATGTGTTTTTTAATGTGAAAATGCGTGATTTGGTGAATGATTTCAACGATTTTTTGTATGCTTAAGGAGGCTAATTATTATGGATTTTATGAACTTTTTTCTAAGAATAACCGCATTGAAATCAAATACGCATCTATTGCTGGCAAATAATTGGGTTTGCGCTGAGCACAAGAAAATTTTGGTCCGAAATGCATCCCGATCGCTGAAAAGGGCACCTCCCTAGCCTGGCGGAGCAGACTCTGTAGTAGCCGAAAGATGGCGCTCTTTCAAAATCATAATACACCTCTCTAAACAGTATAATAGACAGAGTCTGCAAATTAAGCTTCGTCCAGTTTTCATTTACAGGAATCCCGCATTCTGAGGGACGAATTAGTAAACATGAGATGGTCACGTGGTGCACGAAACAAGTATGAAAAGTGTATTTTGGTGCATACAACTGATACAACGAACGGCGAACAACCTAATTAGCTTTTGTAGGTGTAAAATGTGTACCAGGCCATAAGTGCAATGCATAAATATTACCTATTACGTACGCGAGATATAATTTGGTATTTTAATTTTTGTGTTGACGTCATATTTGGTGGTCTTAAATGAGATTCGCTAGAAAGTTGGCAGGCAGGCTATTGTATACCGTAGGTATGGCATGTAACTTAGTTGGAAACGTGGGCTGTTCAACAGTGAAGCCGTTGAAAGACTCATAGTATTATTTAGAGTAGCGAAAGTAAGATTTTTGATATTTGAATGTAGTAGTTGAAACGCAAACACAATAGCCTGCTTACAGCAGGCTACTCCCAGGTCTGTTTACCGTATATAAGTTTGGAACCCCTAGAAATATTGTAAAAGTAAACATGAAATATCAAAGAAGTGCTAATGCGGGGGGAGGGGGGCTGCCCCTTCGATCCTCACCCCCTAGATACGCGTCTGCCTCACTATACCCTCCAGGACATCTACGCTATTTATTTTTCTTTTCCCCCAGTTTCCATTGAAGGAAAAAATAAAAGATACATGCCAAGGTCAGTGCCCAGGAATTTCCGTGGTGTTTGCGAAGTGACGAAGTTTGGAATCATGAATACCGGTACTCAGGACAGTTCATGGCAGCAGTCCACTATCTAAGCGGAGCGCAACTATTAGTTGGCTCGAGGCGTAATCTAAAGTTTTTTTAGTAAAAATGCTTTCGAGATCGCTGGGTTTAGCTGTTTAAATTGGGCTTTAGCCTTAATTATTTAACATTCCGGTTTAAGTAGCTGCGCGGCCTCTTTTAGAGTTGCGACGTAGATTGTTTTCCCCCTACTGTGATGCCTATGTGGAACACCATGCCGCGCACAACTGCATGTAGGCTCCGTTTTGAGGTCTATGGTATGACCCAACCAGTGCCCTCCCCTTTGGGAACTTTTTAGAAACTTGAGGGTCCTTAGAGTCAATGTATTGAGGCAAAAACCACGTTCTAAGTGTATCCACCTTCAAACGGCAGTTCCCTGGTCCAAGGGAATAAATACTTAGAACCTATGAAGGGAAGGGGAGGAAGTTTGGCGCGGATCTCTACCTTCAACTGGGGCGGAGAAGTAATCAACAAATAATTCTTCCTGATCGCAGGAAATTATTACTTCCCAAGCCCTCCAAATGCATCTGAACCACCTTTGTTTTGAGATTTCCAGTTCCAAATTAATTCGTATACTGGAGCAGCAGCTGCGGCAGTACAGCCATCAATTTGGGTAGATATTTAGACATTATACTAAAAAAAATTCTCGCCACCGCTGAAGAAAATATATACTCAGAGGTTTTGGAAGGTTTTCAATTTAGGATTGCTTCAGTTGGTACTATGACGTCACTCATTTACGCTAAAATCTAGCTACATCACACACCTCACCCCTGAAAAATATGGGTTGACCCATCGATATGTTGTGGCTAGGGTGGTCGGAGCAGAGAGTTGTTATTTCCAAATAACAGCTTCCTTGTCGCAGTTGGACATTTTTCTCCGCCCTACTCACTCCAATTCCAATGTCTATGGAGGGGCAGTTTGCAGTACTCTTCATTGCTATACCATTTCCACAACATTCCTCTCGCTCTCATCTTAATTACTTCTCTTCCCTTCTTCTTTTTCTTCATTTTTCTTCTTTTCACTCTCTACCCTCTTTTTTCTTTCTCCCCCTTCTCCCTTTTCTTTCTCTCTCATTTTACTCCCCTACCAATGGGGGGGGGGGCATGGTCCGTTGGGCCCCCTTCACTCGCTGGTGGTTTCAGCTGCACACACATGTCGCACTAATGAGTTGTACAACTGCTGCAACCACAGCAGGTGTAGAGTTTCACTGTATATGTGACGCGTCTGAATAATTTCTTCATGAAGCAGTTACATCACATCGAAGTAGTGGCGTAGCTACTGAGGGGGCAGGGGGCAAGTTGCCCCCTGGAAAACAATTTGGGGAAATTTGATGAAATTTGGGAAATTTGATGAATTTTCTTACTCTAACAAAAATTTCTCAAAATTTTTGTTAGAATAAGAAATTCTGAGACAATTTTCATAAATAATTCGCATTTTCATGCAACAAATTAACCTAGATTTGAGAGAGTCAGTGTCGCATGAACCGGCCCTACTCGCGTTCCACAGAAATGTCCTCGCCGCGTAGCAGATTGAATGTTCTCTTGTAAACGTGCGGTTTTTATGACTAGTGCATTTTAGTGCACATGAAGCTGTTATTGAGGAATTTAGGAGCTGATACAGTACAACTAACACTGAAAGGCTGTAAACCCGAACTTATCCCCTTGCACACAGTCTCTGCGTTGTACACTTTGGGAATTTAGTGAAAGGATGTGAAAACTGACAAGTCACTAACGTAGACCCCCCCCCCACCCCCGAGTTTATCATATTGTCATGCAAGTTACTAGTAGCTATACCGATTTTACTCTGTGTACATAGCGATGGATGGGGCTGAAACAATCCATTGCCAACGATTAACTTCAAGTAAGTCTAGAAATTAGAATGAACGGGATCCATTGGCATACTTAGATTTTGTTACTTGGCCTAATCCTTGGAGGCTTACAGGCTAGTTCGGGAAAAAGCTTTCTGCTCACTTGGGGTGTAACAATAAACGGGTCCATGAGTACCTTGTAGCCTTCTTCACTTAACAGACTGCTGTTCTAACAGGATATCCTGTGTGATCGAGCCACTATTAGGCCTCCTTTTAGTGGCGTATGAAAGGGGACCATTGGGCCATGCCCCCCTCACAGATGCCATTTTTCTTTGTTCTTAAAAATAAGTAGTTAAACTTTAGTAGTCCAGATTTTACTTCAAAAGATAGCATATGTGGCACCAGGTTGCATATCAGGACACCCAATTTTTCAAACATTTTCAAAGGAGAAGGATTGTCTCTGCAAGTACGTCCCTCAGTGATGCCAGTTTTTTGATTCCTACAAATGGGCAATTCTGTCAAATTCCAATTTTTACTTTAAAAGTGTATACTCTGTTTCCCACTGGTGGCATCGATAAAAATAAAGACTACATGTTTAGATTCTCTTTACAAGCATGAATACGCTATTTTTAACTGAGGGGTCTGATCCTTCGAAATTATTTTTACGCTCCACGCCAACCAATGGTGGCGTTTCGCTCAGTCTTTTGGGCAAAATTACATTTTTGGGTCAGATTACCCCTTAACTCTCTGATCACTTTGCAGTTTGCGAACACATTTTGAAGGCAGGATTTTTTTGCAAACGACAAAAGAAGGTAGTGACTGGGTAGATTCTTCGTATAAGTCTGAAAAATGCTATTTCCGGCCATCTGAGGGGTCTGATTTTTCGAAATTTTCTCTACGCTCCGCGCTAACCAATGGTGGCTCTCCGCTTAGATAATCTTTATGACAAATAACGTTTTGAGGCAAAGCAATACCACAAATCCTATATCGCTCAATACTCTTTTATTTTGACTCCTAAAAGTGTGCAAATTTAATGTCAAGTTTTACTTCGTAAGGTAGCATAAATGGCATAAGAATGCATGTAAAGACACAAAAGTTTCAGTTTTATCCTCATGAACCACCACGATTCAACTTTTTGTACTGTTCCTGTCAAAGCCGAAAATCTTGCACCATTTTGCATGCACCAGTCTTGCAACAAATTTTTGCGTCAAAAAATGCAGGTAATATTACATAATGACATGGTAACGTTGTTATACTTGAAAATTTGCATTTTTAATATGAAATACATACACATTGACTGGGAAAAATTTTGGGGAAATTTCATACCTTTGCCCCTTGGAAAAAATCCTAGCTACGCCACTGCATCGATGCAAAAGAAGGGTTTAAAGGACCAAACCTCTCACCCCAAACCACAGTTTTGGAAGCCGGGGACCG
Source organism: Holothuria scabra (assembly GCA_037179385.1). Classification (NCBI taxonomy): domain Eukaryota; kingdom Metazoa; phylum Echinodermata; class Holothuroidea; order Aspidochirotida; family Holothuriidae; genus Holothuria; species Holothuria scabra. Next base: position 30,353,248 of record CM074185.1, on the reverse strand, counting down.
AAATTCTCAATTGGCTCAGCTCTTTGATTGACAGCTAATTGAAACAATGCAGAGTGTCAACGCTTGTATCACACGGCATGAACGGTACTGAGAGTGTTTTGATTAGTATAGAGAGTTTTTCTATACTCATCCTGAAGCAATTAACTGAAATTGTGTCTGGATGAGGATGAATTTCAGGCAATTGTTGGAGGGGCTCGGTTAGAAGAATTGGTGCTGTTTGGTGTGAGAGGAGAGAGCCTTTAAAGCCATATCAAGTTTTGATATATTAGAGGGATACTTATTCTTAGCATTTTGAGGAAATTCGCATTGAAATCCGATGTGTGGTTCTCGGGACATGGGCAAGCAAATCTGTCACATTTTCAACAAACAGTGAACTTGAAGCAAGCACATATGACATCATATCATCACATTAATGGACAGTCTTTGGTTTTTCTTTAAAATTGATTGCCTACTTTCCCCTGAACAGTCCCATATTATCAAAATGTTATTGAATAAGCAGCAAGAGAACTTTTCAAATTTTTCAATCTCCATGGGGAGGTCCTATTCCTACAAACTGACGCCAAGGTTAACACAACAGCCTGAAAAAACAAAGGGAAGAACATTCCTTGTCTATTTGAGGAAGTTATATAACATCTGCTGCCCTCAATATCACTTTGGAACACAAATCTTGTAACTTGTATCTCGAGATTTGAATGTCAGGATGGATGGAAATTACACTACACTGAGTAGATTTAGTTCTGCTTTCACATATAATAATTATTTTTTTGCCTAAACTACCTCTTAAAAGAAGGGTTTAAGGTCACAACAGGATTTGGTATGTTAGAGGAGTGCTCATTTTAAGCATTTTGGTGAAATTTGCATTGAAATCCGATGTGTGGTTCTCAAGATATGAGCATGTAAAGTTGTCCCATTTTCAACAAAAAGTGAACTTGGAGCAAGTACATATGACATCACATCCCCACATTAGAGCACAGTCTTTTGTTTTTCTGTAAACTTCAGACTTGATTTTCTACTCAACAATCACACATTATCAAAATGTGATTGCATAAGTGGCATGAGAACTTTACATCCCCCACAGGGAGGTCCTATTCCTATTAACTTCAAGGTCAACAAAACAGTCTGATAAAACAAAGTGAAACAAAGCATTCCTTGTCAATGTGAGGAAGTAATAAAAGCTCTGCTGCCCTCAAACTCACTTTTGAACACAAATCTGTTGACTTCATTTTCCAATATCTCAAGAAATACATATCTGATTTGAATGAAACTTACGCCACACTGTGTAGATTTGGTTCCTCTTTCACATAAATTAAATTTTTGCTTAAACCTTCCCTTTAAAATAGTTAGTTTGATGGTTTTACGGTCCGGGTTCCAACGAATGGGCTCGAGTTGGGCCCGCCAGAGCCTTTTTTCCAGATATGGCCTACTGCCTTGTTTTCCCTACTCCATTGCTTTAGCCTTAGGCCAATGCTAACCACCAAGCACAACGGCAATATAGGTTCCGATTTTAAAGTCTTCGGTATGACCCGACAAGGACCCGAACTCTCAACCACTGGACCATGCATCATATCGAGTAGCATTTCGTGGACCGGACTTAAGACAGTAAATTCTCACACCAAACTCCAATTTTTGAAGGAGGCATGTCTACAGAAATATTTTATTGTCACAGCTGTCTGATTGAAAACAAATTAAAAAATTGCACAGTTGCTCATATTACACAGCATGTGGCGTACTGTACTGAGGGTGTTCTGAATATTTTTACTAGCCCTGGAACAATAAATTGAGATTTCGCCTGGATAAGAATTTTTAGACAGCAGTGTGGGAGGGGCTGAAGTAACTGTTAGAACTGTCTGGGGATGAGAGGATTTTACCTTTAGGGATGCGATCCTACACTTATGACAGGGCTGGAAGATGTTTCCAAATTTTACCGTGAATCGTATTTTAAACCGCCCATGCAGTCGCATTAAAACAAATAAAATCAATATTATCTCCATGTTAAACAAAGTGAATGCCTTTCATAATGAATTCTGCCAATGAATTCAAAGGACCTGGATCTGGACTCAAACAGGAATACATATACTCTTTACTTAATTCTATTCTTTGACTGAAATGAAACTTCCGTGCATCACTTGAAGTTCTAATACCTCAATTCTTACCAATTACAGAGGAGAGGAATGAAAAAGGGAGAGAACTAGCAAAGTTCCGGTTACCGGTAACCGGTAAGTTTCAAACAAAATCCGGCTGGAGCAGATACAGTCCCGGTCGGATCGTCCGCCAAAATCGATTTTCCGTCTTATCACGTAGAACCATCTATCGGAATCGGTACTTGTAAATTGCAATATACAAAAGTTGATCAACTATGCCTGTAACTTACCCATCACCGACGGCTACGCATTTTATGCAACGTTTATCCTGCATATTTGTTCGGTGAAGTTACCCAAATATTTATCTGTAGTACCATCTACAAAACAGAAAACCACTTCTATTTATTTCAGACTGCTGCTGTTCGGTGATCAAAGGATTTTGAAAACGCAACAGAAGACAAGGCTAGTCATGTGCCAGGGTACATGTTGAACAGGACATTCATAACCGTCAGTAGAATACAACATCATTTCACGAAATCTTTTTAACAACAGTCTGTTTCAACAGAGAAACTGTCCAGTCTTTCATCCAAACTGCTTGTTAGATTTAACTAAGTAAGTTTTCTTTGTAGAACCCCATTGATTACGAGTAAACGCTGAGGCTAGATTTTTTTAAAGGGGCCATTCCTACCTTCGTGGCTAATGAAGCATTAACTACGGCATTAAACTCTATTGACCCCTAGCTAGCTATACAAGGTTAACAAATAAAACGGACATTCGGCATAGCCAGCACGTTCTGATCATCACAGGTTTGGGCAAAGATAAACCATTCATGAGTTTATATATCCACAAAATAGTTGAGCAAACCATGTAATAAATGGTAACCCCTAGAATAACGGAACTGAAAAAGGGCCATGGCCGTTTTCTTCCGTGGTAAATTTTGTTATTTAATGGATGAGAAAGATATCTGCAAAATTGCAGCACATCAGCTGACAAAGTCAGATGCGCGTTGGAACACGTGTAGCGCCCTCAGTCAATCAGTTGCGTTTACAACCTTGCTTTTGTTATAATCAATTAGGGGCAACCAGAGTTTGACAAAGATATGTAACACCTCGACTGTAGTTTCTAAACTGAAGAGGTCTTATAAGTGGGAAGAAACGTCAATTAGATAAGACAGTCTCCTATACACAGTGGACAATGGCAACGTTAAAACGCGATGACAAATTAATTTTTACTAGTTATTACTTTATTCAGTAATGTAGCCTACTTAATTATTACTAATTTGAATATAATGAAAACAGACTCCGGTGTTTCCTTTAACAAACAGCGTTCGAAAGTTGCTTTAAAAGGCCCGTTACTTTATCCGTTCATTTTGAGGAGGGCTATATGAAGCACCTTCAATCTTCGCTTCGTCATTCGCTAATTTAGACTCACCCCCAATTCAGAAATTTTGCTTTTGGTTTTTAGAGCCTTTCTTGTCCCCCTGTGGGCTGGGTTGTAGAATATGTCCACGGTATTTCCCGCCTTTCGTGCGAGACGACTTAGGGGTTGGACTTGAACCGTTTTATTTCGATGACACTATATGACACATTCGTGCTGGTGTGTCGTTACATCTCATCTGACTAATTCGAAGCTTTTAGCTCTTTAATCTTTTACATTATGTTACGTAATTGCATAGTGCAGACATAGGATGTAACTTTAAATTTTAAACGATTGTCCGACAAGCTTTCCTCGGTTATTTTCTTGATCTTTTCACTGATAAGTTCGGCATCCTATGCATAAAAATGTCCATCACAAGTGTTACTGAGACTTAAAGGCATGTTCTGGTGGCTTTTCACCTCCGTCTTGTAAGAAAAACAAAAATATTCCACAACATGTCCTTCAAACCCTATCATAATACCATTTTCCTAACTCAAGATATTTCACTTTAAAGATGGGTTATTTTTGTTGAAAAATACATCTGCTCTTCAACAAAGCTGCAGAAAGTTATGTTATGTGGGCACATTGCTTCAAATTCCTTTTGTTTTTCTTTATATTTGAACATCCTGTTTGTCCTTGAAATTTGATGCTGTTGGAATGTTTGAATAGCTTTCCCTGTAGATCTAGCATTACCCTTTACCATATGTAGGGCACAACCAACAATGTTGCTTAATATTGCCTGCAGGGCATCATAATTATAAATAAATTGAATGCAATGTCAAATTAATGTGCCACAGTGACATCACAGATTTCCCATGATGCATCAAATCCCAAGAAAAATTTCCAATTCTTTTAAAATTTGTATCTTCCGAACGCTATAAGCTATTGGAATGCAGTTTTCACCTTCTGAAAGAGAAAATTTTTCTGCTTATTTTAAAGTTAATGGATTTTGTCTCCAGAATATGCCTTTAAGCAGCCACTCCCCGTGTAAAGGAATTGTATTAGTTGAAACAAACCAACATCTCAGAAATAACAGAATAATTATTGATGATGGCAGCAAGCAGAACTTCGCACCAATCATACAGAAAGCTTTCACTGACGTTGCAAGCCCCGCCCATTTTGACGGGCAAACACTAGTGTTGATAGCTGAGAAGCGCTGCACTATAATCCTGTTGACTTTCGACTGGCAGTGGGCGTGGCTTACAATTTTGACGTCACGTGAAAGCACTCTATATCATAAGGTAAATCATTGTATAAACTCAATGCACAATTCGATTTTTGCTCGTAACCTTTCTACTACTAGCATTTCTCTGATAAATGCATTTTTCCAAACCCTTCCATTCGTACTGTCTCACTTATGTTAGGCTGTAGGTGCCTGCAGGGATCACCCTTATAAACCAGAAAGCCAAAAAGCTTAGTGATTCCTTGCAGCTGAAATGTAAGGCCTTTTTACACATTGACATTGCTTAACAATGTTTTTCAATTAACAGGGCTCCATAATGTGCCCACAAAGTACACATGCAAGACATCCAATCTTCCTACATTGAGATCACCCTTGCCCGTTGCGAACCCAAATGACATTTGACCTCCACCAAAAACTTCTGGGACCATGTATTCACTATGTGCCATCTACATGACAAGTTACAGCACCCTACAAGTGACCTTTCTTGAAAGACTGTGCAGGAAAGCTTGTCAGGCTTTGAACATGCTGACTTCAAATGAACTTTGACCTTTGGGAAAATCAATAGGGACCATCTACTCAATATGAACAATCCACACACTAAATATGGGCATAGTCACGTGTACAGTTCTTGAGATATCGCGTTTAAGAAGTTTTGACCTTTTGACCTCTCATGACCCCCAATGACCTTTGACCTCCACCAAGAACAATAGGGACCATCTACTCAATATGGCCAATGCACACACCGAATATGAGATAAGTCACACTTACCCTTCTTGAGATACCGTGTTTAAAAGCAATTTCTAAGGAATTTACCTATTGACCAATACGAACAATCCACACACTAAATATGGGCATAGTCACATGTACAGTTCTTGAGATATTGTGTTTAAGAAGTTTTGACCTTTTGACCTCTCATGACCCCCAATGACCTTTGACCTCCACCAAAAACAATAGGGACCATCTACTCAATATGGCCAATGCACACACCGAATATGCGATAGGTCACACTTACTCTTCTTGAGATACCGTGTTTAAAAGCAATTTCTAAGGAATTTACCTATTGACCTCTCGTGACCCCAAATGACCTTCGACCTCCACGAAAATCAATAGGTATTCAATATGACCAACTCACACACCAGATATGAGCACAGTCACATGTACCGTTCTTGAGATATCGTGTTTACGAAGTTTTGACCTTTTGACCTCTCATGACCCCAAATGAACCTTGACCTCCACCAAAAACAATAGGGATCATCTACGCAATATGGCCAACACACTCACCAAATATGAGCATAGTTACGTGTACCGTTCTTGAGATATCATGTTTACGAAGTTTTGACCTTTTGACCTCTCATGACCCCAAATGACCTTTGATCTCCACCAAAAACAATAGGGATCATTTACTCGATAAGACCAATGCACACACCAAATATGAGATTAGTCACACTTACTCTTGTTGAGATACCGTGTTTACAAGCAAATTCTAAGGAATTTACCCATTGACCGCTCGTGACCCCAAATGACCTTTGACCTCCACGAAAATACATAGGGATCATCTACCTAATATGACCAACCCACACACAAAATATGAGCATACTCACGTGTACCATTCTGGAGATATCATGTTTAAGAAGTTTTGACCTTTTGACCTCTCGTGACCCCAAATGACCTTTGACCCACCAAAAACGATAGGGATCATCTACTTAATGTGGCCAATGCACACACCAAATATGAGATTAGTCACACTTACTCTTCTTGAGATACCATGTTTACAAGTAATTTACAAGGAATTAACCTATTGACCTTTCGTGACCCCAATTGACCTTTGACATCCACGAAAAATAGATAGGGATCATCTACTCAATATGACCAACCCACACACCAAATATGAGCATACCCACATGTACCATTCTGGAGATATCATGTTTAAGAAGTTTTGACCTTTTGACCTCTCGTGACCCCAAATGACCTTTGACCTCCACCAAAAACAATAGGGATCATCTACTTGATATGGCCAACCCACATTCTAAATATGAGCATAGTCACATGTACCGTTCTCGAAATATCGTGTTTAAGAAGTTTTGACCTTTTGACCTCTCGTGACCCCAAATGACCTTTGACCTCCACGAAAATCGATAGGGATCATCTACTCAATACGATCAACCTACACACTAAACATGAGCATGGTCACATGTACCGTTCTCGAGATATCGTGTTTACAAGGTTTTGACCTTTTAACCTCTCGTGACCCCAAATGACCTTTGACGTCCACCAAGAACGATAGGGATCATCTACTGAATATGACCAACCCACACAATAAATATGAGGTTAGCCACACTTACCCTTCTTGAGATATCGTGTTTACAAGCCAAAGCGTCACATACGCGCGCACACACACACACACACACAGTCGTGTTTTTACACACAACTGAGGACTTCATTGTTGTCTCCATTGTGTCTGCTTACCCGCCTGCCTACGGCAAGGAATCAAAAAGAGTGGCACCTGGAGATACTAGTTAAAGAGTGAATTTCCACTCATCTTGGAGTGAAATTCACTATTCTGGAGAAATTTAAAATTCTAATGGAGCGCATTCACACATTTCACTCTGACTAACTTCACTCTTTTGTTTTTAGAGTGAAGGTGGTTAAAGTGGGATAAGTCGGTGATATGACATTGTCTTCCTGACAGTTTTGCCCCTTGAACATAGAATCCATGTAAATTAGCCTAGGGGTGGGGGAGGGGGGGGGGTTATTATAAAGTTTTGGATAAGAAGTAAACTTAAGTTAGGTGGCTTTGAAATAGATATTCAATGAAACGAAAAAGTTGAGTAAGACGCTTGCTTGATACAAGTCGTGTTGTGTTTGGCTGTTGCAAAAGCACACCTCATTGCGACTATAACATACTTCCAGTAGAAGTGGTTTGCGTCATCCCGTTACGTCTTCTAAGTTTACATTTTAGATAGAACTAGGGATACCAAATTTAAGCATTGTTAGATAGACCCAGTAGCGGCGTTACGGGGAAGGGGAAATTCCCCGTTAATTTTGTCCTTGACCCTCACTTGCCCCCCCCCCCCCCGATATTAAGGACTTGGATTAACCAATAAAATAAATAGTATACCTCTCCTGTGACTTTATTTTTCATCCAGAGATATACTTAAACCTCAGAGTTTCTGTGGTCTTCACCCCCATGACCAATCCCAAGCAATGGACACTTTGGGTTCGGTTTTGTGTTGCGCCCGAAAATTTTTGCCCCATAAATATTATCCTTTGCCCTGGTCACTCGAGGATTTCAACTTGAACTTTCTTGAAATAGCAAGGGCGCTAAACTTGTTTCTAAGATATGAGGGGCGACCAAGGGAAACATATATTAGCTTATTCAATTTCAGAATAGTTACTACACAAGTAGAAAACACACATGATGTAAATATCTGCCTCTGATATCCTGTTCTCACATAATTCGATCAAGCACTATGTACAAAGTTTGTTCCACAAGGGTCTCGAAAATTTACATATGGTTATAAACGGCCTGACTATCTCAGCACCTCATAGTGAAAATCTTGACTTAAATCCATAAAAAATGTTAAAGGAAAAAGTGAATGGATTAAATATTCAAGTGAAGTCCATTAAACATGAATATATGATTATTAATTACTGATATAAGCCCCACTCAATTGCCACTACCAATGACATAAATGCCACACATCCCAATCATTGTACATATGTCAGTGTTTCCTTCAAGGAAGGGGGCTTGTCCCCCATTCCAAAAGACTAAGGGCTAAAATCCACCCTTTTCATCTCCATCAAAAAAGGAAACTAGAAAGCCAAAAGGCTTAGTGATTCCTTGCCATTGTAATAATGAACATGGATGCCCACATGACAAGCATGAGATCGCTCACAAATACTGAGGTATACTAGTAAGGTCAAAACCTTTTGAGATCATGTGACTCAAAATGACCTTTCACCCTCACTTAAAACAATAGGGAGCAACTACCTAAAAAGACCATCAACATGCTAAATATGAGCAATTCAAAAACTGAGTATGAGATCCCTCCACAGGTCAATAACCACATGAAAATGTCATGTCTACAAGGTTTTGCCCTTTTGTGACCCCAACCTTTGACCTCCACTAACAAGAGAAATCTCCCACGCAGCTATAATGCTGGTAACCTATGTTGTCTATTAACTTGATAAAGAGATATTTTTGGAACATGCTCCTTTAAATCAAAATTTCGGGTACTGAGGATGGCTCTCTATATAATGATGTCTCTATGATCCAAAAAGTTGACTGCATTGAGGTTAGTGTTAGAACAAGCCCTAATCCTAACAGTCATCCATAAATTGGAACATACACTAGAGACATCTCAACAGAAAGGCGTAATCTTGGCTATTAGTGGTGGTCCTTTTGTATTTGTTTTTTGGTGTAATGCTCTTCCCAATGACTATGATGTCCTTGAAAATAAACAAAAAATGGGAACCCTATTACTCCAGAATCTAACAAGATTTGTAATTTGCCTTAAATTGTCTGCTTGTAGGAACACCACATAACAGAGTACAAGTCAACTGTCCTTTGTTTGATACACAGTAGATACTATTATGCTTGTTTTGATTACATGAACTACAGTACTTTCTGAAAAACAAGCCTTACTAAGGGGGCTAAATAAGTGTCAGACACTATCTCTAGACAGGTAGGAAATGGTTAAATCCATTGAGCTGTATGATTCAATGAGAAAACCCCTCAGGACACTGTGGCAGTCAAATGTGATAAATTAGGTAAGATAACAATGACCAGCAAATTTTCACAGCTTCTGGTGGGTCAGTTACAATTTGATTCATTCAATTAGACAATCTCAGTTCAAGCATGCTCAAGGGTATTTGATCCAAATGATCAGCTATTTAGTTCTTTTTATAGAATTAATTACCCATGGTGTATTTAATATCTAGTTCCCACTAACATGTCCTTATGAGGACAGAGGCACAAGGTTTGTCTGTAACTTTTAACAATCTTTGATACTAAATTTAATGTTATCTTCATTTTTTCTTTAGGGTTATGGAAGAAACAATGTTTGTATGCTCTAAAAGAAATTTTGGGTATCATACAGGGAACTTGATCTGTTCAAAGTTAGCACTAATATGAAGTTCCCCACTGAACAATTCCTCTGCTTTGTGGGCATGGAAGCTTTCTCCAATATGTTCAGACTATGTCCCCAAATAACCCTCATACAGCCTTTGTTTAACTCACATGTTCCAGACACTGCTAGAAACTTTCACTTAAGAGTAGGAAATATATTTCATAAAAATCTATAGGCCAAAATCAGCATACCTATGACAAAGATAAATTAACTAACATGTCAGCCTGATGAACGGTTCTTTTCCTTTTTAACTTTTTCAGATTTTGTTCTACCGACTTACTCTTATGTGTACTACTACTGACACTAAATGTTATAGGGCAAAATTTCAAACCAAAATCAACATAAATACTGTGCCAAATGCACTTTTATGCACTTTAGACATTCTTAATACAGTGAGATTGCTTCAGTACATATTTTAAAATTACCCAACTTGATCATTTACATAATGAAGTGGATTCCAAAAGCTTACCTATGCATCTTACATTACCCATGCCATTCAAAACTATTAACCCTATACACCAATGAATATTAACCTTAACAGTTACCCTTTTTGAGATAAAGGATGTGCAAGTTTTAACCTCTGATGACCCTAAATGACCTTTGACCTCCAGTAAAAATAATAGGGATCATCTACTCAGTATGGACAATCCACATGCTAAGTATGAGATCCCTCACAGTAACCCTTCTTGAGATATACTGTTTACAAAGTTTTGATGTTTTGACCTCTGGTGACCCCAGATGACCTTTGACCTCCACCAAAAACAATAGGGATCATCTACTTAACATGGACAATCCACATGCTATGTATAAGAGCCCTCACAGTTACCCTTTTTGAGATACAGTGTTTACAAGGTTTTGACCTTTTTACCTCTGGTGACCCCAAATGACCTTTGACCTCCACCAAAAACATTAGGGATCATCTACTCAACACGGGCAATCCACATGGTAAGTATGAGATCACTCCCATTTTTCCTTCTGGAGATATCGTGTTTACAAGCAATTTCCAAGGTATTTACCATTTGACCCCTGGTGACCCCAAATGACCTTTGACCTCCACCAAAAACAATAGGGATCTTCTACCCAATGTGGGCAATCTACCTGCCAAGTTTGAGATCTCTCAGAGTTATCCTTCTTGAGATATCATGTTTACAAGCAGGCGTCACATACGCACGCACACACACACATACACACACATGACATCACCGTCGCATACAGACCTTGCCTGCCTTCGGCAAGGAATCAAAAAGGCCAATACCCAGGTTTCTTATTTAAAAAGAGGTCACCTTTGCAGTAATGTTCTTATATGAATACATAGCCTTGAAACAAGCTTGCTTTTAATTCCCCCTGAACCCACATGTAACTGTAGCATGGGGGGGGGGGGGGCAAGTTTCTGGAATTCCTGACTATGTTTGCTTCAGATTTGCCGAACCAGTCAGGATTATGTTGGAGAGGTTGTTCTCTATTTACATATTTGGATTTCCTTTCAAATCTTCTTCATGGGAGTCCACGCCATATTTTTCCCAAGTAGCAGTCCCAAGTGGGCTAACAATATGATAGTCAAGAAGCAAAACAACAGTATGATAGTAAGTCAACCAATGCCCTCTCCGAAAGTTCTAGAATAGAGAGCATGCAATCAATAATGTACCCAGGAGATGGATGGGGTGGGGGTGATGGTCCTCAAATAATGCAAGGAAACGAAGAAAAGAAAAAATAAAGAGAAGAAGCAGCAGTACCTTTTGCATCAAATGCAGCACCATTTCAAATCCACACTCAGTAAGCCAAAATCCTCTCCCCTTAGACAACTGCTCCAGGATGTCCGACAGGCATCATTTCATCCTTCCCATGATGAAATCCTGGCTATGCACTTGATGTAATGAGATGGAACTGCATGTGGTGGGTCACAAATGGTTCGAATACAGCCAGTTGAAAACCATGGTTCAAAATCTCAGTAAGGAGAGATAACCAGAAAGCCAAAAGGCTTAGTGATTCCTTGCCATCAAATACCTTACCTGCTTTCAAATTGACAGTGCTTGATAGATTTTTCTTTACATTTTAGGCACAGAATTTTCACAATTTTACCCCTGGTGACCTCAAATGACCTTTGACCTCTACCAAAAACAATAGGCTTCTTTCTCTCAACATGACAAATCTATATACCAAATATGAAAAGTATCTGTTACTCTTATCTGGAGATATCGTGTTTACAAGCCATTTTCGAAGTTTTGGCAATTTTACCGCTGGTGACCTCAAATGACCTTTGACCTCTACCAAAAGCGATAGGCTTCTTTCTCTCAACATGAAAAATCTATACACCAAGTATGAAAATTGTCGGGCAATCCTATCTGAAGATATCATGTTTACAAGCCATTTTCGGTGTTTTCACATTTTTACCGCTGATGACCTCGAATGACCTTTGACCTCAGCCAAAAACAATAGACTTCTTCCTCTCAACATGACAAACCTATATACCAAGCATGAGAAGTGTCGGTCACTCCTATCTGAAGAAATCATGTTTAAAAGCCATTTTCGGGATTTTCCCAATTTTACCGCTGGTGACCTCAAATGAACTTTGAATTCTACCAAAAGCACTAGGCTTCTTTCTCTCGACATGACAAATCTATATACCAAATATGAAGAGTATCTGTCACTCCTTTTTGAAGATATCGTGTTTACAAGCCATTTTCAGTGTTTTCGCAATTTTACCGCTGGTGACCTCAAATGACCTTTGACCTCTACCAAAAACAATAGGGTTCTTCTTCTCAACATGACAAATCTATATACCAAGTATGAAAAGTATCGGTCACTCCTATCTGAAGATATCGTGTTTACAAGCCATTTTCGAAGTTTTCGCAATTTTACTGCTATTGACCTCAAATGACCTTTGACCTCTACCAAAAACAATAGGCTTCTCTCTCTCAACATGAAAAATCTATATACCAAATATGAAGAGTGTTGGTCTCTCCTAACTGAAGATATCATGTTTACAAGCCATTTTCAGTGTTTTCGCAATTTTACCGCTGGTGACCTCAAATGACCTTTGACCTCTACCAAAAACAATAGGGTTCTTCCTCTCAATATGACAAATCTATATACCAAGTATGAAAATTGTTGGGCAATCCTACCTGAAGATATCGTGTTTACAAGCCATTTTCGGCGTTTTCGCAATTTTACTGCTGGTGACCTCAAATGACCTTTGACCTCTACCAAAAACAATAGGGTTCTTCTTATCAACATGAAAAATCTATATACCAAGTATGAAAAGTGTCGGTCACTCCTATCTGAAGATATCGTGTTTACAAGCTATTTTTGAAATTGTCGCAATTTTACCGCTGGTGACCTCAAATGACCTTTGACCTCTACCAAAAACAATAGGGTTCTTCCTCTCAACATGATAAATCTATATACCAAATATGAAAAGTGTCGGACATTCCTATCTTAAGATATCGTGTTTACAAGCAAGTGTCACAAACACACACACACACATACACACACACACGCACACACACACACATACATGTTTTGACCGTCAATCGGGGACACATTTTTTTAACCATGAAAATGTGGATATCCCCACTTTGGGTGTATCGACACTTGACTAGGGGAAAAAACGCTCATGTCCCCGATTTACTGGTACTACACAGATACACATACACCCATGCACCAGCCCAAGGTTTGTCACCTAATGTTAGGTCCATCACATGGAAATTGGGGAAAACTCCAAAATGCTTCAAACTTGCTGTGGTACATCCTTGAAACGTGAGAAACTCAATTTCATGGCTAATTTTGCATTTGGCAAATGGGGATATCCCCACTTGCAGGTGTATCCACACTTGCCCGGAGAAAAAAAGGCTCATGTCCCCGTTTTACACCAAAAACATACGCACACACACACGCGCGCACACACACACACACACATACACACACACACACGACATCACCATCGCATAGATTCCTTGCCTGCCTACGGCAAGGAATCAACAATGTACCAAGCTTGGATTTAAAGGTCAAGAGCAGACCTCCCCCCAAACTTGTTTTGAAGCAACAGCTAAATATCATAATTTTCTTCTTGTTTCTCTTCAAAGCAGCTTTCACCATAACTTCAATATTGCATAAGTCTATTCAAGGTGTACCAAGCAGATAGAGTATCTCTTGTAAAGTTCACATTTAAAGAGACAAATTGTTGACACATGACTCTCAATAGCCAATCATGAAACAGTAGTACAGTCTACTACACTACTTTAAAAAGGGGTGACTGCTCTTGCCCTTTAATTGACGTTTTCTAAAGTTCCCCCGACTCTCTGGCATGGATCGAGCCATTCAGCAAAACCAAACTTGAAACTGCTTCCCAAAGAAGCTAATATTACATCCACTGAGGGACAACACTTGACCAACCTCACAGCATTGAATATTAGTGTCTCATTTTTGAAATGTAATAATAAAATGCAAACCCCTACACACACACTTGACATACTTTAATGCATCATCACTCTGGTGCTACCATGTTCTGGTTCAGATTTCACATCTACCACGGTTAACATAGTGAGCTCTACCTACCAGAGCAAAACTTATTTTATAGTATTTTATAGATTTCTGATCCACTTTTATAGAGCAAAATGTATTTAGAAACAATGTAAGAAGGTGCTGGAACTAAATAATGAAAGACTGTTGTACTATTTTGTTAAATGCTTTTCTAATTTGTCAATACGTTCATGAAAACAAAGAATTTATAAGGTGAACAGTGTACCAAGGTAATCCAGTGACCAGTTAAGCATATCTCTACTATGCACCCAAAACACTACTTCCTATTTGAAATGATTAATTCCCAGTGTACTTTTCTAATTGAACACTGGAAGAATCATTTTTTAAAAATCCTGAACATTTTGGATAATTGTATAAAATCAAAGTGCCAGGGTACATCTATATCAATGAAATCTCCCATGTAAAGATTTCTGAATAATAACCTTATCAATAGCCAATTAATGGCCTTCTTATCAAAAACTCAATAAAATGATCTGCAATTACCAAGAAGTTTATATTTGTCCAGTCTCAAGAATATCTTTATGAAGTCCTCCCAATGATACTGCCTAGTGTATGAACATAGTCTCAAGTTCCACCTTGTGCATATCAAAATAACATTGCTATTTAACACCATAGTGTAGCACTATGTTAAACTACTTCCTCAAAGGTGATCCCTTCCTTGAAGGAAATCTTACTCCTCCAACAAGAAAATACATTTACTCTTTAACAATGACTTGTCTTTGTGTGGCGTAAACATTTTACAAATGACCAAGAGGGAAGAAATATGAGCACGAATATTGCTGCTCCAGACCCTGGTGAATAATTTGGGATCATTCCATACCATACAAAACTATTAAGGTAACTGAGATAAATTCAGACTGTACACAGCTGACCACATGGTGGAAGACAAAGTGAATTTACTGTATCTTAAAGGGGCTAAGCGTAAGCAATGCAGGAGAGGAAACAAGCCAGAGAGCCACAACTGGTAAAAGGACACAGGCTGGCCCAACTTAAACCAATTGGTTAGAACCTGGGCTGTAAAACCTCATCAAACTGGCTAATTAATGGGGCATATTGAGTTGATATCAGGGACTTCTTGATATCAAACCTACGTGTAGATTTTCGCAACCACCTACGGCAAAAACAGTGCACCAAGACGGTCACTCTGAAGCTATAATTTGCAGGATTTGGTGATGACTCTGTAATATTCAAAATAACCTTTAAACTTGAATGGCAAACAATATTAACTTCCTCCAATGCATGCAGTGATTTGACCTTAACTTCCTTATTTCCTACCCTTATTTCAAATATATTATAACTTACTTGCAAAATCTGTGATTTGAACTACTTGAGCAAGTCCAAATTTTCACACACAAAACCATAGCAGACAGCCATCTTGCTATGCCTACACTCACACGTATGGTAGCAGTGATCTACGCATGCAGTATGCTCTGTCCACTTATATAGGAAGTCTGTGGTTGATTCTAAACCTCCAAAAGGTTGAAGACCACTACTACCACATGACAAAGCTCATAATTAGAGCAGTTAAGTCAAGTGTCACATCTGTACAATAATTGCACAAAAATAAGAAAGAAGTCTTTTGGACCGTGGCTTGTTATGGTTTTGTGTGTACCTTGAAAAGTGTCGGCCATAACAAAATTCTGAAAACAATTCGCATCATTTTTCATTCATGATACAATATTCGATCATCTTAGTTTGACAATTTGTCATCAGAATGTGGAGAAGACTTCACAAGTTTAGAAAAATTTGTTGAATTTCATGATGGAACACAATGTACCCCTTCAATAGATAACTAACAACTTTTTGTGTATGAGGGCATAACTTTATACAGGTGGATTCATAACACACTTTTGCAATTTGTATTTATATACTTGTATATCATACATTTTCAAAAGTACTGTCACTACCATTCAAACAAATCTAGGGTTACATGTCGAAAGGGATACTACAGTAGTTTGAAGGTACAGTATTTGATCTTCATGGTCCTTCTGCAATAACATTACAGACCACCACTTTATCACTTGTACAAATATGAGAAATATAATCTAAGACCATAAGAAAAGTTTGAAAAGGTTACACCTTGAGCAAATTGAACACGATACATTTGATTTACACAATCTTAGCGAGGAGTTAAGAAGCGACATCCAGCATCATTATTTCCTCAAAATATTGGACATTTTTTGTGAGGTTTGATGTTCTTTGGACCTTCAATCACAGCTCTAATAGTCTCATCAAAGACCGTCTTCATTCCTCTCTGTGTTAGTGCTGAACACTCAACATATTTCACAGCACCAATGGATTTCATCAGTTGTAATCCCTACAGTAGGTTGATGGAGAAAATAAATTGTACCATTAAATAAGTAGCCAGCATGCAAAAATCCATTGAGGCTTTGAAGATACAGTATACACAGTATACTTCTGTGTCAAATAATACAAAAATATCGCATATATTTCCGTCACTGATCAAATGTTATCTTACCGTGTTACAAAAATTAACTTTTGTGTTCATATTTGATGATGGAAATTCTTGGAAAATTTGGCGTTTGAGATCTGCACGCATATTTGAGATCTGCATGTTTTTCATTTAAACATACTGTAAGAAGTCTTCAACAAACTGTTTGTGACCTTGCAGATTATATACCTCTTTCAAGAGGTTTATGTAATTATGATCTCTGACATTAGTCACTGTCATTCACAATCATTTGGTAATTTCCTGTCCAATGATGCTTCTGAACTTTTTACACCACAAACCAAATATGGGAGGCGCTTCCTCTTTTATAACAGATCTTTGTTAAAGTTAACAAAAAAAAAAAAAAAAAAATGAAAGGTCACTTGACTTTTAACTGTAGCAACTGTATTACAAACCCTGAATTTTAAGGCATTCAAGTGCAATTTTTTACACACCTATATGAAGAATGAGAGCTCATACAACAATTCTTATTATAATTACCATATTTATATTATAATATTAAAGTTTAATAAAACAGTACAACTACGTACCAAACTCCTTTATTTTTCTTAGATGTGATTTGTACCACATTTGGAAAATCTGCAAGGCATGTCCAAGCAAACCTGGACATGATCCCCAAAAATGAAATTTGTGTTATGAATGTCTTTCCCCTCTCACCTTATGGCTAATATATTGGACTAAATGAAACATAACCTCTGGAATAAATTTTCCTTTAAAATAAGGAAAAAACAGCAATGTTTTTCAAGTTATGCATGAGGCCCTAAATTTTAACCTATGAAGACCTCTATGTGAAACCATATTGTTCCTCTATGAAGTAAACCCATTTCAAATAAAGTTCAGTGGGTATGATTAGGGGAAGGCCATATCATTTGCAATTCCAAGGTTAAATTCAAATTATGTTTCTCATTGAGTCATGGGAGAGTCTGTTTGTTGTGGCCTAAGAGTAGCTGTAATGTGACTGACAAAAAAACAAAAAAATTTGTACTGTGAAATAAATGAACTGATTCTTATTGTGCCATTTTAGAATATGCTTCTAGCTTCAATATCTAGTGTAAAACAATTATCAAATGCAAAATAATATGAAGGATTATTTCAATGTAGACACATAATGGTTCTGTTCTGTAGTCTTTAGCGATGCTGAAATTGACTGAGCTGCACTGTTGTGCTATGTATCATTTGCAAATATGTTGGCTAATACGACTGTGCTGAAGCTGAAGATGGGTTTGCCAGTTTTTTGTCCACTGGAAGGTGTTTATTGATTCTTGTCTTTGCATTTTCCAGTGCAAAATGTAATTTCTAAGGATTCATTCGATATTGTCTTATTTTATAAAACAGGATAATACCTTATAGTTAGTTACATCCCAGTCAGAGTCTCCTAAACTTTTAAAATATTATGCTCAGCTAACATGTAATTGCAATTGGGTATGACTTCTATCTTGAGCTGACTAGTAGAAAATTACACCACCTGGAAAGTGTAAACTTGTGGAAGAGAGAGGTAGCACTTTCAATAAATTTCAGTTCACCAGATTCCAAAAAGAAACAACCCACGGAGTATGTATAAAATATACCATTACAGAAAGATTCAAGCTTGTGTAAAGTGCCTTCCAGATTAAAGTGGTTAAGTCTAAGTGACATAATAATTTACTATAGAGTGTGAATAATTGAAATAAAATTAAATGTTTGAAACTTTGTATGGATAGAATAATGGTTTACTAAGAAACTTCACAATTTTTGAAGAGAACGCCCTACCTTTGACTTCATACAGACATGGCTATGTTGATGGACAAACTGTAATGCGACTGACAGTAATGGAACTGACGAAATGTTTTTTAATGTATATTCAATGTTTCCTACTGCTTCAAATTTTTTATTGTACCATTTAAGACTCCTGTTGATGAGTCAAGTATTACATGTTATTAAATTGTTACATGCATTTCAATTTGAGGAAGAAGTTGAATTACAGCAAATTGTTTTTTTGCTATGTCTTTTTTTTGTAATGTGACTGATGCTTTTGCACAAAGCTGTCATACACAAAGTAGAAAACCCACAAGCTTTTAAATGCTATCAGAGTGGAGCTTTGTGTGATGGGTTAAAATAATAAAATGTCCTATGAAGAAGACTGTCCTAATCATAAGTTAGAGCCATCAAATGAGTAAAAGACATGGAGAAGTGTAATGGGACTGACCTTAGTTTTGTGCCTAAATTTATTATTTAAAGGCACCCATGGCCTACTTTCAGTTTAGGGCATTGGATTGTTTTCTATGTACTACATACGCAGAGCATCAGCACACAGCAGCAGACAATTTTTGGAGGGCCATTTTTTTGAAGTCTTTGGTACAGTATGATTCAACCTTAGAAATTGGAAGAACTATATGAACATACCAATGCTACTAATATATGGATTCAAATCTGTGGGTCAAACTCATGTATGTTGATCTTACCCATGGACTTGCCAACATTTACAATCAAACTTACCGAACCTTACTTAAACTTTAACTATTTACTGTCAGCAGGTGAATCTTTATAAAGCCTTCCCTTACAAAAAAGGTGGCCGAATTCCTTGGGTTCACCCAAGGCATTTCTTGGGTATTCTTGGGCAAAACTTGCCCAAGAAATAGACCATGTCAGTGACACACATGTCACTGGCATGCCATGTTCTTCCAAGAATCACCCAAGTCTGACATGCACTGTGACACGGGTATTCATACCAGTGGTTTGGCTTGTATTTTCTTGGGTTTACCCATGTCCACAGTTAGAAATACTAAGTCAGCTATTGTTTGAGATTTAATCCCATGTCTGACATGGTCTATTAAGTTATAAAAGACAATAGTAACACTCATTAGACTTGGGTACAACCCATGTCACTCTTCCCCCATTGACTTGGTCTGCACTCTTGTGTTTTCTCTCCCTGCCATTGTTGTGACATGGGTTAAGAATTCATCAATACACCAGGCATGGTTTAAACCAAGAACCACCCATGTCAGACATGGGTTGACACTGTCTTGGGTTTTCATGGTTATGTCTTGGGCTAATCCTATGATGACAAGTTTTTTGGCTAAAAGACAAAAGAATGACATGGTCTGACCCATGTCACAGGGTTGAAAACCATGCCTGAACCAAGACTTCCCATGGCGACATGGGCGTATTTCGGCCACCTTTTTTGTAAGGGTTAGAAGTCACGGTAGGAAGATGGGATTTCCAGTAATATCACACCAACAAAAGTGTGTTACATAATGTTACCTACATAAGTTCAAATGAAGTTTGAGTTCATTTCAAATATGGTGCAAATAAGTCCATGTCTATGCTTTTGTAGAACCATCATACAACACTGAGGAGGGGAATGCCATGGCAACATTCTAAACTTCAACCACCAATAGGAGACAGCCATTGGAAATATGACCAAGATGGTACAGATGGCATGATTTAATGAGCAATAGAATGTAAAATGTTAACCGCGTATTGAGTTTATCAAGGATTTACCTTAGGATATGTGATTGGTGCCAAGTTCTGCTTGCTGAGTTCATCAATTACTCTTCTGTCAGTCCTGAGATCCTGCTTAGTTCCAACTAATACAATTGGTACATTAGGGCAGTGGTGGCTCACTTCCGGATACCACTTGTGAAGGGCATTCTCATAGGATGCTGGACTAACCACAGAGAAACATATCAAAAACACATCCTGAAGAAATAGAAAGATAGTAAAAATTAAATAGAACATCATATATCTTCAAAAGACCAAGACTTCTTCTATATATCTGCTCAAAGAGGTATAATCTCTGCACACAATAAAGAAACAAGAAAGCCAATGGTGATTTATACTTGCAGCTGAAATGTACTGCAAGTTTCTGGATATTTTTCCTTTTTTTGTCCTTCTTTTCTTAATCGACAGGCATCATAAATGACAGTCTTTACAATCTAGGGAATAAATGCATGGAATCTATAGGCATGGAGGATGTTTTCACAAACATTTAATCTTGTGGTCATTGCTACTGTAAATTGCTTGCTTAAACTGGCAAAATGAATGAATTTTAATTTTTCACTAATCCATCACTTTCAGTGATGTAAAAAAGTTGAAATTTTTCTTGACCATGCAACTAGTATGAGCACTCAAATTTCTGCAATATTTAAGTTTGTGACCAAACGTTTACAAATTGTGACATCATGAAGCAGATAGCAGAAAAGTAGGCCCTATGCATGGCCACTTGATGTAGTTTTTTTTTAGCTAAGTATAACTGCATCGTCAGTTAGGCTATACAATGGATGATCATAGAAAAGCTGGCATCAATGATGGTGCATTGTAAATTTTATAAACTGTTTAATTGCCCAGTTGTGAAAAAGTGAAAGGTGCTAATATCAACACCTTAGCTGGGTGGGATGTTAAAAGTAAAGGTAAAAAATGGTTCCTTTACATCTGCAAGCATATCAGACAAAAGTTTCCACAAGAAATTTCACACTCTTGAATCTGGTCCTACTTTTAGCTGTCTCATACTGCATGGTGCCTCGTCCTTAGCCAGCATCTTGACATTAAAACATTGGTGAAACTTAACATGTTCCCCTGTCAACTAAATATTTTCTGTGACTTTGTAACCAAATTGTGTACATTACCACCAACTATCAACAAACACTGTGCTCAAAGAGATTAAAACCCTTTTTATTTCTCTTACATCTTATTTGTCACGGAACCAGAATATGGGCCTGCATGTACATGCCAAAGCAAACTATTACTTCCTCACAAATAAGACTTGCAATCTTTCATTTGCACTGTTTACTATTTTGTTTAGACAGTATATTTGCAATTTTTATCAGCACCTTTCAGTTATTCTTGCAGGCAATTTTTCATATTTTGTAATGCATCTACACTGTAGAAGAAAATAACATATCAAAATATTTAGATGCGTAAGATCTGAAATGACCCCTTGCGTGACCTTTCACCTAAAATGTTGCACTCAACTGGAAGTCCTATAAAACTCAATTAAATAAACCATGTTTGGCAAACTACAGCACTGGCCTTGCTGGCGCAAAGCAATACTGTACCACCACAAAGGTATTTGTATCTTTTGACCTCTTATGATCCCAAAGTACCTTTCATCTTCCACTACCAAAACTACAGTATTAGGAACCATTGACAATAGTATGTGCCATGATCTACTGTACATATTGAGCATGAGCTTCATTGAAGTGTCCTTGCTGAAGGTAATGCCTTTTAGAATTTTTAAGCTTTTGACAGCTAGTTAGCCCAAATAACCTTTAACCTCCACCAAAAAAATATGCAATCATCTGAGACTACCCAATATGGCCTTTCCACTAAGCAAGTATGAGATTCATCTAAGTTATCTGTCTTGAGACATCATGTTTACAAGCAGGCATTACATACAAATACATGCACACCCACACACAGTGTACACACATCTTCATCACATAATATTTCTCGCCTGCCTTTGGCAAGGAATCAAAAGATGAAGGAGAGAGGATAGTTTGACCTGACAAGTAACAACAAAAAAAGACACTAACCGTTTGTGGATAAGACAATGGTCTCAGTCTGTCATATGCTTCCTGGCCAGCTGTATCCCACAATCCCAAGCTCACTACTTTTCCATCAACCATCACATTTGCTGAATAGTTTTCAAACCTGTCAGAAATATAAATTCTTTCATTAGATAGGCATTCATGACTTGACTGCATGTGAAATTGTCTTTAGAGGAAGCATATTATATGGCAGAAGAAAAACTTATACAGCAGGATAACAAACACTGCCACTGGTAATACCTGGGTGCACAGAAGTTCTACTGCAGCCACACCAGTCAACACAGGTCAGGACTGCAGCCAGAATTTCAACTCTACCACTGCTCCTCACTATGAATTTGCAACACACCCAAAATTAAAAGAAAAATTAATGATAAAGACATTATTGGTCAGCCATTCTTCCTTTTTCTACCAGACAATCTGGCTTTCGAGTACATTGCCCTCCATTTGGGTTCACACGTCACCAGACATTTTAGTAATTCTATGTGCTACTTTCAGAATTAAATCTCATCTCCAGACACAGCATTTAATTTCTTGACTCTGTATTACAGCTTAAAACACAGGGAAGGGCCCTTTCTGGCCATGTGAGGGATGGATACAGCCTTCAGTATTAGAGGGAAGGTCCATTACCCAGATTTCAGATTTGGGTTTACTGCTCAAAATAGCAGCAAGGGCCCTTTCTGGCTATTTCTGTGATTGCATGTGCCCTCTTTACATCTTCCCTGTCTTTTTGACATATAGTTGTGTTACTTTAATTCTTTAATTCCATACTCCCCCTTCCCATACTTGCCTGCCCCCCCCCTCCTATTTAAGGTAGCGGGCCACTAACTCCAATACTCATGTCCAGGAAAATGTTTACTGACAGACAAAGCGCCATAAAAAATTTATGGGATGTTGTTTGTGACTGTGTTACTTACAAAATATGATCATTTTTGCATTTGGATTTTGTAGACAATGAGTTGAAATACATACTGTGCAAAATTTAAGGCAATCTGACCAATTTTAGTGCCATTTTTTATTGTGTTACTCCACTCTGTGAAATGCCGTTTTTGAGTAGCTATTATGGCGGGAAACACATCCCTATCATTCAAGGCTCCCCTTGCTCAAAATTTCAATGGTCATGGCATGGAAATTTGAAAATGCCATGAAAGTTGAGATTGTGGGCTTTGATCAGAGGGGTAGCATGTCCTGGTTGAAAACTTCTACTGGGAGCTAGGGGGCATGGAAGTAGCCTAATTTAGTGTGTTAGTCAATGGGACTTATAATTAGTGGCCCGCTACCTTAAGGCAAGTTATGAAATTTTTAAATGTTATAGCTAGAGACCCAAAATTGGTCTTAAATGTTTGCTTGTGGTCACCAAAATGGAAATACATGCTGAGGAAGAACAATTTCATGCTTGAGTGATTTTTAGGGCCAACAGTGGCATTTTTGGCCAAAATTATCAGTTTTCTTGTTAAAGTTGACAATTTAAGCAGAATTCATTAAAATTTCGTCAAAATAGAAAACTTAGCAAGCTCATGATCCTCTGGGTAGATCATAGCTTGATACAAGTGAAGTATTTATGTCATCCTGAGGGATCCGTAGCTTGCCTCAGTACATTTGGTATGTACCTAAGCAACAGCCAGCCACAGTGAGGTTTTTGTACAAGGACTTTGTACAGTGGTTCTGTATATAAAACACATGCTGGGTTGTGAAATGACTGGACCCAAAGCAGTTAAACTGTGTGCACCTGTTGAGCGAAGTGTCCAGGAATGTTGCGTTACAGTGTAGGTAGCCTATGCCATAAACTTAAAAAAGTGAGTTAATTATTACCGGCAACCAACTGAAATTTCTACTTGGACTTGTGGCAAAACAGGATAACTTGAAGAATAAAAAAGATGCTTGTATCAAAATAGGTAGGACTAGGGAGCTACAAATTGGTGCCTGAGTAGCCTTGGCTGTATATGAGTAATGTTAGGCCTACTACTGGACCTATGGTGGTGGTGGTGGTGGGGGGGGGGGGAAGAGGGAAGGTGTTTTGCCTGTAAAATTCAGCACAGATCAGAGAAAATTGTTAGCCCTATACCCCTAAATTTAGGAACTCTCCTAACTTCTTTTATTTTTAATGCCATGTCTCTTTTATTTTGTTCTTCTGTTTATAGGCCTTAAGGGCTTGGTATATCCCACTGTAGACAAGGCAGCCTAACTAGATCACAGTGGAATCAGGGTGAGCAACAGTCGGACAACTGAAATACCTGATGTCTTCATGCTAGGGGTGGAGGAAGTTTGCCAAGGTGGCATATTGCAAACTGTTGACTCATAAACCCACATGAAGTAAATTCTACTCCATTGATACCTGCTCCCTGTTTTGTTAAATGCAAGAGGAAGTAGAGACCTTCTAAGCTAGTTTTTTAAAGCATGATGGCTGCATAAAAACCCCTTTCACTCTAGTCATATGTAGCAACCATACAGTCCTGTAGCTTCAAAATTTTGTGTTTTTGTACTGAGGTGTTCTATGCCACCTGTTCCCATGTGCTTGTTTGGATTGATTAAAATGTTGCACATGTATAACCTAAATTTCTTCAGAATTTATAAGAAACCACATGGCCTGTTGTTAAATCAAGCAGATGTTTATGGTAATGTAGTAAGGGTGTGAAGATAAAGCTGCTAAATCCAACTTATTTTTTTATCCACAGAGTTGATGGTGCAAGCATGTACAGTACATCAGCATACAGAAACAAATCTGTGAAAGTGTGAGAAGCACCAAAAAGTGAAGTTGAGAGTACCCTCATATGCAGAGATGCTGAGATTACAATACTGTCTTGGTACAGATCTGAAATGATGAGTAAGCAACTCAGTAGAGGATTAACCAGTACATTAAAGTGCATTTTAGGCTGCCGGCAAATTTTGCCCTATCAGGGGTATAGTTTCGCTAAGACTTACTGCCCAGAGAAGACTGTCAAATGAAATGATGGGTTTATATTCTTTGTGAGGATACTCTAGGGATTACCTGTGCAAATTTTTGATGGAAAAATCCAACTCGGCCACTGCCTTAAGGTAGCGGGCCACTAACTCCAATACTCATGTCCAGGAAAATGTTTACTGACAGACAAAGCGCCAAAAATGTTTACTGACAGACAAAGCGCCATAAAAAATTTATGGGATAGCGTTTGTGACTGTGTTACTTACAAAATATGATCATTTTTGCATTTGGATTTTGTAGACAATGAGTTGAAATACATACTGTGCAAAATTCAAGGCAATCTGACCAATTTTAGTGCCATTTTTTTATTGTATTACTCCGCTCTGTGAAATGCTGTTTTTGAGTAGCTATTATGGTGGGAAACACATCCCTATCATTCAAGGCTCCCTAGCTCAAAATTTCAATTGTCATGGTATGGAAATTTGAAAGTGCCATGAAAGTCGAGATTATGAGCTTCGATCAGAGGGGTAGCATGTCCTGGTTGAAAACTTCTACTGATAGCTAGGGGGCACGGAAGTAGCCTAATTTAGTGTGTAAGTCAATGGGACTTATAATTAGTGGCCCGCTACCTTAAAGAAAAATAATTCACAAACCTTACAAAAGCACAGATGCAATCACCAGGATCTTTCATGGCAAATGTTGTTACGGATAAATTTTTTTAAATGTCAGTCACGGCACAGACCAGAGAGGGGTGGCAGGTTTGCGCGGTTAGACCGTAGTTTGATCTCTTTTATTTACCTAATTCAAGGTACAGTAGGGTACAGGATAGTAATATGATCAGGGAAAACATAGGAAGTAAGAAAATACATATTCACCACTCCCTTTCACAGCACTAGTGTACAGTAAATCAAACTTAAATACCATACAGCCAGTGATCTCTTGCAATACTTACACAGTTGGCACATACTCCCCTGGGAAAGCATTGGTAGTGTAACTGATGAGCAGGCTCGTTTTACCCACAGTCCTGTTAAACAAACAAAATTTACATGAATTATTACTGCTGTAAAGACAACCTTATTAATAGTTTTAATATAATTTACAGTTGATAACATACACTAGATTGTTCTGTATTGACAAGCTCTAAAGCAGCCTACAGGGCTAAATATGGTGTAAACTATAAACATACTTTAAACCACTTTTCTGGTTCTATGCATTTTAATTTTCAAGAGCTCAACCCTACTCTTCACATCTCCAAAAATTTATCCTCTACTTAATCTTGTCAGGAACTCTTATCAGTACCAATTACATGCCCATTCAAGCATTTGACAATATTAGCCCTGAGGGTTGACACTTGATAGCAGTAATCCCAGATGAAACTGAAAGGGACCCAACCCTTCAATGCATTTTGAGTAGTTTGATCCCATTTTTGCCAGCACTTATTTGAACCCCTAACTGTTGAGTTTCTACTGAACAAGAATGGTAATCAAAGCTGTTGTTTATTGAGGCAGCTAGTTGTAGTAATGATCAGTAAGATGTAAAAGCAGATTACACATTCACAGAAAGTTACATAAAAATTCTGCTTCAAGAGAAAATTCTGTGTTGAGCTTTTCTGTCATTACTGAACAACATCGAACTGTTACTTTAAAACTGAAACTTTGTCATTTTGACAGCTGGCTAATGATATGGAAAAAAATTTGCCTTGATGTACCTACAGTAATGACCAAAGTCTCAACACAGACAAATTCGTTCTGAAAATAAGTGTGATAATTATGCAAGAATCTTCAGTTCAATTGTCTGCACTACTGTAGAAGATGTGTGGCTTGCCTTTTTGTGTGTAGTACAGTACATGTCGGCTATGGTGTACAGTACTGTTACTAACATCCCATCTCACCTGTCATAATACATTTCCACCCATCTCCACCTTTTCATCCAGGGCCCGGCACTAACCTTGCATTCTCATCTCATTGACTAACAAGCCATTCCAACTCATTCCATCCTTTCATTTCACTGCACTGCCTAAGTAGGTTAGTTATGAGAGACCTATTGTTTGTACACCTGGCTGGCTAGGGCAGCAATTTATCTTTTGTGTTAGTTCAGGGGATGGGCTCTTCATCTAGTGGCTGCCAAGGTGTGAGGGTCTGGTCTCAGGTGTGATATTTGTTTGGATTTTGTTCTCTTGGACTTGGATTATTTTCTAAGAAGGAAGAGTTAAGTGAGTAAGTTGTTTAAGTTATTTTAACCTTCTTGAATTCCTGCTTCTCTGTTATTTTGTTACCTGAAAGTACAGGTTTTAATTTCTGAATTATATTTGCAAAACTTTGAAGGAAGCCTTCTCTCCTTTTTTTATTGTGGTTTTTGGTTAAGAACCCACTGCGGGCGGGCCACTGTAACAGTACACTGTAGAGCTACAGTACAGTATACTACATTGTAAGGGGCACCTGTGGGCCATACACCACTCATTGGGAGGTACCGTAGCAATACAATACTGTAGCTAGTCTGAGTACATGCAACATAAAATAACATAGGCCTAACAGGTTTAAGGGCAAACTGAAGGAGGGGCCAATGTCCTATAGTCAAACCCTAAAAGCAACAACTAAACCAGTGAAGTCCTACTACTGTTACATAGCCTAGGCCCTAGTTTAATTACTGCATAGATAGCCTACCAGAGTCATGGGAGAACTTTTCAATATTAACCTTAAAACATTGAGGATTGCAAGGATGGGAGTTACCCACTTTGGTGGACTAATTCTACTCATGCACTGACAACACTGGGAAAAACTGAACTTCCTAACATCAAGTCTTGTGAAATGCAAATTTGCCAGCTTTACACTGGCCACTAACTATTACATTAATTTAACCTTTAAACTCAAGTATGATGAGGTGCCCGTCAAGTGCGTGGGCCCGTTCAGTGTGCATCTGCATTAACATAACATATAAAATTCTTAAAATGACAGAGCTCGTCTTAGGTATAGGTTCTAGGGCTGTGAATGTGTAGGGATTAATGGCTAAACGATCACATGTGGAATAAATGTTTAGTACAAAGCTACAAGCGATTAATCGCAAAACCTTTTTTGACAATTTTGTATTCATTTGACGATCCCTGGATTTTGTTAAATATGGAACATTCTGGGCATATTTGAACCATATAGGGTTCAAAGTTTCGGAATAATTTGATTTTACCATGCAAGATAACAGCTATTACTCTTTCTGCATTACATTTAGTATCCCACTACATACTTTCATCATCCCAAATAGTTCCAATTCTCCCAACCTACTTACTTCTAGCCCCTCCAACATTTATCTAAAACCCATCTTCATCCAGACACAGTCCTAGTTTATTGCTTCATGGCTTGTCCCAGTGGCCATACAAGCCCATACTGTGTAAAGACACTCTCAGTACCCATGCTGTGAAATTTAGCTATGATGCATTGTTTGAATGTGATGCCAATCAAAGAGCTGTACCAATTGAGGGTTTTGATATATGTATACTGAAACTGTAGTTTGGGGTGACGAATGACTGCCTTTAATAACACAGCATGGGCACTGAGAGTGTCTTGATTAGTTACACATTTTGGACTTGTATCCCTTTAAACACTATAAAATATTTAGCGGAACGGGTACATACGTACAAATAAGACCACTTACCCATCACCAACGACTACACATTTAATGCACCGTATACCATACATGTTCTTGAAAATATGCAATTCAAGAAGTATAAAATGTCAGATGAAGTTGAAGATTGATCTGCTACCGTCCAGGAACCCATTTTCATTTTATATAGCCTATAGCGGTTCATATTGGTTGCTCAAGGATTGCGAAGTATTTGAAGGGACAACCAAGCAGTGAGTATAGGGCCTATCTAAAAATAGATATGAGGTCATGAGTAACTTTGTCAACAATATAAAAGTCGTTCAGTCGGCAGGCAGGCAGCTCAGAAAGAAAACCACAGTCAGTGACGATGCGGTGAGCACAGGTATACCAAAGATGTAGTAGCTTCTTTCGGAAACATTGTGGCTTCTGTTCTGTTCAGCCAGTCTAGAGCAGAAACACTCAGTGTTTGCCCTTTGGAGGGCGTACTTGTCCATTTGGGACGTTAAGCTCCATAAGGGAGCAGAACTCCTCCGGGAGTAATCGTTCGGTTTTCGCCCCTTGGCCAGTGGCGTAGCTAGGATTTTTTCCAGGGGGGGGGGGAAGGTATGAAATTTCCCCAAAACTTTCCCCGGTCAATGTGTATGTATTTCATATAAAATATGCAAATTTACAACTATAACCACATTACCATAATTAAAGTTATGTAATATTACCTGCATTTTAATCTTAAACTATAACATAGAACAATTGGAAATAACAACTCTTAGTATATTATTTTGGTTAACAATATCTGGTTTATTTGTATATACTAACGCAGTGGCGTAGGCAGGATTTCTCTGAAGGGGGGGGGGGGCATGCAGTATGGTCTAAGGGGAGGGGTGTCCGGAAATTTTTGACGTTTTCAAGGAGCCTAGATGCAAAATGGTGCAAGATTTTCGACTTTGACAGGAACAGTATTAAAGGTTGAATCATGTTGGTTTATGAGGATAAAACTAAAACATTTGCGTCTCTACATGCATTCTTTATGCCGTTTATGCTACTTTACAAGTAAAACTTGTCATTAAATTTGCACACTTTTAGGGGTCAAAATAAAACAGCACTGACTTGTATAGAATTTGTGCTTTTTCTTGGCCACAAAGCCTTCTTTTGTCATAAAGATTATCTTAGCGGAGCGCCACCACTGGTTGGCGCGGAGCGAAGAAAAAATTTCGAAAAATCAGACCCCTCAGATGGCCGGAAATAGCATTTTCCAGACCTACACGAAGATTCTAACCAGTCGCTACCTTCTTTTGTCGTTTGCAATAAAATATTCCCTTCAAAATATGTTCACATACTGCAAAGTGATCAGAGAGTGAGAGCTAACTTGACCTCCAAAATGTAATTTTGTCCAAAAGACTGAGCGAAGCGCCACCACTAGTTGGCGCGGAGCATAAAGAAAATTTTGAAGAATTAGACCCCTCAGATGGTCAAAAAGAGCGTAGTCATGCTTGTAAAGAGAATCGGAACATGAAATCTTTATTTTTATCGATGCCACCAGTGGTATACAGAGTCTGCCTTTTTAAGTAAAAATTGGAATTTGACAGAATTTGCCTGTTTGTAGGAATTAAAAAAATTGGCATCACTGAAGGACCTTGCAGAGACACTCCTTTCCCTTTGGAAATTTTTGAAAAATTGGATGTCCTTATATGCAATTTGGTGCCACATACGCTATCTTTTGAATTAAAAATCTTTGTTATTAAAGTTTGACTACGTATTTTTAAGAACAGCGAAAATGGCATATGCGCGGGGGGCATGGCCCAATGGTCCCCCTTCGTACGCCACTAAAAGGAGGCCTAATAGTGGCTCGATCACACAGGATATCCTGTTAGAACAGCAGTCTGTTAAGTGTAGAAGGCTGCAAGGTACTCATGGACCCGTCTATTGTTATATCCCAAGTGAGCAGAGAGCTATTTTCCCGAACTAGCCTGTAAGCTTCCATGGATTAGGCTAAGTAACAAAATCTAAGTATGCCAATGAGTCCCGTTCATTCTAATTTCTAGACTAACTTTAAGTTTATCGTTGGCCATGGATTGTTTCAGCCTCATCCATCGTTATGTACATTAAGTAAAATCGGTATAGCTACTACTAGCTTGTAGGACAATATAATAACCTCGGGGGGGGGGGGGGGGTGTACGTTAGTAACTTGTCAGTTTTCACATCCTTTTACTGAATTCCCAAAGTGTACAACGCAGAAACTGTGTACAAGGGGATAAGTTCGAGTTTACAGCCTTTCAGTGTTTGTTCTGTATCAGCTGTTGTTAAATTAAATAAAATTAAATGACAGCTTCCTGTGCACTCAAATGCACTGGTTATAACACCCGCGCGTACCGTATACAAGAGAACATTCAATCTGCAACGCGGCGAGGACATTTCTGTGGAACGCGAATAGGGACGGTTCATGCGACACTGACGAAATCTGGGTCAATTTTTTTGCATGAAAATACGAATTATGTATGAGAAATGTCTCACAATTTCTTATTCTAACAAAAATTTTGAGAAATTTTTGTTAGAATAAGTAAATTCATCAAATTTCCCCAAAATATTTTCCAGGGGGCAACTTGCCCCCCTGCCCCCCCAGTAGCTACGCCACTGCCCTTGGCTCTTCGCCAGAGAGTCGTGGGGACTTTTAGAAAAAAAGGTGTATTGCCTGACTTAAGCCCGGTACACACCGCCACGACTACCTACGACGCGACAAGACTTCACCTGTCGTAGACAATCTGCATAAATCGTAGACATTCTGGCGCCTTCCTAAACCCACGAAAATACCATGTCACACCGCTCCGACACTAATCGATGGAGCGACGCTGCACGTGGCGCGCCATCAATCAGGCTATTCCAGGTTTAAGATTAAGGCCCTACAATAAATTTGAAATGGTTCATTTTTTGGCCTCTGGGTCGCAATTAAGAAATTATTGGCGTGTACAGGCTCTAAAGTAGGCCTTTTACACTGTCCAAAGTTGGCGTATCGTGTCCTTTAAAAGATTGAACTCGGTTTATGAATTAGTAAGTTAGATATGGGCTTTAACGTCTCAGTTTCTAACCAAATTGTCAAAGTCGGGCTGGCCACGGCCTTTTTTCCAGTTGTGGCTCATTGGCTTGCTTCTCTTAAGGGCTGTGATTTCCCTGGGACTTAGGCTGGAGGAGGGGGTGCGTGCGGACGCACCTCCCCGCACCAGCTGGAGTTCCGCTCAAAATGAGGCAAAAGAATTCTTCAAAAAACATAAGGCGAAAAAAGAAGCTCAAGAAGACTACGGTGCTACTCCCTGACCAGGGAGGTGTTAGGACCTCTAACACCTCCCTGCTCTGACCGCCGTCTCCACCCAGCACGCTTGTGCCTACATGCAAGATGATGAATACAAGTCGGCTATTGCAGATTTATCTGCCAGCCTTCGTAGGCGAACGAATGTCTCACAAAGGTATTAAGGCTTGTTATTTTGAAAATAAATATAGAAAGAAAAATATTCCCCTTAAAAAGGAAGTAATTTCTAATTGGCTCGGTATTCTAGGCCTACGTAAATGCTTGAACATGAACGCACAATGACTGGTTTGAAGTTAACGGACTTGTTCCGTCTTTTTCTGTGCAAAGTATCTTCAAGTGACGCACTTTTATAAATGCGTTCGTTTTCCGAGCACGCAGAAGTTTGCATCAACTAAAATCCTGATAATACCTGCTCTCGGTGTTGCGCAATAAAAACATGCCGTAACTGGAACTGTGTACCATGGGTGAATGCTGCGCTCTGACTGGACAAACCGCATCCCAGCCAACATGCCCAGCTGGGCCCCAACTGGGTTTCAGCTGGGCTACTTGTTGGGCCCCAGCTGGGGCCCATCCGTGTTTGTCAGGTGTTCCCACGTGGGGCCCAACTGGGCTAGCCTTTCCCAGCTGAAGCCCAGCTAGGCTTCAGTTATTGAAGCGGGGCACAGCTGGGCTTCAACTGGGCTTCAGCTGGGAAAGACTAGCCCAGGTGGGCCCCACGTGGGAACACCTGACAAACACGGATGGGCCTAAGCTGGGGCCCAGCAAGTAGCCCAGCTGAAACCCAGTTGGGGCCCAGCTGGGTATGTTGGCTGGGATGAGGCCTGTTTGTCGCATCGAAGACGAGTTCACACCAACATAACGAGTACCGCCTAGACCCGACTACGATTGAACATGTTTAATCTTGCCGACGGCATACGACCCGACGTAGTCGTGGGAGTGTTCACACCGCCCATACCCCAGCCGACGCGTTGGGTGGTCGCCGTCGTGTCTTGGGTCGTCGTGGCGGTGTGAACCGGGCTTTGCAGGCAGCGATTTGCCTTATTCCCCTTATTTCTTGCCGTATGTACCTGTATGTGCTACACTGTTAAAAATTTCTGTAAATTTACAGACTTTTTTTAACTTAAACTTTTTGTATTTTACTTTTTATAGAGATTTTCTGTATCTTTACAGACACTTTGTATTGCTACAATAAAAAAAGGTTGTTTAACATGTATTTTCTATTTATTTGAAAAACCATTTTTGTCTGCTTTTTTAACCAAATTTCACTGCTTTGTAAAACTTTTTCTGTAAATTTACAGAAATTTTAACAGTATTTTGTATTTTTCTGATTTCACATAAATATACTGTCATTTAACAAACATTCATTTTGTTTTTAAGCTGAAAAAGAAACAAAAATAAGCCCAAACAAACTAATAAGAAATAGCCAGAAAATTTTCAATATATAACATGCATCGTTCTGCGAAGTTTCAGTTTAAAAAAAAGAAACATTTTTTGCAAATTTATGGCCCTATTTGAAAATTAACTTACATTTATTATAAAAGTGTTCTTAGTTATAAATATCATACAACTGGTGTTTTGTCACACATTTTT
Organism: Holothuria scabra; assembly: GCA_037179385.1. Classification (NCBI taxonomy): domain Eukaryota; kingdom Metazoa; phylum Echinodermata; class Holothuroidea; order Aspidochirotida; family Holothuriidae; genus Holothuria; species Holothuria scabra. Next base: position 30,319,524 of record CM074185.1, on the reverse strand, counting down.
AAGTAAAAAGAAATTGTAAGGCCCTAATTTCAGAGCACTAACAATTGGTAAACTGATGTCAACTCATCGCCACTGGCGCTCATGCACTTGATCGGAGCAAATTAAAAACGTTTCAAAAATTTACTTGAAAGAGTCTGTAAATTTACCACTTTATGACGTAAATCTCATTTTGCATAAATGGGTGGAGCTTATTTTGTAGGCATTTTCCTAACAAAAGGATTGCTGTTGCTTTGAATAATATCTTCTTTGGCGTTTTTTAATCAGGAAGTGATAAACTTATTGTTTACCTTGTCTGGAAATATTTGCAACTAATGTATTTGCATTCTTTGTCATATTTATTTTAAAAACAATTATTTTATTGTACAAAAAATGTGACTTTCCAATTACAAAGTTCCTAGAGAAAGCAGTCTACTTGATAACAATATGACAACAAAGCATCCTCAATGTGTTTTGAATGAAAACAACTTCGTAACGACACATTACGTTGATAAGCAAATACCTGATCTACGTAATGGTGAAGTGTATGTTACGTAATAACATATGAAAGGTAAAAAAGCGATATTATAATAAATATTAAAACGTCGGGAATGAAAACAGTAGGCTGTAAATTCACATAAAATTAAGGTAAACAAAACAGAACAATTCTGTAATTCGATTTTACAGTAGACTTTTGTAAACTAATTTACATGCAAAAACTGTAAAGAAAAAACAAACCCTTAATGTTTTTTTCATGATTACAGTCTGGCTGTAAAAAAACATTATTTGGTTGGAAAAAAATTTGCCATAAAAATTACGTAAATTTACAGAGAAATTTTTTAACAGTGTATATGTCATTCGAAAATTGTAACTTCTGAAAATTTCGACCGCAGGAAATAGAAAAAATTATTAGCTTACGCATTAATAGAAGGCTATCCTCAGTATTAGGCCTACGTGCCAGTTTGACAGATGTCGCACACCCAGTTTATGTAGTGACAGGGCAAATGCACCGCCGTGGCAATTCCTCCAAGAATGTAAATTGTAATGAGGCTAATAAAAGAGCAAATTTAGTAGTAGCCGAAGACACTCACACGCACCACTACATTTAATTACTGCTAGGAAAACATTCCGAACATTTATTTAGGGCCGGGAAACGCAACCCTGAGGACAACGGCGGCAGCAGAGATTGGGCGGTCACTCACTTTTTACTAGTTCCGAGTAAATTAGTTTCAAGTCAAATTCATGCAAGTCAAGTTACTTTGGTTTAGGCCTACCAGCAAGCCTTAGTCAGTTCAAAAGTCAGTCTATTAAGTTAGTGTAGACCCAATTCCGAGTCATGTCTGAAGTTCCAAAACTCAGCCGCGCGCGGTGCGACTACATTTCACCGACAGAGTCCCACACAAGGTTCGAATCTAAGGGGGCACAAGCTCTCGAAAATTGGGGGGTCTCGAAGATTGTAAGAGGCAGCCAAAATTTTAGATTACCATTGAACAAGAGAGAATAATAGGCACATGATCCCAGAATGAATATTAAGTCCCTCCGGATGCATATGGAACAAAATAATAATTGGTTTGAAGCCTCCGTCAAAATTTTCAAGTAACGGTCCTCCCTTGTCAGTCTACTTGTACATGCATTATTTGTCCCCCACTTCTACCGTAATCACCGTGGGAAAACATTCGAACAAAGCCGTTATCTATTGTATACCGCCTAACACCATATGCTACATTGCCAGCTACATGCGGCCGGGTAGACCAGCTTGCCCTTCATGTACCGTATAAAAACACAACATAGAGAGAGTGCGGGGAGGGGTGGATATTGACGTTCTCTCCTTTTTGTTTTGCAGTGTCACTCCACAGAAAAAGCTCAAATCAATTTGTCACGATCTAAGGCCAGAAGATTGATCAAAAATTTTGGTTTCTCTTTCATTTGTTGGTACCGCAATCATTAACCACACAAATTTAGTCTTTGAGGCTTGGTCTATGCACATTGTTATTTGATCACGCTGCAGTTGCCAAAATCATGACTGGAAGCAGAGCAGGATCAGGATGGGTGGGGGTGGCAGATCCGCCTTTTTTGAAAGAAACACGTTATTTTGTGATAATGGTTCACTTCCCGGCCAAGACCGATCATGGAGATCATGCCCTTCCCCCTTCCCCACGTGCAATACTGGAATTCAACAGTAGCTAGAAAGGACAAGAATTACATTTGTACAATTTTCGACAATTTGATAATATTCAAACGCGGATCCAGACACTTCGAATAGGGGCGGGCCAACTAAATCTCTTTGAATATTCTAGGCTCCTACATTATCATTTTGCTAGGTTTTGCATATTAGTTGTTGTTCCTTATGTGGCAATAAGGAGGGCTGAGGATGGGAAGATGCTGGGTAATCCCCCCCCCCCCCACCTTGATGATACGGCTATGATATTTCAGTACCCACGTGTCAGTCAGAAAACCTCAGTGAGCCGAGTTCTGCTTAGTAATTTAACTCTCGTGAACCTCCGGTTGATTTTCATGTTTTTGGCTGTACGTGCCCAACCAGTCATTTGACTTAGGCTCATATTTACACCTTATATTACTCTTTGCAACACTATGATCGTTTCCTTACCTTCAGTTTTTACTAAGTATTTACCAAACTATTCACAAGCTGGTCACAATTCCGTGATTTCCATTATTCTGAATCACACAAGTTTCCTGAAAACATTATATAGGGACTGGATGATATGCATTACGTCATGTCTATATTTAGCACACTAGGCCATGCACAAAACTACGCACTGCGGACGGTCACTATATAAAACGGCGATGGATTCGGTTCTTTATTCAGTAAATCAATTAGAACGAAACAGTGTTTGTCACGGATTTTAGCCCATACAACAAGAATGCAGGGTACTCGGAGTGTGAAATGTCTAGTTGTGGGTGATGGGTAAGTTCCAAGTTATTTTTTTTGTTATCCTTTTCTTACTTGTTTTTAATGTTTAAGTTTTTGTTGTAAAGTCTATCGCAAGTCAAGGAGTTCTTTCACTGCATGGTAGGGAGCTCCTGGTCATTCGGACAGGACTCATGCTACGTACCTCCGGGAAAACATGCCGATAGGTTTGAGTAAATGTTTCTCAAGTTGCAAACGCTTCGATGCGCTTACGTTTAAACAAGGGAGAAACTAGGACCAACTTACTGCCTTAAGAATATATGTGTATATGAGTATTTTGCGATGGGTCTTCTTCACTAAGTATCAGGGGTATTTAAGAAATGAAACCGTTACTATGAATTTTTACACCGGTACCAATATTCAATGAATGTTGTACTTAGGGTCTAAAAAATTATTATTAATCATGCTTCATATATGTACTTGAATAGTTACTCAGATAAAAGGTCAATCATTTTGATGCGGATGGGTGTGGGGTATAGAGTTGCCTTTCCTCCCGAGGCTACACCATTGCTTCGCACTGGCAAATCGGAGTACATTGCAACTCTCTGGTTCATATAGGAATTGACCCGTTACGTAGAAAAGATTGTCATTAGCCTAGTGTAACTAGTGTAGTGTAGCAACTAGTGTAGTGTCAATCTGGATTGATCCCGGCTTTAAAACTTTCTTTTTTAGAAGAACAAATATTTTTAAGAGGAGAGGAATATCGGGGAGTTTTCTTGCAAGTTACGACTTAGACATATTACGAAAAAACTGCTGTAACTTGATACGAAAATGTCAGAAGGACAGCGAAGTAGGCCTACCCCGTACGGGAGGGGTCAAGTGGTGTGGCAGCCCCATTCGCCTCTTAATTTTTCTCCCCCAGAAAGTTCCCAACGAAGCTTCTATCGAATCAATTCGTTTTTACTTCCCCTACTGAAAAGAAAAGAAAAATCTCCACTTGGAGCCCGTCAGTTCTTCCCCGACTTATGACACAATTACGGCTACGGGCATTAAGTGCCACATTAAAGTTTGTCGCGCCATTCGACCACGGTTCACAAACATGTTACCATGCACCGTTAGATTCTCAGAAGTTACTAGAACCGCAGCCGTACGGGACTCTTTCTCTCAATGGGGATGACGTTTTGCCCGATTCCTCACCTCCAACCAAGGCACAATGTTTGCCGGAATGAGGCACCACAAAAGTCTGCCCGATTCAGCGAGGTTTTGGCCAATTGGGGACTGCAGCCCGGGCCCTCATTCCGTACGGCCATGACCAGAACACTGTTATTTATTGAAACATCTACAGTTCTACCCAAGAAGTACTACTTACACGGTAGGGCGGGATGCCATATGAATACCATTAGCCCTAGGTCTATATGCAACGTTGGGCGCCTTCCTTTTTTTCTTGCTTCCCTATAGAACGGATGTCACTCTATTATGTTTTGCAAAGAATAGAGATTTCTTATGAAATTTTGAATTGAGGTTAGGAAAGGTCAGAGAACGTATTAGCCTGCTGCCAGTTAGGAAATGAGGCATTTTGTCTTTCTTTCCGATAGGAAATTGCGAAACGAGCGTATATTTCATATAAGTAACAGTTTTACAGTAATGTGAATGAAAGCGACTGCGAATACGGAGGAAGTAATCGACATGACAAAGTGTTTTTGCGCCATGCCTCTTGGAGTGCGTTGTAACAACTTCCACTTATACACGTCTATAATTTCATACACACTGGGCATTCAAACAATTTTCTGGCACACAAAAGTTTCGATCACACTTTCGGGCAAGTTATTTACTGCCCCTTTGCTGAATGAAGTGACGACACAGGTATGCCCGGTAGGCCTTTCCATGCAATTAACTTGACAGTTCCTTCCTCCCGCATCACTTCGGCAGAAGGGACTGAAATATTTCGAAATAACCAAAATCTATGAAAATAGTGATGCAGTTGCCGGTGTCACTTGATGATCTGTTGTCACATAAGGCAAATTTCCGATTTGTGACTTTCAGAGGTCGAAAAACTTTACCAATGTAGTAAGCTGGTTACACAAATGGCAAATTTCCGAAATTTTCAGAGCGGGGTGGGGGGTGCAATGGCTCTCTGTACCCCTGAGCTACGCCACTGATTTGAACGGAACCCGGTGTAACATTGGGGTAAATAATTAGCGTTTACTCTCGGGGATGTGTTGAGGTCAAGGACTCTACGTGCGATTTGAACTTTTAAATTAACTTTGATGGCATTTTGCAATGTTTGCAGTCTTTAATTTCTAAGATGTTGGTCGGATCGGATCACTTAACGAGTCCCGGGGGCCGGGGTTTTCTTTTTCCTCTCGAAATGCTCTGGTTCCAGGAATGGTTGCTGAAACCAGTTTTGTGTATGTAGCTACAGCAATTATGAACTATTAAGTATAACAACACAAACTTTTAAAACGATTAAAAATCACTGAAGCTGCTCATGTAACTCACCAAGTGTATATCTTTTCATGCACATAAATTTCAAAGGCGACTTGTATTTGTCTAAGAGCTGGTGTACGGTATTTTATTAACTGCAAATAATGCATCTTTCTTTTCATACTTACAGTGCAGTGGGTAAAACATGTCTACTCATCAGCTACACGACCAACGTATTCCCAGAAGAATATATACCAACAGTGTGAGTAATTAAATAATTTGCTCAACCCCTTTAAATAGGTCTGTGGAGAAAGTAGCCCAGAATGAAGGGGTAGAGGTAGGGGGTTTAACCCCTTAAAGAGATCTCACCAATTCTGGTCAGTAACAGCCTTTTTCCAGATGTAGCTCACTGGCTTGTTTCCCCTACTCCATTGTGCATTTGTCTAGAAGTGTAGGCCTAATATGGTAGATTCACCATCTTGTTCAGATAATAGCCAAAATTTGTAATACTTCCCTCAACATTTTAATGAGGTCGGTGATGAACTGAACAACATAATATTTTGATCAACTCATGCTTGCATTTTATTTTAGCATTTGAGGGAATTTCGGTCATGATTTTTAGATCAATTCAAAAACCAAATACTTAAGAAGTTTCAACTGTTTAAATAATTCAGTATCATTCATTATTTTCTGTGTTTCTTTTCCTTAACTAGGTTTGATAATTATTCTACTCGCATGGTGGTGGATGGCAGGCCTGTTAATTTAGAACTATGGGATACGGCTGGTCAGGAAGACTACGACAGAATAAGACCTCTGTCCTATCCACAGACTGTGAGTATTTAAGCAATCACTGGAATCAAGAAAGTTCATAGCCATGTTTATTTGACATGTAGAAAGCACGGGATATGATTGTAAGATGCAACACGGCACGAGGGCATGTCTAGTCTGAATACCGTTTTGTTCCGTCTAACGTTTCAAATATAATTCATATATTCAACACTTGGATATTTGATTCTTAAGGACGCCCTGTTATGGTGGCAAGCGCTTATGATTGAACCTCAGGCGCGGATCCAGACGTTTCAAAAATGGGGGCTGACTTACAGTGTACCTCAAGTAAAAAAATTCAAAAATATGTATTAAAGAACATGAAAAATAAATTCCAACAGTTCAACTCCCATCTTCATAGGACATTCTTGAGCCGAGATATAAAATATTGTAGTTTATTCACTTAAAACAAATTGGTCCATTTCCAAATTTATGACATTTTTGTTGTACAACTAACAATACCTGCTTTGTTTTCCTTTAATTAGAAATGAGTTTATGACCTTGAACACTTCCTGTTTGCTTGCATAGCCTGTTGCACAAAGAGGGCTTAATTAATTACATATCCCCTTTAGAAGAAAGAGTGCTATCACACCATGGAAGTCCAAGGTAGTACTTCCATTATCATACCTTGGTTCAAGGAGCAGTAACGTTGGGGAAACCAAAGAAATGCAAATATTGTAATTTGAGTAGCACAGCAATGACACTACAAATTATTGCGCAATGTGCCATTTTAGGTTGAGTGAATAAACTTCGATATTTTATATTTCATCTCAGGAATGTCCTATGAAGGTGTGAGTTGGACTTTGGAATTTATTTTTCATGCTCTTATATATATTATAGACTATTTTTGAATTTTTTTGACTTGAGGTACGCTACACTTTAAGATAAATCAGCTGACAGAGTGACGCATAGAGCACATTGCATAATCCTACACATAGCGGCAGTGGCGTGCACAGGTTTTCTGAAGTGGGGGGGGGGGGCAGTATGTCCATCCCCCGACTGATATGGAGGTGGAGATCAATTCAAAGGGAATTGCTCCCGTGTAAATTCCTCGACTGGGTTATTTCCCCCGACTGCATACAGAGGTGGGGGTGAGGGGGGGGGGGGGAGCATGGTCCCCGGTCCCCTATTGCGCACGCCGCTGCATAGCGGGTGACAGATCATAGGTGGTAGGGTGAAACACAATAACAGCACATGCACAGTATCAACTCTGAACTGGCTTTTTCCACGTAGTGCATGCAGCGTGCTTTATAATTTGCCTCCCAAATGATTTCGCATGATGCATTATGTCTGATTTGCGGAAGTTTGGTAAAAAAAAATCGCGTGTTTTCTTGACTTCCACCTTCCGGCTCTGTATGTCTTATCAATATCCGTGTTTCGTAGTAGCTGCCCTACTATATATCCGCTTCCTTAATATTTTCAGTGACATAGCATGGTGCATTGTAAGCGTATTTGTAATTTACAAATGATGGAAAATTTTGACTTTGGTCATGAAGTCTTAATTCTATGCATGTTTCTTTTTCATTAACGGAGGTGGGTTAACAGCACCTTCGTGATCGATGGCTCTTCCTCTTTGGCTGAGTAGGAAGGTTAGCGTTCGCATAATCTTCCGTCTTTAATTTAAGAAAAAAGTCATTGAACTTCGGCGAGGTACTCAGAGTACAAATTTTGCGATTTGCGTAGCTGAATATCCCACCGTACAATTTATTGTTGTAAGAAAATCGCGGTACAGCTAACATACAAAACTTTGAACTACAATGTAGCCCCCCCCCCCAAAAAAAAATAAATAAAATACTGCGTCTGATATATAAACGAAACAGGTGTTACAAAATTGTCTGTGATTTTTGAGCACCATACAGAGACTTTAATTTTTTCGTGGCAATCTAAGTCTTCAAATTAACAATATTTCTTTCTACATTTTTCATCAGGATGTTTTCTTGATCTGTTTTTCCTTGGTTAATCCTGCATCCTTTGAGAATGTCATCCAGAAGTGGTACCCAGAGATCAGTTACTACTGTCCAAAGGTGCCAACAATATTAGTCGGAACAAAGGCAGATCTCCGAGACGATTACCGTGTTGTTGCCCAAATGAGAGAAAGCGGATTGTCGCCCATCACTTACCAACAGGTATTTTTTGCATTTTTTTTGTATGTTCTTGCTCATGCTCTATGACAACCAATACCTACCAGTGAATAAGTGTGTACACTCTAAAAGCATTTATTGAGATGTCTTTTAAAATATTTTATTCGAAAAAAATGTTATGTCTTGCTTGTGCAATTTAAACCATATTTACTTTTTATATGACTGCACAGATTTTAATGTAATTTTTCATTTTTCATTTTGTATGTTGTACAACACGGGGCGGGGGTGATATTCCCAAGTTACCCCCATTATGATGAGCTTCTGACGTTTAAAATTTGGAAACAGTGTACTCCTGACAGACTGATTTTGAAAAAAAAAACAAAGGTGGTAATTTTAGTCATACAAAAATGACACCTCAAATAACTGCATTTGAGACAAAATTTTCCACCTGAAATTTTAAAATTTAATTAAAAAATACTGCCATTTTATTTACCTTCATAGTAGGATTTTATTTTATGACATTTAGTTTACTCAAGTTTTTTTCAAAGTTTGGCAACTGTTTATTAAATCTAAATGTATAATTATAAACGATTAGTATTATTTTCCAGTTGAAGCTATTGATGAAAAAAGCAATTGACTCAGTGCACCGAAATCTTTAGTCTTTAGTGGAGGAAACTGTCCCCCTCCCCAGTATTCGTGGAATCTATCTGCGTGGAGATCTTTGGTAAAACGGGGAGATCTCTTGGGAAGTATAGACATAATGGGTTTTATGCAAGGTAAAACAGCTAATAGATCCATTTTAAAGGAAGTACTCTATGACGCCTGTATAGACAGGGCGCGGTGGCAAAATTATGGATTAAATTCTTAAATAAACGAGAATATAACAATAGAACTTTACTCAGACAAGCAACTCGTCACCTTCGTCAAGGCTTAAAGGTAGTGTGACATATTAGCAAAAAGCCCTGAATTTTTTTGATAGTTAAGGAGCAAGGTTTTCTACGGAAGAATCCGTTGGAATTATGTCAATATCTTTTACCGTTCTCAAGATATACCTCTTCAAAGTTTTAATGTTTCTGAAGCAACTTGTTGGTTATGCAAAAATAGTGACCATGAGTGTTCCACAGTGTTGACATTTCTTTTGTTACCCCTATGTTAATTATCTCTTAATTACTCATCAGATTGTTTATGGTTTTGTGATTGATACTGATGATTTTCAATATCACAATTTAAACTTTCAAAATAAGCCCTTCAGCTAATACCGATGTTACAACTGCCCTTGAAATGAAGATTACAAAAACAAAGGATAAAGTTAGCCATATATGGTATGTCCTTCCCATGACATCACAAAATTTACATTATGAGCTCATATTTACGCATGATGAAGTGCAAATCAGAAATAAACCTGTAAAATTGCCAATTTTTAACCGATTTTGATGGAAATTGCGCCAATTGTCTTGGTTTTTAATGCTTTTTACATCAAATACCCAACTTTGTGATTTTGGTGTCACACTACCTTTAACCTTACCACGACTTACTAATTCACTCTGGTATCAACTTGGAGTGTGTCAATAAAAGTCTACTCAACTAAACATTGACTTATTTTTTTCATACAGGGTCTGAGAATGCAGAGAACTATTGGTGCTGCGCTGTATGTTGAGTGTTCTGCGCTAACACAGAGAGGACTAAAGGAAGTATTCGACACAGCTATTCGAGCGGTCTTTGCACGAGACAAACCAAGAAAACCTCGTCGAAACAAGTGGAACATTTTTAAAAAATTGTGTTCCAAACTTTAAAATACATTGCCTTTGCTGCTTGCTAGACGCTGGAACGTCATTTGGTATAACAATACGTATCCTCCTAGAGTATTTACACACGTTAGTAATGAGAACGATGCCTTTTGATATGTTACAGCCTTCCAGATTCCTGTCACGTGCTTGGTGCAGGGATGGACAACTCCCTGCTCGGAGTCCGGATATTTACGTGAATACTTCCACAACTCTTCACATTTCATCTTATTTTTGTTGGGGCAGTCAATTTCACTTTGTTCAGCCCTCTTCATTGGTCAAATAACATCACCTTATTAAGTAATATTTATATTTTTTGTACCGCATTAAGTACTGACCAATCAGGTCTCTGTATATTTTCGATGGTTTGACATTCTCACGAGCCAGGCTGACGAGGCCGGAGCCTCAAGCTTCGCACTCGTTACCTTCGTAAGGCAACACATGCATGTATTCCTGTAACACCAATGTAAATGTTGTAAATATTTTGTACCATTCATTGATGAAACTTAATTTATTGAAACTTGAATCATGGAATAAATCATTTAAAATCAATTTTCGACAGCTTATTTTCATTTTTGCTTGAATTCGTGTTTAAATCTTTTCACCATTACTCTAGGCATATATCTCCGACTAAAGCCTCTGCAGTCTTAAATTTACCAATTCTCTTACCCTAAACTACAATTCTTGTAGGGATTTACTGAAATTCTCAATTGGCTCTGCGCTCTTTGATTGACAGCTAATTCGAACAATGCAGAGTACCAAAACTTATACTTCACAGCATGAACTGTACTAAGAGTGTTTTGAATACTGAGATTTTAATAATCACCCTGAACTGCTGAAGCAATAAACTGAGATTTTGTCTGGATGAGGATGAATTTCAGGTAACAATGTGAGAGGGGCTATAAGTAGAGGGTTGAGAGAATCGGTACTGTTTGGGGTGAGAGAATTGGGCCCTTAACGGTTAGCCCACAAATCAATAGTATACTTCGTGGAACTACGGGTCGTGAACTGTCGTCCATCGTTGAACTTTCTTTTTCATTGCATGCATGAAATGAATTCGAATTCTCTCTACAGTGTCATGAATTATCACTTCTGACTTAAGTTAGTTAGTTAGATAGAGTTTTACGGCCCAGTTTCCAACCTACTTGTTCAAGTTGAGCCGGCCACGGCCTTTTCTTCAGCTGTGGCTCACTGGCTTGTTTACCCTGCTCCATTGCTTAACGCGGAGCATTACGCACAACGGCAGTAGGTTCCATTTTAGAGTCTTTGGTATGACTCGACCTGGGAATCGAACCGGGGCCTTCCGCGTGAAAGGTGGATGCTCTACCACTAGACCAAACACGCGGTCTTGACTTGAGTAAAAGGTCTGACAGAGAAAGTTGAGGAATAATTTCGTATTATGAATTTCTTATCGAAAAGTGGCGGGCACATATTAGCCCCTTAAAGGGCCAAACCTCTCACCACAAACTACAATTTTGGTACGGGGGGTACCGAAATTCTCAGTTGGCTCAGCTCTTTGGTTGACAGCTAATTAAAACAATGCAGAGTACCAAAGCTTATTACACAGCATGAATGGTACTGAGACTGTTTTGATTGTATAAATTGAATTTTACTATACTCACCTTGAAGCAACAAACTGAGATTGTATCTGGATGAGGATGAATTTCAGACAATTGTTGGAGGGGCTTCAGTAAGAAGGTTAGAAGAATTGGTACTGTTTGGGGTGAGAGAACTGGGCGTTTAAAGAGGCTCATTGAGCTGATATCGAGTCTCAAAGGGTCACTACCACATAACAATGCTTACAGTTAGCATAAAAACTCAAGTTTCAAGTCCAGAAGTCACAGAAAACGCAAATTTGTGAATTTTCTAGTGTCCTGACTTGCAACGGTTTTGTACATAATTTGAAAAAGTGTCTGGTCACGAATTTTTGAAAACAGACTTGAACCGTTAAATACTCGCTCATAAAACAGTTATTTGCATGAGGGGTATGGGGATTGTCTTAGTTTGACTATTTGTCATTGGTTTGTGAAGAAAACCTGATATGTTTGTTGGAGCTTTTCAAACAGTTGTGCGTTTTTTTTTTTTTCAAATTTAGAAGGGATAATGGAGTAGTCCAAATTATATTAGAGTTATATATCATCAAATTAATGTCTTTTTTAGGATCGTTGTGTGGACATGGGTGTCAATTCTGGGGAACGGAGGGATGACAATTGTTTTAATCGGAGGAACACAATACAAATTGCCCACACCCCCAGTTGTCGCAAAAAAGAGGCAACATGTAGCGTTAGTTTGCGTCTAATCCCTTCGAAATACAAAACAAGGTTAAAAAGGACACTCCCTCCCCTCATGCCCGTCCCCAGGACGTAGATAAAAAATGCAACTGACTCCCACCCCCTAATTTTTAACAAGTAATTTTCTGATAATTTTGAATTTTGAAAATAAAATGACTGTGTCGAATCAATTTTCAATCATGGGAAATTTAATGTCATTTTCAGGTATCTGGGGGAAAGCGATTTTCCAAAATTTTTGTGCAAGCGGGTTCATGCCAATTTTGGAGAAATCGATATACAAATTAGTGTAAAACCATCCGTGATACAGGTTAGCAAGGAAATTGAAAGATTAAAAGATGATAGACCCCAGTTATTGCCGACTAAAATCAGATCATCACTTGCTGTCCGGATTCGTCTATATGACGGTCTGCCTCTACCCCTCTCCCCATTTTTTAAACTCCACTTGCACTCTTGTATGATATTTTCTCACTGTTTGTGAAATGGACGATGAGTAGCTTAACGAAATCTCACCAAAATTTTGCAAATATATAGATTTGACTTTTTTGTTTACTGTGATATCAAGCAGCGCGTTTGCTCCATTTCGCCCGCCTCTTTTGCATACCGGATAAGGATTATAGGAGGGGTAGGACCCGTTTTCGAGATTAACTCACAGTCCTTCTTGAAAGTTGGTTAACTGAATATTAACACAGAAATGATAAAGAATCACCCTTGAAAGTATGAATTTAAAGGCTTCTGGAATTGGGAGACAGGGGGCATCGAGTCAACTTAAGCAAGTCCATAGTATGATATCATATCTTTACATTAATAGACGTTTTTTTTCTTTTTCAACTTTGCGACCAATTTAATTTCCCCTCAAAAATTCCTGCATGAGAGGCATGTGACTTGAAAAAAATTCTCATTTGGAGTTCTAGGTCCCTTATCAATTTCAAAGCCGGCAAAAAGTCCCAAAAAGGAAAACCCAAGTATTTGTGATCGCGCGGAAGTGATGTAACCCTTGCTAGTCTCAAAGCTCACTCACGGGCGTAACTAGTCCTGGCCGTTCGGCAGTTCGGGGAGTGCAAGACTCAAGAGGTTTCCCGATTTTGTACCAGTTTGTCCTTCTTTCCTCTCTTTCCTGCCCTCCTTCCTATCCCAAATTTCCCTCTTCCCGTTTTTGGACGTGGGAGGGGAAAGCTCTCCCTGCCCCCCCCCCCCACTGGTAACGCCTCTTAACTCACTTTCGGTCACAAACGTAGCCCAGTAATTTCTTTTCCTGTTATGTCAAGAAGTACGTGTCCGAATGGCGATTTGACCGGATATTCCACAAAATTATGTGCCGTTTACTTTGAAGTTTTGAAATAAACATTTAATGTTTGCTTAAACTCTTGGTATACAGAGAATTAAGCAATTAAGTATTCTTAGAAAAGAAGTAAGACAATCACTGTTTAACCACGTGGAAAACTTGTCGCACTAAGGTTTAAATATTCTCACAAAATCGTTATTTGAAAATATAGTCGCTATGAATTGAAGCCTAGCAAAGGTATAGACATTAGAAATTATAAAGCCATGACTAAAAGAATAGTTCAGGAACAAATTTGATATGTTGAAAGGGAACACATTTTTTTTTAATTGAAGTTGACTGACCCATTTTCTGCAACAAATGAATTTAAAGCAAGCATGTGTCATGGATTCACATTGGTCTGTTGATGAGCGATGTTTGTTTTTCTTAATTCTGATCATGATGGATTTTGGCCCGATTTATTGAATTTCAACAAAAACGGTCAGCCGCGTGTTTGCATGTGCCTGTCTTTGAACTTGCAATAGGTTTGTTATCGAGGTATAGAGGCGGATCGGACCCCGGCTCTCTGAATATGGCATATAACAGTATGAAAGTGCCAAAATTTATTTCGGAGATTGAATAACGAGTCTACGAGCAGATGCAAACCCTTATACATTGCTCAGCCCAGAGCTGGCGCTGCATCCAAAGTCATTACTGAATAATGTGACTAGCAAAAGAGAACGGGACTTATTATCGACTCCATTATCCGATATGTTTCCTTGGAATCAGACTCGAACGAAAGAACAATATCCAAATCTCGAAACCGATACATTTATACAAACAACATACGTGAAACGGGTGTTAATGTTTTAATGTAACAGTGCACAAAGTTTTACTTCTCCTCTGAAATTTTGTTTGATAATGATAATCATTAAATATATGGTACAGGTATATGCCTTAGTCAGTCAAAGTAATTTTCCACATGATCCAGTCCATCCGGACGCACCGAAAAAACCACATATACACACGGAGGATAACATGTCAAAAGGGCTAATAAGTTCAGTTAGTCATCTTCATGGTCATGATATGGACAGGTCCTTTAAAGTTTCCAAACCGTGATCAATCTAAAACAGACCTAGTCCAAAAGAAGGGTTCTGTTTTATTTGTACAGTAATTAATTGGAAGAAATCTTAAGATATCCAATTACTGTACAAATAAAAAAAGCTTTTCATTTTTGCAATTGCAAGAAAAAAATTTAATGTCCTAAAAATCACCCACTGAGCGATTTAACCAGACTTTTCATTGGGTTGAAGGGAGAAAAACTAACATGGAGTGGTGGGACGCAAGCATCTAAGCAAAGCGCCACTATCTGCACAGAGGAATTTGTGGCTAAAATATCTCTCAGATTGCCGGAAATGGCACTTATGATCTCCATTTTACATCTGAAATACTAAAATACACACTTGTAAGGGATTTCTGTAATTTTTGTGTTAAGCACGTTTTGCCCAATAATTGTTTTACCTTCAATATTCACTGGGGGTGTTAGGTTGAGGACAAGGCATTTTACTGGGGGATCCCGCTCTTGACCCCCTTACTGGTTATCGCTACTGAAATCACCCCAGGAAATTGCAATAAGAAATCCCGTCATTGATAACTAAAATTTAAGATGAAAAGTGTTGCACTGAAAAAAAAAATACAGAAAAGACATATCATTTGCTTATGGCAGCAAAAAGTACAATTATCTATGAAATTATGTTTCAAAGCTCGAGATCAGCCCTCGAAATTTTTTAAAGCAACAGCTGACTTATTGCAACATTTTTCCTCTCACTTCTCTTCAAAGTATCTTCCATCATGTTTAACAACTTAAATACTGCATATTCAAGGGTAATAAACACGTAGTTATTTCTCTTCAATTTCACATTTGAAGATAAACAAGACGAACGTCTAGACGAGTTGCGGTGCCGACAAACCAAGTCGTCTTGTACTTTAAAAGTGATTTTATATTTTAGGGGGACAAAAATACCATTCCAAAATACTTGTATTGTGTTTTGCCCAATAGCAACTAAGTTAAGTTCCACACTTGTAATCGTTACATCAGATAACATTTCAAACGTCCTTTACAAGCTGTTGCTTGTGCATTCAATATAAGGTATCCCTAATGTCCCGGCTCCTTAGTAACTCCTTGTACAGCATGAGGGTTTCTGATAAAAGATGGTAAAGCGCCAAAGGCTCGAGACAGACCATTCGACCAAACAGACGTTAGTCAAAATTGTATTTTAAGTAGTGCAGTTAATAAGGAAAAACATGTCATTTGTTTAGCTGTTTAGTGAATACAGGTGGAGTACACTGTTATGACGTAATGTTGGAAACGATAATGAGTCTGTATATACATGGCAGTAACGTTGTAGTTACTTGGTTGAAGATGGATTTATGTTAATGAACAAAAGGAAAAAATTTCCAATGCTGGACATAAAGAATTTTTAAAGATTAATGGTTTTTAAAAAGTTCTATACGCTCCGCACCAAGTTTACTCTCAGCTTTCCTAATAAAAAATTGTTGTAAGTAACATGTAATAACAAGTTAACGAGAATCAAAAGAAATGTCGATATCGCAGATTTACCATAATCTTTACAAATGATGAAATAAAATTAAAAAAAATATAAAACAGCAAAGTAAAATTTCCTTGGTCGGCGTTACTTACACCTACATTCTCTCAACATAAATGTTAATATGATGATATTTCACTCTAGCCTTAGGCCTATTGTCACTGTTTCTCCAATTTATATTAATCCCGCACACATACGTCACTACTGACCCTTCGCCAGTAGCTTCTTAGTTCAGTAATGTATAGACACTTGAACGACGTTGACCTCCACAAATCAGAGAACCGAATCAATCACTTACAAATCATAAAAGATAAATTGCAACATCTATACGTCCCTTCATGAAACCCGAATACCAAAAATATCGATGTCCCTAGTTTATAACTATTAGCGGCGATTCGTCTGTCATCACATCATTAAACAGTCTCGCTTCTTCCTACACTCGATATCATTGTCGCCTTTCTGATAGTGACTTCTTGCTACGGAACAAAACTGTTGCCATTGCACTATATAAAAATTGTTTTAATAATTTCCATGCATTTCTTTTTCTAATAAAAATAATAATATAGCAAGTTTATGTATGGCCACGACTCGCAACTGATCAAACGATAACCTAAAATATGTAAAAGCAATAAGAAAGCCAGGTCTATGAATAAGACTGCACTGTCCAGTAAAAAACTCCGTAAAAGACAAATTTCATCATTCCAACCACCCATATGCAATAGCTCAACAAATCACTTTCAAAGAAAAAACGGACTTCATGAAAAATAAACGTTTCGCTGATAACACCACAGCCAGTGATATAACAAAAAAGAGCATAACTAGCTTATAAATAAGTGTCTTGCTACTTTACCATTTACGAAATGAACCACCTGACTAAAAATTTACAATTGCGAATTTTCTTGTACCTGTTCAAAACTTCGTTGTGTAAGCCAACAATCTAAACCCTCTACAAACGGTCCAAATAATGTTTACGTTCGTTTAATATAAATGTAAAGAAAATGATAAGGCAATCATTTTTAATTGTTTTACAGTGACGTAAATCCCGGAGAAGGCAAGGGATGTCTTTGCTTCCTCAAGTAAAAAAAGGAAAGCCAAACTGTCATATGGCCCCCTCAAAATTTTAAATAACCATTTCAAAATCAACACATTTTTGACAAGAGGTGAACTATCCACGGCCTTCAAAAAGACCAAATCAGTTGGTTTTCAAGGGCTTCTCCCCCAACAGAAGACCCAAAGCAGTCCCTGAATGATTGTGCAAAACCTTCATTCATGCAGACCTCTTCCCAATATCTCAAACAGATCACCGCCCAGCGTAATAAAAAATGGTTGCTCTCATCACATACAAATATAAAACGAGATATGAATAAACATGTTAAAACCCTACCGTGACTACTCTTTACATTAAACTATGTGTTCATGTTAACACTTCTTCATCTTATGATGTGCTCTTCTCCCTAAATGTATAAATATCCCCAAGAACATTACCTCTGAATTTGGTTTTTTAAGCATTCTTCTTTAGTGGAGCTTCTGAGCAATAGCAACTCGTGGTGTCAATATGTGGAGGGGTACATAATGAATTTACAATGACTTGTCTTAAATAAAGATGATCATGTTCCATGTAACCAATAATGCCAAACACCGAAAAAAACAATTACCACCCACAACAACGAAAAAATAAAATGTACATGTAGATCTTTCGGAACGTATAAATAATACATCACGATCGCATGTTCCCTACTTTCCCCATCATTACACCTCTGACTCTTTTCATATCCACTAGAGCCTTTTCTGTTTGATCCCAACTCTGACATCATCATTTTTCTCCTCTTCATAACTTTTATCTTGAAATTCACCCCCATACTTTCTTTTTCTTTGTTGCCAACCTTTCCTTTCTACAAAAAAAAAAAAAAAATCTTCGAACGGCCCTTCTTGGGCATTGTTATATTCTCCACATAATTTTAAACTTTAAAATAACAAATTTACCATAACCAGACACCTTGATATAACACAAATATTAATACTCGCAATCTCATACAAATAATATTTACCTACCAATAACAATGTTTCCCTCCAACAGAAACTTACTTTATGAAAAAACAGTGAACAAAACTCCTCTAAACTACCAAACTTTTTACTCCACAGCAACCCCGACCATGTCACTTGAAAAGAATAAATCTCTACAAAGAAATCTTCATATAAATACTCAAAATTCACTAAACACCTCGATGAATTAAAAAACAACCAAAATGACGGCGCTGTGTTAAATTAAACAACATATTATTCCCCAGAGTACACACGGACCTGGTTTTTCCGCAAGATTGTTACTAAAAATAGAACACGTTTGCAAATTTTACGTGAAAAGAACCCCAATTTTACACTCTCACGAAAATCATATTTCCACCAAAACTTAAAAACACGAAAGAGAAGAACCATCCCTACAAATTGCACTAAACCGTATTTCGATACCACAAAGCATCTAGAAGGAGATAGAAATAAAGTGCCGGAAAAGTCAGAAATTGACATCGCGATAGTAACTGCATTAGTTGCGGTTGCCTGCAAGGCAGGCACCGCAACTAAAAACTATTGCCACATAATTCTCAACAACCAATCATGAAACAACCCAAGCTACTTCACTACGTATTTTAAGTCCGGGGTGACTGTTATTGCCCTTTAAGGTTGTCCATAGAACCTGTAAATATTTCCCTAAATATCTTCCCTGAGAACTGGGTACACTGTCACCATGCTGGGAAAATGACTTCAGTTTTTGTAAACCAGACCTCCATAAATGGATTCAAGTGCAGTTGTAGCCTGTATAGGCTACATCAATTTAAGCGATAACAACAGAACAAATGAAACAAATCCCCACGAAAAGCCAAGCAATAATCCAGTTCGGTTGCTCGTTTTGGTGGACGTGCACTTGCGCACATCGTACAAATCGTCGAAGCGCTACATATTCCAAAATATATCTAAAAATAAATATGAGGTCATGAGCGACTAATACACACAATATTTAAGTCCTTCAACCACTGTGCATGGCTCATTAAAAAAATACTGTGTGGCGGGATATGAGACAACGATCAACCTAATTCCGCATATTTCAAGCCACCTCGCCTTCTCAGGAATTGGGTCATTTGTAGTTTCTGAAAAAATGGAAAATACTTTGACCGCGGAAATGTATTACCAAGTGAAAAGATGACTAGAGAGAGACACCTGCCTCCTGAAACGGTCTCTATTATTGGTAATGAACATGCTCTCTTTTTGAGTAGTTATTGCATCATGGAAACCAAGTCCACTCAAAATTTAGAAAAAACGCTAAAGTGGAATAGAGTATTATGGGTAAAATTATCCAACACATCGTCAGATCGTAGAGTGAAAATGGACACATTACAAGCACCATAATGTAAACCAGATGCACTGCAAGGGACATTCGAACACTCGAAACAACATAGGAAAACACCGATGGGGAAGAGGGACCAGTGTGATCCTGGATTGAGGGCATCCCCCGAAAAAGTTTTGACTCCTAAAAACTTTTGGGGTGCTATTGACTAGCATACATTTTTTACAAATTTCGCTCCTGAATTTTTTTCCCCATAGGTAATTAAAACTTGCTGACATTAACTAATTACTTTTTTACACATTTGGCCAGAGTAATATGTTCGTCTCCTCGAAGATAGAAAATTCCCAGTCTTCCTTTGTCAAACTGCAAACATGACTTAATAATTTTGAGGTAACCGTTCGCCCCCGACAGTTTTCAACCGACGGTCCTCATATGTGTGTCCGGCACATGCACCGCACGTATCAGTACCCCTCCCGGAGCCCCAGTACTAGTAAAGTTGCGCCGCAGAGTAGGCTACCAAAAATGAAAATCGCTCAATTAAGGTAGGGGTGTTTTGTTGCTTAACAAAAGTAAAAGAAAGGTTAGTTATTGTAAAATGTTTATCGTTCTGAGTGTTCGAAGACAGCATTAAGAGATAAAGAAGGGGACTGCACTTTTTGCAAATATTTATGGCAGGCTCAGCAAATCCGAGTAGGAAGAATGGATAATGAAAACTGAACGCCATTCTTCAAAATTTAAAATCTTCCCTTCGGCTTGAACATGCTGTGAATATACTTGAGATTTTCCAGGGGTGGGTTACAATAATCGAACACGATTCCCCCACAAAGAATTCATCCCATCCTTAGTACTACGATCTTTTATCATCCGTGGGGTAAAGCTGCACAAATCTGATCCACATGATGACATAAAGGACATACTAATAACGAAAAATAGGGGGATCATCAAGGGCGTAGCCAGGATTTCATTTTATGAGGTCAATGAAATGATGAATGATAACTCTCCTGCTAGACTTTTATAGGTAGAGGCCTGGTCTCCATCTTCCTTGGAAAATTTTGTCCAGCGGAAGGTGGGGTAGATGCGAAGTGAGCGCTAAATTTGATGCTGGGCGTTACCACGGTTCCTCTCCCTTTCCCCTCTCTCCTTTTCTTCTTTTTTCCCTTTTCCCTGTCATTCCGTGACATTGCTTCTTGAGAATTCATGCAACTTAGACACCCCAGTAGATCAAAGGCGGTGTGGGTTGTAACTGGTATCTGGCGGGTTTGTTCATGATATGTGCCCTCAAATGATATATTCTTTTATTGTGTTCACACTGCGTGAAAAGCAATGAACACATGCTTAACTCTCCTGTTAGGCTAAGCTAGCCCCAAATGTTATACGTTTTGTGTGTTTTTATATATTTGTTGGAAAAAATTTGGCAGAAGAGTACATAAAGCATAAGAAGGATTATTCATATTTTAGTGGTGTACTGCATTTAATGACCACAACTGTTTAAGTGGAGACTATAGTCGCAGCTAGTTCAAGTAGCAGCTAGGCTAGCCGGGTCAGGGAGCTGATCTCATACCTGGTTTAAAGACTTAAAACTGAAGGGGTAAAGGTGTTAGTTACTTGGCTTCTTTTTTGAGGTGTCATGAAGAGTTAAAATTTATTTAGTCTCATCTTTCCATATAATTCAGGTAGAAAATCTCTCGGAGCCTACTTATTAGTAACTTTATTTCTTTTTCTTTACACCTTTGTTCGAATTCCATGTTTTCTTCTGTCCATCAGGTATAGGTTACTGCCTTACGTTGTTTACATCCTATCCGTTTTTGAGAGAATATGATAGCTTGATTTTTTCCCGCTTTACACTGTATGTGTATTTGCAAATCTAACCTAGGTGATTTCCTTTGTAGTACCATGGAAGTACTACCTCGGAGGTAGTACTTCCATGGTAGTACTGAATCACACACATTTCCTGATTACCTTTATATAGGAACCTCGATAAGATGCATTACATCATGTCTATATTTAGCTCAACAGACCCCACAAAAAAGCTGGGAAGTTACCACACAGCTGATAGCCACTATATAACAGGGTGATGTATTTACTTCTTTACCAAGTTTTTTGTTGGAATGTACATTTTCTGTCCTCGAGTTGAAGTTATTATCCGAGAAGAATGCAGGGAATTCGGTCTCTGAAATGTGTGGTGGTAGGCGATGGGTGAGTTTCATGTCAGGTTTGTAGGTGTTCGTTGTAACGTCCATACACTGTATGAAAAGTCAAGAAATTATTGCATCCTCAGTTGGGCAGGAAACTTGCTTTTTTCGGAAAAATATGCATTTATATGAGGGGCAAAACTTTCGAAGCCTCTCAAACTGGAGATTTTTAGTAGCCTGCTGTAGTCGAGTCCTAGGCACGACTCACGAGTCCGGCAATATTTAATGTCAGTCCGAGTCCGAACTCGAGTCCCTGAACTTTCTCAATGGGGAAAAGTCAACCTCTCTGGTCATTGAATCTCGGGAACAGGGTACCTTGGGAACATTGACATAGCCCCGCGTTGATACTGACCCGTAGTTAATAATCTGCTTCGTCATGATCGGGTATGGTAGGCCTTGGCGGACAAAAATCAGCAATTAATGGTACCATTAATTCAATTTTATGGTACCATTAAATCGATTTAATGGTACCATTAAATCCAATAAATGGTACCATTTATTCTAGCCAATCAAAATGCACCATTTTTATCAAATTTATGGTACCATTAATTCGATTTTATGGTACCATAAAATTGAATTAAAAGTACCATTAATTAATGTATGGTACCATAAAATCTAACTTAGTGTTACCATAAATTTATTTATGGTGCCATTAAATCCATTTAATGGTACCATTAAATCGAATTAATGGTACCGTTAATTCTTTTATGGTACCATTAAATCCATTTAATGGTACCATTAAATTGAATTAATGGTACCATAAATTAATTTATGGTGCCATTAAATAATTTATCGTACCATCAAATCCATTTGATGGCACCATTAAATAATTTATGGTTCCACTTAATCGTATATAAATGGTACCATAAATTCTTGTTTTTGTATTTGGCGCCTTTTGGTGGTGAATGGCCGCACTTTTATTCTTTGACCTCTGTATGGCACATAGAGCAGGATATAGGAGTTAGAGGGCGGACTCCCCAAAACAGCTGTGATCGTATGGGCACTCAGTACCCATATTCTATCAATGAGAGTGTTTATTCCATCTTGAACAGCCAAGATGCTTGGCAGGTCGTCCATATTAATTATTACTAGGCTAACTTATGTTTATGGTAATAGTAACATCAGAAACTTGAGTGAGTCTATGCCAACTAATGTTACTACTAGTTACTCGCTGTTATACTTGTAGCATTCAGTATCACGAATACAACAACATCTACTGGGAATTTACATTAGAACTGGCGGGACCGGAGGATGCGAATTATTTGTTGGCGGATGTCGTACATTTGTTGGCGGATGCCGATTATTTGTTGGCGGATGTTGCATATTTGTTGGCGGATACCAGTTTGAAAGTCGAGCTATCATTGGTCGAATGTAACCCTTTTGAATGGCGTATTGTAGTTGATTATATGGTTCCACAAATTAATTAATGGTACCATTATGAGATTTAATGGTACCATTAAATCAATTTAAAGTTACCATTAATTCGATTTAATGGTACCATTAATCATGTTACCATTAATTCGATTTAATGGTACCATTTATTAATTTATGGTACCATTTATTCGATTTGATGGTACCATTAATTCGATTTAATGATACCATAAATGAATTTATGATACCATTCCATCATAATTTATGGTACCATTAAATCGAATTTATGGTACCATTAAATCGAATTAATGGTACCATAAATTTGATAGCAATGGTGCATTTTGATTGGCTGGAATAAACGGTACCATTTATTGGATTTATGGTACCATTAAATCGATTTAATGGTACCATAAAATTCAATTAATGGTACCATTAATTGCTGATTTTTGTCCGCTACGGTCAACCATAATCGGGGAGCCTGGGTTAAGGAACATTCCATTGGTATTTCACAGGAAACCTGTGCCAAAAATCCTGTACAACTCTTCCATGCACTAAACGCTTCCTTACTCAAGATATTTTTATCCCATTATTATTATGGAGTTATCATCAAGGCAAACACTGCTTGGCTAATGACGTTATGTCTTTTCTTGCTTATTTGCAGCTCGGTGGGAAAAACGTGTCTACTCATGAGCTACACTACAAATGCATTCCCCGGAGAGTATGTACCAACTGTGTAAGTAAAACGAATTCTACCACTTGATTATTCCTATCTTTAATTCAAGCTACTAACTTTCTTAAATCGTAAGATTTAAAATATTGAAGTTTAAATCTAAAAGAGTGGAATTAGTAACCAATCGCACTTATTCAATTGTTTTATAGATTTATTTTAACTCTATTATACCAATTTTAAATCTTTTGATTTAAGAAAGTAAGGACAAATCCGTATGACCCCAGACAGTTCCAATTTTCCTGAACTACTTACTCAAGTCCCTCTCACAACTGTCTAAAACTCATCCTCATCCAGACACAATCTCAGTTTATTGCTTCATGTGTAAGTAACCTATGCAAGACCCACTGTGTAATCAGAAAGCTCTCAGTACAGTAAATGCTGTGTAATATGGGCCACAACACTCTGCATTTTTGAATTAGCTGTCAATCAAAAAGCTGTGTTCACTGAGAACTCCTGTAGATTACTACAAATATTGGGGCGAGAATTGGCCGTCTTTAAGCAGAGTTATTTGATCAATTAAAACAAAGCCTTACTCTATCAATGAGGCTTCCAATGCTTTATCCCTCCCCCATTCTCCCTAACGCTTTTGGATCATATGTGCTCTGTGAGGGGCTTTTGAATCATATGTGCTCTGTGAGGGGCTTTTGGATCATATGTGCTCTGTGAGGGGCTTTTGAATCATATGTGCTCTGTGAGGGGCTTTTGAATCATATGTGCTCTGTGAGGGGCTTTTGGATCATATGTACTCTGTGAGGGGCTTTTGAGTCATATGTGCTCTGTGAGGGGCTTTTGAATCATATGTGCTCTGTGATGGGCTTTTGAATCATATGTGCTCTGTGAGAGGCTTTTGAATCATATGTGCTCTGTGAGGGGCTTTTTAATCATATGTGCCCTGTGAGGGGCTTTTGAATCATATGTGCTCTGTGAGGGGCTTTTGAATCCGTGCGTTGGAAGGGGGTTGATCCCCATGTCGCAAACTTGAAATTAGAAATAGTAGCAAAATATTGCGACAAAGTGCAGAACACAGTTGTGGTTATTTCTCAAAATTTTTGTTAGAATAAGAAATTGTGAGACATTTCTCATACATAATTCGTATTTTCATGCAACAAATTAACCAAGATTTCGTCAGGGTCGCATGAACCGGCCTTACTCGCGGTCCACAGAAACGTTCTCGCCGCGTAGCAGATTGAATGTTCTCTTATATACGCGCGGGTGTTATGATCAGTTCATTTCAGCAGGGAGGTGTAACCACACCTTCCTGGTAAAACTAACACTGAAAGGCTGTAAACCCGAACATATCCCCTTGCACGCAGTCTCTGCGTTGTACACTAGTACTTTGGGAATTTAGTAAAAGGATGTGAAATCTGACAAGTCACTAACGTAGACCCCCCGAGGTTTTATTGTCCTACAAGCTACTAGCGGGAGGGGTTTAAACTATAACGATTTTAATCTGTGTACATAACGATGGTTGAAGCTGAAACAATCCATGGCCAACGACAAACTTAATGTTAGTCTAGAAATCAGAATGAACGGGATCCATGGGCATACTTAGATTTTGTTACATAGCCTAATCCTTGGAGGCTTACAGGCTAGTTCGGGAAAATAGCTTTCTGCTCACTTGGGGTGTAACAATAAACGGGTCCATGAGTACTTCACAGCCTTCTACACTTAACAGAATGCTGTTCTAACAGGATATCCTGTGTGATCAAGCCACTATTAGGCCTCCTCTACGAAGGGGGGACCATTGGGCCATGCCTCCCCCTTCACCGATGCCGTTTTGTCTTTGTTCTTAAAAATACGTAGTCAAACTTTAGTAACACAGATTTTACTTCAAAAGATAGCACATGTGGCACCAGATTGCATATAAGGACACCCAATTTTTCAAAAATTTTCAAATGGGAAGGATTGCCTCTGCCAGGCCCCTCAGTGATGCCAATTTTTTAATTCCTACAAATAGGCAAATTCTGTCAGATTCCAATTTTTACTTAAAAAGGTAGACTCTGTATCCCACTGGTGGAATCGATTAAAATAAAGAATAAATGTTTAGATTCTCTTAGATGCATGAATACGCTATTTTTGGCCATCTGAATGGTCTGATTTTTCGAAATTTTCTTTGCGCTCCGCGCCAACCAATGGTGGCGATTCGCTCAGTCTTTTGGGCAAAATTACATTTTTGGGGTCAAATTAGCTCTTAACTCTCTGATCACTTTGCAGTTTGTAAATATATTTTGAAGTGAGCATTTTATTGCTAATGACAAAAGAAGATAGCGAATCGTTAGATTCTTCGTATAAGTCTGGAAAAATGCTATTTCCGGCCACCTGAAGGGTCTGATTTTTCGAAATTTTCTCTACGCTCCGCGCCAACCAATGGTGGCGCTCCGCTTAGATAATCTTCATGACAAAATAACGTTTTGTGGCCAATAAAAACCACAAATCCTATACCGATCAATGCCCTTTTATTTTGACTCCTAAAAGTGTGCAAATTTAATGACAAGTTTTACTACGTAAGGTAGAACTGGTATAAGTATGCATGTAAAGACACAAAAGTTTCAGTTTTATCCTCATGAACCACCACGATTTAACTTTTAACACTGTTCCTGTCAAAGTCGAAAATCTTGCACCATTTTGTATCTAGGCTCCTTGAAACGTCAAAAAATTTCCGGACACCCCTCCCCTTAGACCATACTGCATGCCCCCCCCCCCTTCAGAGAATTCCTGCGTACGCCCGCCACTGGGTTAGACCATACAAATAAACCAGATATTGTTGACCAAAATAACATACCTTGTTATTTCCGATTGCTCTATGTTATACTTTAAGATTAAAATGCAGGTAATATTACATGATGACATGGTATAATGTTGTTGTACTTGTAAATTTGCATGCATATTTTATATGAAATACATACACATTGACCAGGAAAAGTTTTGGGGAAATTTTTATACCTTTGCCCCCTCTGGAAAAAATCCTAGCTACGCCACTGGACATTGACAGAAGAAATGACTGTCGCCACTTTGTTTTGTACTGTCACTCTCTGCAGAAGCAAAGAAAAATTGAATTTCGCACCTGTCGGTTTATCCATCGATCAGCTGGCTCTGTCATGATATCCCAAATAATTAATATAGACTAGGCTTATTTGGTGGAGGTAACAGGTACAAATCACAATTCAAGAAGACCATGTTTATACACAATTACTTGGCCATGACTGAAAGTGTTGTGAGCATCGATCTCAAAGTGGTATTATTACTTGCGATGCTTGCATTCACCGACGTACAAATTACTTGAAAGGAAAAAAGAATTCAGAAATTTGAAGATATGCCTTTTCAGCTTATTTCTAGTCCTACATTATTTCTTTGTTTAATTTCCTTCACTATAGGTTTGATAACTACTCCGTCCATGTGAAGGTTGATGACAGACCTGTCAACTTAGGGTTGTGGGATACGGCTGGTCAAGGAGACTACGACAGACTCAGACCTTTGTGCTATCCACAAGCAGTGAGTATTCATCACGGACTTATATGCATGGACGGAGCATGTAACATGTACGTCCTATCCGTAGATGGTCGCCACCGACTGGGGCGAAAAGGCGCACCATGATGACCGCCGTGAAGATGTAAATCGTCTGATTTGACGACCCATCTGTACAATATTTTAAGAAAAAGTTAAACTTGATGGAGCTAACAGGTACAAATCACAATTCAAGAAGACCATGTTTGTACACAATTACTTGACCATGACAATATCATATTTCTGCAATACGTGAAGTGATTTTGACCTTACCAAGCCATGTATCAAAAATATTCCAACTTTCTGGCAAAATATGGGAATCTACTTGAGCAAGTCCAAACTTTCACACTAAGCCATACCAGACGGCCATCTTAGTGCGCTTTTTCTCACACTACAGTAGCGGCAATGTAACGCTCAGTATGTTCTGTCCATGTATAAGAGATCCGTGGTATTCATTGAAAATGAAACAATCTGGTAACTACCAGGGATTCTCGAAGGAGAGGTATGCAGGATGAGTAAAAACATTCAACGTATTTAAGGAACTAAACAATGGTCACTATTTGTGACTTAGGGTTAGGGTTACAGTAAGCCCTTCTAGATATATAGGGGCAGCAATTATTTTCATGGTTGAATAACTTTTAATGCTTGCTTTATAGCACTGACTTATTTAGTCACGGTGATGCAGAGTTCCTCATCAATTTGGAAATGTCTTGTGGATTCGCAATATATAGAATTGCTCTAAAACTGCAAGTAGATCATTTTGAAAACAGTAAGAAGACCAGTGGCTTAGGCAGCAATACGAAAGTGGTGGTGGGGAGGGGGGGGGGGGGGCGAAACAATTTTGGACAATGCACCTCACCCTACCCCATTAGTTATAAAAGGTAATTTTTTATGCTAAATTTTTCGCTTTTTCTACGAGTAAGAACAATTTTTTTTTAAATAAAAAATGCCATAAATCATTTTTTCAAATGAGACTGCACACTGCCAGCCATGCTACACTAGACAACAACCCCAGTCTGTCTACGCCCTCTGCAATAGTGGTGTAGCTAGACTTTGTTCCAGGTAGGCAAGTACCCAAATTTTCTGAATTTTTCTTAAGTAAGAACAGTACCATGGAACTGGCTCCCTGATACAACTGTATTAGGAGCGTAATTTGCGAGGCGCTGAGAGCGCCGAAAATTTGGTTCTTTTTACACATTTGTAAATATGGAGCTTGTTTTGCAGAAAATAGTTTAGATTCAGGGTTTCCTGTAAGGAAATTTGAATATTTGTATGACTATCGAAGAATCTGCGTTCCCTATTAGCATATATCTGAGATAGCATATCGACTGAAGATCATTATTCTTACATAATGTTATCTAAGAAGGGCGAATTGGGACTTCTCGGCGACATTCAAAAACTTTGTTGCCATTTTAAGACAAATATTGAAATATTAAGAGCCTGTATTGAAGAAAATTTTCGGGAAACAGCACTTTAGCGGCTCGGAAATGTTTATCACTGACTGCTTTATGAGCGACCACTTACTGCATTAGAGGTTGCACTTTAGGGCGCGCAAAGCGTGCGGAAAATGTCGCCTTTTTTAAAACTAATAACTACAAATATGGAGCTTTTATTAGGAAGAATTAGGAATTTTATGAAGGAAAATTTGGGAAAACCGCAATGCAGTTGACTAGTGTTTAAAATGGCAAATTTCCGAACCTGTCACTTTTTCGAGTCAGGGGGTAATTACCCCCCTCCTGCCCCTGTAGCTACATCACTGCTCTGCAACATTGAACGTTGATAACATTTTGAAACTTCAATAACTAAAGACTCCATCTACACAGCTTACCTGTAGGTGTGTACGTATGAGAGCATTTGAGTACGGTTGGCCAATGAATGGTTTTCGGCCTGGAATATGAAGTCTTGCTCGAAAGACTATCTTCAGTTGGCACGGAGCGTAGGCCTACAGAAAATTTTGAGAAATCGCGACCCCTCACTCAGCCGGATATGGCATGTCTCGGGCTTGTAAGTAGTAGCTAAGTTTTCTGATTTTTCCCTTCAAGTGTGAACACCACTGTATCAGTGACGTAATCCTGAAATTTCCCCCCTTTTAAACAGATATATGTAGATATAGAGCTTGCATTGCAGAAAGCTTTGGATTCCGGATTTCCTGGAAGAAAATTTAAAATGCTGGGGAATTACTGAAGAATCTGCACTCCCTTCACATATTGGTGGCAAACCTGAGAATGATTGCACGACGACTGAATCGTTATTACGGTTACGACCTACGAACTGACACTCCCCAATAACATTTCTAGAGTTTCCCAGAATTTATTGTGCTTTCATTGGAGGAAATCTGGAATTTTATGAAAAACATTTTGTAAAAATAGCAATATAGCTACCGGTGTCTCTTGATGATGTTGTGTCACATATGGTAAGGAGGCCTATCCGATTTTGTCATTACCAGAGCTCGGAAAAGTTTGCCAAACTGATTTATGAGCGAGCACTATAATGCATGGTATATTGCATTTGCGAGCCGATTTTTTCTTTTTGAGTGGCTGAAGCATGCTTCCGCCCCTCATTTGTCACGGGGGGGGGGGGGGGGCTGTCACTCCCCGCTTCCTACGCCTATGAAGGATACCTTTGTTGTCATCCGTAAGAGGCCTTGTCAGAGGCCTCGTCCATAGCCGTTAGGTAACTTGCCGGCGACGGTCAACGTGGATGTTTAGGACCTGTTCGCAGGGGCCGGGAACTAGTTAAAAACCACGGTGATTCGGTATATACGGCGCACTTTCGGTTGATATCTCTCACATCTTTACAGGCCAGTATATTGTATTACACCAATGACTAGAAATCGGACTCGGCGGTCGGACGCTTCAGAGGGGAAGTTTAAGCAAAAATTTAATTTTCATATGTGAAAGAGGAACCAAATCTTCACAGTGTGGTGAAAGTACCATTGAAATCGGACATGTATTTCTAGAAATATAAATGAATGAAGTAGGTAGGTGTGTGTTCCAAAGTGAGTTTGAGGACAGCAGAACTTATATCACTCCCTCACATTTACAAGGAATGCTTTGTTTCCCTTTGTTTTAGCAGACCTGTGTTGACCTTGAAGTTAATAGGAATAGGACCTCCCTGTGGGGGATGCAGAGTTTGTAAAGTTTTCATCCCACTTGTGCAGTCACATTTTAATAATATGGGATTGTTTAGGAGAAAATCGACTCTAAAGTTTGAAGAAAAACAAAACATTGTGCACTAATGTGGGGATATGATGTCATATGTGCTTGCTTCCGTCAAGTTCACTTTTTTTGAAAATGTGAAAACCTCATGTGCTCACAGCTTGAGAACTACACATCGGATTTGAACGCAAATTTCACCAAAGTGCTTAGAATAAGCACCACTCTAACTTACCAAATCCTGTTGTGACCTTTAACCCTTCTTTTAACTTGCATTATCAAATGGTTTTAAGAAAGGGAACATTTGCCATGTCTCTCTGATCTGAAGCTAAATTATCTCTTTCCCTTTCACTCATTTTCGTTTTCATTTCTCTTCATTTCTTTCTTAGTTTCCTCTTTTTTCAATATGCTATTTTTCAACCCGAAGATCAGACTTAAAGGCCAAAAATCGTCAGGGAGAAAAGCTCCCCCCTCCCCCTTCGCTGATACGCTACAGTCTACGTTACTAATCACAACTTATTCACTCTCACATTTTCAATTAGTAACCTTTTGTTTTCTTATCAGGATGTTTTCTTAATCTGCTTCTCTTTGGTGGGTTCTGCATCTTTTGAGAATGTCCTTCAGAAGTGGTATCCAGAGATAAACCACTATTGTCCCAAGGTGCCAATAATACTAGTTGGAACAAAGTCAGATCTCAGAGATTTCAATCCTGTCGTCACTCAACTGAAAGAAACCAATTTATCAACTATCACATATGAACAGGTAAGATCTACGTTAACACATGGATCTACATTATAACAGGGTAATGAACTGCCTTGCATGGTTTAATTCTTGTAGACAGTGGCGGCGCTCCGAGGGGAGGCGGGGCATATATATATTCTCTTCACATTATCCTTTGCCCTTAGTATGCTTCCTATCCCCAATTTTGACATTCTGGCGCCGCCACTACTTAGAGACCTCATGTACAGGAGGTCACAATACCAGAAAGTAGGTCAAACACGGCTGACGTCACTTCATTATGAATAATAACTGTACGGCAAAAGACTTATATTTAAATAAGGTTCTACGGCTCATTTTCTAACCACTTGGTTTTAGATGAGCCGGCCAAGGCCTTCTTATCAGTTTTGGTTCAGTGGCTGATTTTCCCTATCCCTTTGCTTATGCTGCGCCCCAAGCACAATGGCTGTTGATTCGACTTTTTTAAGTCTTTGGTATGACCTGGCCTAGGAGTCGAACTCCACAGGTCCCGCATGCAATTCGGATGCTTTAAACAATTGTTCATGTAGCCAGTGTTTTATTGGAGAAAATTTTAAATGCTTGTTTTTATTGAATAATTTGCCAAGCGTCAAATATATCGTCAGCATGACTTCACTAACTAGGGTTATCGATTGTGTCAATTAAAGTCTACGACGAAAGTCGGAAGTTTCTCCTCGAAGACGTGAGGGAAAGCCACATGGCGGAAATTCCGCGTGGCAGACTCACATGTCTCAGTTTCTACCGCACAGAGGATCGTTAATTGTATATAGCACACACTTGATATTTTAGGACAGTAGCCGCCATGTAACAAACAACTGATAACCAATGTATATAATATATCAACAAGTACATTTTTCAAGCAAGTTGTTAATACTGCACGGTGGACTAAGTTTACGGTTTGAAAGATTACACACTTTACTGAGTGCAGTACCAGCTTTAGAAATGTCGATGGAGGTGCAAATAACACATTTCAGGTTTAACTGAATCCCTGCCCTGAACCCTCAACCCGTCAAACCCCACCCGTCAACCCTGATGAAGTGAAGTCTAACGTCAATGTAAGTTGCGATTGCTAAATTAGATGAACATGAAAGTTGGGATTTCTATTCTTGGACATCCTAGCATATGATATCTTCCCCTCCTTAAAGATGAGAAGTCTATTTTTGATTAGCGCAGGAGTGGAACCAATGAGAGTCACTCAAGACTTTGAAAAGAATATGAGGGGAGATGAGGAGAGGGAGGGTTGCAAACCCCGGGAACATGACCCAGGCTTGAAAAATGAAATTGTAGCTCAAAACGAAAAAGGACGGTCGTTACAAATGTTTAAATGTTGAAGACGCGAATATTGCACCATTTCGCATCTTGGTTCCAAGAACATATTTTTGCTCAAAAGGGGACTGGGGCACCATTCCATCATAAGTCACACCCAGTAACCTCCTAACGTGACGCAGTCCTGACTATATGCTTGGAAAGAGCTAACTATTAACTTTAATCTCTCCCACAGGGTCTAAGAATGCAAAAATCAATCGGCGCCGTTTCTTACGTTGAGTGTTCAGCCCTAACACAAAAAGGACTTAAACGGGTTTTCGATGAAGCTGTTCGAAAAGCATTCCAATGTGAAAAACCAAGGAAACCGCTAAATCCCAAATGCAACATATTTTAAAAAATGATATTTGTCACTTACACTATAGCTGCTTTGTAAAGATATTATTTTTATATACACAAATCCAATCAGTTGCTTGATGGTCTGATTTAGTCGGCCATAACTTTGGTCCATCAGCTCTAATCTTTCATATTCTTTGATTACTTGTATTATAGATGGTAGCACACTAAAATACCTCTTGATTGACCCCACTAATGACCGACTTCACTAGCTTATAAGAAGCAATAATGTAATAGGAAAACTTTAAAGGGAAAATGCAGTCACTCCAATATTATCCAGTTTATTGAATGTCTCTTGACAATCACGTGACGATATTTTTCCTTCTTAATTATGAAAATGCACTATGAGCAATTTTTGGTTCAACTTAAATATTTGCAACATTATGTCCTGAAAAACCATGGAGAATGACAGTTGACAAAGAAATGAAGAAAAAATGAAGGGATTGGCGCAATTGGGGTGTCAGTGCTCTTGTAATTTAAGCACAGACTGCGACCTAACTGATAAAATTCTACAAATGAAAGATTAGTAAGTGTTTACTCGAATGATATATCTCTGTATATTTCAGTAAGTGTGTTTTGTGACAGAAAACATAATGGTCGGTCTCGGATAAATATTTGTGCCAATACCAAACAATGTTGTAATACATGATTTTTTAGAATTAGTAAGTTAGATGGAGTTTTACGGCCCAGTTTCCAACCTACTGGTTCGAGTCGAGCCGGCAACGGCCCTTTTTCCAGTTGTGGCTCACTGGCTTGTTTTCCTTATTCCATTGCTTATGCGGAGCATCACGCACAACGACAGAAAGTTCCATTTTTTAAGTCTTTGTTACTACTCGACCTCCTGGGAATAGAACCTGGGCCTTCCACGTGAAAGGCTAATGATCGTACTGTAACGTTAGCCAAACACGCGACTGCTATTATTTGCTATTATTATTATTATCATTATCACTGACTTGATCATGATTATTTTTACCATTTTCTGTTCATCAAAACAATACCCACACTAGTGGAAACAGTTAAATCATTTCATTTACGTATAACAGAAAAATAAGCGTTATAAGCCTTCCTTACAAATATGTTACTCTGCACTAGAATCTTAAAGACAATGAACAGAATTTGTTGAATGAGTCTTCTTTGTGGCATCATGGAATCATAACGAAGGTCTGTTATTCCTGCAAGTCATGCAGTCAATTTCTCGTCTTATAGTCATTATACGACTTTGGAAACTAAGCACTTCCGGCTGGGTCACAAGGTCAACTGTACCTTGACTTTTTCACATTCATGTGCATAGGTATGGTACACGTGCCTGCCTAACACAATTCTTTCAGCCAAAATCATAATTAGGCGGTTGAAAACCTCATCTATGAAGGGCGGAAACTAACGTTATTTCTTTGCCCCTTCATTGCCCCATGCTGTGACAGGAGAATGTTCTCATAAGAAGCCACTCGTGTCTCACTGTATATTTTAATTGAAAATGACGCTGTTTTTTTCTGTACGAACAACAATTTTTGATGGATGCCATTATTTACAAATGTGTGCAATGAAATATCAAAAAAGCTATTTTCACTAATTATGCCTTAGTTGCTACATTTTATTAGTCATTGTTTAATATTACCTTACCCCAAATCGCAAAAGTCTTTAAACAAATTCTACTTTCAGTCGCAATTAAAAAAATATAGATGAAAGATGATCGTATGGGTGTATTACTTGCCTTACTTAAGTCAATTTTTGCTTTTAATTCTTGTATTGTATCATATAACGCATTTACTGCACATTACACTTACAAGCAGAATCTGTCTCTTTTTTTCGATGTGCATGTTTACAAACTGTACAAACACAGTAACACGATATACAATACCACTGCATAGATAAATATTGTATTCTTTCTTTGGCAAGGAATAACAAGCAAAAATTGTGTTAAGTTATTTTCTCTATCAGAGCAAGCATTTATTAATTTTGCAATATTTCTGTCATGACCTCCATATTAAATGAATTCACAAAACTCTTCAGGTTACATTCAAATCAATGAACACTACAGGCCTAAAACAGTAGTCCGAAATAAAGGTTCCAAATAAATCAAGAATATTATTACTGTACATATTAGAATATAGTTATTAATTAATTATGAATTAGTAAGTCTTGTTACAATGTACTAGAAAGACAAGTCAGCAAGTGCCATTTTCTGAAATCTAGGGGAAAATTAGAAAATGATGGCTCAGAAAGGATGAGATAGATGCAAAATGTTGTTACATTTGTTTGTTTCCCTTTCCTTCTTCTTATAGCAACTGCCCCAATCGCCCCCTGCCCACACCATGGACTGTTGATTGGTGTTCATCCTAAAATGGGAGATTAACCTGGGCTTTTGAGACTGGTAAATATTAAAATTTTTGGGAGGGAAAATCCCACATCAGTTTTACTAGCCATAGTGTTCAGGATATTTTCAATGTGGGTGTTTTACTACTCCCAACTTTGAAATTCCTCCTCGAATATTTTTGAAGAAGGGTATTTCTCCCCTTAATTCCGAAGCCTAGTGCTACTGTAACACTATCGTTGACTTTGTTTTATTACATGCCTAACTCTTTTATTTCCATTTATTTACAGTAGCCTAGGCTGAAGCCTCTAGCAACTGAAAGAATGACAATAAAATAAACTAACACATAATAGATATTCATAAAATAAATAAAATGAAATTATTGCAACATAACTGAGAATATGAGCTATTGCTCCAGACAAGGTCTCAAATAAAACATCTTATGATTTTTTTATACTTTGGGATACAAAAATAAAATTTTAAAATTTCAGCTTATACATACAGGTGTAGTTTTCAGTGATGTCACAGCTACGCATTAGTAACCCAAATGTCTGAGGGCAAGCCTGTGCATACAAACATGTTGCCCTCAAACATGTCTGAAATAACCCACGTAGAATGCTCGTGTGCCATCACATGAGAACTATCTACAGGCACCGATTATTCAAAAGATATTGCACTTCCATGATAACCTCTTTTTTTTCTTCTTTTCGTCGAGAATAATACTGATTGTTGCGTCAAAGAGTTCCTCAACTCCTTGGTCTGCTAGAGATGAGCATTCAAAATACTTCACAGCCCCAATTGACTCTTGCATTTGCAATCCCTAAACAAAAAAAAAAGAACCTTAAATTTCTTAATTTCCTTCTTTCTTGGTCTCTCAAGGATAAGTCTTTCATCAAAATAAAATGCCCAGAAAAATCTTCACAAACAACGTTTTTAAAAGCCCACTTAAGGATGTATTTTGCACTGAACTGAATATAAAAAGAAATTGTACCATTAGAGTATAACCTGTCATTTTCAAAACCAACTATCCGTACCATAATAGATTTTTACCTGTTTATAAGTGATTGGTGACAAGCTGCTGGCTTTTAGTGTTGCAAGTTCGTTGCTGTCATCCCTAAGATCTGATTTTGTACCAACTAATACAATAGGTGTATTTGGACAGTAGTGGGTAACCTCTGGGTGCCACTTGTGACGGATGTTCTCAAAGGATGCAGGGCACACCACTGAGAAACAGACTAGCAGCACATCCTAGAACAAAAACAACATCAAACCAGAATTTGCTATTATTCTGCAGTAGATTGAAGTATCAGTACATATTATAAAATAACTTCTAGTAATGAACACAGTAACACATGTACTACTGTACAAGCATACTGTGCCGCCTGGACTGTATATTTTCCACCGAAATGGCCAAGTGGTTTTTGCATCAGACTTGCAGTCAGGAGGTTGGGAGTTCAAGTAATGGCCAGGTCACACCTACTGTAAGCCTTTAAATACAGAACCTACTGCCATTAAACAAGCCATTGGTGACTGGTGCTCAGCATAACCAATGGAGTAGGGAAAACAAGCTATAAAGAGCCAGCTCAACTTAAAACAATTGACTGGAAACTGAGTTGTAAAACTCCATCTACCAGACTGGCCAACTGATTTTTTCGACTGTCTATAATTTCATGTTTAATTCACTCAGTCCGGATAATTAAGCTGGATACAGAAGAATGTGGTTTTAAAGACTACTGCAGTACACCAAGCTGTGACTATGCACCTTAAGAAATGAGCAAAGACACCCCACTAGACCAAAGTGGGCTTGGTGTGTACGTAACTGTTATCTGAATTTGTCCAATGATTGATCTGTGACATACTGTATATGCTTCCAATGTGCCTACACTGTGTGAAAAAGAATTCTTGCCCATAAACGTATATACTTGACTGGTCTCCTAGTTTACCCCCCAAAATGAAATGTTACATAACTTGTTGTATTTTGATATATCTGGTACTCTCAATCAATTAGTCACATGTGAAAACTGACATATCAAGTGTATACTGTATAGACGAATCCAGTAGGGCTGTGCATTTTCGGTTAATTCACTATCCGTTTAACCGATTTTATTAACCGGAGGTTAACCGTTTAACCGAAAATGACGTAATGTTCACACAACAACAAAAAGTCAACATTTCCAAAGAGCGCCATCACTTTTGTACAGGAAAGTGCAAGTCTAAAATGGCGCCGTAAGTCATGTTCGCCCATGTAAGTATGTGGCAAAAATGTTGGTATTTTGCGCTGAGTTTATATCATCTTTCTACAGTAAAAACCCATCCCACATTTACTGAAGCTTTCTTCAGACCACGTGCACTTTTTAACATTCCACCAACTGTTGTATTCCCGCCTGACCCTATGTTATATTGTCAGTTATTTCACGAAACTCTCCCACACCGCTGTTTTGATGCAGCTTGCTTGCGATGCAGTGTTCAATACATGTACACCGCTCACGTGTGTGTCATAGTAGCGATCTGTACAATTGCACTGTAAACGGCCCACCAGCCGCAAACAGCACAACCAAGCCCTATTTTCCTGCATAAATTAAGGAATTCCCAGCATTCCTACCGTAAAGTTATTTACAGTAGGACTTATGGAATGTTATCATATGACGTCGTTACGAACGTAAACAATTACGCACGTGGTCCCATGCATGCAGTAGACTTGCGTGCGTATCCGTTTTTACCACTTAACAAGGGACCATGTTTTGCTCGATGACATCATATGCACACGATCTATTGCAAAATTTGAATTGCTTCTGCATTGTGATTGGTTCAAATACGTTGATTCTGAGCCAGCCAATCACAACTCGCGCCATCGCCTATGGGATTTAGTGTGTGAAAATACCAGACCTCCGAACGAATTTCCACATTGAGTTTGCGTTATGACGATCGCACTTCACAGGCTTACATAGCCCGCCTGTGCAGCCGGCCAAGCCCCGTGCTAAATTCACCAAGAAACGGCAGCACAAATCTCTGCGTACTTGGATTTTTCGGGGGTCTGACTTAAGTGCATTTCATTTGCTGATTATTTTGAAACAAGACGGTAAGGTTTGGACAAGAAGTGGCAAAATTACGGGGATATTTATATCGGAAAGAAACCATAAGATAACGTTAATCGAGTCCATTTTTTGCTGTCCAAGACCGCTAAAAATTAGATCGCTATTTTTACGTGCATCGTAGGGTTGACTTCTACAGTACAGTACATTATCGCAACTACAACCCAGTCGGTTCAACGAACTGCGTATGCTTATTCATAAAAGTCAACATGGAATGTATATGATATTGGGCAAACAACAAAATGGCGGGAATTATCTGGTGCTTACGATCGTATTTTTACAGGTTACAATTTTTTCCAAATACTGCTACTGCTATAATGAAAAATAATGAAATTTACGGAGGTGTAGCATGATAAAATATTTCGATTAGCTACAGTGGGAAGACTTATTCAAATATACTTTTGTGCCCTAATCATGGTCTCGCTGAGGTTTTATTGCGGTAGAAATACAGGGCTTGGTAACTTTTGTTACAGCTCCCTGCTTGTCTTGTGGCTTTCTTTTCGCTTTCGCTAATCTCTCCAACATGCCGCTAATTTCTAAAGTTGTGCTTGGGTGTTGCTATTGAAGGGATTAGAAGACGAGCACACGAAGTTCTGCCAACGAAAGTAACAATGGGTGCGCCACTTGTCACTCATCATAATGTACTTAATTCGGGGAGCTGCCGCGGAATTAATCCGTTCAATCGAACGGCCGATTTTAAAACTCTTTTTACAGTTATTGTTCGAGCGATAATTTGTGAGAAACTGACACTGTTTGTTGCGCGATGTTTGTGTAACAGTTTACCAACAAACCCACCCGCGGCGACTGAGTTATTGGCAATACAAAAACGGTTAATCTATGAAGAGGAATGACGCACGAGTAACCGACGAGTCGGTCGGTTATCCGGTTAACCGATTAACCGTCACAGCCCTAGAATCCAGACAACAAGTGATGGTCTGATTTCAATCAGCCCTAACTGGGGTCCATCACCTTTCAATCTTTTGATTTCCTTGCTAACCTCTGTCATGGATTGTTTTACACTACATTGTAACTTAATTCCTTCAATTTCACTGAATATGCGGGTTTGAAACTCATGTAGAAGATATGTAAAGGCAGATGGACCCCACTAACGGCTGCACACAGTCACTAAAAACCCCAAGTGCTAATCGGATTTGTCTATAGTGTGTAGCATTTTCTCCCTGAGGTGATTACATGTACTGTAATCAGGCAGGAAAATTGGGGATGGACATTTCAAAAAGGAGGAAGAAAAATTTTATCGAGTACATACCAACTGTTGATACACCACATGTCTAAAATCATCATAAAAGTCTTGACCAGCTGCTTCTTGCAAATTAATGTAAACCAGTTCATCATCGATTTCCAGGCACTTGCAATAGTGATCAAATCTGCAGAGAGAGCAATTGACATTCTGCAATTTTTACAAGTCAGTCCTGTAGGTCTGCAAGCAAAGTTTTGCAAAGAGGATGTAAAAATTTCAAACCTGCAGTTTTACTAGACAATACAGGAGTGACTGACCAATAAGTATTAAAATTTATTAAGACCAAACAGTTTTGAATTTCCAAAACCAAAGATTTTTCTGCCACATTTCCAACTTGCTAAAAAAACTGTAGCAATATTGTATACACCTGCCTCCATTGAAAGGTGCACTTTCTATGCAGAGGCATAGATCTGGTGTGTGGACTGGGGGAAAAAGATTTCTGTGGTTTTAGTCAAGCCAGTTGTGATGACAACACAACCTGAGCCACTAGACTAAACAACACAAGTGCATGTTACTGACCATCACTAAGACAACTTTACTGAACTGTGCAGGACTACTTGAGATTGTAGGCTTATGAGCATTTTCATAGTGTGGCCATTTTGGGGTATACTGTACATGTACACCTACAGCAGTGAGAATTGAACTTTCACTAAGCAAGGTCCCTCTGATGTGTTTAATGTACAGTAAAATCCCATCACAGTTTTTGTACATGCTATGCAGGGTTAGTTACTGTAGTAAGATGAAGTCCTAGTAGCAATCAGTTAATA
Source organism: Holothuria scabra (assembly GCA_037179385.1). Lineage (NCBI taxonomy): Eukaryota > Metazoa > Echinodermata > Holothuroidea > Aspidochirotida > Holothuriidae > Holothuria > Holothuria scabra. The sequence continues at coordinate 30,279,278 of CM074185.1, read as the reverse complement.
ACCAAATGGTTTAGGTCACGCCGGCCACAGCCATTTTCCAGTTGTGGCTGACCTAGGCTTATTTCCCCAAACCATTTCTTATGCTGAGCACCACAGTACAGTAAATCAAGCAACAATACATGTACATAGAAGAGCACAAAACTTACGCTGCAGTTGGTAAATAATCCACCGGGAAGGTATCTGCAGTGTATCTGATCAGAAGACAGGTTTTCCCAACTCCACTGTAATAGACATAAAAAACAAAGAAAGACAACACATTTGGGGTTTAATAATCACAAGGTGAGTATATACTGAGGCTTACTGCATTTCTTAAGAACAATTAACTTTTTACAGGGTTTCTGTCAAGAGGAGAAGGGGGAGGAGATTTGTCCACTCTCTTCCAGAAGGAAGAGGGTAAAATCCCCTTTTTCATTTTCATTTAAATTAAAACTGTATCTTGGTTTCTTATTTAAAATGAGTACATCTTTGTTCCAACTACTCTACAGTAGTCCCTCAAACACAGATTGCACCTCAAAGGTGCCTTGAGTGGACTCAAATATTTAAGTCCATGGACTTTCACTTATTGACATGTACTGTACTGCATGTCTTCAAACTAATGGCAGGAAGTTTTAACGTTTTTTTTAAAATGCAGCAAACATTTAAAACTTGTTACCACATAAAATAGGATCTTTGGTACTGTACTTTCATTTAGAATCAGTACATGGAAGTGACATCATCTTCAACATAAAATATATGCCTACAGTACAACTGCTGAAACTTCAGAGAAAACTATATTTACTGTAGCTTGAACATTTTTGCAAGTACTGCCAATATACTTTTTCCCAATTTGAGAAAAAAAGCAGTACAGGCAAATGCTGTGAAAAGAACTGAATATTTAATTTTGTGGAAGAAAGAAAGGCATTGGTAATACATGTATTTGAACCCTAGATACTGTATTAGGGGTATAGCATCAAAAGCAGATCTTTGCACCTAGCCAACTGTACCATGCATAAGAGTCATTGCCAGTTGTCAGGTGATGTCAAATAATACTGCCTAACAGTGTACTCTCCGTTTCATACATGTACATATACTGTAGGTATACATTTATATGTATGTATACCTACAACCAAGTATGTATATACTGTACATAAACATACATACGTGCATGAGGATATACAGTATTTATGAGTTTATAGGTACAGTAGGCCTGTATGTAGGCTTGCAAACACATTTGCATCGACCTACATACTGTACCTGCAGCATTCTATCAGGGATGAACCTGAGACTTCAAAAAAAAAAAGAGGAAATGGGCCCGAGACTTCTAAAGAAAGAGGAAATTGAGAGGCAGGCACCAAGGCTGGGTCCAGGGGAGAGAGCTTAAGGGCCCTTAAGGGCACTGATATTTTAATACAGACTTCAAGGATAGAACTCTGAGGGCTGTTTGTAAGTTTAATAGCTGAGATTTATGATACATTCATAAAAGAAACTTTTACGGTATTTGACGCAAAAAAGAGAAATGGAGAAAAAAAGAGGAAATTTGAAGTTGGAAAGCCTTGCATTTGCATCAGTTCAAAACTTGTGAGTAGCATTCTATTGGTACAGAGATGGCTATACACTATTGAACAGTAGCATTAGAGCTGAGAAGGATTGGGGGGGGGGGACATGCTCCAGGTTTACAAGTTTCTTTCTGAAAGGAATCCCTTTTCGTCTTGTAGTATTCATGGGTATTGTAAAAAGCTGGAAAAGCCTTTTGCAAGGCTTAACATTAGGAAGTTTATATAGTTTCTCCCATAGAGGTGTCATCATGTGGAATTGTCTGCCAGATAGGATAGTTAACTCCCCATCAGTACACTGCTCTAAGGTTAACATTGACAAGTTGTTTAGGTTTGGTGGTTCAACTTTTGAACAGGGTTTGGATTTCAGGGCATCTTATGGGGCCTTGGACCTCCTTTGCCCTTCAACCTGTTATGTTATGTTAATTATATGCAACCTGTATGTTGGATATATTTGTAAAATGAGACTTTTGAAAACAGGCAAATTGATGATCAAAATTACAGTATGGTGAAACAGTCTATAGGAGTAAAATTCAACAGTATCAGTCACCAAAATATGACTAGCTTGTTCGCATTTACAACTTTATACATCAACTGGGTATCATTTTGCAGGCTGAGAGTCAAATATGAAGATGTCTCAATTCTTTATCATCTTTTTGGTCACCCGCCATTTTGCACTTGAGCTGTTCCAAAAATTCCCAGTTCACAGCACCAGTTTTCCAGTTAACAACTGTACAAGTTGCAACAAAATGTTTCTCTCTGCAAGAGTTCATGAGCTCAATGGAACAACTGAATAGCCCACCCTAACCTGAAACTGAGCCTTGATACAACATACTGTACATACCTGCTATGTATGTATATATCCCTAATTCCAATTCTAATCCTACAGTATTAGGCCTAGTATGTATGCACATGTATAACATACTGTAAGTTCTGGGCCTGAAATTCTCCATAAGAGTAAGGGGTTGTAGACTTATCTTACTGATGGGTGCTGGAGGGCGAGCACAACAAGGGTCTATTCAGAGTGTGTATCAAGTGTGTGGCTGACTCTCCTCTTCACAGCCACAGCATATGCAAAAGGGGAGTGGCTTAAGACTACACTTCAGTGACTCTGTGGACAGTAAAAGCTCATCTTTCAGCAATGGTTGTCATGTCCTTTTGTTATGGTAACAAAAGGAGCTGCTCAGAAAACTTTTAATGGATTATTGATTAACTGTGCCTTATTTGGGATGCAGTTTCAGTCAGTGTAGCTCTTTCTCTGAATTCAATGATGCATGGAGAGCTAGTTCTTTTCAAACCAATCTGCCACTCAAAGCAGTTACTAAGGAAAGCTTTTGTTAGTGAAAACTCACAGCTCTCCTGCTAGCTCATTGAGCTGTGAGTGGACTGGGCTGTGTTCACTGAAGAGTGCACAAGCTGAACAATGGCTTGGAGTTTTGCCCTTCAGTAAACCCCGGGAAGAATTGGAGACAGTCCCTAAGATCTTTATGTACAGTATAAAACTTATATACTGTAAACTCAACTTGGGGAATGATGGATTCCAAGACAGAGCATTTCTGGAAATTCATTTGCTGTACAATACCTAAACAACTGTTGGGTGTTCTTCAATGATGCTCTACCCTTTCTATTGCCGTGATACTGATTGGACTAATGTTTGCTTGGTACCCGGGTTACCGGGTGTTACAGTGACTTAAAGATATGAGCATTTTGTAAGGCATACTCCATATTAAAGACATATTTTTATTTGCATTGGATAGGTATAGTGATCACATTCCCAAGTTCAAAAACATTTGATTTGTCAGGTTTCATCGTCTCGTTTTGTTTTAAATCAAAATAACAAGTAAAAGAAACCTACTGTAACAGAAAAGGGACAAATAAAAAAATTAGTACTTCCCAAGGCCTATGTATTTGATATTGAATTCTGGGATGCTTTCCTACTCGAAAAGCAAGCATACTAAGAGCTCACAGCTTCCACTGATTTGAAAATTTCAACTAATCAGAGTATTATGTATTATGGTATTCTCTTCTACGTCCAAAATTACCGATTGGAAACAAACGATGTCATGTTTTTTGAACTTCCCTCACACCACTTTGCAATGTGCGTTGGAATTATCACTAATGGGGTATGTACTGTATGTTCACTTAGCTATCCTCGTGTAGACATCCAGGCACGGTAACACAGCTTTCACACATGAAATTCGTAGTCTGCGCGAGCGCAATTTTGTGGCAAAATAACATAACATCTAATGGCCTGTTTTAAAAAAAAAATTTGTGAATGTTCATGATGTTATTTCATTAATGTGGTTTTACTTTACAGATAGTGGCAAAGTGTTGATTTGCGTAAAACTGACACGTTTGACCATTATGGAATGTTCGAGGATAATACTCAAGGTGGCTTACCATATTAATTATAAGATCATACGTGCAAGGCTAAGTTTACCTAGCATGCCGAACGTTACTGGCACTGTTCTTGCTTGGGTGATACATTTGCTACGTCTGCCTGAAATAGCCTAACACGATGTGATTTTGAATGGGCTGTCAAATAGCTTACCTGCGTGTAATTGTTTATAAGTGATATACACGCGATATATGTGAAAACTTTTCACATATATCGCGTGAAAGTAACTCACTACGTGATGATAGTGCGATTGGGCTGCACGCTGATTAAAAATTCCATCAAGGTACAGACAACTTTCAAACTTACACATAATTTCGAGGGGCTCTTTCATTCTCAGAGAATGTTTACCAACTTGGCAAAATATTTTAGTCCATTACCATGGGCAATGGCATAATTGGGTTGTATGCATTTTTTAATGATTCTTAAGATAAAAGACTTTTAGGCCTACTGTACTGTACAATACTACAGTCATGAATAACATAACATAACAAGTTGATGGGCAAAGTAGGGCCAAGGCCCCAAAAGATGCCCTGAAGTCCAAGCCCTAATCAAAAGTCAAAACCACCGGGCCGATGCGCACTGTTAACAAAGTGGTTCATGATTGGATAAAAGGGTAATTAATATTCATATTTCCCTTGTAAAGAAATTTAAGCCCCACAATAATGTTGCAAAGTTACGTTGGTTTCGCGTTGTACTGTTGCAATTGATGCAGCATGTTGCAGCGTGTTACACGATGTTGCGAACTGTTGCAATGTGTTCCAACCTTAAAAACGAGGGCGTCCCACTTGTTTATTAATTTTTTTTATCCCACCGATAAACTGTTGCCAACGTTGCGACATGTTAAATCTCTGTCACACATTGTTTTAAACATCACCGACAAAGGAAGACTGTCCCAAAGTCCAGATTTCGATTTACATGTTGCAGCATGTTGCAGCGTGTTACACGATGTTGCGAACTGTTGCAATGTGTTTCAACCTTATAAACGAGGGCGTCCCACTTGTGTTGTTCTTTTTGATCCCACCGATACACTGCTGTCAATGTTGCTACACGTTAACTGTCTGTTACACAATTCTTCAAACATCATCGAAAAAGGAAGACTGTCCCAAAGTCCAGATTTCGATTTACATGTTGCAGCATGTTGCAGCGTGTTACACGATGTTGCGAACTGTTGCAATGTGTTTCAACCTTATAAATGAGGGCGTCCCACTTCTTAATTAATTTTTTAATCCCACCGATAAACTGTTGCCAACGTTGCGACATGTTAGATCTGTTACACATTGTTTCAAACTTTAAAGTCAAAGGAAGACTGTCCCAAAGTCCAGATTTCGATTTACATGTTGCAGCATGTTGCAGCGTGTTACACGATGTTGCGAACTGTTGCAATGTGTTTCAACCTTATAAATGAGGGCGTCCCACTTCTTAATTAATTTTTTTAATCCCACCGATAAACTGTTGCCAACGTTGCGACATGTTAGATCTCTGTTACACATTGTTTCAAACTTTAAAGTCAAAGGAAGACTGTCCCAAAGTCCAGATTTCGATTTACATGTTGCAGCATGTTGCAGCGTGTTACACGATGTTGCGAACTGTTGCAATGTGTTTCAACCTTATAAATTAGGGCGTCCCACTTACTAATTATTTTTTTTCAATCCCACCGATAAACTGTTGCCAACGTTGCGACATGTTAGATCTCTGTTACACATTGTTTTAAACTTTAAAGCCAAAGGAAGACTGTCCCAAAGTCCTGATTTCGATTTACATGTTGCAGCATGTTGCAGCGTGTTACACGATGTTGCGAACTGTTGCAATGTGTTTCAACCTTATAAATTAGGGCGTCCCACTTCTTAATTAATTTTTTTAATCCCACCGATAAACTGTTGCCAACGTTGCGACATGTTAGATCTCTGTTACACATTGTTTCAAACTTTAAAGTCAAAGGAAGACTGTCCCAAAGTCCAGATTTCGATTTACATGTTGCAGCATGTTGCAGCGTGTTACACGATGTTGCGAACTGTTGCAATGTGTTTCAACCTTATAAATGAGGGCGTCCCACTTCTTAATTAATTTTTTTAATCCCACCGATAAACTGTTGCCAACGTTGCGACATGTTAGATCTCTGTTACACATTGTTTCAAACTTTAAAGTCAAAGGAAGACTGTCCCAAAGTACAGATTTCGATTTACATGTTGCAGCATGTTGCAGCGTGTTACACGATGTTGCGAACTGTTGCAATGTGTTTCAACCTTATAAATTAGGGCGTCCCACTTACTAATTATTTTTTTTCAATCCCACCGATAAACTGTTGCCAACGTTGCGACATGTTAGATCTCTGTTACACATTGTTTTAAACTTTAAAGCCAAAGGAAGACTGTCCCAAAGTCCAGATTTCGATTTACATGTTGCAGCATGTTGCAGCGTGTTACACGATGTTGCGAACTGTTGCAATGTGTTTCAACCTTATAAATGAGGGCGTCCCACTTCTAAATTAATTTTTTTAATCCCACCGATAAACTGTTGCCAACGTTGCGACATGTTAGATCTCTGTTACACATTGTTTCAAACTTTAAAGTCAAAGGAAGACTGTCCCAAAGTCCAGATTTCGATTTACATGTTGCAGCACGTTGCAGCGTGTTACACGATGTTGCGAACTGTTGCAATGTGTTTCAACCTTATAAATTAGGGCGTCCCACTTACTAATTATTTTTTTTCAATCCCACCGATAAACTGTTGCCAACGTTGCGACATGTTAGATCTCTGTTACACATTGTTTTAAACTTTAAAGCCAAAGGAAGACTGTCCCAAAGTCCAGATTTCGATTTACATGTTGCAGCATGTTGCAGCGTGTTACACGATGTTACGAATTTTTGCAATGTGTTTCAACCTTACAAATGAGCGGGTCCCACTTCTTAATTAATTTTTTCAATCCCACCGATAAACTGTTGCCAACGTTGCGACATGTTAAATCTCTGTTACACATTGTTTCAAACATTAACGACAAAGGAAGACTGTCCCAAAGTCCAGATTTCGATTTACATGTTGCAGCATGATGCAGCGTGTTACACGATGTTGCGAACTGTTGCAATGTGTTCCAACCTTATAAACGAGGGCGTCCCACTTGTTTATTAATTTTTTATCCCACCGATAAACTGTTGTCAATGTTGCGACATGTTAAATCTCTGTTACACATTGTTTCAAACATTACTGACAAAGGGAGACCCTCCAAAAGCCAATATTTCGATTTACATGTTGCAGCGTGTTACACGGTGTTGCGAACTGTTGCAATGTGTTTCAACCTTATAAATGAGGGGGTCCCACTTCTTAATTAATTTTTTGATCCAACCGATAAACTGCTGTCAATGTTGCTACACGTTAACTGTCTGTTACACAATTCTTCAAACATCATGGAAAAAGGAAGACTGTCCCAAAGTCCAAATTTCGATTTACATGTTGCAGCATGTTGCAGCGTGTTACACGATGTTGCGAACTGTTGCAATGTGTTCCAACCTTATAAACGAGGGCGTCCCACTTGTGTTGTTCTTTTTGATCCCACCGATACACTGCTGTCAATGTTGCTACACGTTAACTGTCTGTTACACAATTCTTCAAACATCATCGAAAAAGGAAGACTGTCCCAAAGTCCAAATTTCGATTTACATGTTGCAGCGTGTTACACGATGTTGCGAACTGTTGCAATGTGTTCCAACCTTATAAACGAGGGCGTCCCACTTGTGTTGTTCTTTTGATCCCACCGATACACTGCTGTCAATGTTGCTACACGTTAACTGTCTGTTACACAATTCTTCAAACATCACCGACAAAGGAAGATTGTCCCAAAGTCCAAATTTCGATATACTTGTTGCAGCATGTTACAACGTGTTACAGGATGTCACTACCTGTTACAATGTGTTTTAAAGTAATATGAAGAAAATCATGGTGTACACTTAACACATACCCAGAGAACCCCAGTTGGGCTGACCAGCATGTTAACACTGTTCACAGTTCAGCAGTTGGACTGATGTCAGGGATAAATCTCTGAAGTTAGTTTATCCCCTCAAGATAATACTGTCCAAGCCAAATCTATATACCATACCATGTTTGGAAAGTGTCGGAGTGGTCAACGATAGATATCGAAACTACTATTTTGCAGACTGCAGACTCGGACTTTGCAGACAAGATGTTACAAACGGCACAACGTATTAATTGATAAAACATGAATTTACCACCAGTGGGCCCTTCTGAATTAGATACAGAAGTATATGCGGCTTGATCAGAATGTTAAAGTTACACTCAAAATTAATCGGCGAGTGCTTTAATTGTCAAGTCTAATGCCATTTTTTTAATTGAAACCCCTTTTAACTTTTTGGCGGGTTCAGAGTAAAATGCGTTTAGCACTTTTGAATGACCAAATCAGCACCGTATACATACTAAATCGCGGCGGCATCGCAACTCTGCTTCACTTAAACCCAATACATTTACATTAACGATGGAAAGAAGATCACGAATTTTCAGTCCCAATACTTCATGTTGTAATTTTTGGTCGGGTTGAATACACTCAGCATGCCTTTTATTCCCTCAAAATCAAGTGCTGTAGTAGCAGTGGCGCAGCTACTGGGCAGGGGGCAAGTTGCCCCCCTCCCCGGAAAATAATTTGGGGAAATTTTATGAAATTGGGGAAATTTGATAAAATGATATGCCCTTTTCTCATTTCTCAAAATTTTTGTTAGAATAAGAAATTGTGAGACATTTCTCATACATAATTGGTATTTTCATGCAACAAATTAACCCAGATTTCATCAGTGTCGCATGAACCGGCCCGACGCGAGTTCCACAGAAATGTCCTCGCCGCGCAGCAGATTAAAAGTTCTCTTGTGAAAGCGCGGGTATTATGATCAGGCATTCTAGTGCACAAGAAGCTGTCATTCAGGAGATACAGTACAACTAACACTGGAAGGCTGTAAACCCGAACTTAAAGGCCCAATTCTCTCGTCCCAAACAGTGCCAATTCTTCTAACCTTCTTACTTAAGCCCCTCCCACGAATGTTTGAAATTCCTCCTCATCCAGACACAATCCAGGTTTATTGCTTCAGGGTTACTGTAAAAGCTCAATGTGTATAATCAATACACTCCCAGTACAGCTCATGCTGTGTTATGTAACCTTTTCTAATCTGCATTGTTTTAATAAGCTGTCAATCAAAGAGCTGAACCAATTGAGAATTTTGGTACTCCCGTACTAGAACTGTAGTTTGGGGTGAGAGGAATGGTTCTTTAAGAATATGATCACCTTGTACCAGGGAGCTGCTATTAGCAGCTCCCTGCTTGTACACAGTCTCTGCGTTGTACACTTTGGGAATTCAGTGAAAGGATGTAAAAACTGACAAGTCTTAACGTAGACCCCCGAGGTTATATTGTCCTACAAGCTAGTAGCAGGAGGGGTTTAAAGGTAAAGAGCAGTACCCCCAAACTTATTTTGAAGAAAAAGCTAAATAACTCAATTTTCATCTTATTTCTCTTCAAAGTATCTTTAATTACATTTATGACTTTACTATTGCATATTCAAGGTAAGCCAAGTAGTTATTTCTGGTAAATTTCACATCTAAAGAGAAAAAACATTGTCACATGACTCCCAACAGCCAATCATGAAATTGGACAGTCTACTACACTTCTTCAATTTGGGATGACTGCTCCTGCCCTTTAAACTATACCGATTTTACTCTGTGTACAAGACCATGGATGGGGCTGAAACAATCAATGGCCTACAATGAACATAAATTAGAATGAATGGGATCCATGGGCATACTTAGATTTTGTTACTTAGCCAAGCCCTTGAGGCTTGCAGGCTAGTTCGGGAAAATAGCTTTCTGCTCACTAAACGGGTCCATGAATACCCTGTCCTAGGCTACAATCTTGGACAAAACTAGATGGAACACCCCCGCTCCCCCGTGCAATGTTGGAGATGATGAGACTAATTCGGGACGCACCATTTTCTTTGGGAACAAACAGTGTACTGGGGGACGGGGGTTCGTAAATCGCTATTTCCTGTGCGACACAACATTTTAAAAAGGGATAGAGGTCGTGCAAACAGCACTCGGCACCATAAACAACATAACGACGTAAGGTGTTCCAACAGTTTAATTGTCCAAGATTGTAGAACTTACTCGGTGAATGTAGCCTTCTACACTTATCAGACTGCTGTTCTAACACTACAGGATACCATGTGTGATCGAGGCACTATTAGGCCTCCTTCCAATGGAGTAAGAAGGGGGGGACATTGGGCCATGGCCCTCCTTCCTCACGGATGCAATTTTATTTTTATTTTTTGTTCTTAAAAATACGTAGTCATACTTTAGTGACACAGATTTTACTTCAAATAGCATATAAGGCATCAGATTGAGTGTAAAGACACTCAATTTTTCAAAGATTTTCCAAGGGGAAGGATTGTCTGTGCAAGGCCACTCAGTGATGCTAATTTTTTAATTCCTACAAACAGGCAAATTCTGTCAAATTGCAATTTTTACTTAAGTTGGTAGCCAGTGTATCCCACTGGTGCACCGATTACCTCTAGACACCTACCTTTTTAAGACTTTTTAAAAGGGAGGGCCCACCCCATAGACTCCTTCTCGCCGGAGGCATAGAGGTACAACACCGGGACAGGGGAGCGGAGGGTGTTCAAGTGCGGTGAGAAATAGTTTGCCATTTATCACGCAAGAGATATTAGGGGTAAAATCTTTAACAAATGGGAGTAGGATCAGTCACAGACAATTCCATCAGTTTAGCGGATCTTTAATTTAACAACGTTAGTTAGTTTAGAGTTTTATGGCCCAGTTCCTTGGCCCAGTAGCCAAGAGTCACAATAGAGAAGCATTACCGTTTTTTCAATCCGTTGTATAGTTTCCCCGAAAAGAATCAAGACCATTTCATATAGGCCTAATAATGATAGTACATTTTATGTGGTTATTTTCTGATCACTTAGTATGTTCCTGATTTTTTTCGTACTGCAAACAAAAGCTAAAAATAAAGACTGCATGTTTACATTCCCTTTACGAGCATGAATACGAAATTTTTGGCCATTTGAGGGGTCTGATTTTTTCGAAATTTTCCTACGCTCCGCGCCAACCAATGGTGGCGCTTCGCTCAGTCTTTTGGGCAAAATTACATTTTTGGGGTCAAATTTGCTCTTAACTCTCTGATCATTTTTCAGTTTGCGAACATATTTTGAAGAGAGCATTTTATTGCAAACAACAAAAGAAGAAAGCGACTCGTTAGATTCTTCGTATATGTCTGGAAAATGCTATTTCTGGCCAACTGAGGGGTCTGATTTTTCGAAATTGTCTCTACGCTCCGCGCCAACCAATGGTGGCGCTCCGCTTGGACAATCTTTATTGCACAATAACATTTTGTGTCCAAAACCGCAAATTAAAATGCTCCCTTCCACCTATACAGATCGATGTTCCTTTATTTTTAACTCCTAAAAGTATGCACATTTAACGACAAGTTTTACTTCAGAAGGTAGCGTAAATTTCATAAGATTGCATGTAAAGACACAAAAGTTTCCGTCGTCCTCATGAACCACCACAGCTCAACTTTTAACACTGTTCCTGTCAAACTGACGAAAATCTTGCACCATTTTGCATCTAGGCTACTTGTAAACGCCAAAAAATTTCAAAGCTCCCCTTAGACCCCTCCCCAGGCCGGCGATCACTCAACATACTACATACCCCCCCCTTCAGAGAAATCCTGCGTACGCCAATGCGTTGGTATATACAAATAAATCTGATATTGTTGACAAAAATAAATAAACTAAGAGTTGTTATTTCTAATTGCTCTATGTTATGCTTTAAAATTAAAATGCAGGTACTAATATTATATAATGACATGGTAATGCTGTCATACTGTACTTGTAAATTTGCATATTTTTACATGAAATACATGCACATTGACCGGGAATAGTTTTGGGGAAATATCATCCCTTTGCCCCCTGTGGAAAATATCCTAGATACGCCATTGTGTAGTAGGGTGCTTCAATTTTCCTGGCAAAATCCGCGAGCGCAGATTTGCTTTGTTGCCAATTCAAGCTCATAAATCAGTTTCAGTTGGTAAACTTTTTCCGAAATCTAGAAATGAACACACACACACACACACACAAAGGATCATCCAGTGATATCGGCAACTTCAGTGCTTTTTCATGAGCTATCATTTCTTTCATTAAATTCCAAATTTCCTCCAGTAAAAGCTCTTGAGTCTCAAAAAATCATAGGAAAGCCTCAATTTGTTGGCAAAATTTTGTCCAGTACAAGGTCTATATTTTCAAAAATTTGCTTAAAAAGGGAAAAATTTTCCATGCGCTTAGCGCGCTACACCCACGGAGAAAAGATACATGTTTGCACTTAAAAAAATTGGGAAATTTGGGTGCTGATTGCCCCCAGGAAAAATGTCTAGCTATGCCACTGCTGGGTGGGCAGAAACGAGGGTAAAGGCAAAGAATAATTTGGGGGCAAAAATTTTCGAGCGAAACCGACTCAAAGCACTCGTTCCCTGGGGATCCAGAGGTGAAGCTCCCGGAAGCTCAGAGGTTTTAGCATATCACTGAATGGAAAATTAACTCTCTTGAGAAATATTTTATTTTTTTGGGGGCTTACCCCAACCCCTAACTGACCTAAGTTGGGGAAAGTGGGGAAAGGCCGAAATCTTGGGGGAGGGGGGAATTGCCCCATCTTGTCCCAGCGTATCGCCGCCACTGGCAGTCTAAGAATTTCACAGTCTTCATCTCCTCCAGGGCCACCTCACAATTACTTCCTGGGCATGCCACTGAGGGAGAGATCTCACTTTCCCCATGTCTCGAAAATCAAATACATTTAAATATCTAACATGATTCGTAACACCACGATTGACCAATCTGTTTTGGGCAGCGGCGTAGATACGGGGCGCTAGAGCCCCCACTGAATCAACCAGCCCCGTCCCAGCAGCCGCTCCTGCCCCAGCACCCCCCCCCCCACTGGCGACCTGGGTATAAAATATTATTAATGTCGTAATAAATTAAGGTAGACTGTGAAAAGCTGCATATCTGCGTAATCTCTTGACTTTTACAATGCATTCTTAAAGGTCGCAACCTTACCACTATTACCTAGCTCTTGGGTAGACATACCCAGTGGCGTACGAGACGATGGCAGGGGCAGACTGCCTTGCAAAATGTAAATTCGGACAGGAATTGGGCAAATATATTGGCAAGAATTTGGAAAATAGCCCTTCAATTTTGAAAAATTGGCATGGTTTATCAGAAAATGTGGCCAAAGTCTTAAAAAAGGTATTCCCGAAAAAAAGGAAAGAAACGTCACACAGTCGCAGTAAAAATGCATAAAAAATCACAAGATTCCGAAAATTCGCTACACCTTCAGGTAGCAAAAAAGCTTTTATCCGTGAGTTTTACTTCACAGAGTATCACAACACAATGCCCGAAATGGTCGAATATCCAAGTTCTTTCAAGCATTTGCCCGAAAATAGAAAAGTATCATTGTAAGGGTAATATAGTTACGAAAAAACCAAAGCGAAAAAAAAAAAACGCGACATATTTAAAGTAAAATTTTTATGGCAATCATATTATATTTTTATGATGTATCATGTAAACAAGGATTTCAGGGTTTGACCCCATGTGACCCCAAATGACCTTTGACCTCTACCAAATTTATTGGGTTCTTCCTCACATCATAACGCATCAACATATCAAGTTTGAAATGAATCCAAGTTTCCTACCTTGAGATATAGTGTAAACAAGGATTTCAGGGTTTGACCCCATGTGACCCCAAATGACCTTTGACCTCCACGAAAATATATCGGGTTCTTTCTTACATCATAACGCATCAACATATCAAGTTTGAAATCGATCCAAGTTTTCTACCATGAGATATCGTGTAAACAAGGATTTTGGGATTTCACCCCACGTGACCCCAAATGACCTTTGACCTCCAACAAAATCAATAGGGTTCTTCCTTACATCATAACGCATCAACACATCACGTTTGAAATTAATCCAAGTTTCCTATCTTGAAATATTGTGTAAACAAGGATTTCGGTTTTTGACCCCCTGTGACCCCAGATGACCTTTGACCTCAACCAAAATTAATAGGGTTCTTCCTCTCAGTATGGGAATCTGTGTACCAAGTTTGAGAACTGTCAGATCTTCCCTTCTCAAGATATCGTGTAAACAAGCAAAGTGTCACAAACACACACACATACACACACACACACACACACATACAAACACACACACGCCATTATGAATGCATAGGTTTCTCTTTTCATCGAAACCAAAAAGAAATAATCGAATATGGACCACTTAGTAATTTGTAGGACATTTGCGGTATATGATGAGTGTGTATACCCTGACCGTCAGTTTGTTGGAAACTGCAGGCTATCTTCTCTGGCGTACCAACTGTATCTCAATCACTGATCTACGTATACCTGGATGTAATGTAAGGTGATGCCGAAAAAAATGAAGCAACAGAGCCGCCATATTGTGTGCGGCAAAAAGCGTCGTGCTGTGCAACAGCACAACTCTCCTCACAGTTGGATAGGCAATGTGACATGATGGCTTGATAATTTGACGTTTTGGTTTGAAATAAGGCCAAATATGTTATGGAATGTGCTCATTTTCAACAGAAATGTCAACTCTGAAAACTGAACAAGTCATATTATACTGAGCGCAAAACTTTTATTTAGTGCAGTTCGTGGTGGATTCAAGTTCAACTTGACTGAGTGGCTAGGGCCACCTCTGAGCCGGTCCTCCCTTACAGTGCAGAGACAACTAAGTGCAAGTTTAATAAAAGGTGTGTGTGTGGGAGGGGGGGCAGGGGTATCGAGTGTCACCCTTCAAATTCGAGCCTACGTATACAAAGTGGCCCACACAAAATCGCCCTCTCAGAACAAAGTCTCCCCAGTTCAGTTCATACCGGCCTCAGACTTCAAATATTCCTTTTATCTGTTTATTCTGAATGAAAAAGGAATTAAGCTTCGTTCCATATGTATAGTTGGAGGGTTGAATCATGAAGTCAATAAACCATGCAATGTAATCAACTCTTTATCAGAAATACTTTTGAATATTTCACTGTCCAAGCGAAGAGAGGCCTGCAGTTATTTGATAGTGCAAGTCAAATGCAGATGCTTCATTTTGGTCAATGAAACGTATATGGCACAGTGCGGGCAATGCAGTCACTCAAGTCGTCCCCTATGAAGTCTCCCTGACAAAGCCACACACTTGGCCAACAAAACCACCCATTACAAAGTTGTCCCTAACAAAATCACCTCCTGACAAAGCCGACAGTCACAAAAGAAAGATGCTAAAAAACGTGCTATCAAACATAGGTAGTAAACCTATATGGGTCCCTTATGGGTAAGGCCCCTGTGAACAGGGTTGTAGACTAGGCCCATGGTATTCACCCTGCCTGTTGTAAGAGGCGACTAAATGGGAGTACTTGTACCGCATTTGACCTATATGACACTATAGATATGTGTCGATCTTATCTAAATAACCCTTATGAGTAAGCCCAGTACAGGTGGCGGCATTTACCAAAATTGATAAGGGGCCCATATGGGTAGCGCCCAAATGCAAGAGGGATATTAAAGGATTGAAGTTTACCCCATATTCTCCCACACACTATCTGCCTCAGAACGAATTATAGTTTCACATATGGGTCATTTTGATTACCTTCAAGTTAAGGGGCTGCCCATGGGTCTCTCATCATAATCCCAGGTGCAAAACCATATGGATCCTTAAGGGTTATGAAATGGGTCCCGTAAGGTTCCCTTATGAGAATATTAACGGTAAAACAGTTGTTTTTTTTTTGGGGGGGGGGGCGAGTCTTTGGGAGGCATAGAACAGTATAATCTTGTTGGAGGAGACAGACTTAGTTAGCCTCAGGGAAATCTGGCTTCATTGTCGGGCAGAAGATTTTTTTTTAAGATCAGAGTTTGTTAGGAGGCGAGTGTTAGGAGTGCTACCACTGGACTAACATCCAATTATTTTCAATTTATCTCCAACAAAATCCCCAAATTTCACTTTGAGCACCAACTTAATGTTTAGACTTTTAGATTGGCATTCTCTGCGCAAAACTTTAAATTTGATGGGGATTTGGGGTTGCAGAACCCCTTTAGAAATATCCTTTTACCCAACCTCTTGTTGAGGCTCTATGCACAAATAACCATGGTAATAATATCATTGCAATCATTTGCAACTGGTTCAGTTTTCACATTTTTATTACCAATGGACCAATGGCCATTGATATGCCTTAAAGTCTCTGAACTATTCCAACCAAAGTTACAGCTGAAAACATGTATAGTAAGATAGCGGACGTATTAGCACTCAAATTCCATATAATTTCCAATTCCAGATAATGACTCTAGTTTTTTACACTGGTTTTAATGTTTCAATCTTTAACACTGCATTATGTTCATAATGTGATGAGTAACTGGCTAAACTGAGTACCACAAAATTACTAATACACATATTTTTAATCTTTATGCAAAAATTCATGTTGAGCAAATACCACAAATAGGTACATACACAAACACACATACATAGATTTACACACCAGCATAAATTGCATAATTTCTCTTATCTTTAAACCCCAAAATGCTGAAAATTTACCTTGCTGGATCATGCAATTGAAGCATACCATTATTATTGGCATATTTCCTGTATACAATGAAGATGTATAGATTCAGCTTGAAATATGCATTAGAAGTTGTAAAGAAGAGGTGACCAGAACTCTAAAATCTTGGTGAGGTGTTCTCATAACTGATATACATGGAACAAATCAAACACTGAATAAGATTTAGCCTCTTGAATTTGGTCTAAAACCCTTCCATAATTTCCTTTTGTCTTTTGTATTTTTATTTTTAGAGGGATGGGGGTTCAAGTTGGTGGGAGTTTGCACAGTAAAGCATAATTGAGCTACATGGTTTAAGAGACATATGCACATGGCACTTATTGCAAATGATATTGACAGCTTCTCACCTATAGTTCTGATGAATAGTAGGCCTACATGCATAACCCAATTGTCATTGCAGACTGATACTAAGGAACCCTATTTAACCTTGATTCATTCACACATAAATTCAGAGGCAACTTAAAGACAACACTGACTGCAAGATTACCAACACATATTTTATACCTGAAATCAGTAGGCCTAATAATATGAGAGGGTAAACCAGACCATAACTGATAGGTTAAAGGGGAAATGCAGTCACCCAAAGTTTTCATGACTGGCTCTTGAGTGTCTTGTGACAATATTTTTTTTTCTTCTCAAAAGTGAAATTTACTGGAAGTAACTACTTGTTTTGCCTTGATTCTGCATTATGCAAGTCTTGAAATAAAATGAAAGATACTTCAAGAGAACTACTATAAGAAGAAAATTGTGAGATTTAGCTGTGACATTTAGCTGTTGCTTCAAGTTTTGGGCAACTACCATTGCCCTTTAACTATTCTGGTTGCAACCTTACCTTCTTAAGGTAACTTGAATCATTTCGTTACAGACATTGTCAAGTGAAAGGAAAGCTTACTTTGAAATGTTCTAACATGTTATCTTGAAGCAATGATGCAAACCATGCCTATTGCCTTAATGCAGTTGCTGCAATCACAGAAAACACTTTTTCTCTGATCTAGCAGCATGCATAAAATATTTCCAACAGATGCAATTTTCCTGCTCCCTTTCACACTATTTTTTTGATTTAGTACCACCCTCCCTACTGTTATCTCTATGACCTCACTGGAATACTGCACATTAGTAAAGAACCATCACTTCTTAAAGTTGAGGTGTATTTCTCTGCTGGTATCCTGTTTAGGACCTTTTACTCCACTGTATTTGAAACTTCTCCATTATGGATAATGGCTCAACAAATATAGGCTGCCAAAGTTTTAATGTTCAGACCAGACAAGATAACCTGACACTTTATGCTTGGTTTAGCAGAGTTAAGCCAAGTCAACTGTGGTCTTCAACCAGAGAAATACCATAGGGATGTAATGAGATTTTAATAATAATGGTAATAATAAATTAGGCTTATATAGCACCAATCAGTTCCAAGCAGGCACTGCTATAGGCGCTTTACAAAGAAGACTGAAAGACATTAAGTATAAACAGTATTGAACAAATGAGTCTTAAGTAAACTCTTAAAAACAGAATGTTTTGAGCAAGTTTGTAACTCACTTGGAAACTTATTCCATAGAGATGATGCACAAAGCAGTGTGGGAACTGGGAGTTCAAACAATGAGTTGCCATAGAGAAGTTTCTTTTCACTGGTTTTTGCCTACAGGTCAGTCAAGATATTCCAAGGGAAGTAGAAGTTGCAACCTCTTACTCACCAAATTTTTTCTTCTCCACAATGAAGCAATGTTTACACTAAGATGCCTGATTGCAGGATTCCCACTTTTAATTCACAAGTCCCGCAAAGAAAATATTTGCCTTCATGAAATTACTACACTGTTCCCTGTCTACCATCTGAAAATTGCCCCAAAAAACTTGGGGAAGGGGGGAAATTCCTGCACAAACAAAATTTTTAGCCGTAATGCAAACACTGCAACAAAGTTTGGCTTTTAAGGTAGGGTAATACACAGAAACAAAGTGACAATGCTACAACTACTGTAGTGACTGGCTGAAGTGACAACATAATACTTTTAATGTATTCAGACAAAAAAAACACTCACTGATTACTGATTAGCACATTTGATTTTAATGCAGTGAAAAGTCATATTAGAAGAGGTTACCTTGTAGCCACTGCAGATAAAGCAACAACCAGCCTAACTCCATTATTACAGAGTGTCATTTTCAATACATCTAAAAATTTAGACAATTTGTTGCTTTGACTTTGACTTTTAATGTGAATCAACTTTCTGTTCATGTTTCAACTTATTATTGCACTTAATCTTATGTTATTACGACTTTTTGTAAATATATTACATACAGTATTTTTACTGGAATATAAATTCAAATCACATTCAACACAAATCTGTAATGTTATAGAGAGTACACATAATAATTTCCAAAATTCTGCACGAGAGAAGGCTTGATCAAAAATGAGGCATTCTTCACTGAAGTTCTGTCTTTCAAATAATTATACTTAACAGCTGTTCTACCAGAGATTCTTTGGAAATGGTTCACAGTTCTGTCTTTATTAAGCTGGCTCCACCATCAAGCACTATACAGAATGACTCTTGACTGTTAAAAGTTGATGCTTCATTGATGATACTTCAAGAAAATGAAGTAAAAAATTCAATTGAAGCCATCAAAATAGGGGTTAACGGTTTAACAACTGTAATTTACACGTAAACTTGTTTTGAAACATCATAACATTTCATTCATTGTCACATTTTCTGCTCTTAGACACTTGTATAGGGTTAATTTGCACTGAACACTTAGAAAGGACCTATACAGTAGTTGAGCCTAAGGTTGGCAGTCCCTAAAATTCTGGTACTGTAATAACACTGTTAATGGCTAAGACTGGCAATGATGATCATCAGCTTGCTTCTGTAACTCATGAAGCCTTGAACCAGTGCCTTTTCTTTTATCCTATTTGATGTTCCTGTTCTTAGCTTTCATGGTGCACAGGTTCTTTTCCAACCTTTTCTGCATGGTGATAGGTTCAAAGATGGATGGCCCACAGTACAATCAGAACAGAAAGGGTCACCACTCTTTTTCCTATGGAAATAAAAATAGAAAATAATTCAGCACATGAAATGTAGTTGTTCATAGATGATAGGTCTCTTTTTCTTTTTTTTTGCTGTTAAAATGTTGCTTTGCATGGGAGGTAGTGGATGTGAAAGGCAAAACACTCTCCAGCCAATCATGGAACTGTCAAAAATTTCTATGCAATGACCTGATACTGTTTCTTTCATTTAAACATATGTGCACCATGTCATTAAAGTAGCATAGCTACAGTGCAGCTGTCAGGGGCATTCTGCAGTTTTTCTATGTTGCAGACAGGACATTTTGCACTTGCACCATTAGTGTGTGTCGCGGACGTCGTGGAAGGGACAGAAAATGGACATGGAAATTTGAGTGTTTCAGTGAAAGAGAAATCACTCTGAATTTTGGGAGGCTTCAGTGGGTTTTGTATGCAAGTTTGATGGAGGGTCCTCTTTCCAATTGAAAAGGAGTCGTGCAAATTAGAAGGGACTACTCCTTAGACTGGAAAATCGAAGATTAAGAAAAAAGTTGGTGTCACAGATGGAACAATCCCAAATGTTGCAGAAGGAACAGCACTAACATACCAATTTTCTGCATATCTCCTTGACTGAAGGAACATCAGCAATGACCAAGCCATGTGGACTTAACAGGTCTACGTGTAAGTCTCCTGTGTAAAAAATTCATACATTTATATTTTCAACCCCACTTATATTTTCAACCCCCACCCTCCTCCCCACCTGCTACTTTCTGCAACTGCTAAGGACTTGTACTCCATTACCATGTCTCCATGACTAAATTAAACCATGAAATGAGGGCTGGTATCATAGGGTGTACTGCAGGGCTTCACTTTCAAGAGAATATTTTCAAGACAAAACCCTACATCCCATGCTTGGGGCGATTACATCTCAATAATCGTAATCGATTATGATTGCAATTACTTCATATTTTACGACTGCGATTATTATGATTACAATTACAGCTTAAATTCAAAGCAATTGATTACAATTGCAATTTATTGCAATGTAATCATGATTGCAATCGTGATTACATTTTGTTTCCACATAAACAATGTTACTGCTTGCTGAGGATGTTGGTGGGATGTTGAAGTGCTTGAACACAGTACTCTTTGACTTTGTAGCCATCTTCCTTTAAGATAGTTGCAATGACAGCTGACCATTCCAACAAACAGTGGAAATAAACATAAGCTTCCTTTAAAAATACAACCAATGTTTACTCAGACACATAACACCTGTAAATTTTTAACCCCACTTACAACTATCATTGCAGTGACTTGAACATTTTCCTTTCAAAAATTTCTTCTATCATCTCTTAAAGAACATTAACTTTCTCAGCCAGGCCTTACATTTGGAGATTGACACTTCAGGTAGCCAGGGAATGAGAACAATAGTACACTTTCAATAGCTGCTACTGTACTACTGAGTCTCCTGGTCCATTGTCCATGGAAGTTTTTATCAATGGAGCTACAGTATTAATTAAATTTAGTAACTTTTAGATGTACCATTTTGTCAGGTTGATGGTTAGTTTGGTTACTGCTTCATGGAGTGTTTAATATCAAATCAACCAGTTGTGTAACAAGGATATGTTCAGGTTGAGTGGGGGAGCTGAATAAACAAATTGTGCAACTAAAAACAAATCCCTGCAGAGTACCAAAACAGAACCAAGTCCTCCCAAAGTAGAGATTATTGAACCCATGTACTTCTCACTCCTTTTAAGCTGGAACACCCAAGAAAGAGGGACAAATAAATTTTGTCATTCCAACAGAAGTGCCAAGCACTGAAAAAATTGTTTGGTAACTTTACTTCTTTGTTCAATTCAACTTCAGTGTAATCAGAAATGAAACCATGATTGCAATTACTTTGCCATTGTAATCGATTATGATTGCAATTGCTGTACTTTGCGATTTTCGCAAAAGAAATCGATTGGGATTACAACTACATCAAAATGTGTAATTGATTGCAATCGATTACGATTACCCCAAGCCTGCTACATCCTGCCTTCTATGTAGCCACTTCTTTCAACACCGGTGACCTATTAACCTTATACAGCAATTTTGGAGATCTACTATAGGCCTACTACCGGCAAATGGTCATGTACAGCGTAAGCCTATTGACCTGATACATAAATGCATACCACTGCATGGCCTACAGTATGACAGGCTTTCAACTGGTGGGGTGCACCCCACTGAAAGCCTGTGGCATGATTTAGGTCACATGGACACATAGAGTTTGTTGTGTGCATGACAAATGACCAAAAATTCAAAGTGGAATATTGATAGTTTAGGTGTATATATTCAAGGAAGGGGGAACACTCCAATTATTCATTCATACAGTCTGTACTCCTACCAATTTTGTGTACTTACAGTACAGTACACTGCACCTGTATTACAGTAGTATTGTGATGGTTTCTGTGGGGAAGCTCCTGCACCGAAAGCCTCATGATTGTAAGCTTCACTACAGATGGTATATGTACATGAGAGAGCGGGGTTGTCACTGCAATGGCCGTGCCGGACAGTGCCAACCAGCTCAAAAATCTGCGCCCGATACTCGCCATTAATATCAGCATCACCACTTTGCACAAATTTTTTACCTCAACTGAATATAATTTTTAGATCACTTTAGAACTGAGTTCCTTGTTTTTGTAAGCACTCTGAAATCTGTAATAATTTGTCAAAGGGGAGAGGACACTCCCTACCCCCCTGGACAGTGATCACACTTGATCCCGCTCTCAAAATGGTCTAGTGACAACCCTGTGTACGAGAATTCAAACGTTACAATGCAACACATTACAGTTTACTGTGAACACTGTGGTAAACAATTGGTCAACTTCAGGCACACACACACACACTTAAAGTGTACCTCAAGTCAAAATATTCAAAAATATTAAAGACCCTGCAAAATAGTTTCAAACAGTCCAACTCCCATCATCATACTGTAGGACATTCCTGAGCTGAGATTATCAAATGCTGGAAGTTTATTCACTCAAATTAAAATGGTATACTGCACAATAATTTGTGAATGTGATGTCATTCTTGTACTACTCAAATTACAATCTTTGTATTTCTTTGTTTTTCCAAACCTTACTGCCCCTGGTACCAAGGTGTGATAGCACTCTTACTCTTGGTGATGAAATTAATTCAACCCCTCCTTGTGCAACATGCTACAGTATGCAAGCAAACAGGAAGTTTTCAAGGTCATAAAAACATTTTTAATTTTAAAGGGAAACAAAGCATGTTATGTGAGTTTTACAACAAGAAAGTCACAAACTATTGTGCAATCCACCAATTTTTTTTAAGTGAATAAACTTCAACATTTTTAATTTTATACCTCAGCTCAGGAATGTCGAAGATGGGAGTTGGACTGTTAGAATTCATTTTTCATGCTCTTAAATAAATATTTTTGAATTTTTTGACTTGAGACCTCTCCAAGTCAATGTGCCCCACGCACATCCCATAATGTGGTGCAATGCACCATAGGCAGGTTACTCCACATACTGTACCATACCACTGGGACCTTGAGGAGGGTTGTTCCCCCTTTCCCCCCCCCCTCCCCAATCACAAAAAAAAATATAGCAAACAAAAATGTTCTCCACTGAAAGATAAAAAATGATTTAGCACCTACAATAGGCTGCGTCTTAGAGAAGGACAAACTTCCGCCAGGCTGGCAAAACTCCTACATTACTGTATAGTATGCCTCCTCTACCAAACTGGTAAATAATAGTCTAGCTGTGGGCTTGCACTCAAGTAGGATGGTAACACATCCAGTACTTTGGTTCAATACAATGGCACTTCACTGTGAGACTTGTCCTACAAGATTGGAGTTAAGATGGTTAACCTAGTGACTAAGAACATCAGACATTATTACATGATTTTAGTCATTAGGGCCATGACTCCTTTCTTATTTTTATCTCTTTGATTTGAAAATATTGTTCTTAATCAGGTAGGTCCAGGTTAATAGGGCCAAATACTGTAGATTTACAGTGGTGACTCTATGAGGCTTTCATAGTAAGCTGCCAAGTCTCACCCTGATATTGCAAATACAGTATATAGTGCAAGTATAGAGTGGATGAAAGCAGGCCTTGAATTTTGAGGGGTGTGAGTGTGATAGCACACCATCACTCACCTCAAATCACTGCGAGGAGTGTGTTTTTTGCACACCTACTGTAAATGAAGATACAGAGCTCATAAACATCTTTTTTAAATTTAATGAAACAGCACACCTGCCACACTCCTTAATTTTCTGGGAGGGATTGATTTGTAGCACACCTGAAAAAATCTAAAACTCAAGGCTTGTGAAAGTACTGCAATGTGTACACTTTCAATGGAAAATGTCCTGTCTGGGACAAAATGTCCTGTCTGCCACAATTACAGTACTCCAGTCTAAAATATACAGTGGAGGGAAGGAAGACTGGAGGGTGATTGTATTGCAGTAATTATGAGAATCCTCAAAGTCAAAATCCAACGGCTCCTAGGCTTACAATTTAGTCTCGAAAATACACAGATCACAAGACTGTTCTACTGTAATTTGTCCACACCCCCCCAAACCACTTTTCTGAGACTTGCTATCGAAATGAATGGGGACTGCATGCACTGAAGCAAATGTTTTACTAGACTTCACTATGATACCCGTATGGTGTTCCATGGTAAACCAACATTTCGGACCCTAAACTTAACTTCTGGAAGTTGCAAAGAGATGTTTTAGCCAATTTTTTGACCTTTCAAGAGACATCAAGTGAATTAAGAGTTGCACTGGGACTAAAATTTTCAATCTGGCCAGAACCAGAACTTGCCCGAACTTTTCCTAAGTTCCAGCCAGAACTGGGATTTTGAATGCCTGTACAGTTAGTAAGATTACATCACTTACTAAGAAAAAATAGCCTTCATTACTAATGCTACACAATATGAAGCTGACTTACAGTAGGCTGCAGGTTGCTCATTTAAAAAGTTGGTAAGAATGTACTTTTGATATGAAATGAAGGAAATAACCATATTGTACGTACAGTGCAATATTAGAATTTTTGCTCAGTCCTTGGACAGCACTGTTCTAATCAAGCATGGATGCCATCTTTACTCTCTGATAAATCGACTAAAGTTTGGCATGTTTGGCTTCTTTCCCATGTTAATATTTTTTAAGGAACTCTCAGGACTTTACAGCACCTCAGAACTTATGGCATTTATGGGAGTTCTTGACAGTTTGGATTCCCTGCATATTAATACTGGAAAGAAATAAAGCCAAAACTTGAAGTGCAAGTGCAACTGACAGCAATTTCAAACATGAAAGGCCTATCCTCTCACCCCAGACAGTTCTTATTCTCCTAACCTAATACTGAAGCCTTCCCATGACTGTAAAATTCATCATCATTTAGACACAATTTCAATTTATTGCTTCATAGTGAGTATACAAGACCCCAATGTGTAGCACTCTCAGTACAGTACATATATATGAGCTACAGTATACAGTGCTCTGCAATTTTTGAACTACTGTAGCTGTCAAAGCCAAGAACTGTGCCAATCAAGAAATTACAAACATTGTCGTTTAGGTGATAGTTGCTTACTTTTAATTATTACAGTATGTAGGTCTTTGGCCTATTTCTCAGAGTTACAGTGAAAAAGTGTCAGAAAAAAAAGCCTCAGAACAGGGAATAATTTATCCAATATCGCATTGCATTGCTACACAAACAGGCCAAAGTAGCTACACAAATGAAAAATTGTGTAGCAATTTTGTGTGTGCATAACCCTTGCGTTTTCACTAAACAATGTGTGAAAGACCTCAAAAATCTTTCAAAACTGCTATGCAAAATTTGAATGCTAAATTATTTCATGCAGAATAAGTAGGCCCTAATATTTGGTCTTCACTATATTTTGTTAATATCTTTGGGGGTACTAAAAATGCCCCAACTGGTGCCCCAACAGTTTATACGGCTAAAAGATCTAAGCTACACAGAAAACAAAGACCCTACACAAAATATTTTAGCCACAGTTGCCACTAGACCACACTGTATAATACTACATGCTGTAGCTCTTAGATAATCTGTACAGTACTGTACATAGTATATACACAGCTGTATGCTATTCAAGGAGGAATTTTTAAAAAAACATTTAAAAAATTAACCCTCAGGACTTTTTAATATGATAAAGAGGACCAATATGTTCTTTCCTCAAAAAATTTTCAGAATTTTTGAACTTGACCCACATTGACCTTTTTGACCCCATTTTGTGAGAGGACACAACTTTGCAAGGTGTTAAATAAAAAACAAAAGTACCTACAACTCTTAAACTTTGTGTTTTGTAAGAAAGCCCTTTGTAACCCCCAAAACAACCAAAAAATACTCTCCATGTATTTGTCAGTGATATTTCTGCGGCCCCCAAAATGCTCTGTGTGCTGCAATTCAGTAAAAATGGCATTTTTAAGGCATCATCTCTTCAAATTGAAACATAAGAAATCCCTGAAAGTTTCATTCTGTATTCTCTGTGTACCAGACAACTATCTCAAGATAGGGTCTGGGAATTATACTGTACTTACTGTACAGAGAAATTGATCCCTAAAGTTGGCCAACCATGTGACGAAAATAGTCAAAAACGCAAATTTGGACCACTTTAGGAAGCCGTAACTCCACAAAATAACATTTGAAAAGCTTCATATTACACAAACCTGTTCTATTGAATAGTTTTATTATTTTTACAGGCCTCGAATTTAACGGCGGCCATGGCGGCCATTGCCGTCGTGACATTTCCTTTTTTGCCCTCATGCCCTGGTAAAATGAGTAAAATTCATGGCCAAAGGTTGCCGCCGTGCCCTCTGCCAATGGCTGCCGTGCCCCTCAGACCTTATTGTGAAGTTCTAACTTATCACTAAAATGCAAGTAGTACATGTTTGGTGAACATACATAGAAACTCAAAACTCCTAAAACTTGGCGCTTCCTACAAAAAAAATGCGTACATTCTAATACAGTACCATGCAATACAGCAGTATAAAAGCTGAAGCTATGTAGCCTGCTCCGCAGTTGCATACAATACAATGGCAAGTCTACTGTATGTAAAGCAATGGGCCAATCACAACTCGCGATATGGTCGATGGAAGTTTAGTGTGTAAAAATCCCCGCATTGAGATCAAGTTACATCAATCATGTGCATACTGTACTGCACTGCGGTGGAAGACTTTCGTTTCCTTTGCTGCGTGTGCAGATAGTGACTGTGGTTTTCTGTTAACATACATTTCATTCCGAGCCCAGTTGCAGGAAATAATTAAGCATTCAGATTTTGTGTAGTAGTTTTGAAGATTTTTGAGGTCTTTGACACATTGTTTATGAAATGCAAGGGTTATGCACACAAAAAGTTGCCGCACAATTTTTCATTTGCGTACAGTAGCAGCTTGGCCTGTTTGTGCAACAAATTGCGATGCGATACTGGATAAATTATTCCCTGCCGTTGGGTTTGTTTGTTTCTGAGGGTCTATTTATATGTTCTAAAAAAGCTCACAGGCTACACACACTGCTGTTTTACATTTTTCGGTAAGCAATGCAATTCGTTCCGTTTTTGTATGATGCAAATTATCAGTCTGTAACTGAACTTTGAGTCTTTTGAAATGTGCTTATGACCTGTGCACCTCCAATTTGAAATTGATATTGATGTACATTGGGACAAGAGAATTTGCGGGGCTTATAGCCAAGCCAGGCTTTGAGCCTAACTAAGGTTGTACGGTGTAAGTTCTACAATTGTGCACCACCTGAGAGGCAATCGGTGCATCTAAGACGCAAGAACTTGGGTTAGAAAATCTCTTGAGTTGATGTTTGCTAAAGTTGTTATGTTTAGAAATTGCCGTTGTGCCCTTATTGAAATTTGAAAAATGGTCGTAACACCCTAACCTATTGCCTTGATGCCCTCAAAAATAGAAAGTAAACGAAGGCCAAAATGGCCGTGCCCCTTGAGATCTGAAATTCGAGGCCTGTTTTTATGTCATTACAGGCTGGTGGGTTATGTAATTTGCTGAGAAATTGGTCCTCAAAATTGACAAAAATGCTAAATGTCATTTGGCCACTGATTTGCTAAATTTCAACAAATTTTAAAATTTGAGAAATTTCGCTAAAATTTTCAGAATATGCTTTTTTCATCACTGTCTACACATACAAATATTTTGGGAATTTTTGAGTCTCTCGAAAGCAACAGCCTCTGGTGATTCGACAGTGGAATGACCTAGCAGCATAAGCTTACTATTGTAAGCTAATAAACGCATTGAACCATTTATGGATGAGTTATGGGTTGTAAAATGAAGTTTTGAAATTGTTCGCATACAGGGACATTTCAATTTTTACTTATTAATTAGTACTAAATAACAGTACTACATAAACATAAAAAGTTGATTGACTAGGTCCTACAGTATGTTCCCTATAACAGCTTAAGATGTTCTAACTACTTGTACATCATTTTCTCTGTGTGCTGTCCCCACTCAAGTAGTACTAGGAAATGTAGTGACTGGGCTCCATGGCACTATTCCCATGTTCCTTTACTTTGTTCATTAATTACTGTAACTTACATAGGAGTCATTTCTTTGAAAAATTTTTTACAGCTTTAAACTTTTGACTTGCTGTCTTAAAGACATATTTTCATCATCCCAAGCAGTTCCAATTCTCCCAACCTACTTACTTCTAGCCCCTCCCACATTTATCTAAAACTCATCTTTATCCAGATACAATCCTAGTTTATTGCTTCATGGCTTTGTCCCAGTGGCCATACAAGTCCATAATGTGTTATCAAGACACTCTCAGTGCCCATGCTGTGTAATTTAGCTATGATGCATTGTTTGAATGTGATGCCAATCAAAAGGCTGTACCAATTGAGAGTTTTGATATGTATACTGAAAC